>OX382238.1:12553727-13830591 GCA_947507525.1 Apamea epomidion
GCGACATGTTTTCATTACTTTCATCTCGGATGTATGTAACTGTACTGGTGAAATATTAAATATTATTTCGTTTATTCCTACCACAGCAACTTTGTTCTTTGATGTTGTCTCACAGTTCTAATATCGTTACACGGTAAACACCGATAAAATTGTCTACCTACTATATTGTGATGAGGTTTTGGAATAAACGTGATAGGTCATATGTATTAACGATTTACTGTAGGGTTATATAAACTTCCGACTATGCTCGATTTTCACACAGAGACTTGAAGCATTAAGAGCAAAATTTATGTTATTTTTAACACATACATAGATATTATGAAATAAATTGAAATGAAATATCTACTTATACAATGACTATAAACAGAGAACAACCTGCGAAGTAATTGCGTATCACACTATCTGTGGCAATGGCTTATATTTTGACAGTTTAACAACATTCAGTTGTTGACCAGACAATTTTTTCGAACATGTGAAGCAATGGATTAGCAATATCCTTTTAAATGATTCAGATTAAGGTTTAAATTGTGTTACACAATTAGCGAGCAGGATTCCATGATCTACCAACAAACGTAATATTTAAGAAGCTATTTTTTAATGTAAGTGCTGTGTACGCCTGTAAATGACTAATACACCATAACTCAATGCTTATGTTATTTCTTATTATGTTAATGTTTCTAGTGAATAGGTCGTTGGTGTACCTAACAAATAAAATAAAATAAATATAAAATAAACATGACATCTACCAACCCGCACGGGCCCGCGTGGTGGAGAGGATACCCGTGTCTCAGCAGTGGGAACATTATAGGCTGATTATGTACTCCTTGATCTATGTGGCACAGTACAGTAACACGCTAAACTGACGGTCAAGTAATTGCATATTATTCGGACGAATTAATTGACAATCTGATCTCTTCAATTTATTTTTGGTAAGCAACGGGCTGAATGCCAAAATGTCTGTATGAATCGTTCGAAAATACTTATAATTTCAAGGATTTAGTTTCAATCTATCATTAGACTGTGACAATGTAACTTCATCTTTAAATATTACCCACCTACTTACTATACTATAACTACCTTACCACCTTCATACTATAATTGTATGCTTTTAGCTTCTAAAATGTCTTTTTAAATTCATACTTTAGGTAGGCTTAAGAACGAAATGATTATTTCTGTTTCAAAGGCATTCATTTCATTCAATTGAAGAGGGAAAAGTAACATATTTCACGTTCCTTATTTTCACCAGTCTTTAAAACCAGTGTCATTCTCTTTTTATGTTACCACCCCACATCGGCAAGAGGAGTGTACTGCCTTTGTTTACCCATCAATTTTCCCATCAATTTTTAATAGCAAAACAATAACTTGGAGGCAATTGTCCGCCGCCTCCATTTTCAATTTGCGCATCAGCAATAAACTTGTGTGCCTACATCTGGCGCCTTCATGAATTGTAATTTTATCGCCCGATGACATTCTCCTGCAGTTCAATTAGTTTTTATGCGGTCTTCACTGCAACCAATAACTAACCTTAGGTAAATTAGGTATTGGTTGCAGTTAAACCAGTAAAGATATGCGCTTCAGTAATTTTCGTGTTTCAGAATTAGCACGAACGTTGCTCCACAAGGGTTTCTTAATCTGGTTGCAGATCGTCATTTGTTACGCAAAAGTTTTGTAAAGAGTAACAACTCTTTACAAAACTTAATAATATTAGATCTTACGGTTCGTAGTTCGTAGATTTTTGCGAAGATAGACGATGATTACAGAAGCACATACTTTTCTCGGGATGTCTCTATGTTTATTCATACATTAGGTAAAAATTAGCTTATTCACCTCGGTGGCACGTTTGTGAAACCGAGTTGCGTTGCGTGTTCCCATGCGGCCGAGTATAAACTGTTGTAAAATATGCACAGCATTAAGCACATTATGCCATTATGAAATGTGAGCTTTTCTCTGTAATCGTACTTATTAGTTGGTAAAGTTAATGCACTAATATGTAGCTAGGTATTTAAACTGTGCTTCATTATTTAGGATTGTGTAGCACACAATATTTCCTCTGCTCATCTATTTGCTTTATTTTGAGCTAACTATAAATTATTATTTTTTTTAGTAAAATAAACTAATAGATTCGTGTTTTTCCACTTTTTTCCATTTCTCTTTTTGTTGTATTGTTTTTAATCTCTGTGTGTTATCATTGATTTTATGTTATGCCCTATATCCCTCTACATTGACTAAATAACTAATTATTTTTGCCGTGTGGTGAGACCCTGGTGATCTGCTATACAGGTATCCTAGTGCAGACACCAGTCTCTCACAAACGAGTTTCTAAGCTTGTCTAAATTTATATGATGCCATTGTTTGTGAAGAGAAAATAAATTATTGGAATTTGAATTTGTATGCTAAGCACAATTCCTCTGTTTATCTATTTGCTATAACTGGAGCTAACACAAAACGAAACATTTTTTTTTTTAAAGAAGAAATAGTTAAAAGCGTTTCTTCTAAGAACGAAAAGGTAAAATATTCTTCAGCATCAGAATATTTGACAATAATGTAAACAAAAATAGCTTTTTCAAATTGTATCACGTTCGGTATGGAACAACGGACTCAGTCTTAAGCTTATTTTCTTCCCAAATTGGACATTTCCGTTGACTTCTGTCATCAAATAAATGTATTTCAGTAGCGTTGATTGGAAGACACTTTAGAATTAATTAACGAAACTGTGAAAATCCTGTTTAGACGTTTCAAAATGGAAGCTGGATGATTGAAATTATTGATTTTATGCCACATTATTTCCGTTTGGTTATAGTTTTCAAACGATTTAATACTTATTTAACTTAATGGTATCTGCTATTTTTATAATACCATATATTACCTTACGTACCTTTTATAATATTATCGATTGCATTAACCTTTAGTTTTATTAAAGTGAATGAAGTCTCTTTGTTTGGGATTGACTGGTCTGACATTTATTCATTCTCGTTTTCTCATTCATACTTAGCGGTTATAACATAATTAAATAGTAAAAAGATTAGTGAATGGGTGCCTAAGTCCATAAAGAGATTAGTGAATGGGTGCCTAAGTCCATAAAAATCATCATCACTCCTTATCATTTATGTTGCAAAACATGTAGCTCTACTTTACCCGCTTCTATTAAGATTATGCTATCTAGGTATCTATTAGGCTCAAATTCACCGAGATGGGACTAACTAGTTATGACGGTTAATGCCTCACGCAGCGTAAAGTAAAGTGACATTCACCATAAAGCCGTTCATGTTCGACATAACTGCAATGGCTCATGAATATTGATTGTGGGCAGGTACCGACATATGTTTCAGGGCGGGTCACTGACACACAATGCATCCACTTTGCGTTGATTGAATGAAACATGTCGCGTTATGCGCGTCTTGTCTGCACACTCGATCAGTGCCGCTCGCACTCGCCCGAACGTTTGTGTCACATTTTTCGTTTTGAATTCCCATTCGGAGTTCAATGACCACTCATCAGATAACGGACGCGTCCAAAATGTCTCCTGATCAAAAATGGAACGAGTTTTCGGTGCGTGCGTTTTGTGCGTTCAACTTAATTTACAGTGACATTGATTTTCCATATTATTTAAAATAGACATCTATATTCTATATGAAACAGCTCGGTATGTTAATCGCTTACGTTTGTTGCAGGTACTGTGCCGTGTGTCATGATGAAACTTCGTCCCGTGCAGGTTGGTCGCTCGTGAGAAAGCTTTAAAACTACGCATATTAATGTCTTTCATTATAATAACTACGGGATAGTATGTCGAGGAATCAAGTTTTAATCCCCAAAAAGGTCTTAATTAAGCCGGGAAAAGAGGTCGAGAAGAAAAGTCCGGGACACCTCGCGGTTCATTACTGTGATCCCTCGGCCTCATTAAGCAGTCGGTGTTGTATAAAAAGCGACTTTATATAAGAAGTTAATTCGGCATCACACCTGTCGCGGTCGTAACTTCTCCCTTCAGATGGCTGTACAATGAAGCCTGGCCCCATCCAACGCCAGTACTATTATTTTACCTTTACTTCATTCGTCTTGGCGGCATCGTCAAAGAAAACATAAAAATATATAAAGTCTTCATTACATTGACGTTTGACAGTTCGATTTTCGAAATAGTCCGCGAGGATTGGTTAGATTATTAACGGCTTGGGAGAATCATAAAAAATAAATTCGATTTTTGTGCGCACGATTATGACGAAATGGGTTCGAAGTAATTTGATTAGTACCTTTCACCTGTTGTTAAAGGAAACTTGAATTATGATAGTTTTTGGCTTTATATGTTCAAAGCTGACCGTTGAAAAATAATAACCCAATAGATTGTAGTACAATAGACATAAAGTTTTAACGTTCTCCGTGAAACAACCATTTCGAGTGGATTACATCCAACTTGAATGTTGATAAAGGTTAGAACTTTAGGGAAAGCGTCAAATTTTAGCGCCAGTTAAGCCGTAAGGTTTTTAATAGATATTATAATAGTATTTTTATGTCTCAGTTGAACTTTAGCTTAGTTCTATCACTATTAAACGCCTTTTCATTAAAATTTGGGAATTGCCCTTCTATTAATATTTTATTGATATTTTTGTCAAAATAAAAATCAACAAATGTTTAGAAAAACTTAAGACTATTAAACGAGAATAGAGTCTACACGTATCCACATATAGCACGTAGTTTGATTATCATTTTATATTGAGCAGACGCAAATAGATATCAAATAAAATGTGTAGCGAAAATATTACATTCCCCGCAAGAAATTCTATTAAATTGTGTAGGTAAAAGTAGCAAAAGTATGATGGCTGCCCTCAGCTAAGTAAAGCGAAGTGAATATTTTCTGGAATTTTCTACGAAATGTTCCAATTCCATTTCGGTAAGAGACTAATAATATACTTTTTTCCTCTTTTTACTTCTTACTTCCACCCTTTACTGTTATATACGAAAATGGAATGGCGTAGAGCCGACCGTTCGCGAAGTTTTTCCAACAATCGTGAAAATGTAGATGGACTTTTACTTTATGAAAAATGGCCGGGAGAGGTATATAAAACGCGGCAAGGTATCTACAAGCGTGAACAATTTTACGGAAAAAAAAAAACGAAGTCATTGGCATCGAATTTATTTTTAAAAAACCCACATAGTTGTTAACAATTGACAACATTGCCAATAAATATTTCAACGTGACGCAAGATTTTTAGCGTCACTTAGTAAATAAAGTGATCTTTTAAATCGCAAAGAGTAGGCGTATGTTTATTATCGGAACGTAATGCGTGGAAGGCCGTCTCCATTCATTCGTTAGTTGAGCTAAGGAGTTGCACAGTCGGACGGACAGCGGACGGGTCAATTATTTAGATTGGTGGCGGCGACGCTCGCCCGGAGCGTAACGACTACGTGACGACTGCGTGACGACCAGCCCTGCAGTCTCGCCCTCTCTCCCGGCCCGTCATGCTATGTTGCTTTGTTTTTATGTTTAGAGCAAAAATACAAAAGAACGGGGTGGAATTTTCATTAGTAATCATAATAAAGTTGGCTGTGATAAGCTTGTTGTAGAATTTCGCACTGCGATTGTTGTAGTCAGACGGTAGATCTGCCGTATTTAAATATGTATGGACTGGCTTTGTCACTTTCATAAAAAAACGGACTGTTTCTTTTAAGTTAAAATAAATCCACCTTTACGCACCTAAAGATCTGAAACCACCTTCAAACACCTAGGAACATAAATCAGGATAAACTAAAAGAAGCATTCTTTCTCACTGCTACCTTAATTTATAAACTCAACGCCCGGTTTATGTACTGCAGCTTATATTTAAGTTACCGCATCATACCACTTCAATACCTGCCTTCGAAATAAATTTCCTTCGCCGGGAGTAGCATGGCTTACGTAAAAATTCCACGTATGAGGAGGTCTCACGCTGGGGTCCAAGTGCTGGAAAATGACGATTGAAAAATGTAGGTATCCTATACTAGCACGCGATTTTTCCAGAATTAGGTTAATTTGATAAAAATGTAAACTTTTCGTAGAAAACGATCAATTTATTTGCACGATCATTTTTAATTTTTTTCGGACTTGGGTGTTAACACATTGGACACACAGACAACATTTATCCTAACGACCCTAACTGTTGAAATGAGCGTATACATCTGCTCCCCTTCGTCAGAGAAAACAGGCGTAATGTTATGTTTTCTTCAAGAGGTCAATGAAATTAAAACGTTAAACTTATCTGCAACGATGGTTTTTTTATTAGAAAAAAACCCGCACACCTGCGAAAGCATGTGTGTGGGTTTAAAATGACCTATCAATATCACAAGCTTATGATAGCCTAATTTCAAACGTGCTATTTCACTATCTCGTGTGCTATTCGTTGCCTAGGAATATTTAATGATCATTTTCGCTTTATTTCTTCCATTATATTTAAGGCTTATAATGTCTTAATCAAAGAAATTGAACTAATTGAAATTCAACTCCTGGGTGCGCTCGTTCCATCATAACCTCATCCATCGCTATTCACCAAAAATAATAGGTTACAAAAACGGGCCAAGTCTATAAATGAAATAAAATAAATCGCTTCCGCTGCCTCTTCCCGCTGTCCGCCTATAACTTGCACCAACCCCCAAGCGTACAAACCGATAGTTGTGAGTCAGCGCGCGTTTGCTCGCCGTATATCAATCGCTGTCGACGCTCGCTTTTCAACTGTTGCCTTATATGATATACGTAGGACCATAACGTAATACAGTTCCTCATAAAGTTATGTAGGACACGCTTTAGAGGATCGAATCATTGATTAAAAGGGCGAACGTGTTGTTGAAAAGGATTTTGGAAGTTTTAGATTGGATTTGGCATTACAGTGTAACCTTATCAAACGTGGATGAGTTATAAAATCTTACCAATTAATCTTACCAATTACTTCTCGAGGAAAATATATTTATTCTGGGTTGGTACCTACTTATATGGCTAGAGGTTAAAACTCTCATAATTTCTTGATTTGTCTTATGATTAAGATTTAAAAAGCTCATGAATTTGAATTAATTAATAACCTACTTGTCTCTCAATCAGTTTCAACATATTTAAAAGATTTACTGATATTAATGAAATATGACACCTACAATAATTTCCTTTCCGTGTGTATCCCTACACCTAAGTGAGAAAGAGACAGAAGCATACGAACTTTTAGATGGGAGAAAGAGAGGTCTATCGCCCGGCCCTTTACCTCGTCAATCCAGTTAACGAATTAGGGAGGAGGTACACCACGAATCTGTAGATGCAATTTTACCAATAGCAGAAAGTGCAACATTATTTAATACAAACCGGTTTTATATTTCAGCATATGTAAGTATAGTTATACTGTCTATACAATGATAAGATATGATGTGGGTGGAACCAGAATGCAATTTTAAAAGTATCTACCTACCTAACTAAGTATTTTCAAGAGTTAATACCTTTTATGCACCTATTGCATACTAACCTATTGCTGTTTAAAATGATGTCACTGGTTTTATATTTACTTGGCCTCAGTAAAATCCAGTTCCGTGATTGTTATCTTACCTACCAACACACAAAGTTGTCTCTGAATAAATTAATAAGAAAACAGTTGATACGTATCTGTCAATCGATTTCGTGATTGGTTTAATATTAACGAATAGGTACCAGTAGCCTTCGTGTGAACAGTACCTAATATTCAGACACGATTAAACACATACATACATACGCCACCCACGTACTACTCTATAGCTTATGACAGAAGATAAAAATAAACCAATGATGTTCAACTCTTTGTCATTCCAAGCATGTTGGCTGGTCCTGCGTGTACCTATGACTGTTTAAGAATATTAAATATGCCAACTGGTGTAGTGGGTTAGGGCTACTGTGCTTAGGTATTACATAGAAACAAACTCGACTCAAATAAAATCTATACTATATAGTGGTGTACGAACTCCGCCGTAGTAACAGACCTCTTTGGCGGGCTGTCACGAGGTTTGACAGATTGACATAGGTGACATAACATAGATAGCTTGCAAAAAGGCCCCGACATGGGCACGTGGTTTTGTTATATGTATGGTGCAAAATATAAAAGTGGAACCCTAAATTGAAGCCTTTTCAATAACCTGCCCACCCCGATCACAATACTTATATAAAGTTGTATAGATGACTGACTGATTAACAGACAATGCTGTCTTAATCTCTGATAAAGGAAATTTCGGGATAATATGCTTTATAGAGGATATTCTGTTGCCATAACGGTTTTGTTTGTCAAATAATTTAGCGGTTCATAATTTTCATTGTAGGTAACACCCACCTATTTATGCAAAGTTGCTGCAGTCAGTTACTAAGTATTAATGTAACAAACAATGGGTAGCTACTTATTTACATAAGTGCAGCAAAACGATTTTATCACAAAAGTTACGTTTATTCTTTTGCTGCTCTGTTTTACAGCTAGCTTTGGAATAAAAAAACTTTTCTACGATCTTAACAATTATTCTTTTACGTAGGTTTACTATTTAGTTACAAAAAAGTATGGTAAATACTACCTCCGTTATCCTTTCGGCAGTGAAAATCCTTTGATGTTTTATAACCATTAAACTACCTGGTTGCCAAAATTTATCAAAATTGGTTCAGTATTTGAGTCGTAATAACAACACAACCAAACAAACAGACAGATGAATTATAGAATTTTGTCATCAATATTGGAGTCGATATTAGAATCAGAATTTATTTATTTTTAAAGAAAGTAGTTTAGCTTAATGTGATGTTAATAATTTTATAAGTTCTGTAAGTACAGTCTACCACAACATAAGTGGGTACTTACACAAATATTATAGAAATGTCATTCTTAACTAAGTAGACATTGTTGCTCCTAAGGCACCGAAAGGTGTAAAATGATTATTAAAAGAAACTTAAAAATTAAATACTTAAGTATTTTTAAGCCAAATCCAATTAACAAAATATTAAGACAAGTAGTGGTTGCACAAATGCGGGGACCAATCACCAAGCCCATTAAGGAGTCAGAGTACCCCTGTATAATCCACAGCACTAATTTGTGAACATTTTCGGCATCATTTGCATCAAAACTGCGTTTAGATGGAGTCAATTTGATTATGTAAAATAACCAGTAACCAGTGTTGCCAATTTGCAGTAAGTTTTACATTATTGCAACGTTATGTGAAATGGGACATGTCAAATGGTTTTGGAGAACAACCAATGGTTCGCAACCCCGAATTACGGCTGAACGGTGGCTTGACAGTAATTTCTGTCAATAATTTTGGAATAAGGGACTGTTCAACATTTGAAAAAATAAACGTATTCTTACATTCTGATTCATATTTATTACTTGAAGCAAGATACTGTTTATTTTTTCTGAATCCGATTCCGTCTCCGATAAACTTGGGCGTTTAAATGTCAATAAAAATAAATGTCGGCAATAAATCATCAGGTTAAAGTTACGACTTTATTATGATGTTGCATTCTACTAATTAATTAATTATCTACTATCTGCAGGATTATCTAATATCATTAACTTTGTTATAATAAAATGGGGTATTTTAATTTATTTACAAATTGTTGTTATTTCGGATACCGGAAGCTTTGTGGTTTAATGGTCATAATTATTTATAGGTCACATTAACATTTATGTTTATACATTACCTACTTGATTAATTGGCAACATTGTATATAATATCCAATATATAAGCAGACGCGTTTTACAATTCTGTTTCCTAAGAAGTTACTACGATCATTGCCTAGTAATGGATTGTAACTCTGAGTTGCGTGACTAGATACTTATTTATATAATAAAGGTTATACGATTTAACATAGCAGTTTAAATAGAAGGTAATATCTTAATCTAAAGGTAAAATAAATGAGATCATCTGATTAGATAAGTACAGTCCACAAAAAAAACTTGTCTATTTTAATGTATTTTTATCAGCGTACACAAAGTGAAATAGATACCGCTTTTTGGCTCAAATCAACGACAAAATTATTCAAATAGACCGTGGTAGCTACTAATCCTGTACTAAAATGGTATTAAATTAACGTTACGGTACATTGACGCTTTTCCGAACCCTCCCCGTTTCCTTTTAGCCGTAATAGAGCCACCTACCGGCGGCTAATTAGAATTAATTAGAAAGAGCCGCTCTATTTTCGTGATTGCTTTTTTGTGACATCCCGTTACATGCTTTTTTTATAGAAAAATCTTTTTTCTTAATTAGAAAGTTTGTTGATGTTCTGTTTTTAGGAAATAAGTAGGCGGGTGGTATCAGATAGAAATAGGTAGGTGGTACAGTTGAGTGAAGAAGTTCTAAAATATAAATAGTTCATTATTCAGGTAATAAATACATAAGTAGGTACCTACACCTGAGTGGCATTAGTGTTAATTAAAAGAAAGTGTTAGAAAATCTGAGTCAAATTATAGTGATCGTGAAAAAAATATAATGTCAGTTTCGCATATCTATCATATTGGTTTTAAAACTAGGTTAACTGTTTATGGAAGTGTCTATTTAAATAAATAAAATAGAATGTGCATTCTCCTCAGCAAAACTTTTTTTTAACAGCCTTCAATATCTAAATTATTCGAACAACTCGAAATTAAGTCATTTTAGATAAACCTCAGCTCTAGTTTGAGTATCAAGTCATTAATTTATTCGGCTAACATTTAGATTGTAGTTGATCAGCCTTCTGTTGATCATTAAGGAAGTTGCACCAATACAATAATTGAAAAAACATGTAAAATTAAAACAGAAATAAATTTTTTAGGTGGGTCAAGATTGTTTAAGACAGTTATTTGTTGAAACACTTTTAAAATACGTAGGTAGATAGCTAGACGGAATAGTCAGTTTCACACACGATACCTTGGTGGTTTTTTGAAACAGTTAGCAGGAAATAAACATGTCTGCCAACAGATTGACGACCATCAATCCTGGCGGAAGAAGTAAATCCAGATCTAACTCATGTTCGAGCACTGCAGATAATTCAGTTTAACTGTATCCACCGCTTTCTGCCGCTAACGCCGATGTGTTTATATCCAACTGGTGTATTTCAGGAACCACCTCCTTTACGAGACTGTTATCCTGGTCTTGAGAATTTCTGCCCGACCAACCTGCACGGCCGCAGTAAAACCCCGAGTGCAGTGCATTTTTAAAAGGGAACGCCCCGGTCCGTTGTCCGGGCTTTTCATTATTTTAAATATTCAGTGGTGTGCAGTGTGTCCGAGGTTCAAGTCCCATGTGACGCCAGCGCTTCCACATCGGTGAGTACGCTTTTACCTTAAGTTTATCGCGAACCCTTCCACCGCTTTTAACATTTATCAGTGAAAGCACTTTGTGCGGCTCGCTCTGGTCCAACACGAAACGCTCTTCATCACTCCCGTTAAAATTAATCGTCCCCTTGCAAAATTAAAGTTATGCCCAATAAAAATATTCATATAACAAGTCGGGGGACCCAATAGTCTCATTAGTTCCCATCGCCGCTTTTACGAAACTCGTTACTGAGATAATTTTCGTCCTTGGTCCAGCATTAAGCATAACGCGCAGGCCCAGTTAAATGCGGCCTCGACATAGCCTGGCATTAAACACTCCCAGAGGCTCCGCTATATTCGCACAATTATTCCCTGAAGCGAACCCTTCGCTGCGTAGCCTACAATTACCTTCCATTCAGCTAGAGGCGTTCCGCTCTGCGAAAATAAAATAAAATTGAGGAGGAAAATAAAATGAAATATCGAGAGATCCGTTCAAATTACTGCGTGTATCTGCGCTGCGGAGGCTGCGTACCCATTACCCACGTGTGCCTATGTTCTGCAGGTATAATTCGTAGCGCACATAAATTTCGCACAGCAATTAAACTGTTGGCGCGATGTTCGGGCGAATAAAATGCAGTCGAATTTAAAGCTTTAGTATTGAGTCAAAAGCTGAAAGCAGCGGTAATGCACCGCAAAAACTAAAATACACGTTTAACATACGGTATAAAATCAACAATATTATGTGGGTACACTCGCGTTCAATCTGTATTCAAACTTTATATACTTTGTTCGTTATAACACTCTGCATGAATATAACGATATTTTAAACGAGAGAGCTTACCCGTCCGTACATCTCAAGTTTTTCTTCATAAGCTCCTCAAAACGTAAAATTTATTCCGGCCCGGGAGCGTTGAATTAAGAGCCGCCTTAATCCTTTCGGAGCGAACTTAACCTAATATCATAAAGATGGAACAAGGCAACTTGTACAGAGTGAAGTCAAATATTATCCTTTGGGAAGATTAAGGAGTTATTAAATCCACATAGGCGTGCGATAGGACGACACTGCAGCTGTGGGATCCAAATGCTCAGTTATATCTTAGTACATTTATTTAAGCTCTTACAACGAAGTTCATATGAAGTCAGAGCTTAAAAATAATTTAGATATGAGAATCATTTAGGAATTATTTAAATGTTAAAATTTTAATCAATAAGGACTAATTTGGGTACCACGACTTGCCAATAAGTACCTACCAAGTAGACTTGCTGAAACAGACAACAAGGTACACCAAAATAAAACCACATTACTTAATCATATATGTAGGTAACTACTAACGTTTGATCATTACAACTGTATTTTACCGCAAGATCAGTGAAATGAGCAACTTTGTGGGTGTAATTTGGAACGCATCCAACTCATATTTGGTACCATACATAACCTACATAATGTGGTAAACAAGGAAACAATTTCTTAGCTTGTCACGTAAACATCGATTCAAATTGGTATAACTTAATGTAACAGGCAGAAATCCGTAAACGGATTCGAAAAAAAAAAGAATGAAGGCGACAAAATGGTCGTTATGCTAAAAAAATGTGAGAGAACAGTCAGCTGTGCGGGGCGATGGCGGCCATCTTGAGTTTTGCTGAGAGGGGCGGTGCGAGTCGCGACCGCTCGCCGCTTGATTTATTTAACTAACGCACGCCGCTAATATGGACTCCGTACATTTTTCTTATTGACTGTACTACTATTTTACTATTACTGTTGTATGGAGTGTTTTACTCTTTAATATGATAGCAGAACGATCCGTAGATATAGATAGGTAGGTACGTATTATTGTAAAAAACGGTTGAATTTAAACTTTAATTTATTTAATTGAAACACTGTATAAAACATGTGTTGCGATACGAGGTAATTAAATTCAATATTTATCATAATGTTAGCCAGAAGAAACTAATGATATGCGTTGAGGTGTAGTAGTACTACCTATAGTATAAGGTCTATGACCCTATCGGTCATAGACCTTATACTATAGGTAGTACTACTACACCTCAGCGTTACAGAAAATGTAATATATGAATAGTAGGGCCATTTGAATAAAGCAGCTTACTTTTGTAGTCGGCCATACTCGATGCGCTGCGGTAGGTCAACGAAAGGGTATTTTAATATGATAATCAAATTAAACTTATCATCACTATAATTAGCGATATAATTGCTATGCGTATAAATGATATGAATAACAAGGAATATGCGTAAATACTTGCTCCCGGCATTTCGACTTGTCTCAGATACTTACATTGTATGGAGCAGCTTACACAGAATGAGATCTCCATATCCATAATGAAACGGCACACACGACAATAAAACACATGCGATATTAAACTTTGCCACGCTGTAATAAAGTTTATATTTGTAAAGTGGAGGTACGAGTTGAGACGTTCAACAATAAATTGTTTTGGATTGAGACGCAACATTGTTCCTTCGAGATTAGTTGAGCTGGGTGCACCGTCCTTTTCCAACACAAAATAAAGATATTGAATTTTGATAAGGCCGTCTCTGTCTGCTGAAATGTCTTTGATATTCTCCGGTATAAAATAGCTTTCGTAAAATGTTAAAGATTATGTTAAATTGGATGGAGAAATAACGGTGTAATAGGCTTTATTTATTTTACACAGCTACCTAAGAACTTGTAGCTAGTATTTAATTATAGAGTCGAGTACAGACCATTTCAGACATCAATCTACATGGTCTTCACATGATGTGACCAAGATTATGTCTGATCTTTAAAAGAGACTGTGACCTCTCAGTTTGTTTCGGCCTATCTTCTCAGGGTAGTCAGATAGGAAACGCCCACCTCATCTAGCTTATTTTTTTATAACATTCCGATATCCTATTTACAGAATAAGTAAACAATTTCATTTAATTTCAGTAAAAAAGTGAGTATTGTTTCTGAATGTATATTAAAGGAACAAAGAATACTTTAATGTTAAAAAAAACAACTTCGATTCTAATAAGGACCCATCCTTGTTTTGTCAATGAATATAAATCATATATTAACCCATTGTGCATTTAACAGAAATAATTTGTCTGCATATTAATGACGCATATTTTCAAACTACATCCTTAATAAATCTGTGAGTTATATACTTACTTATTGTGTGAGGTAGTGTGGGTGTGAAGTACAATAGGTAATATCTCCCTACCGTACCCTTCACTTAATTAAATTACTTAGCTGGCAGGCGCGAGGTAGCTAAACGTTGTCTCTGACTTAATACTTCCATAAAATAGTATGTTAGGAACATATTTTAGTAGATTTTCTAGATGTTAGTAAAATGTTATGTATCGAACTAATACCCTTTTTAGAAAGCTAATTTTAACTACAACTTTGCTAGTGAGAATAATGTTAAATAATATAATCTACGATAGTGGAAAAAAAGGTTATTACAATAAACGATTAGATAATTTTAAATTTTGTTAATCAGAGTTTTGTTTTGATTATTGGTTTTGTTTTGAGTTTCAACTTTTGGTCTTTTTAAGTTCTAATTTTCATACAAGGATTCAACCAATTCTATTTCTTTGCAAGAAAACATTTTGTTAAGAGTCCCCCACAATAAAATACAAAGCTGAAAAACACAACTTACTCCTACTAAAGCCTACGCCTATATATTTACCTCCTACATACATTTATTTACGCAAGACATAACACCTTCTTCGTGCCGAGCTGAAGACATTTTCTTTTATCAGAGGACACCGAGCACATTGGATGAGGTCCCGAGCGGAGGCATTATCTCACAGTTTCGCAGAACAACGTTATGTTTGCGTAAGCACAAAATATGCTTTAAACATTTCTAGGAAGTTGCTCTGGGGTGAGGTATGATTACTTGAATGTAAATGTGTACTTCTTTCGACCTAGTGCTATTTTGTTGGTAATCAGAAGTATACCTAATTATGCGATCTATCCCTACTAATCATTATTGGAAATCTAAGGTAAGGTAATGTAATACTACAAGCTTTATTTAATAACTTCTTTTCCACGATTTACTTAATCTAAACTAAAACAACGAGGCGATATGAATAAGTTTTGTTTCAAGTTATAATAATCAGTTATGAGGCCCATATTGCTTATATAATGATCCATTAAACACGTTCCTATACTGTTCGTAACATGTTCTATAAATTATAAGTCGAAGCCGTTTATACCTAATTAGTTGTAAGTATAGTTTGGCTTTAGGCATCCCGGTAATTTCACAATTTCACGCTGAGGCGGAGATCTCGTTACCCGGCCGGGATTTGGAGCCGGCTCTCCGGCCATCGCTAATGTCCCGGAACGAATCGCTGGCCCACATGTGGAAAAGAATTATAAAGTCATCCGCCCAAATCGTACACCTTTTCGTGAGAACTATACGTTTGAATGACGGAAATTGCTTATTTATCGCACCCAAATAAGTTTGTAATTTGTTACCTGATAGGGAACGAAAAGGTTTCAGTTCAATGCCAACTTAAATTTCATTGTTATAACTTTTTTATAACAAATGACATGTTGATTAGATTTCTAGCATTTTTCACAAATACGGCTTTCATGTCGGCGCCCAGGCCACATCAATATTAAAACGGGCACCCACCCAAAGCAGTTCAGGAAACGGCTCATTGTCCCTGTTAAAAATTTTAGTCATGGGCAAGCTTGGTCGGGTAAACACAGCCAGAGTAAACACCAAAAGGAGCGTGGTGATAATTGTTTTTCTTATCCGTACATTTTCCCCGACATTTCCAGTAAGCGATAATAAAAAGCTTGTTCGTATAACTCGGCCACGAGTTCCACAAAACTCTTGTCAGCGAATGGACGATAATCCACCGCTTAGTCGTCCTTTTTTACGCAAAAAAAAACTTTTCCTTTTGAATAACCCCCTATTTTTCCGGCAGCCGACCCCTCTTTATTCATAAGCCGCTGACGTAACTTGGAGATCCCTAAATGAATGGTTGTTCGTTGTTTTACGGGTCTATTCACAATGCTTTAGGTTGGAAACTTTAGAGATTTGCCACAAGAAAAAGTAGACGAGATTTAGTCATGAAATTATATGACGCCTGCCAAATTATTATATTATCTCAGAATGTCCGCAGTGTAGTGTAGATAGAGATACCTACCAGCTCTATCTGGGCACTTATATCTGTAGAGCGTCGATAAAAAGATTCAAATCATTTTGTGGTCCGCTATACTCGATGTCACAAGCGTCTAGTTAAGGGGTCATGATTTAAATTGAAAGATTAAATAACTGTAGCTTATCAACGTGGGGTTCTCGAGTAAATTGTATTTATTATGAACCTGCATGCTTGTGGGTCGGAACAAAGAAAACAAATATCCATGTAAGTATTTCGACGTGCAGCCATTGAGTTGAGTGCATGCCAGACACGAGTATTTCCAGCTTTAATTAATACGTTAGCCTTCTGTATTTAAATACACAGTCGCATGGTTCAGACGTTTTAAATACAATGTAACATTTTAATTAGTCGGCAAGTTGAAAGTGGTTTGCATTTTGTAGGCAACCATGACAGTTACAGTCGATTGGACCGGTCTCCATATTTGATAATTTAATATAAAAATGTCTATGTAAATAAGCGCTGATATGGGTACCTTACGATGGCTCTAAAGATATTTTTATATGATATGAAAGGCAAAGGCTCATGTTGCCCACCTGATGGTAAATGGATAGTGAAACTCATGGACGTAAGTAACGTCGGAGTTACGTAATGAGCGCTGCCAAACTAGTTACGATAATGGTTCCCTTTCAAGCTCCCGGATTGTGTAATACCGCATCTTATTTTATGTGTGTAGGATCTAATGGAAGAAATTCTAAGGTAAATATTGAACGGTACCTACCTGTAAGTAAGCAAAATCGATTTACAGTCGCTAGCATAAAAATAGTGTGAACGTTACGTTATAAAATGAAATTCATCTCGTTTTATGCAGATGGGGGTCGTAAGGTTTTGCCAGAGTTGAGAAGAAAAATTTGAATTTAGATGTCGCAGGGAGTCACGTGGTAACGGGTTTCGAGATCCTTCGCTTTACGACGCTCGGCTAAAATGCTGTTCTCGACTCTGGCTGAAAACTGTGCACAGTTTATTCGAAACGGAGGCGGAGAAGTATCCGAGAGAGCGCAAGCCAAATGGCTACCTCTCGGGACGAATGCTACGGCCGGCCGTTTGTACCGGAATGGTGAAGGCTCCTATTCTGTATTTTGAAAGCAATAGATTACTACTTTTTTAAACTTTATTCGGGGGCGTTTCCTCTATTCTAACTACATTGTACATTTAAAATGAAAGTAAAGAAATATTTGGGGTAAAACTGTGTAAATTCTGGTCTGTATTTACTTACTTTAATTTTATTTTTCATTTATTTTGTCTCAAAATAAAAGTTTTTCCATGTATAATTCCATTACTCGTTTAATAAGCAGCGTCCTCGTATAATGTTTACATACACTTCCTTCATTGCTATCCAAATAGCAACAGTCAGGCAGAATTCCTATAAAAACACGCAATGGGCACCATTATCGGGCCCCGGAGGAAGCTTGCTCAAGTCCGTTACATACAAATGCCTTTCATTAACTTGTCGATGTTCCGTCCGAAATGCTACGGAGCTATTGTGTTTTAAGCCATCTCCTCTCTTATTACAGCAAATGTATTCCTCGATTAACAGTAAATATACTTTACGATGACAAATAATATACTTAGAATTTGCCGAGAAAGTATCTCCAGTATTCTTTTTAATCAGACTCTATTTTTCCAAAACCCATCAAGTAAGAAGGCTGGGATAGAATTGTAGCTGTAAAGAAAATGAGATGTTTCGGCCACAGATGCACGTTTCCTCCCCGCACGCGATCAAACTTATCCGCTCGGAAGACATTCTGATAAGGCATGATATGAATTCAGATTTGGGCCATCTCTCTTTTATGTTATCGTGATTTTTTCTCAACGTTTACAGATTTTGTTCGCTTTTACTTTATTGATCCATATCAAAATATGTATATTATGAATATAAAAATATACTATGTACATAAATCTGACAAAATTATGGCTTACACAATTTTCATCATGTTTACGTTGAAAGCGTCTCCCACGCGACGAAATAAGCTATTACTGGCATCGAGTAAAAGTAATATTTTGTCATTTCCAATCGTCCAATAAAAAACAGGAAAGCAATACTCGCGTCTTGTAAACTGACAGACATCGAAAACTCACGCTGAGAGAACTCAAAACGTTTATAAATATAAAATCAAGCGAGTAGAAATCCACTCTACGGACGAACCTCATCAATATTCCGCCGTCTTGTTATTTTCCTTGGGGCTTTAAAACAAAACAAAAGAGGTTTGTTATTTAACTCGTTTCCGATACAGCCTATTCTTTAGTATCGAAGGAAATTCTCTCATCTATCTCTTGTATAGAAGGTATAATAAAACTAACGGGATCGATTCCGCGCGTTTGTATTTAAACAAAACGAATAAAAAGAATGCGAATTTTCTTGGTTTTATGAGTCTCTATATATGAGATCCTCCATGTAGGTAATATTCAGGAGAAAGTGGGAAGGTATATAAGTAATAAAAAGAATCTAGAAATACTTTCCTCTGTAGCTACATACAAGGTGTATTTTTCCTGAACTTATTTTAAATGTTAGCCAAAATATAGGATGCCTTTAATTTACGCGCCTTTTATTTTCTTTACCAGCTTTTGGATTACTTTTACCTATACAGGTTTTTCGTATTAAAAATGACTGTCATGTTCTTTTTTTTTCTAAAAATAGAAAGTATCGAACAAAGAACTCTTCAAGCAAAGGTAACATATAGAATTTGTGAGATCTTGCTCGTTGCGGAGAATGGTGGCCGTGCCAGAATAACAATAGGTAAATTTATGTAAATGAATATCATTCTACGTAACAAAAAGGAAATGAGCCCACTGTAAAACATACAATTTTATTCGATCGTCGCCATGCAAATAGGTATTTAGATATTTGCCTCTTACGGAACACAGGTATTTAGGTATATGAGCAAAAGTAGGTGAAAACTATCAAAAGCTCCAACAAATTCAACGTGCGTACCACAGAACTAAACAGCCACTAATGATACATAATACAACATGTTCTGTACCGTTCAAAAGGAGTTTGAATTTAAATTAAACATTGTAGCCATTTAGTTTTCTCCACACGTTGATGTAAAAACCATAGTTTAATTTTATTAGTTACAGTGAAGAAACTAGCTGCTACTTTTAACAGTTCATAGTTTGTTATTACGCAACCCAGTATCGACCTGTCTGTCATACCCAGAGATGTATCGCCGTATTTTTATTTATACTCTTTCATCTCAGCAATATCTACAAACTCGGTAAGTTTCTTTATTATTATGCCAGGCTTTATTTCTTTACTGTTTGGAACAAAACATGGAGCGCAAACTTGTTTGTTTGGCTTCCAATATTTTTCGGGAAAAATAAATTCTGGATAGGAAATATTATTACGAAAACAGCGGGTATAAAGTACGTGGTTTTAATGTTTAGATGTACAGTTCCACAACAATAAAATTCACGTAATCAAAATGAACAGCAAAAATAAAATGTGAAAAATTTATTAATAAATTAATTTACAAAATACATAAGCAATCTAGTAGAAAAATCTTATAAAATTATATGACTTCCCTTAGTTTTCTCTTTTATCCAAATACCTACATTGTTTTATCGATATTGTATGGAAGAAATCCTTGAAGTTGGAGAACTATATCTCACGCTTCGACAAACACGACTATTATTCTTTTTGCTTTTCTAGGAAAACACACACATTGTTGACGTTCTTGAGTCAATATAGCTATTTATACGTTGTACTTAGAAGTGTGGCGAAAACATTACAACTTGTAGGTAATTACTACATGAGGTTTGTACAGAGGGTTAAAACTCATTTAAGAAATGTCATGTAGCAGATGTGTTGGTACTCTATGTAACAAATAAAGTAGTTGAAGTTAACTCCACATTGTATCTAAGAACACTACATAATTACCTATGATTTTCTAAAATACATTTTTTTTCAAATTATAATATGTTCAGATATTGTTGAAAACGGCGGAAGTTCAAACTACGTCCTGCAACATTGATCAGCGTGAGAACCTTTTTCCGATATTATTTTGCCTTATTTATTTTGTTAGTTCTTTACTGCATACCGATATTTCGTGCGGGTTGGCGAGCTCAGAAAACAGGCAATATATTTTCTACGAAGGATATAACGGAAGGGTTCTCATTCCTTACGTATGTATAAAGGGTACCTAAATACATTCCGCCTTCTTTTACTTTATTCTGCTCGTGTCGAAAGTGGAAAAACCTCGCAAAACTTTCATTGCTAGCCAAGCTTACCTACACGTGTGTGACACATCACCGAAATATCTGCCAATTTCATTTCTCCGCTCACCTCCCTGGAGCGTTGTAAACACCACCCCCTCCCCCCACCACTTACAGAATTCACCCCCCCTCCCGTGTGTTTGTCCAACTGATATTCTTGAAGATACACAACCGGTGTTTGAAGACCTCCCCCAGCTCTCCACATTCGTGCTACTAAATCCTGGAAGGACGGAAATGTATTCAGATCGAAAGGTCTCAGCTGAGTGGTGTAGAATTTAAACTCCAGCACTTTGTACAGTTGTCTTTGAACAAACACGATGATGCGTCTAGAAACTTCTAAAGAATAGATGAATGTAGATAGGTACTAGTTACAAATGTTTTGTTCGTTTCACAATAAAGAGATTGGTTGCCCCGACGCTACAATAGAAGAATGCTTGTGAATTTTCATAAAAGCGTGTAAAATAAAACCACAAGCTTTGTATTCTGGTGTTTATTTGCAATATTCTCATTTGAATAAATTCGTAATTTATGTTCAGAATCATACACAATGTGTCAGATGGCAATTTGGTTATTTATTTATGATAGAAAATAATAGCTTTTGACTGGAGATTGATATTTGAAACTTCAACTTTTCTGGTGATTTTCTGGTTATTAAACCAGATTTAATACAACTTTTCATTTTAACCTAGCTTTCGTAGGTGAGTACCTATCTCCACAATCAATCAGAAAAGATTACCAAATATGTATGTACCGCAATAGTGACGCACAAAACAAATACCCACTCAAGAGACACGAAATAGCGTAACCTAACAATCGGGACACGGGTCCGATCGCCCTTATTGGCTACAAGCCTACAAGTACTTGACACTCGGAGTGTTTGCCAGCTCTCATTAACTCTGTTTGTGTGCACTAATTTACGACATGTTTGCCAGAGGACCCCACTAATTGACCGATGACGGATCTAGACACCGATGTAAGATTATCGAGGGACTATTCTTGTGTCTATGAGACATTGTCACATTTTTTCGAAGGATAAAAATGACAAAAACTTCAAATATTATAAGAATTTAAAAGCAACGCTGTATGTTATAAGAAAAATAGCACAAACCTCGGTTTTTTTTCTCTTGGCAACAACTAGTATTAGCATAGAGCATGCATTGGAAAATAATAAAAAAAAAACAATCAGCAAGGTGGTATTCTTAGCTTGACTGCCAGGGTGCGTCAGACGTTCAACCACTCCCGGAGGCTATTCTGCACATTACATTACCATAACCCTACACATTCTTACGAAGACCCGACTCCCACGCAATAAGGGTAAAAGGAATCGAATTATCAAAGAGAATTTATCACTTAAGTAAGTAGTTGCCTCTACGCTACGCGGAAAATGTTTGTTCGTGGCTTCAATACTAACGAGATGCATTAAAAGACGACTTGCATATAATATTATGGGTGGATAGATGGACTTAACTCTAGTGCTTGAACCTTTTTAGCAGACAGCTGTATGTAGAGTAGACGTTCAACTGATCGAATGTGGTGTCTTCGTGTAACAAAAGTTGTTACGACATTTTTTATAGGTAATTTTTGTAAGTATTAACTTACTACTTTTTAAAATACAAAATGTATTTACAAAGCAGATGTGAGTCGAAACCGGAAGAGGACGTCCTAGGAAGACATATCCATTGGTGATGTTCTTCTGAAAGGTCAGTTGCGTGGTACTCCCAACCGGCGTGCGTGTATGACCAGAAGGCCAATTCTCGTAATTTAAAACATTCAAAATGTAGTCGCAGTCTCATCTCAGCGACAAACAAATGTCAAAAACTTGTCAAAATGTAGGGAAATCAGAAGTATTTTTTGACAGACTGAGACTGAGATCAGACTGTGAACGTTCATAAAATTACGAGAATTGCCCCTCAGATGTATGAACGCTTACAAGGCAAAAGGAGTATGTAAGGATCGTAGCAGGTGGCATTCTGTAGTTTCTGCCTACCCTGAAGGCGTGAGTGTGTACTTGTGTTATGTATGTGTGTACTTTATAAAACAAACAAAGTAAGTGACAGAAACCTTTATAGAAATTACACTCTCTTTCGACACCAACACATCGACCGTATCCTTTTTTGTGCAGAAAGTTATATTACATTGGATCAAAGTAGGAGAATTTATAAAGTGAATCGTTTGATAGAAAAGGCGGAAGGCTTTATAAAACGGAACCACTCAAGGCTCCCGCGGGGCCCACCCACATCGGTGGCTCAAACTTCCGGAGCCATAACATTCATTACAGAACTCCGAAGATATGACAATCTTATTAAGTAACTTAATAAAATTACGGGACAGTTAACAGTTAAATATGTTAACGACAGTTGTAGGTAGATGTTTGAGAATTAAGAGGATGTTAAATAAGCTTTACATGGTAATCATATAGCATGGGAAAAAGTTTATGAAAAAGAGGATTTTGTATGCGGCATGGTCTTGCAAAAAGAATTAATGCAAGATTTTTTGGCAGAGCATGTACGATAAAATAAGATAGATATTTAGCTAAAAATATTGTTTACAAAAAACTTTAAAGCTCGTATAATATCATACGGAAATATAAACCAGGAATAAGGTACGGATACTATAAAGTTTCCAGAATATTGTTTGGCACAAGACTCGAGTAGGAAACGCTCTCATTTTGAGAATAGTGCCTGTTTATGCCAGAGTCTTCAAAACAGAAAATACTTGCCATCCACCCTCTTACGCTGCGGTTGTAAAGGGGAAAAGGGGATAAAATGTTTATGGAAATATTTATTCAAAAACATGCATTAATATTTTAATAAAATATACATGAAGTAGCGAATTATTTTCGTGAATTAAAGTTATTTGTTTTCGTAATTACTTTGCTCTTTAATAATATCATAGGGCTTCATAAAGTTTTTATTAAGGCCCGCTATGGCCTACAAACGTTACTTCCTTATACTATGTCAGCGTGTTATTTTCTTCATGTCGTATTGTTTATGGCATCAAACAACCTACGCTTGATATTAAACAAAGGTGAACCTGCTCAACTACCTATTGTCTTGTTATGCAAAATATCATTGACAAAATTCTTCACCAATCGAATTTGGACAAAATGCAATTAAGATATCCTTAACGATTACTTTCAGCAAGTTTGTTAGTCAGAATTTATCTAATCAATGTGTCTAGACATCTTGCAATCCTTCTAATTTAACTGGAGACGTCAACGTCTGCATGGATTATTTTGTACTTTCTAACTTAGGTATACTTACAAGATTCTACGTTGACTGAAACCTGAATAGGCTCTTATTATTATGGGCTTTTTATTATGTACACCATATAAATTACAGACATAAATGTAGAATTTTTACAAAGGGTTACACAATGGGCGGTCTTATCGCTTCGAGCGATCTTTTAAGACAACCTGAAACGTGAACTATAGATACCAACGGCAACGTTCCAATACTGTATGGATTGTGATACGCCGAACATCGGTCGCCTTCATTCGCATACAGCCGCATTCTCTACTATGTCCCAGAATAAATACCTATCTTTAACCGACGAACCAGCTAGATAGAGATATTAATAGATAAAGTCTCTCACAGTTATGTTAATTCAGCTTACGTAACGTAATATGACGTGGAAGAGGGTAATGAGATGCGTCACAAAATTCTTAGGTCGTCATTAGCCGATCGGGTCGGCCGGCCCATCCGGCTTACGGCCCGTGTAATGGCGCGGCTATGCCTCGGATAGACCGATCTGGCGTAATGACGGACCGGCCAATATGGAAGAGAGGTGGGTCGTGTACACTGCCTCCTTGCTGTTACGTAAAGGCGTGGTCCTATTTTAGGTACTTGGAGGGATCGATTTCCTTTACTGTTTCTGTTAGCCTGCATCATCCCACTGCTGGGAAAAGGCCTCTCCTCTTGACTTCCAGCTCTTTCGATCCAGGGCTAAAGTGGACCACTGGTCGTTTGTTTGCTCCAGCTCCTCCCACCATCTTATACGGAGGATTTATTTAATTTTGAAAAAAATTAAATTGCCCAATAGAGGATGCATAATAAGTTCGTGCCTGACTGACTGACAGACAACGCAAACTGAATGACTAAATTTAGAGCACAGGGTATAGAAGTATTATAAGACAGGAATTTTGGAAACTCAATCCCAAAAATAAAATAGCAGGGGTTAACACAAAGTTGCAGGCCAATAGTGTAACAAATAGATCTCTTTTAACTGTAGGACCGAAACACTATTAAACTTTAAACTTCATGCACACTAGCGGTACATAGGTCAACGTTTAAAATACTTCAATCATTTCATAAAGTCTAATTTAACTCTGCAGCCTTGTGATACTTGGCAACAATGTCTGCAATATAATAGGGGCCAAGATAATGGATGGGAGCAATTACATAATGTTTTCAGGCAATTGAAGAGGATAAGATTACATGTTTGCACTAAATAAAGCTATGCACTGTGGACGGCAACTTTTTGTTCAACTACAAGTGTATAATTAGTGCGCTGAAATAATTATGATTGTTCTTAATGGGCGACAATTCTCGGGCTTTTACTAAAATATATTTATTTACTTACTTATACAAATTTGTTATAATTCATAATATATGTTTTCTAGCTGTGTTTAGGTTAGGTGGGTAGTCGAATAATATTATCCCTGTCTAGGAGAATTCCTCTTCTTTAATTTCGACATTCACGGGAACCAATAGAGTCTTTTGTCGTGTGAAACGGAAAAGCTATTCGCAGGAAAATATCGTTGTTATTTATTTGATGTGGCTCGAGATGACATCGTAGGAAGCAGTGTACGTCTCCTTGACAAATACACGATGCCAATATTCTGACACTTTGGGTACACGCCTATGCGTGTATGTGCGTATATCCAGTGTTACACCTCACGCCGTCATATGACCCCATTATCCCACCCTTATCACACCCACAACCACAAACATCGACCTTAACTTCGAAGGACCAAAGTTTAAATTGGATTGCGCCCTCCGAACTAATGTAACAACAAGCGACTTCGCCCGAACACGAATCAGATAATAACTTACGTATTTTGTAAGTTGATTTCGGGCAAATTGTCGAGAGACATGGAGAATTGGAGATTATCGGGTTCCAAAGCTGATCGGTGAATAAATTTGGTTTGGAATACTGATGTAAGAGCCTTACCTTCCCACACTGCGACAATATGAGAGAAAAATGTAAAGATTGTGACACCACGTACCACCAAATGCTTCCACTGTAATAAAAGTTTAAGAATTATATGTACAGTCAGCACTTTTAAAGCTAGCGAAACTTTCGTCGTAAAACATTTTAATCAATTTCAACGTTTTTCGCGGTGCACTACTGTGACAATATTTTTTTAGGGTTTTGGCGTAAAAAAATTACTGCTTTTTTGTTGCCAACATTTTCATTACATAAATATTAAAGGGGATTCTACTTAAGTATCAACCAGTAGGTACCTTATTGAAAGCAAAGCGTTGGAATGCGTAGTATTTTTTCGCGAAAAAGAGAGATTTATGTTTTACAAAAAAAATCTTTACCACGACTAACTTTACAGCACCTAAGTATCTTTGTTTATTAGATACATAATAAAGTACAACATAAAGGGGTTACTGCTGGCAAACTAGTTTTGTTTACAATTGTTGTTGTACATTTATAGCAGGGCTCTGTAAGTGGCAGCTCTTTAGAGTATCATTCTAGGAGCCGTTTATGTAATTGACCCGTACACTAAAGTACGGTATTAGACTCCATATTTTGTCTAAGTCGTCTTAAAAATTTGATTGTAAAAGATAAGGTTTTATTTTAGCAATCTTCTTTGTGTTTGTTAATTATACGGCAAGAAAAATCTAGGACGTTTTCTCTTGTTCTTTTATTTCCAGAGTAATATCAAGAGCAGCAGTTTTTTGCATAAAAAAATTATAATTTAATTTTTCATCCTAGCAGAATTTTTTTCCGTTCCTTTGAGCTTCATTGTTTCAACAAAATTACAGAGCTGACTGTACAGTCAGTATTTAAATATATATCATCTATAGGCATATTCTGTTTAGATGTAACATCTTTAAATGTAAACGATTAAAGTAATCACAACCTGTTTTTGATAGAATCAGCCAGCACCTGCTTGACTATAGCTTTCTTATTAAGAACTTTTTCTTGAACGTGCATTGACCTAAGAAATCTGTTCATTAGATTTAATCATAAAGAAAGCTGAACAAACTGTGGTTATCCATAGACATATGGATAGAACTCATGTATCTAATCGCGACGATACACCCAAAAACATAATTAGCATACGCTATGTGACTCATTCACCCATGTCATTTCAATATCTAGGCGTAAAAATATAAATCGTACAGTTAACCATTGACATTCTGACCATATTTTACACAAGCCAATGAATTTAAATTTGTTTTGACGGGGCCTTTGTCTATCTAAATTAAAGTTAAGCAGGTCTATTTGTCAATATGATTTTATAACTGGTTCGTTTCTTGCATGATGGTTATGCTAGATTATTATTTATAGGTGTTCCTTATAAACGATTTGGTGGTTTTTCCTTTCATAGTTGATCCCAATGACATAGCTCTAAAATCATGCATCAAGGGCAGGTCTATTTATCAGCAATATTTCATGCCTTCTCTGACAACATTGACTTAGGCCACATGTTGCTTCATTTTACTGCCTATTGAAATGGTAAAAATAAATACTTAAATATTGCGAAGAACTATGTACTTTTGTTCAAGCAGAATATTCGGTTGGAAAAAAAATTGTAAAACAGAAGAAGAGTGCCATAAACAAAAATATTATCAGATCAACACCTTGTTCGCTATACGAAGAGCGACACTAACTGCTATAACTCGGGATATATTGTTTACCGACAAGCACAGCATAGCGTACTCTAAGTATGTTAACAGTTATATCCTTCGCCGTCACTCAGCGTGGGTCATGGCCGCTTAAAGCCCTTGAATGCGATTAGGTTGGGGTTTTATTACACGAGTAAAGCGGAGAAAGTTAGTGACACGTGCAGTTAACGTAAACACCGGTCTTATATTTAAATAAAGTCATGTATTTAAAACTTTTGTTAAGTACACGTCAAATTATTATTGGATAAAGTTTGCTGTTTATTAAGATGTACCGTAGCGAGTGCGCTAGGCATTCTTTATGACGGTAAAGTATGAGTTTTGACTAGCGAATATATTTTAGACAAGCTTCATATTATTTCACACAAACAAATGTCAGACTTTAGTCGCAACACCACACTGCGCTTGAAAACACACATTACTGACGTTGCTCAAAAGGCCACTAGGTTGTAATGGGACTGGGTTGGCCAGTCTGCCTTATGCCCAATGAACTGTGGGCCAAAATAACCACTACCCTGACACAGCTAGAAGGCGTCGCGGCAGACCTCGTAGAAGATGGCGGGACGAGCTGGAGAAAACAAAAGACCAGTGGTCTATTTTAGCTCTGGATCGAATGAGCCAAAGGCCTCTCCCCATGACTTCCAGTCATGGGGAGAGGCCTTTGCCAGTGGGATAATGCAGGCTAACAGTAAGTTTTTTACAGTTGTTTTACCTCTGACAGCAACCTTATGGCAACGTGATAAAGTTCAATGTCTCACAAAATCAGAGGTAAGAACTGTGTAAGGACTGCAGTCTACCTACTCTCGATTAACCTGCCATAGAATCCCGAAGTGATGAGTGGGCTACATTTAAACTGATCTACATACTTACAAGCAATAATTTAACAATCCTCTTAGAAAGTAATTTTCACATTTTTCAGGATGAAATGACATTTTAATGCGTCTATTTCTGTCACTTTTTAGCAGGTTCTGTCTCATTTAAACGTCAACTCGGCAGTCTATTTGTGTCAATTTACACATCATTTTATGTCGTGAAAACTACATTTTTTTGCTGGAGTGGGCATCCATTTTGAATCTGTCAGTTTAATAAATGTCTGAAGCTCAGTAGGATATTTCGAAAAAATCCAGGTGCGTTTATTTACATAAACTATTCAGATTATAATCCTAACGTGATGAGAGATACAAAATTTAAAACTGGAGAAAAAATTGGATAATTCATTTCGTAGCGCGAAGGCCTCGTAGCACTTTTCAAAAATATTTTCGTACACACTTGTTCATGTAATGTGTTCTAATCAAATCACCTAAGATTGTTGAAACATTTGATTGATGATACCTAAAAATAAAACGTTTGAAGTTCTATGAAATTTTAAAGGCTTATTATTCTATAAACAAGCGGTATCACTTTAAATCCTCGCTTAAGCCTATCAGTATGGCTAACCCTAAAATTAAATCTCCAATCGGTGCTCTGCTCGAGCTGGCTCGTAAATCGTAACGAGTTCATGATTTATGTTTTCAGACAACAACGCATACATATATTTAGAACGTTACAAAAAACATTGCGGCGACGCACGGCGCCTGAGTGGATCAAGTCGCGACCGATTGTAGCAACATCCTGTAGGTAGGTAAAGGGAAAATAAAGAAGAATTGACTGCCTGAAAAAACCAGATGAACTTATTACAATAAAAGCTTACGGAGTTCAATGTTTTAGCTGAAAATTTTTAATCATAGAAAAAGTCTGACTGAAAAGATAGCAATCACTGGTGTCAATTCGCCATAGGTATGTAAAAAGAAAATTAAGCCTGGTTTTGAAATTATTGTGGAAATATTAATTAATAATTTTATTTTATTTTATATTTTTAATAATACCTATCACTGACATGACAGCAATTTTTGCCTTTATTATTTCTTCGTCCAATCAATTTTATTACTTAGCTATGCCTTTCTCCACCTATTGCTATTATAATAATATCCCTTTACAATCATTACAAGTCATTTTAGTTTCAATATTTCCTTTTTTGCCGCACACGATACAATTACAGGGTTTTATAGCCAATTATTACAGAATATTGTCCCCCAACGACTACAGTTTCTACCCTATAAATAAATAAATGTACATAAGTAATTGGATGTTTTATGACACATTTTGTTTTATTGTTTGTTTCTCTTTCATTGACGGCTTATTATAGGAATGTCCTTATTGATATTTTGTATTTTAAGGATTGGTTATAGGTACCTATTTGCTCTTTTTTAATAGTTTTTTTTTATCATAGTAGGAATTCTATGTACAGTCACGAACAAAAGTATATATACACTCGGCTTTATTGAAAAGCGATTTACTCCTTTATTTTTTAATGAAATTTTATGTTGTTACGAACATAGCATTGTCAAACCCATAGGTTTATGTAATGTGTCGTATTTTAACGTTGCATTCGTTATTTCACGAAAAAATCGCAATTGAAAGTTGCCAAGTGTTGACATATTGGTGCTCGTGACTGTATGTACCAAGTGCAGTGCGTTTCTTTTTTGGTAAAATATGAATTCTTGAATTAAATGAATGCCAGTTTAACATGCATACATAGGTAACATCACGCCTGAAATGCCGGAAGGGTAAGGCAGAGGTGTAAATATAGTAGGTACACTTACACTTCACCGGTTAGATAATAATGTGTTAAGTCCCATCCCATGTAGGTATCTAATAGTTCAATCCCAGTTCGATTGGTGGCATTATTGACTTTAATTTGACAGAGATAATGTGATTTGTATTCTATGTAGGGATCTAACTTGAGGCACAATATGGAATCCTCATTTGAACACAAGCTGCAATCTTTTCCAAAAACCATGCCTACGTGCCTCTAAAAACTTTGTTTTGCGTTTTACGGTTTCAGCCCAGCCCAACGCACGTTGCGCATAACATTACCGAACAATAGTTTACAAAGAAAATCTTTGACAAAACTTTGTCCCCATCCAAAAAAATCAACATTGTCCGTCGAACAAAATCAATAACTCTTTTTTGCATATAATTGCGCAACTAAAGACTTCCTCGACTCGTTTTTAAATGACAATAAACGAAACTGGAGCAAAAAGCTTTTGAAAAACTGCTCTCAATAACGGTCTTAAATTTCTTACCTAGAAAGGGTTTAAATATTGCGGTTAACTGTTAAACAATCGGTACAGTTATTGTTGAAGGTTTATGGGTTGTAAATCATTTGGGAAAAAAAGCTGTGACGTCATGGCCGTAAAGATTTAACTGCTTGGCCGATCAGCTGATGTGTGAGGTCGGTCGCAGCCGTTGTGACCATGCATGTGGTGCCCGATAATATCCTATATTGAATCTGGTATAAATATAATATTAGGTATCTGAGTAGATGGCGTTAAAACTTGAAGATGTTAGTACCTACTTACTGTTTATGATGAGTTAAAGTCTGAAGCGAGCGAAAGCGAACTCTAGGACTATGCCTTTGCCCAGAAAATAGCAAGATTAGATATCTTTGAAAATATTCAAGATTAATATTGTAAGTAGCTACTCCAAGACTGATAACATTGAAACGTATGATAGTGAAGTCATGCTATCAATTTTCAAAATGAAACAAGGGAGACAAATACAAACGTATTAACGAAAACAATAGCATGTGACAGATTTCTTCTTCTCAGCTATATTTCATACATAGGTATTTGTAGGTAAGTTTAATATAATACCATCGACCGTCCGCCCAGCGGCATTCGTCCAACACCCTTCTTATTCAGGAATTTTGTATAAAAAATTGTACCCAAGGGAATTGTGAAGATACTTATGTGCAGCTTATGGTGTCAAGAGGGGTTTGCATGTAAGCAACATTTTGTGTGTGTGAGTTAGGGAGAGTGTGTGTGAGTGAGTGGGTGATTTCGTAAGCAAATTGCTCTCCCCGTCTTCATTTGGCCAAGGTCACGAAATATGACAAGTGGAATGTTGGAATGTGTGTCGCATACATATTGCATTTCATTTACCTGCGTAGAGTAAATAGCAGTCCTGCAGTAAGAAAATAGGTAGGTGTAAAGCTAAGATATATATTTATGTTGCAAGATGAAAAAATACCTGTGCCGTTCGGTACGTAACAAACACATTTTGATTTTTTGATGAAAATTTGTGTTAACATTATGGTTAACTTTTCTTTTATTCAAGATTTTTTCCCCATGGAATGATCTTTAGTTTTAATTGTCGTCATCCATATTTTTCTTGGATTGTTTGCCTTCTTTTGGGTGTCTGCATAAACCTGAAAATACAAAATATTATAAATATCACTCGACTTTTGTTACTAATTTCCAAATATTTCTACTTCGATTGAAAGAGATTTAAAGAGACATGTCTGCGCAGACAATTTCTACAAAAAAAAAACAACTTTTACCTACAGCTACAAAATACAAATCTGTCTGAAACGTTAAAGTAAATTTCAGTACTACTCATAATCTCCACACACCATATACCTAATACAATAACAGTTTCAGAGCGCAAATCCGCGATAACGAAATGGAGCAACCTCCGTTGTTGATAACGAAGCCGACTTTCTACGCATATTAAACCTGATAAACAGTCGAGATAAGAACCTCCTATTGTTGTCCAGAATAACTAATCAAAAGATCTCGATTGAAAAATCATTCGAGAACACTATCAAGATTGGAATCGATTGAAGGAAATTGAAAATTAGACAATCGTAATAGAATTTTCCTGTACCTATCTGAAAATGATTTATTTTTCCGTCTGGTTTTTTTTGGTTCAATATTGTATTGGTTATATAAATAGACTTTCATAGGTTATCCTTTCAGATATTCTTAGGTATTTAGATAAGTCGGTTTTTTTGTATTTATTGTCGGTATTAGGATTAAAGATGCTTTCACAATGACTCATAAATTCGAGGTGATCTGACATGACATTATCAAAACGGGGAGAGATTCATATTTTTTTGTACTAGGATGCTTACCTAATCATGATATTTGCCTTTTTAAAGTGATTATAAAATCATATTTATTTAATAATCCATCTACATATTATCTATGTTGTGATCCCTATATCGTTTGCAAGTCTATTTTTTTTAAAACAACTCAGTCTTTTATAGGTAGGCTTAGATACTTATGTACTTGCTTGTCATTTTAAACATTATTGTATTATTACTGGATGCGATAAAAAGTGATTAGGTACTCTACGTAGATTACAGTGTTCAATCACGTCTATTGATTGATTGATTTATCAAGGTTTTTTTTTTGCTGAATATATGTAGGTACCTACCTAAGTGTGAAACGTAAGGTGATTCAGCCAACGGCTCTCGTAACCCAATGAACGAAGTGCAAATCTGTTCAACACATCGCCATTAAAATCTGCCTATAAAACCTATTATGACTCCTTTTATCGGTAATGCTTCAATAAAAGTCGCAAGTGTAACCGACCCGTATAAATTGGCAAACTAAACAATGGCCGATGCAGTTTCACTCCACATTTCTACGCGGTTGGTTTTTTTTTGCTTTGTGGAAAAAAAATAGCCGCAATTTATCACAGTTATGAGAAAACCACGCGTTGGCCAGCACGTCTTTACGGTTTTAATTAAATACATACAGTGCCCCCGTGTGCCTAAATACGCTGCCACTACCCACTCGCATGCACGTGCCCCGGCCCGAATATTGTCCAGACGTGTATACTGAAACGTGTGAAAAACACGCCAACACCGCCAGCAATATTTTTGGGTGAGTGCTCAAATGTATACCAAGTTTAATACAACGCGTGGGTCCTGGCGCTACACCCAATGCCATCTATCCAGCCAATAGATAACAACTATGGGACACGACCGACAATGGTACAACCTTTGTACATGGGCCGTAACACAAACACATAAAAAGTTCACTACACGCACAAAAGCGAACTCGTTTGGTGCGTGAGTGTGCGTAGAAGCTTCCACGCACACTAACGGCCCCGTAAGTCGTAAAAACAGCAATTGAAAAGCTTCAGCCGTTCGCCGCGCGGTGGCGCTGTTCCGATGGTTCCGATCTCGACCGACTGGCGCCAACTTTACGCATTCGGCGCTGCTGTGCCACCAAAGTTTTAAATTAGTTTTCTTATTAGACGGGACTCCTTTTGTTGTCTTGCACTTATTAGACTTAGTCACGGGGAAAATAGATGAGAACGAGCTCTGATAATATAGAATAACCTTTTGTGTTTAAACAAAAGGCACCTCTACGTAGAGTTTAGATAGTGGTTACACTGCCATATTGTAAATAAACGTTTCAAGGTTCAAAATTTAATGAATAAAAATAAAATTGTATCATATTGGCGATTATAACTAAATATTTAGGAACACGTAAGGCTAACTGGAAACTTCTCTTGTTAGAACAAGAAATAAATGACCCACTCAATAATTCCAACAATATACTTTTATTTTTCGATTTTCAACTGTCCATTACCAATAAATATAAATAGACTACAATACGTTCACTAGATATAAGCATATGTAGCTATTCAAAATTGCGATCTACAACTAAAAAAAAAAATGTAAATATTTTTTTTTGAACAAAACTGCCATTGAAATCCTTACTTTAAAAACATTTCTCTAGTCATGAGCAATATGAGCATAGAAACGGTGCGTTTTGCACGGGTTATCAGCAAAACGTGAACCAGACAATTGGCATAGCTAATCACGTAATGCGTAACGTTGATACATGGAGGCAAAAACTTACTTGTACGTAGTCGAACCTACCTGTACTAAGTGTTGCGTTGTGCTATCAAATATGATTTATTGTTTGGAAATATTACTTTACAAAAATCTTTTTTTCATTAAACTGACTTTGTACTTAATGTAACTTCTTGATATTAGTGTTATCAACTTCTATGGTTGGTGAGTTAATGTAATGTAATAAATATGACAGTATACCTGCGTGTGCTAAATTCTTAATAGGAATTTGACTTTAACTAGAAAGGCAATTCTCGTAATTTTAAGAACGTTCACAGTTCGATTTCAGTCGCAATCTGTTAAAAATACCTCTAGTTTCCCTACATTTTTGACAAGTTTTTGACATTGATTGTCACTGAGATGAGATTGCGAGTACATTTTGAACGTTTTTAATTACGAGAATTGGTCTTCTGATAATATTATGATTTTTCTTATATAATTTTACTATTTTCAAACACGTTTATTCCTTCGAATCACTAATCAGTTGTAGATATCTAAAATATAAAAAAGTTATACAGTCTACGTAGGTACAAGTACTTACATAGCTTTTAATAACTTTTCCATTTTACGTCAAAAACTTTTGATCCCGAGACTAAAAAAAATTAACCCACGCTCAAAAGTATCTAAAATCTAGACGAATTCAAAGTTTTACCGTCTTTACGTCAGCGTGGCTCGGAGTGTGACGATCAAGTGAGCGTCCCTCCCGCCCCCTTTCATCTAACTTGTTCCATTACCGGGGCTGTTCCATTCCTTCGTTCCAATTTCAAATTTGAAGCTGATGGCACATCTATGGTACCGCAGCTTTGGCAAAGCTGGTTTCGGAGAGATTGGCCAAAGGGAACGTAAAATGGATTGAGCGAGAAATGTATTTATACACATAAGTATTTATGTATTTAGGTACTCTGAACTTTCTTAGCTTTTAACTTAAATAAAATAAATAAATAGGTAAATCTTTAGGTTGATTTATAATAATGTGTATTTTGATAATTTTCTTTCTCAAACAAACTGGGAGTTTCTTTACTCAATGAAGATATGCCTACGTTATGCGTATTCATAATGTACATATTGGTAGCTTTGTACGCATGCCTAGTGCTAATCTAGGCACATGAATATTTAGAGCCAATAAGTTAGTTGGGTGGATCTCTAAGATATGCACGTGTGATGCTAAAATAGTTAAATTCTTAGATGCAAAAACATTCCTAGGCAGGTGCTGACAGCTGGGCTCCTAATATAACCATTATCATGCATATTATTTACCTACATAATTAGTTTGAAATTAACATAATAAATAAAGGTACTACATACCTAAATAGCATTTTGATAAAAATGTTGTTATTTAATTAATTAAACTATAGTTGATCAATACATTTTATATATTTTAATACCTATCGTTTTTCAAAAAAATTCAATTCAATTTCAATTTTAATCAACATAATTTTATATAATGTTTATACATTTTTATTTTTATTAAACCCATTTTCCAAAGTAGATACATATTTAAATAAATGCCGACTTTTCATGAGTTGATTAATGATAGATACCTCATATAAAATAGTATTTGAACAATTATCATTTTAATCCCGTAAGAGTCATCCTTTTATAAGTACAAGCATTTATACTTACTACAACACATACCTACTTGACTAATTATAATTTATTAGGTATCATTATGACTCTATTTATTTTATTTGCCTATATAACCTTTAGTTTCATTGCTGTTTGAATTGGTAATTAATTGCTAGCTTAAATTGTTATTTACGACTGGTATTTACAAATTGTTGTTCATTGGAACATTTAAGGCTTTTGCTATTATAAGGGACCAGTTTCTGGATAGTGGTAGTATATATACATACACATACATAAACTCACACCTTCTTCCTATGGGGATAGACAGAAACTGCAGTGCAACCCCTGCTACGATCCTTACATGCTCCATTTGCTACGTTAACGGTCATAGACCCATGCCGGTGGCGAGTACCATGCACCTTAACTTTCTGAAGAACTTCACCAATAAGGTCATTATTTTCCTCTCAGGGCGTCCCCTCCCGGCACTACCACCTACATCTACCTTGTAAATACCTTTTGTTAGATATATAATGGGTATTTAATAAATAGGTTTCTTGCCGTGGAGTTTCTTGCCGGTTCTTCTCCATAGGAAACCACCAATTTGAACCGTACACCTAACTTCTGACGTTTCATTAGTGCCCATGTAGGTTTATGTGAAATAAAATATTTTGATTTTGAGGTATTCAAAGTAAGTATAAATGGTATCTTATGTTGGTAGAATATTTTGGTATACCTTCACATGAGTTAAATGAGAAGTTAGTAGCTAAGTATGAAAGTTTTTTTGTGTCACTGTACAGCGAGAATATGCACTCATATTTTCTAAGCTTTAAAAGAAATTCCTGCAGTAGGTATCAAGTTTCAACAAATAGACTAGTTTAAAAATATTATAAAAAGAACTCAGTTTCTGACTAAGCCACACTACATTACAACCACGTATACAATATTCTGTTGAAAACACTGAACTCTACATTTAATTAAAAATCAATTTAATTTAGCTCCGTAACTAGCTTTCAAACGGCTTCTATCTCCCCTAATTACTTTAATCAACACCTACCAGCTACATTAATCACAAGGGGTAAGCAGAGTATATCTATAGATACATTGAACTGTAGATTTCCTTGAGGAAACAACATCAGCTCACTGTATACATATTTATACTTAGATGTGGGTCGGAATTAGGGATGCCCCTAACCGTCCTTTGGCAGACATGCCTCCCAATGATTACTGAACTCTGTAGGATACTTCTTTATTATTTTAACTTACAGGTGACTTATTAAGGTATATTCTTGTTTGTCAGGCACCTGCACTTTAGGTAAGTATGTTGTAGGTGTTATAATTAGTCTTTTTTCAGCGCTAAAGGTCTTATCACAGAGATCACCCAAATTAATAGTGCACGCACCACGTTCCAACAGTTGGTCAATTTACTTTATACATAGCATAATCAGCTATAATATTTCCACTGGTGGGATACAGGCTACCTCTGGAAGCTGGAGCTGAAGCTGGAGAAAGTGGACCGCAATCCACCACGCGGGTCCAGTGCGGGTTGGTAGATTTCACTTGTCTTCGTATTTCTGGGCCTAGGATATGCCGGTTTCCTCATGATTTTTTTTTTCAACATTTTGTTGATGGTTCTCTTTACTATATACTTTCTACCTACTTAATAGTTTTTCTAGAAGAACAGTGTTAATTAAGCCATCACCAAACTTGACAGATAGATCGGTGATTTCAGTATGTTTTTATAAAATAGCTGATAGAAAGTTGCTGTACCCTTACCTTTTATTTTACAACACCCAGGGGTACAAGGAATGTCATAGGTATATTCCTCACTGGAAACAACTCGGTACGGTACATCTGCACCCACGTGTATGCAGTATTTTATTTATTCCAACTAGTTCCGACATCTTTGTTTGTGTATTCGCAACAGTGGGCGAACTTAAAAATAATTCCTTACAGTTTCAGAGCACGTCCGTTCGTTATTTTAGTCTGGCCAATTTCAGAGTCCGCTCCACACCACGGTGAAATCTGAAATCATTCGCTCACATACACAGGGAAAAATAAAACTTCATGTTGCTTGAAGAAAGTTTTATTTTTGTTCTAAAAGTTTGGTTTTAACAAAATGTTTTTCTTGCATTTTTCTGGTTCTGTTGAAAGAGATAAGTAGTCTGTTTTAGCTTGTCCTAATTACTGTTCCAAAATGATTCGTGAATGGTTGCAGTAAAGTGGTACGTAGGTATATTTTGAAACACTTTTATATTTACCATCGTGAATCCGACAATATTCTGTTAATAGGCAGGGAACTTTTCTGTTTTCCCATACGTTGGAGAGATAGTAAAGAAAGTAAGTTAATTCCTACAAACGCTTGCGGATAAATCTCCCAAAAACTTACTGAAACCATACAAAACCAACAAAAGTATAAATAGATATTGTATATTTTTCTAATAAAGGGAGGGGAAACTAGAGCAGAACTTTCCGATAACATGATCAACTTTCTTATATCAAGTGTAACACGTTTTTGTCGCAATACGTCACGGACAAAGTTTGTCCCGAGGCAAATATCGCCGCTGCTGTGTAAATACACCATGCTGTATAGACATGTATACATCGTGTTGGCATCGAGAGCGTAATATCGGCCAATATGCGAATAGTAGACGGCGACAGGCGCCCAATTTGTAAGGGAACAACAACGACCAATTCAGCGCCATGTTTTTCGCTGTTTGTATTATTTTTGTATATTTTTTTCGCATTCGTCGGATACAAAAATATGTAATCTAGCTTGAATTTTGATTACGTGTTGTGTGTCGTATGTTTGTAATATTGTGTCGTGAGACGCCGCGCAGAATTAGATTATTTGTTGATCTCACTCTGGTGAATTACAAATTCTGTCTGGGACTTACTTGCTTAAAAAATAAGACACTTTAGGGAAAACATTTGATAAAAAGTAAACCCAAAAGACGGTCTTAGCTTGTAGCGATAAGGAAAATTATGGCAGGAATAAAAATCTTTGAATTTTGAAAAGGTACAAAGCCTAATCTTAATTTAATTCTGTAAGCCCTACACCAAGCTTATTAAAACACCCTCTACACCTAAAAATGGTAGAAAAACAACCTGTAACCAATTCACACAGCGTAAACAAATCATCGTGTGTGGTCCCCTAACGTTCCCAAGATGTGCCATGTGAGATATCGAGCCGCACCTCCCCGTTGGCGCGCAGCCGGACAAGCGTCTCGCGATAAGTTGCCCCGAACTAAGGACCGTTGCCAAATGACCCCGCTGTCCCCAAATACCAACATCACTAAGCGACTGTATCAATAAATTTCTTAATTTAATTAAAGTTATTTCTCGTCGTCTCTGAAAGTCGTATCTATAAACAAGATTCCGTTTTGTGCAACTTTGTTTTGTGTTTCGTATTATGTTCAGATACTGCACGATACGGTACATCCCGCTGATTGTATCACAAAATTTATTGCTCACTACAAATTATTGTCAATTTAGTACGTACGTATCATGTATTTTTTGAGATAACGTTACATGTCTGCACATGCATTAACTAAGTACCTACAATGAAGATTAAAGGCTCCCGCAGATAGGCGAAATACGACGGTGCGACGTGATTCTTGTAGAACAATTTCCATGAAGTTTTTCATAGAAATGGTTCTACTAGAGTCGTGTCGTGCTGATGCATCCTGCCTGTCTGCCTTCTGTTGAGCCTTTAAACAAGAAACATGGACGTTTTATCTCGACTTGAAGTTGACCGAGTACCTACAAGTAAATTAAAATTTTATGAATTCATACCTTTGTATCTAAGTAGATGTTCTAATCAATTAAATAACTTAATAAACCTTTAGAAGTCGTGTTTCAACAAATCTACTGGTCAAAAACTTTGATGTAGGGATATCTGTGTCTGCGATCTCATGTGAAATAATCCCTTACATGATGTATCTACAGGAAACATGTACCAATTACTATTCTAAAGTGTTTGAGAATCAGTAATTTGTAGAAGGTAGGCTCGCTTTTTGAATAATTACAGCCAGACAGTTATACAGTCAGGTAAATAAGTAAGTTGCAAGTGAGATACCTTTTATAGGTAGCCATTTCATAAAACTGCCAAAGAGTGACAGTTATGATTTGAATATACGGACAATTTATAGCACCTAAAGTCCGGTGTTTCAAAATTCGCCAAAGATGTAAACAACAAGGGCCGCTCAAAATTGTCTATGGTTTAGTGATGTGGTGGTATGAATTTTAAGTTTTAGTGCTATCGATGTTACGATTTTTTTAGTAGTGATTCATCAGTATTTTTATATTAAGATATCTTCATAAGTTAAGTTTGATTTGATTTGAAAATCGTAAAAACGAACAAGATATTAATACAATTATATTTTGCACTGGTTGCAAAACGCTTTACAAACTGTAATCGAAATAAATTGATGAATATTACTTCAGACGTCAAACATACCGTCCTGCACAATATATTGCTGGTTATTCGTCATAGCTTCGTCCTTATGCACATATAAGTATAACGATACACTAGAAGTCTAGTTAGCTCGGGCGTTTTAAGATCGCTTGAAGCGGCTATGATTGAGAGTTTCAATTCCCAGAAACAGTTTTTCCACATTCGAACCCGAAAGGCGACATTGGGCAATACGTTGGTTCGAATCCACGTAAAGCCGTGCTCTTTGTTAAAGTATTCGTTATAAGTCGTAACAAATTCAATGTTATAGCAGTATAATATTTTAAAACTCGAGGAGTCCCCATATTACCAATAGACCTACGACGTTATTTAATGAGGAAAAAAGACCGCATCTTTATTAAGTAGAACGCGGGTTAGCTCCAACAGCATCTTGAAAATCCTAGCCAAAAACACGATATGTCAATCACTAGCATTTCAATGACAAGATAAATTTGACGAGACAAAAAAGGATGTCAGCCGTATGACGTTTGCAAAAATTCAAAATCCGTCTCAGCTTTCGCTTTTATTGATAAATACTCGTATAATAGTATATTTAAAAGTTTAGAAACACGCACAGGGTGTAAAAGTGAGTGTGTTAATACGTGTATCCTATTAAGTGCGTATTTAATCAGTGAGGCGTAGATATCACGTTCAATTCCCAGACAAGTTCAATGTTATTGCCTTTGGCGAAAGGCTGCCACTTCCAGTATAGACAATTTGCTTAGCAATCAATTTCCCTGACTTTAACACAACCTATTCCCGATATTCGAAATACGCAGATAGCAACTAGAAAGCCAGACACAAATATATATCAATTCACACCATCAACCTATCAAGATGCCGATAATATCGACACAAACTTCAATAACAGCAACCATTAAGACAATATATGTAGCGTATGTAAACCGCCTTCGAATATTTCAATCCGTTTTGCACATTTTACTGTGCGTATAAATTGTAATCGTGCTGTCTCGATGTTCGAGCGAATTTTGATTTCTCGTACCACAAGTCTTATAAAATATAATATTATATATTATATTTTTAATATATAATATAATATAAAATATTATAAGTATTAATAATAAAATTATATTTAATATATAAAATTATATTTATTATATTAATAATAAATATTAAATTTAATATATAATATTGTATATTAAATATAATATTATATATTGTTTGAGCTCAAAAGCTTAAAGATTTTTAACTAATAGGTTCACACGACTGTATATTTTCAAGCTGTACATATCTAGTTTTAGCTGACCTCACATTTTATAGGCTTTTCGTACAATGAGAAGTCAGTTTATACTGGAAACGTACTGCACATAGACCATTTGATAGAAGCCTGTTTCCTATAGAGAATATGGATACATTATATATTTTATTATACTCTCTAAATACTTGAATGAATTTCGCATTTCTTCTACCAGGCGATATAATGTAGGTATAGATACCTACTATTGGTACTTTATTATTGTTAAAATCAGTTATACAAGGTGCCGTTTTGCATCCTCGTCAAATTCAAGGAGGTAACTAGCCTACTGATTCTCGACACGAATCAATAATAAAATAACTGACTAACTGTTAATTTCTATGTACCCTAGTGACTACTATGTGTATTTTAATATGTGTCAAACTTGTACTGTGTGCTAATAAATACTTATTAATATTAAGTAGGTTTTTTTTTCAAATTTTCGGAAATCGGCATGTGTGGGATACGCATTTTAAAACGCGGCCTGTGTGAGACCGCACTGCCCTTTTACACACACATAAAAACGCGGCCGCTTATAGGATACCATAACGCGATTCTATTCTTTGAAAGTGGTGTATTCTGAAATACTGTCAAACTTAAATAACTAAAAAAACAAGTATGTATTCATTATTTACCAGGTATCGTAATTTTATTTAATTATTTATGTCTTTCATAACAGCCTCCTGAAATTTGACGAGGATGCAAAACCACAGCTTTTATAGCATACCATAATACCTCAGGTATCTCAAAAATGTATCACTTTCTATAGTAATGTACAAGACTTATTGATCAGGTCTAACTCCCTAAGGACATGTTCAGGGGGGTTGGGCAAAGTTGCAGGCTATCCTTCGCCAATGTTGGCTTTAAGTCCCAATGGAACAATTGGACGCCTTTTGCCATTTATTGGACATTGATCTCTAATAGAAATATTCAATCAGCAATGTAACTTACGTGAAAGGTACAACATCCGGTTTTACCCACTTTCATTATTAAAACTAGAACTTTCGATACTTTTTTGTTAGTCTAAAATCTTGCTACGAACTCGTAGCAGTTCCCGGAAAAGTTCAATATTTTTATCTTTCATTTTTCTCTGTAGAATTAATTTCAAAGGATGGGAAGTAAAAGAAATCGTTTTATTGGAATCGTGCTTCTGATTAAACGGAACCCAATACTTTGATTAAACCTTTTTTGACCTGTGATTAAAGACTCCGATTTTGTTCTGAGAAACCTACCGAATATATATTTGTTTTTTTTTTGCATAATTAATACCAATAATATATATATATTGCGAATCAGCTAATAGTGTGTTGTAATTTTATAACGGCAATAAAAAAGTATGTCAATAATCTTAGGTTACAGAAACTGGCATCTGTTCTCACAAACAGGTGCTAAAATATTAATTATACAAATGACTTCGAAGACTTCAACAAATCCTTCTATTTTTCTCCAAAAAATCGGCAAGCAAAGAAGTAAACATTTACATAATATTTCCCACCAGCTGGAACGTTGTTTGTCAATATTCTTCACTAATCCCATATTGGATACTTTACCGTGATGAAGAAGGAAACAAACAAGTCTATTCCTATGACCTCTAAGAAAGAAGGTTCTATTTTATTCATGCGAAGAACAAAACCTCTTTTGTATAGTTCGATGCGGAAACATTTTTCAACACTCCACATATGCCAGTATCACATTAGGATTCCTTAGAATTCCCCATATCGTGGATGGCATTACTCACACATAATTACATATAGCAAATTCAAATTTGGAACTAACATCTGTATGCGGATCGGCGCCTACGCCGTTTAGGCTGTCATACATTTCCGATAGTAGTGCAATAAATATAATAGTTTTGCATATTTTTTGTGATTTGTGTTACGGTAAAGGTGGAATTTGCTAGAATGTTCCATTATATTAGTACCTATGTTTTTTCTGGGATACGTACTTAGTCGTTGTGAATATAATGCACGGCATATCTCCTGAGATACGTGACTACTGATGTGACTTGTCTCATAATTCAAAAGGTAGGTAGTAGTTTTAATAAAATCATCAAATGTAATCCTTGAAAATATTAATCAGCTTACCTCAGTCCATAGTCATTGTATGTTAGACCACAACACACATGACCCAAGAAACCGGCTAAGCAAGAAAAGTATGATATATCTCACACTTTATCACACTATCACAATTATTCTAATTCCCACATCCGACGGCGCATTTAAAGGCGCCACAGCACAGCGTAATTAGTAATTCAAGTCAGCTAATGCATCCATTCACAGCTTTGTTCGGCCGCGTCCGACGACGTACTCTTGTGTAGCCACTCCGTTGTTTTTATAAACTCACCTCGTCTAGACCATTGGGATCCGTTGAGAATTTCTATTAGTGTCGTCTGATGACGCTACGGAGTTATGTTACTGTTTAGTTTTCAACACGGGATTGTGAAGTAAGGCTAAATTAGATATGCTTAGCATATTGGATCGAGCTCGTTTGTTGTTGAGGTGTCTATATTGGTAGGTAGGTTTAATATTTGATAGCAGTAAAACATAGATTGATCAGGGGGCAATTCTCGTAATTTTAAGAACGTTCTCAGTCTTAATCTGTCAAAAATACCTCTAATTTCCCTACATTTTTGACATTGATTGCCGCTGAGATGAGATTGCGACTAGATTTTGAACGTTTACGGGAATTACCCTTCGTTTACTGGTCGTGATTTTGAGTATCTAGGCATTATGCTCATGCACCAATCTATGCACCAATGTGTACACAAAATCATGTTCATAAGACCGAAACACAGTATCAGATAAATTTGCATTGGGTATTTAGCCAAACGAATACAATATTAGAAGACAATCGGTCACTTTAAGTAGAGATATTTAGCTTGTTCATCTAACTTACAAAAAAAGGCATGAGACCACAGTTATAGTGATAATGAAAATGACCTTTACGCCTTTGGTACATCCTGTTGTCTACACCTACTCAATGCAGCTTCGTTCCCAAACATTTACACCTGCCAAATATATACCTAAGTATGTCAACAAAAATAACGCTGACATCTCCGAACAAAATGCAAACTTGTTTTATATAAAAATAGTTATAAAAACCCAACTTTGTCCCGAGCACGAATACCAAGTTTTCTTACAGTGCTTCATGCAAAATGTATTGGAGCCGAGTGTTCGTGAAATTTGTATAAGCAGGGGATAGTTTCGCTTCGTTCGTGCCCTCTTTCTCTACGAGTTTGATATTTTTGTGTTGTATTCGTATATTTGTATACGTAGATGTATGTATGGTTTACTATAAGTTTGGACTGGTAGAATAAAAGGAAGACTGTAATTTCCTAAGTGCCTAAATACTGAAAGTTTTAGAAACTTATGATAATTTTCATGGATTTCTGGTTTTCTTTTCTTGCCTGTCTCTCCTCAAATAGTAGTGATTTAGGTATCGTATTTCTCCTAACATATTAGCCCACGACGTAAAAAATATCGCGGGGATTTTATCGCGCACTGGATTTTCAACTCTTGGTTTTGAGCGTGCATTGAGAATCCGACAGAGCGCATCCCAGCGCGTCAATAAAACACACTGTTGGATTTTCTACTCTCGGCGCTTTGCAGTGCGTTGAAAATCCAGTACGCGAAAAAACATTGCCGTGGGTTAAAAACGACCTTGCGAATCTGGGTTTAGACTAATATTCAAAAAATACTTAACGGTTTCATTGTTATACCTACAGATCAAAAAACCTTTAATACTAATAAATACTTATCACGTAAAAAAAGTGAAAACTTTAAATGAAAAAGCTTACCGAAAATTATTTCATGAACAAATTTCCTAAATTAAGTCAGAAAACCTTCCTTTTCTTACATTTATTTGAGCAACAAAAGCAATAAGGAAGTTGTATTTTAAAAATGTACACTACATTAGTCATTTAGGTGAGAATCGCGTGAGAATGAACTATAGTAAGAGAAATGGTTGAAAAAATGGTCTGTCGTGTTTTTTGGCTGAAACAATATTTCATCTCGATTTCATGGGACTGGGACACGCCATTGTACTGGGTTATTTTTGACTTACCTTTCCAATAGTTTGCCTGTATAATTTATACACTACGAAGAATATTTTCTGACGTTTTTCCTATAAATTAGGAAATAAATGGCGAAGATTCCTGAGTTAGGTTTCATAGAATTGTTAAGAATTTCGGATACTTAATTACTTAGCTTCATTTTGAAACCAGTCTCTACCATAAACCTACCTCTACTATCTTTAAAAATCTGCATCTTTTTGAATTGGTCTAACGGACTAGGTATCTACTCAATTAGTGTAATTCTTTGTGTAACACCAATGAGTTTTTATGTGTTTCTGCATTGACGTCTTATGTAGCATCTGCTTAACTAGTCATTCGTATCTACATAAAGATCGATATTAATTATCATACAGTATACACCTTGATATATTTATTTTATTTTATCGATTTTTAAAGAAGAACTTACCGTTACCGGTTATATCCGTGAAGATTGAAAAAAAAATACTGCTTTTCCCTATGCAGATTTTTTAAAACCTAAATCAAAGTTAAATGGGCAATACATAAGCCCATATCAATCCATTACCTTGTCGTATTTTATAGCATTATTACGGAGAAAAATATGAACCATAAAGTTTCTACATAGGACTCGTATTTGCGTGGCATTTCCTTAACACACTTCTCCTTATCAGAGATCTATGACTGAGTAACGTGTAACCTAGAACGCGAAGTTACTTTACCTGTGGCCAACCTATTATTTAGGTCGTTTTTAGTTCTTTCATTAGGTTTTTGTGGCGCCATCTACATCACCACATGCGAACTACGCGTCATACTGACGTCATGCAAAATCATGCATCGCGCAAGCAGAGTTTACCGCGCGACTAGCATATATAATACAACGCCCCGACATCAATCGTTGGGCAAAACACAACACACGTCTGATTGGAGGATACTCCCTTTTATATGAAGGACGAGTGAACTTTACCCCCTGTTCCTCATACCTGTATAGGTTCATGATTAGATTGGAACTAATTTTAATGGGGCTTCAACTTTAACATTCTCAGTGACGTATCAATAACACTTTTGAACAATTATATGTGTATACATACATTAGTACTCGTACCTACTAATATTATTACCTTTTCACGCCGTTACGTCTGAAAGGATTTCGATGACATTTGGCACACTGATAGACAAGGCCATAGGATACTTTTTATCCCAGTAGTGGTAGTTCCCATAGAATAATATTGGACCTCCACTCGGGCGAAGCCACGGGCAAAAACTAGTCAAAATATAAACGCAACATTTATTTACCCCTTACAACTAAATGGACAACATTTTCTTCTAACTTTATGTAAACAAACGTAGCAAACCAACATATTCCTAAGCACGGGTCACATAATGACGTCATCTTGATCTACCTGCACGTTACCATACGTCTGGATGGAGGTCTGAGCCCGGATCATTCTGACCCGAGGGCGAACTTAGCCCGAATGGGCGGTAACTAAAAACTCTCGCTTTATAGGCACACATCCCGGTACAAACGCCGGTGTGACGTGTGGTCTTGAAGTGGGAGATCAGCGGTTCTGAAAAGAAAGGAGAATTATTTTTGTATGAGTATCATCATCATTTCGGCCAGTAAACGTCCACTGCTGGACATAGGCCAGCACCACCACATCAACCGGTTCTGTGCTTCCCGCAAGAAGTGGATACCTGCGGCCTTCACGAGGTCCTAGGTCCACATTGTAGGAGTAGAAATTAATTATATTATGTCTCTATCATTTCTTACTCCAATCTAATGTTTCAGTTTTTACAGGCTACAATTAAAGGAAAATAATAAAAAAAAACGACTCAAAATAGATCACAAACATATTAAGAGTTATTTAACAAAATTCCGGATATGTTTTCTAGTTTGTGTTTATTGCAGCAGTGCTATTAAAAAGGTAACAGGTATTTTAGATCAGGGAAAAAAAAATCTACTGTCGCTATAAATTGCAGCATGACGAAATTAGCTCTTTGAAGTCAATGTCTTCGGAATGTCATACGTTTTTGTGGAATTACGGTTTTGTTTACTTCGGAAGCCAAAAAACACAGTCACACCTTTTGAAAAAGATAAATAAGACAAATGAATGAAAGAAACGAAGCGGTAGCAATTGTCGGCAATAAAAAATGTAACAAAGTGTTGTTTACCTGTATTATGAATTGGTAACATCTTTTTATGAATACAGAAAGTGAAACCTAGTTGAATTCAATTTTAAACTTTTTGTTGAAAGTGAAAGCTAAAGCGGCGAGCTTTATTACCTTTTGTAAAAAATTAAACGAGTTTTTTATTTACTTATTTTAATTGTTATTGTGTGAGACGTACTCTTATCTGTATTTATGATATAATTTAAAAATATAAAATGGCATGGGCTTCTAGTTTCTTTCATATTATTATAGGCAGATCATAATAACATTAAAAACCAAACTTTAATTACCTATAGATACCTAAAGCTTATTTAGGGCTGATTTTTCAATAATCAAATATCTCTTAACTAAAGAGTAGGTAAATATTACCGATTGACAGCGTTTATATAGAAAATATGGCAAACTGTCATATTTATTACTCAGATAAAAGTTATATGACTATAGAAAAAATCACCTTTAATCAATCAATACACAGGTATCTAATAATAATTATGGAATAAACGCCCACTAATTTTCTACGAATGATAGTAGGCGTAAGTTGATAGTGACTCCTGACTGCATGACCTAAGATACGAAAATAAGGCTATTATTTTGCTTAGGATAAGTGATTAGGAAATAACAAGACCACAGCGTATCGTCTCTTTAAGTCAAAACAGCAGCGTATTCTTTACCATGCCTTATACTTTCTAATATATGTATTTCTCTGTAGATTGGGAAAAAAGTAAACATAACATAACATCATCATGCCTGTTTTTGCCGCAAAAAAAATACTATACATAAAACATAATCAACCCGCTGCCGTTCATGATTAGACCACACACATAACCCACACTTCGCTCGAAGTAGTTAGTAGCGAAGCATGAAGGTACAGTACAGCCACAATTATTCCCAACACTACTATTCATACTAAAGCCTTCCCAGGATGTGCAGAATGCAAATACTTCCAACTTTTGTTGTTCACTCCCCTTTGTTTTGTCTGAAACCCTGCGTGATGCTAGACGTAAAAGATTTGGATATTTGTGACTTTTGTTTGTCTATGTGATAGATAAAACTGTATTGACTAAACTTTTGTTTTTGGCTGAACTGAATTATGGCGGATCGCTAAGTCGTACCCTAGGCATTGCTTAGGTATTTATAATATTGAATGCAAAAATGTTGTAGATGTCGAGTTTTCTTAGAATGAATAGCTTCCCAACCGGGCACGAGTTACCGTGGCCTACTTGGAAACCCTTATATAGACTACCCAAGTAGGCCGCAGCAAGTACAACCTCCACAAGTAGGGTTCATGGACGGCTCAGACCTCCGGTGTGTACACGGCGTTTTTCCACAGACAATGACTCTCCTTCTAGCTTGCGCCACATGCCCCAATAGATGCGGTATTCGCGTTGCTTAATTTTGGGCCAAAAAAAAAAAAAACATATCTATATTTCGTGTTATTTTTAACATAGACACGCTAGGAAGAAGAAGAATGAAAACTCTCATTTTAAAATGTAACATATATCTAGCTGTTTCACTACTAAACATGTCTCTATTTTTCGCGCAATTTTAATTTGAACAACTGTTTGAAAATCTTAAACCTTGTAGAAACTCTTGAACATTTTACGACGTCTGATGTTGACCATCATTTTAACACATATCTAACGGTCATACCCAAAGAAAACACATTTAATACAACGAGACACTCGTCTCAAACAATACGTGCTCTCGCAGAATACCTACTCATAACAGAGACTTATTCTGGGCGTCGTATTGTCTGTAACATTATGTAAATACATGTTTTAATTTTCACAAAGACAATCCCGTAGCCCCGGAGCTAATAGTGCCCGCTCAATGCAAGTCACGATTGAACCCAATATCAGGAATCAGGATGTAGATTAGAAAAACATGTAAATAGAGGTACGATGCGGGGGCGACTGACGCAGCCTTCGTATGTACGTCACATCCACGTACTGAAGGAGATTGATTCTATTAACGTTTGTGTAGTGCGGGAACTAGTAGGAACGTAGGAGCCACAAAAAAAACCTTACATTAAAGTGTAACGTGAGAATCAGACAGCAAAGAGCAGCTCTGTCTTCTAATTTTCATAATATAAACGGACACTCATCCCAAATGCGGTTCTTAATGCCCCTCAGAATTTAACGTAAACAAATTTGAATTACGGAATGTAATAAGATATCTAATGAAATTACAATAATGTCGCCAACGGCTAACTTATCGAATATGCTGAGAGAGCTGTCAGACTTATCAAGTGAGGATGGTAAATATACAGATTAAAGCGGGCCTGTCAAATATTCACCATGACCGCTAAGCGGGCATAATATCGATTTCATGAGATATATTGGTATTTATCATGTTATCAGAATAGGGTGTGGACTTTCTATTAATAGATGTTGTGAATTTCAATACGACCTCTTTGACCTATCGCGGTCAATCGATACCTAAGCCAAGTTTAGAATCAGACACCAAAAACTACAGTGTTAACATTTCGAACTAAGACAAGAATCAATAAATAAATATGGATAAGAAAACAAGCTCCAATCTCGTCGTTTCGCAACACAACTTTTATGAAATCACAAGAACATCTATCAGAATAAAACCAAAGCATAATTGGATGAGATTATGGGATCACAGCAGCATGGGGTGTTTATCACGAGCTTTCCTTAATAAAGTTCAATGATATCAACTTACAGCCATTTCTATGCTAATATCACAACTCTTGCTCTTGTAAAATATTATAATATTTTCGTCGTTCGACTAAAAGAAATGAGAAGAATCGTAAGAATTTCCCCCCCTATTTGCATTAATATTTCTGTGTTTTTACAAGTTGAATTGCATTGATCATTAGAATTGCAAAGTAAGCTAGCACTTTTGATTAATGACCTTATAGCTAGTTGTGAGTGAAACTAAATCTAGGGTGCGGTAGTTTCGTATCTGCTGAGTAATTTACTAAGTGGTTGAGCCAGCTAAGACAAACTAGGTCAATTAATGAATATGATATATAGCAATTTGTCATTTATACATAGACACTGGTAATCTCTACTTGCCAGTAATTTGTATTGCAAAAATTGTGCCGAAATCCAAACGTTTCAAAAGTCTAAGAAAGTGCTAGTCTAACAATTAACCAAAATAATTTTGGAACTACATCATACGAAAGGAGGAAATTTCAACCCTCTATTTCTTCTTGATCCCAGCAAGCTTTATCATTTAATACGTACAAGTGTTGCTTAACCCAAAAAGCCGCGAGTGTGAAACTCAATGGTGAGAAAAACTGAAGGCGTGTGGTAACGGTTCTGTAAGAAGATAGCGTTTGTATCTAGACGTGCGACTAATCATTACTTACTAAAGACACCAAACAACGAAAACTAAACCTCTTACTAAACAAAACACTCTAACTAAACAAATAAATATTTAAAAACATTTTTAGTCATTACCTAGACCCGCTTGCACCATAAATTACTAAATGTATTTAGCACTAAATTTATATAAAACATCACTCTGTCTCTTTCATCTTCTAAATAAAGACAGAAACAGGTTTAATTTCGTTTAGCACTAAGCGTATTTGATGATTTTTTATGCAAGCGCCCTTAATGTAGGAATCAAAGTATAGTTTTACCATTCGTTATACAAACTGTAAATTGCCTTTATATCGATGTGATTTTGTTTCTGAACTTTTTATACTTATCATTCAAGCCATCGCTCCTTGCGTTCCGTAATTGTTTTTATTTACATAATAGTGCTGCTAACAGGAGAAATAAACTAAAGTTAAAAGCCTTATTAGTAATAATACTAGAAAATTAGCCTCTTATCAAAAGTGGAAGTGTGTCGAAGCCTTCTTAATGCTTTCGTGCACGCATTTAAAGATTCATTATTACATATTAGATTACCTTTATCATTTAAAAGGCCTTTAGATTAAATAATTTAAGATGTCTTAGTTGTATAGTAAAACGATACCTTTAGCCTGTTATCAGATATAGAAGTAAAAATACCTTTGGTAAAAGGTTCAAAAAGCGGTTTCCGTTAAACTTTGCGATTTTTCCGCGCACGTCTGCAAAGTCCCTTCAAGGGTAGACCTAACGTGAAATTAGAAGGGAAAATAGGACGAGATAATTGTGCCTCCTCGTACCCCTCCCCCGGCTGCCCTCGTTACCGAGTTTAATCTGTTTAAACTTTTATTTACTTACGCCAAATTGAAGCGATTAGCAGCCAGGGCCTTTCCATGGAAATGCTTCTGTTTTAACGCTGTTCCAAATTAAAGTTTCTCAACTTATTAGAAGACGAATGGAATATTCAAGGAATTTCATGATCGTCTTAGGCAGACCCTCCTTGTTTTTCGAAATTGAACACCTTTATTGGATTGTACGAATTCAATCTATTTTGAGAGGTCGCTCGGTGGATATGTGGGTGGGCGACAGTGTAGATATGGCAAGGACAGGTAGGGAAGCCGGGTACAAAGGGCACGATACGGAGAACGTTTCCTATCAACCTATCTCAACATATTGTTAGAAATCATTCCGTGTGTCACGTAGGCATGGGTGTTTTGTTTCTAAGGCTTTCAAAATTTCTAATCTGTTGTTGTGCTTACGTACAATTTACGTATTTTTGAAACAGAAAGCAAATTCCCGTAATTAAAAACGTTCAAAATCTAGTCACAATTTCTCGGCTCAGCGACAATCAATGTCAAAAACTTGTCAAAAATGTAGGTAAATTAAAGGTATTTTTGACACATTGAGACTGAGATCAGACTGTTAACGTTCTTAAAATTACAAGATTGCCCCTGAAGTTTTATGTGCTTACTAACATTTTGTACCAACGACTGGAAATTAAAGAGTTTTCATTCAATAAATCATAGTCATACAAATGTAAATGCAACAAAAATATGATAGGTAGGTAATGCCGATCATTTAGAGTTCAATGCCATTATCTCTTTACACATTGAAGTTCAAACAACAAGGCTCGAATTGTATTCGACATAGAATTATCTTCAGATCGATATTATGTAAATCGCTTGTAGAATCGTTTACATTCAAATATCTGCATAAATTTATATTAACACATGTTACATATTTTATCGAATATCGGAATTAAATTAGGGTTTCGATTAACATTTGTCATAATTAAGTATTTCAAAAAATATAAGTTACGATGGTAGACTGATACGCCAACTTTGATACCATTATGTAGGTGGTTACAATATTGCGCTATAATTTAAATTTTATTTGGCTGCTGACAACCGATGTATAGGTGTGTAGGTATTTTGAACATTTTCCGGGGCCGCGAGATTCGACCCATACATTTAAAGGTCAACGTACCGACGACGTGCCTGTACAACAAACCTGTATAACAGGATATTTCCCCTTAAATTTTCTTCCATAGGTATAAAAACATCACCATTCATAACGATTTCGGCCACTTCTTTTTTGCTAATTAAAAAAAAATAACTCCCCATTTTAACTATTAATATTGCAAGGTCTTAGCCGTCATATTAAAAAATATTCTAAAGATTTAAAAATAGAAAGTTAAACGTTCCCACAGGGCCAAGCCTTCTGCATCGAACACAATTCTTTAAAATGCATGCAGATGCAATAGCCGTCGGCCATGTTACCGACCCGTCTCAGACAGCAGTCCCTGTGCACCCCATACCTATCTCCCTCTATCATATGTAATATTATATCTCGCCGTCTCTCGCCCACGGGAACCTTACACGGAATTAGGGCAATACGCATGCGCGGCGTGTCAATGTCAAATCAATCCTCGTAGGCTGATGCAATCGGTTACACACAATTTACTAGGATAGTTACAAACGAGTTGGAGCAATTAATTAATACTGTGATTCTCTTTTTACAGAACAAACCGGTTGACGGTTGGAGTCAACGGAAAATGGATGTAGTCGGAGTGTGGACGGTATGTTTGAACCATTGTTTTTACTGCTGATGTAAGTAGGTATAAGGAAAGGGCCGTTGTTCTTAATGACGGTAAGTAAAGATTGCCCTCTTGCCCTATTTGCAAACAAAGGTAAAGGACCTACTTGTACTGCAAGAGAGTACTCTTTTGCTCTATTTAACATGTGGCGATAAATTAAATTGAGCCTTAAGGAAGTTGGCTTCAATGTTTAAAGAGAATAAAAACAGATGAAAGTTTCTGGAACTCATTTGCATTTACTATATCCATTTTCAGGCATAGTTTATGCATTATGAACATGTCATTGAAAGAAATATTTAAGTAAGTCGGTATGCTTAGAAAAGTAACAATAGGTAAATACAAAATTAGTTAGGTAGGTAGATATAGTACACACTTTTGGTACAGTCAGCAACAAAAGTCAATTAACTCTGTTACTTTTACAAATCATCTAAATTGATACAAAATGATGCGATACATTGAATTTCACTATTTCATGTCAAAGAGTTAATTATTCCTAAATGTTCTATTACTACATGTTTTTAAGAATATTTTGCTCAATATTTAAGATTTAAATAACTAAAGTGTTAACCGACTTTTGTTGCTGACCGTAACCGTGACGTAATTATTCTGAGTATCGAAAACAAATAAGCATCTATTAATCGATACCCATAGATAATTAGAATGCCTATTGTAAAATCTGTCCCTCGATTTTAATTGATGAATGACGTCATGTTAAACACCTATTGTTTTGAATACTCAAGGCTATTCATATATTATATGTATGTATTCATTACTTCGGAATGAGAAGCCGTTATGTGAAGTTAATTTATTGGCATGTTTCTTTATTATTCAGAATTGGTTTTTGCACAGGATAAGTACCTGTATGATTTTAATTTGCAATATATACCTAGCAGATAACCGATATTAAATTCTACATCCAAAAATATAGGAAGAATCTTGGTAGGTAATACCCTAATGACATACGTAGGTACCTACAATTTATTTTATTATATAGGTAGGAACTTTATAGCAACCATGCAAAAAATGCATCTTAAACTTACAACAAAGCCAACTGACACAGAGTCTATATTTAAGTATACACAGGACACAGCGAGTTAGTTAAATATTTAGTCGTAGACTGGGAGCCAACGGCCATATTTTTACGAGTGGCAAGAACGCCTCATTACTATCTTATTACGTAGCGTGTCGGCCGAGCCACGAGCCGCAACACATCCAATTTCCCAGCTTCCCATTTATTGATATTGACTCGACGAGGACGCCTCGTGAATGCTTCGGCTCCAGATATTGTAAGAAATAGATGCGCTACCTACGCGACTATAAGGTAGCGACCGTATTACGCTGTAAAGTTATGAATTGTAAATTCTCTGAATGACAAATTCTTGGCATCTACAATTGGAATGTTTGGCTTGGGAATTTTTCTTTTTTCTTTCTTTGATGATGATTTGATGATTTTGAAAATGAAACTGGAACGCGTTGAGGAACAAGTTATATCTTAGTAAGATGGCATTTTTTTCAAGCATATCTAACTTCTCCGCTCCGGGTATGCAATAAGTATCTCAAAATGAATATTAATAGAGTCTTAAATAACTTGCATTCGCTTATACTATGATAAGAAAACTTTTCCGAGAAACAACTGATATTTTATTCACATTTCTAGTTTCTACACTGTCCTTAGATAACGTCAGTAGGTTCGTACAAACAAGGTTGCATGTAAACTGACCGAACCTACGTCTTACGTGTATTTACGGTTGTAAACAACGACCCTGACCTATGTAAGAAGACATAAAACACATCACTGTACATAGTAGTAGGTATACGCCTACCTACTGAGTGTGTAAATAGGTATGTATGAATGCCGACGGAAACACTTTGTTTGCTGACTTGTTGTTGATTTCTATTTAAAGAAGAGAAATTTGGCGAGGAAAACTGTAGGAAACTGACAGGTACCGAAGTATAAAGATTTTATCTTCACAAATATCTAGAGAATAAACAAGTAGGTACCTAGGTAGGTACAAGAATATAAGCTACCTATACATTTGCACTGTTAATCAATCGTTGGTGTTTTTTTTTTCGTTTCTTTGTATATACTCTATACAGGGTGGCAGGGCCATCGACGCGCAAAGTGTAACCATGGATTAGACCCCATAGCGTCAATATTTTTTCGTCGGTTATAAAAAACAGCACTTTTTTATGAAACAGAAGATTTTTTTTTTGATAACCGACGAAAAATTTCGATATTGTTATTGGTTAAAATTAAGACTCTGTATCTTTACTAAGAATGAAGCAAAGACCTCATAGATTTGCATTGTAGACCCTCCCATTGGAGGTCCGTTGCCCAGTTTGGCAATAAAAAATGACACCACTGGTAAGCAAAACTATTACTTTTTGTTAAAAAAAACCGATCATTAGTATTTTTGGCACATATTTCAGGTTATAAAATTCTCTATCCAAATTGATAATTTATGTTAAAATGGTCACTAAACCACAAAAAAATCATTATACCGTCTATATTGTAGATCTTATCAAATCCAGTCCTCTACATCCTTGTAAACCATATTTGGCGGTATCACTTATTATCATCAAACCTAACGCCGGATAAGCTTGAACCGATACGTGACTTGCGAAAAATAGACATTTCACCCCCCTTTACCCCCAAAAGTTCTTATTCTTTCACCCCCGGCACACGCATAGAATTGATGGCAACATATCTTACTATGCAATCGACTAGATAGATGTGGAATCTGATTCCTAAATTGATTAAAAGTTTCTGTTTCGTAGGAGTTTTTGGTAGACAAAAGGATTGCATACAAAAATATCCTGCATATGTGTTTACCTAATAGCATTTAGCTAGCAAAGTTGGTTTATGTTTTGAAAACTTACTTGTTTGTGACGCCGTGAAATAAGAAATGTTCAAATAAAAACGTTTTATTTTTTAATAAATTGTTGTTATTGCAAATTATACCAAAAAAGGTAAATTTTGGAGTCCAATAACTGAAAAAATAAATGACTGTTCTTTTAAATAACATTAAGTATATATAGGTACAAGACTTCATAGTTTACCATTTTATAAGTAATCTTCTTATATTTCTGCCCCCTAACCCCAGCGAGCGTAGTCAGTCACCATCGATTTCAAGAATTAAACCACTTACAAGTCGCTTAACTGCCGAACTTCGGCCAGCATTTGGTAATCCGGGTTAAGAACCTCGCCGAATCGTCCGGAAACTTTCCGAGATAAAAGTACCCAACTAATATTATAAGTAAGACCGGGCTAATCTTACACTACGACATTTAAACCGAGTTTCTTAAAAACTGTTGTTTTATTTTTCCTGTTTTTAAAATTGTCGAGGTTGTCCCACTTTATCCGCATTCAAAAAGAGTGCCGTGTTTTCTACTTAATTAGCAAAAAGTTTGGTATACGGGTTTGTGGTGGTGACTAATTTATCTTGATTAAAACACATTTGCTGAAAACCACAAAATATACTGTACGTATAAATACATACGTATAATTAAGTATATTAGGTATACCAACGCAACGTTTCACCGCGTTAACTTGCAATCTTCATTTGCATCCAACCATATTAAAATGATACTTGCTTATTTTAGAAAAGAGAATATAAATAAACTAAAATTCACCAAGTCTTATTCAGTAATTAAAATACAGATCATCTTAACCATAGATTAAAACTCACCTGGCAACTCTACGCCACTTAAAAAGTACAAATGTTCACGCAAGTACATAGTTAATAAAAAATAATCTACCTATAAATAAAACACGTGTATCGGTGTCTGTAAACGGATATTATGTAAGCAGCCAGGCGCAATTGATGTCATAAATAACAAAATAATTGTTCTCCATCGAGCAATCATGTTTATTGAACTACAAAGGGACCGAACGATCAAGACTTGGTTCTCGCGACTAATGAGAATGCTGTACTTGCAATAATACTTTAGATGGTTCTTGGTACTTTCTTAATTAAATGTAACCTGTAAGCAATTACGACTCGAATATATTTTATTAATGTAGTTTTTTCTGTTCACCTATGATTGGCTGAAAATTCTCTATAAAACATGGTGCAAATTTTTAAAAAGCCAATATTCTTTTTCTCTTTTTTTAAATATTATGCAAAGGGTCAACCCTTCCACTGCCATGGGGTATCGAGTAGGTAACGTAATATCAAAGCAAAAAAATCATAGGAAGCGAAGGCGCGCCCATTTACCGATAAAGCCCATCGATTAGAATAAAATAAAGGCGAAATTATGCTTGTCAATCGCGCCGCGACTTTCAAAGGGCTATTTATCGCTTATTCGATTCGTAAAGATTGAAATTTACTTATACGGCTGATTGACACGAATGGTATTTCTGTGCAAGACCTTATCTCCGTCTCCCATCGGCTGGGTTGAAGGTACTGAAGGCAAACCCAGTCTGTTTGTTTACATAATAATACAGTTAAGATTCGTTCCGATTTGAGTTGCGATTTTCATGTAAAATTTTGTATTGGATAATGTTATTGTTGGATTGATGAAGACTGAATAGAACTCTTTATTTTAGTCTTTATTTTTTGTTTTACAAATTATTCTACCAACTGATATTTTTTCAGTAGACAGACGGGTTAGGCTGAAAAATATGTTTTTTTTTAAATAGGTCTTACTGCAGACCAACTGGTCTCTTCACCATTTACTAAAAGATAATAATATAAAGAAGATAATACACAAACGCTCCAAATATGAATTTAAAGTATCGGTATCCGCGATCCGAAACCGACATGCATATTCGTTTACATATATCTAATTATGTAAACACCGCTCCGGGTTCCGTTCGAAATTGGAACCTGTCTGTCAAAGCGGAATGAAGCGAGCCAATCAGAGATAAATAACCGTTGGGTCCGCGAGCGTGGCCCGTTTCATTTGCATGTCAATGATACGCGGGGGCGAAGGGGGAGGGAATGCGGGAGGACTTGCAGGTACAATGCCTTACCTGACATGCTGTGATAGAACTGTTTTGGTAGATCGCGTTACTTATTGACATACGTTAGGTATAAAATTGATAACGTTGTAGGTGCAGCTTTAATGATAGAACCATGTTAACTTTTTGTTAAATTTTCAATGAAAATGATGCCTTGGAAAAACTAATTGGGCTAAAACAAAAAGTAATACTTAGTAGTGAAATTTTACGAACTTTTTTCGCTTAGCTGGCTGGAGTTTTGCAAAATTTAGCTGAGCCTTATTTTTGTAACTCAAATAAAGCTGTTGAGTTCTAATACACGTTCGGGGAGCGGGTTCACGACCGCTTAGGTACACTTCAGTGTTGCTGAGTCGTGCCAAAATGTTCTGCACCGCTGCTGCCCACGAGACGGGTATCTGAAAGAGAATTTTAAATTTAAAAAAGAAAACGTTGAAGATATTTTAAGCATGAGTTACTTATTGCGCGGGTAGCGTAAAGAGAGCTCAAGGGGTTATTCGCGTAGCGGGATCGTCCGAAAGGGTTACCGCTGCCCTGGTACGTAAAGGGCTAAGGAAGGAACACGGGTGGGTTTTAGTCAGTAAGAGTCTGACACTCCCTTCTGCTCCACCCAGAGCGGGAGGAGTCATTTGATGATTTCCCATCCTGAAAAAAAAAAAAAAAAAAAAAAGGGGTTATTCGCAACGTTTTTTTTAGAACAAAATTCTTTTGTGTATTTTTCTTCTAACGAAAAAAGTTTAAGTACTCTTTTCATGAATTAGCGTTAAATTCTATTATACAACTAAAAAGCTTACTAGAAAAAATCTAAGACACCTAAGATCTTTCCTAGAGGAACCTACTTTTTAGAAAATCTATGTAGAAACTTAGGTACCGGTAGTCCGGTATGCTGTAGCTACAAAACAACTCCTAAACTTGAAAAGTAACAACAAACAAGATTATTTGAGTTACGGAGAACAGCTGAATAGTCTGACGTCATTTTATGTCAGGCACGAGTGGCTATGAAAGAGGATTCTAGTGACGTCATGCTCTGGCCGTTAGTGCCCCGTCTCCTCATGGCACCCATAGAATGTGAACGTTTATTATAAATTATCAATAGATAAGTGGGGACCTCCGGGATTTCTATGGCGTGGAAAAATATAGAAATATTTTTTTGATAGACATGTAATAATGAAGTAAAAAAATGTGAGAAATACGTTTCACTGCATGACAATACAACAAGAATCAGTATTAAGAATCATTATTACTACTATGTTTACAAATAAAGATTGATTGATTGATTGATTATTAAAAGTAATACCCATAGGTAACATTATGTACATTAATTAAACATCTGAAAGTCAATTCCCGTAACTAAAACGTTCAAAATCTAGCCACAATCTCATCTAAGCCACAATCAATGTCAAAAATGATTTTTTTATGTTGGTAAGTAAGAGATATGTTTGACAAATTGTGACTGAGATTACCATGTGAACGTTCTTCAAAATACGGGAATAGCCCCTCTGAAATCATAATTTCTTTAATCTTATCTCTTAAAAAAACAAAAGTATATTTATAGAATCACTGGCATCTTGCAACCCAAACCGTATCTCTAGTTTTCACAACAATCGATGAAGAAATTTTCCTCAATTCCCAAACAAACAAACGAACGGAAGTTTCCTCTAAATAATATTAGTACGACAGTTACATTTACACAATATTCAATAGAGAAAAATACTAGACAAAACCCGGTTCTGCTGACTCGTCACAGACCGTCAGCCATCATTTTCATAAACATAAGAATATATTTATGGTAATTTTAGTATCTCCTAGCCTTTGTCGGCATCTTCATCTTCGTAGATATCTATCTACTTAATTCAAGGGAATAGTTACTTGATAATAACTGAACGATAGCGTAGAAAATCGAAAATCTTCCAGTAGACGGATTTTGCGCAAGCTTTGGAAGTATCGAAGAAAAAAATGTTTTGAGGCATAATTTGAGCTTAATTTCATTAGAGTCGAAGTAATGATTTAAGTACCTATAAATACAAGGTACTATAAGACCTTTTTCGAATTGGACAGAGAGGTTGCATAACCCAATGACGTAAAAAACTAAAAATTGCCTTTTATTAATCGAAAAACATACCACAGGAGTCCAAATCGATGTACACTGAAAATATGAATGTATATCAACATTAGCATCAGATTGTGGACAGTATTAACATACAAAGGTAATAAAAACATGACAAGTGTTATATCGAGATAATCTGGGCTCGCCACAGTGCGTTATTCGGGCCCTTGTATAATATTCCGATCAGCACCGACCAATGCCGAAGTTGTCCGAAGCGCGTCAAAGAATATGGCAGTTGTTATACCTAGACAAGCTTGTTAGTTTTATGATAACAACCAATGTTTATATCGGGACGGTGATTGTACGAAAGTGTGTATTTTATAAGATCTCTCTTCATATAATATGAACGACAATTTCTAGGCACTACTGTGTAATTTAGCTTAGTAAGAGGGCTAGTTATTTGTTGAACGAGGTTCATGAAAGACTGTATTTATTCAGTTGGTACTAACAATGTAGGTAATATTATGTATTACGCCGTAGCGGCTACGGTAAAGAATTGTTTCTACAGATCGGTTTTTTTCCGTCAATTTGTAAATCAATTAAACGCTATCTTCAAAGCAATAATTAGGGTACCTACAGGTAATGAAGTACCTACCTACTCTTTTATGCCCCTTAAAATATTATTCACGCTTGTTGCTACACGCGCAAAAAATGTTCAAGATTGAGTAATTTATCATAATTCCTACAACACGTGCTATCAAAGAACCTGTAACATTTTGGGCAAAACAAATAAAAAAAATTACATATATTTTTCAAGAAGATGTTGCATGTTTCAATGCGTGATAGCGCAAGAACATGGTAATTAGTTCAGTAAGCATGAACATGGTCAATTGAATCTCCTTTAAATAAACAGACAAAAAACTAACTATTTATTATTCATCATTTTGAATTCTATTCACATATTTTCCTTATTCTTGAAACAACATTATCCCACGATGCAACACAGCATTATGTCTATATCTACATACATACAAAGAAATAAAATTGAAGTGTCTGTTAGTAATGTCAAAATAATAGCTATTTCCTAAATGCATTTTTTTCGTACTTATAACAAAAAAACAATTTAAAAAATTGTCAATTGTCTATCTTTTAGTTTTTCCGGCTAATCTCCGAAACGGCTGAATCGATTATGACGGAATTTTCACCGGCAGACAGCTAAATGTTATAAGGAGTAACTTAAGTTACGTTTACTATGAACTTATTTTAGAAAAAGAATTAGGGTTCCGCGCAAAAAATTGAAGACCCATGAAAACTAATTTATTTTCCGACATGCACGCGAAAGAAGACGCGGGTACAGCTAGTTGAAAATAAATGTTTTAAGAAATTCGAAAAATGTATCTATCTGTGGCCCTTCCTACTTAGTCTATGACAGGGGTCGGTTATTCGAGTTAACTGGGAGTGTCATTCCGACCATGGAGCCATTGGTCGACTACGTGACCTTGCCAGAAATTCCCTTTTCTCCACAAACAATGATTCCTTCGTCGATCATCTTGTCCTTTAGCTTCCGGGTAGCCTTAGATTACATTTTGATTAAATTGATAGAGTTATGGTCTTGATAGTTACGACGCAAATTGCTTGTGTTACATCAATAAATAGTACAAAACAAAGTCGCTTTTCGCGTGTCTGTCTGTATAAGCGCTTAGTTCTTCTAAACTCCACAATGGACTTATTTTGATACTGTCATTTAGAGACTTTATTCCGGAAGTGTTTCTTAGATACATTTATATTAAACTTAAACATATTATTAAGAAAATCTCGATGTACTGTCAAGCCGTAAAAATCATGCAAAGCATGGGGCGGGTCTAGTTTTTGTTCCTTGTAGGTAGATATTCTTATCCAGAAAAGCCTGGAGAATATCTATGTACCTACAGTTAAGTGGTTCGTTGTCCGAATCAACTTGAGCTTCAATATTCTCATATATTTGTACAAAATGTAAATGCATGTAGTCTTCAGAGTTATGGAGGGAGAGTGCTTAATGTCTCGAGAACGCCAATAGGTAGCGCTAGGTGTTACGTTTCACTTGAATACTCTCATGAGACAAACGGGTTGACATTGTGTAGTTTCGTTTTGATAGAGTAATTTTCTCTTTGATGATTAAATAAAGAACTTTATTAAAAGTAATGGTCAGCTCTAGTAATATCATAAACTATGGTTCTCTACAAAGTTTCTCAAAATAACATTGTTTTGCCTGCAATATTTTACTACAGCGTATTTTTCAAAACAGTATTTCAATATTCCCTACGTCACCTGTTCGACACTATTTTATTTAAAATATTTCAGGCAAACTTATTCGAAACGATATTGCACGAACAACTTCGTTCCCTACGTTTGTAGGTGGCAGTAGGGTGAACGCTACAAATATAGGAGGGACGGGTATGGGCGCATGTTTTATATTATTGAGGCTCCAACGGCCGACGACAGGACTGTTTACCTTGTTTACACACATAACCCCGAATAGGTGTGTTTCCTACCTACGTTTTACAGAATTTTAAATTCACGCTCAGAAAATATTATGCTTCCATCCGCCTTTGGCTATGTAATCGATTTAGATATACACGATTAATCTCTATATATATTACAGTTTTTATTTTTATTGCAGGTAGGAACGTCTAATAATTGTCAATGTGGCGAATTTGATCGATAGTTAGTATTTAAGTAATAGTTATAAACAATTTTATTAGTATGGAAAGCGAATTTAAATAGGTTTGTATAATACGAAATCGTATAAACATCAAGTATCTACCATATAAAATTTTACTACAACGATTATGACATTACTAAAGAAAAGTTTACAAAAACATTCTATATGCCTATCAAAATCTTTCCTAAAATACATACTAAGGCTATGTGATAAGTAGGTATACCAAAACCCTCAATATCATCACACATCTACTTACACAAATGACAACCCGCCCGATCCAATATCAAGTTAAACATTTGCATTTGCGAAAGCGACGGTCGTGCCCGAATATACTTTTATATAACATTGAACAAAAACAAAAACATTGTTTGGACAAAAGCGGCATCCCCTGATTATATTTGAACAAAATATTCTCCTTGTAGCGTGTACATAGTATAATAAGTCTCTTGGGCGAACAAATGGAGCCGAAAGGAAAACCATCGTGTCTTAGGGTATACTTACGCTTTACGTGATCCGAGTGGATATGTATGGAATGGAATGGACAAAGGGAAAAATCTCTTGAGCTGTATTAAGGTGTAAAACTACCGATTCCCGAATGGTTCAGTTATTTTGTCGAATTGCGCGACAGGGACTCGACTGCATACAGAAATTGAATGTCGATGGGCGAATGGAAGCATAAAAAGCGAATGTTGACGGAATAAACCATGCGAGCCGGCGAGGGGAGATACCTCTGATATGGCTTTTAACACTAATCAAATTCTTCCAAAAATGTAGTGGTATTTTTCATGCTCTGACCCCTATTTACTTAAGGCTAAAAGCTGGCCATGAGATAGGTACAGTAGGTATGTTATTTATTTATTTACAAGGGAAAGTGTTAATAATTATGATCTTTTCGATTTAAATAACCGGTATTAGCAAAATAAATTACATATCAGTAATCAGTAAGTTCAGTTTTTGAAACAAATCCAAAAGTTGCTCAAGAGAAGTGGTGCGAAATGCATATAGTTTTTAAATTTTCATTCAATTATCGTTGGTAATGCGAAATGAAATATAAGGTTCTTGAAGTAAATGCTTCTTCATTGAACCAGTACGATTAAAAACACCAAAATTTACATAATCATGACGTCGGCAACACCCACAAAAGCAAGTCTTAAGAAACCTTCTCGTTACAACATGACCTTAATGTCAACTTATTGGGAAACAAAACCACTATGCACGCAAATTTGATTCGTAATTTCCAACAAATGACTCAGGAAAGAATTTATTTAATCCATGTTGTTCCAAAAACTGATGCTGCGAGTGTACAGTTTCGCGAAGAAATTCCGCTTCAAGTGTCTCCTTAGATTGCGATCGTGTTTAGGGAAAATGGTCCCTGTTCGGGAACACATAAAGTTGATTATCTTTTATTGTTATTTAAAGATGTATTCAGCGAGCTGCTGAAGGAGTTTCTGCCCTAAAACGGGAAACATAAAGAATAAAATTATATGGAGGGGTTTGTTTTGTAAAATTTAGAGTAGCGCACCGCCCGTCGTGATGGGACCGCCAAATATTGCGACCCTTATTTATGTCCACTTGAAGTTTGCCGTAACTACAGCCACATCGAGGCACAACATTTTTTTGTAAAACACGCATCGCTAGGACGCAAGCAATCTGGTTAAATTGGATTGCGTGATCTCCCCGCGCATAATTAAGCATGCATGAATAATTAATTTGGTTACATTTGAGCATTTGTTAATATTGCGAAATGTGCATGGCTTTTTACTGAACCAGTTTATTTTGCTGATGAGATGAAAATCTAAATGAAGGCGAGGTAAAATGTGTTTAGGTTTATCCATTTCTAAACTAAGTAAGTGACTACTAGCATGCTATATAACAAGAACTCACCTTGTGGAGACTTAACAAAATCCAAATCAAATAACCGGGTTGCCAATACAGTAGGATAAACACGAAGGAAACCATATTATATTCTTGGAAAAGAATAAGAGAAAACAAAATATTTTCCCGCAAGCTAAGCCTCTTATTCTCTCGAAGGCATCGGGTGGAAATCCAGCAAAACAATAGGGAACGAAAATTATCACGGCAAAGCCCAAAGCAATAGAGCCCCACACTCATACATTTCACATGGATTTCTGAATAACATTACAGTGTATATTTTCCCCTTCCTCTATGTTTTGTATTCTGTTCTTTTGCTGCTGAATTTTCGTTGGAATTTAGTAGGCTGTGGCAAATAACAATATTAAGACAGCTACTTCAAATAGATAAAGTCTTTGGAAATACGGATAGAATGTGGCGTTTCTCTAGGATATGTTTATACATAAAAATCATGCATATTGCTATCTGATAATGTTATTTTATTTGCTTGTATATTAAGTTTCTCTTAAAGTTTTCTTGTATATTTATAGATACATTTGCTTCTATATAGGTTCATCGTTCGAAAGGCTCTGTAGGGTAGGTAGAGTAATCTTAAAGGGTTTTTAGGTAAGACGGGCCGGGATTGCGGTAAACTCCGACTTCCGACTCGGTTTGATTACCATTCGCCCCTCGAGATGTCTGCCAACCAAAGATGTAAGAAGCTTAAGTCATCTTAAGAGATTTAAGACTCAAATAATTTTGAATTTGGGCCTTCGAGCCTTTATGTCAAGGGTTTAATTGCTTTCTGCTTTGTTCCGTTGTCTTTTTCCATCTATAAAGCTGGTTGGAGCAAAATGTATAGAATTTGTTTAAAAATATAAAAAGTTCTCGCGTATTGGAGGCCTTATGATTTAGCATAAAATTGACGTTCAAAATTGATTGGTTTTTTATTTATCGTATCTACATGTTAAGGCACACAACCTACACATTTTTTATGGAGTTAATGTCTTAATTTTAACTTTTTTACTTGGCCTTGTTTGTGGCATTTCATTGATTCTTCTACGTGATTGATATCTAGCTGTGTCTTTGAAAGCATCCGACTGGAAAGCTTCCATTTTCCGGGATGCAAGTAACTTATGACCTTTTCCTCTTCAATGAATTCAGTCAGTTCGATATGTTACCTAAGTAGTCCTAGGTAAAGGACGAAAACAAAAGATCAACCAACATACGGGCAAATGAACGTTAACTAGAATCAACAGCGGAGAGGCAATTCTCTTAATTTTAAGAACGTTCAAAATCTAGTCGCAGTCTCATCTCGGCGACAAACAAATATCAAAAACTTGTCAAAATGTAGAAAAATTAGACGTATTTTTGACAGATTGAGACTGAGATCAGAGGGGTAATTTTCATAATTTTAAGAACGTTCACAGTTTGAACGTTTTATATTACGAGAATTGGCCTGCTGACTGTGAACGTTCTTGAAATTACGAGAATTGCCCCTCATATCAAAGTCTCAATCTGTAAAAAAATAACTCTCAGTTTTAATAAGTTTTTGCCATTTGTTTGTCGCCAAGATGAGATGACGACTAGATTTTGAACGTTTTAAATTACGAGAATTAGCTTTCTGGTTCGTTACGTAGTTAAATATTTATAATATTAATTTAGATCTATATTAGGTGCAAATCACTTCATACAATTTATCCTAAAAACACGCCAACGCAATTTAATTAAGTAAAGCTGACCCTACAGTATCTCAGCCGTAGATCTCAGTAGAGATGTTAATTACAGGAAAATCCTCCCCTACATTGGGTTGTCATCTCCTATCCTTCGCACATCCTCTCCCTTACAATGAATGTAGGTATTATCTAAGCGTGAAGGATTAAAACGTATCTGGGTGATATTTGACGCTCCGTATGTCGTCGGGGGAACTATATATGCCCTGCTTTGTTCTACTTTAATAAACTTCGACAACATTCACGTTTCTTGTCAGAAAGTGATTCATTTGTTTCTGAGGATATTTGAAAAGACCTACAAAGTGGGATGTTTTTTTTCAAGATTAGGAGCCAATTCATTGCTAAATATTTCTAGTTGAGCATTATGTTTGTGTAAGACGACAGAGTTAAGTTTTAAAAGCCTACTAAATATCTACATGTCTATATCTAAATATGTGAAATAAAAGATGTTGGTACCTGCCTATAGGATTTATTGCAAAAGGATGCCTACCCTTTTTTTTTTTTTTTTTTTCCTTTTTTTTTTTTTTTTTTTTTTTCAGGATGGGAAATCATCAAATGACTCCTCCCGCTCTGGGTGGAGCAGAAGGGAGTGTCAGACTCTTACTGACTAAAACCCACCCGTGTTCCTTCCTTAGCCCTTTACGTACCAGGGCAGCGGTAACCCTTTCGGACGATCCCGCTACCCCGGCAGGCTTCGGCCCTGTCGGGCCCCGTCAACTACGCTGACATCTCTTTGAGGCGCGCGTGGAACACATACACGCCGTCCGGCACGGGCCTGGTCCTGATCGGACGGAGAGCTACCCATTGCTCTCCGCCCGCAGGCCCGCGCCTACGGTGGCCGGGAGTCGTCACGCGGCTCCCGACGCCCGGAGCGTCTCCCTCGGCGGCTGAGGCGTGAGGATCTTTCCCTCGCCCATCCCGCCACCTCCTTCGCTAGCATGACTGCTTCGCAGAAGGAGGTGACCGCCTCCCACTCCCTCTCGCCCCGGACCATGGCTTGCACCAGGGCCGGGCGCGAGAGGTCGCCGCCGCTGCCGATCGCCTCTACGAGGACACGGCGGTGCTCTGCCCAAGCGGGGCAGACCTCCACCGTGTGCTCCACCGTGTCCTCTGGGCGATCCTCGCAGTGATGACACCCGGGCGTCTCCTCCCGCCTGATTATGTGCAGGAACCTCCCGAAACATCCGTGTCCGGAGAGGACCTGCGTCAGGCGGTAGGTGAGAGCGCCGTGACGCCTCTCTAGCCACTCCTCAAAGAGGGGTCTTACCGCCGCTATCGTGGCGTGCCCTGCGCTGGGTTGCGATAGTCGCGCCTTCCATTCCACCATGAGACCGCGCCGGAGCTCCGTCCGCTCCGCAGCGATTTGCCGCGGGTGCAGAGTTTCCCCCCGACGTAGTGCCTCCGCGCGCCAGTCATACAGGCGCGCGAGGACTATCGCCTCCAGATCCCATGGTGGCAGTCCGGCAAGGAGGCTTGCTGCCTCGCCCGAGATCGTGCGGTATCCCCGGATAAGCCTTATGGCTACCACCTTTTGGGGCGCGTTCAGGTAGTGTGCGGCTCGAAGCCGCAGTGAACGCGCCCACACCGGGGCCCCGTAAAGGGCCATGGACCGCACGACCCCTGCGTAAAGCCTCCGGCAGGAGGCGTTTGGCCCCCTCAGGTTGGGCAGGAGCCGCTTTAGGGCGGCCCCGGCCCGTTCCAGTTTGGGGGCCAAACGTCGGAAATGCTCGACGAAGTTCCACCGGCTGTCGAGGACGAGACCCAGGTATCTCATCGTATTCTCGACGCCGATGTGAACCCCTCCTACCATCAGTTGGGATCCCGAAGGTGGCCCGTACCGAGGCCCATGAAAGGACATGGCCTCGGACTTGTGCAATGCCACCTCGAGACCCAACTGCCGGATCCTTTCCACGACTATCGCAACCCCGCGTGTCATCGCGTCGGCCGCCGCCTGATGCGACCTCCCCTGCGCCAGGACCAGCGTGTCGTCAGCGTAGCAAACTACGCTGACGCCATCAGGGAGGTCGGCCCGCAGCACCCAGTCGTAACCGATGTCCCACAGGAGCGGCCCCAGAACCGATCCCTGTGGGACACCGCACGACATCTCTCGCCGGTTCCAGTTCCCGTCGCGACCGGGGTAGATGACGGCTCTGTCCGTCAAATACGCCCCGACTATTCGACGGAGGTAAGTCGGCACCCGGTGATACCGGAGTGCCTCCCCTATGCAGCTCCAGGGCAGGGTGTTGAACGCGTTGGCGATGTCGAGTGACACCGCCACGACCACCCCACCCCGTGACACCGCGTCCCCCGTCGTGAGGGCTCTCACGCGCATGATGGCGTCCACCGTCGAGCGCCCCTTGCGGAAGCCAAACTGGCACTCCGCAAGGTCCGGCCCCGTCCTCACCAGGTGCCCGACGAGGCGGCCCGCAATCACTCTCTCAAAGAGCTTGCCGACCTCGTCGAGCAGCACTATGGGCCGGTATGCGGACGGAGAGTCCGCAGGGCGCCCTGGCTTCTGAATGAGGACCAGCTTCCCCGTCTTCCAACGGAGTGGAAACTGGCCTCTCTCCATGCATGCGCTTAAGAGCGCCTCCAGTCGAGGCCCGAGAGCCCTCGAGGCCAGGACCCAGGCTTTACCCGGCAAGCCGTCGGGTCCCGGGGCGGTATTTTTGGCCTTCAGCCTGCCTACCGCCGCTCTCAGATCTACCCCGGTCACTTCAGGGGTGTCGTCGTCGTCGTCCGCGTGGTCCGCTTCGGGCACCGCAAGTGGCGGAGCCATAGGCGGGGGAGTATGCTCCCCCCTTGAAGGGAACAGAGCGCTCACCACCTCCTCCACCAGCTGTGGGCGGAGACTCTGCGTCAGCGGGGGGGCCCATGTGCGGAGTTTATTCCGCACCATTCTGTAGGGGCGCCCCCATGGATCTCTGTTCAGAGTCTCCAGCATCTCCTCGCGGGCCATATCCTTGGCCCGCTGAACAGCCTGTTGGAGGGCGGTCTTCGCCGCTCTGTACCCCTCGTATAGCTCCACCTCCGTGGCTTCCGCATCCGGAGGGCGGATGCGGAGCCTGCGGTGCCTGGTGTACCGGTGTCGCGCGTCGACGCACGCCTTGCGTAGCGCCCCAACCTCCTGCGACCACCAGTACACCTGACGTCGGGCGCATCCTGGCCGGACTCGGGGCATTGCCACGTCACAGATCTCGGACATGGCCTCCCGGAACCACTCCACCTCATCGTCAATATCAGCAGGCCTGTCCGGTGAAAACACCCAGGCCTGCACGATCGAGGCTTCCAGGAGAAGCTCCCGGTCCAGCTGCTTCAGCGCCCACCGCGGACCACTCGGGGCCTGTTGGACCAAGGATGCCTACCCTCATGGGAAAAAGGCGCGAGTTTAGGTATGTAGGAACCCATTGATGAACGTAGAAGTCAAAAGCTCAACTGCATTCTATTCGGTGAAGACCATGTTATCATCAAACGATCAGTCATGGATTATCTCAAAACTTACAAGCCAAAAACAAAATAAATGTCATCCTAACTTCAACCAACCACATTTTCCTTGTACAGAAAACAGAAATCTCCATCAAAGTAATTTATAGCTTGTACAATTATTTATCAACGTCGAGTTAGACTTCAAAATTGATTATAAACCGATTTATCGCATTATTTACGAGACAAATGATAGATTATGCGCCCACGCACCAAGTTAAATAACTGTTCCCTGGTGTGATTCATGCAACGACATGTGGGAAATACTTACCTACATAAAATTGATGTCTTTATACAATTTATGTAGTCATGATTTTTTTTTTACGAAAGACAAACATTTGGAAACTTCTCTAGCTTTATTATCACCTGTTTGTATTGTTTTTAGATAAATAAATACATGCCTATATTGCCTATATATGGAAGAAGCAAATAAGCAAATGAATAGATAGCTTGCGCATACATATTAGAAAAACACATTTAAAAATCTAGATCTTACCAAAATATCAACCATAATTATATTCAATCATCGTTTGAAAATTATAAACAACAGTTAGGTAAATATTATTCTTGTTAGCAACCACCAATCAGACGACACGGTTGGTGCAGTGGCTGAGCGATCGACTGCTGTGCTGCATGTCGCGGGTTCGACTCCCGGACGGAAAAAATATTTGTATTGCCTACAGTTGTTCCGGGTCTGGCTGTTTGTGTATGTGAATTTAAATGTTTGTAAACGCACCCACGGTATAGCACTGATTCCTAAAGTGGGGCAACGATTTAAAAAAATAAAAATAAATCTTATTTAAATGACTAGTATTAGTATATAATGATTTTCCTTTTATACGCTGAATGTCATGAACTCCTCAAGTTACGGTTTTTTAATAGAGCGGTGGCCGCCACTTATCGTGACGACCGTCATGAAAATGATGACAGCGAGGTTTGACTTTACGGGGTCAAACAACGCTCTCTAGTAATAGGAAGACACACCAGCTTACTTTCATAAATAGCGTTTCAGTGACATCATTCGGCGGTAAATTACGGACGTTATGTGGCGGCCACCGTTGTTCTAGGAAACCATAGTTAAAGGCACACTAGCCACCCTGTAGTCATAACCATTACATAAACATGTCGAATGCACCAAATGAATAACGGCCGGGCTACATTGTTCAGTAAGTGCACTCGGCCGTCTATATCTACACTAGATAAATAAAGGTAATGCATACCGCAGTAAACTTGTTACTAGATATCGACAGGGGTAGTAAGGTGTATACTGCGCTTAATATTAAGGTAAGGTTTCACTATACGAGCGGAGAATTAAAGGCTTGAAAAAACACTGCTGTCAAGTTTCACTGACTTGACAAAAAAAAATATTTTGGTTAGGCAGGTATCCTACATAATTATATTATGTGGAATAATAACTAAATCAGACAACTAGATATACTTTGCGCTGGCATGTTACCTACCTAAAATATATGGACATACTGATAAATATATCAGTATGTCCATATACTTTTATGCTTATTAAGTACTACCTAATTACACAACATCAGTATCAGAAATTTGTGGTCATATTTAGATTGTGGTACAGCAAACTGAGCAACTTTCTCCATGGGAGCAACATCGTTTTCGCGCAAAAATTATCGGCTGTCCCATACAGGTCGAGTAGGTAGGTATTGAAGTTTTGTATGGAACAGCTGATTATTTTTTCGCAATTAGGCAGGTATTTAGTAAAAGGTAACTTGTCAGAGTAAATAAAAAGTAACCCTTGCAGTCCTCAGGAAAGTCTATACAGTTATTACAACCTAACCTTACTTTTGGAATCACAGAGTAAATTAGAACCCAAGTATTTTTTCTGCGCCAGTGGAATCGCACCTTAAAGTAAAGATGGGTAGATAAGTGCTTGGTTCTTAACAGGTAGCCCACTACACAGTGGACACCCCATGTAGATATTTATTTACTTAATTTCTCCGTTCAACCTACATATTACTTGTAAATACTCCGACTAAATGATAACCAGAACTGTATAAATTATGATAAGGATTCAGTTCTTAGGTGGGTTGAGTAGAAATATACCTTTTGCTTACGAAATTATTAACGAAGTTTTTTTTTTTGAGTTTATAATTTACGAACACTAAACATAAACAACAAGAGTTAATTATTTACCTGCTGTACTGTATATATGTATTTAGTACTAGCTGCGCCCTGCAGTTTCACCCGCATAAGTTTCGATCTCGTGGGAATATCGGGATAAAAAGTATCTTATGTCCTAATCCAGGTCATGGTTTACCCATGTGCCAAATTTCATTTAAATCTGTTCAGCCGTTGTTAGCGTGAAAGTGTAACAAACAAACATACAAAAACTCAATTCTTTTTTTTCTTCGTCTTATCTCGTCCCCTTTTCCCTCGTCTTTCGCAAGCTTATTAAGTACGGTAACAATAGAAAAAGTAATTGTGTGTCATTAGTGACAGTTGATAATAATATATTCGTTTAGAAAAAAAAAATGAAAGCTCGTTTTTTCAGTAGGTAAGCAGCAGAAAATAATTTAAAACAATTACTTTTTATTTATGCGCCATTCAAACACAGTCTACCGTTGTGCGTCAACTTTGCTGTATAAGACATCTTTAATTACCTTTTACATTATAACTTCATACGGCTAAATGATCCCATAAAGCCTTTGGCATACAATAAGAATTTAGACTTTCTAAATAATAATGCTCACTGAAAGCTACAGTAAATGTTCATTGGTATTTAAAGAGAATATTAGTCAGACGTCCCCAGCAATATATTGTGCGCTTAGCTTCTATGTGGCTCGCTTGTAATGTGCAACATTCTTTAATTTATGTTGGAGAGACACTGGCTGGTTGAGTTTTGTTCAAATAATGTTTTGAAAATATGACGCTTTGTGTGAAACTTACATCAGTCTCGAGGTGTGAAATGAAAATTGGTTTTAATTAAAAAAATACATAAGTATGCGTAATATTTAAAATGTCAAAATGTTGTTATAATAATGTACTTATTTACTTCATTGAGTAATGAAGAAGCTAAAATAAGAGACATTCTAGAGAATATTTGTTAAGTAGGTACTTACTGAAAATTACTTCTTCCTTAAGTTTTACATTAGGTAGATAGGTAAGTACTGAAGGCGATGAAAGTGTACTGGTTGGTGGAATGAAATCGACAACACAAACCCAGCATTTGACAGATACAAGAAGGAATAACAAAGAAAAGAATAACAATTAAATAAAAATATAAAAATCTTCTAAAAAGTTTACCACAGCCAAGAAGTTTGCAACACATACTTTAAAAAAAAAAAACTTTCACGCAAAAAGTTATCAGAAAAATAACCTATTACTAACCGTTAAATAAATTATATATTTATAAGAACCTTCCTAACACCGTGAAGACTATAGGAAACTGTACCATATGGCATGTCTGCTGCAAGTAATTAAGACCGAGCTGGGCAGACATGTATGTGGGTACCTACTTACCTATCTAGCGACAAGGTAAGTGCTAAGACAAATGGGCGGACATTAGGTAGACGACAGCTTCTGTATGATAGACGTTAATACATTAGTGTTTCTAAAGCTATGAGTACCTACTTACTTATATGTAGATAGATGGAGTTTAGTTAGTAATACTTGATTGCATTCATTATGCATTTACTAGGTATGACTTGAGTAAGAACACATGTGGATCCGTGTAGTAGGTAGTTTACTATTTAAGGAACATGTAATACGGCAGGTATTTAAGTATGTCTCTTATGTGCGGTAAATATGTATAAATATTTTATTATTTATGAATAAAATATTATGAATGACATGTGCACTTGCATTCGTATTTGATATTTATCTAGGTAGCCTACCTAAACTTAGCTTTATTAAATCATTTAAAATCAGTATTCATTCTAAAAGACTATAATTGTCTGATATTATTAATGATGAAGTGAATTGTTTTTTAAAAAAACATAGAAAGGTCACGGGGATAATTACAAGAGCATGTGATATCTACATGAACATTGATATCTATAAGTACGGATATATTTATATATTTTTTATCTAAACATAAGACTTAATTATGATAATAAAATTTTTTAAACGCGTTAGGCGTTACATATGAAATTAAAAGACATTATTTTATTCCTTTATAGTTGCCGACAGAATGTGTTAAAATCTGTAATTAATCTTAGCAACTTTGTAAACAATAAGATATTATTTATCTTATCAAATGAGGTCAATTAGCTTCAAAGTAATTTGATAAGGGCACATTGCTTAGCAATTTTTGTCGCGTATTTTTATTTCACTACTAAATCTACACAAGAATTCAACGAAATTGCAAAGTATTTGGTTGAAAATAAATTGCAGCCAAAGTTACCTTAACGCATAATAATAAAAGAGGAAACCGCACGCAAAACTGTTCAGCATTTTTCTAGTCTCACAAGACGGACGGAACAATACAGACGTATGTAAACAAATCATGATCTTACCTCATCGCGTGACACCGGTACTTAGTTCGTTTGAATATTAATTACACGCTCAAATTAATTATATAACGAATTCTTTACCCAATACGACACAGACGAACTGACACGTCAAACTATTTTTTAAAGAATTCATATTTAAAAAGGGACGCCAGCAAAAAAATCGGGGAAAGTTAACCCTATTGTGCCACCCTCATCTAAAAACTGGGCCAATAGGGGACGGTTATGGGTCGACAATGGATTTTTTCCTACCAATCGATATGATTTCACAAAATGGCCGCTTTAGGCCGCTTAATTTTTTTGGGTTCGGATCGACAGCTATGCTGTGACGTCACAGGCTATTAATAACAATGGGGCACGATTTCTTTTTTTGGTTAGTCCCGTTAGGGTTCCGTAAGTAGTATGCTTTAAAGATTGTGAGAGAGTGATGAGTGAGATTTTTGCCACAGTTTTGCTCAATAAATTGTTTCTTCCAAATCTATTTATAATATTCACTTAAATTGTTATCCACTATATTACTTTAAAGAAAGCTGAACTTCTGCTTGTTGTAATTGCTTAAAGTGACGTTTTTAAGCCCCCAGATTTAGTGCAAAGGGTTTTCATGCAAATAAAGAGTCATGCTTATAAATTCTTGTTGTAAACAAAACTTACAAAATATAAATAGGCAAAGGTATAAGTACCTATAAGTAGGGCGTGTGTCCTATTTTGCCGTAATAGGGTTAGCCCCAACCCCTTGTGTTTTTCGTCCTTTCAGCGTACCCTAATATTACATATACCCTTTCTTATTATAATTTATTTGGGATTATAGGTGCCTGTTTTTAGCTTTGTAAACAAAACTATAACAATTCCTATGGCGTTTTATCTCAACCAATGCTCAAAGCAACTATGATTTTATAGATTTGCCAAGCAAATAAGGACCTAAGTCTGTAGGTAATATGAAGAAGGCAAAATGGACAACACATTAAAAAAATTGGTAGTAAAGCCTACCTAGTTAGGTCAGGTTTGTACTGAAAACTCACATGAGGTTGAGACGGTTAAACTACCAACTTGATAACATCGTTAGTAGTGTTTGAGCCAGGCATTGAATTTAAAAGTAAGTAGGTATATTGTGATGGTTTTTAAACACAGAATATCTCACATTATACCTACTTGGGTAGGTACGTCCTTATTAAAAAAAAAGTTCCTGCTACATGTGCAAAATGTCAGAACGTGACCTTTCCTATTTATACTGACCTTTTTTGACATTATAATCGACCGCACTTTTTGCAAAAATCGCATGTTTTAAAATTGCAAGCTGAGTATTTTTGATCTTTAAACTTAGTTTTAGTCTGAGTGCATTTTTTTTGTTTTGTGGTTGTCCCAGTGACTAGTCATGGTATCAGACACACTTGCACACTCTCAATCACAATCTAAATCATTTTGAAGGACACAGCTATCGCTAATCCATTAATCCAACAACATAAATAACGCAATGAACGTTGGTGAACTGTCCAAGTGAATGTCAATGCTACTGTTAATGTATGAAGATCATGAAGATAGGTACTACCGACTTACATACCTACATAATCACTTAAATAGGTAACAGAACAATTTTTTCAAAAGTTATAAACAATAGATGAGCGTATTCCTAAAATGATTAGGAGGTAGGTACCTGCCTCCCTATTTGAAATAGTAACAGGAAAATTGCAAAATAAATAAATGATATTATGTGACAGTATAATAATGTCAGTTTGGAACGTTACACGTGAAAGTTATTGGCACGCTATGGTTGCTATGGAGGTTAATTGTTATATTATTTTAAACCTCAGTATTACCTTCTCAAAAATGCCCCCGGGTGTAATGTTACTTAAACATGATCCCTTGCTCTAAGTATTGATTACACCGAATATAGAAAGTATCAAAAATCATGCTAAAAACAAGTTTAACTCTGCAAAATATTTCTCCTACAAACCGATAAAAAACCATAAAATGCACGACAGAAATCCACTTAAAAATGTATCTGATATTTATCAAGTGAAAGTAAATCGCTAGAAAAGGCAAAAAACTCACTAGCAACTGAGCAATATATTGGGTGGATATCGCAACCAAACAACAATCGATTTCACAACATAAGCTGTGTCTTTACCTACTGTATCGATACCTAATAAAGGAGGTTGGTATGCACAGTTTGTATACCCAACACTAAAAGCACCTTTGTCAAAAATTGAAAAGAATATAAATAAAAACCTCTGACGTTCAACTTGTAATTAGTCCTAATTGGTCGTTTCAATGTCATTACCAACAACGAAAAGCGAAATAAGATAACATCTGCCCCGTATTATTGTACTACAACTGAAGTCTACGAAGTCAGGGTAGGTCGCGCCATCTATCCGATCCTGAGAAATTCTGCAAAGCTTACTGTACATACACTTGTGTCGGTGTGAGTTCTCGTGTTTTGTTACGTAAACACGCTTTCACGCACACCAGTTGAGTATAAAGCCGTGTATTTACTTGCGACTCGTGTCGCTGTGTGCGTTCGCAACGTAGACACTGCGCATGTGTGCCTCGTCCGTACGCAATATTACAGTCGCCATTTTCTCTGAGTGCGTCTCGTGTAGCAACGAGGAAGTTATCGCACACTAGCAAAAAAACTTTTTCTCGACGATACTCGCAGCGCCATCTGGTTTTCCGGCGGTGAACTAATACGTGACGGAGCTTTTGCAAAAAGCTGGTAGTGACTTTTCTAACTAGAATTTATTAAATAAATGTGTTTATGTATCTTGTATCCATAGGAACATTTTTGAAGTATGAGAGGCAAGCTGTCTTGTAAGAATGTATTTGTTGCTGTTATATCATTAATATGCAAACTTGACTTTTATAGTTATTTATGTCCATTGTGTTTCTTGATGAAGATTGCATGATTGATGAATAATAATCTGCTTTAAAAGCAGACAAGATGAAATAGTTTTAAATAAATGTCGATTATAACTTAATATTTATAATAGAAAAAGCCATTATGTAGATTATGTAGTCATTTTGATGATCTTATCGCAAGCAAAATAAAGATAAATAGGCCAGTATTTCACCATAATTAACTACTTTATTTTGCATAAAGTTTGTGAATTAGAATCATATTACTTACAACAATTCTTAAGCGTGTGTCACGGAAACTGGTTTAAATTCTTGATTTCCATAATAACATAGCCTCCATTCATGTCTCGATTTAGTCATAAACAATGATTTATTCATTAATTAATCTTGTTTATATAAATGTTATGGTTAAAAAGATATAGATATATTATCAGCAGCAGTGTTCTTAAGATCATCTGCGAATATAAAGCTACAAAATTTTCACGAGCGTTCATCTTCACGAGCGGCGTCCTTAAGCTTAAAATAGACATCTTTATCAAAGACTTCCTTTACGTACGGCCGGATTGAATTCGATTTGGATAATTATTACAAAAGCGTGTACTAATTTATAATTCAAGGATGACGGCGGATACGTAATCAATTACAATAAAAATGCACCAACGTAATAGCAGTTAATAGGCAAGCCCTGAAATTAATTAAAACAAAAGATAATTTATTCTCGCGGTATGTCCATTTGTAATTACGTAACTAATTAAAAGTTTTTATATCGTTCAAGATTATCGCCTTACAGCTACTCTGGCAAGTAACTACGCGATACAATACAATTTATTTACAAATCTATGAAAGTTTTTCTTACATTATTCGGGCGCGATAGCTATCGCGTGCTGGTTGGCAACACGTCACAGCAGCGGTGCCGCGTCATATGGCTATTATGTCATTGAATATCATTACACTCGACGAACTCGGTCAATGGCCTATGAAACATTTGATTGCATCACGCAATTTTCGTAGCAAAACTCCGTGTAAAACATCTCAAAATTACGTTCCATTCTTAATGAAGTTTAGCTAAGTTCAATCTTAGTTATTTCTAGTGGCGTGCCAAGGATACTGCGTGGAATGAATCCTGAATTAACATTTTTGCTGTGCAAGGACGGGCCCGGACGCCGCCGTCGATTTGTATCGTGCGGAGATTAGTAAAGTTCATTGACGTTTCGCGTAGACGATACGAGGGGTTCGGGGCCCGCGTGTTGGGCCCGCGTTACGATCGCCGCGTTAGAGGGAACGGGGCCTAGTGAATTGTCGCGCTCGTCTCGTGGTAGCAGGTGCCCATAATTGGCATTTAGTCGGCCGCCTGTTTGAACTTTTGAAGGTCGAAAAATAAACATTTGGCGAGACTGACTTCTCTGTGTTTTTTTTAACACAGATATCAAATTCAGCATTCGTTTTGGCAGTTCGAAATTTTGCTATAAATAAAAGCATAACACTAAAAATGAAATTTTAGGAATTCGAATACTTTCTACATTGAAATGGAAAGTTTAACAGTAAAAATAAATACTTAATGAAGATTCATGATCGTTTTATTTTTTTATGATAGACATATAAATATGACTTCGATAATTTCACTGATGATTTTTACCATCGCTCTTTCGTAGCACTCTCCCTTATGCACGCGCGCTGGTGTGAAAATAGTTCTCAACGGAATTTAAAGTTTCATAAACTACACTTTAGCATTCATGAAGGTATTTTTACACTGAAGTGGTGAGTTCCAGAATGGTATTTTAAAATGAAACCTTTTAAAATATTTTTTGGTGTTCACTCGGAGAACCATTAGAGCATAGTATTCTTTTGTTTTTGTTCAGAAAAATCGCTATTCAAATGTTCAAAATAAACGCGTTGTTTTGATGTGCGTGAACCTTCTAGTTGGACAACTAATCTCGAATACTCGTGCTGCCTAAAAAAGTTTCGTATATTTCTGCTAAAGAACTGGTTAGTTTTAAGGCTTCCAAGGACCGAGTTGAAAGGAAAAAAAAGTTGTCCAATTAAGTAAAACAGGCCGACTAACGAAACTTACGTAATCCGTCCTTGAAAGAACTAGGATGAATTGTTTGGTAACGTCTGGAATGTAGGACGTTACGTTTCCGGAGCTATATGGGAGGTTGGGCGCTCCACATTTGCGTTTGTGGAGAGCTTTAATCAAAACAAATTTACAAAAACAGATACCCGCCAGTTCACCCGACGATAATGAGTTGTTCGCGACACGCTTAGTTTCCCCTCATCTTATTAAAACAATGCCAATTTGTATTCTAGTGAGTAAAAATAAACGACGTCGACGCTCTGAAAACATATTTTTTTCTTCGAGATTTTTTTGCGGCTGGCCGTATCAATTTCTGTCGGATAATTTAAAGAATACATAATTTATTCGGTGACGTAAGTAGATACAAATAGCAAAAACGTGATTGACGTAGTTTCACAAAGCATTTAAAGAGCCAGTGCGAAGTTCTTGTTAATTAAAAATAAGATATCGTAAGTAGGTAAGGTGCTAGCTTACAAATTAATGTTTTTCTAATAATAGTCCACAATAGTGTTATTGTTAATAACAGTATTGTTTTAGTGCTATTGTTAATACATACGTAATAGTTTAGTCCGCAACGTAAAGTCTGGGTACATAATAAAAGCCACACTGAAAATCCAACCTTACACCACTACAATAAGGTAGAAATTCCAACTACCGAAGGACCAACATCCAAAGATTTTCTCCTACGTGTGATGTAACTGAAGCAACGGGAAGGCATTAGTCAAGATTCAACACGATGATAGACATTAGAGTACGTGTACCACGCTTACCGCCCACATCGAAAAAAGCGGTTTTAATAATAAAACTCATCGATTACGTCTCACCGCAGGCGGAAATTAAGCACCGTTTCGAATCGACATCCATCCTTATCATTTGTTATGATGGTAGAGAGAGATGTAGGATCCAAAATCAAACTGGTCTGATATCCGTTAGTAATGATTCGAAAGAATCGATCGCCTCGCGGTCCTTTTTGAGGTCTGTCCGGATTTCCCATGGGAATTTTGAAATTTCCAGGGATAATCATAGGTTTCAAAAGTTTTTGAGTAAAAATAAACAGGAATTGGATCAGCAGAACCTAAATAAATATTAATTAGCACATCCATAGCAAGCAGATACCTAAGTGTCCCTAAAATGTAGAGATCAAATTTAGGACGTCCTAATGTTACTCTACACCCAAAACACAGTCTCGTCACTACGACAAATTATACATACTGAACTTTCAGGTTATACCAGTAAGAAAAGCAAGCCTAACTCTAGAAAGAACAAGTTCCAAGCCGTTCCTAAACCCATTGCTCAATAAATACACCACCTGTTTCAAAAGTTGCGCCACGAAAATCCCCTGGGAGGTTGCTGCCCATACTCTTGGCGATAACCCCTCATTCGTCTCTTAGCTCACTCATGGGAAATGTCAGAGTGGCACCTACAATTTGGACCCGAGACCACAGGCTAAGCTAAAGTGAAAAAGTACATACAGTACCTATATCTAGAAATCTTGAGTCACAGTTTAAGAGCGGCCAAAATATCGAGATATTTCAGATTTAAATTAAGCAATTGAGGGCCTATTAATAAATCTCCAAATAGCTTGAGGAATAAAAATTACGGTTTCACAGTTTTGCGTTAGAAAATAATATGTCATACTTATTTAAGTACTGAAAGTCTGGACAATCAGTCTTACCAAGGGTTACCGAGTAACTGGGTTGTGGATGTCAGATAGGTAGTCGCTCCAAGTAAAATACTGATATTAAGCTGCATTCGCTTAGACTGGAAGCCGACCCCAAAATTAGTTGGGAAAAGACTAGGGAGATGATGATGATACACATTTCGGTATTCTTCAAATAGAAAATAACTGAAGATTGAAAATTCGACCTTAAAGCTACAAAAAATGCAACATGTTATAAATAGACTCAAACACAAATTAACGAACTTTCACTACGTTACATAATTATCATATTCCTTTCGTTGAACCATTCCTTTCCCTTCATATGGCATTAACTACGTAGATAGTTATAAATTGTTACGTATCTTACATCAAAGTGTTTCATAATTTTCGGTAACACCAGACTAATGATATCACGGAACTGAACGCCGATTTAATTCCACGCCACTGGAGCAGCGATAAAAACTAATAAATTTTCCATATGTCAGGTTATTTCACATGCACACTACCTAATATGTATGATACATATGACAGATAGAGCAGCCCGCTATCAACGAGTTAATTACCTTATTAAGAACCTCTGCCAGTATTCTATACATATTCAATAGGTCTCTATATAATAATAAAAAACTCATTAATCTGCAGGAAGTTAAAGGCCACACAAGCGGTTCACGTAATGATTGCTATCTCGCTCCAGCGTGAAGCGATCGGATATTGGGAAAAAGAGATAGATAGAAAGTAGGCTTGCGCGTCCTTCGAAAGGCTTCGCCGGGGAAACTGGTTTCGATTAAATGCTGCGGGACGTTGCTTTGATATCGGAAAATCAGATTTGGTTTTTTAGACCTTGTGCCCCCTAAAAAAAATTTTTTTTAAAAATATTATCTACATAATCTAACTATCACAAGATAGTGAGTGTGTTCCTTTACGTTTACAAAAAAATCATGTCACTCAATAGAACTCGGAGCAAGCTATTGAAATTAAGATGTCATCGCACAAAACTGACATTCAGAAACTGAACATCAATGTTTCTTTGTTACTCTGTAAAATTTATGTAAGACAGTTAATTCATTTCAATCTCATTTACTTTAACGAACAAAAATGAATTTCTTGGTTTCACTGAAATATAAATTGGTTTCCACTATAATTGTAACATTAATAAATTTGATTGGAGTTCTTCTAAAAGTAAATTATGGGAGACTATCAAATCTTTCATCAACAATTATAACAACAAAAAACATACAATATCACTTGAGCCAGCTGAATAATATATTTGACAGATAAATCTATCAAACAAAAAAAAAAACAAACCTTGCACCCAATCTGACGCCTACGGAACAAAATAATTCGCTAAGAAATACAGCGCTACGAAAATATTCCGCTACGTCCCGCAGCATTCGGTGTAGTTTGGAAAAGCCTCCGAGGATTTTGGATAGATGGCGTTAGGCTCCGCGTAATGGCTTCCTTCCTTTCTTTCCCGCCAACTATTCCACCCTTCCATATTCTGTTTATTTTAATTTTCCCACAGAAAAACTACAAATATTTAGCGTTTTTCTTGCCAAAAAAATGCAAATTGCAAGTATCGAATGAGCATTCCAACAAGAATTCGGTCTGAATAAATTTGAATACTTATTTTCATACATGGTATTCGGACGAAGCTTATCTCAGCGCTTGTTATTTATTAGTATAGCAAAGTCAAAATAAATGCTGGACAATTTTAAAATATAAAGTTTATCTTTTATAAAGATAAGGAAATGCAATTTGAATTTTAAAGAATTTCAACCTCCATTCCTTCAGACTTCCTTGTGGGCATTTCGGTCTTCTGTCTTCCCACTATTATAATAATAATTATACATCATCAGTATTCTCCTAAATAGCTTATTAGAATACTTGAATATTCTAATAATGTTTCCTAGATGTTTATAAGTCCACAAAATCATCTCAAGAAAAAGATAAGATCGTTCCAGTAAAATCGCTTATAAGCGGGGTTCTATTTCAAAATGGCGGCACCAGCGTCGGCTCTATAAATTTTAATAATGGCTTGTTATTTTTATTAAAAACTTTTCCTAATGATCGGAAAGATTTATTGGGATGTTTCTAGATCAAACAGTGTTGCATAACGGAGGAAGGGCGGGCGATCAGTCGCCATATTTATAGCGACGCTCACCGCCGCCGACGGCTCGCGCATGCGCGGGAACTAACCTCCTTATTTGTTGGTAAACATGGCCCCTTGTGTGGTCGATAATGGTTTGTGCACCTCATGGAAAATAATCAGAGCTTGATACAGGAAATGTGCAGAGGGCGTTGATTTCGCGACGCACAGCTTCCCTTATGAAATCATTTCGGGCCGTTAAGCTTAAATTACCGCACCATAAGTATTTAGATGTAACGAGAAATGGGGCGAGGAGAGTAATTAGTAAGGATTTCTGTGTAAGCCTATTTTTTAAATTAAAATATTCATGGAAAACTCGCTGAATAATAAACGAAACATTTTTGTAATATCGTTAACTGACATAAAATTTGTCGTATGTTCAATGCGGGCGACAGCTGCTTCTATTATATAAAACAGCGACGGAAACAATGTAAATAATCATAAAAATCATACCCATTAACATACACGCATTATGAACGGCCATGCACGTGGAAAAACCACTTTGCTTGCCCTGAACTAGCGTTGATTGAACTACTTCACTTGAAATACTTCACATACTACAACAAACTTATTTTTGCTGCTCCTGAAATACTTAACCACTCCTAGATGTAACAAAAAGCTGCTGAATTTTATTTAGTCTAACTGCAAAGGTAAGTTTGTCGGTAAACACACAGGTTATCTACAATCAGTAGTTTGTTAATAGCGCTGAGGGGCACGTGCACATACTAAATAGGTCTATATCACGATTATGTTATGTATCTGTCACAATCAAGTCAATCATTTCTGCATGTGATTGAGATTAGGAAACCATTCGACTGGTTTGAAGCGGATGTGATTGTTTTGTTAAAATATTCAATTATTCTATATACTTATGATATACTATGTAAATAGTGTTATAGTTAATCGATACTAAATATTCTGTTTTTTATGTAAAAAAACAACTTATCCTAGACTATCAATTTAACTCCTTTATCTTACAAAATGTAAATATTAATGAGCCATACCTACCTACTGTATGTTAATTAGAAAAGCCTTATCAAAGTCTTCCCCTCTTATTTAAAATTCCATTTATACATAAGCCTCATAATGTCTTCTTATCTATGATAGGCAAACTTATATCTTATAAATCATTTCAAGATATCAATATTAATATATTAGTAAGTAAGACTTACTAATTTAGTCTGTTGTGTATTTTCTATCATAATAGCATTAACAGCACGAATATCTATGATTAACAGCCTATAATGTTCCCACTGCTGCATGCTGGGATACTGGCCTCCTCTCTGAGGGAGGGACTGGGCCGTAGGTACCTAATCCACCACGCGGGCCCAGTGCGGGTTGGCGGATTTCATATTTATATACTCGTACCGAAGCATTTTGTAAAGTTTCGGTTGGCACATTCTGTTATATTTAACAAATTTATCCTACCTAATATCATATATAAAAATAGTTCCAGTATTTGAAATAAAATAAAATTATACCTATTCAGTTAAAGTCAAAGCATTCATTTCAAATAGGCACATAAAAGGCACTTTCGAACGTCAACATCATCAATATGAAAATAGAATTGATATTATGTTATGTACCTACAAGTAGGTAGATAAATACACTTGAACCAAAAATACACCCATTTATTTCAGTTGCTACACCTCTTCAATGCGCAAGCACATTCTATATAAAACTTTAGGCTCCATATAGCACTCTGCGTAGGTCCTACCTACGCACATGCTATTTACGTTTACAAAATAAACTTAACATTCAACGGCTGATGATAACACTTCCAAATACATATTTCAATTAGATAGTGAACCGGCGCCAGCGATGTTCACCCTTCTATCACAATGTTATCCACACCTCTGTATAAACTCGATTAAATGTATGTCGGTATGTGTATGTTTGGAACTGTTGGACTGAAACGAATGATTTTGAATGGGTGTTTTTTTCGTGTTTAAATGGTGGGTAAGGTTTATAAAAAACTAACTTAATGTTCATCATCATCATTTCAGACGAAAGATGTCCAATGCTGGACACATAGAACCTTGATAAAATTTAAATTCAATGTAAAAGGTATGTGTTAACGGGCAACTTTGATACACTATTATAGAAATATTATTTGTCTATATTTTCAAACAAAAGTACCATAATGCCATGTGTTATTTTTAAGTTATGAAAATACTGCGTTTTGAGATCGAAAAATCATTCAAAGTCTTTTATTAACCACATAAATAGTACCTACAAGTCACGTGCATTTACAAGCAACACCAAAGCAGGAGCTTGTTAACCGATAAAATAAAATAAAGCTTCCATTGATACAAACTAATGGAGCTCCAACACGCATTAACGTGCTCGTTTTAAATTATTACTTAAACTATTTCCAACGAAAACTCTACTTTACTTAAAGCATTATCTTTTGGAAACTAAAAAGTGTCAAAGTCGTACTGTTTAAACGTGAAAAGTTATCTTCAAATGTACGCTTTTGTCTTTATGTAAGTAGTAGGTACCTTATCTGTTATGTGTTGAGGCGTTTCTGTAACTGTTATACATAATTCTTAGCGAGGTGTGACTAAATAGAGTATTTGTCACCGATGAGTGTGTTACCTCACCGGTACTTAGGTATCTAAAACTTGAACATATTTTGTAATGACACCGAACACGTTCTATGATAGAAAAAACTATACAACCTACTTTAGTTGAAGTAACAGTAGTAAGCAGTGATAATTTTTTTTCTTGAATCTCAATATGTACCTACTAGCACATAAGCATCTTCTCTTCTTGCAATTTGTTTACAAGAATCCGTAAAATGAAACGCGAAAAAAGTGGATAAATAATGTAAAAGTTCCCGCAAAACGCGATATAAAAAATGAACGAAAACATAACGAAGTAAGGGGACAAACTTCCTTAACTAAGCTACATAAAAACAATACCTACCTACCGACTTATCTACCCACCAAATTAACCTTCTCACACAAGTTTCGCTTCCCGAGGTATTCTCAAACAAACAAACACCGCGCCGACGTCCCCTTTCTCCCCCGGTGAGGGGCGAAGTAGGGTAAAACTCCCTTAGCCAAGCGTACACAGTATTTCTTGATTACCACAGGTCCTACGCTGCACCAAGCTAAAGATCTGCATGCGAATTTCCAAATTTACTAAATCTCGATTCGATATTCGAAAATGATATCGATTCTAGGAACGAGTGCTCCAAACGAGACGACAGTTTGATGGTACCGGAGACGTTCGCCGTTCGATTTACGTTATCGTTTTCCAAATGCATTTAGTAAGGAACGTGATCTGTTTGTGTTTAGTTTGTTTAATTTATTTTGTTCTTTGTTCTTGGGAATTAAGAAAATTTGAGGCAACGGTGGCGCGGGAAATGGGATGCAAATGTATGGTGAGCCGGGAACACGGCCACATACATTCAAATCATATCATTTGTGGCGCCGCTGCCGCCGACAATGACAATATACGAAATGTCATCATATATCGCGATGGAAAAAAGATTGGATGTATATTTAGAACAAGAATTGGTTGAGACAGAAAACAATGTTGATACCTTCGTCGATGATTTTAATACTTAGATGAAAATGAAACTTCAGTAAAAAATATCAGAATATAATTACTTATTTTGCTGTCGAAACTATCCCTTTTTGAATACCTAAATATGAATAGTAAATTGAGAAGGTTATAAGGCTTTAGAAGTACATAAACGTTAGCACCCTGAATTATATTAATCCGAGGGAGGATACTCAGGCAGATAATAAGTAATATTTAACGTTCCAACATAAATTGTAATTATGATCCAATTTCATATCTACGGACCTGTCTAGTACTCCACTATTTTAATAAAGATTCTTAATTAGCGAGCTCGGACGAGTATGCAAAATAATTTGCTATCTTTACTTATATTATATATAACTACATGTATTGAAGAAATTAATATTCTTATTTGTAACTATAATGTAAGACTCGTCTCGCGGCGGGTTGTCGTGCAATCAACGTGTAAATCGATGATGGTTTAATTAAAATTTGCATAAATATTTAACTAATTTGAGAATGTTTTAATCACGAGAATATTATCAACGCTGATGGAGCATAAATTTCGTTATTGATTCGATGACCTTAAATCGATGCTCCACCCTTTCTTTACCTACCGACCTTCAGATAGGCAGATACTCAAAGGTGCCTAATTATTCAAATGAAGCATTGAAGTTACCGCTCTAACTTGGCTTGTCTGTGTTTTGTATTTATCTACGTGTAACTAACTGCCTATAGGTGTTATCTACTTGGCACATCTCTAGAGATAACCTTAATTGAAATTAACTCAATACCTAAGCTATTCTTTGGTGAACCTTTTAGTAAAGGCAGCATTAAACCGTATATAAAATAATAATCTATCCGTTATAAAATTATTTCGTAGCACGTAGCAACTACATTGCTACGCTTTTCGTAGACGTATTCGCATGCAATTTCGTAACCATTATCGTGAATAGTCTTCACATGTAGGCTAAAGTCGTTGAGGTTTACATATATTATAATTAGGTGCTTGTTCACACAGTTACTCTGCAATACCAAACGCAATTCCCGGAAATTAAAACTTAAAACAGAATATTCACTAACCACATAATGCCCAATTTAAATGTAACATTATTTGCATACAGCCTTTTTCTCGATCTTGTCTTGTATCTCGAATTACGTGGGAACCATCAACTCTTTACTTTATGTGTTTAAGTAGGTACAGGAATATAATATTTTGCGTAAATTCCGACTTCTTTGACACCCGCTGCGTGGGTGGATAACCTTCCATAAATAATTTTCAGCGGGATATGCGGTCAAATTAATAATATTTTATGATTGGTATTTATATAAAGGTCTTGCATATAAGTAAGTAGGTATCGATGACGTGTTTTTTATGGTGTCGAACATAGAACCTACGCTTTATAATTTTTCAAGTGTTTACCTACTATATACCTACATATTCTGAGTATTGTTTTCCTTAAGGTTACAGGTGCATAATGTTCCTTGAAATTCAAGGGCTCAAAAAATAAAACCGAACAGAAAACACAATATTTTATCAAAATACTCAAATTAATATATCAAAAAAATGTTTTAATCTCTAGCCGCACCGCTAAAATCGATACAACGACTTTTCAACTACAAAAATGTTCCATAATGATTAGCCCATAAATTATTGTAAAAATAATTGCATGTATAATAAGCATAAAAGATTAAAAAGAGCCTCCATAGAGAAACGAGAATCGAATGTGTTTTTTATACGGGAGTGGGTGAGAGAACCTGTCTATACCTACGCATCTACCTATTTATAGATAGGTTCAATTTATTGACGTTTTAATTCCAAAACCCTGTAAGTCAAAAATAGTGGTTAATATATTCGAGTTAATCGTAGGATGCCTCATTGAAGTGACTTAAAATATGAATTTTAAAAGAGATTACATAATTCCTTACAAAAAGTAAGGTGGGGGTGGGAACTCAAAATCCTAACGTATTTTTGGAAAAAGCTGAGTTCTCATGATTAAGCAATTTTAAATTCGAGAAATCTAGTAGTCGATGTTACAAATTACGCCGGAATACTCTGATTAAAACGAACATCGAATCTTCGCCAGTAAAACGGAGCGGGTGTAAAAGTATTGCATTTGCAACAGCTGCTTTCAGCGTTTTTTGACAGGTCCGGTTAGGAAAACGTAGCGTTGACAAGCGAAACTAATAATCGATTTGAAATGCAAAATTTGAGTGAATAACTCAGGTTTCTAAATAAAACGTAGGGTTTACAAAATATTTACAAGGATAGCACTCAAAAAAATGAACACAAAACAAGGAGGAAATTCTGCAAATTGTTCTCCACGTACCTAAAGAGTTAAACATTTGTCTGGAACTTAAACAGCAGTCCTTATAAAGTATATATTATACCCCGGACGTAAAGCCCCATCCACACAGAATGTGGCGGGTATTAAGTGCGTCCAGACGGCACGGGCGGCTGCGTCAGCATCGGAACCCTTACGAATTTCAACCCTTAGACGGCGGAACCGCTAAACAAGTCTGAGTGGCTTTCCAGTTTGTTATGAGAGTAACAAGGCATAGGAGGGTTGCGCTTTTGCGAAAAGAGCGAGCGTGAAGCAATGTAGCGTGCGGTATTACATTTTGCCTGTACCTATTTAATTATGTAGGCGTTTCTTCAATATTAGGAAACAGCTGATTAAGCCTTCATTTGAATTTTGACCTAAGCGCTTTTAAAAGTTTGTAGTTCCGGTTTGGTAAATGTTTTCGAGATTCATGAATTTCAAGTCACCCAATTACCATTATTATCAATAAGTATATTATTGATAATTATGTAGATCTGATGTAGGTACGGACAATATCTTTGACCAAGTCTTAAATAAAAAGTTTAAAAGTTTTCCAGACACTCGAAGAGATAAGATAGTAAAGTTTTTAAGACTTTACACCCAAAGATGCTTGATAAGAAAACGTGATTGATAAAATAGTAATACATGTTTTGCCTGTGACTGTTCATTTGTTATTTACATATAACCTACATGGTTTCGAGCAATTTGAACAATTTTAGCATCAGAAAACATTTTCCAAAAATGAAAAGTTTATACCGTTTTGAAGTTTTCATAGAAGCTAGAGCTTATAACTTTACGTCCGTTCGTCTACTATTCCGTACAAAACGGCTTTATTCCGCAACAGGGAAGGGGCCCGCGTTGTTAGGTACCTACCTAACTAAAATACGGAAAACGTCGGTCAAAGCGTTGAACTTTAGAGGAAATTGTCCAAACTACGCGCTTAGCATTTGAGGGACCAACACTTTAGTGAGATAACCTTTTGTTGGAATGTCTGTTACTCGTTTCGACTGTTGTTAAGTATCTCTGCTCTGTGTTTCCTGTAGTTTTTGTACTGTGAACTTTTATGATACTGTACTTTTACGTATGAAGGTAAAATAGTAGCCTGTTATTATCAGGTCTAGATAAGAAAGTGGATAATAAAACGATGTAGGTATTTCATGTTTGAAGACCAAGAAAGGATTGCAAGCAACTTCAATTGTTCCAAAACAAACTCAACACAGGAAACAACAAATCAACCTAATTGAATTATTGTTGTTAATATCTATAAATCCAATAATGTACAGGCGTTCTCCTAACAAAATGAGTTAATTTAACAAACAGCTACCGAACAAATTAGATTAGAGTCCCGAAACGCAGTTAACGAATCCGGGCGTCAATTACTGGGTGTATTAACAAAATAATTAGTCAACAATTATTTCAGCATCGTAACGTTTTGATAACGCTCACAGACCCGTTCGGGGCATCTGTTTCCTGCCCACAGTAGGATACTCGATCTTGGCACCTATACAAACTTATCACTTACACCCGAGAAACGGAACAGCATCTCCTATCTCCAAACTCCAAAGCGTAAAATTCCTTGCGCTAATGTTTCAGGACTGCAAATTTTAAGGCGGTGTATGTAGAATGTTGTTCTGTTCTTAAAATTAATTTGGCCTCTTGAGGCTCCACTTGGCTTTCGGACGAGATTAAATCAATCCCCAGTTAATGAATTTCGGTAGGTATGTATCTAAAAATTACTGGGAAAACATCGGTGGGCAAAGTAGCTTTATAAATTAAAATATTAAATTCATATTTCAAAGGAGAAATGAGAGAGACGCCTTTTGATAAGTTGTAAAGTGTGTGTAGATAGTGTATTTACATTGGTTAACTACTTATTTGATTTGAACCTTATGGGTATTTCATCACTAGAGTATCTAATTAAACCTGTAGAAAAGCTTTCAGGTAGCGAAGATGGTGAAAAGCTAGTACATTTTTCGGACATCAAAATACTAACTGAAGTGTCTAATTTACTTAGAGCATACCTATGCTCTAAGTAAATTCGACAGTTCTCAGTGCTACCTGGGACTGAGATGTAATGCAAAACCTTCTCTTTGTAGATAATTAATGCTGTAGACACTCGAAGAGATAAGATAGTAAAGTCTTAAGACTTTACATGCTTATGGATGAGCTACTCATCCATAAGAATCACCTTCTACCTCCAAAATATTTGAATATTCATAGGATCTAAACAAGCGAAGAAAAGAGCTTCTCATATTTCGCGCTTATCACACTCGATTCTTGTTATTCGTTTCATACAATGTAACTTGGCACGTTACATCAGGATGTGTGCACAGAAAATTGATTCACTGGTTTTCCCGCGTTATCCGGGCTGTTTTCCCCATTATAAGTTGGGACTACGATCCCCAAATAGGGGCAGGTAATACCTAATATAACCCTACCACGTATATTTCAGTTGAAACCTTCGCAACTGTTTTTTGTAACATGCATTTTTACAGAATAGGCTCTCATAAAACAAGAATACGATTTCCTTGACATTAATAAGATTCGTGGATGTAAATAATCGTAAATAAATAACGCAAGCCATAAAGTCCTTGTTTGTCGTCATTAATCAGTTTAACACTCATTAATTGGTATTTTTATCGCAGGTGCTTTGTAGCTTAATTATTTTATTCATACATAAATCAGTTCGCTCGATAAAAAAAATGTTTATCACGACTACATAACAAGCGACGTTCATACAATCGTATATTTTAATTAAAATCGTTTGTTACATGTATATAACCTTATTTATCCGAGAAAATAAGACGGTGTCGTTATTTTCGTGTGTTTACGACACATATGTCGATGCATTAATTCGATACGTAATATAAAAATTGTGAATTTATTCGCGATCCACGGGCTAAACCTTACATAAAGTAAACGTTCGTATGTCCATGTGTCAGGCAGGTGGCCCTGAAACAAGCTTGTAAGATGCTATCTGATCATTTTCGTTTCACGCTGAGAGGCTTACAACGGAATTCCGATTTCGCAATGCATTTAAATCCAAGATTATCTGATGCGTTTCGATTTCTTACCTAATAAGTTCAATTTATTTACAGAAGATATTATAAAGTTATTAGAATATGGAGAGTAGATTTTAAAAGGACCGATTCGTAATGGCTCTTAAATTCCACTCTTCATTTCCAATCCCCTATTTGAAGAAATTAAAACTAAATTGAAACATGATATGATGCGGGGCCGTGAAATCACAGCTTAAATTCGAAATCTTACAAAAAAACGTTCAAAAATCGTCGGCCATTTTTAAATCATGTTCCATCGGCATTCGATTTTTAAATATGGTGCGGAGTGCACCGAACCCCAATTCGATAGTCTGATACAATCGTCCAAATTAGAGAGAGCTCGTGAGCTGCCCTTTTTGCCTTTTTGAGATCTGTGGGTCAAAGGCCTACGCGAGGGGTGGAAGGTCTGGTATCGTTGGTCGTCTGGCAGCCCGGCTCAGCCCTTGGGAGTGGGGACGGAACGGTACTGGCAACACGCGAGGGCTTGTCGATGTCAACATCTATCATACGTTTTATGGTTGAGAGGCTTGGAAGCGGACCGCTTACATGCGAGTCTATCCACTATTTGCCTTGTTTTAGTATAACAATTCTAAGGTCTTACAGTATTGAATTTAGTTTAGTTTAATTTTAGCAGTTCTACAGAATATCAATTTAATGCACGCTAAAATAATACAAAGTAAGGAGCAAATTATTCAGAATTTAGGATCATGCAAAATTCAGAGTTTATCGTGCACGTTGCATATTTCATCTGGGATTATTTTGAAACAAATTTATATTAGTTTTCATATTATTATTTGATGTTCTTTTAAAATAAATTCAGTTCCAAAAGATCTTGGATCTCATGATCTAATTCTGCCTGACGAACGACATTAACATTTACAAACCAGCTGCCTTGGTCCCGATCTGTGAAATTAGATTGTTTATAAAGTTCCTCTCGTGGGTATCTGGATTAGTCACGTTCGGGGACTTAACTGCCTTATCAAAACTTCAATACTTAACGTCGAAAGTGTTCCGGGGAAACGGGAATACGTATATACAATTCGCATATTATCACAAATCCTACCTATCGGTGGTTGGATCATGAATACTCGAACGCTGCCGTGCATGTCAAACCCGCAAATACTGTCATATTTTACAAGACTTTTAGTGCGAAAAAATGACTCAACATGTAACAAACTTCAAGGAAAAATCCACTTCAATTTCGTGGCAAAAAGAGTCATATTTGTCAGAAGTTTCAGCAGTCGATCCAACATTTTATGTCTCAGCACACAGATCAGCGAATTCGGTAGGTAAAACTTTGAATCCCCGTCCAATTTTGAGAGAGTCCATTTGCATCTCTCCTTGCATTAACTAACGGACCCGAGTTGAAGTTCCCTCTTCGCGAAACTTCTTTTCTGCTTCAACTGTTTTGGTAATGTGGCAATTTCACGGAACGAGGATTAAACAAATTTCATAATATAAATTTCTTTTGTAATAAAACTCTTTGGAACAAACCTGAATTTGTGTGCTTGCCAATAACAAAAAAGGCGCGAGTTAATAAAGGATTGCGTTAAATATTTCTTGTTACTTTTTTATTTCGGCTTAGAAACAATTTCGTCATAATTAGGTAAATATTTCTTTCCAACTACAGGAAATCTTGAACGCTCGCCTATCTATTTGATGTTGGCAGGTACCTTCCATTTCCATTTTACGACTTCTCATTACTTAACCATAAAATAAAATTAACTCGGATCGATTTAGTGGTATTATGAATACAGTATGATATGTATATCATTGTGTTTATAGCATGGTGTAATAAACATGGCTATCATTAAAACGTTCCTAACACGCGTTGTATTTGCCCGCTGTAAGTAACTGCGTCAATTGCCTTATCGGCACCCCCACAGTCCTATTTTGTGACCAATTGCCGCCGTCTTGGTGTAATCAACGCTTTATTGCACCAAAAAAGAAAAGCCAACGAGATAATAACAGTAGAACATGTGTAATAACTGAAAATGTTTGTCGGTACGTGTCACACCTAGATATGTGATGTTTGACACAACGGTTAGCACGTTCCACAAATATTGTACTACAGACAGGGCAAATACGAGGCAAATGTGTGTGCCTTAGTATGGCACAAACATTGGGGCATAATGCCACGGTAAATTGTGCACGTCGATATAAAATTACGGGTCGTTACGGCGATTGTCTCTGGCGGCACGAGCGCGGCACGTTCGCGACTTATCGCTTGTTCAGTTTTTCGCTCAATCGAACCGTTTTCTGTTATTGGTATGTATTTTGGGCGATGCTGAGCTCCTATTCCAAATTTTATGTAACATAAGCAAAAGAAAAACGTGGAAATTCCCGATAAGATCATGAAAATCTTGTTCAACATTTTGAGCTTTGTTTTCAGGCAAATTGTTAGCATCCATTGTGTACTTATTTCAAGAGGAATGACCTATTTGAAAAACGATCAGAACAATGTAGGTACTGTTTGTTACTGACAATCACGGTTAAACAGAGCACATCTGCAAATCACAATTGCAATTACGAAGACAATTGTTGCTATGGTTATAAATATGTAATTGTTCCTTTGAACTTACGCCAATAGGCATTTGATGATGACGCGATGCGCACTGTCCTACATACATTGCATCAAGTTATTGGTTATAAAATATCTTTACATGCAACATTTGAAGACTGGCGTTTGAAGATTTTTAAGTACCAAAGAAAATTGATGAAAAGAAATAGTAATTTGAAGGTTGCACCTCACCTCGTATTGTACCACTCTCACTGACCACAGCAATAAATCAATGATTGTATAAAAGAAAGCAATTAGAAAGGCTTGCTTAGACAAAGATGCACATTATCACAACGAGGAAGACCACCTTCACTATATCACCTGTAATTGTAAACTGACCTGTACCTCACCAGTAACGCATTGTTGTAACGCGGAAGGGTTTTTCGCTTTTTTGTTTATGCTCCAAATTTTTATGGAACCCACTAAAACACTAACAAAAACAGACAATACACTTTCAGTTTCTTTATAAAAATAGAACAATGACCATCCATAGGACGGGGTAAGGTGTTTTTTGATTGTAGAAACAATGGTTTGTTATGCAACTTTTGTTCAGATGAATGTCCAATTTTTTCGTAGTTGTAGGTTATAGAATATTGTCAGTCATTCTCAGAACATTACTGGTGTGTTGCAGTGCAAAAAGTGTAGCACCGTGAAGTTTTTTGATAAACGTAAAAAGTTTTAAAATAACCAAATGTGTCCCTGAGACGTTATCGTCGAAGATAAGTAAAGTAGACACAACTAGTCGTAAATATAAGTGGATTTCAATATGTGGTCACGACTGCGAAGCGTGACGGACCATCGGATTCAGAGGTAAATAGATATAACAATAATATAACAAACGATTCCTAGTACAGAAGAAATGGGTATAATATCCGATGATTTATTAAACAATATTCGGTATTCTTGCAAAGAATAAGAATTGGAATAAACAAGGATTTTCGGAATGTTAACATGAAAATTATGTTGAGGAAGACATTTTAGGAATCTAGTGAGAATCAATGTTATTTGTTCGTGTCTTGTATTTGTTTGTGGCTGTGGGTTTCAAGGTTGTGATCGGAATCGGGGCACAATCGACTGTCGTATAAATTACACATTTCACTGACATACGCGTTCGCTGTCGATTTCTAGAATTCAATATTATGGTTGTGAGTTGGCGGGTTCCGTCTGTGATCTCGGTTTCTATTTTTCTTTTTAGGTATAACATAATTTCTACGTAGGTTTAAATATTAATTCTTTAAAAGATATTTAGGTAATTATTTTTTTAATCAACTTATCTTTTAAACATACCTGTTTACTGTCCTATTATTTACTAAATCACAAGTATACTATGTATAAAATAAAATTATACCAGAATTATCAAAATTAGATCAGAATGTCTAAATGCTTCTATCTAATGTACTTTAGCCCGTTCTAACTAATGTTATATATTGCCTATTTAAACACCTCATTTGTTAGCCTATTGGTATATTATTTACCCATAAATTCGTGAGTTTATTACTGGCCTAAGTGTAAATAGTTATAAATTATATAAACGAAGCCATTTAATCGTGACCCGTAACTCTGATGATAGGAAAGTTTATCGGTATCAAGTCCTTCTAATAAATTGGTCAAAGTACCTACTAACTATAACTACGTACCTATGTACTTATATAGTTAAGTAAACAGTTTAATGAATAAAGTTGCGGCCTAATTACTTAAGTATTTTAACGCTGTACGCACTACGCATTCATTGTCATTTCTCAATTCAATTCTATTTGCATATGCAAAGGAATTTTCTCTAATTTCAATTCATGGTTAAACTAAGCCTAGATAAGAGTTTCAATGTAATTGTTGGGGCTCAATTACACTCAGAAGTTTTGTTCAATTCTGTTGAGATTAAATAAATGTGATTCATCCCCTTATTCCGTTATTTGCAGGGGAATCTTCCATCCATTTCCTTTTGAATTTCAGCATTCATTTTATTTTACGGATGAAAGAGAAATATCTGCTGAAGAGTTTTCTTATTTTCAATCGTGTATAAAAATTTAGGTGTCATACCAACGTACCTACCAATTCTTTTATCCATTAGGAAAACTTATAGACATTACTAGCTACCTACGACCTGCGTCCATTTCCATGTTATTTTATTTGAAAAGGAAATACACCAACAATTCATTTCTAAAAGTTTTCTTAGCAACCAAAATAGCGATGGGGTTGTCGAAGGGTAAGCAACCCGCTATAATCGTGAGGTCACGAATGTGACCACGAATGTGTTCATCCGGTCTTACACTGTTCGCGTATTACGATATTTGGTTCCTTGTGATACAGACCGACCTTATTGCCATTTATCGGGCACTATTTGAACATTGAACTCTTATTTATTTATATACTTTATTGTATACCTTTATTACATAATAATAAAAATACATTTAGCACTACAAACCATACAACGAGCGGCCTTATCGCTTTAAATTTCTACCATTTTAAAACTCAAATATGCACCAAAAATTCAGAAACAATTGAATATCTGCCAATATCTTACGGAAATACAGTGTACCCATATAACCATATAGGGACAAAACAATAGTTAATTAACTGAGCGCTAACCAAGTTAACTAAACTAAAACCTTTAGGTATCGAACCCCGAACAAATTAGGATTGCCCTCATGTCCGTGTGAGCACGACATTTTCCTTATTTCGGTGAGAACCGGGCTTAATTTGTCGTTTATACGTAAGTCGATGCACGGATCGGGTACCTGCCTAATTTGTGATACCCAATAGGAGCCTGAGAGCTACCTACATAAATATGATTTTAGTGTCGCTCTTATAATTACAATTTAGCTGATTACGATTTGTGATAGGACCTCAAATGTTTGTTTACGTCGCAAAATGAATTTGTATGGGATTTTTAGTGTAGGGTTATTTAGATGGGATACGGTTTTGTTTGTGCCTTGCCTATATACCTACCTACTTATATAGGTATAGGTAGGTGGGTAGGTAGGTAGGTACTTTACCTTAAAGAAAAATTAAAATCACAAATTTATGACAGCCTTCATACTAAATAATATCCAACAGACAGGTGCAAATGGCGGAATCGATTTAAAAATGAAGAAATCGCTGTTTTTTTATCAAATATCGGTTAACTTATAGGTTCCTACCTAATACTGAATAGAATTTAGCAAAAAAGGAAATAATTATAATACTTTGGTGTATCGATCGAAGGTATAACAAAGAATTAGTTTCAGTGTCAAAACTATGACAAACGACTCGGGAGTTTTAGAAATCTGACTTGGGAGTTTTAGAAACCTAATATGGCCGCTCTTCCTTCATTTTTTTAAACTTACTAACCAATCTTTGAAACAATTCGTAACAGATGGAGATGGATGAAATTGTATCTAAAAATAGTTTCAAGACGCTGACTTTAATAAAGCTACCTCTTATGCAAATACTTTCTATTTTCTGTGCATTGACCACTAACTTTTATCTACCTTTTTTATCTTACTCACTTATATTCATTTAAACATTATCCCGCCAATACACAATCTTTTAATAGACCGGGACCGAGTTATTATACAACAACATCAAAATAGAATCCGATGAGACCGGCTCTTAGCAATCTTAACTAAATCACATTTTTATAATTAAACTTGATATAAAAACAGGAATAAAAATATGCTAAGAAGAACTCCGGAGCCAATTTTATATACTTACAACGTTATATAAACGGAAATATGAATGGCTGTTTACTACACTCGTGGCCTGCCTTTTAAATTATAGTTGACTAATTGGCGAACCCAAAGTGTTGGTAATAAATTCAAGCCAAAATGTCTGTGCCAATGTTTGTAAACCACATCACAAAGTCCACTGAACTAATTTTAATAATCATTACGTTTAAAGAATTTCAACTACATTATATTCAGTCTATATACTGGTGTTATATAAGTCTGTTTGTGTATTCGTGGTACGTTCGTCAAACATATTAACATTCTGAACCCATGTGGGATTTGGTTTTATTAAGTATATAATTTGAAGGTAGGTAAGTTAAGTTCAATGTTAACGAGTTTACTTTTTAAACTTAACGCCTACTTAAACGTTACTTACCTACGTCTTATACTTAACTTCTATGATATTAAGTTCTTGTCGATCATCGATCATTATTGTAAGTAATATTTTCAGTATATTTTTATTTGTTTTCACAGACCTATATGCCAGATGCATCACATTTAAATGATATGCATCCTTCACATCCAATGCATAGTAAACAAATACTTACTTTACAAAATGTCTTCAAATACACAAGGAGCAACGAAGTATCATCCGAGTAGCTTCGATCGAAGCAGCGTGCCAAATTGGATAACTGCCAATACGAATATCAGTAGGAAAGGGAAGACCATCATACCATTCGTTCACTTCCGGCACGTAATAAAAAAATGCAATATTTTCGGAGTCACAAATTGGTTTGAACCTAATTTTGTTGTCGCTTTTATTGTTAATTAGGTTATATACCTACACATAATTTATGTACGTACGAAAAAATATAAACTTTGGAGTGTTTCAGATGCTATGTACATTATGTACAACCACTCAATAAGTTGACGAAAAAGAACCTTTGTTATTATGTATTAGGTTTAAATTATTTTTTCCTGAAAATAGAAAAACACTACAAAGCAGCGATACAGTATGTACATAACACTACAGCGTTCCGAAAACATCATAAGAACGTCTACCGAATTTCATCATCCAAGATTAAGATGCCTAAAATCTGATTTACAAACGGTTATAGAATGAAGTGGTTATGAGTTTAGCGTACAAATACCCACATAATAATGATGTTAGGTTCTTGTGATGTGTATGAAATAAGGTATATTAGCTAAGACTGCCGATTATCCCCCGTTTAGATAGTTGCGCATGAGTACAAATCCCAGAGGATCGGTTTGTAACTACTGCGACTGCGGACCGCGGAAGTTTGAATTTATAACATGAATATATTATATGAATATATTTTTTGACGGATTTTGTTAATGGGCTGGCTGTCTCAAAAAAGTGACCTGTTTAAAAATAAAACTTATATCAATATAATTTGTATAATAAAATAAAATAATATAATACAGGTCACTAGATAAATTAGTTACCTATCTTCCAACTTACTGACTTTATTTCTTTTAGACTCTTTCTATTGTGAAACGTAAATAACACCAGACTTTCATGAATTTAACTCCAATGAAAGTGGTAGAGTAAGACACTAGTTCAGGATATAACCTGTTTTAAAGAAAAATATATAGGTAGTTTAACATTGAATGGGACAAAGTGAAACACTCAATGGATCACAAGAAAATTCATCATTATCATATCCATAAACAGCCTATAATGTTCCCACTACTGGGAGACAGGCCTTCTCTCTGTGAGAGCGAGTGGGCCGTAATCCACCATGCGGGCCCAGTGCGGGCTTTTAGATTTCAGAAAATTACTTTGAACTAATTTTCCCTGCTGAAAAGTGATATAAATCTTCAACAAAAAACCATACTTGCCAGCAAAAAATTCAACACACTTTTATTCTAATTGATATTAACTAAAAATAACTTCAAATTGATACCTTATAGGTCACCTCCAAAGTTTACGTTACCACATAACCCCATAACTAATTGGCCCATAGCCAACACAGAGCTGTTCTTCTAAATTTTAATATAGAAACAACTGGTATTAACAAGCTGGCTTGTTACTCTATTTTCATGCTGAGAGCCCCTTTGTTTTCAGTTTCTAACAAGCCTGGCTTTCAGGATTGGATCTTGTTAGCGTTATAGGGTTAGTTATTTATGACTAGATGCTATTTAACCGACTGTGGATGTTCTTTGTGTAGTTATGACGTTTATGAGTTGGGATTTTAACGAAGATTGGTCGGTTCTGTGTTTTTAAGTGTGAGAGTTCTTTGAAGCTAATTTTTAGTAGGCTTATCGGTAATAGAAAAGTTTGTAATTGAAATATCTTTGTTGATTTGTTTTTGAAAAGCCATGTTATTTTAATAAATTATCATGAACAGGTTGGCAGGAGTTTTGAAAATAATGCTAGAGGGTTATTAACTACTTACATGCATTCTATAAATAATAATCAATATTCAAATTATAAAACGATTTAAATAGGTGTAAAAAACCAGAATATAATCTATGACAGACAAATAATTTATAAAGAACTAAATATTTATATAGCATAGGATTAATTCTGGATTTTGAAACAAATATTGATATTATATAAGAAGATACTGTCTTGTCTAAGTAATATTTATATGTCTACAACTGTACGTACATATTTAGTAGATCGTATCGGGATTGTATGCCAACAAAAATAAATGAAAATCCGTTCATAACTTTCTCCTTTATTTTGACTGTTAAGTTGAATCACGGATACAGTTATATTTGAAAACCTGTCTCGTATATTTTAATAAATTCCTTGAATGTCCCTTGTAAAGATACCTTTATAATTTAGCATGCATTTCTCTTTAGTAATGGTGGAAATATTTTGTCTGAAGTGAAGTCAAGTCCATTGTACGTTATTACAATTTATTATGTTCCTGTGACAGGTATTGGCAGAATAAATAATTTCCTACCTACTTTGTTGCTTGAATTAAGACATGAAATGTTCCTGAATTATTTTCAGAAGTAAAAATAAAACGGATGATTTTTCAAAGTATCTTGTTTTGAATTCCTTATTTCAATCAGTGCCCTATTTATTATAAATGACGATGCGACATAATTGACATAAAATATAAAATTGATACAGTTTCACGACAAGTGCTTCATAAAGCAGATAATGTAAGAAACAAAATTGTCAGATTGTCATCTGTCTGCTCTTGCCTGTAGGTTTTATTAAATAGGCCCCAAGTATCTATATTTTGTAAAAATTAACCATGAGCTTTCTACCATATATATAACTGGTAAAGTTACTTCACTTACAGCTCTACTTCATCCCCCTTGAAAATCTAACAAAACACCACAAAACATCAAAGAATAAGTAACACAACATGAATCAAACAATTTATTCAGCTGAATATCCTTGGTATCGTAACAATAATTGGAAAAAGCTTTCACCCCGGGTACCCTATCGCAGGGGATGTGTGTGGCATGCGAATGTCACAGTAGCAGTACCAATGCTGATCCCACTTGCATTTCCTGCACTGTTTTAAAGTAAGGACTGCAAAAAAGAAAATAAAGGAAAATTTAATAATTTAATTTCTTTTTTTATTTAAATATTAAAGGGAATTTATGTCTCTGTCATAAGTGCAGTCATCTGAAGTTTTTGACAAAAGCTTGACATCAAGCGATCAACACCTACCGACCGATTGCCTGCTGTAACGAGCATAAAAAATAATTACTAGAAACCATTAAAGATGAACGTTTTATTAGGTTTAAAAAAAGAAATTGTGAGTATTGTAACATGTGTAAATTATAAATTCTGTTCATTCAACAGCAATCTGGGCATGGCTTCTGCTAAAAATATGGCAGGTAATGTGGTCAACATGCAAGTCACGTGGGTCAAATTCCAGTGCCAGCTGTAAATAGCAACCACACTTGCAATGTTCCTACTTGCTAAAACAATCGTGAATATAATTCATAATTAAGTATAAGGAAGCTCTTATAAGTAGCCATATGCAAATAAAATTGCGAATCACGTTCGAACCACACAGAGCAGCTTAAAACGCGACGACCTGGGAGGTATTGTAATCAAGATAATATGCTAACAAAATCCAAGGCAACCGAGTATCTACCTACAAGAAACAAGTTCACCCTTTTCCATATACCTACCTATTTACATAAAAGTGCCACAAATTGATTCCAAACTAAAAATAACATAAAAATGTTCGTCACTTCTCAAAGTGTCTGACAACGAGACAAGAAAAGCTGTCAAAGTAAATAAATGTCACGTAGGCGTGCACTCTGTCCAATCATGAGATTATAAAATAACACGACTCGCATCCCTAGGATAATCTAATCCACTGATTAAACTGTGAACGTCTTTGTGGGCGTGGGCTCCACTCGTTAGATACTAGTTTTATTTACCAAATCTGACGTTTAGTAAAAATGTCAATTTCTGGCAGGCGAACCAACAAAATGTCGGAGTTACTGCCGCGGCTATAAACATTTAAATTGAGTTTTTTTTTTTTGTTATCAAGATAGACCTACTCTGTCGGTGAACGTTAACGTAGTTTTATTCCAATTATTCGATGAGTGGTTAGAGGCATTTTCTTAATGAGTGGATGCGAATGGCCCGACTGTTTACATATTTAACTATCTACATAGTTTTACTTCTTATAATAAGTGAGTTGTATGAATTTAAGTTTGAAAGTATGGACGCCACACTTTCACTTTATCTACGTCTCTTTTATATGTGTATATTTACTCGCTTCAGCCAGCGACTTCGTCTGACCCACCCTGTCGCATCGCATGCCGGCGCTATTTCTTAGTTTTTGCTTAGCATTCTTTCTGACTTTTTGCTGGGCTTTTTAGGTCCTAGCGTGACGTTAAATAGCCTATAGCCTTCGTCAAGGCTATCAAATGGAAAAATACTTTTTCAAATCCGACTCACAGTTCCAGAGATTAGCGCGTGCAAATAAACAAAAGAAACAAACTAACTCTTCAGCTTTATTGTTTGTATAGAAATAGATTTTAAACTTGAATGTCTGCTCAGATGGTGCAAGTGTTTGTGATAATTACTGATGCTAAACATTTTTGTGTTTCCAAATTCCTATCAAGGAATTGTCAGACAGTTATGGATAACAATAAATAATCTGATGAAGACTCTTAAATGTTTATTTATTGAGGTGCAACCAAAAGAAGTGGCAATTTGGTTTTTATGAGAGTGTTAGTTATGGTTCCTAAATTGGTTTCATTATGTAAATATAGATTGCCTAGCCATCAAAGAACCAATTAGCCTCCAATTTACAAGTAGCGATGCCGTAAAATTAATTTGGAAATAATCTGTCGGTTTGTTTGTTTTTGCTAGCGCTACCAAAGCCACTCTCGGGGCGCAATCTCGACGCCCCATCTTGCGAGATAACATTATACCTACTCAGCTTAAATATAAGATACAAAAAACTAAAAAAAATGCCTAATGAACGTCGAATTTTATTCACAATTTTGAAAATTCAAAAATACTCGAAAGTATGGCGGTGTCACGCTGCCCCATAATGTTGAACATTTTATTCGAACATTTACAGGTTTTTGGCGTTACATGTAATGCACAAATGGTGTTAATATTACATTTTATGCCTTTAGAGAGTCGGTTGTGGTTGATTAAAAATTTGTCGTGTAAATTCTTTTTTTTCGATGTTATTTCGAGCCGTGAGAAGGTTCTACGGCTTTTGGCGAGTAAATGAACTTTGGTTAAGCGCCTTAACTCCGCGCTTATTTGTTTTTTTCTCCCTTTATTACTTTGCGATCTTTTAATCTTGATGAAATTGCCTAAAAGAATATTACATTACTGATTTGTATTCGAGCGGTAAATAAAAGCTTTACTTTAGGTAGGCAGGTTATATTTATACCTACTCTTTCCGCATAGCTTATACCTGAACCGGAATTCCTAATCCACAAAGAGACTATGTCAATAGCGAAGGCAAACTTCCACTATCAATAATGCACGGGCCACTTACACAATATTCTATCGGGAACACATGGCGAAGATCGAAAAACACCAGTCCCCGCTGCGAGGGAAGGCATAACGCAATAACAAAAATATTTACCAAAGCTCCAAGCGAATAAAAAGATGTCCCTTAATGCGACCGCAGATGCACTCCACCTATTATTTGTTTCCCCAGAAAAGGTTACCTCCGAAGGAATATGAATATAGGTAATGTAATGCAAATACCGACTGCGGGTCGCCCGAGTCCTGACACTATTTCCTTTTCTTCTATTTATCCGAGAGCACCTCTGGGAACAATGTTATTAAAGAAAGATAAGTGAGGCGAGAAGGATCCTATCTTATCGACCTTTCGTATTTCGATCTAAAGAATTTGTGTGTAAATAGGTAAATAAGGGTGGCCCTCACATAAGGAAACGATTCTCCGAGTAGACGATCCTTTCACATTCAACTCGATATACCTAGTTACTCGACACCGAAGTAGAATGAGATCTTCAACGATTAAGCAATAAAATTAATTTATTTGGTAGAGCTCGTTGCGTTTTTCGTTTCGAGCGTCGGTTAATCGAAAAGTGCTGACGTTTAAACGGCATGTCTAATTCCCTGCACTAATTCAACCGCAGCGATTATTCACGTGGATCGACCAGACCCGGCTAGTTCAATTAAAAATTTAAAACAGTCTCGTGCAATGTTAATATACATACATAGAAACGGAAAGTTAGCGCATTCGTATGAGTCACGAGATCGTAGTACGCATCAGAGTTATAACCATCGCGTCACAGATTACGACACGCTCGTAAAATTCGTCCGTCCATTGCGTAAAACAATAAAACGCGATTTGGATCAAACGGTGTCACTAGCCCGGCGAAGTTCAAGTGCGCTATTAAGTTGCACAACAGGCAATAAACATTTGAAATAAAAACGTAAATATTCGCGTCGTAAAGTGTGTATCATTTGTAATAATAGCGTTTGTGAGATGGTTATTTTTATCCGGGTATCGGTCGGGTCGTAAATGCCGTAGACTAGAAGCAGACGGGTTTTACGGTGCGGCCCGAGACTGGCGGTGAACAGGTGATGAGGTGTCTTCGGTTTATGGTCTGCAAGAGCGCTGCATCTTTCACAAGCTATTGCATTATGGCAGCTCAACTAGAACGATAAATACTTACACTGAGTTTTTGGTACCTATCAGGATGTAAACTCGTAACAAACTAAACAGAAGGCCAATTCTCGTAATTTAAAACGTTTAAAATCTAGTCGCAGTTTCATCTCGGCGACAAATAAATGTCAAAAACTTGTTAAAATTTAGGGAAATTAGAGGAATTTTTGACAGATTGACTGAGATCAGAAGGCCAATTCTCGTAATTTAAAACGTTCAAAATCTCGTCGCAGTCTCATCTCAGCGACAAACAAATGTCAAAACTTGTGAAAATGTAGCGAAATTAGAGGTTTTTTTGACAGATTGAGACTGAGATCAGACTGTGAACGTTCTTAAAATTACGAGAATTGCCCCTGAGACTGTGAACGTTCTTAAAATTACGAGAATTGTCCCTCAGGTGTATTTAACAGTGGGTAATATAAGCAAAAAGTAATGTTATGCACGAGTAGGCAAAGAGTGTGCAACACGGCCTAGCACGTACTAAACTTGAACTAAATAGATTATGCGTTCAGAATGTATATAAGCGGGTGCTTGAAATAAAATAAATTCTTTCAATGAGGGGGCAGTACTTTTGTAGGTTACCTACCTGGCTTTAGGTATTAAGTTTTAGTGACCGATCGATTGTTAACCTTCATTTTACCTTGTTTCAGATAAACAAGGAATTTGGATGACACATAAATGGATGCCTTCAACTTGAGACAACAGAAAAAAATATGAGGTAAGTTATTATTACTGCTATAACTACTTACCGACCTTTGAAAGCTATAGGGATGGATACCTGAGATGAAAAATATACATACATACCTAGTCGTTGTACAGGCAGAGAAATTTATTGTTAAGTAGAGAGGCTTACTGCGTTAAATTGCCGAGTTCTAGGCGTTTCGTACGATAGTCAGAAAATGACACTAATGGCAAGACAGACAATTTGCCACAGCCATCATGTTTTCTGACTTTAACTTCTTTATCCTACAAGTAATTCACTTACTTTCCCATTTTGAATCATAACTTCCATTCATTTACCAATGAAAGTTAAGCCAAGTGTTTCCACAAAATTGTCAGGTAATTTTCCTCACCAATTCCACCATAATTCCCGATTTAATTTGATTCAAAGAGAACAGAGCGGAGAGTTACATCGTCAGCGTAAAGTTAATAAGATAGGGGTCGACCGCCCGGAGGCTGGCCGCTGTTCGACCATATTGGACAAATAGGACAATGTAGGACCTTCCCAGTGTCTATCACGAGATTCTTTTCGAAAATTTCGTGTAGGTTTGGGCCTAATATTTACCTAGAGTAAAGAACATTTCTTTTGCGTTTTTTCCCTTTTGTAATAAATATTCATTCGAATTTTCATAACGAAAAGAAAAATGTACCTAAATCTAAATAAAAATTTGAAAGAAAATGTTTAATACTTAATCCAAAATAAAACAAAAACTTTAGCTCTTCAAAATTTGAATAAACACGGTAGGAATGTTGTAATAACTTTTATCAAAGGCAGCCGTTCCCAAAATTAACCTTGTACAAAAAGGCCCTTCACATCATGAGGAAAGTACATAGAAGAATTTCCAACAATATCTGCAAAGGATTATGGGGGTCTATCCCAACATTACGTGCCTAAATTGAAGAGGTAGGCCATTGTAGAAACTACGGCAGCTCGGTAAAGAGAATGTGCTTAGTTAGGAAAATGTTGGGGCCTACCTAATTTGGGTAGGTTATGTTACACGTTAAGTACCTACCCTTTAGCCGGTTAGTAGTTTGAGTTAACTTACGGAACGGGAAAACGCGCGTACAGTCGTCAACACAATGGTTATGCGAGTTTAGTTTAGCAGCCCGTTTTATTAAAAGTTTTGTCCGTAAGTAAAGTGAGTTTGTGTGGACAGGTATCTTTTACCTGAAAAATAAAAAAAAACAACTCTTTTAGGATCGTTAAAAAAAATTTACTTTACTAAATTGTTGTAGGTTAATGTGCAAATGTTTAAACCACATTGAGTCCAAAAAGATGAAAAACCATTGAAGTCGTATATTTTATTTTACATAAAAACATTAAAAGATTTTTATTCATGTCTCTACAAGAGTATTTTGTTAAACCACATAATTTATGTGTTGTTATGATAATAAATCGGTTAATGACCGAGTAATAGCACAATAAATGCATGACGATTAACGATAAACACGTGTCGGTATCGTAAAACTGTTTCGAATTCAACTGCGCCCGTCTAGAATCTGTCTCTCTAGGCACGGACCGAATGACTATTTTATTGGCGATTCAAAGCTACGTCATCTCATTTTACGGTGGCGCCTACTTATACGAAATCACATAAAACCAAACACGTCATTGAGACTACTATAATGTTCTATTAGGGGCAATTTAAACAGCTCCTTACAATTTTACGATTTCGACGGCGGTTTATGGCGTGGCACGCGCTTGAGTTTGCTCGTAAAAACCTACGGTCACCTGTTGTGTGTTATCCTTCCTACAATGTGTCAATAAAATTTTGTCAATGGACGATGTTTTAATGTGCCAATTATGGTTCGATGTTTCATTCACAAGTTCCAGTTTTACGACTCGGTTTGTGGCGCTACGCTCCATTCCCGTAGGAAAGTTTCCATCGCACTAGGGGCTGTCAAGCGTGAATTGATAAAGCCTCACTTAAATTTCACCAAAAATATTTTTTCTTTTTGACAAAAACTTCCTCAATAGATTAAGTTTTTCGTTTTATCTTGCCGCCTGATGGAATGACTTTGATCAAGGAAATAATTTCGAAGCGTAACAATATTCGTTAGCGACTGTACAAGAATGAATGTTTATGAGCGGCTCCTTAGCGTAAGTAGGTATTTTACGGGACCATATTTTGGACGCAACTGTACAGAAGTAGGTTTACGGATTCAGTTATTATTACATTGGCATTTCTTGCAATTTTATCTTTATTGCTAATATTTCATATTTTCACGTGTTTTTTCTTAGTGTTCTGACGCTTTCGTACAAAATTGGATAAAGGTATGCTAATATATTATGTATAAAACCCCGTTTGCATGTAGGTATTTATAGAGGATAGTTTTCGTAAAATATGGATTATAGTGATAGGTTTATGATCAAAACCACTGTCTGGTTGGATCTGAATCCATTTTTTTCAGGTTTTTATTGTGGTGGAAGAGCATGTTTATTTTATAACATAATTTAGTACAGAAAAAAGAATAATAGGTGCTCCGATTTTACTATATGTAACAAGATTTATTGTGATGCCGTCGGCATACCAATTGGTATAAAATAGGTACCTACGTATACTGTCACAATCACGTAGCTCAGCATTATTTCCTGAAAAAAATATAACAGAGAAAAGGAAAATTCAGCAGATTTCTTATAAATACACGTAGTCCTACGCCATCGCCCATAACTCAAATGACTGCATACGTCAGGAATATAAAGGAGGAACTTTAGCCAAGCCCCACCTAAAATAGCATGGCCGTTCGTTCAGCGAACACCCGCCACGCGCCGATTGGCGGAAACTCAAATAAACCAGTTTACCCGCTCTAGCTCTGACCAATCAGCGCGAGGAATATTTGAAAGGCAATTTAGAAGACATCTTGGGAGGTATCCTTATCTCTGTCATTACGTATGCGAGTGAACGTGACGGGGTACACGTCAATGTAGTGGTGAGTTGTTGTGATGCCTCGCGTTTCGCATAGATGGCGTTAGTTGTTACGTAGTTCGACTCTTTCACGTTAGATGGCGTGGCGATCTGGTGTAATCTTATGGGAGTCAGCTGTTGGTAATGGGATTGTGATGGAATCCGGGCTTGGAATAAGTTTTCTGGAAATAGATCCAAATTTCCAATTTTGATAGGTTTATAGTATAAAATACTTATCGTTCGTCCTTATTTAATAAACATTGTATTTGAAATGTAGAGTTTTTAGATTTAATATAAACTCAGTTTTGGGGTGATAACTGTTTCGAACATAAAATACAAGGAGGAATAAGTAGGTACCTTACCTACCTTACAATCAGGTAGAGCTAGCTCTACCTACCTTACAGTTTCCTTCATATCTTGTAGAGTCAGTTAAACGCATTGTTTAATATTGGCTATCAGCTTAAACTGACTGAGATAGATTCAAGCCACAATATTGTCATTTCAAATGATTACAAAAAATGGCCAGGTATAAACACATCAAATTAACGAAGTGTGACAAAAAAATAATAATTTGCTGTATTTGATATATTACATTTTATAAAATTGTAAAATATCAATATTTAATAAGTACGTAAGTATAATACTAGTACGTAAGTATAAGACTTCATTTCGTTAGATAACGTTATAAATTCATAATCAAATTAGCTAAAATCAAACCTGTATTTACCTACTTATTTCCAGGAAATGGTAATTCGGTAATTCAGACTAAATCTCATAAATCTGTCTAGGTGTAAGAATTTGAATGAATAACAAATTAAGTTTTGTTATCTATTCACTAATGTTCTATAAATAAATACTTTTAAAAGCTTAAGTGGGAATTTTGCAAGCTTTTAATTATTATAGAATGATAATTTATAGGAGTTGCAGAAACCTGTTTCTAACATTTTTTGTCTGAGCAGGTTTATAAGTAGAAACCTGCTAGTAGGTAGGTAACCCAATAGTAGACAAGTAGGTAAAGAATTTGAAGTGAGGTAAGTAGTAGGAACCTACATACCTAGGTATATTTTACCTCTACTTAAGTGTGTTGGTCTGTCCTAAGTGATTTTCTTACATATATATGTTTTGTGGAAATATTGACTGTAACTAATAGGTACTGTCTCAAATAAACAAACATGTTATTATTATTATTTATTGCTCCATTTTCCTGTAGGTATTTGTTTTGTTTGCATAGGAAGTAAAATCCCTGAAAATGTAAATTTTTACAATAAATAAAGTAAGTAAATTCTGTGAATGCTTTAAGCATTATAAATAAGTACTTAAGTGGGTGGTGGGTACTTAAGTGAAGTGGAATTTGATTTACGAGTTAACACTCACGGTTAAGTAGTGATCAAAAAGTAAATTTCTTGTTTTATTACTACTTAAATGAACAAAATATCTACATTTAGTTAACATAACTAACGTTTTCACACAAAAGAATTCAGATTATAACTTTTATTACAATTAATTTTAAATAAATCAACAAAGTAGAACACATTACGTAGGAAACATATTTTCTCACGGAAGAATTTAGAGAACTTTAATAATTTGGTAATGAACACTCAATTTAAACGAAAACTTACATTTGAATTCTCAACTTTTTCATTAGCATTGTTACACCATTTACAATATTAAAAACTTAGCATAAAATTAAGTAAGAAGTCTTTAAAGGAAATTCACTTATTTAATTATAGCCAGTGGTCCACTTTAGCCCAGCAGTAGGATGATGCAGGCTAACAAAAGGATGCAGGCTAAAATATTTTTCTTTCTTTTCTTTCAGTTACAGTAATTATAGCCACTTATACCTATAAGTATTTCTAATAATTAACTCTCTCTCTCTCATCTACTTACCAAAACAAGAGAAAAATAAGCTCTAATTTTAATTCTACTGGTCATTCACTCTGTGCATCCATGATATCACAGATTCTGCCGTCACCACCTACTGGGTAGATTTGTTCTATTTTCTCGTTAATTTACTCTTTCGCGCATTTAGACTAACGACCCTACTATCTGTGTTGGTTACGAAGGTGGTCACTGACCTTAGGTTGTAATAATAATTCGTAATAACTATTTGTTACTAACCTTTTTATAACCTCACTATAAAAAAACAATAATTTTAAAGTTAATTAGATATCCGATTTCATTGTAGTTCAACTACCTAACAGCGATTGTAATAACTATAATTATCAATATTACTATTATACTATTACTACTATTATTATTATTATTTGACGGCACGGTTGGTGCAGTGGTTAAGCGATTGACTGCTGCGCTGCGTGTCGTGGGTTCGATTCCATGTAATACTTGTACGGCCTAAAAGTAGTTGTTCCGGGTTTGTGTATGTGGGCTTAAATGTTTGTAAACGCACCCACGATACAGGAGAAATTCCTTATGTAGTCCAATGTTATAAAAAAAAAAAACTTAGGTGATTGTAATGCCATCAGGAATTCTCAGTACCAGCCCGGCGGAGTCTTGATTTGTACCAGTTTGATGACAATAGGCTCAAACAAAAGACACAAGTCCCATGTTATAGGGGGCCCTAGTACATGGGACTTTAGCATAGGCACTTACCTAACTGGCGGAAAGTGTGTGTACTAAAGGTACACCTCTGCTTTCGAGAGTTATAAGCGTGATAGCACGTGTTATGTTATGGATAAAGAACTTGGAATCCCTCAAAAATATTATGACATGTCAAAATTGTTGTCCATCAGCCCGACTTCACCCACTGCAAGGCAAAGGTATCTTTTTTCCTGTGCCAATCCCCACGCTTCTGTGCCAGTCTCATCCAGGTCTTGCTCGCGACGGCAATAATGTGGTCTGCCCAAAAGATCAAATTTATTTTTAGATCAAAATTCAACACCTACAAGTATAATAAATAATACCTTGCAATAGCTATAATTATTAAAAAAAAAACTAATAAGAAATACTGACGTCATTAAAAAAAACTTATATTATGGCTAACCTGTTTATCGTAGGCTTAACCTTGAGTTGTAAAGAGGGCCACGAGGATAATGCTTGTTTGATTCGAACGATCGATTTTGGGGTGTTGCCCTACTGGGAGATAAACATTCTGCTCTGTGGCTTATTTTGTGTCGTAGGTAGCTATTAAAGTTTCTATGTAAAAAAGTTCTATTAACTATTGAGACTATTCAAGAATATAAATTAGCAGAGCAATGGTGACCCAGTGGTAACGATCGCGACTTACGAGTTTTAGGTCGTAGGTTCAAACCCAGACAGGCGCTTTACTTTGTGTAAATTATTTCATCGTCGCTGCTCTCAAAACGTTGACGGAAACAGGAGGATACCGACACGTCCTAGAACCAAAAATTCGAAGACATGTGACATCCAACAATCCGCACTGGGCCCGCGTGGTGGATTACCACTCCCACACACTTCCTCTCACAGAAAGGAGCCTTTGTCCCAGCAGTGGGAACATTATAGGGTGATTATGATGAAAAATATAAATTTAAATTAAAGCTCCATTTGCTTTTAAGATTCCTCATTCGACCATCAGATCCCACCATCTGTATTATTTTGAAGTTTGATAATCATGTAGGTATAGACTATAGGTAAATAATTATTATATTCAATTTTCCTTGTATTAAGTAAATTAAGAACTAAGTGGGGGAGACCTTTGGACAGCAGTAGGAAAATATAGATTAGCGGAACAAAACTAAGTCAAAGTCAAACCATTGGCTTAGTTTTTTTTCCTAGTAGCTAGGTAAGTAACTATAGATCCCATCTAAATCATGAATACCCTACTTATGAATACTTAACACGTCGACTGCCAGACAACAGACACAATAGAAAATCTGCTGTCGGCAGTCACCGGTGACCGCAGTGGCAGTCATTGCCTTAATATATATAAAATTATTATGGGTACCAAATCATTAAAATTAGGTAGGTATTACCGCGTATCGGCAAGCGTAGTGTGGGATGCCCCCCAGATAGATGGACGGACGACCTAAAGAAGGTTGCTGGGACGGACTGGATGCGGAAGGTGGAGGACAGGGTGTTGTGGCGCAGCCTGGGAGAGATCTATGTCCAGCAGTGGACTGCGATAGGCTGAGTTGATTGTTGATTGAGGTATTGTACACCTAAACCCACCATACCTACCCCTTCACTTACACAATAATAAGTTAGGTATATGTAGGCCTCAGCCCTATTTAGGTACATGAAACTGGTTTCAGTCACTTTCAGTATAGGTAGATAATTTAAAATAGTAGGGATGCACGGGAACTGTGCTTTCTGAAAAATATGCGACTTACCAGTTACTTAAGCTACAGGAATTCTGAAGTTCACCTCGGAGTAGAGTAGACACAACATGAAATTCGCTTTCAGCTTCAAATTTTTATTATTGATTTACCTCTCATTAAGGCCCCTGACATCAAGCAATGGTTAAAACCACAGACTAAGTATAGTCTGTGGTTAAAACTGTCAACCTTTTATTGCTTGAGTAAGAGGTTTTTGGCTACTTTTTATGTGTGTATTTTATGTTTATTTTTTATTTTTTTTGTAATGTGGGTTTTGTTTGTGCCGAATAAACAATATTTTCTTTTTAGTATACTGATAAACCTACAACTTACTAAAATAGGCACCTATCTACCTACTAATCTAAGAGAATACTGAGGTATTGTATTATTAAGTAGGTTTATTTTTATTCCTTTTCACTTATTATATTGAAAATATACAACTTACCAAGTATCCTATTGTTGAGCAGGACAACCCGTTCTCATCAATGCATCCCACAGGCATCGAAACCTATTCATAATCCTTCCATAGTTAGGTAGGTACTTACCATATTTAGTGTGGCAACTCAAAAAATAAAAATCAATACACAATCATCAGTATGGTAGTCAATCGGCAATAAAAACGATTCTATATCCGATTATACTCGCTTCTAGTCCGGTAAATCGATTTTTTACATCTCGAATGACGAAATCGATTGCTTATAGCAACATTGTATGGGTCTTGTACCATTGAGCGGGGCTATTACTGTAGGTATAAAAAATCAAGTTCATGGTCGTATTATTTTATTGTATATCTATTAAGAAATGTGTTACTTCAGTTTTAGGTGGATTCCTGACATTCTTGTTCCGCAGGCTCTCCCTAAAACATTTGGTTACAAGTTTGTGAAAGTATCTTTTTCTGAGAAAAGTTCTGTTTTTGTGTCCGCCTATTTAAATCTATGAGTGATTCTATAGAGTGTTGGAAAGTAGGTGAGCAAGTTGTTTCTTTCAAGGAGAAGCCATTCAATTTTCTATCTAACTTCGTTTTATGAAATATTCATGGTTGTAAGTGCCAATACAAGAGCAAAATTCTAATCTAGTTTATAGGTGTCTATTCTATTTTAGATAGATTAGGATAAATAGAATGTGTACTTCATTACTTAGATAACAAAATTAGAGCAAGAACTTAACAAAAATCTTCTAATTAAATCAACTATTTCTAAGTCTAAAGTTATAAGTATTAACCCTCCTAATTTTAATTTATTATCTCCAAGCGTAGGTTCAAATCCTCGCCCAAAAATTAAAGAAGTTTGTTCGGCACTTCAGCCTTCCTAACCTAGAAATTTTATACCATCTCATCAAAAGTTCTGTAACGAAATTTTTCCTTAAAGTTCCCTACTGAAATACCTACGTAGCCGTACCTACATATTATATCTTTCTTGTTTCTGTTCCACGATTTTTTCGTTGTCATGTAAACAATAACAAAATGTTGGGGCTTATCACGGAGGGCATAACACGAGATGTTTTGTATCTATGGACATAAACTCACCGATGTAAGCACTATGCACAACATCAGCTGAATTGTCAATATTGCTCTTAAAATATTACTGACTGTACTATCGTGTAAACTCGGCCCTACGTATGTAATAAGTGTGTTTTAATTTTGATTTTTTCAACTGAAATTATACTTTATCCTTTAGAAGTTAAGGTGGGTTCTGGCTTGGGGAAATACTCATGTCGTGGTTCGCGTGTATATCCCAAAGTCGCAAATTTGTATTCAAAAGATACCTACCATCGAAGTACGCAATAATCGTAAAACGAACAATTTAAACTCCGATTTTGTCGAGTTTCGAATATTGCTCTACCATTGAAACAGTAAATAAGTTTGTGTATAGGCACTGATCTACTTATTATCGTGTATGTACTTGCTTAACTATTACTTATTTACTTTATCTGAGTGTTTTGACACCATACGAGTATGTGTTCCTACTTTGATATAACTACCTACATATAACATAGGTAGGTAATACTGTAAATGCCTGATGTAAACTTACAGACTTTTATGAGTGCGCGTTGTTGGTACATGCTCCAATTATGTCTTTAAAGACTTCAGTATCAGGTGCTAATAATATCGAACTATAAGGACGTTAAAGTTTTTATTGACTGAATACGAGGTGAATTAAGTTTTTAAAAACATCGGGTGTCATTATAGGTAGGTACAAGTCGTAGCGAAAATAATAAAACAACCGGAAAGACCAAACTTTATTTACCACAAAAACATTTTTATATGTATTTCATACATGACAACTACAAGCTGAAAAGCAATATATATGCAATATATAGCAATATATAGGTATGCTGGAAGAGATTTCTTATGAAATAAGCATCACCTCTGTACCTATTTTTTCTGTTCTGTTTTTCATTGTCTGTTTATATATGTGTGTACATAAGTGGTAAATAAATAAGCTGTAACATTGAGAAGTAACATATACTAACAAAAAATGTTTTATATTATACATCAAAGTTAACTAGATGTCTACTAATAGTCTTTTAATTGTACCTAACCACCTTACTACGCCGTGCGAACTCAAAATTATCTCTCTCACTTTGTAGTGTTGCCAACAACAATAAATAAATTGAGACAAGTCCCTGAAAATGAGGCGAAACTCTATAAATTACAAGTGACACGATTTAAACAGAAATTTGTGTGTTTTATTCTTTAATACAGTTATAATAAGGAATTTATGAGGATTTAATTCTTAGAATATTAGTGGTTAATGACCTGACACAGGAAGCGATGCAATCGTTATGACTCCGTGTTTCCTTACATACATTTACATTAAATTAGCTCGAGTGAAAATGTGCAATTTGTAGACTAACTACCTTTTCATGGTACAGACTAAAATATTGAACAGACCTTTCACTACACACTGTACTACCTAAGTAGGTAGTAGTGTATAGGTGTTGCTGCCTATTGATTCAATCTATTCATATTTTCTATTTATTTATTTAACCATCTATATAAACAGAAAACTATTTATTTAATAAGGTACTATCACTAAAATCTATATCTGACTACCGTAAGGACTATTCCTGCTTGCAGCACATATTATTAGTCGACCTAAAAGGATCCTCTCTTGTTTTACTTACGGACGCAGCTGTGGTCATCACGTGCACGGGATTTTGTTTTCAAAATGGTCATATATAAGTTTTGGCGAGTACACCACAAGCATCTGTGTATAACATAACTTAAGTACTCTATGTGACAATAGCCTCGGATTTACACAGTCGCCAATTACAGGTTAACTAGTAATATTAGCAATAAGTAACAAGAAGAAAGGAGCAGAAAAATACGTACAAAGGTGATGCTTATTTTTAAAGTAATCTCTTCCAGCATACCTACCTGTGATGGAAAGGCGACAAAAAGTGATGTAGACATCGTGTGAAGTAGAATGAAAAACAAAATACATAAAATCAAAAACAATTCTCTATTTATATTTAACTACAATCTGTAATTTTTTGACTGTCGTACAATGCATTTTTTATCTAGGCACAGTGAGCAGCATCAGCTTCTCTAACCTATAAAATCCATGACAGATTTCCCTATCTTCTGACAAAACCGTCCCTAAAAGCGTTAGTGGTTAACCGGACTACGCCACCACTGTGTCAATGCGGCAAATTTTGGATGTCCCACAAAATTAGGGACGGGTGGCGACTCTTCGCCCACTCTACATAATTTTATGAGCCTCGATAGCGGCTGGGTTTTAGGAGCGAGATAACTATGAGTTGGCATGGTCTCAAGCCTACTATAAAATTATGAAAATATTGTGGATTGGTACATTTGCAATAGAAATAAAAGAGAATTTATTGTAATGCAGTCCGGAGCAGGCTTAGCAGGTCTTGCAGGCTGTGTGTGATCCAATAGGTATGTCTTCCTAGAAAAAAGGAAAATGATTTTATTAAAGAGGAAATTCTCAGGTTTAATTTAATTCGTAAACAGTAAATTTAGAAATGCCTAAGCCAATATTCAGTTGGTAAACGTGATAAAAAAAATGGAAATCAATTGAATTAGTTTCTATTCAGTCGCTAGACAGTTTCATAAAATGAGTTTTTATTCCTAGTAAATGGCAGCAAAAAACAGGCACCTGCCTTATTCGGTTACGATGAAGATAATATCGTACATACTCGTAACATGTTATTATCAACATTAATGCGTAAGCTTAAAGGCCATTGTTTCTATATACAATAACCTTATAAAGATACAGGAATGTACATAAGAGTGTTATGTTTATATTATTCATCGATTAAGTGTAATAATTAAGTTTTAATTGAATAGTCTGTGGGCGTAATTTATGCTACGTTATCGTTTTCTAAAAAAAACACGTCGCCGACGTCTGACAATGACAGTAAACTCACAAGTTTACAGATAATGTAACTTGACCTCAACGCACACGCTTACATTGCCTATATGTACCTTAGTCTTTTAATTATTCCTGAATTCATTACTTGATAAATCCAACATTAAGCCGTAAAAAACATTATACCTACGCCACCCTAATTAAACGTATTATTTTATTTTTCAACGCAAACGTGTGCAATGTTCGTCCGGAGTGCGGCGCAATTAAATTTCTTATTTATTTTATTAAACAACACCTTGTTGTTTTAAACAAGTGTTTCAGCTTATATAAACAGTGCATATTATGTCCTTCCTTTTAAAATATTTGACAACACTCGGATAGCTCGGGCGGGTGAAAACTAGATCCAATATGGTATAATCTATGTAAATAAGCATTTTCTGTGATCGTTTTGAAGCGAATGAGGACTGTATATATTTCTAAAATACATATTTAATGAGTAAGAATTTCAATTTATTCGACGTCCTCTAATGGGTTTTATGATATGTTTATGGGTTAACACAAAGGAGATAAGAAACCAGGGTCGTCGGATATAGTAGAAGTTTAGTAAGAAACCGATGGATGTTTTTGAATAAAATTTAATTTAGTTAGTAGAAAACAAACAGTTCATTTATCAACTAAATTTCATTCGAAAACATGCATCGGTTTCTTACTAAACTTTAACTATATCCGACGACCCTGGTTACTTATCGTCTCTGGTGACTGTACCTAAATAGCTATATAAATATACTAAATCATGCCATTCAATAACGTAATTCTTAATAATCGTTTTCAGAGTATTCATTCGCGTTTTTAATATAAAAAACCAACATGTCATAATTGGTTTTGTGGGTAGAGCAGATAACACTTGTTTGGCAGGCAGTTAGTTTCTTGCAGTTTTTTTTTAAATATCCTTTTTCGGTAATAATCAGGCATAAACAAAAAAAAAAATATCAGAAAAATGTTTTGTGTAAGGTTTTTTCGTTTTTTCTGTCCTTTGAATCGAAATAAACTGTTTTTCGATTCTTGATCAATTTAAAGTTATCAAACCTCTTTATTTGTTACTTCAAAGTAAAATAAGGTCACCTTCACATACCTATACCTAGCTACCAATTCAAACACTGCTCTACAAATACAAAGGTAGAAATTGTAGGTAGGTTCCAAACCCGTATCAACTATTTACCCAACTTAAATGAGGGTCTTATCAACGTAGATCTTGACCACACAAGCCTCCGACTAACCTCATCAAATTCCCATAGGTGGCAACCCAATTTGAGGAATCAAAAGGAAATATCTACGAAAACTACGTAGATAGGGGACGGCTTTATCTATAGAAATTGTTACTAGAACTTCACTGTGAATGTATTACCTCTTATTTTATATTGGCAAAACATGTTTTGTTCTAAATTGTAAGTACTTTTACCATCTTTTTATACAGTGTTTTTATGCAAATAAATATATTATTATTTTAGTCGAACTAAATGCTATGTTTGTTTGTAGTGTACCCTACCCTTATAAGTAGGTAAATATAAGTATCTAAACTCTGACTTTTAATTTGCTAGCTAAACCAAAATGTCAGTTGCAACCTTTTTTTTTTTTGCCCCACACTAGGAATTTCTCCTGTATCATAGGTGCGTTTACAAACATTTAAACTCACATACACAAACAGCCAGACCCGGAGCAACTACTTGTAGGCCGTACAAATATTTGTTCCGTACGGGAATCGAACCCGCGACACGCAACGCAGCAGTCAATCGCTTAACCACTGCGCCAACCGTGCCGTCGTTTTTGTTTACAAAAAAAAAAAGGTCGATCACAGCTGTCATATTAGTCTAGCAAAGTAAAAATCAGAGCTTAGGCAGGTACTTACTTACAATTTTTTACACATACAAACATAAACTCAGGCCTTCTACAAAATCACAACCTACAACTAACAACAACAACGATTAACGTTCTTGTCACATTTTTTTATATTCGATCTCTGTACTTTTTTCGGCTTAGGGAGCTTCTCATAATCAGCTGTTTTTTGCCGTAGGTATCTTAACAGGCAATTAAGTTATTAAGCTGTCCTTTACTTGAACAATTACTAATAGGATAGGAGTCAAACTGACTCACCAGTCACAACTAACCCTTGTATTGTCACACCTTGTTAGAAATCGTATCTTTAAAAAGAAAGAACCTTCTACCTACACTTGTACGACTCAAGAAAAATTCTTCTTAAACATAAGTTACGTGTGGTGAATGTGAGTAGGTACGTGCTATATCCACGTGTATAGCTTTCTATACATTGTACCTATACATGTATACGTCGGTTCAGGAACTGAAGTGCAGTTAGGGAATACCGCACGGACTGATACCACATAAAGTAGGTGCGTGGTACACGAGAAGCGAACAGCGGATGTGTCGCGAGATATATCGGTTTTTATTTTCTGTTTTATTTCTCGTTGATTGATGTATGATGTCATGAAATGATTGATGGGCCGTTTTGGTTGTGTTTTCTTTTGAAGTATGTATGTTGAGTTTTTATGGGGAACATTGAGTGGTATGTGGTTTGTTGTAATAATTTATTTTTGTATTGCTGTCAATGACTTCTGAAATAAGATCAGTAGCCGTTTAAGTTTCACACTTACCTGCGTTTTGTTGATTTTAATAGTTACATAGATGTAGACATAATGTTTAAAATCATTTGCTCTTCTAAAGTACCTAAATGTAGAATAAAGTTTCTATGAGCTTCCAAAAAAGAAAATTTCAAGTGTACACATAGTTGTAACATGAGCAGTGGCTAGATTCAAAGTCTGATTACTATATTTTAAATAAATCGAAGATGATGCAATCAATATGGTTATCTACACTTAACTTTTTTTTCGAGTCGAGATAACCATACAAAGTCAAAGATCCATATTAATTTATGCGTCCAATTAAAACATGATAACAGTCCATCAGCTACATTATTAACCCACTTACATTACCTAATAAGTTATCTATCTCCGGATCTATCTCACAGCGTCCTTGCGTGTGTCCCATTCGTGTCAATAAAATATGTAGGAGAAGCGACGTACTCGCCCTCTCTCGCCTTTCCTATAACAAGAAAGAATTTTTCTATGCATTTATTTTCCCACTGAAAATTCTTTTGAGTTTTTTATTCTTTTTACCGATAACAAGACTAAAACATAGTCCTTTTTGTACGACATTGTACCCGAACAAGACATTGTAGGTGTAGTCGATGACATATATTGAATTTATAGTTTGTTTTGCCTGTACATGTCTCGTAGTACCTCCTTTATGGGCCATACAATATATTAAGACAGGACCTTGTACCTTTGTGTCTGTATATCCGTATAAGCAACCCTGTTTTGTGAAGGTACACGTAAGTCGCTAACAACAGAAACTTCTGAACTCATTACCACAGAATGGTTGTAGGTAGACATTAAATAGGTTCCTGCGGAATAGACATCTCTTCTCAGAATAGAGGCTATTTTCTATTGAACAAACGTAGATTGGTAAGTAGGTACAAATGTGTATAAAATGAACATCGAGTTTATATTTATTCCATTAGATACACAGTTTGTAATTGAATATTTATTCTCAAAACATTCATATACCAATCAGACTTGAGAGAAATCATCAGTAATTCAATGTAACAAATGTTATGACATTTCTCCAGTATATTTATGACATCAACGGTATAATTTCTTACTGTCGGGCGCCGTTTCAAATTATCGTTTAATAACACTGAAATGTTTCAATTTGATTTAAGGCAATGATACCTACGGTACGTAATGCTATATAGATTCTATTTATTTCAAGTGTAGCGCGGTTCACGAATTAGAGAACTGTTCATTAGGTAGCGTGGAGTATTTGGGCGTTCATTTTATTACTTCAACTTACAAATAAATAAATCTGTCGATCTGTTTCTGCAAAATATACTTCGTAGAAGTGTTATTTTTATGTGGTCAGTAAAATTGTAGTTTTATTGAGAAGCTATAAATTTACTTACTAATTTCTCATAAACCATAGGGTTATCTAGTCAATCTTTCAGTTCACTATAGCAAAAAATCAGAACATTATCAACAAAGCAAAATAATGTCAATAAAATTCTTTCAGTAACCGAAAATTATTTTAATTTGTCGCAGCACACGGTCACACAAAGGCAAAGAAATAATTTTCATCCAAGTATTCTTTAAGTCATCCTCATCAGTTCATCACCCTTATTCATTTCCTTCATCAATACTCCATTAAATCTTTTATACGGTACCTTTATTCCCGTACCGCGTAATGTTTGACACTAAAACGATGCTGTCTCATTAACCGAGAGGCAGTGCCCGTTGTGCTAAGTTAGTGTCGGCTTGTAGCAGTAAAATACGACACTTGATTGGCGGACAAACATTGGCCTCGCCGGCATAACTTACCTACACGCCGCCGCCCAGGGTAGGTTAGGGAGCAATGCGTATCGATTTCGCAGACGCGATATTATCTTTAATGTACCTACACGTCCCGTTAGCCGCAATAAGCATTCGGGATAATACACCGGTAGCCTCCAATTACTTAATTGGATTAAGTGCTATGCTTTTTGAATGAGTTGTCGATTTCGAAACTAAATGATCTTGCACCGATGGAGTGATTCAGTAACTTTTTACTTAATTCCGATGCGGTTTATAATCTGTTACTATATTTTATTCTACGGAACTGGTCCGTTTCGAAAATAACTAGAGAATTATTATAAAGTTGTGTTTAGGATTCGCCAAAACATTTGAGAGATTAATGCTTGTTTGTGTAATATATTTGTTTTCTTATTGGCTTCCGAAACAACGCGTTCCGTAACCACTGGAAATAAGTTTCTTCTAATAAACTGGTCCTTTTAAATCAAACAAATACGCGGTACCTAAATGAGGTTTTTGCCCCTCCCGGGCAAATAAAAAAAAGAATTAAGTTACTGGCTTCACAGTACAGATAGCTTATTTAAACGGCTAATATTATAATTTGAGCAGAAAATTTTTAAATTAAAATAATCCGATAGGGGAACCGGCGGTAATGAACCGACGCAGAAATTATCACGACGATATTTTACGAAAAAGGAGGAGGTTTATTTGCATTCAGAGTATTCTTACCTTCACTGATAACGTGTCAAATGTAATCTTAATCTGCTGAAATACCTACGCGCTTCATGTGAGTTCGGTTTGCCTCAAAACAGGTCTGATAATACGCAAAGCAGTTAGATACTAATTTTATGAGACATCCCAAGTAAATGCCTTTCGGCTTTCACAGGTAGATACGCCGACTAAATTTACATCGGCCTTCCGCCTCGAAACATATTTTTTATCTAAAACGTGGAGGAGCTATCGGGAATATGTTATAGCTGTATTTATCTAGGTGCACCCCGATTCGAAAGGCGCATGTAATCTTGTATGTGATGAAACCCGACCTTCGTACCGAGGCTTTCACGAACAATAACAGCTACTTAAATTTTACAATCGAAATTAAGATCGTTATGGAATTAAAGAAGACTCTCGTGTTAACATATGATCAGATTATAAAAACCGTTTCGAAAACCTAAAAAATAAACTGTGAAACAGCTTTTTATTTCTCAAGCGTAGTATGACGAAATGGACTGCACGCGAACTCAAGATTAAGCTACTGGCGAAGTAGCATTTTCACACCCGATAAGGCGAAACTCAATTTCGCATCTCGATATTCCGGTGCTAAATCTTTAATTGTACGACGTATATGAAAGATTTACAGCACGAAATGAATATGAATTTTTAATTTGTCACGAGGGAAACTCGAAAAGGCGTTCTTTCACTTGAAATTATTAACACATAATAATGTAATTTTATGGTTTCTTTTAATGGAACGTGGGGCTATCGGAGTGGCTCGGGGTTCGAGATACGGCCTCAATAACGCTTGATGTTAATGGACTCGCCCGATGGAGGTGTGTTATATACTCTGGCCAGTATACTAACGTCGTAATGAGCCTCTTCGCTATATAGACAACCGACCGTACTCACTCGACCGTACGATCTACAGATAAAGAGTATTAAATATAATATTTATCTAATTAGTCAACTATATATCTTGCTTTTTCTACTTTTATTTTCAGTTTTGGTGTTTTTCCTACAGGTAGGTACACTGATAACACGACCGTGAACTGTCCAGTGCCGGGTTGTAATTCAACTGCATGTGTATCAAAATACCAAATTATTTATCTCTTTGAATTACCAAATTACGTAGTTAGCCATCAAAACAATTACCATGTGCATATATGTGTTTTGTGCGCATTTGGATAGCATTACAAAACTCATATCTAGTAGAGTACCTATTATTTTGTAGGTAGATACCAGTTCGGCGCTGGTTTAATATTACTATTAACACTTTATCTAATGCAACCAAAATATCGACATGTTTTGTTGTTCTTTTACATCTATAATTCAAAGCTAGTGTGAGGCACCACACAAATGGATCTTGAAAAACAACCAGTTATTTTGACAACCACCGTTTCAAAATAGGTCGTAAACCGCTTCATCGTATGAGCAAAACTTCTCTTAAACGCACCGCCTTAAAGTGTATTTCACATTGCAATGTTTTGATAAAATACAAGATTCTACTCTTTAGTTACGCTAGACCTTAATTTTAATTTGGAATGAGCTTTTTATAGAGGACTCTTTGAAGAGTAACGATTTTTCATAAGTGATGAGGCGGCACTGATTTGTATATTGGATAAATATTTTTAAGAAAAATCTCCGGGGTCGGGAAAAATTTGGGGTGTAATAAATATTAAGCAAAAGCTACGTCAACACGTGTAACTAATCTTTCGATTATACTTGTCCGTAATGAATTAGCCCCCTCGAGAGTTTAATCAGTATGGAGGCTCGGATTTACATGAAATATTGATGTGTTCGGCAGGTAAATATAAAATATCCTCCATGTAGGTACACGGAATTAAAAACGGGGATAAGGAGAGGGCGGGCAATATAATCCGTGCGTACCTATTGGCACCGTTTGGGCATTTAGCTCCAGGAACGCAGATGTTTCTAATGATTTAATTTCGCCTGAATCCGTCCCTTCGCCGGGACGTTATTCCTCGAATACTTACCTAAATTCTGTGAGCCTAATCTACATTTTTGCTGCTGTAATCTTCAATAATGAAACGCTCATATTTTTCCTGTCACTATGGCTGATTTCCTTGCGATTATCGCGGATGTTGCTTTGTTTATGAATACAAAGCAGGGCCTAGTGTTTATTTTGGACTCTTCACAAGACTACACTGAATGATTCATGCATTAAGCTTCGAACAACGCGCTATAGAATTCGCTTTTCAGTTGCTCATTATTAGGTTTATTAAATACTTACTTCTATTTCTACAATTATTTTAGTCTTAATTATTGTAAAGTATCCTGAAGTTATATTCCCTTCAATCTTAAGTACTCAAAGTCGTATACAGCGATGCTTATGAACGGATTATAGCGTGGTCATGGTATATCAATTACCTCATGCGGTCCAAAGCCTACGGTCATCATTATTGTACATAATAATATAGTAAATTTAACTTCCAATTTGCATTTTAATAGCTTCGGATTCTTCACACACATATTTTGCTAGAATTTACACGGATCGGATTGTCAACCGAAAGCAATTGGAAAAACATAAAAATGCTATAAAATCCGATCGTAAAATAATTGTAAGTCCTGTGCACATTTTTTTCCACACGGTATCGAATCAAATTGGTCTCTACTTCTGATACTGCGTCGTTTAGTTAATTATTATTATAGTGGAAACTTTTAGCAGTAAAAAAATCCCTCAGATGTGGTAAAAAAACAATATTGCATCAACATATTAGGCGCGTGGCGATTTTTATGATCTTTTGAGTGCAAGGTACTAAAATTGAGATATAATCTTCTGTTTGGAGTTATATATTCTAGATTGACGTATTTATTAATCACTTTATCTATGTCAATGATAATGTATGTGCATAATAGTTGCTTTATTGCGTTATTAAATGACACACTTCAGTTTTACGAGCAGTAGGTACTTATCAAATGTGTATCAAAACTTTTAGATTATGTAGAAAGGATAAAAGGCAGAGTACCAGTATTTTATATTGAAAAGACAAACTCCGCTATCGGATCTCCTTGAATCTTTATACATTTTTCTCACAAAGCATCGTGGAACGGCGAATGTAATAGAAGTTCCGCCTTGAAATAGGTGCGTTATCAAAGTAAAAGATAAAAGTTTTAAGATTTTATTTAAGAGACGGTACCCGTTCGTCAAAAGTTTGGTCGTAACGACCCCGGATTCAAGGCAGTGGTATTTCAACTGAACACGTAGATACCTACCTAAGAACTTATACTACGCAGGGTAAATCTAATCTAATTTGAAACTATCACACTTAATATTTTTTTCTATTGATTAATTTATTTTTAGCATCGTCATGTCTTTGTGATTTAGTTTTTATTTATATCGAAGATTAAGAAGCCTGTATAGCCATGAGCTGTCATTTTATAATTCATTGAATTAACGGCTGACGTCGCCTAAAGTTTTTTTTTCCAATGTAATCTAATAATGTTATTTTAACACAATGCCTACCTACCTAGCCACTAAAGTAAAATCCGTGTTAATTAACAAAGCTAAACAAATCCAATAACAAAGCTTAAATTACATGAAAAGGGGAGATAAAACCTAATATTTTCCGTCCAGTGCCTCCAAGGAAAATAAGTTGGCAAGGCTTACCTGTATAAGGTAAATTTGTAGGTATATTTGTCCGGAACTACGTCGTTAAGTCGTATCAACAGCCTTCGCCTCAGTGAGCGCAAACATTCAGTAGGTAATACAAAGAAGGAAAGCAAAGATTGCCAACATATTGTTCATTCCCTCAGCCGAAGATATCCAACAGATATAACGGGATAAGATTTAGTCCGTGTCTTTTATGACGTCATTACGAAGGACCTAGCTCTGACAGCTGTGAGCGAAAATTCCGGGAATTTCACTGAGAAAGTTACTTCGACTGAAATATGTAAGGGATCAAAGTGAGGGATACATCTTAACCTATCTAAAATACACCTGATATATTTCTACACTTTTTAATTTAATGAATTTTCCAGTAGCTCCACATTATTATTTATTGGCAACAAAAATGAACGCTCTATCAAAATCATACATTAACTGTATACTTAACAGTTAATTTTGTTCCGAACAAAACTACCTCCATATTCCATTAAACTCGATAAAGAATGCACTATAACTAAAGAAATTACTTACTGACTCTTAAGCCTGGCAATTTCCATTAGTTTGATTAAGAAAAGATCCAACAACATGAAATCATGTTGGTATTTAACTTTTAACTATCCATCCACACACATATCTATAGTTAAGTGTGTGTTTCCGTCAATAACATGTGTAGGTATGAAGCAAATACGAGGAAAATCTTCAGTGGAAAATGTGCCTTAGTTTTTCCTTCATAAGGTTTATTTTTGGGTGGAAGACGGAGGGATTTATGACGTAATATCGCAACGATATCACGTATCGATTGGTAGCGGCTCAAAGCCGATACAACCGCTTCTATTTACGCTCTTTACCTATTTATAAACCAAGCTATCTGACTCCCTACCTGCTCGCCGCTCCGATGTTAGCTCTCGATATATTCGATACACACACGGATATTATATTCGATAGAAAAATTCGATTCGCTGCGTAGATACGAGAAGTTTTCGGAAATAGGCTAGTAGAGTGGTTCTACTGATCGTCGAAAATCGAATTTATGATTTAAATGCAAGTACATGAGCAAACTCTTGTTCTATTTTTATAAAGCGTGGGTTTGAAATCTTTCACATCGTCCTGTAGAGATATTTTAAACCCTCCATCTGCGCTAACGATTCCATTCCCGTTTAAGTAGATTTTAATGAAAAATAACTGCGCCTACAATTAACGCTCCCGATGCTCGTAACTGTCAGATCGATTCTAATGAAATTAGACTCAAAATAAGATTGCGTAGCGAAGATATGAAATAAATTGTCTTGTGAATAAATTAAAAGAGGCGGAATTTAAGGAATTAAGAAATAATAAATGATAATTGCGTACCTACCGATCTGCCTAGTTTGGGTTTGTCTTAAAGATTTTTATCGAGGTTTGCAAATGGATTCAGTGAAATACTTATGACTAAATGAAAATATATTGGAGCGGAGTGCTTCGCCGTGCGGTCACTGACACGAATGCATCGAAAGGATTGTTACACTCAGCCTCGCTACAACGTGCTCCCAAACGGTCTTTAAGTCTTTAACCTCGCATATTTTAGATGATTAATCGGAATTTAGACCATGCTCTTAATAAATATTTTTTATAAAAGTTTATCCTCTTAAATTTCATTGATATACTTACGCTAGGTGAGAATACGACTAGCAACACAATCTCCACATCTCCGTTTCATACTTAAATCTAATTAAGTATAAACAAGTTAAAAACCACATTAATCCTGAGCTTTCTAATTTCTACCGCCACCTGCTCATGAAGGTAATTTATTTCTAGGGCCCAGCGATCACGATCACTGATTTCTTCCGCCCAGCTTAACTACGATTAAACTGAATTTATCAAGTAGCAAATGTCGTGCAAACACACGCGTGCCGACGACTTTACTGTCCATAAACTGAAGTGTTAGAGCTCATCTTTCTTGTTAACGAGCGTTTGGAATTGTTTATAGTGTAAAAAAATGCCAAATCGCGTCCGAGCAGTCTTCGGATTAACGAGCAAAAATATTTACGTTCAGTGTCGTACAATACTCGTTTAATGAGAGCGAACGTTAACGTCGGTGGCGCCTGCCTTTAGCACTATTCTTATTTACGGATGTGCGCTACTATAACAATATTGGATATCGCGTTCGAGACCACGCCCAAAGCCAATATTTGCACTAACATTCGCATAAGGCGAAACTAAAGGAAAATTACGCAGCGCCCCATATATTATTAAAGTCGGCCATAAAATGCTTGAGTTACCGATTCCATCGACGTTTAGTGTCGAACAATCGGCCGCAGTCGGTGAGTCAGTTGGCGCCCGAGGACGGACGTCGAACTACGCCTACAAATCGGAAAATATCCCTTACCATGTGTTACTAAATAAACATGAAGCTTGTTGCCTACATAAGCAACGCCCGTCTCGCTCGTTCCCTGCACGTTCGAGCTCATTATCTTTTGAAGTCACGCTCGAATCGAATTCATTACTCGTCTTAAATTTTGTACTCATAGTAATCGTAGTCGAGAAGTACGCGGAACACACAATATCTGAATTTTGATTAGAATTATTTTATGCGAGGCGCGATTCCTTCAAAGAAATGCTGCATTGTTGAATCCCCGAACAGATGGGACATCCCGCGAAGCCAGTTTCGCTCGAACCCTAATTAAATATTTTAATATATTCTCTCCATCCGTTCTGGGTATTATTTCGTCTATATGTACGGCACATATATGGTAAGTTAAATTAAAATGCATTGGTTAATTTTCCTCAATAACATAATTTGGTAGGCATCTACCCATTTACGGTCGCTACGCGAGCTTATGGAACGTTTCGTATTTCTCGATGTAAAAATGGCCATTCACGGAAACTTTATAGCTTAACATTAACATAATCGGCGAAAAAATAGTACGGATAAAGTTCCGCAACTTGATCTACCACAAATAGTCGCGTGAGAAACGCCTAAAAATCGAGTAAAACAATTAAAATGCCATAAAAGCATTGGTTTCCCACCATAATCATTGAGTAATTCTGTATCGTTACTACGGGATGATAAACACGCCTCTCGTGCCGAACGTAAAAACAACTTTTGTTACCATTTTATGACAACAATTACGACCGATAAAACGTGTAGCGATTATTCTTCGTACCGATTGTTGTGGTCGCGCTGTCATCAGCCCGTGCTGCGGACTGGCTACTTACTAACACGCGTCCACTTACAAAAAACTTAACTGTAACAATATCACATCGTAAATTAAACTTTATTTTATTAGTAATAAAGTTTAATTTTTATCGCCGCTGGAGGTGATATGTTCATCGCCTCCCTCGCTGCTGATACTGAGCCTACGAGCCTTGACTTTGTCAGCTGTGTATTTATAATTCGTCAATCCGTTCATATTCTGTGCCATGTGTAAGTTTTACGACTTTTGTGGGCTATTTGGACGTTAATGTTCATTTGAAAGAGAATCTTCGCTTCACAGATGACATTTTATCGTTTTCTTCTTCAATAAAGTTATGCAAATGAGATTTTTTCTTTAGGAATTTGTGGTAAATCTTGACGAAAATTATTAGGTGTTTTGTTTTGATTCCGTATGTGTTTTAGTACGGGGTTATTTGCTCTTTATTTTACAGTCGAGGAACAAAATGGCAGAGCACATGCTAACACAACGGGGCTGGCTGTTTACAATGGTATCGTGTTAAAATTTCGCGTAGAAATGTACCCAATTTGGCGAATGGAACAAGGGGTTACAATTTGTGTTGATAGTTGTTATCTGTACCACCCATCGCAGAGTGTATTGTACTGCCTACAAAAAAGATTCCTACTGAAAAAATATTGATACTTTTTGCAAAAAGTGCCTATATATTAAAGATAGTTATATTTATACGAAAATGTATCTTGGTTTAGGTCCACAATAAGATTATCTAACCACAATGTTGTCCGGTATATAAATAGATTTCTTGGATCGTTCAAAGGATTTTGTAAGAGTAACATTACAGGGATTATATCAGGTATACGGACAGCAACCAGCAACAAATGAAGAACATTATAGGATCACTAATCCACCAGCAGAGCATGAGAAAACTTTGTAATCATCGGAAACTTAAGGGGAGAAATATAAGATAGTATCGACTAGTGCGAAGAGGCTCACATTTAAAATAACACGGTTATTTTACTATAATAATGATAAGTCTAACCTGTGAGGTTAACAGCCTGTAACTAATGAACGTTATTACAATCCCAATTTAAAAAAAAAGATGATGTAGGTGGAGGTTTTGTAGAAAATATTTTTTTTAAAGCGCCTTGGAAGGTGTTTTCATTAAACTTTTAATATAAATCAAGTTAATGTTTCTAAGGTGTAGGTACATTGAATTCTTTCAATAAAAGTATAAACAATGTTTATAGTGGAACTCTAGTCTACATCACAATAAACCTTATGTATAATGTAAGCACATAATTCACGTAATTCAACCCACGTACTTTTATTCAACCTCTAACTAACTACGTAGGCGTCCAAACTTGTCTTAACATTCAAGTTTTTGTAAACTATTCCTCTGTCTAAACCAGCGTCTGTCACGACTCTGTAAACAGATAATTCTGCCATTTTATTACGACTGGAAACATGGACAATATATGTGACAAATATAATACAATATTTTACATGCCTACTACGCCGGCCGTAGCAGTTTAATCAACTCAGAATTTTCTTGCGACACGTTAGAAATATAATTTCGTAAAATTTGTACAAATAAAAAAGGCTAAAGCCCTTTCGAAACTTACGGCGTGAGAAATATCATAAGTGCTCAACTAAAACTACGTAAAATACGAACAATGTCGGCCATTTTCGTGGCGTCGACGGGCGATTGCACCGACGTGAGGCGTTCCCACCGACAGAATATCGAACACGTCTGCCCTTTCACAAACACCGTCTGCAACGTATAACATTTAATTTAATATTCATTGCCTTCATACCGCCGTATTGCAAGGCGGATTTTAAAGGGCAAATTATCATCATAAATATAAATATAGGTATGAATAGCGTAACATGTCGGATAAGGCAGATATACGCCTAATTAAATTTTCTGTAACCGCTTTAGCTAATATGCATTTTACATTGTAGTGTCGGGTAAAACGTTTTATGGCAAATAAACAAAAGTTGCATCGACGCATATTTCCCTCTATACATTTGCGTAATATCAAATTTCGTAGCAATCTGCGCAAATGATAAGGTATAAGTTTATTTCTAAACAGACCGTGACAGGCATCATGTTTATTTTCTAACGCTACCCTGTTTCATATTCGGCTCGCGCTCCCCAGCTATATTTTGAATGAGACAGTCTCCAGACCTACGTCCGACTATTCTATACACACATGTTCCGTACTGTTGAACGCTAGCTTTCATACACAACACACGTATGTATACGTATGAGGTATCCAATTCAGCTTCCACACTTTTCCATTTTTAAAACGGCGCCGAATGACAAATTTTCTTTGGAATAATTTGATGTTAAGATGTAAATCATAACAATATCTGTCTCAGCGTTTCAAAGGCACGCTAACAAAGTTTTCAACACTGAAGGCAGGATTTGGGGTTCTCGACCAATTTATTTCAGCAGTGTACGATTTACGCTCCAATTTTAAAAGAAATACCTCGTGTTAGCATCGGATTTATACGAGAAATCCGTGTATTCTACGCACATACTTAAGTTCTCGGGTAAAATAAATTAATTTCCTACCTACCTACCTACATGTTCACACTTTAAATGTTAGTAATTTTTGGAAGGTGATTCAAGCGTTTCGTGGGTGAATTAAATATTCGATGAGTTGGTTCCTTTCGTTCACGCTGTGTATTTTACTAGAAAACGTGTTGTTAATAATAATTAACCAATTTCATTAAAGAGAATCACAGCTTAGTGCTGCATAGCGGGTAAATGCATGCAATTCAGATTAATCTATGTTGTAATAAACTGTTAATGGTTTCCTTGCGTTTTGAGGGTTTGGTTTTTTAAGTGGCTATAATACCTAATTGCTTTGATATATGAACCATATTTTAATGCACACGTGATTGGCAGAAAATACTTAAGTAAGTATTGCATTTTAAAAGCCCTGAGGTACAGGTACTGAAAATGTTAAAGCTACTTAATTCATTTATATTTTAGGAAGGTAGGTATATAGGTAAAAAGTATTGAAAAGGCTACGAGTATTGGTAGGTAACTACACGATTTTCATTATTCATATTTGACAGAACCACTTCACCCCTTCAGACTTCCCTAGGGAATCTCGCAACGAAACATACGAATTTCTCGTACGTTTTTTACAGATAGGCACCTGCTTGCAGAAAATAAGAAAAAGTCTACTTTGAGAAAATTGCCTAGGTAGAAAAGTTATCCGATTCTTCGAGATACCGATAAAAATTTAGATTCGTTCAGCATTTTCAGATTGAATACAAATAAAGGTTAGGCTCGCATTGTGTGGTTTTTGTCGTGACTCAGTACCTACCTACGAACAAATGTATAACTTGCAGATGCATGAGCCAAAAAAACGCCTTGAAATTCGAAAGCTGTTTTTCTGTGTAAGAGCAAAAATGGATAAAGTACGAACAAAAAAATCAAAGAAAAACTCTTTCACAATGATCTCTAAATATACGATCTACAAAAAAGTCCATTGTAAAAAGTTTCCATACATATTAAGGAGAAAGAAAACCCATTCTAACAGGTTAAATGAAATCAATGGGAGTGTTTTGGTACAGAAGTTTTTACCTACAACTTCCTACGTTTTCATCTCGCTTTCCCCTTAGAAGAACTGTCCACCCCGTTTTTTCCCATGAGTGTCGTAGAAGGCGACTTTCGGATCATATTAGGTAGGTGGACAGCTACATCTACCTACCTGCATATATGTAGCTGTTGAACATCAGGTGCTAGTTGCTATTTGTAGAACTACAGTCTTTCCATTTTATTTGCACTAGGTTTTGACCGCGATTCCGTCCACTTTTGGAACATTTTGATAAGGACATTCTTGCCACTAAATATCTGCTTAATTTTATCCGAATCCGTTTAGTCGTTTTGGCGTAATTGAGTGACAAAAAAGTATTTTAAATTTGCTAATAAGTAGGTATTTATCATATTTATGAAGTATACAGAATCTAGTAACCATTGAAAAAAACCTCAAAATTATAAAACCTACGCACATATTATACCCATGTAACGTATAGATGTTAAACTAAGATATAGAGAGCAACTGATTTTATCTCCCCAAAAAGCTGGGAGCGAAATTAAACGCCTGAGGGGAGGCAGGGAGAATTCGGTCCTACCAATATAATAAGGAGCAAATTTTCTATAAGTAAGTAAAAATAATCAATACCCGGGTAAATAGAAGTAAGTTCATACCTATTATGGATGCATAGTTTATGACAGTTGCTGCATAACTGGAAAGCTAATTAAATGCAAGAACCTTAGGTAGCTAAGTCTAGTCTGAAGTCGTTATAATAAATTAGGCTTAATGCTGATAATGCTAATGAAATGCTATTATTTATGTGTTTATTTAGATATTTATTTATTCGTAATTGCGTGTTATTTGCAAGTTATTGGCCGATTTAATCGTTCGGATACACCTATATGTTGTATTTATTCATTATAAATCCCTGAATTATGATGTTTTGTGTCAATACCAAAGGTTTTACATGTGTTATATTGGTGATATTTTGTTATTCTTTAGTATAGAGGGAAGACCAGCTTTGAATTCATTAACATTCGATTCACATAAGTTTTATATGTACATGTATGGTCCTAAGTAGCGCCATTGAAAGTCAATTTGAATGAAAATTTAAAGACGTTCTTTTTTTAATACTCTTTCTACTCTAGATTGCTGTAAGTTTCCATAAGGACCACAATTTGAAAAACACTTTATTCCTTTAACACCAAAAGCCTCCGAAATTCTAATTTCATTCATACCCACTGAATAACACAAAACAAACCATCAACCCAATTACTGAAACAATTCCTCAAAATACATTTTAAACGGCAAACAGAAACATGCACAAACAGCGTTAACCCTTAAAAATTATTTGTTTGTAAGCAACACACGGGAAATGGGGACGACTGGGCAGAAGTGCCGAAACAGGGACGGACAGGGATCATCCCTTACAAGTGTGGTGGCATAACTTTATTTTGTAATTAACATAATTAGAGAATGTAGGCTTAGGGGTACAGAACCGTGCTTATTAAGTTAAGGCGTACTTACTGATGTTATTGCGGAATTGTAGGAAAACAGGTGTTAAATGTCAAGGATAAGCTGGTTCTTTGTTCTGTTGGTTCGGGGGTCTTTTGGTCCGAATTTTTAAACGAAGTTATATTTTGGAATCTTTCTTTCAGTTGTAGAATTAGGTAGGGTCTACGCTTGCGTACCACGTGCTACGAAAATATGGTTTTGTGTAAATTAGTAATAATTTAATCATTATGAGATGGTTTAACCATTTAAAAGTACCTATTTACCATCTAATAACTTCTAGCCAGACAGTTAACACCTAAATATTGGCACAGATTTTGTTTTGTCTAAGTGTCGCATATTTATAACCGTCTAGTGCCATATCTTACGCGCGGCTTTTGTTTTCCGGTCTCGTAGAAGATCAAAGTGCGTAATTTACGAGAAGCCGTCGAATTTTTTAGAGATAATCTGTGGGACGTATATATTATATAAATGGTTTTTGTTATTCATTAATGAAGTACAGCAGGCAGTAATAAAATAGAATAATATAATTAGGGATTTTGGGGACACCATCTTGAAGGGGACGGAACGGTCCATTCCGGCGTTGCAAGGAAACCTATTGGTTTAATATCGGTGGTATTATAAATTTAAGAAAATCCCTTGACGTACCCCAAAAAGGGTGACGTTGTGGGTATCAGGTGTCTCAAACTGATCCCTAAGAATGGTATTATCCGGAACATATTTTCCAAGCTGGGGTCGTGCAGACCAGTCGGAGGGCCCACTCTGAATAAATTACTTATCTACATTGATTTTTTTATCATATTTACATAGGGAAAGGTTTTGAGTATACTCAGACTCTGCTTTATCTCAGACTCATAGTGTTATCATACTGGTATATTTTGCAGACTGTGAGCCTCGTTTTAACACTTAGGTCGAGATAAACTGAAGACTTTTAAGTTCAGCTTAACTAAAACATTCGCTTTATAACTTTTAAATGTGTAATTTTACGACCAAGATAGTTGCGCTAACTGGGCGGGCTGAGAAAATTATACAATGTAAGTAGAAGTTCGTGCGATACTTACATACAAGATACTTTTGTAGGATGAATCAAATTGACTAGGTATTTGTAATATGTTTCAAGTGTGACACTTTAATATATAACATTATAGGTACCTATTTAATAAATAAAAATGTTTCATAGAAAATTATTTGGTATCTTCACATACCTAGAGAAACAAAAGAAGGTAACAAAACCTTTCGGACAAATCCTAATGGGTACAAGAATGTATATCTACGACGCGAGACCCAACCCTCTCTATTACCTACTACAGTTCTGTTCTAAGTAAAGATTAGGTAGGTGTACTTTGGTCTTCAGTGAAGGTCAAAGGTCAAAGTCTTCCAGTCCTCAAGTCCTTTTAAATAGAACTAGGATCCCGGCAATGAAAATTACCAGTAATTTGTAGGCTTCAAAGTACTTAGGACCGTTTATAGAGCAAAAATATCGCTTCTCTTCTATTATAAATTCAAATGTATACTATTAAAATTTTACAACTAAAAATTGAATTAATTGTGAATTAAAAAGTAATAAAACCGATCCGGATTCGTATGCGGTATCTATTCAATAATACGCAGTAAAATCACCATGGCTTTGAGCCTGTGTTGGTACTTAGATAGAATAGGATTGTCATATCTGTATTTATTGAGTTGACTATAGCCGACCATACTCGTATAATCATACGTAGATGTGTAGAAAAAACGAGAGCAATATTTTTATTATTTAGTATTTAGCTGTACTAGGCGAAATATAGGTGTAAGGGTACCTCTGCCTAACCCGTCGGGAAAGACAGGTGTGATGTTTTGATGTATTACATTATGTGTGTATTTAGTTTTTTTAGTACCTACCTATTACTGTGTTTATCCTACTAATATTATAAATATGAAAGTTTGTATGAATGGATGGATAGATGGATGGATGAATGGATGGATGTTTGTTACTCTTTCACGCAAAAACTACTGAACGGATTTGGATGAAATTTGGCATACAGATAGTCTATAACCAGGATTAACACATAAAATACTTTTTATCCCGATATTCCCACGGGATCGAAACTTGTGCGGGTGAAACTGCGGGGCGCAGCTAGTTATTTTATAATGTACTTTTAAATGATCAAACTGTTTACTCAAACAAAAGCAATAGTCCTGAGAGTTACACACTCCTTAGAGCATTTTAGGTTTTCGTCAACCGAATTTTAAAACCTTTACGTGGTACCTACCTATTCACGTTCATACGTGCACGAATACCTGTACCTATCGCTCGACGACGCCTGGAACAGGTTATTCTACCGCGTTATCGTGATGCATACCTACATACATATACGCACCTACCTACTCACATGAACAAGTGTTATTTTCAAACTCCAATGACACTCCACAGAGAATTGAAGGGTGAAATATCCAAAAGCTATTACAAAATCTCTTGAAGGGCTTAAACCTCTAAATAAAGCAATTCAATTTCGAAATTTTCAAGATAAATACATTCTTACATGAATAAATAAGAGATAGCTCTAATTCACCAGACAAGTAAGCAATAACGTTTAGGCCTTCAATTACACTGTGCCCGCCAGTGAAATCAAAATGTCGCGGCATTTCAAGGGTATTTTCTTTTCAATTTTGCGATGACCTTTCGTCCGGACATCGAACCAAGACCCCCGTCTAGACATCTTAGTGCTGCGCCACAGTCAGCTGATAAACGAAAACGAGATAATAAGGAGATGCCTTGCCAAACATCATATGAATACAGGCTATGCTAGAAGATTTGGCACGAGTACTAGGTGTAGGATTTACACTTCACTCTGGCCAGGTATTCACGTATTTACGTCAATGTGTCGCTCGCTTTACTCAACCCTCGCGCTGCAGCCGCTCCCTGCATTTCCCTACCACTCATTCTTTTATTTTACGACATGTTATCTACGCGAGATACCCTTAAATGTGCTATGTAATATGTTTAAATTGGACGGAACTCGCAAGTAGGCACTTTCACACAGTGTGTGTAAAAGGGTTGATGACAGATATGGAATATTTTAAATGGGCACTTTAAGTCCAGTCTATAGATGGGCTGTGACAAAAGCTATTTAAATGTACATACACTATACATTTAAATAGCTTTTGTAACTCATTTTTGTTTTTCTTTGTTTCAGGTATGGCGCTACGACGTTGGTTTTAAAATCACTATTCTGATCTAATGGAGTATTTTAGTAGATAGGTATTTAATTTTAAAGCCTTTCTTATTAAGCACATACTCGTATTGTATTAAACTACCCTTTTGTAGGAATATTTGAACACACAGATTTCCTCACATTTCAAGCTCAAATAATAAAATCATTCAACAAAATGTCCTTCATTAACAACCCAATTTTGCGAACACACTATTACAGAAATCTTTATCCCCAAATGTCTGGTAAAGTACGTAGCATACCTACCTACCTAACATTTTTCGTCTGAAATACTGAAGGGCAGGTAGAGAATATCGCTTAATCGTGGCGGGAGGCTCCAACGGAGGAGGGACATTAATCGGAGGCTTTACGACGGGAATCCGAGCCGCAGACGACGTCAGCCTCTTAGCGTATTGAGCGCGTATAGCGGAACATTGCAGATAAAATATATTGAAGGTGAATAAAAATATAATATGTAAAAGCGTGAGAAAAAGTATTATTCGTCTCACCAAAATATGACATACCTAAAAAAATTGTTAACAATAATAATAAAATTTAAATTACTGATAGATATTTTAATGTGGTAGTTAAAACAATTAAACGATTTTAAATAGTTTTAAGTGCATGTTAATACGCCAACGATTTTATTTGTTGAGTATACCTACTTCATTCAATTCAAATACCTGCATAATTTTACACCGGTTAAATGCTAATTTCAGTAATAACAATTAATATTAATTGGTTAAACAATGTATTTTTAAATCGTATACTGTATCCGGAAGTTCCTTTGTACGAGTTCTCACGATTAAAATTCTCATAGCATAACCCAATTCTGCATATTCTACACCATCGCGCTTCTATATAGAGAGAAAAAGTAGGGCTGGAATCGAAGGAGTTCGTCCAAACTGGAAATATAATTTTAAAGATGGCTGCCGCTCTCGACTTACCCCCTCCCCGCGCGCTCCCCAACCCGCACCCTGACGCAGCCTAAAATATTATGCACCCAAAAACCATTGTCTGTTGCCATGACAACGGGCCGCTCGATACCGGGGACTCACAGCCGCACAATCAAAGTTACAGTCATCTCGCTTACTCTTTAAGTAGTCAGATGCTGGGTCCGTATTTGGACGATCGTCGTATTCGCACAGCGATGGCTGGATGCCAGTGTTCGTAGGGTTAGCATAAATGTTCTCTGCGCTGTCGGTTAAGCGAGCCAGCGGTCTTGTTGGAAAGCTTCGGTCGAACAAGAATGTAAATGATATACCTAAGTATATTGAACCGATCTGACCTACATCGAACTGTGGATTGTATATAGATTATATCAAATATGCGATCTGAGAGCAAATATCTCGTACCTAATTTACAACACAATAGGCCGATCTGATCGTATTTTGGTTAGGTCTATGATTGTATAGATATACTCACTTGTAGCTAGATGGGATAATCTTATTGTAGGATGATAATAAATTTGTCGTCTGATTTCTTCTTACAATATTCGCCATGTTATAAAAATGCCTTCATATACCAATGAAGGCATTTTTGATGCATAGTTGACGTCAATAAGCGACCCACAAATGAACGTATTGAAAACTCACTTCACTGAAAACTTTTGCAAATTCATCAATTAACTTTCCACTTGATTACTGATCCATAGCTAAGAACAAACACTAGATTTACTTTACAGAAAATATGATAATAAACACGACTTTATCACATCTCATCTCCCAAAGCTACCGTGCAAATGACTTAAAACTTGGGGCAATTTCAAAAACAAATTAGAAAGTTCTATTTTCGGCTCCCCTATTGGTCGATTCCACAAATGTTATATTTTTTTGCCTCACCTTAGGAGTAACTTTCTCTTTTTTGTTACAGTTCTCATTCTTCCTGGTTGCGTACCTACCTATAAACGCGGAAGGGTTTTAAAAACTTTCACCCCTGAAACAATAGCTTATTGCGTTCGATCCTTTTTGGAACTTTAGACAATGACAACTGGTGTCTTTTTTTGGTAAAAAAAACTGTTCTTTATGTTTATGACACGTTATTATTTTTAAAATATAACTTTTGTGTCATCGGTAAAGTTTCATTTAATATTCTTATAGACATATTTATGTTCATTTGGCCATGTTTACCTACCTACGTCATTTCATCGATGATACATTAATATTTTGTTCGCATACACCTATTCATTTGTTCGCATAAAAATAAAAACCAAAAGTTGAATAAAGTTTTGTACACAAGTATATATCCAGAAAATCCAAAATAAAATAAGTTCGTTTAACGTCCGAACTTTCAAAGTACCCAATTAAATGATTAACAGATACTTAATCTTTACCTAAGTAGAGCAATTTAATATTTCAACACGATTTTATTTATAAACTTCAAATCTACCAAACACAAAAAAAAAGTAAAGTTCATCATGACATCTTGAATGTCTACACCATAAAAGCTCTACTATGTTCTACGGTTTCGAAAAAGTTCGGCCTTGATTGCATAGATGGCGCTTTTGGCGACTCGTAAAAAATATACTAAGACCGGCGAAATTGGAAGGGTTAACTTGGTAAGATGGTAGTATTAGGCCGTTTTTCACAAGATTAGTTACTTAGGTCACACATATGACCCCACGTAGATTTTTCAGGTAAAAACCTTAGCTCTATGACGTCAACCTAGAAAATATTTGGAAAGCAGAATTTATATTTTCATAGGTAGCTATTTCTTAAATAAAAATAGCAGTAGCATTTATTTATTTATTAAGTAAACTTTGTGCACAACAAAGATTTAAAGCATTTAAATTATATTTTCGATAAAAAAACAATTTCTGTTCCTAAGTTCATTAGCAATTTTTTATTTAACTACAAGCAATGTAAGCTTCTAAAAATACTCCTGTGTAAATTAAAAAAACTTGCAAGGTTTTCATAAATTGTATTGTCATCCATTTATAAAATTTCTCTTACCTCGTTTACCTTCAAAATATAGAGGTCAGCTTTCAAGACTGAAGTACCTACCTATAAAGCCTTCGATCAGTTTTATAACTACCTTCATCTACAAAGAATCAAGGCCCACCATAGCTTCCTAAAAGGCTTTATTATTTTAGGTAAAAATTAATTTCTATTTTCCATATATTCCAATTATGTCATCTCAGAAACATAGTAATCTATTCATACCTACCAAATGAACAAAGAGCTGCTCTTTTTTTTTTCAAGTAGAAAGAGGATCCATACTTACTGAAAGTTTCAGGTAGAGTCTTATCTTTTCTTCAAGAATTCAGCACATATAGAAACCAACTTGTTTACTTGTATGTTGCCTTTATGTATTTTAGCTTTTTTATAAGCAACTTATATAAAAGTTACTTATTTGTTAGTTGATTGGTAGGTTGATATTTTGTAAAAAGCCATACACCACTCTATTGAACATTATTTATGCCCATAATCAATACTTACTTATATTTCCTTTACTCACCAAAATGTTGGCTACCCCGTCACAGCATTTTCCAGGAGTTTTCTATAACAACAGGATCCTACCCTGATATCATCATGATTTATTTTATATAATATCTAGTTATTTAGAAGTTAGTTTCTATAATAGTAGTTCCCACTTACACACACAGAGATGAGGCTTGAGTTCCAGCAGCAGGAACATTATAGGCTGATTATGCTTTGCCAGTTAATAATATATAATTATAATAGCAAAGGCAACTGAGGTATTAACTGAATACCTAAAATCATAGGTATATAGGTACTAAAATAATCCACCTTTTTGGCAATAGGTACTAGTGATACCTATGGCAATATTCTCCTTGACTGCTCACACAAGTATATTGGGGAAAAAGCAGTAGAAGACCCAGAGTGTAGTCATAAAAAATGGTTTTCCCTAGGATTTGCCAAATAAAAATGTAAGTAGAAGAAAATTCATTTTCCATCATAATTTTCCAGTAACATCATTATCATCATACCTACGTATATCGCCTAAAGAAAATTTTCTCTCTGTCCCGTATAGATAACGGAAAATCTGCTCAACCATTATCTATGAGCCGTACCCATAGAAGGCTTACATAGTCTAGACATCTACATAACATCCCGGAACTGTACATCCGTACTCGCAAGTTCCTAATATGATAGTTGAAATGAGTAACAACCTACTACTGTATACTCAGCTTGTGTATTCTGACTACCCATTGTGAACGTAATGCTTGAAGATACTTTTACGGAAGAGGAAATGATCCTGGGTTCATTTGGCATTTGTTTATGACATTTATATTTATGTTCTGGTGATTTGTCATTTTGTTTGTAATCTAAGTTATGGTGATAGGTTTTTAACTTTACTGTTTATGTGTGTAATTTGTCTGAATAGTAAGTTTAAGTTACTTAATTGGGTAGGTAATTAACTTTTGCATATCTCTTTACCTAAGTCAAAAGTTAAAGCCATTTTTTCAATTTCAATGTTTTTGAAGGAATACACAGGTAATGTTATAATATTACCTAGGTATAGAGATTAAATGCCTAGCAATGGTTAATGAAATGAAACCAAAACATGTTTTAATGAAGTATTTATTTATTAATAAGTATGAAGATAACCTAAAAAACATTGTATACAAAGATACACATAAATATAGAACATTTAAGTACATTTTTAATAGGGAATAATAATAATATGAATGGAATTTATTGCATAATGATTATACAAACAGTCATTTAATGTTAAGACACGTGAATTATATAAATGAAGATCATCACAATTTTGACCCAGTTAATTGCATTATTTTAAAATTATAGTTAATGTTACAAAAATAAATAACGTGCAAATCGCGTGATGTCTGTCTCTTCTGACGTCTGTATCTTGATACACATCACATGTAACATGTGATGTGTATCAAGATTACTATAATATTTATACAATTATGAAACTGTTGTCTATACAAAACAATTGACTTTATACAGTATAAAACAGATCTATTTTATTGTGGAGTCGTTTTGCAGCTGCTCAAGTGATCTGTAAACATAAAAACACACAAAAACACATGTGAAATGCAATGTCAATGAAAAAATAGAGGTAAGTTCTTCAAGAATCTTCGTCTTCGTCTTCTCAGCAGTCGACCAGTGTCATCTTCTGTTACGTATACTGAAGGTATACCGGAAAGAATGAGGCACTCAGGATACATTCAGTATACGTACAGAAGGCGACGCGTACTCTTCTCTTCTCTTCTGGGCTTCGAAGAACGCTGTGGAACATGGTAAGAATAGTCTAAAAGTAATTCTGAGATTGACTGTACTTTAATATTAATTTGACTCTCACACCACCCCAATGTTAACCCTACTAGCTCACTGTTTAAATGTGACGGTTCACACGTAGCCCCTTCAATATCTTAAAAGCTCACCGAGCGAAGCAACTCTACGCCGGACCCCCACCTCTCCTCAGGGAACACCATCTATAAAATAAAGCAACCGATTTACAACACGTCTGGGTCTTCAAGCCGAAAAGGGAAACACTGATAGCACATTAATTCCGCTATCGCAACTGCCCGGGAGAAATGAAAAAAATAATCGCTATCGTAAATATCCATTGTGAAATTGTTTTAAAATTTTAAGCCGCGTTAGACTCGCGAAACAATCTATTGTACTCCACCACCAATGAGAGCACAGAGACTTGCGAACATACGCGATTGGCTTGCAAAAATTATTTTCGCAAACCTACGAACCGGTAGCGAGTCGTCTCTTTGTTTTTTACAACCTATCCACCGAGGCAACAACGACTGACGCCGAAGGCCTTTTGTCCACCGGCCTTTGTTAAACATAAAGGATAAATTACAAAAGACAAGTTTCGACCACCACTCGTAAAGATAACTAAAGAATTCCGAGTCTCTATGTGTGTGTCAGCCGGGGGATTGAATAGAAAAACATGAAAGGGCGTAAGGGTGTATTATATTCGTAATTTACGACGCGAGCCAACATAACACCGGGCCTGCATTATTGATTCTAATGCACAAACGAAAGGTTCTCTATGCACCGATATAAAATTCACAAAATGCAGCAAATAGCACTGGAGCGAAGTTGAGGGCGAAAGGGATACGCGAGTTGTGGCGGGCGCGGAGAAGAATGATGCACGTGACTTACCGGTCCGGTCGGTCAGCTGTTCGCGTCGTCCGATAAGTAAACATTGAAGGATGACGGATGGGGTGGCGCACGGTTGGAAGGAGCGTGTGTTCAGGGACGGCGTCGCCGGGCGTCTGCCGGTCTGGGCGTCGGGGCGCGCGTCCCGGCCCGCCATCGATTGCCGCCCTCGCCGAGTCGCCGCTCGGCGCGCGCCGAACCACACCACGACTAATGCCGATGCAAGATTTTCATTACATACGCCATGATCGTTGTTATTTGCACCCCGTAATGTTTTTTGATAGTTTGCTTAGGCTTCGCAACCGTTTACATTACGAATATCTATTTACGTTTACTTGTTATTTAGATAGAGGCTCGTCGGCGGGCTTATTATAATATTACGAATGTAGGAGTGCTGATAAAAAAGTCGATATTAAACAGTAGACAGGCTGCGCCACCTGTTCCTGTTCTCCCGGTGATTACCGTTCCGCCCTGCGAGCTGCGGCAGCGCTCGGGATTTTTAATACTAACATAGGTCGGCTTTATGTCGCAGCGTAATAAGTGGGTAATGTAGATTTTGGCAATTTTATAAATAGAAAATATAAAACGAGATTGCGTATTGTTGTGTATTACTTACGCGCCTTTTCTTTCTCTATTGCCTCCAGTTAGGTTGGTAATGAAAAAATAGTAAACCGTCAAGTCGCGAGGTATTCAAGTAATCGTTTAGTCGTAATTTATGACGGAAATTTTTATGGCAGTACGTTTGCGATTTTGCGTTGGAATCTTTTGTTATTCATGTTTTTACCTAGGTAGAGTTAAAGTCCATTGTTTTACGTATTATGAGGGAATAAATAATCTTTCGTTAGTGTGTATTATCCTGTGTAGGTATGACTTTTTACATGGTGGGTGAGAGAGAAAACCATATTCATCTAACTGCATGCATGTCCTGTGAGTCTTCTAAAAATGGTTGTTCCTTTTTTTTTCACAGAAATATTGTGTATGATTAACATTTAAATAACACCTGCAGTTAAAACGCTTCAGTCTGTATTTATATACAGTGGTTTGCTCCTTAATAAATAGGCATCTACAATTTCAGGTAACCGCAATACCTACCAACGTTTCCAACTGCTGTAATCTCATGGAAATTAGGTAACTTGGAGAAACGAGAATTTCAGGAAATTTCTATTATTTTACAAGTTGTTTTACCTAACTTGTATGTTCCTGTAAACTATCATTTATGTTTCTAATTATTATAAATTACTAAATGTTGTTACGTTGTTGTCATTGTTACATAACTAAACATAACATCAAGCCTGTTTTCCCCGAAGAGTTACGCAGAGGTGCACCTATACCTAGTACTAGTACTTACATAAACTTACATTTCACCATTTCTGATAGGTATTATCTAAGTGATAAAGCAGAAACGTCCTTTACGTGTAGGTGATGACTCATGAACTGCAAGTAGTTAAGGACCTAGGACTGTACCTATAGGTACCTAGGTCATAATTAACCTATTTGACTATTTACTATTTTAATTGTGCTTTTTTTTACTACTTGTTATTATTTTGAACTTTAAACCGATTGTCTCTTTGTGATTTTCTTGGTAACATGAATGATGTTCACACAAAATCGTCTTTAAACCTTTTACGGGTCTCCCTTGTTTCATCGAAAAGAAATTGCCAAATTATCACTTAGCAAAAATCTATTCACAAATAATAGTAACGCAAACCTAATGTTTGGCAAGTCAACGTTTGAACAATGACATGTTTACCAACTAGTACTTTTACCAATTTTTATGTAGTCAAATATTTCAGTTGGAATAACTCATTTTATGGAAAATAAAATTTATCAAATATTTAGTATCATCAGTTTTCAATTTACCATTTCTATTCAGTCAATTGTTATAGGTAGTCTAACTAATTCTGTCTCCGGTAGCCTGTTTTTTTTCCATATTTTTTTTTTCTATATAATCTAGTCGTTTCTGGCACTGCCGTGGCACCGCTCGCTTCGCTCGCTCGGCTCGTGCCTAGGAGGTCAAAGTTTTAACCTAACCTAACCTAACCATTTTTTTTAAAATAATTAACCTCTTCTAACTAGTTCGGTTCTCGACAGCCTGCTAAAAATAATCTCTTTTTTGTACATTTTTTTTTCTATTCAATTTAGTCATTTCTGGCAATCGCCGGCCGCTGCCGCGGCATCGCTCGCTACGCTCGCTCGGCTCAGGTGTAGGAGGTCACAGTTTTAACCTAACCTAACCTTACCATTTTTAAAAAAATTAACTTCGTTTAACTAGTTTGGTTTTTGATAGCCTGCTAACAATAATCTCATTTTTTCCTTATTTGTATTAAATAAATGATTATATTAAAATAAAATTGCATTTTTTAATTATATAATTCCCAAATACTCTAATTTTTCCTTTATATTTTTTGCCATGACAAATCATTTGACCAAACGTTTACTGTCTAAAGATTGTTTGCTGTAATAAATCATTTGAATAAAGACCAAATGCCTAACTGACATAATCCCTGATAATATTCTGCCAAGTAAAAATTTGACCAAATGAAAATGTGCGTACTAAAATTATTCCAAACATTGCATTGGTATAAAAAAAGGTTGCTAAAATTTGTTTGGGTAGTGAAATTTTGGCAAAATCTTATCGGCAAAACGGCAGGATCCCCTTTTTACTGTATCGTTTTGCTGTGGGGGGGCCTGGTGACCTGTAACACAGGCTTCTTCAAAAACCTACTTCAGGCACCAGTCTCTTCCAATAGTGGAATATAACATTAATTAAAAACATTGTTAATTATTAAGGAAACCAATGTTGTAAAGAGAGAATAAAATAAATAAAAAACAATAATAATTTGATATTGGTACGCTGTTAACGGCAAAACATAGAGATGTCTGTAACTATTTTATTTACAACACCTCTGTTTAACAATAAACAACTTTGACTCCGTAATAATATAATAATTTATTAAGGTACATAAAGGTTTTGTAGTACATGAGGGACTTACAAAGTATGCATTATTAATTACATGGTGTAGGTACAACGAATTGTTGGGTGAATAGCTGCTCTCCTAGCTAGATTACTGAGATGACCTTTTATTAACATGTCAATTTTAAAGATACCCGCCTAAATAGATACTAAGAATATAAGTCTGAATCGATTGGCACATAAAACAATATTCTTTAAAAAAAAACTACTATATTGACGGTAAAAAAAGCATATTTTTCAGTATATCAGGTATTTTACATTCAATAACATAAAAATCAAGATCTTCAAAACGAACGAGATAGATCAATGCGATGACCTAATTTCAACATTTACGATGTCTTTTTAAAACCGGAACTATGGTTCCATAAAATAAAACTTTATAGCTTTTAAAATTTTTCATAAATAGTATTTGACATTTACAACATTTTTTTGTAATTTTAATGATTATCGTCAACATGTTGGATAATAAAAAACTCATAGCTGCCAAATCTTGCATCAAGGAGTTTTGATGATTAAAATAAGGCTTCAGAGGTATTTTTAAACGTCATTATAATCTTCCTATCCTCATCTTAATTTATTTGGCTTAATTTTTTCTTGCCCATTTTTTTCCGTACCTACTACGCTTTGGAATGGGCAACTAGCTTCATCTTTCTGACTAACCGACCCCTTAACAATTCAAAAGTGCCTGTAATTGGTTTATTTGAAATAAATGTTTTGAGTTTGAGTTTTGGAATTACCGTAACTGGCATAGCACGTCTTATCTTCCATACATCTCGATCAGCCTCATCAGCCTCATATAACACCAGCATCATCTCAGTGTCTACTTACTTTTTAGTAATATCATAATTTTCACAGATCGCATGTTAATTTGTTTACCCAAATTGAACAAAATGAACTACCTATCTTTAGATTTATACCAACTCCATTCACAATAAGGACTCGATTCCATAAGACATTAAATTATTCATTCTAAAGTGTTATCAGTGTGATTCTACTTCCCTATCTATCGTATTTCATTCAGCCATTTTGGAACTAGGCGTCCTAGATATTCAGGCAGCCGTTACCCATAAAATATTGCTGACTAAGCGAGGAGGTGGGTAGCTAAACGACATATCTAGATCTTGTAGCCAGGTCAACGGAAATTGGTGTTCCGGATCGATCAGATGGGTGTAACTATTATTATTTAATTGGAAGACTATTAGGTAGGTACGTAAGCTTTAATTATTGTGCCTTGTGCAAAAAAGTGTATCTACCTACGTAAGTACTTAGGTAGTTGCATAGATTTTCAATATAATTTACTACGTAGAGATGGAAAAAAGCCAAAGTAAGATAGGCACAGGATGATATGAAAACATTATTGTGACATTAATTCCATCTCATGTGTGTACATCGAAACCTACTTATAAATAAACAAACAATTTTAAAGTAACCGCCACGTCTACTCCTATTTTATTTTTATTTGATAAGTTTAAGCCATGGATCATCAGGCCACTAATGTGATGGGCTACCGCCTAAATACGTAATCCTCCACAGTGTTCAGAAAGCACGTTACGTTTGGTTCCGACTGATCGCACCAGGTGGCGCTTGTGGTTGCTACGCGCGCGTAGCACTTGTAATCACGGCATTGTTTTTTATTTTTTATCTAAGATATGAGACTGTTTTTGGATATTTTTATCAGAAAAAGAGGAAAATTTGCATTCTTGTCTGCGGCTGAAAATATTTTTTTTTTTTTTTTCTAGTATCTAGGTAGTGATAAAAAATAATCTGTGGTTCTACCCAAGTAAGCCAACATGTTACAAATGAAACTTGATAGCATTTCTCTTCCAATAGATAGGTTGAATTTCTATTTAATGGCTTTGGTCCTTATAATTAGTTCAGCCTTTACAGACAAAAGGTCTATCATCTAAATCTCTAGAACTCCTGACCCCATTAAGTTGCCTAAAATACTTATCAGGGTCGCACAGGCCCCCTTTTCGTCCTAATTCTGCCATTTAGGTACCCAAATTGTAGGTATAGGTTACAACGACCTATTGTAGGGTATCTTAGGTTGGTACTATAACGTTGAGATGGGCGTAGAAAATCGTTTCACCAATAATTTTGCTGAGCAGAGGTACCGACTTATTCGAAGACTTTTGTAGGTTCCTAGATGAATTTGATTGGAGACCTGGAATACACCTAAACCCTACCTATCCTACGAAACGGACGCCAACCAATTGCACAAAATTGCAAAGGTTTCATACTACAAACTGTCGCAGTTTTAGCTAAAAACTAGCTTGACAAAGTAGTACGAGGCCGCTTTGGTTAATGTGTAGATAGATAGCTGATACCTACTCATGCATAAACATGCTGATTAGTGTTTCTAATTCCGGTGTTTGAATTCAACAGTTTTTTTTAAACATAGAAGATACAAACTACAACCGCTTTGGAAGCTTATTCTAACAAAGAAACGTAGGTACCTACTCACCTTCACAGCCTCAGCAAATCTCTCCTCCAGAGATCCCGATAACTTACCTCTAAACGATCATCCCAACATCATCATGAAACATAAGAAGTTCAATTTTACCATTTTTTCCAGTTGAAAGTGTGCTCTTCCGCGGTCGATGGTCAAATGAATGAATAAACGGCTTCAACCCCAGGGCCCAGGGGGTGGGGTCGAAAATGGAAAAAAATGGGGTGGGACCAGACACCAGACGACCCCTGCAACAAAAAATGAAGATTTATTTGCGAATACCACGTTTTGTAATAGTAATAATGGCTTTATTATTGTGTTTGGATGCACGGTAGTGTAGGCCAAGTTCCACAAACAAACAGCTAGCATTTTTATATTGATTAGCCTTTGTTCAGTTGTTAAGATTGATTGCAATTAAAAACCTATAAAATATGCCTATGAGTGTATACAAAAGCCTTCTAATTAAAAAGAATCAAACTATTGCCGCTATGTAGGTAGGTATTTGCCTTTGGCTATAGAAATCAGCAAGAATCAACCTAAACAACCATATGTAATTAAACCGGTACGTAGGCACCCGTTCGGTTAAGTAAATTACAAATCAGCTGTTTGTACAACTTAATCTAATGCCAATTACTTTACCAGTGCCCCAGAAAAGGCTTTATCATTAATAATCAGATAACTGGTTTGCAATTAACCATTTATAAACAGAGATACGTTAATTGCCCATACATAACAATTACTAGGTCGCCAGAGCACAGTTCTTGTACCGTGACTCACACTTTGTTGCATCTAATTCGCAAGATATTTCTAATTGTATCGCTGTGGATACAACTCGTTTATTCAGCCTGCTCATACTCCCCAAAACCAATGCGCTTTTTCACGCCATATGCGATCAATAAACACAGCAACTCCTAATCAAGTTTTTATGAATATCAACAGCATTAAAAAGGGATGTCTTTGATCCCCACGTTATTTCGTGAGTCGGCACTGAACGCGATAAATTCACAAGATTTAATTGTCATGTTCTCTGCTCAATAATTTTGCAATACGACTTGCATATGAACGTTCATGGGCGATATGTTTATGAGTCTTTAACGATATAATTATGATCGAATGTAGTCTGCGATTGAAATAAATGGCGTCCGTATGATATAAATTAGCGTTTAAAATAACAGCTAGTGGTATAGTTTTATTAACTACCTACTGATTAGCGTGGTCTCTCGTTTTAGAAACAGAAAATGTATTAAATTAAAAGTCGTGACACAAGGTTATCAGGTAACAATAGGTAATATATAAATACCAGTTAGGTATAGACAGTAGGAACTAATATAAATGGATTTACATTAAGCAGGAGAGTCATTGAAATTTAAAAGAAATATTCAAAGAAAATAATGCGTAAAAAGTATTAAAATCAGACAATTCCAATAAGACAACCTCTGGTTAGGTAGGATTAGCGATATAATTAAGGCATAAAATACGATGAAGTCCACATAATTCAATAGAAAATGTAAGAAACAATTTAAAAAAATATTTGGTTGAAAAAACACAAAGGAAAATCGAAAAAATAAAATAAAACACTTACCTGAGTAACAAAACATCACAGAATTTACACTATTTCCTCTACAAAAATTACGAGTTTCACGAATTGAATAGAAGCTAGACATTTTAAAATATTTTTTTAGATTATTTCGACACGTCTTTGTCTATGAATTCAGTATTATTTTGAATTTTCTTCCCATGGTTAGGCCTAAACACAACAAAAGCGGCGGCGGCCGGCCGACGGCGGCCATCTTGTGGCGCTACCGTCGCGTCGCTCTGCACGCTCATTGGCTGAGTGACGTCAACCGCGCCATGACACTCCACCATTACTACACACTAACAAATATCTCTTGACTATTCGCACACTGAATACTAAGCAGTATGCGGTGAACACACACGTCACACAACCCGCACTACTAACTTTGTACCTTGGTACACGCGCCTATCCTTGTCGGCTCGCATTCTTGCGTTGTGAATTATCGCTTTAGAAGCTTTTAGGATGCACCCTAATCGGGCAAGGGGGAACATTTAAAATTCAAGTGACTCGACACTGATAGGTTGAGAGATTTTAATTGGCCGCTGATTTTTGTCATCCCGACTCGACTATTGTTAAATTACGAGATGTTTTCTAAAGTAATGTAGAATTTACATCGAGGTATCAGAATAGGCTTTCAACGTGAAATTTCTCTATTTAACAGCTATTTGTGAGCAAAAGTAGCTATAGAAAATATAAAAGGAATTCCTAATAAACTTGCAGACAAAGGCAGCCGTAATACAGTCTTGGAAAATAAATGAAAGATGCATCCTGCATAAGTATCCAGATTTTTTCTATTTAAAAAGGTCGTATGCGTAAGCAGTACTTCTTGCCTTTTTATAGCCTGGTTACCAGATGCAGGTAAATTCTCTCAGCCTACGTAAAGAGCTTAAAATGTAACGATGTACCTAAGCATAGGTAATGAATGAACAACATTGTAGCCCGACTTCATCTAACATAGAAAGGGTTTCCAGTGAAAGGAATTTATGTAGGTACTCTTGCAAACTGCTTGTACCACGGTGTTTAAATTATACTTACTTGTATGTAATATATAGTAATCTGTGGATAAGGTCTTGAGTAGTGTATTTGTTACTTTTATTATAAGTTTTTATATTGTGTGCCTACTATGTAATATGCTGCTGTTTGTTATTCCTATCAAATAAAATAAAATAAATATCGGAGTTGGCTATAAGTAATAGTGGGACGGCAGAAATGAAAGTTCGTTGCTGGTTACAACCTATACTTTACTTTGCAATTGTATTTAATGTATGTGGTGAAATTAATGTTGCAAGAAACTTGTGACTTTTATTATTTAAAGACACTCATCTTGTGCATCCCATTTATTTTAAATAGAATGCTTTGATTCCTTTCCACAGCTCCCTTTTTCATTTATGCACCATGATTTACAAAAAGAACAAAGCATAATATTTGCTTAAATACTGCTACGACTAGATGCCAGTGCTACGCCGTAGACCCGATTTTCGTAGACCCGAAACAAGGTCAAAACAGAACAAAGGTGCAGTTCATTAACAACTTGGCTAAACAGGTAAACATTAAAACAGCCAATTTACTCAATTATTAACCATTACACCAAAATAAATATAACTATTACATAGTTTTAAATTATCTCTACGAATTAATCTATCGTCGAACACTGACGTAGCTACCATAAGTCATCGTAGCGCTCGTTATATAGCGTCGCTGGATATTATTTATGATTAAAAAAATCATCCGAACAAAGTTAATGAAGTACTATCATATTTTTATCTTAAATAATTAAGGACCACCTGACCACTTGGACTTAACAACTATATCGCCTCTTTGTGATGCCGACGGTTGTTTCTCTTCTTTTTTTATTCTCTTTTCTAAAATTTATTGTTGTAAAATATGAAATTTCCAATAAAAATGTAGGTGGGGCTGCGACGTGGGGCACACCATCTGTTGTTCCCCATATTTATGTGATTAGTTCATGGATTGGTCCGGTGTACGTATAATTTTTATTTAAAATCGCCAATTTATGATTATAATCAGGTTCTGCCTCACAGGCTGTCAAAAGTTTTAATCGATTTATGTATGGCTGCGTTGTTTGTGTTGCTGCCTTCTACCAACTTACCTACCCTTTTTTATTAGTAGGTAACTTAAATTTTTTATCGCATGACTGCTTCTGAATGCACAGACAATTTTCTAACCCATTTAAAATAGTTATTTATGCAATTAAAATAATGTTTTGCCATTTCAATTAGTGTTATCAAATTCGAGTGCATTAATTACTTAGTACATTGGTAATTACTTCATCAATTTATACTCGTTTAGATAGCCAGCTTTTACAAAACTGGTTCACATGCGTAGGTACGTCGGAAGAATCATTTTTGTGTCTTTATATGAAGGTACCGCACGCAAAAAACTACTTGGTAAAACATAGACACAACATTGAGATAGAGACCGGCTTGATAAAAAAAAAATTGGTCAGCAAAAAAAGTTTATCTTCGCTCCCGGATCGCCAGGTTAAATAAGTAAGTATATTCACTCTTTTCGGTATAATATAACGGTAGGTTACACAAAGAAGCGATGTCCCCACATTAAGGGGGATCTAAGCCATCTGTGAGATCGAGCCAGCCGACAACTTGTATGGGATGCCGTTACGGGGAGTCAAGTGGGTGAATCAACACCCGCCATGTGTACCGTGAACGTAGGTAGGTATTCTGTATTGATTGGATGACTCGGTGGTTAGGTACTGGTTACTAAGCAGCGAACTTATTTGTTAAACTAACTAAAAATACACATGTTTCATCTGTTAATACAAAAAATCACAATTTTGTCATGTCTATAACGTTTTCAAGCGTGAAAGAATGTGATAACCTACTTTTTCATGCGTCTACGTAATACATGATAACTAGTGCTAAAAATAACCCCATTTCCTTTAACAGCTACGTGTTTTGATACTTCTGTAACACTTTCGTAGAACCAAACCTACTTTTCCTGGTCTCCACGGTCAAGCTCAAGAATGCACTAAATAAAAACATTACGTAATTATACAAAGAAATATAACGAACAAACAACTACATAACCGCACCTAAGTTTATCAACATCTAAAATACCAACGAAAGTAACATCTTGAAGCCGTACAGTGTGGCGGGGTCGATGCACTGGACTACATAAGCCTTAATACGGTGGAATAAAGTCCTCATTCGCACTGTAATGCATCACTGGATCCGAGTATCAATGTAGACGATCACAGATGCAGATATTCGTGTGACGTGTGACATGAGGCGACGTGACCTTGACCCACGAATGACGGATTCCGGCCTTGCGGGGTCGCCGAACTGTACATGTAGGTTGCTACACTATCTAGTCAACATCTACACGTAGTAACGTTTAACCTAGTATTTTGCTTATAAAAAATATTACCGCGACTTTTAGTCGCACTCTATTAGTGCTTGTGTAAATTATTACACAGAGTAAAAAAACTGGTAGATAAGGTTTCTTTTCTATTGAAGAATTTATTTTGAAAGCAGAATAGTGACAGCGCGTTACTCGAGCTTATCTATAAGTTATTTGACAAGAAGAAAATGATCACCTAACTAATAAAAAAGATAAGTTTTCGATAGAATATATTACATAATAAATAGATAATGTACATGGCACGCTAACACGCTACATAAAGCTAATCCGATCATTATCGGCCGACTTTACAACAATTGTATAGTAAATAGATAGTTTAGTTTTTGTGTTTACAACGATAGGTGTGTGTTCTGAATAAAAAGCAGTTTGTACGACAATGCAGATAGCGTCACGTGGATGCAAATCGTGGGAGGCGGGCGAGACGTTTGCTCTTTCACGAAAGTATAGGTATGTTAAAACACACTCTTTGCCCGTAATTGAATGCGCCTTTACATTGAATTTTAAATGTAATACACTCTTTGTTTTCTTAAACTACCAACATAAAGGTAAATAAATAATACATCGAGCTGATAATAATCTTGCTGGATTATTTCATTTGCGGTTTACCCTTTTATTGTGTGCGATGTGTGAGCTACCTACATACATACTACATGCATGTATTGATGAACTTTAAACAAGATAAGATTTTATGTTTATTTCAACAATGGGCATGTGTTTATACGGAACGTTAATCGTGATTTTGATGTCACTACCCACTTAAAAATCGCTTCATAAATAATATCGGATGCACAATCGTGTTGCTACTGCAAATGAAAATTTACAGGAGTTCAACAGAGCATGAATTCATGGATCGTCCGCCCGACCACTAAATTATTTATTAGCCTCAACAAAGGAACCATTTCGGGCGAACAAATCGCCCCCGAATACATTGCATTTGATTTAAAACACAGGTATTTGACCGAGTCGCCGCCCGCTACGAGTAATGAGTTTATTTACGACAATAGAGGCGGCGGACAAGGCTCTTTATTGTCATGATTAGTGGCGATCCCCGACAATTGATCGAGCGAATTTTAAGTGCATAACAAACGAGACTGTTATTTATATAGACGTTACTGTTATGTGGGCAATACTTTTTATTAATTTGACCATTTGTTGGCCGTTACTGTTTCAAAACTGGGTGAGCGATCGTAGCAATACCCAAGTGGTATCCCAGAGCACAATAAATCAGTGTACACTCAAAATACTCGTGTTGGTTATTTTGGTCGAGCGATCACTGACGCCGATGCCTTGCATAATGTACGTCGTTAATCGCGTTGTAAATCCATGGAGCGTCAACAGGCGGCCGGGTGACGATGCACTGCTGAGCCGCCCAAATATCGTCTCGGCCGACCGCAGGATTTGTCCCCTTGCCAAATATCCCAGCTGTGGACACAAGCGCGCTCTGAATACTGATTAAATGTACGTTATTGTTTTCGTTTTTTTTTTTCACTTTCGTTCTTCGGCTATCGACCTATTGAATTTTTCATGGTGTCCTTTATTGGAATTTTGTATGAGCTCCGCTGATAACCGGCCGTGTTAACGTCTATCTATATGATCGAGCGATACCGCCGGTGGAAGTTTCGTCAATTATACCAACTCGGCGGTGGCATTAGCATACATTTCGCATCCAATTCAACGAGCCTTTATCGACGTTTGTATTGCTTTTATTTGCTAAATAAAAATAAATGTGACTATATTTAGAGAATAATCGACTCCAGGCCGGAAAGTAGCCGACGACGAGAATAAATAGTATTTAATCTAGCTAGATATGTAACAAACCGCTGGATGCCGCCACTAACATCTGTGTAGGATTAGCTCTACGAAAACAAATCGTTACTTTGAAGTAGATTTTCGTCGTTCACAAATATAAATGTGTCATAACAATGTCAAATAAACTTGTACTTACATGACAATACAGATACGAAATCACGTTAACCCATAGAATGGCATCGACAAAAAGCACTAAAAAAGCCAATTAATAGAAAATTTCAACCGGCGTGACTGTTGTCGTAGCACGTTTAAAATACGCGACAGTGTACAAACATCGAGTTCACAAAATAGGTTCATCTCTGTCCCACACGAACAGTGAGTACACGAAACGAACGAACACAGTGTGTGCAGTTGCTTTTATCTACAAAACGCATTCGTAATAGTAAAGTGGATCACTTTACGATAGCACAATGCACATTTTTATGAAGGGCGAAAAGGGCGAATATCAATATCGAAGCTATTCAAATGTTATACGAGTCTCACATATTATACCTATCAGTTTTGGAAAATCCACATCGTAGACGCAAGTATTGTAAATTTAGTACTGTTTACTCGTTCTGAAACTCGTACATGCTACGAAAATAAGTCTGCATTAGAAAATTAAAAGTGAAGAACGATTAAATAATAAACATCCTTATTTGAAGCAGTAAACAAAGGAAAATATTTATATTGAACGGTATTAAGCGCTTAATCCTTTTAACTTTTAATTGACGTAACATGTACAACCTGGGCATAAAACAATAAAATGCATAAAACTCACCCCGGGTACTCGATTTTAAAGAATGTACATTGGCTGCGTTTTTAAATCACGATTTTAGGAAAAAAATTGTTCAAGATTGGGATCCGAATTTACTGATACAGGGGAATGTAAGTTCAACTTGCTGAAAGTTTTAAAATATCATTATCGAATGAGGTGTTACGTTGGAAAATCGGTCGTATATCTTTCCATGTGAGATTTATTTTTGTATATCACTCTACGCGCGTTTAAGTCAGTTTTCCAGGTTAAGGGAGCTGATGTAGGACGTGCAAATAAACACGGTATTTTTATCGCCGCAAACCTTTATATAGTTGCGGTCGATTTCTCCTCTTTATCTGCTCAGAGCGGTGTTTGCTTTATCTTGAATAAAAAGAAAGATACGTGTCGACTGTCAAAGGATTTCACATCAAGTGATTGCATTGGCTATGAGTTCGAAAAACATAGGGCGGCCGTAGTTGCAATCTCGCTTTGACATTCCGTACTACAGTGTTTACTTAATTATCCTTTGATTACGGTCTTCTTCACACAAGTTTATATGGAACATGAAAATTTAACGACCGTCAAGAATAAAGATAAGCGAACATTATGACCAATGTAAATATCTACAAAGTTCACACGTAATTATATAATTAACGATAATTTTATGACATTAATAAAACAATAAGGCCTTTTGGTTAACGAAAACAAACGAAATTGTGAGCGAGTGATCCTATCGTGCTGTCGGTTGTAATTCAAATTAGGTCTTTATAGAAGTTACACGTTTGTTTGTCCTGGAGAAAATTTTTGATTCGATAAGCGATCGTAAAACACTGCCCCCCGTGTCATAAAATCGAATCGAGCCTGTCATGCAAATATGGCCTTAAATGCCAGGTGTTATGTAACCTGGAATCTTTTTTTTCGCATGGCCCGTGTTGCCTGCATTATTTTATGACTATGGAAGGGTTACCATGTTACGTAATGTTACAATAAACGTTTTGAGGGCAATAAATTTTAATAGAGCAGAAATTTATGGTCAATTTGTGGAGACATTTACAGCTGATGAACAAAAAGTTTATTTTTCATGCCCTTGTTTGTCAGGACATAAATCTTGTATCGGTATCGGCTTTCGGCTGTCATAGGTATTTGTGTCACACGGGTATCAACGTAACGCACTCAACCTAATAACAATAAAACCGAAGTTGAAAAGTAATCTGAGCGCTGAAAACATATTGGAAATTGTTTTTAACTGAAGGAAAATGTTGTAGAAAGACGTCACAAATTGCTGATTTAAAACAACTGTCGTTTTCGTTACCCACATTGGTGGGTTTACCTTGATGTGAATCGCTAAAATAAGGGCATTCATATCTGGAACTTTTATTTTAAAAGCGTGCCAAAACGTTTTGCCAATTTGTTACATTTTATTTGACATAATCATGAAATTTGGGCCCTCTATACCTAAGTATATAAAATAAAGTTGGTATTTTTGTTGCTATGCGTCATAACACGAAGGCACGTCTAACCTACATACATTAGAGTCGTCTGTATCTATTCCCAAACATTCTGTTTTTATGTCAAAACTATATCCGAAAAGAAAAAACAGCTACGGAATACGTGGCGAATCGAACGCTGCTAAGCCAATATATTGAAATTGCAATACAGACGAGGCAAGTTCTTTCATTAGGGTTGGAAAATAAAAACAATACAAGTGAAAAGGGTATCGGATACTGTGCGCATATTCGCCAGAGAAAATTTCCTATTATGATCCCTTCCCCAAAGTCAACTACGTACCTATAGGTAGGAACTTGTATAGCAATTGTCTACCGTCCGCTATAGGGACGTGCGTACATCGATATTGTAATAAAGCAATAATAAAATCTGTATGCTAATGTCTCAGATACATTCATAATTATTAGAAACCTTTGAATATTCTATCCGTATATAATTGAAGATTCATGGTATTCAGATATCGGTAGAGTCCATAAAAGTAACATAAAGTATCAATTTATAGCTTTCCAATTATACGGTAATTGTCATAGCGGGTTTGATAAGGATTAATTAAGAACAGTATCGACAATTACCGGTAGCGAGCCTGTGGAGCGTCCCTACGTCCGCCGCACTCACACGCCCGGGAGCGTTACGAGCCCAGAGCCACACAGACATACAACAAACACGCTTATACAAAGCTTAAGGTACGTATTTAGAGACATAGTTTCATCCGCGACCAAGAGTGGAAATTTCAATAAAAATGCAAATTTTTCCCGAGCAATTTCCTTCTCACTACCGCTGCCTCCGTTATTGGGTCCTACCGCATTATGTTTGGGTTTGCAGCGTTATAACATACCTACAGAGGTGGATTACCTATGTATACGTACCTACAGTGCTTCAATTTACTTGTTAATGTACGCCATCGAATTACGGTTATCTTTCCCGCGCAAGAATGGAGTGGTGTAATCCCCCTTAAATCGACACTTAGTTAAGTTAAACGAAATGGTAAATAGTATTTACACAAAACCGAGTTTCCATTGACGTTATTAGCCGTATTTGCTTTTTTAAAGCCCTAGCGTGGTGTTAACTAATAAACGTTGAAAGGTAAACTCTGAGAGTGTCGATTACAGCTTGTTTAAACAAGGTGGAAAATTTAAGCGTCGTGTAGTTGTGCTAACCTAACCTTTCAATTGCTTTATTGAAGCTTGCAACAGTGTTAGACTAACTGCACGAAGCTAATAACATAAAACTTAATTTAGTTCTATGTCGCTGTACGACACACGATGTTTCTAGCTACCGACAATTTTAATTTAGTAAATAGTTGCATATACGCCATTCATTTTAGTTTTTAATTAAAGAGCCGTACCTACTTCAACGACATCGTTATCATGCAATCTACCTAATTCGCACAATAAAAACAAGTGCGTAAAATCTGCATAAATACTGTGTTTTAAAACTTTCCGCTTAGTTGGGGCGCGGCGCCGGGGGTTGAAAAGGGGTGGGGGCAAACGGCAAACAGGCCAGATTAAGGACGCTGGAAGCGAGGAAAGAATACACAATTAGCTTTCTGCTACCTGCTGCAGATAACGTATCCAGTTTAATATGATCCCGTTTGACACTTATCCAGCGTAGTCTTTCGTTACGTTTTTATGTTGGCCGCCGGGGGCGGAGGTCCTAGGATACGCTGGTCGGTTTTGAGTCGGGGATTTTAAAAACGCTCGGCGAGTTTTAGCTTCGACCGGAACCAAGGGGGCCGGATCGATCAGCGGAACTCGGATCCTCGTTGGCTTTGTTGAAAAATCAAAATTAGATACTTAGTATTCACGTGCGTAGTGGATGAAGTAGATGGCCTTCTTGTGTTAGGGGAAGGTCAATGGTGCTCTTGTAGATAGGTAGGTACAGCGGTTTAAAATTAGGTAGGTTGTCAGTTGTCACCCCATGTTAATCGCTATACAATGCAATTTAGTTCAAACGACTCTACGTTAACGAGATCACCTGAAAACGCCTCCCACTGAAGAAAAGTCACCGTTTTCATCAATTTGTAACGTTTTTTGGATATATTAAAATAAGGCCATATCTGGACCGAAAAGGAATGTCAGAATTTAATACTGAAACCGCAAGGACTAAAGAACAGATATTGACTTTGTAAAGGAGCTTTATCGTCTTATGAGAATTCTAGAGAAGCTTTTGCGTGTATTAATACAACAACACATAAAACGAAAAAAACCTACTGCTACATAGGTTACGAGTTTACTGTATACCAAAGGCTTTTGTTAAGAAAAGGCAATAATCGGTTAGACTAAGAAAAAGAATCAACAAAATACGTCCCTCGCTACAAAACGCGGCAAGCGGCGTTTGCACATAAAACCTGCTCACACACAACATTACACAGTACGGAACCCTATGTTTGCCAGTAATACTTTACAGCATGTGTACGAAAACAAACACGACACACTATGTCATAATCATTATGTACTAAACAATAAAGTCGAAAATCGAACACGAAACCGTTTAAACGAATGCAAATAGCATGCAAATATTTTGCGTTTATTTTCAGCGTTGAGGCAACGAGATAAAATTCGCGGCCGTAAAATAATATAGCGGGGCAAAAGAGTATATTGTTCGTGGTATCATTAAGCTTGTTCACATACTACTTAGAGCCTGTGTTGCTATTATAAACGCTCTTTGTTGTGCATTTATGGGTGATTAAAGTTGATGAGGAACGAATATCTATTGAACAAAGTAAAGTTTATGTTCCTAAATTGGGTTTTATGAAAGTGCTAGGTGATATTGCACAGTTCCTTACCTGTATGTTTAAGATTGTCTGTAAAGGTAGGGTGCATTGCTGTGCTCCTATTGGTTTGCTATTTTGTTGGTACTTTTGGTGAGTAAGCTAAGTGCAAACTGTTCGATTTTATTGGTCATAATTGCAAATTACTTAATGTAAAAAACTCATAAACATTATAATGGTTACCTAAAGCCTGATTCAACTATGTATTAGCTAAAACGTAAAAGCTAGAGCGAGTCCAACAACAATGACACACCAGAAATATAAAAGAATGCTACTAGAAAATTATCCACCCCAAAAGTAGCATAATATACCTGCACATTGAGTACGGTAAGTACCTATATATAGCCCAAAAGCTAAAATTTCTTAATACCTCCTGCCATTCCGGAGCCACCCCCGGTAATAAGCCAGCCGAGGTCCACCGGGAGGATCCACAAGTGATTTAAAGAGATTGTCAGTTAATGAGCCCCTGTCCGCCACAAATTCAGCCCTTTTCCGTTAAATTCTGAGCTAATCACCCTTTCAAATGAGCCTCGTCTTAGTCCTAGGGGTTACGTAGCTAAGAGTAAATGTAGACACTAAATTATGAATGGACGCTCAGCTGGATAATTAGGACCTTGAAAGAAACATTTCGGTTTTTTTTTCTTTTCATTTCTGTTGCGTAGACCACGTTCCACAACTTTTTATCCTCATTTCAATATTCTCAGAATGAACGTCGGCATGCCTATACTTGTCATGACGAAAGTATGTGCAGCGCGCGAGAATCAAATGAATAAAATATCAAATAAATATATGAACATTTTAAAAGCATTTAGCGATTTTAGTAGCAGCTGACAATCGTTCATTTAGCCACGTGACACGCCGTTAAGTTTACCCAATATACGTTTAGAATGTCCCACGGAACTCAGACATTCAATTCCTTTTAATATTGCCTTTAAAAGAGAAATAAAAATAAACGCCATCCCTAAGGATTGTCGTATAGTATTACCAGCGTAAAGGTAAAAACATAATGTTAAAAATTACTATGATAATCTTCGAGCTGACTGCAAATTAAACCACAAAAATAATTGCCCATCCAATATAGAATGTTCAAAGGTTTAAATGTTGAACTTGTAGCACATGCATCTACATAACGGGTTCGATTGCGGTCCTAGTACTGGGGTCTACTACGTCCCTATGTGCCCCCGGGTAAGCGATATGTGTGCGCCCGATCCGTGTATTCCATACAATTTATCTGTGTTCGGCCGAGTGTGCACGACCGCCTTATTCGGCAATTCGTCCCACACCTTTACCTGTTTCCAATATAAACAAGACTAAAAAAATATATCGTCCGAATACGCTTTCGTTCTCTAGGATAAAGTTATTCGATTCTAACATTCTATTTGAACATTGATGGCTCTTATGAACTGAATTAATGTCATAATTGCGGCAGTTTCGGATAAAATAAATCGATATGGCCTGCTTACATAATACCGCCCGCAGTTCGTCTGTAGAATGAATGCCAATAACCATTTTAACTTGGCCTCTATGAATTCATGGAATTTCATGTATTTTTGATGTTTTAATGCAGCATTGAGCGGCCATGAGAGGTCACTATTTATAAAATGGATGAGTTTACAAGACAATTTTGAGTAGAATTTCTTATCTAATCTATTGATATACGAAGGTCTATTATAATCTATTATCTAGGTAGGTCCGTCATACATACATTATCTATATAAAGATTTTAATATATTAAAGTGTTGGACACGTCATTACTGAAATTAGTTTTTTGTGTACCGATGAGGTTTATCTTGGGCCTTTATATTTATGTGCATTTTAATTATATACGGACCTTTTTAATACGAAATTTAAACAAGTTGAAAATGGTTAGATATGTAACAAAAGGGTTTCGTAGATGATCTTAATCCTTGATCATCTACGAAACCCTTTTGTTACGTAATATTGTACTCTACACATACATAGTAATACGCACTCTAGGATCAACAAAGTACCTCATATTCCTAAACATCTTAAAAACAATTTGATCTAAAACAGCTGAAAAGCGAAACATACAAGTACGTAGTTTTAACTTCAAGACATATTAAATTAGCGGAAGCTTAAAGCTCTAGAGAATATTCTAATTTAGTTTCTGTCTGTCTAGTTATTTCCGTCTAAACTAACTTGACCATTTAAATGTGATCCTCTGCCGCCGCCGTAATCCTCTGTATCTTCAAGGGATGGCGGGTCATTTTAAACTGGACAGTAATATAGAGATGTAGTGAGTATATTATATAGGTGTGTATCGCATTTTGTGAAATTGCGAAGAAGCTTGGAGTATGCCCGCCGTGCCCAAGGGAAAGCGTCTGGACTAAACACCTCGTTTTTGTTTTATCTTTTTTGCAGAACTTATTTACCGTACTTTGATATGGCCTGGGTATATTTGGAAAGTCCATTTAAAAGGAAACTCTCGAATAAATAGTGGGTAGCAATACCAATCTAAATTGCTGAAAGGTTCATTCTGAAATGGCTATCACACGGTCAAACTAAAAAAATAGCTATGTGTACCTAAGTATTCTGTCAAAACCCATCTGCTGAGATGAACAATATTCAAATTATACATACTCACTTGAATAATTAATTACCAAACAGAAAATTCGTAAAACTGCCCATAATCTCATGAATATTAATTTTTAATCCCACTCTTGTAACCACGATAAATTCTCGTAAATTACTTTTATTCTACATCATAACCACCCTATATTTTTCATTGAAACACGTATTTACAAACCACAACTAAATTCTACGCCATTCGGAGAACCAGTATTCAATAGAAAACAAGGCACATCACGTACTTGTGCCTACATTTATAAAAATAAAATAAAAAAAATAAAAATAAAATAAAAAATAAAATATTTTATAGAAGCCAGGACTAAACCGCATCTAATTCACGCTTATAAAGGAGATAAAGTGTCCAGATGGACACAAAAGAACATTTTTCAGGTGTCTGCAAATTATATTCAATGGATGGAAGGTAGGTAAGTACTGGTTTCAAGCGCTTATTATATCTTATAAAGAATTTATTGTGACACCCCTATTTATTGCGGATTATATATATTATGTCAAGATATCTACTTAAAAATCCAACGGAAATATTGTGGTTATCACCTCCGTGATACATTGACAAGATTTGACCAAATACTGACATCATTATTTTAACCAATATCTGTAATGACATGTAAATAATCTGTGGTAACGTTATATGGCAGTACATAAAACACACTTTAAGCCGCCATTTTAAATTATAATTAGTTCAAAATGGCTTCTTTTCTAAAATTGACTATTCAAAAGAATTGAATGAGGTTGTTTATCTGCATTCAATTACTTTATTTCCGAACTAAATCTTTTTAATGGTATTTTAATGAATATACCAGCCAAATCCGAAATAAATTAACTAGTAACGCAGTTCTATTGAAAATACAAATTATTTATATAAATATACATAACAGAGCTCGCACTCTCACAGCATCATCAAAGGACACTCGTTAACAAAATCGCAAGACATTATACCCGTATCGTTAACGCAACGCATTACCCTTAATTATTGTCCACACAATTGCTACGCCATTCCTACGCTACGTACTACCACATTAGCAACTCTCATAACACTATATCTGCTATGAAATATGCTTGTGACTGTCCATTGATGGTGTCCCAAACAACTTTGTTCCTTATACGTCATAATTACGGGCGAGTATTGTGTGCTGCGTGGAAGAAAACTACAAGTGTGGGGACGATTTTGTTTTAAAAGGGAGGGTTCTAATGTCTGGTCATCGGTCGACTCTCGCTTGACCGTAGGGGTAATTTGGAGGCAGACAGCGGACACATTTGCATTACAATGAGAGTCGGATCCCGAGGGGGGCGGGGAGGGGGCTTCCGCCGACGGATAAGCCCGCGTTTTGTATGTATAAAAGTGTGTAAGTTTGTCTGGAAGCTCGCTGAATACTTGAATATTAATTGTTCGTAGTAATTTTATTTGTATTTGTTTAAAAAAACAATTTGTTTATAGATTATGGTTATATGATATGGGTATTGATTTTTAATACCTATTAAATCTTAAAACATAGTAGATTACGTATTCAGAAGACTTACGTCTTTCAGGACGAATGGAATCTGTTGGTAAGTAGGGTACTCAATCCAAAAATCATCAAAACAAATATGTAATTCACAATTGAACGTATTAAAAACAGTGAGAAAACAAACATTAAACCTACTCAAAAATGAGGTCAACAGCTATATAATAAAGCAAATAACACAAAAGAACCCTTGTTGTTTCTATCCGTTTGTCCCCATTTTATTATGTTACATCTTGACACGGCAGCAGGAAGTTTGGACGTAAAAAGGTACATCTGGTAAGTGGACACAGGCAAAGACAACCGATTCAGCACACACCTCTTTTTAAAACAGTGTTAATTTATTTGTAAATATACCTTACGGAAACCATATCGAGGGGCTTGTGGCGAAGTAACAACAGCCGCACGGGTCGATCGATCAGGTTAAGCTACGTTTGCCGCGGTCTTTAAATACCAGTACCCTCTGTACCTTAGAAAGCACGTTAATCCATTGGTCCCAGCTGTCATTCGTAGATCTTTGACAGTCCTTACGAGTCGTTAGAACACCGAAAGTCTGACAGCTACTCTTACCAAATGGTATCGTATTACCTAGTAACAGGGTTGTGGAGGTCAGATAGGCAGTCACTCGTATCAAGAAGCCGACCCCGACATAGTTGGGTAAACTGGTCCTTAGCAGCTTTAAATAGAGAGTCTGTATGGAAAGTGGAAAGAGAGTGGAGTGGAGAGAAAAGAGTGGGATGTATTTTTCCTTTAGTGGGATATCACAGGCTTTTAATAATAATAATATGAAAATAAACTGAACTTAGTGAATTGAAATCTAGAAAACTGTCCCCACCAAAACTTTCCTTTGTATAAGAAGACACCTTGGCCCATTAGTGATGGGACAATGTCGATAAGTTTTATACCTACTAAACAATTACAATTTTAATCCATCTTATTTTTACTAATGACAAGCTACCAAACCATTAGATAGACTGGAAATAAATAATGATAAATGTAACTATTGATTGCCGAACCAATCCTCTCTCACTGGAGCAAGTTGTTGAATCTATTGCAATAAATAATAACTCATAAATAAATATATTATTTAATTAACGACTATCGAATCTTTGCCAACTAATAATTTCACTTCAAGACTGCTTCATTTTCGTCTACTATTTTGTCTAGACCTGTTTCTAATCAATGAATTTTGGCAGTCAATTGCTCATATTCTTTATACTAGTACTTACGCTAGACTGAAAAATGGATTCTGACTCAGACGAAAATTATATTTTGAGAACATTTTTTTGTAAAACTTTTTATCTTCGTGCTGTTATTTTAATATATTTTGAAGATTTGAGAGAAACAATTGAAGGAACACGAATACAATTTCGATTAACCATTTAATTCCGGCTGTTTGTAATGGCAGGAAATGATTTCTATACGTAGTTTAAGCACCTACAACCTTTCTTTATAAGGAACATTAGAAGACAATAGAGCTATTTTTCTATGACCATAACATAAATTAACAAAATGAGCACCAATTGCTTTCTTGTATTGAAACATCAATACAATCAAGCAAATCATATTTAAGACCAACACAATACATGAACGTGTTCCAATAAAGTTAGCGAACGCTCTGTGAGAACTTGATCCAGTGCATTAATAAAATATATCGCGTAGGGGCGATTACGTCAAAATAGATGCTTCCCAAAGGCGCCAACGCACCGAGTGCAGGACAAATACCAATATGTTGTAGTAAAGTGCAGTACGACGTGACGTGAATGTACTACAAAAAGGACGAGTAGGGTAGCCATGCGAAATTGTCTCAGAGTAAGAAATATCTGATGTATTTATTGTTTTCTTGTCGATTCGACAAAGTTATACTTTGTTTGAATCTCTGAATGACAGCTCTACAGCTATTGTATTTTAATTAACATGACATGAATCTGACAAAAACTCACACGGTTAGGTATTGATTTGACCATAAATTTGTGTAACGACGTGAAATGCTTTAGATATAACATATCTAAATTATTTCTTCAGCGCAACGAAAAAACACAATGCCTTGAGCATGGAAGCGTTAAAAAGGAGTGCTATCCATAAATATATCCGATGAATCCGATCTGGAAATAAGTAACACTAGAAACGTACCATACGGACTCGAAAGACCAACCCAGTTTTATATTTAGATTTGAAAAAATACGCGGGTTTCTGTATTATAAGGAAATATCAGCTTAATTGAGGCACCAAAACAAAAAACAAAATGCCTCATATCACGAAACCCATTAAGGCAGTTAGTCTTAATTGATATGTTAATTATTGGCATTTTCACTAAGTAGTTATTATCAATATAAAATATAACAACAAATAATTTCAATTTTATAAAGTAGCAGGCTGCGATAACGAGAAAAAGGTATCAGTAATTTTAATGATTGAAAATTCAACATAACATCATGCCTGTAGTATTCCAGAGAGAGGCAGAGGCCAAGGTATAACTGTAGTACATCCACATTTCGCTAGTTATGTTTAAGTCCCATGTAATGGGTGCGAGCCTATTGCAATCAACCAGGCACAAATTCAGACTTTGGGCTGCTACCAAGAAATTCCAGGTGGAAAGACCAAATAGCAGAACTAGAAGTAACTTGAAAATTAAAATCAGCGTAAAATACGCCATAATTTTTTTTGTACCACTGGTTCCTCTTGATGAGAGGGATTGGGCCGTAATCCGGCACATGGGCCCAGTGTGGGTTGGTAGATGTCACATGGCTTCGACTTTTTGGTTCTAGGACATGCTCGTTTCCTCACGATATTTTCCTTCATCGCTTTGAGAGCAGTGGTGATGAAATAATTCACACAAAGTAAAGCGGCTGTCTGGGGTCTAAACTACGACCTACTCATCGAGATGTTTTAGTTAGATCCTGGAACTTAAGAAACCATGGAGTCTCTACCATCAGATTAAGTACGCAATATAATTATAGTACTGAATATAATCGTAAGTACTAATGTAAAGTACCTTTATATGTAATGCCACAGGTGTTCAGAACCCATCAAATGTCCACTTGATGGATCTTTGCAGAGCACTGATAGATTTATTTATATACCACTTTACATTTTAGAAACATACATAATGGCTTTGGATGGAGTTATTGCTTTGTTATTGTTTCTCGAAGTAAATACATTGGTATATAACAAACAAATCGTTTTTATGCCGTTCGCTTTGGGACCATTGGGATCGTTGATCGTATACTATTCGATCTAATGGGTAGGTTGTCCCAGTTCTGTTATTTTTTTCACAGGAAAAACTGTTCGTGTAGTTTGGAAAATGATTTCCTTTATTTACGGTTTAATATCTACATCGTCATTGTTTATTTGGCTATTGGATTCATATCTATGGATATATTGAATGGCTCAAGAACCGTACGATTATGGTCGTAATTGAACAAAGAATCTGTCAGAAAATTATCAGTTACAATGAAATAAGCAATTTCAAGTGTTTGAGTATGACACAAATTAAGGATAATATTAGATACTAACGTTAAGTGCACAAGTAAGTAACGATACTACTATTATTGTATGTAGTTACGAACAGATTTGATTACCTAACTATAGAAATAGCTTCGACTGGTTTGACAATGGAATCTATAGGAATCTTTGAGCTGGAAGTCGTTTACTAGACACGTTTATATTCATACTTAACTACTGTCTTAATCATATTAATTATATCTGTGGAACATCTTTGTACTCTCTTAAGCATTTACCGAAAGCGAACCCTCATCCTCACGTTATATCTAACTATAAATTGCAATACATGCAAGTTCTCAGAACATTTCCAACAAAACTAGTTACCTACCCATCTCAACTATAAGCCCACTCAAACCACGACCTTCCCTACCGCATATCAAAACCAATCTAGACGGCAGATTCCCGCTGAACAAAGTTCAATTGATCATACAACAATGTAAGCTCAGACTGCTTTCTTAATCAATGCAGGCAACGTGCACAATCACCCGTAATGGACTGATGTATGGCCTGAATGCGGTATATTAGCGTTGTATGGACCTGGACGTGCAATGCGGATGCACTGATGTCCCTTGCCAATGAACGTGGGCTCGTCTGTGTTGATACTTACTTTCTGCATAGTTATAGGTAGGTAGTTTTGTATTGTGTCTGATTAGAGACAAGGATCTTGTTTGTTGTTAGGTTTGAAGATAATGTTGATTCGGATTCTTCATTTTTAAGATGCAGTTCGGTTGCTATCGTTTTGTGCCGTCAGGTACCTACCTGAAAACTTTCAGATCGATTTCCATTCTTACCTAAGAATGGAAATCGATCTGAAAGTTTTGGAAGGGTTCTCGGACGGAAATTAAGACCAGCAGCTTAGCTCAGTTGTTAAATAGATAGCTGTTCTTTCAGCAACAAACTTAATATATAACATATGCGTCTATTTACTATAGAATTTAGATACATAACGCCTTAAGAAGTAGAAGTTGTACCTACAGTGTACTGGGGGCGATCCATTTTTATTGGAAACGATTTCTCAGGCTGTAAAAGAGATTTTCTTTACAAACCTTGTCCTAGAATACGAGACAGAATTGACTTGCCTTTATCCTGGAGTATGAAACTACGAACCCAAGAATGAGGTTATTACTACCTACAAGGCGACATTGTAAAGAGATCTATATTTTTGGGTGCCATAGTTGTCACAGAAAAAGGGCAGAGAGTATGAAAATTGAACCGTTATCTACATATGTACTCCATTAAACATCCAATTTTCTTAAAAGTGTGCTTACGTGTACGGGAAATTAGCCTTGATCAATTTGGTACCTGACTATAAATTGAAAGTAGTTCTAGAGGTCAGCGAACTAATTAATTTCGGCAAACGATCATTTATTTTACTTGGAGGTGGCCCACGTTTAGCAAGAGACCCCACAGCAACCATATTTAAAATAGATAAACCCGACTGAATATAAAATGCGTATAAAAACGAAGCATTCCAAAACACATTTCGTCTTTCAAACACAGGACACAACACAAAAAGCACTTCAGAATTATAAAAACAAATAATAAAACTTCTAAAATAGAAACAATAGTCACATAACAATAGGACACGGACGTAAACGTTAAAAGAGTAGACAAAAGTAAAAAAGCAACAAAAACATACAATATACCATTCAACCCTTTCGTCAAAATATGACTAGAATTGACACTTCCTTATTGCGTCGTAAATTTAACAAGCGACATACAAATCTTTGGAGACAATAACATATTTTTTATTTGAAATTTTCGTTACCAGTCCTTAAAGAATCAGTGTGCTGTGTACGTGTTGGAAATAAAATTTTAGTTCATTTAAATAGTTTGCGTAGTAAAACACGTCTCGACTACCATGTCTCATTCTAAGAAAATACCTCAGTACCTGTAAAAAATTTCAAGTCACATAAGATCTGGGAAAAATCATGGCCACACAGCGAAAATACTTCCAGAGAAAAAGGTTCACGAATTCCATTAAGGAAACTATTAAAAGGAGAGGTCATTACCAAGTAAGTGGGTTTTTGGTTTATACCTACACATGTTGAAGAAACCTTTGCGCTAGCTAAAATTTTACTGACCGAAGAAATTTCACGGAACCGCTGGTCTTATCAAAGGGAACGAAAAGGCATTTTCAGCCATTCACCTTTCAATTTATTGCTTACAATATCGCTAACAAATCTGTCGACCTAACATAGAAAATATCGTTACACTGGGCAATTTTTCCTGACAAAAAGCCACGGAATCGTAACAATAAATTGGAAGGTGTATTGTAAGCTTTAATGTATTCCGTTACAGTTATTTATTTGTTTTTCCTCCAAATTCTTAGTTATTCATTCATTCTTACTTTACTAGAGTAATAAAAATACTGATAAACTCTAAGAACAGAAGCATTTGCATGAGTATTACCCTCCAAGATTTCCATATTCTCTATAAATTGTACCAATATTTAATCTTTAGTATTCATAGTTTCATTAAAGTATGTCATGTATTTGAACATGTAGTACTTCGCTTTTGTAATGAAATTAGTTTCAAGTGAATTGAAACAAAGTGTTGTGAAGACAAGCTTTAGAGTATTGTATCTCAAATATTATACAAAGTAATTTTACAGAGAGGATTCTGTAACTACTAAATATGTAGGTAGATATCCTTGGGTATCGAATGCGATGTACGGGTACAGTCGACCGCGCGTTGGTGGTAACACTTTGACCTTGAGCTGGCCTAACGTATTATGGAGTTTCATTAGCCACTGTGGTGCGGCCTACTGTAGTACCTAGTAAAGAATACTGCCGATACCTATACAATTTTTGTTCCTGAAAAGACTAGGGATCGTTAGCAATTTTTTTCGAGTTTTGTTCTTTGAACAAAATCAATATGAAATTATTTTTTTATTTGGTAAATAGGCAATCGAAATCACATCCACACGTCATGCTTTTTAAAGAAAAATAGTAGATGGAGTCGACATTTCCTGTCTGACTATTAAGAAGAAAATGGCGAAACCAACTCAGGTGCCAGCTGATACTGGTTGATTTGCCACTGCCGTGCAGTCTACTGTAGTATCTAGTAAAGAGTATTGCCGGTACCAATACTGTTTTATTTCCTGAAAAAACCTTGGGATTTAAAAAAAAAAAAAAAAATTAAGACTTGGGATTGTTAGCGATTTTTAGGAGTTTTCGAATCCATACGTAAAACTATATTTCTACGTATTCCAAAAATCCCAAAAATCTCCTAAAAATCGCTAACAATCCCAAGTCTTTAAATTTTTTTAACGTACGTAGAAATATATGTAGTTCTATATAGTATGGATTCAAAAAAATCCTTCTTTTTTATCAAATGAAATTATTTTTTGTTTCGTAAACAGAATATCAAAATCACTATTAGATACACGTCATGTCACTATTAGATGAAGTCTGGTCGAGCGACATATTGCCGATCTGACTAGCACTGAGAAGAAAATGGCGAAACAAACTCAGGGGTCAAGGTCTCTCCTGCCGGAGGCTCTATGCGGGGGTCGTGCGGGCCATGGCCCTTTACGGGGCACCGATATGGGCGCGATCTTTGAGGCGGCGACCAGCCCGCCGGTTAATCGCGTCCCAAAGGGTCATGGCTGTCCGGCTCATTCGAGGATACCGCACGGTCTCCGCTGAGGCGGCGAGCCTCCTTGCCGGATTGCCGCCATGGGATCTGGAGGCCAAAGTCCTCGCCCACATATGGGAGTGGCGAGAGGAGGCAAAACGCCGGGGCGTTGCTCCGCTGCCGAGAGAAATCACGGCACAGCGGACAGAGCTCCGGCGGGATCTCATAGCGGCATGGAGAGTGCGATTGTCGCAACCCAGCGCTGGGCACGCCACAATTGCGGCGATAAGTCCCCTCTTTGAGGAGTGGCTAGAGAGGCGCCACGGCGCCCTCACCTTCCGCCTGACGCAGGTCCTCACCGGACACGGTTGTTTCGGGAGGTTCTTGTTGAGGATAAAGCGGGAGGAAACGCCAGGGTGTCACCACTGTGGGGATCGCCCGGAGGACACGGTGGAGCATACGGTGGAGGTCTGCCCGGCTTGGGCGGGACCCCACCGTGTCCTCTTGGCAGCGATCGGCGGCGGCGACCTCTCGCGTCCGGCCCTCATACAGGCCATGGTCCGGAGCGAGAGTGAATGGGAGGCCGTCACCTCCTTCTGCGAAGCAGTTATGCTCGCGAAGGAGGAGGCGGAGCGTGCGAGGGAGAGGCAATCGCTGCACCCTCGCGCTCCTAGCCGCCGCAGGAGACGCCCTGGACGGGAGTCAACAGCCGACTCCCGGCCACCGTAGGCGCGGGCTTGCGGGCGGCGAGCTATGGGCAGCTCGCCTCCCGGTAAGGACCAGGCCCGGGTCGACGGCGCGTTGTGTTCCACGCGCGCCTCAAAGAGCTGTCAGCACGAACTGACGGGGTCCGCTAGGGCCGATGCCGCCGGGGCTGCGGGTTGTTCGAAAGAGATACCGTGGCCCCTGGCACAGGCAACTGAAGGAACACGGGTGGGTTTTAGTCAGTAAAAGTCTGACACTCCCTTCTGCTCCGCCCAGAGCGGGAGGAGTCATTTGATGATTTCCCACCCAGAAAAAAAAAAAAAAAAAAAAGTGGTCAAGGTCTATGCAATGGTCATGCAATAACAATTTGACAAGCTAATAAGTAATAGGTATATAATGTGTCTTAAGAGTGTCCCACCCATAACCTACGCCTATTGTTAGAATCACTAAACCGTAACTTTAAATAGCCCGTGCTAAATCCACGATTGAGTTTGAAACGCACAGGCCCACAACCTCGTAACATTTACTAATAATGTTGCTCATAATCATAACAGTAATTACTCCGAGTAATTAATTTTCATACACAACCGTTAAATGTGAAGGCTGTCGTAATAGGTGCAGTAAATATTTATTAATTGAATGGGACATCATACTTTCAAATCTGAAATAAGCTTTTACAAAATTTGTGAGTTTTGTAAAAGCTTTTGTTGTTGGAACCGGCTGAAAAACAGAAGGCCAATTCTCGTATTTAACGCGTTGAAAAGCTAGTCAGCCTCTCACTACAGCTATAATAATTATATCTTTAGTTTTCTCTCTTTAAAAAGGTTCACATAGTTATAAACATGGAAACAGGAATTAAGTATAGCGTTATGATAACAATGCACAAAATATGATCCTATGTGAGAGACTGGCGTCCGTACTAGGATTCCCTGTGTGACGGACCACCAGGCTCTCATCCCACAATCAATGTCAAACACTTGTCAAAACTGTAAGTAAATTATAGGTACTGTGGGACTTAGGTACTGTGATTATTTGTGGTATGCACGCGTGTGCGTGCGTCTTATTTGTGCAGAATAAACAATTTTTCTTTCTTTAGTTATTTTTGACAGATTGAGAAATAAGAATGCAACCATTCTTCAAAATACGAGTATTGGGTAATACTCGTATTTTGAAGACTCGTACTCTGACCTAGATGTCTCAATTAGATTGGTATAGGTTGTTATATATAAGTTGGCTAGACAATTTTTGATTGTCTTCAAAATTATAAAGGTTATCTAAAGGCCGCCGATGTGCCACCGTATGTGTTCCACGCGCGCCTCAGAGAGATGTCAGCGTAGTTGACGGGGCCCGACAGGGCCGAAGCCTGCCGGGGTAGCGGGATCGTCCGAAAGGGTTACCGCTGCCCTGGTACATAAAGGGCTAAGGAAGGAACACGGGTGGGTTTTAGTCAGTAAGAGTCGGACACTCCCTTCTGCTCCACCCAGAGCGGGAGGGGCATTTGATGATTTACCATCCTCAAAAAAAAAAAAGGCCGCCGATACCCACAACCGAACTGATACATGAACAAAAATCTATCGTGAACCAAGGGGGCCTTCAAGGCGACAGGTGTATTGGACCTGACAGGTTCACAATTTGAGGTGGTCTTATTTTCACACTTCACTCTTTATTCACAGATAAGATACGCATCGGAATTTAACAAAACATATCAAGACTATTCATTTATAAAGAATTTAAAGTTGAATGATAAAAAAAATGTGTTTTGTGCATTTTATTAATCGACCAGCTGTAGGCCTGTATCCACCATACGACTATTTACTGTATATTATGTACTTATATTAATTTAAATACTCAACCTTATTTAAGTAACCGCTGGTTAGGTATTATGTAAGCGTACATTTACATTGGCGTATATTTTTTATAATTTATGAAAGGTCTAACGATAATTTATTTACAAAAACTTATGGTGGTGGGTCTACAATGTTGCATGCAGGTAAGTGTAACTATGGTTTTATGTAGAGATGGCCGTAAACGAATGGTCGTGTACTACTCGAATTATTCGATTTTATTACTACTTTGTTTGTTGGAATTCCAATAATTTTCTATAGTAATGGGTTCGGTAGTTCCTTTATCGAAGGTTGGTGGGATATATTTCACACTTACTTTATGCTGACTATTTTTAAAACGGTAGTTTTAACAATTTTTTTTTTTATTTTTCACTTCCCCAATAAAAGTTTAAATAAATTTGAATATCGATAGATACACTCAAAGATAACCTCAATAATTTAGCGAAAACTTGTATCGTTAAAATAATTAAAATCACACTAATACTATGAATTAGCAATAAATGACATGCTTATCTCCAATATCAAATATCAAATTCGAATGGAAATCGTCATATTTATTGATATGACGGTCATCATAGTAGGCACCTGAATGTAATTTTATTCGTGTTTTTATACAGCTTAATTTTTGTGGTACCTACGAGGAGATAAGCCTATCAATTAATTTCCGAATGCATAGTTAAAAAAATAATAAGATTTAAAACTTTTTAAATGAAAACGTTTTAGGCGTTAGAATAATTTAGGTGCACAGTTGTATTTGCTAGTTTATCCTACGTTCCAATTTTGTTAATAAGTCGTTTAGTGTCTGGTCAGGCAGGAAAGAAAAAATTAGAAGGTGGAATTAGATAGGTAAAAAAAACTGCGGTGCGGTGTAAAAATATCACAATGAAAACTCAGGTCAAGTGAGCTGGCAGCCCACCTGATGCTACGGATTGACACTATTGATAGCTCACTCCATGCTCACTTCATCTAAGTTTTCACGGCGAGATTTTTTTCAGAATAGATCAGCTGGAATGCCGAACCGAACGATCAAATGTTATGTATTTTTTTGTCAACTTTACAAAGTTCTAAAATTGATGGTATTATTTTTACAATGACCCCATCCCTACTAGTTGTCGTGAGCATATTTTAAATGCCGTCAGAACAACATGGCGCCAAGCAGTTCCAAACTTAGTCGAAGTTAAATTAGGGGTGAGTCGCCTTATGTGTGTTCACTCCAGCTATTGTGTGAGGCTATAATTAAACTGTTTTGATAATAACGTAGGCGTTCACTGAACTTGTTAGTAAGTGTATTTTATCGCAATTTTGTTGTAACATTAGCTGTTTTGTGATTACGGAAAAGGTCGGCAAAAAAGAGTCCCCTAAAAAAATCTACTTACTGATTAATAACGATTTGATGAGTTTAGCGGTAAAATTAAAACGTGATTTTTATATCATAACACGTTGACTGCCAGACAACAGACGCAATAGAAAATCTCATGTTGGCGGTCACCGGTGACCGCGATGGCAGTCAATGCCTTAAAAGTGCTTTTAATTACGTCGTTGTTTCCTGTTCTTACCTATTCATACATATCTATAATATCATAGGGACTTGATGTAATCTCAGCTTATAGGTACTTTGTTCATGAATAATTTCTCAATTGCAAAGAAAATCACTTCGCCTCAACAATCATACGGTTAAAAAGACGTTCCGTAGCACGTATTGATCAGGATGGATCGTTACTTATAGAGGAATGGGCTCAACATATCGACGATCATCCGTTCATCACTCATAATTGATAGTTTTCAAGTAGGTAAATGGTTCTATTAAAATGTTGAGAATTAATTTATGTTACGTGACTTCTATATAAGCTCTATAATGACATTAATATCGTAATTAGATTTTTGAAGTGAAAACTTCTTTAGTGGCACTGTGCACTTTTTTTGTGATGGGTAAAAAATGTTAAACTCGCGTCAGGACACGTGACCTGATCGTAAATTCGTAAGACGGAGCTCTCGTCAGGACACGTGTCCTGATCGAAAATTCGTAAGACAGAGGGAGAGTTTTTTGTGATGGGTAAAAAATGTTAAACTCGCGTCAGGACACGTGACCTGATCGAAAATTCGTAAGACGGAGCTCGCGTCAGGACACGTGCCCTGATCGAAAATTCGTAAGACGGAGGGAGAGTAGACCGCATTCCAAAATGTCAAAAATGCACAACGTTAATATTCAAGTTTTCACTTCTGCGGGCACTCCCGGAGTGCAACCCGTTTTTTATTCATTCATTTTAGTATTTAGCACACGCCCTAGCAAAATAGAGCAGTGGTAGCCCAGTGGTAAACGACCCCGACTTATGTGTCGAAGGTCGTGGGTTCAAACCCAGGCAGGCACATTACTTTGTGCAATTTATTTCATAACCACTGCTCTCAAAACGGTGAACGAAAACATCGTGAGGAAACCGGCATGTCCTAGAACCAAAACTCGAAGACATGTCACATCCACCAACCCGCACTGGGCCCGCGTGGTTGGCCCACTCCCTCTCACTGAGAGGAGGCCTGTGTCCCAGCAGTGGGAACGGTACAGGCTAATTATGCTATTATTTTTATGCCTAGCAAAATATGCGTAAGTATTCACCGTAATAAATAAACTCTTACCTAATTAATTCTTGAACATTATCATAAACAGTTTTCACCAAAGAAAGCCAGACGTATAGTAATTAACTACTCTATTAATAATAGTGCGGAAAATTGATGGGGTATTGCCATAAAGGAATCTATTTAGCCCCTAACGACGGCCGCCAGAGGTCGTCAACATGTCTACTGTAATACTGAATCATATAAGGTAGACGCGATGACTACCCGAATAAACCCCACATTTTCACGTTACATAAACTCATAGGTATTGATACCTTAATTAAACCTTGAGCTCATACGCACGTTTTTCGGCTTATAGATACCGCTTTTTATGTGGATTACACACGTAATTAAGCAATAAATTGCATGAAAAAATTGCTTAATCATATTTTTATTACTTTCTGGCTTCTACGGATGACATTCGCTGTTGTCAACATACATTTTTATTTACTTATCCTTGTATTTTATCCCTTTTGCTGAGTGATATAAAATTATAAAACGAATGATAATACTTATGCTCATTTTAAGCATGCCTTGTTGCGTCATTTTAGTGGGTACCTAAAGGCTTACATATTCATGTGTAGGTGATAGTTTTCTCTACATAATATATTTCTAGTCAACAAATATTTATAATATTATTCTTTCTCTCTCTCTCTCTTTACTATTCTAATTATTTTAAATACTTGTAGAGAAATCATGTATATGATTTCTCTTCAAATATTTACTTGTACCTATGTTCTTTAGATAGTTTGACGGTAATGTATGGTGATGTAAATTTTCAGTTTTATAGGCGTAATGGCGTTATTTTCTTAGAAAAGATTATCGATTAAATACATGAGTATTAGATCTACCTACTAACTAAGCTGACAGTGTCTTAATTTAATATAATTTCACATACAAGTTGGATGTCTCAACACGCAATTTGATTGCTTTTCATCTAAATCGAGAACCTGTTCGATTAATTTTAATGAAGCCTAGTAATGGATGAGTTTATTGACTTTGATACACTTTATACGTCTATAAAAATTTTATGTGCCAAATATAATGTTCCTTCTAATGTTTAGACAAATTATACATCGAATGGCCCGATAGAATTTATTAATGATAGACACTAATAAACCTTAATACGCAAATAATTTAATTTCTTTACGAAAATGAGAAGGAATCATGAGATTTTTGTAAGGCATTCGAATTACGAGAGACTTTTCAGAGACAAAAGAAAGAAAGCCTCCCAAAAAACTGGAAAAAGATACGACATTTGAAGGCCCAAAAAGTGTAGAAAAAGCAACAAAACAATATCCCACTTTATAATTAACATTCCAATCTAAAGCGGGCATTCCACGATCCTTGTTCGTGCTGGATCCGACTTACAAAAATGTCTTCGATCCCGTAAATGTTCAAAGTTTAGCAATTTAATAGTGTTGAAGCCAGTCGTCTAACGCGACACTTAATTACATCCAATGTAATTGAAAGTTGGAAGCTTATCGTGTCTAGGAGTTGTATCTTAGTACCTATATACTATAGGGTGGGAGGGTTCGTAGGGGCAAACTTAAAGCGGATTATATTATTAATGTTGGAAGTATCGGTAACTTATATTTTTATGTATTATGTTTAAAGTTTTCTGTCTGTGTTTATTTGGAAAAGAGAAAAGGTATAATACACATACCTATACATTTTTTTTTTTTACCTATACATTTGGATATTGTATATGTATTTCAAGGCATGTAACCTGTATTTTACCACGCGGGCCTAGCGCGGGTTGGCTGCTTGGTAATACAGCCATAATTTTCAGACAAAAATTAAGCTTCACCTTGCCTATAGCTCTTCCAAAAGCTGATCATGAAAAGGGGTTTAATGACAGTAGTGTAATTTTCATAACTAATGTCAATTAGTATAAACAATAGTCTGATATGCATAATTTGAAGCATTACTAGTCCCTACATTCTAAGTAGAGCAAGTTTCAAAGTCACAGGGTCCTACATTTACATGATATTGAAACAGAAACCTATACAAGTTTACCGACTTCCCTAATAACAAAGAAAGTAATCCGCACGTGTTACGGATAGTAATATTATCTACATAAGTTTCAGAGTCTCTCCGATTCCATTATCTTCCGGGCATTTACCTCATAGCATGTTTTCTTTCAGAGCTTAAAAGTCATTAAAAAGGTTTATTACTAATAACATGGAGTAATTCATTAAAACAATCAAGATTTCATCCCAGGGAATATACCTACAGCCGTAATAATCGTGCAAGGCCTGGCATTGTTGGGGTTATTGGCATAATCATCACTCTACAGGTTGTAGGTCGTAGTTTCGAACCCAGAAATGCGCTTAACTTTGTGTAAATTATTTCATCACCACTGCTCTCAAAACGGTGAAGGAAAACACTTGAGGAAATCGGCATGTCCTAGAACCAAAAATTCTAAGACATGTAGCCCACTCCCACCGAGAGGAGGCCTGTGTCTCAGTAGTGGGAATATTATAGGCTGATTATGTATCACTCTTCGCAGACAGTTTGGTGACTTTAGTATACTGCTGTAATGGATCTGACTTTCAACCACTAAACGTTGTTATAGTGACAAGGTCTGACGAGCGAGAAAGTGCTTACAACCAGGCCTTTTTTAACAGTGTTTAAGCACTCTTTTGGGTCCAAGTCTTTGACCTAGGATGGGGTTTCACACGCTCCAAAAACAACTCCTAAATACCTTAACAGTACAGAACCCATTGTAACTCGAGCCAAATGTGTTGAAAGTTGTTGCTTTCATTAATTTGGGGTCCGTAAAGTAATGATTGTTCTTGGAAAGCGCGGGCCGCGTCTAAACTTGCTTATTAACATTATTCGGTAGCCCATGGCTTCAATACAATGGTGTGTCCTAATTATAAACTTTCCTAATTTTCTTTAATCACGTCGCTATTCTATGTATTTCTTGTCCTTAGCGTGGATGGCGAATACTTAAGCGGAATTTTAATTTTTTACTCGGCCGTCTTTTGTTTTTGTCTTCTTGTCTGGTGAAAACCATTTCTGGGGGAACAGAGGGTTCCTTCTGATATACATCTGCTTTGTTAAACCCCCTCTTATCACGTTAATGTGACTCAATGACGGAACTGTTTGATCGCCTTTGACAATTTCGTGACGCCTACGCCACGCCTATCTAAAATATTTTCTTCATCCATAGAAAGTCCCACTAAGTTTGATGAGCCCTACGGTTTGAGGTTGAAAACTATCAAGAACCTAGCAGAATAAAAACCCAGAGGCAAAGACCTTTCTTAGCTTCACTCTTCTCAGTACCAACTTACATCTATATTTAGTTCAGAAAGCAAAAGATTGTTTCCTTCGAATAAGAAATCTGCGCAAACACGTTTCATTTAACGGGGGATGTTGTATACCTACCTACATACTTAATTAAGGAAACCCGTGCGAATGCAATATCTAAGAATAGTTAATGAGCAGGTACTCATTTCTTCCGCCCCTCTCTTATAATTATGTAGCTACAAAGTACATAGTCTTCTTTACTGCATTCTAATTTATGTTACCTTCATTTAGAGAGAACAATGTATGTACCTGGCTAACTATATATGTTACGGTAAGTGTGATTAACTGAAAATTATTAATAATTGTCTATCATTATTAATAATTACCGAAAGTCGAGGTAAAAGTAAGAAATTAATCACATTTATCGGTGATTATTAATAATGTAACCATAGTACCGATAAATGTAATAAATTTTCAAAAATAACGGAAATCAGAAGGATTCTAAAGAAAATGTCAATAGAGAAGAAATAATTATCGAGTCGGAAAGCCAAGATATCGATAAAGAGGCTGTCTCATCAATCGCCACCACTTCCAAAAAAATCCAAGAAGTGCGAGGTTTTGCAAGTATCTCCTGAAGCAAGCTGAAAAAAATGTTAAAACGATCCAACACAAAATTTCCAGTTGCAAAAATAGGGAACAGTGTTAGGGTATGGCTACCAGAAGTAGATCGACCCAAGCCAGATAGCCTAAACATAATCGGTGTTTTTATGTATGTTACTACATAACTGACAAGCTCGGAACAAAGTATGGCGTTTTAAATCGACTGTATTCACGAGATTCTTTTAGTTGTTCAGGATAAAGCGGGAGGAAACGCCAGGGTGTCACCACTGTGGGGATCGCCCGGAGGACACGGTGGAGCATACGGTGGAGGTCTGCCCGGCTTGGGCGGGACCCCGCCGTGTCCTCTTGGCGGCGATCGGCGGCGGCGACCTCTCGCGTCCGGCCCTCATACAGGCCATGGTCCGGAGCGAGAGTGAATGGGAGGCCGTCACCTCCTTCTGCGAAGCAGTTATGCTCGCGAAGGAGGAGGCGGAGCGTGCGAGGGAGAGGCAATCGCTGCACCCTCGCGCTCCTAGCCGCCGCAGGAGACGCCCTGGACGGGAGTCAACAGCCGACTCCCGGCCACCGTAGGCGCGGGCTTGCGGGCGGCGAGCTATGGGCAGCTCGCCGCCCGGTAAGGACCAGGCCCGGGTCGACGGCGCGTTGTGTTCCACGCGCGCCTCAAAGAGCTGTCAGCACGAACTGACGGGGTCCGCTAGGGCCGATGCCGCCGGGGCTGCGGGTTGTTCGAAAGAGATACCGTGGCCCCTGGCACAGGCAACTGAAGGAACACGGGTGGGTTTTAGTCAGTAAAAGTCTGACACTCCCTTCTGCTCCGCCCAGAGCGGGAGGAGTCATTTGATGATTTCCCACCCAGAAAAAAAAAAAAAAAAAAAAAAAGATTCTTTTAGTTATGTATTTATAAGTACTAAGCCTATTGGGCAAATAACTTGGAGTCTTATTTTATTTTATTACTTTTATCGATGAGAGTAGTGAATTATTAATAACAATTGCTAAAAGTGATGAATTTCAATTTTATATTCACATTTACCAAATCATGAGGTAATTATTAATAATGATGGAAAATAATTAATAATTTTCAATTAATCACAATTACCGTAACATATATACATATGTAGGAACTAATATAACTACTTAGGTAATGCTGTCTTGAGCAGAGTTTTACGATTCTTAACTATATAATGAGATAGACAGTGAGAGCACTAAATTAACTACAGTTAACTATAAACATAGCTAAAGTTCGCAAAACGTGCGTAAAGTATAGTCGGCCGCATAACACAATTACTGTTACATATTAAACTTTTGTTTATGAGTTCGCTAACCTCACACTTCGTGTAATTAATAAATATACATAGTTAATGAATGTCAGCATACACGCTTTTTAATGTAATTATAGAGCAATAATATTTTTCATAGCCACTTTATTCTTGGGAGCTATTGCGCCTTGAAAGTTTTTTTCCGCGTTAAAAACTCATTACAATATAAGAAACATCATTTAATTACTGTTAAGGAGCTGCTTTTACGAGTTTTTAAGTAGCAAACTATGTTTAATGCATAAAATTGACCAATAAAAACCTATGACCGCAGCAAGAAATCTGTCTAACAGCCATTTCTGCTCATCAAATTTCACTTTACATAATGGCAAACGCAACAAAAAATTGTCTAACCTAACCAAATATGATTGCCAACTGTACCGAGCGTTTCGCATGATGGCGGACGGTCGTAAAGGGCCGGAGTTGTAAAATAAGTAAAAATAAAGGGCTCGCCGGCGGCACGCCGGGTAAAGTTCAAAAGGAACTTTTGCTTTTTAACCAGTCGGTCGCCAAGTTTAAATTGGTTTCCACCATCACCTACCCTCCGCCGAGAGAATGGGAAAACTAGTAACGAGAAAATTTAGCTACGTACCTATAGGTACCTACCTATTTATTAAGTAAAAGTTGGATGCCAAGTAGAGGTTACGTAGCGACCTCTGCCACTCTGATAGCCGAGAATGGCGCTAAAGCATCATTTATTACAGCAACAAATCAATCAACCAGTTAAATATATCTTCCTGTATCAATTTCGTATGTAGTGGTTGGTCGGACGTACGTCTATTATCAAGCTAATTATTTACATGCGTCTAACATTAAATCATGTTTCGAACTTGTAAATAATTGCCCCATCATTAAAATAAATGGCGTCAAAATACAATTTATCATCATAAACAACTACTGTCACTTTTTTTTATCTTTATTATAATTTTGGAAGCATTTTCTTTCACTCAGTTGTATTTCAACGTCTTTATGCAATGTTTTGCTTGGAAGGATTGGAAAAAAAAAGTTATAGGTCATCGCACATCTAAAATTAAATCACTTTTAAGTTATTTTTCGCACCAGTTACGTCACGTGGAGCGCTGTTGCCAATAATTATGCTGCGTCCTGTCCTTACGCTCGATCGGCGATTCAAGTGGACTATTAATACTGATATCCATTTTATGTTATGTTATATCAAATTAATTTATATCTGATATTAGATAGTAAGTATCTACATATAATACACATTTATTTAACGTTATTACTACGTGAAAATGCTCAAAAGAATGTTAACGATGATCTTATTTGTAATCGTTTCCCGTAGACACGCGTTATTTTTAGAAATGTTTTACAAAGTGACGTATTATGGGAGTTAGCGCTCTTTTACTTTTATATCTGCTTAGGAGCAGACGCCATGTTGATTCACAAATCACTCGTCCGTTACAGGACGATTTACTGCTCTGATTTGATAAGCAACAATGTAAAGATGATTTAAACAATAAAGGATACCTAAATCACTTGCCATGTTTTGATTCATTGTCGCTATAAAATTTACGTGATACAATTTCAAGGTTGTAAAATGTCATAAAATTATTTACTCAGCAAAACCCTTGCCGCGTTTGTTTAAAGTGTACATTAATAATGATTTATTGTAATACATATATCTGTTTAATGTGTGTATGTATGGGCAATAAAACGTTTTATGGGACAGTTTAGTATGTTGCAACCTCAGAAAATGCTTTTATTGGTATCTAAGCGCCATACAAAATTGATATAGGCTGAGGTGAGAGAAGTGGTTCGGCGTGAGATGTATCGGTTGTTCCGATGGCTATTAACTTGATTACTATTACTTTCTAACGTTTCAACGAATGGCTGCGGTGATGGGAAGACATGACATTGTGAGCGCCTAACGACACGCGTTATCGGAGTTATTGTGTGGTCCAGGTTTGAATGAATAATTTAATTATGGGAGAGATAAAAACCAACAGTTCAAAGTCAACAAAAATATTAAGAACAATAATTAGGTAGTGTTTTAAACTTTTTTCAATAATGCTTAGTCGCGTACCACTTGATTTGATGGATTGATTGATTCGCAGTTGATTTGATGGATTGATTGATTCGCAGTTGATTTGATGGACTGATTGATTCGCAGTTGATTTCGTACTTTTTTTTTTTGATTTTTCTGTGACATATTATTATGAGTAGATCGATAAAGCTTTGAATTATAATAATAAGTTACCTACTGAGTTATTTTATTATTTTGAGTATTAGATTCTAAATATTTCAACGCTTCAAAGATCATCCTTAACCCATTCCACTAATATTTTACCCTACCTGTAACCATTAGACTACCAATTTATTATCTACTTATGTATTTTCACACTGCACTGAAATTACTTGCCTATCACACATTTAACACGATTTATACTATGTTTACACGTACTGGCACAAACATTTGATTAAAAACACGATCCCACCTTTATTTTTACGAAAGCTGCGAGCAAAATGCTTTGCGACCAAACTTACACTGCAAAGATTCACCTTTGCCAACCCTCTAATGCCTGTGATTATTACCTTTACCACACCTTTGTCAAGTAATTACCTTCACAGTTATGTTTTTACAATGCTCTAACCTGAAAATGCGGCAACGCCACTTATATTGAACCTTATTAGAAGTGAATAGGGTTGCGGATAAGATGAATTTTCGTAAACAGAGAAAGGCATTGACAGAAATATTTATTACACCTCAAAGGGTTGGGTAATAGCGTGATGGTTTTATGGTTCTACGTTGTGCAATTTTCCTGCATTGTACAACTAAACTGATGTATTGGTAAATACTACTTTGCGTAATTTTGATACTTGAATCGAATTTTTGCGTTTACGAAAAGCTCAATTTAATAATAGGTACCTACTTACTAACAATTTATTGTTCATACGTTTTAGTAGATTGTGCATGTCATGGTTAGAAATCTGTTTCCGGAATTACATTAGCTATAGAAAAATGCCTTAGCTACAGTTTCACTTATTAAGGAAAGTCATCTATACCTACTCATAATAAAATGCATCTCACAACTATCAAAATATTATTGGAAACACACAGAAAACTTAAAAAAACAACAATGTTAGTTAATGGAAATGCAGCAGTATTTAATACAATTTAGGACATAATAATATTAAAGTTAATTATAAAATTATCGTGCCAGCAAGAAAATCGTGGAATAATCTTAGGTACATTTGGCGCTAAAATTCTATTGACGTAATAAAATGTAAAGTTATTCGCATCATAAAATATCAATATTAACCTATTGCATCGGCTTGCATTGAACCACTATATTAGTTTTATAACACATAAAATACCTATCAGGAATAATAATGAGAAATCGGAGATTACAATGTAATACAGCAATCGGTATAGATGACGCCATCTTTTCTAATAACAATGACAACTATATTATATTATTGACATTTATTTACGTACTAAAACAAAACGCTGATAAAATGTCAAAGGTACTCTTTTTATTATCTTAATACAAGGATGTTTATAGTTTAGTAATAATTTATGCCATCCATTAAAGGTATTTATTTACGATTAGGCGCTTGTTAACGTCGAAAGCTCAATAATTAATTATCATTGTTTCTAATTGAAAATTATTTATTAAACACCTTTCTTTGTAAAATATGGTTCGGCAATTTTCTTATGAAAGTTAATCGAGCCTAAGATTTAGTCTAATACTGTAACTAGCCGGCAAAGCGGCCGTTGAAGTTACCTACTTTTTTTGTAATTGTTTGTAACTGTTTATTATTATTTTATATTTAAATTTTGGTGAATATTATAAAAGTAGGTAATTGCCAGCTGTCCCATTGTTTGAATAGTTTTATTTAAAACTTTACGAAAAAACAGTTTTCATTCTCGTTTTGGCAAGTACCAAACCGTCTAGGCCGTACTATATGTTTGTTTTAGCCAGCAATTAACCACTGGACCATCAATAAAGCGTGCTTGCAAGGCGGCCACCGACAATGGGACCATTGTAACTCCACGTAACCCTTTCTTCGCGACAGGAACAGTTACAACACCTCAGCCTGCCAATAAATACGAAACAACGGAATCCTTCACTCTGACTATTGTTTGACGAACCGTGATTTAAGTTTAGATATTACGGTGCATTTTACCTGTTGCGTTTGAACGGTTAAGAATTCTCAAGGTGGAGTCATTTATTTTGGGAGTAGGTATGGAGATGGGTTGTTGTCAAAAATATAATTTCTTCTTAGTGAATATTTTGAACTCTGTCGGGTTGTTGGAGAAATACTTAGATCCGATTTTGATGTTTTGAAACCTAGCTTTGCCCTCTCTTTCCTTCAATATGAGTAGCATAATACTTTTCTCACACAGAGAGAAGAGCTCCCTCTCACAGAGAGGAAGCCTGTATCCCAGCAGTGGGAACATTATCAGCTGAGTGTGTAACACTTTTTTATACTTAATTTGCAAAAGATAGTAAGGATTGAACTCGCAAAAAAATGTTAAGTGGGTTTGGTTCTTGTATAACTACTTAAGAGCCTATTGAGTTTACGTACATTTTGTAAATAAATAGCCGATAACATAATTAAAGGACCACAGATGCGGATTTAATACCAGTAGCCTCAATTATAAACAAATAAAGATAGGCGCCTATCCACAAGACTACATAATTACCAATTAAAGATTCACATAAATTAAGAAGTAATTAAATTATAAATAACCCTTATTTAATTATTCATGCGGTATTTACTTGTACAAGATAGCAAAGCAACGATATGTAATGAATAAAGTTCTAATAACTAAATTAAATTCAATATTTTTGCTAACAAAATGCTAGACTCAAAAGACCAAAGCCTCTAAGACCAAAATGTAGAAAAGCACCATCTGTGTATCAAAAGACGAACTAGCTTGTCTAGTGCAAAATAACAGTAGCACCATCTTTGGGGACAGACGGTGTTTGCAATAATGCGCCACCCCCTGCAACCCCCGTCTGCAGCCAAGGGTGACAAACATACGGCTGCATTACGTATCGAAGTCGCCTTCGACCCGGCGAGGCGGCCCGACTCTATCGCCAACCCCGAATGAACTCGAACAACTAATAAGTACCTACCCTCGTATTGTATTTAGATTTACGGCACATAAACCTTTTTTATCTTGATTATTTGTCTGAACTGCATATGAATATCCTAATTGTTATCGCAACGATGACGGAAAAGCGTCGCGAACAATAAAGCTCAAGTTTATCCAGACGAAACAGTTCGGCCATGACGCGGAAATGAATTGTTACCATATTTTCTGGGACAAATTTCATTGATGTCACACTTCGATGGTTCTGTCTTGACAAATCTGGGTCGCCGTTGTATACGATATGTGCTGATAAGTTCAGAGACAGTTGATAGCACGTCGTAAGAGATAAATTTTCACTTTATGGGGGAAAAAAGTTGTCCATAATTTTTTTATGCGGCAACTTTGGTGTTAAATGTTGCAAGTAAAAGTAAAATTTCCTAAAATGTTTTTGTAGCACATGTGGACGCTAGTACCTAATAATTATATAAGGGTATTATGTAAATGTAGGTACCCTTAAGTCCCTGTAAGCTACACTGTTTACGACGCCAGCAAAGCGGTTGCAACTCTGTTGTCCCCATGTAGGATGTTATGCTGAATTATTTATTTAGTTTACACCCACCTATCTCGTTTTACGCAGATATTTAATTATACGATTTTAAAATTATGCTTCCTACTTTACGAGTACTTGAAATGGCAAGTTCTTATCTATAGTTAAAGGTACGATTTCAAAATATAGGTATCAAATTCAAGGTGCTTACTTAACACGTAATAGTGGCCGTTGCGACTACTTATTTGGCTTATCAATATCTGTACCAACGGAGTTCTACATAAAAATAGGTAAATTGTATAAAACAATAACTGAAAATATAACCTACTTGCCTACATTCTTTCTCTGACATTATTTTAAAGAAAAGCACCGGTAAAAGCCTTGACGCTCTTTTATCTTATTTTGTCCTAAGAAACGATAAACACGAGACCACTCTACTATCGATAACGCTACAATAAAATCCGTAAATGATCTTCCTTACAACGATAAGGTATCGAAATCGATACCGGTACTTACTAGGTATTCAAAAACCACTAAGAGTTCTTTATTCATCCGTAACATATCGATCGTGAAACACTCAATTTGCAGTTTTTCAAAGGATTATGATAATCCAAATAATTCATTAATCGTCGTGTTCATCGAAGCTACAATATTTTTAATTGTATTCAAATCAATATGGCGTACATGATACAATGTAGGTAGGTTACACATCCCTAGTAAAGTATGAAAGTTAATTCAGAAGATTTGTTTATTAAACCCGTTATTACTGCATTTCATGATTATTAGTTTAAGCCTGGATCTGCCGCATAGATATAGAACTAGAAATAGCTTCTTGGTGACATGTATCTATTTAAATCTTAGATGAATCTAGTATAATATAATCTGGATTATTCAATAAAGCTTGAGACCTTTAGATTCGTATTCAAGAATGCTGGATTGACTGCATTTTCTTCTACTTAACCGTATTAAGAAGCGGATGCTGTCCTTGAATCTAGTAGGTAGTTGTCTATACTAATATTATAAAGAGGTAAAATTTGTTTGTTTGTTTATATGTATGTAGGGGGTAATCTCCGGAACTATCACTCAGAGTTAAAAAATTCTTATTGCATTTGATAACCCAATTTTCGAGGAAGGTTATAGGCTGTCTAACATCACGCTACGAACCTTAGGAACCGAGCAAAATAAAAAAAAAGACAGAAATAACACTAAGCGAAAACGAAGTAGTAGCACGGGGGAGCGATGGGATGCGACGCTACGTGTCGGGGGCTGAAAATCACGGGAGTGAAGTCGCGGGCAGAAACTAGTAATAAATATAAAAAAAATGTCAAATAAAGCTACACTTTGTATTGTATAAATATCACATGCGAACGAAAGATGTGTACGTTGCAGTTTGCCGAAAGGGTACGACAGGTCTCATGAAAAGGTCGCCCAATCGCACGAAGGTACCAAACCGCAATTTATTCTTCCGAATCCGAGCACCAAAGACCATTAGACACGGAAATTAGAATCTTATTTTAGTAAACTCCAATACCATCCATTAGCCATTTTGAACACAAAGTAAACTACAGCTACCATTATACAATCACTTTATACACGCCTCCTCGTTCCTGCCTACTCGCTGTTACATTAAAAGTAATTCAATGTTTCCAAACTCCTTTTAACGTGCCATCGTCCTATAAATTCCATTTTAATCGACTCAGTATCGACTCGTATCATTCCCACAAGAACAAAGAACGCCGAACTATGAAAATTCAAAATTCAAGAAATTGCGTGACAGAAATAAATACTTTCCCTATATACAAGCAATATATAAATATATTCAAACACGTGTTCGTAAGGAAACGAGCCATGCGTACAGAATGACAATAGGGATTTCCCTTTCGAGCGGAAAATTTACGTGATAAAAATTCTAAATAGTCGCGTGTGAAAAAAATTGTATAAGGTCCAAAAATAAGTGGCTGCGGTAGGTGTCATTATGTAGTCTTATAGCGGTTTTGTGTGCGGCCGTAAATCAGAGAAGAACGTGAGAATGGATTCATTATTTAGACAATATACGATACGTGGCTGGCGTTTACGTAGATGAGCTTGGTATACCGTTTGTAGGGTTGCCTTTATACGTGTTTGCGCAGATTTCAACAAACTTTGACGTTATACGGAAGCTATGGCGTGAGATTGAAACTTACCCTATGAGCTTACTAACAACTTGTACTTATTGATGCTTGGTTATCTGAAAATTCATTACAACATAAGATCAAACAAAAGCTAAGGTTAAAATCATTAAAAACCCACTTCATAATCAACAATAACTCTTTAAAAATCTCTCATCTGCCCCTAGAAATCTCTTTACCACTTGTCGAAAGAAAGATACATACCCTACATATCTACATTTTTGAACTAATGACATTCACCACTCAAGTTGTCAGCACATAACCTCGTGTTATCAAACGCAACCCTACGCTATCTACCTAGTTACGGGCTTCGGGCCGTTGGCTCGATGATTCCCGACAGATACGGATCTCCTCGAGTTTTGCGTAAACTTGTTCGGTTATGTAAACGTGTATTAGATTCTGATTAAGCGATTGACTAAAAACGGTTGGAATGTTGATGTTTTTTAAGCTCATACGTCACTCTTACGTATTACGTTGTAGTATTACGGTTGTTGGACGAATGATTCGATTCAATAACACTGAGATGACGATGATGTTTATATTTTGACAAATTAATCATTAACTAAATTAGATTAGGGCTCTAGTCATAATAATATGACCTTAACAACTGATACATAAGCATCTACGAAAATTTCAATTTGAATTAAGTTAGCATTTTAATACCTATGTGCATTTGTAGGTGTACATAAATGTCTGGATAATTTGGTTCCAGAGTTTCAGGTATCAAGAATCAACACAAAAATCTACCGTAACCAAATAGTTTGCACAAGCCACCGTTTTATCTCAGAGGGCGCACAATGCACCCTCTGCTGCAATCTCAACCCTTCCACACAAACAGTTCTTTCTCCCTCTCACAGATGGCGCCACTTTCTTTGCCGTCAAAATATTACAAATCTATTCATATTAAACGTGTTGATTCATAAAATCAACGTATAACGTTACACAAATTGAATATTAGTAGTCGAATAAAATAATAAAAGAGTCATCGTTCCACAGTTCAGAGTTCGTATGTTGACCTTGCTAAATAGTTGTCAAGCAAAATCACAGATGGCACTATCCTTGCGAAATTCGGCAGCGGATCGCAAAATTTTATGATTAATAAAATATGGATTATAATAAATATTTTATTACCGTTTTACGAACGTGAATCGTAATCGTGACGTGCGTAATAATTAATAGGAAAATATTAATCACATTTTAATTAATGCAAATCCGAAGTAGGATTTAAAACGATTATAATTAGGTTTATAAATACGGAAAGTAGGTATAATTAGTGTTTAGGGATTATCGTTGATAATTACTTTAACGTTTACGTTATCGTGATTTAAAAGGTCATCAGGACAAGTATGTGCACGATACTTGAGATGCGATTGAAAGCCCATATAACAACACGCTTTGAACTCTAAGAGGGTAAGTAGATAAACATATTTATAAAACGCTGCTACTGATAAGCAGTAGGTACCTACCAAAGGACCACAAAATATGTAAACTACACAAGCTAAGTAGAAGCAGCCTGGAGTTCCATTGAATGCGCTGAAAACCTGCACTGAGGTTTTTATTGGGTAACCCACGACTTCGTCCGCGTGAAATTTCTATTATTCTATTTTTTTTTTATTATTATTATTTTTTTCCTTTGTTTCCATGACCTACCTGTCGCATCGCATCGCCTGCCCGCGCTATTACTTCGTTTTCGCTCAGCGTACTTTCTGACTTTTTTCTGTTTGCTCGGCTTCTAATGGCTCTAGCGTGATGACGCCTTGCTCAAGAATTGGGCTATGAATTGAAAAAAAAAAAAAAAAAAAAAAAAAACAAATAACAACCGGTACTTCCAGAGATTAGCGCGTTCAAACAAATAAAGTTTTCAGCTTTATTATTAGTAGTTATAGAGTATACATAGATTACAAACATCTCGCAAACCTCGACCTACCCCCAAAGTTAGACCTGAAGGAGGATTCAACCGCACTAGTTTTCTAAAAGGGGACTCCCTTAACATCAGAGGGGCAATTCTCGTAATTTAAAGAACGTTCCCAGTCTGATCTCAGTCTAAATCTGTCAAAAAATACTTCTAATTTCCCTACATTTTGACAAGTTTTTGACATTTGTTTGTCGCTGAGATGACACTGCTACTAGATTTTGAACGTTTAAAATTACGAGAATTGGCCTTCAGATCAGTAGATCATTATCAGTGGATCAGTAGATTCTATAGTTTCTGCTACATCCATTCCTATTCTTATACCCTGTCCATTAGGTTAACCGTTTTTTATAGCTGTCTTAGAACGTACATATTCAAGATTATGTAAAAGTTAACTTTAAAATGCGTAACAAAATAAATATAATTATAAACTGCCTTATCTTATTTATGGTTTCTTATAGACATTATAATCCGTACGTGTATCAATCAATGTATTGTGTATTGCTGCAATTACTCGTTCCATCTGTCATTAAACGGTTTACCTAATGGAAAAATGAAGCAAATGGAACCAGAGCCCTCCAAAAAAAATTGTTATACCGTCTATTATTTTATAACCATACAATCGGTTTATTCACCAAGAGTTACCATACAATAATACAAAGCAGTAGGAAACAATCATGAAAACAAAAATTAACATTGTTATTAGCTACACAATTAGATTTCGTAGAGGGTCTACGCCCTACGGCCTACGCGCTACGAAACTACGATTTTTTTTTTGCCAATTACGACTCACTTAACTATTGCCATAGTATTTTTACTAGTCATTTCAAGGTACTTGCCTGAATTATTTTCCTACATAAATAATTTCCGATAAGGATCCGGTCTTGACATAATATTCAAATACTACAGTTAACTACTACGAGTACAATTAGTAATATTACTGACCCGAATAGTCGTGTTAAGTCTGTTAAACCTTTTGTTATTATTCCATTGAGGAACCTACTCAAGGTTAGGAAAGCGGACAGTATGTAGAGGTTAGTGGAATGAAATAAAACTAAAGCTCAGTGTTTTATAAGGATTTTAGTGGGAAAAAATTAAGAATATTAATATAAATTGATAAACAAACCAAACCTTTTGATAGATACAAGAAGAAGCTAATAAAAAAGGAAAGAGTAACATTCAAATTAAAAATATAAAAATCCTTTAAAATGTTTACCACAGCCAAGGAGTTTGCCACAGTACCCATAGAAAAACTTAACCATAGCTAGCCATAGTTAAGTATCTAAACTAATCTCAAATTATTTGTACTGTTAAGTTTTCTAATTGTGTTTCCAATAAGAATATTTAATCTGAGTTAAAATGCCCCAATACTAAGTAAAGTCCCAATAGTAAGTAGAATATAAGTGTGTGTCAGTGTTTCTCAAAGGAACGTAACATTTAAGTGCTGGACCAAAGATCACAGTTAAATTGTGTTACAAAAGTGACAAGTTGCTCGAATATCGTCTACGAAGGCTACAGTTAACCATCTACTTCAATTCACCAAACAACCAGCGTGGGCGGCAACCAGCTGCTACTAGAATATGTTTGCATTAATTCAGAGAAAAATAAGAAAACGTTTTAATTTAATTATAACAAGAATGAACCGTAAAATATATTACTTATTGAACCATAGAATCGACGTCTAGGTACTCGAGACATCCATGGATCGCTACGACACTTTTATAAGCGCACATACGACCACCTTATAGCATATTTCGCTAAATAAGAAATACCTCTATCATCGCCTTCCCTTTTACACCCCCAAATGACACTACCGAACGTTCGGAACGCGCGTCTATCAAAAACTATATTTCTTACCTCCCGAACACAAAGAGAAAAATGACGTACATACTCAGCGTAAGCTTCTAAATGTCCCGTAAAAGTATTGAGAGCGAAAAGTCGCTAAATTTGAGGCGTTCTTTGAGGCTTTTTGAGGAAAGCCCCGATGCTGGTGTTATAGGCTATCAGAGGGCGAGGCGGGAGGCTCTATAGGCACTTTACACGCTCTACCGCAGCTAACCTCCGCCCAAATGTAATAACGCGCCGCCAGCTCTCTGTTTCAATTTGGGAACAAATTGAAATTGTTTTTATTTGAATAATATTACTGTACAGTCGCTGTAGTATCCACGAATGGCCAGTTATGATATTACATTATTTTATAACGATATGTTGTTGTTGAAAACGATACTGATCGTAATCTTTAGTCGTGGGAGAAATTCGAGTTTCGTAGATAAGCGGATCTTTCATTAAACAGGTAATAATATATCAGCTTATGTGTCGGAAATCTGATCTTTATTCAAATAAGTGGTACAACATAGTTGTCTGCTAGTGCCTGATCAATATTATCTATCCTGAAGATTGTCACTTACCTGTTACAAAACGTAAACTTACCACGGTCAGTGATCATTACAAAAACTGCAACATTACCGACTCCGACATGAAACCTCTTTTAAACATCATACCTATGAAATATGTTTAAGACTGCTAAATTAAATCTTCGCTACTGATTGGGTTCAAGGCGTCGTCATTTAAAAACCCCATTGTTTCTACTCTCAAGTCTTTTGTAACAGTCGGTAGCATTATTGGCTGAGGTACCTATTTTACTCCGAAATAATTACCGAAACAAAAAGGAATAGGACTACACTATTTATTACTATACGCAGGAGCTGGGGTTCAAAGCCCTTTTGCCAACTCCCCTAGGTACACTTAATTAGAATGAGCCGGTTTTACTTAGAAATTATCTCACGAACAAAATTTTCAGTTAAAGATACCTAGCTTAGCTTTTCGCATCGATAACTTATCCACTTTCAGAGAAAAACCTTGCAATATAGGTGCTTTTAAATTCACGTTTATTACACAGTTTCAGGCCCTTTCTGATTCAAATTCGGCATGTTTTCGTATTCAAGTCTTGTACAAAATAATTCCTATTAATAAAATTATTATAAACGTTGTTCATTGTTACGCAATTCCGGGTGCTTCAGTGGGGATGCGGGGCGCGCGTTGCATCCTTTATCACGGCGCGGGGGGGTGAGGCTGCCGCGGGGCGAGGGGGGCCGCTGGAAAAATTGCACATAAATATTGAAGCTGCCACTTACACGTGCGCCCACCGAATGCCGCTCGCTTCGTGTGGATAAGGCTTAATTTTTTTAACGTTTTCTAATTTTTTATAGAGCTTTTGATATCTGATTTTCATGAAAACGCATGAAAAGTGGTTTTGCTGTGGGTAGTTTGATTTAAAAAAGCATGGTTGCAACTTTAATCATTGCTATCAGCTTGAAGTAGAAGTTATAGGGTGTACCTCTTTAAAGAATTTCCAGATATGAAATGAACAACTACTTTTTGTTGATCGGATATCATTCATCAGAAGTAATTTTCTTAGCCTTTTCCATTATAACCACACATTAATGTGTATTAAACCTAGCTTTGAAATGCCTCAAAAGGGACCTCCGGCGAGTCTACTTGGACACACTTATAGGTATATCCAGCAGTGAAAGTTTTTCAACTGAAATGATGATTATGATGAAACCTATTGGTTGATCTATGTAGGAACAAAACCCAAAGGGGGCATTTATCGAAGTATTCAAGCTATTATAATATGTATTTAATAAGGTCTTGTTGACCGATATTACTTAGTATGTGCAGGAACACCTTCAACCAATTTCGAAAAATTTACTAAAATAGTATTATTTCCGGTTGGACTGGAAACAGACCCCAACGTAGTTAGGAAAAGTCTACGCAGATGACGATAATGATTTCCTCCAGAAAACAGCTTCATAAATACCTATATTCAGCCTTAACTAACCTACTGCCTGGCACACGCTTCCTCTGTTTGTATTACCTCCACCACTCGTCCACCATCCTGTGCTGGTGTGCTGTCCACTCCGAAGTGCAAAGTGCGAATGTTCGGATCGGACCGACACATGGCCGAACCGAATATTATTGAAAAATGCGAAAAAAGTTCGGATCGGCTCAGTTGGGTCGGGACCTTATTCAATATTCGAAAGAGTGTAGGAGTGTAGGATCGGAACCGACCGAACCAAACAGTAACTTTGTAGCAGGAAACGGCCGAACATTCGGCCGATACTACTTCGGAGTAGGCCCCCTGGTCTGCACGACTCAGTGTAAATCACGGCAATCAACTGTGACATTAATTCATCTTGTTCCAGGATGTTCGCAATCTATTCACCAATGTCTCACGACTTGTCTGATATCTTGAACCTATCTTGCAAGAATAGAAAAACGATCTGCACGTTTTCATTTCTTCTATAATGCCTTTACCTTAAGTCTGCTTAATATTTGGATTTTCGGACCTGTTTATATATTTAAATATCTTGGCATAAATATCAAAGATTATGTTATTTCAGTAGGTACTGTAAAGGTTGTCCACCAAAGTCAACATTCTGTAGTACAGGCTGACTATAATTTAGCGCGGGTTCCATTCGAACATTCAAGCAAGTTTAGAACGGGGTGTCAAATATGAGTTTAGGCTGACAGACAAAAGAATGAAGATGTATATTTTATAGGAATAAAATATTATTATTATTATTGAACGAGATAAGTCGTCGTTTGATTTTATTCCTCCCGGTACCGAGAAGCTCGTAGAGAGCTTCACAGTACTTACTTATGACAGAAAAATTTCGGATTTACCGTCATCTTAATTCATTTATGATCAAGCTATACAATAACATGAAAAATGTAAAAAATTAACGATCACATACACACACCTAGGCACTGCACTGATAGGTAATTGCTAGTTTTCCCATGCACAACCAATCAAAGGCAAGCGAGTCATAAATAATCTATCCTCTTTTCTATGTATTAGTAACTTGTGATTGCAGGCAAGTAGCAATAGCTTACAAGCTCTGTAAGGTAACGAAGAAACATTTAATGAGCTTTTTATGGTCTTTTGTCTTATAAGTGGTCATTAAAATCAAACACCACCGCCTTCTGCGGTATTGTTGCACATACGTCTTCTGTGTCGGCTTTCAGGAAAAATCAGTATTAATATTCTACACATTCCTTAACTTAATGTATACTTAACTTAATGTAATGGTATCGATATTTTTTTTCATTTTACCGTATTTTAACCTGAGTTTGCTAATTATAATTCGATAATCGCTTAATTTCTAACCAAGAAGTCAAGCGATTAAGCCAGTAAAGTACCAATTCCTAAGAGAATTGGCGATAATTTTACCACAAAATACTTTACTTTCCCGATTTGAGAAAAAAACAAGACCTTCCGAATAATTGCCAGCTTCTCGCGGCACATCCACACTATCTCAACGTCGCGGCGCTGCGATGGGAGCCCTCGTTCTTTTCTTGTAGCAAATTTCGCAACAATCTCACTTATTATGCCACACAAATTTCCGCTCCCCGCCCAACTCCAGACGTGAAATTAAAATTTCCTACTTTACCCCCCTTTTTGTATACGATACGAGCCGAATAGCTAAATAAATATTGCTACTTAAGAACCTTTAGTACGCGGGCTACGTTATCTTTTTATGGGGATTTGTACTTATTAGTTTTCGAGCTAAGAAATTGGGGCATTCCTTCTTGATCCGGTGAGGAATTTTAAGGCAATCTACTTAGTCGTATTAGAAATTGTGGATACTCTTATATTTTACTTGCAAGTTTCATTTACCAATTTCTCAGAGTCTCTTCCCCTGTCTCCGGATATCTACCAAACCAAGGCAAAAATGACACATAACTTGTATGAAATTAGCTGAAAAACTGATTAAATTAAAAGGTCAAACAGATATATTAAATTAGTGTTGAAAACAAGTCTAATAAAAAACACTTGAAACCTATGAATGAAATAATGGTCCGCATCACTGACCAACTACCATCTACATGTACGAGTAGAATTCCTATCGGTGTTGTTGCTTATAGCATTATCACTTCTCAAGCCTCCCCTAGGAATTGAATAAGGGATCTTGGACGAATGGTGCTACACACACACACCTCACTTGACAGGGCGGTAGATAAATTACCACAATATTATATTGAAATAAGGGCACAGATGCTGCTCTCCTTCCTTATATTATATCAGATTTTCCTCCTAATTGTCCATGACAATCTTAAGAAGTAATTGGGATGATTGGTAATGGGAATTTGGATACCTATACCCAAGGTCCAACGACTACTTATAACAAAAAAAAACTGAATCAAATAGTTTTTTAACAGCGTTAATGGATCTAAGTAGGTTCGTTGGTAAGGTAGGTAGTTGACGGGGCGCGACAGGGCCGAAGCCTGCCGGGGTAGCGGGATCGTCCGAAAGGGTTACCGCTGCCCTGGTACATAAAGGGTTAAGGAAGGAACACGGGTGGGTTTTAGTCAGTAGGAGTCTGACACTCCCTTCTGCTCCACCCAGAGCGGGAGGGGTCATTTGATGATTTCCCATCCTCAAAAAAAAAAAAAAAAGTAGGTTCCAGATTTCAGTGACGTCTGAAAAGTTTCCTATAAGGTTAAATTCAAAGTATTTTCTGATATTACTTGAGAAATGAAGAATTTTAAGAAGTAGATTGTGATACATTTTTGCCCTGCAACTCATCTTCATTGCGTACCTCCGCTTCATTGCTTAACAGTGCCTCTGGTCCATCCTTATGCTATTGTGTTTTTACATAGGTGTGTAGGTATGGTTATAAATTCCTAAATGAACGGGAGCGAGATAAAAGCTCTCGAGGACTTCCAACTGACGATGAGTCTAATAGACTTTTTCTGTTTCAGGTGACGATGTCGGCATCTGGGGTGAGTACAACATTGATTGATCTTCAAGACCAAGCTTACTAGAGTCTAGCAATTATTGGCTTGAAACAGGAATTTTTCTAGTGTCAGTCCACTCCAAAACTGTGTTTCTGACAGTTCTTTGGATGTTTTGTATACTCATTGCTATGGTGGGCGGAATCATAATATTCAGTGTGTATAAAAGGCATTTTGCGATTTAATACATTCCGAAGATGAGTTACTTACCTATGTGGTTTTCGTAGTCCAAACTGAACTGACTGCTTTTAAATTGATGAAGGTCAGGCTTTTACAGATGTCTTTAAAAAACCTTGCTTAATATACATTCGATCTTTAAGTATAATAATGATGGTATATGCAAAGAAAAGTTACTGAAGAAAGAAATATTTAATTCGAGAAGGTAAGCTTGGTTCTTTTGATTTAATAACAGTGACTTACGAAAAACCATGAAAATTGGCATGAAGACAGCAAAAAATGCTGAAAATGATCTAGTAAGAATTACTGAACTGAAGCGCCGTAAAAACTGATAGCCGTTTAACATAAAACATGGCCCACAATTACACTACTATAGAACATAAGTGGTATATTTGTCACATTGATGGCTGTTTCATTGAGACAAAGCAAGTTTATATCGGATTTAAAAGCGTTGGATCTATAAACTGGTCGTTAAATCTCACAAGCGATAGTTGTAAATTTTCCAAAGACTTCGGAACACTTTTACGATGGTCGTCGCTCCGCCCACCGGCGACTTTGCGGCTTGCAATATAGAGATTCCCGTACACCGATACATCTATAAAATAAGGGTGATTGCACCGACGCTCGTGTTCTTTTTAGGCAACGTGCCTTCTTTGGTGTTTGTTCCACATAAGTGCAAACTCTTGAACTAGTTCTTAACAAAGTAAGTACTCTATGTAAGGTGTTTTGACTTTATTAGCCTAGACTGATTTGAAAGCAACAAAGTTGCTTGTTCGAATTTCGATGGACTTTTAGTACTGTCGCATTGTTTGGTGTTTGTAAACAAGACTAGAGTTAAATAATACGAATAGGAATTTGAACATTATAATCATCTACGCAAAAAAAAAAACAGGGAAACAATTTTCGTCACCCTAAAATGTTCAATAAATTTCTTTAGAAATATTTTTTTTTAATGTAATTGTTTTCTGTTCCTGGTGATAATGTATCTAGTCTTTATTGTAAAACAAAGACCTACTTATTTTTCCCTCAGTACCAAAATTTTTCAGTAAGTGTTTCTCCGTCCTCTTCTTCGATATTTTACTTATATTCATATTTTATATAGAGAAATTGCTTATTTGAATCCACCTTTAGGTAGTTCATACTTACCTAAGTAGCATATCATATAAGTAAGCACCCTAAACGTTACTCTTATTAGTTTCCTAAATCAATCATCAATCAGGAACAAAATGATCAGCTCACAGGTTAGTTATAGTTCCTTATAATAACAACAACACCTGGTAACTACCAATAAATCAAGGCATTGATGACGCAAATGGTATTCTTATTAGATATTATGAGGAATACTTACTTGCAAAGTAGCATACAGCATAATCAGCCTATAATGTTCCCACTGCTGGGACATAGGCCTCCTCTCTATGAGAGGGAATGGGCCACTATCCACCACGCGGGCCCAATGCGGGTTCGTGGATGTCTCATGTCTTTGAATTTTTGGTTCTAAGACATGCCTGTTTCCTCACGATGTTTTCCTTTACCGTTTTGAGAGCAGTGGTGATGAAGTTAACTACACAAAGTAAAGTGCCTAACTGGGTTCGAACTCCCGACCTACAACTCGTAAGTCGGAGCTGATACCACTGGACCACCACTGCTTGCAAAGTAGAATAATCTGAAAATAAATTTGTAACGTTCGAAACATTCTATTAGATGAAGTACGAACAAGAGATTTTTTAGAGAAATGCACACGACCAATTTTATTCCTATGTCGCTGTACCAACTAATGAAAGTAGAGCAGTGTTATTGACACAAAACCATCGATTATGTGTAGAGCCCTTCTAAAATAACATCACCATCGGCCGTGAGGTCCGAGTACTCATGGACCTAAGGGCTGACTTTTACCTTGGCCAGAGGCTAAGCATTGCCATACAATGTGGCAATGCCACCTGTCTCTTGGGTACATTACCAGTCGATGCGGAGGAATTTTTCGACGCCTTATTTTAGTTAGGCTATTATATTTTTATTTTAATCATTTGTTAGTTAATTTAGGGCTGTTTTTTCAATCATCTGATAACTTTATTCGAAGAGAGACACTGATGAATACTTTTAAATGTAATTTGATAGATGTTGGAGGAATAATTAATTTTATTCCTCGAATAAAAGTTTTCTGGCGATGGAAAAATCAGCCCTTAGTAAAAGAAGTTTATCCAGTGTACATATTTTTATCCTCTTTATCATCACCTTTTGTACTAAGATGGTTATATCACAATATAAGATGTAATGATTTTTACAACAGCCAAAAATGTATTGTTGTAGAGATGAAAATGGAGACTGCTACGTCATATCCTTTATTTTCTATTTATATTTTTTGAGTAAATTGGAAAACGTAAATAAAGATTTTATGTTGTAACTAAACTTCTTTGTTTACCATTTTTAATAAATATGTGTAAAGAAACAATAATCAAACAAGGAGCAGTGGCTTCATTCTTATTCACTCATCAAAGAGTATTAGGCCGTCTATCATTTTTATTTATTGTCTTTTTTTCTAATATTTATATGCTTCATGCACAGTATTCTAATTTAAGAATATCCGCAGTCTTAAAAAAAATATTGCATGAGATGGTAATTTACCAAGTTGATATTTTTTTCTTTAAATATATCGCAATACAAAAGCGATATCTACTTGTCAAAACAATTTATCTACGCAAAATGCAAAATGTAACGGTCCAAAGAGTTTCCTCCATCGCAGCGATACATTAAACTGTCATTAACCTCATTAAAAATCAATTTAAAAAATTGCTCATATCGCGAAATAAACGGCTTTAACTGGCCATATCATGCATTCCATACGTTTACGGCGAAAACATCACAATAACAACATAAAACCTATACTTATGCAATGTTCTACTGCCTCACAGTCGTACCACCGACCTGATAAAGCTGAAAAGGCAACTTAAGCCTATAAAAACCATGCACTAAACACATTTAACAATCAAAACTGTAACAAATAAATAAACTTCGCAGGCAATAAACGGTTTTATTTTAACAGTCGTAAAGTTTGTTATTGCACATGTGCTCGGTGTAGTTACGACCAATACGTATGAATGAAACGTGTGACAGAGAAAGGAACATTCAAAGAAACGAGATGGATAGTACCCGTCCGTCCACGTGGCCGGCGTAACGCAATTTAGAGCAATTCATGTTTTGATTTTAATATTTTTAGCTTTTTTCATTTATAATTTTGCAATTATTGATTTCACAAAATAACTGTTGTGTCAAGAAAAGACACTTTGAAAATATTAAAAAAAATCTGATCTGGCTTTTTTTTTAACAAAAAACATTATCATAAAAACCGTCAAAATATAATTTGATTTTTTGTTTTAATTCATGTAAGTTATAAAATGAAAAGAATCATTTTGTAACAGGTAGCAACTTCAGACTGTAAAATAATTTCACACACTTCTATTTTTTTTATTCTTAAAGAAAATACTGAAACCTAAATATAACCAAACAATAACAATACTTTTTCATGTTTTTGTACATATTTTTTTTTGTGTATCCTCTATTGGATTACACTATGGCTGGCATATTTTTAAGTCATTCAGGAAGTTAAAATTACACATTCAAGAAAAAAAATATTATTGTAAAAACAAACAAAATTTTACAGGTTTGTGAAATAATTGTACACTATAAAATTTTATTCAGTACCAGATAATTACAAAAAATTACATTTAATATTAAAAGTAATGTTGCAATTCTGTTTAAAGCCATTCAGTTTGACAGCTAGAAGTGCCGGAATGGTTTGTGATTGGCGGTGAATGTTCTGCACCGGATCACTATTGGTGTAGACGAGGTCGGTGCGGAGGTGCGGGGCGCCCGGCGCCATTACGAACAATGGCCGTCGGAATGGTCGTTAGCGAATAGCTTTTATCTCTTTCTAATATAAGCCACGCAGGTAGGAATTAATGAGACGGAGAGGGTTCTGGCGGGTCGCCCCCGATCATCGTTGCGTCTCGCTCGCACGCACGTGGCGTGTTTCGCTGTCTCGAGCGCGGCGCGCGGCAGCGGTAACGCTCGCCACGACGGGGAATTCGGAGTCGTAGAGCCTCATACGCGGGTCATAAACGATCCGCGGCCATAGTAGAGGTGCACGCGCGAGAATCGATCCGAATCGCCGGCGATAAACGCATCTCCCGCGAGGCGATCGTCGCGCGCCGCGTCGCCGCCGAGCGATGAGTTCCAAGTTCATCATCGATAGCATGCTCCCGAAGTACCACCAGCAGTTCCACCACCAGAATTTGTTCGCGGGTGCTGGGGCGTCGCCTATAGAGGCGTCGCTGTCATCTTCGCTGTCGTCGTCTCTGTCGACGTCGCTGTCAAGTTCGCTGTCTGGCGGGCTGGGAGCGGCAGCGCTGGGGGCAGGCTCGCCGGGCGCCGGCAGCCCGCAGCGGTCCTCGTCCTCGTCATCGGCATCGCCGGGCGCACCGGCGAGGATGTATCCTTACGTGTCGCATCACCAGCAGTTCGGAGGTTCTGTGCCGTTTTCTGCTGGTGGCGGTTTATCTGCGGCGGATGACAAGAGTTGTCAGTACCGGACGGCCGTGGGAGGAGACCCGATGGTGAACTACGCGCTGGGTCAGCACAACGGCGGGGCGGCGGTGTCGGCGGCATCAGCCAGCATGGCGGCCGCTGCACAGTTCTATCATCAAGCAGCGGCTTCTGCGGCATCGGCAGCGTCCGCCGCCACCGTGGACGCCATGGGAGCGGCGTGCTCGCAGCCAGGCTCTGCCCAGCCCCTGCCAGACATACCGCGGTACCCCTGGATGTCCATCACTGGTAAATGTTTTACTCCTTCACTGCATGACAGTTTGCGCTCTTGGCGTTCCTGAAACAATTGTTACGAATTCGTTTTTGTGTTGCTTATAAAGCCGAAGATAAGTTTCATTATTTATAGGAAGTCTTATCAGGCCGTTGTGTACTTAGCAGTTAGATTGGCTTTAATGTTTTTGTTTAGTGCCAATTAAGGTGTTGTTTCTAGACTAAAATTGTTAATTTATTGTTGATTTTATGCTGTCTTCACTGAAGCATTTTTTCGTTTCGCTTTTACCGTTTTTAGTAGCTCCTGAATTAAAATATTTATTTTATTGATGTGCTTTAAGTTAGCCGATTATTATTATGATTTATTGATATTAATTAACACTATATAAACAAACATTGGTGATATATATAAAAAAGGAATTAATAGTCATTTACTTGTTATTCCAATTAGAAGTAGTCATTTACCTATTTTCGTAAATGTATACCCATTCTAATTCGATTTTAGCACTTATTTAACAATAAAATAATTCAAACAGTGCTATATAAACGCAATAAAATTGACCATTATTATTTTTATTGTCAATGAATCACAAGAAGTATCCTTTATGGGTACATAATAATTTGGGTAAAACTTTAGCAGCTGTTTTATTCTGAATAGCATAAAGTTAATTCTGACCACATGTAATTTGGATTGTTGAATATCAATAAGGTAATTAAAGAAAGTATAAGGGTGTTTTGGTATAAACAGGCTATAAAACAATCGAGTAAAGGTCGTAAATGTTGCGCGAGCGCTTCGGTTCGGTTGGATCTCTCTCGGCTCTGCCGTCGGTTGCCGTCGCTCGCACCGCCCATTCCGCCGTCGGCAATGGGCGGGACCATAATATGCTTACAAACTTTACATAGAACTTCAGTTAATACCTAAAACTTATTTTTAACTGCAAAATATTTTTATTAGCGTTTTAATTACTGTTTAGGTCATTAAAATAATGTTTATTATTAAGTATACCTAATAAATTAATTATTTTAATCAAATTTGCAATCATTATAAAATGTTTAATGGCCAATTGCTTTAAAACGGGTTAGTAGGTACTTAAAACATTTAATGAAATATTCCAAATAACTTCTTATTTACTGAGTAGGTTCGTTTTAGCTAAAAATTAACCAATTAAAATTGGCTGAGAATTGGTTAAATATCAATAACAATTAATTTAAGTAACTTCCTATTCTATAAAAATAACAAGCTAATAGGAAAATTGTCATTTAAAAACACATACCTTTCTGAAAGCAAATGCATTAAAACATTTAACGGATAAGTCGCCAAATCCATTTATAAATTCTGTAGCTGTCTTTAAAAATACAACCGGGAAAATATAATAGTAGGTCAGAGTAGTCAGTACCAACTTACCTATGAATTTAGAGTTTAAGTCTTGTGAGGTCTACTTAGTACTCAAAAAAGGCGAACGATTACAGACTCAAAGTGCCTGTACGTTTTGCATACAATAGTGCTATTATTTTTATTCGAAGTTTTATTATCTGGCAATCAATCTTCCGCGGTTATTACAGGGTTAAATATCGTATTCAATTGGATGGAACGATTTAAATTATTTAATCGATTTTTTGGAGTGGTGCTGAAGATGACGAAAATGATTGATATAGGAGGTACCTACCTAAGCATAAGCTGAACTAAGAATAAAAATATTATAGAATAGTAAAATCAAAGACAGAATAAAAGATGGTGAACAGTTTACAAGAATATCTTTTATACTTATTATTAAATCAATTTAATAAAATGACGCGTAACATGATTGAGAAACCTACCTTCCCTAATAAAACAAACAATAAAAATCATTAAAGAAACTTTAAAAATTGAATAGGTAGGTAGGTAGATAACTAGATAAACGGTTAGTTGTTTTTAAACATAATTATCATTGTTTATTACCAATTACCTATTTGGTCACTTATCTATTAAATTATATTTTGATGTACCTTTTCATGTATGTAGAGCTATTATATTAAATTATATTAGCTCTACCTTCGTACGTAGACCTCTATTTTTGCGGTATTTTAACGAAATATACCTAATTGCTATCGAACCAATTAATATTTAGTAAAAACTGCAATTTGTAGCAAAAAATGAATCAAAAGGCACGATTTATATAACATAATACATATTCAGCACATAATTACAGTCAAAACTAAATTATGTCACTATGAAAAAGTGTAACACAAATGTTGGTCAAGTGCGAAACGTAGCTATTTACTTTAGATTTTGTTGATTATTTCGTCTTATTATTATAGTAAATAATTACTTTCGGTATCTATAGTATTTTACATTCAAACAATTTAAGGAAAAGCATACACCTAGATGTCAGCATAGTTGATGGGGCCCGATAGGGCCGAAGCCTGCCGGGGTAGCGGGATCGTCCGAAAGGGTTACCGCTGCCCTGGTACATAAAGGGCTAAGGAAGGAACACGGGTGGGTTTTAGTCAGTAAGAGTCTGACACTCCCTTCTGCTCCACCCAGAGCGGGAGGAGTCATTTGATGATTTCCCATCCTGAAAAAAAAAAAAAAAAAAAAAAAGCATACACCTACCTACCTATCCATATCGGTATCTTAAAATATTAAAAGATAGAGATTTATGTAGATACGGAAACCAGAAATTAACAAATAAATCATTTAAAAGTAACCCAGCAAAAATGGACCATTATACAAAATTAAAATCATACTAATTACTAAATTAAGGTTCAATAAATCATTTTTTATTGCTTTATCGTTTAGAAATAAAAACTAAACATATACATACACATACCTGCAGACTATCAAACAGGTCTAAATTTTAATCTATAATTAAAAATAGTAGTTTACAATAACCTTTTTTATGAATGTCACATTGAAAATAATTATGTAGAGTTTTGAAAAATTTTGAAGATTTATATGTATTTTAATTAATATAATTTTTTCAATCTATTATATTATTTCCATCCTACCGTTTCTAACTGTCAATATTTTGCCCAATTTATATTGATAACCCTATAAATATTGATTTACTGTGAGCTTTATCTACAATACCGAATAATGACCTTCATTTAACAATATATTATTATGGTATCTATATAAATCAATTAGGGCCATTACAACATAATTTTTATATGCCTTTGTATCTATTTACATACCAAATTAGGCAAGTAGCTAGGTAGATACATGTTTTTTAGAGTTCTGTGGACAATGAAATGAAAACCAATTTTATATGGAATAATGAAAAAAATAAATCGTATTGTAGAATAATAATTTGAATGCTCAACAACACAAAAGCCAAGAAAAGAGAATGAAATAAATAAAAACTACCATTAGATTTTTTTTATAATATAATGTTAAAAGAATATTTCACAATTGAACAACATTTTTGTTCAATTAAGTCCAGAAATTACAGCAAAGGTGTTAAAGTAAAAACATTGTAGGCAGAGTAGGTAACTACTTATTTTTTATTAAAAACACAAGGGTAATTAAAACGCTCTAACAAAAAAAAAAAACATTGGCGCATGACTTAATTTGATAAACAGTATCTTATTTATGCCAAAAAAATCGCACGTATAAATAACTCAGACCGCGACACAGATAAGATATGTGTGAATCAAACTTTTTTGTATCTAGCACCGATTGACGCTCTTGGCACTGACTGACGCATACAGTTGTCATGTGAAAAAAAACTTATCAAAGCCAATTTAACGTCATAACAGCCTCGTAGATCACTGAAATTATATAAAATAGCCTATAATCATCCTGTTTTTGTTTAGCAATGGACTATTTTCGTGATTTGTTGGTAATGTTGGCATATAAAAATGTCCGGGCTGATGTAGGTGAAAATTCGTCTCGCGAAGACAAAAATAACGTGGCAGGTGCTTGCGCGCGCGCACACGAAATTAAAATGGCGGATTTGTCAGTAGCCGACAGTCATACGTCGTAACGCGCAACATTCTACAACAATTTGACAGTATAAGAACGTATTACTTTCAAACACTACGCGAATGTTAGTTTGAATGAACTTTAGTGCGATTCAATGTTTTTGTTTTTTAGCATTCTAGCGTTGAATGGAAAAACTAAACATGTGCGACTAGAATTATTTACTTCTTTCTCAAACTTTTTTAATGTGTCAGTTATAAGGATTGGCTTGATAATGAGAATTATGTCGGTATAATTATAAAAAAAAACAATTCTCAACCTATATACGTGGTAATAAATATTTCAGTAGTTAAACCAAAACAATATATTTCCAAGAATCGAAATTAAATAAAGCTACGAGTCATTTTAAACTTAGAACGCAACTCGCACTTGACAGTAAACATAGTGTACCGCGGAAAAGAAGAGCGCCAGTCCCATGTGTGCGGCGCGTAGAGCGCATGCGCCGAACAAATATGGCCGTCATTCACAGCCAATCGGAGTGCGCCGTGAGCAATCGGAACCCACATGCCATCAAAAGCCCTTTATACTATTGATTGGTATTTGTAGCACGTTATTAATTAAATTGTTAATGCTGTATTGTTCACACAAACTATTAGCTATTTCATTACGTACTTACTAGGTACATTTGTTTACTAGACAAAACAATTTACGTTGATTTTAATGTTTCAAAGAATCCTGATTCACTTGCGTATATTTACGACCTTCTACTCTGTTGCAGCGTTTCCAAAAAACAATAAAAAACGTTCAACTTGAAAAATAACATCATTATCTTACCCCCATGAAATATGGGACTGATACAGAACTCTTAACCTTTTCCATTTTAGGGTTACACCGCCTTTCGAAAGTTTCGACAGTCGATTTTTTTAATTCTCGATTGGAGACCGAAAGCCTGTTGTTATCTCGGAATGAGTTGTGAATTTTCGAGTATCGACATACGGCGCTCGATTCGCATAATCGAATTTTTTATGCATTCGCGGTGTAATTAACTGCTGCACTCAATCGAGACAATTTAAATGTTTCCGATAGGTAAAACTCGTTAAATTTAAACGTTGCTAAAACCGGAGTAGCTCTACATGCGTGCTTAATTGGACGTAAATTTATTTGTGAGTCATCATTACATATGTGATGTTGATAGCTGAGACAATTTTTAATTCATATTTTTTTGTCTAAAGCAATTTTATTAGATTCTCAGTCAACTATAACTTTTGTATTTTGATGAAATCCAGAATTTTTTTATAGTTTGTAATCCAGTGGCAGATGAAGTCACTCTTTAAAAAAAAAATAATATTTATAAATAATAATTCTATTTTTATCATGTTCTTAGACAAAGTAATTTCATGGGTGACTAATTAGGTATTTTAAATGTTGCCAATATTCTGGATTTAAGATATAGAAGAGCTAATTATTAGCCCTTGCAAATAAATAAAGAAGTCAATACGCATTGCCGCTACGCTTCCAAATTTCGTACCGTTTTTATTTTATTTTAAAATGTTGCTTTCCTCATTTCACATGGCAATTTGGCATGATGGTTATAAAATATTTAAATACATAATGAAGAAAGTAGGTACCTATACTATTAGATTAAACTCAACTAACCCTGTATTTATGTATTGTTTTAAAGCTAGTAGGTAAAAGTTTTATTAACCAATTATTTAAGGCTCCCGCAGCAGGCAGGCGCGACGCGTTAACGTGACGCGACTCTATTAGAACGATAATCGTACTTACTACTAATCCTACTGATAATATTATATACATGAAAGTGTGTGAGGATGGATGGATGGATGTTTGTTATTCTTTCATGCAAAAACTACTGAACGGATTTGCATGAAATTTGGCACACAAATTGTGTGTAGGTAAGCAGGGTTAACATAGATATAGGATACTTTTTATCCCGATATCCACGAGATCGAAACATAAGCGGGTGAAACCGCGAGGCGCTGCTAGTATTATAAATGCGAAACTTTGTGAGGATGGATGGATGGATGCTTGTTGCTCTTTTACGCAAAAAAATACTGAACGGATTATGATGAAACTTTACAGTAATAATAGCATATAGGTACATCAGAATAACACATTGGATACTTTTCATCCCGATATTCCCACAGGATCGACACTTATACGGGTCAAAGCACGGGGCACCGCTAGTAGTATTTATATAATACAATAACAATAATAGTATAGAAGTGTAAGTAATTTCTATAAAAAACTTCATAGAAATTGTTATACCAAAATCCGTCGCACCGTCGCCTCGCGCCTTTCTTCGGGAGCCTTTAAATAGGTATCTACATCATCTGGAGTATCACATATAGCTCGTATATATTTATAGAAATCAGCAGACATGATTCATTGTAGAAGATTCTTATATTAGAGTAACTCCACAATACTATTTTGCAATTATCTAGCTCTCCACGCAGCGGCATTTATTTGAATCAACATTGTTAAACGTAGTGCTCAATTAAAACTAAATAATAGCTTTAATTGATAAAGCGTAATTAAAAATGTTTTACTCGTAATTTAGATTCACGATAAATGTAATTAACAGTCAATTGTTCTATCCGTGGATGCTCGCTCCAAATGAGCAATGTCGCTGTGAAAATCGAATATGTGGTGAACTATAAAAAGTTTACGACCACTTTATCCATTGAACTGTGCAATTAAACCTGTTTTTTTCTAATTTAGGTTCAGTGTAAAGTTTCAGGATTGTTCTAGTTTTATGATTGCCACAAATCACCCTGTACACACTATTCTTACAGGGTGACAGGTATGCGGAAATCATTTAAAAATGTAATGATCTTGGAGACGTCGATTTCGCTTCACACAAAAAGCCACAATAATGAAAATTGAGACTTTTAAGGACCGTCATTTGTTTTTTTTTTTTTCTAAAATATTTTCAGCAGAATTACTAAAGTAGGTTCTCCAGTTGATATTTATAGACTTCTGTAGATACTTTATAATTTATATTGTAGACCTAATATTTTACTAGCATTTTCTTTTTGTTTCATAAAAATTGTATGAAGATTTTTCGCTTTAAAACTGTGTTGCAAAAAGGTACTGTGAAACCAAATTACATTTATCTTTATTTCATTAAAATTCAAGAGACACACACTGTATAATATTTTAGCGACTGGTTTTATATGTTTTTTTTTTTTGTGTAATATAAAGGCTTTACTCGTTGTGCATGCGACTTGGCCGAAACAAAGATCTTTCAATACGATTGATAATAGATTTTCCATTTCCAGATTGGATGAGCCCCTTCGATCGGGTCGTCTGCGGTGAGTTCAATGGTATTTATCGTTTCAAATTTATTTTCTTTTAGTTTTAAGTATCTTTATTTAGTTTAGGTGTAGGAATCTTTACACACATTCGACTAAACAACGCTTTTTTAATGGCTTATCGCCACCCAAACTCTTTGGAATTCTCAACTTTGGAACTGACAGGAGAAATATTTATAACCCTTAATGGCAGAACTTTTAAAGCCACTTGTGATAGTGACACAATTAAATGCTGGACGTTAGAAATCGTCTAGTAAATCGTTTTTAGTAAAACAATGGCTTATACGAGTAGTTGAACTGATTAATGACTCTGTGGAAAAAGTAGTTTGAGGTTTTTCTAATGGATTTTTTTTTTGTTCGAAACTGGTTCGCGTGATAGACAAAACATTATTGTCTTTAGTCACAACATTGGTCTCTGATATTTCAAACTTATTTCAGTTCCTATTGAGTATAGTTCCTATTACCGACTGACATACATACAAGTCATCATAGTCATTATATAGCAGCATTTTTGTCGAACGTGTGCGATGATTCACATTACAAATCCTTTGGAGGCTGACGTAAAATTATGTTGCAATTATTCATTTGATATGGCTTTGTGAAATATTGCAATCAAACCTTTTTTAATTGACAAAGAACATTTTGTCATATATTTATGTTTCTATTTAAGATTTTAAAGTTGAACGAACTATTTTGAAATGACTGATTTTGTCTGCATATTTTACACTGCAGAGTTACAAAACAAGTTTAACATCAAAGGTGGAACAACTAACCCTAAACCGCTACCTGTATTTTGCATCATGTATCACGTTTGTTTATTCGGCTCTTTTTGCGAAAAAATCTCTCCATTATTGTACTTTAACAATTGCAAATCTATTGTTCTATCGCAAAAAAGTGACGAAAAAGGGTTTAAAAGGTTCGCAATAAACACAAACTTTCTCCAAGCACAAAAGCTTTAATAGTGGGTTAATATTGTACAACCGGCCATTAAGGTACAAAAACGGTCAGGGACCTTCTACTCTGGGCAACGCTGTTCCGTACAGATAAGCCGCACAATTATTTCCCTTAGCCGTTTTCCTTTCAAATTTATAACGCGGGCGTATTTTCCTCCTAAAAGTAATATAAATAAGCTAACCGGGAGCACCCGAGTAGCATTTAAATCCCCATCTTTAATAACTATAACAATAAATTTTTAGTTGATGGCAACATCCCGGTCCTTCAAACGCAATCTTATAACGGAGCGTGTTTTGTAAACGATTTACCATTTTTACACTTTGTTCTTGTTTATAAAATATTGTGTTATCTTATATCAGTATTGCACTGACGCATTGCACGGTTTTGGTTTTACATTTAGTGCGGCTCACGGAACCATAAAAATCAGGGCCGACAGACAAGCTACTTTCACCATTTTTTGCAAATTTATTGAAAAATCTAAACAAAGGGTTCACGGCAATATAGGGTTGTGCAAATTCTCATTTTTGTTGTAAACAGCGATCCTTTGTGCTTACAAGATGTTTACAAATAAGGTATTAGTCAAAGGGTTTTAAATCACGGCGTCGAAAGCTTTTAAAACAAGCTTAGAAAGGGGTCCATTGTTTTGTTGGCACGCCCGCAAATTGCTTTATTACGGACACTTTGCGGCTGTTGTGCGAAAGTCGATATCGCCAAAATCGTAGTCAAAACATCGTTTGTTATCATACGGTGTTCACAGGCCAGAAGTAAGGGCCGAACCCGTACTTGCCACAATAAACATAACCGTGACGTTTGCACGCGTTTATCTTGCATGCTTGAAAGAGTCACATTGAGAGTGAACATTATGTTCATCTGCAAACATAAATCTATCACTTTTGAAGTTCATTTTACATACGTATAAGCGATTGAAAAAGTGCGCTCTCAACACAATTTTATCATCAGGAGGTAGTATAAAGATACAATCAGTGTATCAACGTGAAAAATGGATAATCATAACACTTACAGAGTATATAAAAAGGAGTTTTATAGCGTCATAACAATTAAGGCTTAATCACTGTCAATCGTAACTCCACCGTTATAAAGTGATTGACACTAGTGTTGTAAAAAAAGTTTGTCCGCGAACAATAACTGTTGAGAATTGACCATAAAGTGGCGACCTTGTGGCAATAAAAATTTAACGAGCCAAGCCCGTGGCGTAGTGTAGTACAAACACATTGTCAGATTCGTGGACGTGACTGTCATAGAAACAGCTGGGACCACATCTGGGTATCGCCTCAGCGACAGACGCAGTCATTAAAAAAGTAAAGAGTTGAGAAACAACGATTGATTTATTCACGCTATTTAATATCGTCTTCACGTAAACTCGTTTGGTAAAACCAATCGATGATTTATTGTTTTAGTTTTTCTAATATTTGATTTACAATCGACTGTCGTAACGTCTCAGCACTTAACAGTATAATAACTTCATCTGAAGTAATTCGATGCGATCGTTTTAGATGAGTACTTTAATATGAGCAGCGAACGTTTATGGTTTGTAGGCGCCAAAGTATTTTAGACGGAAATTAATTTCCATAATGGTCTATTTGACCACCAAGTCGCGTTGTCGTGTTGCGCATTGCGAATGCGTGAATGCACGAGCACGACTCTCGTCGCGTCGCCAAATAAGTTAACTCTGTAAGTCTGTACATGCATAATATTGTAGATACCGATGCCTTATTCTGTTATCTCTTGGCTGACTCTACTGTGTTGTTATTTCAAGGCATACTTTTTAACGTTAAGATGTCTTATTTTGTACTTGTTCTCGGTGAGAAGATAGAGGGCGTCAAGTTATTAAGTAATGTGAAAGATATAATGTTTTCTTGTTTGCTTTATTCGTCGTTTAACCACTTTTTGGACTATATAATTCAGCGTTCTTAAGGTCAGCAGGTTTTATATTAATTAATAACTATAAATAACTGCATACAATCTTGTCGTTCGAACGATCTGTTTGTATCATAGTTGTAATTCATGTGAACGGCAACAGAAAACGCTTTAATTAAAATTAAATATCATTGCGATAATGTCAGAGAGAAAAAAAATATTATTTACTCGATAGCTTTGCTACCATAAATTCTGAAACTGAAAAAAATGTCAAAGAATCGACTTTTAATATTTTTATCAGACTAAAGATCTTCGAGACAAGTTTGTATAGGTATTATAAATAAATTTTATTTCAAGTTCGTCCAATAAATAATGTCAATGTCATACTTATATCTTGAACATGGTTTGCGTCGTGCTCGCTTGCTCACACAGTGTCAAATGCCTATTCATTAGACGTACAAGACAATTGAGCGCTTGCGCCTACTTTACAACCCAAGGTTGTATTTGTTGATGCTGCTACACATTGCGTAACATACTATTTTTGGTATAGAAAACTTAGAGTTCTTTGACCTCTCGTACTCCAGCGCATACTGTCATATCTCTTGATTTAGCAAACATGTTTCGCTGTAACCAAGTTATATACCGCAATGACTTTAATTCTATAAATTTATGAGCTTAATAACTTGGTCATTAGTATTTATATTTACCTATAAATAATAATGTTTTAGTTACTCAACTTGTTCTGAGGGACAGATTTAGGGAGTTGGTAGATGATTTGAAAATTGAATTACGGAAATTGATTTCGATGCTGTCTAGATTTCTGATATTTATTACCTGAACGTTAATATTAGTAATAAATAATTCATATTTACACATGTACACAAATATTCTAAGACTGAACAGTCATATTCAATGTCCACTAGATTTCATACGAGTAGGTGTAGATCTAAATAATTACAATATGTAGGTAACATTTAAACCCGCTAATACTCGCGGTCCTCACCAGTACATTTAGATAAATAATTGATACTGTATTAAATTTTAGACTTGGAACCGTGTAGATTATGAATATTCAAATTCATAGATTAAAATTATGGCATACACGACCGAACGCGTCCCTGAACGGGTTAAATATAGTAAATCCACTGACAGTCTACAAAGTAGCTTTGGAAATTTTTAATTAGCGCCAAAGTGAAAGGTTTAATTTATATTTTGTTGATATTTAATAATGTGTCATGTTATAAATAACTTCCTGTCCTGAATCTGCATTTTAGTAACGTGTGAATACTCAATCTTTTATCAAAGAGTACACCAAATTATATCGAGGTCTTTATACAGTCTTACGCTATATAAAAGCAGTAAAACCATCTTGCACTTCAACACCACCCGTAAAAAACGGTTCGCCAACGCGTCTGGCTGTCAGTATGTATGTTCAGGATAATCTCGAAAATTACTCGATAGATTTCAATCACCACTTAGACCGCTCTGAGGAAGGTTTTGATATATTAATTGCACGCGTGCCGTCTGCCAGCTCGTTACAATTATCCTGCAACATTCATAGTCTAATCTAACTATGAAAGCAAACAAAGCGTAGATTAATTTTTTTATTACGCTTTTTGAATGAAACTGGTTCTTTAAATTAAATAAACACTGCTGTATGTACTGAGCCTCATATTTCATTGGGTTTGAGGAAGTGGAGCGAGCTTAAAGATTTTATTAATACTGCAAACGGACCACGTACGACGTTGACAATTTTTGGACTTAACACGTTTCTTGGAATTTTTGGTGGAAGAGGAAATCACGACAGAACATGCCTCCGTCTTAAATCTTAGATGTCGATTAAGGGTTTGAAAACACGACACAATTTCAGCACACGTTTTGAATTCGCGCAATTTTTTCGGACCACACATACAGGGTTATTTTTTAAAGACCAGCCAAATTTAAGGATGTCGTACAGACCATCAAACTGAACCACTTTCTCCATGGGACAAATAGCGTAATCGCGAAAATTTTATCAACTGTCCCATAGAAAACTTCAATACCTACTCGACCTAAATGTATGGGACGGCTGAATTTTTATTCGCGATTACGATGTTGGTCCCATGGAGAAAGTTGTTCAGTTTGATGGTCTGTACCACATCCTTAAATTTGGCTGGTCTTTAAAAAATCACCCTGTATATGTTAATCCGTAGAATTAAATAAAATTCTTAGAATGCGAATTAAACCCATACAAAGGCATTTTGCTGACCTTGCGTTCTTCCTCCTATATACGTTATAGGTACAAACAGCTTGCTTCCTTATAAACGCCTCGTATTCAACATTTAAAACATTCAATAGATAGGCACGTGATAAGGTTTACACGAAAGTTCAAACCTTCAGTTTATTTTATACGATAATGTATATATTTAAAGGTGTCGCTTTGCAATTTTAATTTGCATCCTGTTGGCATAAAACTAATATTTTATTAGCTGCCAGCCTATCGATCAACGTGTTTTGTTTAAATTCGCTAAATAATACATTTCGCACTCGAAGCTGGTGCAAGCAATGCATTCAAACATTACTGGGAATGGGAAGTACAGTCGCATGCACTGAATGAATTTACTATTTTGTTTATTACCTACTTATTCTTCTAACTGAACACAGGGTTTTCCCATAGAGAATGACTAGATTTTCTAATCTAGCCATTCTCTATGGGAAAACCCTGTGTGTGTGCCCTGTCTATGGCAAAATGTTCAGTGGAAAAAGGAAACAATTCAGAAGAATCTGAATTCTATCCTTTTTCCACTGAAAATTTTATTCATTTTTCTGTTTTGTTAGTGAGAGAAAATTTAATATAATTATGGTGAAAAAGGATTTTTGGTTCATATTCGGACCAGCAACATTTTAATTATCAAATCTCAAATGGTCTTTACCTCTAAAATGGTACGTGTAGATAATTTAATATAGCAGCTAACTAAGGATTCGATACTTAAATGGCAAAAAAATGTTTCTTTAGTAGAAATAAACCGTTGATCAAAGTGCAAGATTTTCCCTTATTTAATATATAAGAGTATTGCCAGCTACACCTCGCATGTAAACCTATCCATCTCGCTGTTAACATCATGAATGCTAGCATAGTCACATAATACGAAATTATGCTATGAATACACTATAACTCCCACCCATACAAATAAACGCATTGTCATGTAAATATATCCATTTTGTCCATTCAAATAACATTTTCTTGCGATATATTAATTGGAAATTGCTTTAATTAATATGTATTAACTGAAACAAATGAATAATGAATGCAGGCGTTCTTCTGTCTTGATCATTGCCAAGTTTTCGTAGATGCATGGAATCGACGAAACGAGAATATTCTTAGTAGGTACCTACCTAATAGTCGTGATTGGAATCATTATCGATAATTTTTTCGAACAAAAAGTGTCATGATTTCAAAGAATGTTGCAAGGATTTGCAAATCCTAAAAAAAAAAGAAACCTATATCAGTAAGCATAGAAACTATAGTAGTTTCTATGCTTACTGATATAGGTTTCTAACCGATTTGCAAATCCTTGCAACATTCTTTGAAATCAAGAAGGTATCTATATACCTAGTGTTATAAATAGTGTTTGCACATAAATATTGAACAGTCAACACGTTTACCTGCAGCTCAAAATAAATAAATATCATAAATGTATAATACATTACTCTGCTGAATTAATGATACGTGTATTCTGTATGACTGATTTATACAACTTGAGATCAGATAACGTATTCCATATTTATTTATATGTATAAAACAGCTAATTTTCATTCGAAATCATGGAGTGAACAACAATGTTTTGCGCAGTTATAGGTACAGAGGGCTATGTGCTTTATACAGCGTGTTATTAGTACATAGGTAACATAACGCATAACGCTCACAGACGTGACTCAATAGCTACAAGAATGTGAACGGAGGCATTGTTCAACAGTCCGTCGAACTTTCTGAAAGCTAAGGTTTGCTCCGTTTATGCCAACTACGTTATGCTAATATAGATACGATGTCGTCTGCCAGTTCACTACTACGAATTTATTTTATTCGTCTGCTATGACTTGAAATTTAGGTACCAACTAATGCTAATGTTACGTTCGAGACAGTTTATTGGTTATTTCAAAATTGACGCTATATCATTACTTAGAACGTATGGCGCTACAAATAAATCGCGCGCTTTATCCTCGTTACTATGAACGGGGTGTTAGTTTAGGATCGCTCGGAGTACCCGGGAGAGTTTGATCTGACGTTTGTTACACATAAGCGTGGCCTAAAGTCGGAAAGTCCACATGTAGGCGACGAAACATCGTGGCAGCACGTCTGTTCCGTCCGATAACGCGTCGTTTCGTAACGCTATTGGCGTCGATTGCTCTGAAAAGGATTAAATGGAATGCGTATAATTTATATCTCTATTAACGTAGAGTATTGTTTACACACGTCTGACCGCGGCCTCGGAGGCCAAACGCAGCCGCTTGTGAAAACATTCGCTTCGAGATTAAAGGTGGACCTGGCCAGAAGAGCCGGGTCGCACTGACCCGCATGGTTCCGCCCAATTGGTAACGCGTCGTGGTTCCTCAGAGGTCAGCGTATATTAGTCGCGTTTAAGTTTGTTTACAGCGGGCTCAGCGTTTCCGACCAGTTTGCATAACTCGAGGGTAGTCTCAATAAAAACAAATTGGCTCGCTGACCAGAGTTGAGCATTACACACGTACGAGGAAGCCGGGCGACATGCCCGGAGGTGATTTACTGACATTTCATGCCACTAAGCTCGAACGGTTATGGAAAATAGATGTAAACTACGATTATGTTCTAAGCTCCCGAACATTGCTATAAGTATTATGCGATCTCGAAGGTTTATAGGTGCACATTCTCTGCCTAATAATTTTAGGCGTACAATGTTGATGAAAATTTAATTCCTCATTGAATGTTAAGCAAGGAAAACGTGTGTTAAACTCAACAGTCACAAAGCACACACGCATAAATATATCGCTCATCATCTAAACGTCTACTTGTCTATTTAAAAAGCCATATCCAATCAAAACCTATACATACATACCATACATGCCTGTACATAACTAATACCTAGTTAATGAAATAATTTCTACATTAACAGATAGTTGTTTGATACCAGTTAATAGGCAGTTAACCACGCCGTGTTATCAGTGAACATCAAAAATGTTGTAGTAACAACAAGTAGAATTAAATCAGTAAATAAGGTGTAGAAAGAAACGGCAGGTAGGTAATGTTACCTACAGGCAGTTAGGGCTGTACGACACTCTTGCGCATTAATCTAAAAGATACAATCGCGGTTACAGCGAGCTTCGTAAATCTCAGATAGGGATCTTAATATATGCTGGGGAAGAGTGGGGGTACGTTTCACCTTTGTAAGGCCTTTTGCTGGGCGACACCTCGGGCCCGATACGGGCTCGGCATTGTTCGGATCGTATCGTGTGAGGTTGTTTTGTTTCTTTACGATACGATGGTGGACCATGGAGTGGCATCGATCTTTTGATCTTGGTTATTTTTGTTTCAAAGTCAAACTTTTGTGTGATAATAATGGATTTACTGCTTTAGCTGTAGGATCTATGGGTAGCTATGTAGATTGTGTTTCCGCCATTAGATACTGTTTTAGATCATTGCCTATTCAAAACATAAACAAATGCAATACAATAAATTTTACAAAACCAGAAGTTATTGTAATCGCATAAAAGTTGAGTAAATCTTTTACAACATACATTCATCCTTTTATAAAATACATTATGGCTATCTCACACATTATTTTTACTTCGCCGTACAGACTATAAATAAACTACTTTTTTTTTTTGTTGTTGTTCCGTCCTACTAGAGAGGCTAATAAAAATTAATGCGAACATTTCGTTTAGATTTATGTCAAAAGTTTTGTAAAATCAAACAGACGCCTCTATATGCATGTTAAAGTATTATGAAACTATACACAACCACTTTTATGACGTTTTCACACCATCAAAGAGTCCACTTGCTCATTACACATAACTAATGACGTCATAATTAACCAAATTTCGTGACCCAAAAATGTACAGTCCCGTCCACAAAGTACAAAAGGAATACCAACAACGACATTTTTTGTTGTTTATTTACAAGAAAAATCACTTCGCCTCGTCCTGTCTGGAATAAGCAACTTTGGCTCGCTGCGGCCAATTACGGCGACGTTTAAAGTAATTTAATCGCCACTAATAAGAAATTAAAACGTGATTTTATTGTAGAGAAGCTTAATTGTACGGTACGGAGATTTTTGACGCGCCTGCCTTTTGAGGGCAGCCGCCTGTGCTCAGTCCTTTAGTGCGTTCCATTCGAATTAATAATTAAAACAATTTAATGACTTTATCTAGGTATATGGCATCTGCGATGTCATTCTCATGTTGCTTTCATGTTGCGAACATGAATTATGGATTTAATCTAGGCCTCGCTCGTATTGCCTACGGTTTATGGAAATGAGGCTTGGAAAACTGTAATCAAGAATTGTTAATTACAAGCGGTTACCACCCACGACTTGTTACTTATTCGTAATTCTTATTATTTATGTAAAGGAAATTTTATTTGGTCCGGATGTACACGATATACTCTACTTCTTTACTTTTTTATATCTATGGGATCCATTATATAAGTTGTATTACATAAGTTTATGTTGGCAGTTAACATAAGTTTCCGGTAGACTTAACTTGGTTACTTTAAGAGATAAGTTTATGTTGTTTTTTCATGCAAAGAAAGAGTTTCGTTGGCTCTGTTGAATGTAGGTATAGAATATAGCCTTTCTGTTTCTTGAACCTATCATAACGTATTGCAAAAACTCTTAGGTATACTATTTACTTAAGTAAAGATGAAAATTGCATCGATGTATACTCAGAAAATTAAAGAAAATTCTATTACACGTTTCAGTATAGCTGTGCTAGTGTGCTAGTGTGTGTGATACAGAAACGCACAACGTATTTTCATCAGGAGCAGTCAAACATGATACGCGTGTTGCAGCTCAATCGTTCGATATAAATAGTAATGCTTACATCTGTAATCTTAAAATACGCTCTGTTTGATAATCGATAATGTAAACGATTTTATACATCAATGAAGCATGCCTACGGGTATGAGTGGCCAGCCCTTTAACGTAATTAAGGCGATATATCTATATTTTTTCAATAATACCGGTTATTTAGCATGTTTCTTAGTATCCACCGACCGGATACTGAGTCGCGATAAATTCCATGTTTACATTACGATATGTATCTCCGTTATGGACGACAAGATTTCAATAAGTCGGTAGACGCTACTTTGTAGTTGGGGGAAATAGTCGAGGGGGACTAGAATACTAACCCTTTCGCTGCAGATGATGTACGAGGTGCCGAATCTGAAATTGTAATTTGACAATAAAATCCATGCAATTGATATAATTTTATACAGCCGTTAGTATTCGAGTGGTGTTGTGTAATGTATGTTGGAGGGATAGGAAGGGGCATCCGTGGGGTTTAGGGGATCAGGGGACAGGCGCAGGGTGCGTCTGACATTGAAGAAGTGCCAATAACAGAGGTATAAATAGCGGGGGCCGGCGGCTGAGGGCGTTACTTCGCTACGAGATCAGAATATTTTGTTAGTTCGCTCCGCATACTGTCCTAAACAACGGATTACAATGCGGGAAGGCGACTACTGAACGATACCGATCTGTATCTACTTGATAAATTGTAAAGCTGATACAAATTTATGGGTTTTACGTGTCGCTTGACACTTAATGTAAAACATTTACGTATGAGTACTTAACATTTAAGCATAATAATTGTTTTTGTTTCACACGAAGGCAACTTGTTTAACCTCGGACAATGATACCTAATTTTGTTTTACAAATCCTTTTACAAAAGGTTTTTGTCACGAGTTTTGAAAGACTTCGTCACATTGTAAATCAGCTTGTTAACTGATTAACTTTGGGAGGTGACCCGTAAAGTTAACCCATTTGAACCATTCAATAATTTCCAGTTCACAATGAGTGGAGCAGGTTTTAGTAAACATTATTTGTGCGTTCGAAAGCTGGACACATGACTAGTTCCAAGGTGGTATTAGTTCGAAAAAAGGCATAATAAAACTCATAAATTCTCCCCTAAAATTGGTCACCCTCAAAGTAGACAAAAATTACCAGAATAAATTGGGATGGTAGTGGCAGCCGATAAAACATTCAGTTTATGGGGTGTCATATTTACATTCGGGAAGATATCGACGTGGGAATACAGATAAGTACTTATTTTGGTGTACGTGGTGAGCACAATATGTTCCTATTCTTCTCCATATATATTTGTTTGAGTGGTATAAATCTACGGATACAACACAAGAGAGATAAAGTGCACTTGGGGATAAAAAGAGCACATTACGTACGCGCTGGTTGAATTTTTCCGCCTGAAATGTTTGTGGATACATTTACCTTTTTGGTTCATTACTTAAGGAAGTAATAGGGGCATGCCATTGAGCCTGTTAATCCAATCACGGTAGCACTCCAATTAAACGAAGCCCTCTGGCTGGTGCTAATCGATTGCCAATAAATTGGGATTCGAGCGAACTCTGAACGCATAATTTCTTGCACCCTGCGGCTGTGTAATGTGATGTAGCCTTGGGGTGCAAACGCATGTAAATCTATGGATTAAGTGGCTACCCTAGCTGTGAAGATACTGATAATATTCAGATGGGGCTCATAGCTATCCGGGGGTACTAATATTAACTGTTGAAAATACCTAGCTCAATAGCACGTTATCATCTCCATATTTCTGACTAAATTCGTTGTTATTCCTGACTGTTTCTACCAAAACGCGTTATGGTACGCAAGGTGCTCCTACCAAAAATAAAACGTATAATTTTATGTTACACACTCTCGTTAAAGCGCCATGCGAACGCGTGTAATCTCCAGACATATTTATTCGAAAAACGAGCGAATACACCCCTAAATGGTGGCTCAAGATTAGTCGGAGCCATTCCGACACGTTACGTGAATAGCGATGCTACCAAATAAAATGTTTAGGGTCATTTTGGCCGACAACGAGCGTGCCTAGCTCACCCAAATGCCAATAGGTCTATTTTACCCCCACGCCCCGAGGGGTGTATACGGCCATCATAAATTGTCCGCCGCAAATTTGCAATCCTATCTTTTTGGCCCGGTGAGGGAGGTCCGACATTAACATAACTGTATGTTGGGCAATCCCACGTGTAGCTTTATGAACACAACAGCTTACCCAAGCGCGTATGTGTGCTTGAAACTCTGCGTTAAGGGCCTTATATCACGACCCCGTAATGTAAGTAAAGGTGCGCCTTAAACAACTCCTGAAATTTGAATATCTCTATCATTTTTGCATATTTTGGGCATCAAATAAATAGAAGAGATAAGCCAAAGAAAATGAGCGCAGTTTTTCACAAGTGGGTTGTGTACTTTCAAGACTTTACATAACAAACAGACCCTAAAACACATTATCATTCATATTAATGCCTTGATTTAGAACCCAAAAATTTACAAAGAAGAATTCTAATGAAACTTCATGAATCTGGATTAATTTTTAATTATAATTGCGGCATTGCAAATGGCGGACGGCGTCGCTGGAACGCGTGAGAGGCGCGATTTAATCACTCGTCTTATAACTAGGGTGGGGGGGGGACTAGGGGGAAAATATTAAGCGCGTTCTTGAGTTATTAAATCCCCTTAATTGCGCTTAGATATTTTCTGGTTCATTAAATACTTAAGATTTATAAGGAGGTACTTGAATGAACGCGATAAGTAGCGTGACGGGAACGAGGTATCTTATGGGGTGATTAATATCAACGCTGGAGTTCCTTCTCTTTTATCTGCGCTTTCCATCGAAACGAGTGTAAGATGAGAAAAAAACTGGACCGTGAGCCGTGTTATTTATTCACTAGAAGAGCTATATTTTCATTTCAATGTCATCACATATCCGGCATCTATTAAAAATGTATGACACACAGAGTTATTTTATACGATGAACTAAATACACGTACCTACCTACGTAATAAACAGTTAAATGATAGCCTCTTATAATTAACTGGGTAAACACTGTGACTATTTAACACAGTAATACAAACACGAAACTGGGCCTTTTAAGCGGCAACACGCGTGGAACGTGGCCCTATCATAGTTTACAAGCACATAAGGGAGCTCCGTCGTCGGGCGGCTAAGGGCGCATTACACCCTTGGAATAGCGCCTCCGTAATTAAAACGCTTTAAACTGACAATTACGAAGTACCTATGAAAATAACACGCTGGCCTCCTATGAGCCTTTCGACAGCTTAGATGCTGGAGAAATTGCTATGAAATTTCATAGCAAGGGAAACCGCAATGTAATAGAAAACCATAGTCGTTTCATTGCTCATTCTTAAATACCAATTGTTCATTAGTTTGCAAATAACAACTGAAACGTCTTTTATGTTAAATGGTCGTCTTTTATGTTAAATGGTATTATTCATTCGAAGCACGTTATCGATGTATACTTGTGAGAACTTTAAAACATTACGCTCGTGCTAAAAGATTTTCGACTCTATATTTTGCAGATAGAGTATCAAATAGAACTTGCAGCTTTGTATACGAGATCGGTATTCTTTGTTTATCTAGATTTCAGCGATCATAGAAAGTTGGTTTAATACTATGTTTTTTATCTTTTAAATATTTCTAAGCATTTTGTACTGAGAATTATTTGGATGAATATTCCGTCTGCCTGCATGGTACATGAGGGTACATTTTACTTATTTATTCATTAAGATACTGTGAACCTTATCCTTAATGAAATAAGAGATATCCAGCATTAAGGATCAGCATTATCTCCACTATATCTCCGCCCGCATTAACTTTCAATTAAAATAATTTAAGCACCCAACGCACAGTGTTCCGACGTTGAAAATTGTATCGCCATAAATTATACAGTTGAATTAATAAGTGCACAATAGACGAGCTAACGAGCTCAGTCGGCGGCGACCGCCTGGGTGCATGCAAGCAAATTAAATTTGCATGTTTGCAACCCCATAACACCCCTTCGCTCCGCCCTGTCCGAACGGGAGTTATTAGTAGCAGCCGCCATTTTTGGCCAGTCTGACCGTGGGGTGAACCACTGGGGGATAATGTGGTCGGCAAGCAATTTGTTTTCGGATTTAGTTTTGTAATTGGGAGCATTTCACACACTCGGCAGCCGTTGCCTACCTACCGTAAAATAGGCTCTAAAATGTTACGCACTTCCCCCAAACTTACGACTACTTACGAGTTAAAGTGCTAAGTCGATAGTACAGACGAGCCCATTTCTGATCAACTAGATGGTACTCGAGACCTAAGCAGATAGAATAATGCTCTCCTCTTCTAAAGAGTGGAGCTATTAAATAGTCGTATTCCGCAACACTATCAGACGAAACAACAATTTCTCCGCAGATAAAAGCAGTCATTTTTGTGCGAAAGCTCTCTACCTAGACATTTGGTACATTAGGGGGGTCTATTCTAAAAAACATTTTCGCTTCTCGACAGGGGTGGGCGGGCTCGAAATTATAAAATATAACAGCAATGCGCCCTTTGTTTTTTAAAGGTATCGTACCTATGTGATGGGGCGCGAGCATCCATGCGGTATTCAAATTTGGGAGCTTTGCAGGGGTAAACTAATTCGTTTTAAATTACGTTACGATATTGCGTTTCGACTTAAAATATAGCTGATATAAACAAGCGGGAGAGGGTTCGAATAAAATATTAGAAGGCACTCAGGTTCGCGACGTAATTAGATTACCTATTAGATACGCACACGTATCGCAATTCGAGCCGGAGTATATGATTCTAAATTCTTTGAATATATTCACATCGACTTCAGTTACTATGAGTTATTTTTCATTTATTGAAGGAAAACTTTTATGTTAATACATAGCTAGGAGAACCCATAGTTTTATCTGGGTATTCAAATTAGTCTGAAGTAAATTAATGGTTGCTAAAAGTGTTATAATTATTCGTAATCAAGAGATTGTTATTGTTAGCTGATAACGTACAAAGGAACCGCCTTAGCATCGTTATATAAACAAACTATACCGAAGCTATTAGATAACCAACTTCTTTGAATTCAATTTATTTATTTTCTTTCACACGTTGAGTTTGACATTGGTCACACGTTCGTTTCGGAACATCTAACCTTAAAAAAATATGAATATATTTTAAAACTGACACTGAATCATTTTGAAATTCGGACTTAAAAATTCAAGTTATCCACCCACTGACATAATTTATAACCGCGAGAGTGTAGCCCTGCCTGTTATCGCAACACGTTCGCACTGATATTTATTAGACAGGTGCATATTTTATTAGCTTTCGAACATAAAACAACACATAAAAACTATCACTCTGACGGTCACCGAACGAGTCCGGAACACAAATCTTATTCGCAATAAATGAGACGAAACGAAACGCGAACGTTAATAAAGATATAATAATAAATATTCGGAGGAAAACCTTTCGGGATTCGAATTAAACTAAGGGTTGGAAAATTGCGAGAGTCCCCAAGGAGGTAGCCGAGCGACAGCTGTGAGCCTAATGTCCTTTCTATTTATCTGTGATCGGGGAAACGCGGCATATCTATATACTACGTCATAACAGTAATATACTTTATATTACATTCCCGATACGACGCACCACGCGACAGATGTGCCCATATAAAATAAGCGCGATTAATAACATAATCGACGCCCTTCTGTATGACATTCGAAGACGCGTCTCTTAGAAATCGTGCCAATTTCAACGAACTCCACGATTATTCATAAAATCATATCCGGTGTATATGATTTAATGCCAATAAAAACTATTCAGCAAACAAAACGAATTAATACGACATGATCGTCTATTCGCACTGATATTGCGTAAGTCGTGATGACAATCTCTGTTTTATGGCGTAGACCTCGTAAATGTCTATTAATATGAATGGGCTCCAATTACTTTTACGATTCGCGTTTTGTCGAGAGACGTTCTAAAAAACTTTACGATCTTCCGCGCCCCTGGTCTGTTTGACTTTACGTCTAGCTGGGGGTGTGAGCCATTGAGGACGGATCGAAGCGTGGACAATCAGCCCGCTGGCAGATGTCGCACGGAAAGCTGTCACCTGTCCAAAACTGCCTTGACTACGAGAAGTGGACCTATAAGCTGATCTGTTAATACCCTGTAAGTGTCGACCATCAGACCATTTACTTCAAGTTCGGCGTGAACATTTTTGGCATAGACATTGACATTAACATTGGAAGGACTTCAAAGAGGCTTCGGTATTTTGGGACTCCACCAACATACACGTACACACCTCCTCATACTTATCAACTGAATGAACGGATATCAGATGATATTCAGAGCATATGAATGGTTCATTTATGTATGTTTCTCAAACGCGACGATGAAGCAATTACGATGCAACATGCGCCCTGTGAAGTGGCGAACGATTTTATTACAATTTAAATTTCATGTTTATTTACTCCACTGAATTATTTTATAAGCTCAGTAATTTGCTTTTAATGTTCGGCTTCTTTATTCACCGAAGCCCTTTGTAAATCCAACCATATCTGTGAGCCCTTCAGGTAGAAAATGTTTTGCGAACATAATACCGCAACTTATGAGTCACGGCGGTTGAGAATATACGGTACATGACTCGGATATTAGCTTTCAAGCGCATAAAACAAACAAAATCTGCATCGAGACATGTGAAATGTACAATAATTCCCATTCAGTGAATCAGAAAGCGTCGAAGTGAATGACTATGGTCCAATAATGTAGTGCCAACTTCCTCTCGTGAGTGCCAGCATGCCGGTCCGGGGCGTCTATCACATCATATGACCCGCTAAATGCGTCTTATTACACTTTTATCGGTCGTATCAGTCATAAAATGCTAATGAACGAGCGTTTCGGACCAAACATCCGAGCGAGAGATTCAAATGACGGTATAAAACGTAACCCGAAGTCGACACTTCGTTGGAAACGTAATCGCGAGCGGTCTATGCGCTTTCAAAACAACGCGTAACACGAGCGTCTGTATGGCCGCAGAGATACCACACGATGTTTTTAAAAGCTCTTTTATTGTGCGACCGATATACCTACCTAATACAATAATGTGCGCTCGGACGGCTCTGTGTTATTGTATTCTGTGCTCAATTACGTGAGACGTAAAAACGATGTTTGCTCGGAAAAATGTCACTGCGAACAAACGGAGGCTACCTACACCGAGCGTCACTGTGATTCATAACTTCTTTCGGATTTTTACAACGTACAATGGCATTTAAGTGCTAATATTTCTTAATATATGCGACGATAATATTTTTAATTACAATAAACCACTGTTGTAAAAACTGTAATTGGTTATAACACATTTGTTTATTGTGTACGGTCCTTGTTTTTGTTTTTCCTTATTGCTCCCGTATGAGAGTTCTATTCATGTTATTTTTATGTTAATAATTCTCATTTTCTTTTTGCGTTTGCCGAGTTATTTATTGGTCTGATTTCAGCAAGTCTGGAGCTGGTTTGATATCAATTAATTATGAAGTTGTTAATCATATTTTTTTGCCAAAGTACAATATATTTTATGAATGCAATAATAATTTGATGTCAAATATATAATCTCGTTCTATTAAAATGGAGCAAAAAAATGAAGTCTAACGACAGGTGTTGACTGTTTTATTTTGTGCAATATCATAGAATTGTATTATTAAGGAGCAAGATGGCTTTCTAGTGCCGCTAGTTCATAAATCAATTACGACTCAAGCTCATTTAAATAACAATAACGTCACAAAAATATCCAGAGGAGTGAACTGAACAATATTTAGTTACTTCAGAACCGTACGTGACACTTTATACGAAGCATTACAGTTTTTTTTTGTGATGCCCCTGGAACGTTATCTGTGACTGATGGAGTCATTTTCAAAAATAAAACGGCCCTCTCCTCTTGCGATGAGAATATACGACCACTTCACATTAATATATTATCAAAATAACGCTTTCTGAGCCACGAGTGTGCTTACGAGCAAGCGGCTTATCTACAAACACGAATACTCACAAATAATATCTAATAGGAAATGAAGTATGTACTTAGCGTAGCAATTTGGTGTTTCAAACATCCTGTTATAGTGTTAACACGTGGGCTCCTAATATAAATAATGACGACGAAAAAAATAAAGCAGTGTAAGTCAATTGTTTCCGGGACTTGTATTTCAAACATTCGGGGGCTTAGGATTAAATAAAACAATTCGTTTAAGCACATCAACTGTTTGCACGTAGGTATAGAAGGAGAGACATGGTTGCCTGAGTCAGCAGTAGAAGAATGCAAAAAGTTCTTAATTAAAACATCAGAGGCAAAGCGAATTAATCCCTACATTGCGGTGGGCGGTAGACTGCACCTATTTTATTTGTGTCGCTAACGTATATTTCAGACGTAGCTTAAAAGGGGGAAATCCTTGCTGAAAATTCCCCTATTACTTTTTACGAAGCTGAAATGATCCTTGTGTGTTTAGAGATAGGGGCTGGAATTGTTTGTGTGTCGGTTGGAGTTTTGACTTTTGTCAGGTGGGCGGCTGCCCTGTGCAGACTTTGTATAATTACGTTCTGTGGGATTGGGCGTTTGGAAGCAATGTAATTATAACTTGCACTCACATGCACCGACGCGGTGTTTTTTGTCTAGAGCGAGGCATCGTTGTAGCAATTAGTGAGTTGCTTGAATTATGTAAACTTGCGTTCGAGAGCGATTTAATGGAGTTTGCGTTAGTGTTCCTAAGGGATGAGCGCGTTAACTAAATTATAATAGTTTTCATTTTAATCTTCAACTACGTCGAGCGTTTAGTTTTATTATTACTTTTGAATATAAGAGTTTTTAGCGGTGGATTTCTAAGTGAATATTGTGTAGTGTAAAAAACCTTGTGTAGGTCTTGAATCCGTTTCGTCTTTTAATAACACAAATATAATATCAACGAAAAATAAATTAAATTTAGATTGTTTGCTTTATTCTTGACACCTAAAACTCAACAAATGAAATATTATGACGGTTTCTTTTATCTTAAATTAAAAACACATTTTCGCGAAATAAAATTAAAAAAAGAAACCATATGATTTTCCTCATTAAACCACCGGACGCAATCAAAACGATCGTTTGACGTAAACAGCTGCACAACTAGTTCACAAAAAAAACTACAAACACCAAAACACTAAAATTCGTGAGTCACAAAAATCTCAATAAAAACGTGCGCATGAGTTCCCCAGAAGCGTTCTTCATTGGCCATTACGCAAACGTTACGAGTGACTTCTTTGCATACAAACTTGTTTGGAAGGCTACTGAGAACACTTCATGACATGACAATGATCTATGCCTCAGAGATAACTTTCAGTCAAAAGTATGCGCTTGCGCTCCCCTCGCTCTTAAATAGGAAGCTTGTTAAACTGTGACTCGCTGATACAAATTGTGTACTGTCAACAAAAGAGGCATGCAACCAGCTAAAGTCCCTTATTTTGCTGCAGCGACAATATTTTGTGTTGCTGGAAACATGTTTTACAACACAAAAACATGCTTTTGAAACAATGTTGCACGTCTTTTTTCTGAATATTTACGAGAATTTTCTACAACTCATATTCAACCCGTCTTGTATGCACTGATTAGTAAAATCTTACATATTGTTCATGTTATACTTAAAAAGTTATTACGCACGTTACGCTACGTTAATTTTATGTGCATAGTGTAAAGATGTTTATATATTTCTGGCCTGCATACCGATCTATTTTGTTGGCTGTACAATGTAGGCACGCTGCATATTATGGAGATTTTATCTAAGACCGAGTCCAGTCTATCTACTATTTGAGTAGTTTTATAATCAGAGTAGGTCAGTGATGATACAGTTTCTATTTTTGAATTTTTTTTTTTTTTCAAGGACGTTTCGTTTTTTTTTTTTGTGGTTCAGTTTTTAATAATATTTTCTTTCTGGCCAGTACGTTCAACTTTTAAATTTGTTGTCGGGGTAAGCGTTCCAATTCTATTTACACAAAGCGTGTTCATCATTTTAATCCCTTAGACATCTCCGTGTTACAAAATATTGTGTTTGAATAACATATATTTTTATTTCTTTGACAATAAATCGAGACGATGCAGCTGTCCCACTGTTTACCCTTTAATTCTCGAGTTAAAGTTAAAGAATTATTCCCACAGTTAGTTTAGTTATAAGAAATTATTATCAGTATTAACTATCTTTAGGTACGTAAATACTTGTATGTTTGTGTTGACTTTTCCTTTTTGTTAAGCAGATGTCCGCGACATACTTATTTACAACTTTTCAATTCATATTAAGAAGGTTGACGCACTAGGCGTTTGGATTGCAGTGACTATGTTGACGCATGGTATACAGGTGGGATTGACCAAATCTGGGGACTGGTTTCCTAACACGTTTTACTGCGGCAGTCTTCCCGCCGAGTGCGTTTTCTTTCTTAAAATGTAAGATTATTGATATTAATACATAACTGTCGAGAACTCGATCACATTTATAACATAACGAGTAGCTACTATAAACTGGTTTTACGATAGAAATATAGGAGATAAAACTTTATGTAATCGTTGCTAAATGCGGTATCTCGTAACATAAACTACTGTTTTAGTTCTAATAGTTATCATTAACTAAAGTATAGGGTGTAATTTGTTATTGATTTTGAAGGTAATGGCGTAGCAAAATCCGTAGCGCCCCTACGACTTCCGTAGCAGATCGGCGTAGCAGGTGTCATTTGACCTACGCAAAACAAATATTTTTAGATTGCTACCAAAAAATGTTAAGAAGTATATAATATAGGTATATCTATCACCTCTGTACCTATTTTTTCTATTCTGTTTTTCTTGTTTGTTTATAAATGTGTGTACATAAATGGTAAAATAAATAAATGGTAAATAATTATATAATACCTAGCTGCGGAGTCTATGGATTCAATATAGATATTAGTACTACTGGTATTGCAATGTACGTCAAAATCAATAGTAAATCGTAGATACAAGTTTCTTCCGTAGCAACATCTACGCAAACAGTTAACTTTATCTGTTCCTATCCAGAGACCACACTGCGTGTCACAGCTATAATACGGACCAACTTAGATATAACACACATAGAAGTATCTACGAGTATTAGACCTTCATCGTCGTCCCCTGCAACCCACACGGAATACAAACAGCTGATAGAATCAACATTTCCTTTAATACCTCGCTTAGATATTACTGTAGGTACAATTATGTATAGGTGACTTGATAATGGAAACATTCAGGCTAATTAAATCGAACATTATATGTCGATTGCGATACCGCTTGACCTATTTATCTCGAATAAAGTCATCCATTTCAATAATGACTGTCATAACGTTCACAATGTACGAGCGAAGTATAATAAATAGCGTTTTATAACTATTATGTACTAGCAATCTGCAGAACTCTTCTGTATCCACTGTTCATTATTATGTATTAAATTGAGTCATTGACGATAATAGTTTGCGGAGTTTTTAATGTTTATATTTACGTGATGTTTTATTGAGTTTTAATTACTTAGTTGCTTCTCTACTCTGGCAATAAAAAAACTTTGTAATTGTACGTTTTTATGTGTTTAATACGACCTGCATGTAATGAGGGAAACTGCAAGAAAATCGAAATTAATTGTCGTTTACCGACAAAGGAAGACGTGTAAATGTTATTACACGTTTTTTACGATTTACCTAAATTGCTATGACCTACCGTATTTCGTATTTATAACTATGAAATATTGTAATTTAAGCCTGTGTAATTATTTATGCGTTGGGTAAATTATTGCTGTAGAAATAGTATTCAAGTGGAGGGCTCTATGTCAGTTATCACAGCGCTTTTAAATCGTTTCTCACTACTCTTTTTAACGTGTTGCCCAACTTTCAAGCTGTATTCATTTGGAGCTTATTTTTATATATTCAAATTTTAATTGTTTCAAATTGATGTTATTTCAAGTTAAAGAAATATCAACTTTATTTAAATAGATATTAAGTTGGTAAGAGCACTAGACACAGAGACTAGCATTATTGAAACAGTTATAAAAACGTTTGAAGTTGTAGCCTAAACTGAACTTTATTATGTAGGAATTAAAGTTATTTTTCCATAAACTCATAATTGTTTACATTTTTGGCGAATATGTCGCGATATTAGATTAAGTATATGCAGTTTATTATTGTATTCTAATAGTTGATTGCTTCAAACTACAAAGATGTTTGTAACTTCGCAAAAATTGCTTACATGATAATACTCTAAATAAAATAAAATAAACGTTTATTTAGTCAAAAAAATATTTAAAAAAATAAGACGAGTGGTAAATAAATGTAGGTAATGTTATCCGTCTATTTTCATAATCTCTTAACTAACTATTTACACTAGTTATTTACTATTTGCACAATTTGGTATTTATTTAGTAAAACACAGCTCCCAATATATACAAAAAAGGATAATAAAACCCCCCTTTAACAGTGTACTACGTAGTGTACTACGAAATCTTAAAACCGTAAAAAACATACAAAATAACGTGAACACGATGCTAATGTTCAAGAAGTCAAATTATTAAGAAAGGGAACGCAATCATAGTATTCCATAACAGCAGGTAATTATCACTTGCTTATTATGGTAATCAGCTACTAATTAACGTGTATATACAGTTAAAATAGTTATTTCTATAAAGTTTATACTAACTTACCGTAATATCCGCAAGGCAAACGAACGATCAAGAAAATTTATGATGAAATTGACTGAATAATTTTGCTTGGCTAGGATTTGAAATACAAGCCAAAGCAAATCTTTGAATTATAGAAAAACATTGTATTTTGAGCTTATGTTCTTAGGTGGCTTTTAAAATACGACTGAAAAAAGTAATTGCTGAATGGAGAAAACATTATTATTTTTCTAATTTACAAGCTAACACTAAAATATGTACGATATAATTATATTATATACAAGTATATATTAAAAAATTAAGGAAAAAGGCAGGAGCTCATTGGGCATCAAAAAATTCGTCCGCATCGCTGTCAATGGTAAAAGGCTGGCAGCATTACCACGTTGGATGGCAATGCTGATTCTTTGGGCTATAAATAGGCCAGTTATATTCTTTTTCTTGTCATTTTATTTCAAATGCAATCATTTACTTACTTTACAAACTTGGGTAATAAATCAAAAGACAATGTGGTCCAAAATTAGGAAACTGAAACTCATCCTCAAAGAATTTACTTCAAATAAACCAATTAGATACAGGCACTTTTTAACTGTCAAGGAGTCGATCAGTCAGAAAGATGAAGCTAGTTGTCCATTCCAAAGAGTAGTACCTACGTATTTAGAAGAATTACGATTCGCAATTTCATGATAGAATTAGGTACAGTCAGAGAAATTAATTGTTAAGAAAATTTACTCCCTACGTCAATTTTCCACGTTATAATTTAAGTTGGTAGTGAATTTGCTTAGCAATGAATTTTCCTGACATTACATTTTCTATACAGGCACCAGCACATCAAACTACTACAATCTGTCAAATTACTTTAAATAATAGCTATAAAACTTATTTCAATTTTATAGCTAAAGCATTAGGTTCAAGATTGATTGGGTAAATTTGCTGGCGTTTGTACTTTACGCTCTATTTAAGACCGTCTTCCTACCTACCGATGTAAGCACATCCTTATTTAATGTATCATGTAGGTACCTATATTACATCTACCTATACATTTTACCTTCCAAGACGTATGTTGAAAGATATTGCAGATACCTAATACGTATCGTCATGACTTATGTAACACTCCTAGGTGAACGAAAGTGAGTCGGAAGCTTCTTATTCAATTACGTAAGAAGTAACAACTATCCAATAGATCTCTCTGAATTCTGTAGGCACACGTAGAGTACTGGGAATAATATATAGGATAGGTAGTAAGTATCTACTTTCATTTCGATCAAAGTAAGAAAAACGTGAGAAATAACTTGAATTGAAAGATGAATAATTTTCATTGATAAATTTTCCAATGCTCAATATTTTACTCACCTACTCGTATACAAACGGGAACTACCATATCATGTGTTTATGGGGAAAAAAAATGAATACCCACAAGTAAAGTTCAGTTTACACTCCAACATCAAATTTTTTATTGACTTTTTCAATACTACCTACAGTCATTCTCAAATTAACTTAATTCCAACGATCCTAAAGTTGATATTTGTTTAAGAGGAAATAGCATCAATTGGAAATAAGATTATATCTTCACATAACTCAAAAACCTCCAACCCACGCCAAATGTGACAACCAACTCAATATAACCCATTCACACAACTCAAACAATATGCCATTCCAAACTCACGAACAATTACAATAAATCGATCCACGTCTATTGCCTTCAATTAGATAACTGCACTGCATAATCTACAAATCACTAACAGTCCCATTACTTCAAGCATATTTGACAAACTGGCTTGATCGTGAGGACTGGAGATCCTTAAGTGGAGAGAGCAAGGGGCGTCGACCTGCTTTAAATCAGGTTGTCTGTGGCTGTTAGTTCGTTTGTGCGTTTGCGGGATGCAGCTGCACTTAACTCGGCCATACAATATAATAGTGTAAATGTACTGACCATGTATGGACTGTTGTTGAGACGAACAAGGATTTTGTTGAGTGTTGAGTTCCTTTCGCGGTCAAAGTTGTTAAGGGAATTAGGGACGACTGATCTAAATCTGGTGTTTGTGTTTGAGGACTGTGTTCTAGAACAATACTCCAGTTAGATACGCAGTGACTGATTTCATACTTAATGTTAGTTACTAACACTCGTACTTATTCGTTATTCGAAGGAAGTCGGATACTCCTTAGAACTCGTGTGTGGTAAAAACTAGTTTCCTACAAAACGTCTGAGCCTACTCCAAAAAACTTTTTTCAATCAAAAGGCTTGCCGTAATCGTAAAATTTAATCCGTAAGAAGATAGAATACAATGCTTCTTACCTTTTTCAATCGACAACCAATTTTGGGCTGTGTTCAAACGTTATAGAGTCGGATATTCCTTAAAGCCAAGTCCAAAAAATGTGCCTTACTAAGCTATGTATAAAATTACGCTCATGCCGTTGCCAACCCTTGGTTATATTTTGTGATGGCGCTCAAGGGACAACTCAATACATAAGGAACCGGTCATGTGCGAATCGGGATTACGATAGGTCCCATATGTTGTAAATATTTTTGAGATCATCGTTTACTATGTAGCGAAAAGGAGATGTTATCAAGAAGTTAAAGCTTCATAGAAATCGGAAGATAAAAATTGAAAGTAGAAAAAGTCCACCAAAAATACATTTTATTCTATTCTGTTGCTGTATTGTGAAATTTTATTTTATTGTATATTTTATGTAAGTAACGTGGGTTTTACCAGTTTTGTTTTTTTTAGTAGGTGGTATCTAATTATCTAATTTAAATCCAAACAGTTTGACAACTCATGATAAATGCCAGACTGACAGCACCGAAAGCAATGCGTCATGCATTATAAACTATTCGTCTATAAGCTATTCGATAGATTACACGTCAGGCAAAGCAGCTATTCTCGAGTCAATCCCTTATAGATTAACAGACAAAGACATTCGCAGACACTCTCCAGTGCCTTCTAGAATAACTTAACACGACCTACAGCGACAATTCTTAGAAGAAAATAAATTATTCAACAACATACGCATAGTCGCATACAAAGTGTATATAACTTTATTATAAACCCAAGAATATATTTTTATAATTTCTTAATGACGAGTACGCACATAATAAAATACTAATTTCATTGTGTTGTGTTTGTTTTATCTCTAGATTATTAGATAAGTGTAATTAAGGAACATGAATCACTTATGCAATTAATGCATTTGGCGTCAGCGCATTATCATTTCATACGGTAAACTCGTGAAATATTTGGTTTTCTTAAGCTCGAGTGCGATATTCAAAAAGTGTTACGAAATTGTTCGTGAGTAAACGTTACCTTCTAACGGATACTATATTAACCGACAGCGGTCGGTAGTTTAAAGGAACCCGGAATTAATCCATTGGTACTTACTGAGTATTCAAGCACAGTTAAGACAGTTGTGATCTCTATTGTTTCCTTCAACTAACTGTGTTTAATCTAATTTAATTACATTCCTGTATTTCTAAGATATTCCTATACTTAAGTTACTTCTCGTCTAGCGACTACCATCTTATTCACATTTTTCGAAAATATAGGAACTACGTAGTTCACACACGTATACCTACGTAACTAGGGTAGTCATCTGAATAAATGAAGTAATTTTCAGTAAAACAGTCGTCAATGTCAGGTCGTAAATAAAACGAACAACAAACACATGACGTTATTTCTATTTTAATTTAAACTATGTATGAGTAAGTCCTTCTAGTAGGATAAGGTTTCAGGCACACAGTGGTTTTCATTGAATGCGGTTTGCGTAAAAGTTTCTTATGTTTTTTCTTCCACTGAAATTAATAATTGGTCTTTGCCGACCATTATTATTATCGCTTGATGCCTGGAATTACTGTGATAATTAAAAATAAATTAATATATTAGAATTTCGTGGTTAAAACTTTAACAAGCTGACGTTCAAGCATTGTTGCGTAGTATCAAAAGAGTTGAATTTATCATATTTTTGTTTTAATAAATATCTCTAAACCACTAACTTTAAACAATACACTTACAAATTCTATAACATTCTCCTTTCATCCTAAGCTTGCCAAATAAACTAGTTTTAATGCACAACCTCTCACAATATTAGCCAGAAACGCTTATATTTCACGACATCAAAGACTGGAACAAGAACACAGGGAAAGCGTTATACCGCGTCCTATATTTTATTGGTCTCTGTATCCTTAGTTCCTTACATTGTTGCAAATGAATACATTATCTAAGTAATTCAACCTTTATAATTATGCAAATACGTGCCTACCTGCCTGACAGGTACCTGATCAGTTGCAACATAACGATATTATATCTACACAGCACTTTGTGTATAAGTATTTATTTTATTTGCTTACATGCATACCTACATGCTCATTCCAAAGTGTTCAGCGCTTGTCTTAGCTACTTCTTCCAGTCGTTTTACCAGTAATTTTATAATACCGATTTCGCGAGATTTTCCTCTCACGATGGTAATACCAATGACAAGTTTCAATATACCCGACATAGACCATACGACATTTCGTTCTCGCATGCAATCTAAGTAGGTATCTGTAACTAAGTTCAACAGAAACATTAACAATACAATTAAGTATATTAAGAGTACTTTGTACCAAAGTTTATAATTAATTTACTTATAAACAGTAAATAACTGACAACACTAAGCTCACGAAAATAATAAAGCTTGCACCACAAGAAAAACAGCTAGAAAACGAAAAAAAGCCACCATGCTTCAACTGACCGCTTTGACCAGCACATGTGTGCTGTGGTCAAAGTGGTCAATTTCCTGTGTTGGTCTGTATGTATGTATGTGTGTCAGACTGTGGTCTATCTATCATAATGTTTACACAATGTAGTCAGTTTGTTGCAAGCAGGTGAGCTTCAAGACTTAGAACTTGTTCCACTCATCGATTCCACGTCAAACGTGACGACAGGTTTAATTACCATGTTTAATTGATGTTCTAAGAATCCTAATTTGTTTCTCATTTGAATTTAATTAGTAATTCATTATGGAGTATCCTTATACACATCCTTTGCGAAAACATTTTAATAGGTAGATAAGTACCTCCTTACATACATTTTAAGGTTCTAATAAAACAATTTTTTAATTCTTTTACATATGGTGGTAAAGTAATTTTGTTCCAGGTGCATCGTCTTTACATATAATGAATGTATACAAAATATTGTAAAACATTTTAAAAGGAAAGGATTTTAAAAGAAGTAACGGAAGAGATTCTTCCCCATTCTTCTTCTACTTACCAGTCAAACAAAAAAAAAAAAAACAATCAATCCAAATAATAACTAATCAATTCTAATTTATTGTAAATGTTGAAGTTCAAAAGTGCTTTTTATGTGCCTACTTGAAATAAATGCTTTGACTTTGACAAATCGTTTTCAATAGAAGACTTATGGTAGTACCTATAGCCTTAATAGCATAGCACTGAAGATTTTCTTGCAACATTTTTCCTTTCAATTGATCTTGCATGAATTATCTTCTTACAAATAAGACAATTATAAAATTGTACCGTAATTATTCAATCACTCATGTCATGGTAATTGAGCGCCTAATGAAATGAACGATGATTGGCTTCTGTTTTCTTATTAACTGATCGCCATTGTAATCAACTATCTGTTGGTTTCTATTGATCTTCATTGATTGAAATGGAGATACTTTTGTAGAGACTTAGGGCGGACCTTTCCAATTAAACTGAATGCGCGCGCAACTAACTGAACTGAGAGCGGCTTTCTACTATTACATTATTCACCGTGATAAAAAAAACTACAATCCACCTACAATAGGTACATAAAAATCACTGCTTTTCGTTAACTGCACTAAGTGCTAATTTCACCAATGAAACTGAACGCGATCAGCACATCTAAACTGCGTTCAAGAGTCAATATTCCACAACAATAATGACACTGACAGCTTTTCTCCTAGCTTTAACTTTGGTCCTTATACAGGCTGATTTTTTAAAGACCAGCCAAATTTAAGGATGTGGTACAGACCATCAAACTGAACAACTTTCTCCATGGGACAAATAGCGTAATCGCGAAAATTTTATCAACTGTCCCATAGAAAACTTCAATACCTACTCGACCTAAATGTATGGGACGGCTGAATTTTTATTCGCGATTACGATGTTGGTCCCATGGAGAAAGTTGTTCAGTTTGATGGTCTGTACCACATACTTAAATTTGGCTGGTCTTTAAAAAATCAGCCTGTATAACTCTAACGATTTGGCTTACCCAAATCTCCTTTCTTTGGTATTGTTAGTCGAATCGTTGAGTTGAGCTGCACGATTTCTGACAAATGCATGCACTGAGTGGACAGGTCCTCCCAATCTGTGTGGTTCCTTCCTCAAAAGACCATCTCAGACATCGATCTACATGGTCTTCATATGATCTGACCAAGATAATGTCTGGACTTTAAAAGAGACTGTGACCTCTGAGTTTGTTTAAAATATGATTGACGTGCAAAACTGTTTGTACAAACCTACTTACAAAATAGAATCATTTATCATTTAACGTTAGGCATTCGATAACCGGCCCATAATTCGATACTTAATGGTAATTTATCGAATGCCCAAAACCGTATCGAATATTAATTTAAAGTACCAAATTGTCCAATTCCACGTATTGTGTTCTTATCAAATGATCAGATCTCCCCTACATACATAACACACCTACATAATGCATGATTTTTAGTACTTAGTTAACAGTCAGTTAGTCGGGATGAATAATAGTGACGTCAGAGAAGGCGCGCCGCCCCTGGATCAAAGATCGTTTCGCTTGAACACACCACTGTGCATGTGCGCAACTGGCGTAGGGATGTCGCTAAACAAAAAATTTCGAATACGTTATTAAGAGTGAAATATAGAATTGAATTATAATCACTTCCTGTGTCAAAGTTTTCTGAATTTTGGGTTTCCGGTGAAATAAATTATTTTCCTGCAGATAACTTAGTTGAATTTCGTATCAACAGAAATGATTGTATTGATTAACATGAGAAAACTTACTGGGAGTTTCTTTAATTTGTGTGCCTTTTTTGTAGATAGTAGGTAGGTACCTAACGTTCTGTTACAAAGTTCAAGTAAAATGTAACCCTAAAGTTTTCCCCAAAATTTTGTAACACGACAGTCTCCACGGTTTTGGGCTTTATCTTATCCACCGAAAACTTATGATATGTTGTCAAAGACAAAGTTTTACGAAGTCAGAGATAGAGAAAATATGTTTGCAACTCCCGCTCCGTTGTTTTCCTTACTTCAATAACATTATGCTACACAACTATCCTAGACACTCAAGGAGGTATAACTTTACCTCCATATTTACATAAAACTATTTTACCGTAATCACCTTTTTTTTTTGTTAAACATTAACTATGGAAAATTTACTCGAAAACTCAGGTAGGTGCCAGGGCAAAGGGCACAGTTTCTCATCTCGTTTAGAAGATACGTACCCAGATACTGGTTACGATAACCAGTCCCCGACTCTGTGACACATGCCACGCATAACACAACATTTGTACTACATAATTTAAATTAGTTAGAAACTAAAGAATCAATGATTCTTATCTACTAACCAAATGTCCTTTCTTTGGTATTGTTCGTCGAATCGTCGAGCTCTTTAAGTTTTGAGTTGATTTCTGACAAATTCGTGCACTGACTGGACAGGTCCTCTCAATCTGTGTGGTTCTTTCCTCAAAAGACCATCTCAGACATCCATCTACATGGTCTTCATAGTCCAGGCCATGGTACGGAGCGAGAGTGCATGGGAGACCGTTACCTCCTTCTGCGAAGCAGTAATGCTCGCAAGGGAGGAGGCGGAGCGCGTGAGGGAGAGGCAATCTCTGCGCCCTCACGCCTGTAGTCGCCGCAGGAGACACCCTGGACGGGAGTCAACAGCCGACTCCCGACCACCGTAGGCGCGGGCTTGCGGGCGGCGAGCAATGGGCAGCTCGGTGCCCGGTAAGGACCAGGCCCGGGTCGACGGCGCGTTGTGTTCCACGCGCGCCTCAAAGAGATGTCAGCACGAACTGACGGGGTCTGCTAGGGCCGATGCCTGCCAGGGCCTCGGGTTGTTCGAAAGAGATACCGTGGCCCCTGGCACAGGCAATTGAAGGAACACGCGTGGGTTTTAGTCAATAAAAGTCTAACACGCCCTTCCGCTCAGCCCCGAGCAGAAGAAGACATTTGAGGACTTCCCACCCAAATAAAAAAAGACATCGATCTACATGGTCTTCATATGATCTGACCAAGATTATGTCTGGAATATAGAAGAGACTGTGACCTCTGAGTTTGTTTTGGTATTTCTTCTCAGACCAGTCAGATAGGAAACGCCGACCTCATCTAGTTTTAAAATATTATTGACGTGTAAAAGTGTTTGTACAAACCTACTTACGAAATAAAATCATTTATCATTTACTAACTTCTGCCCGCGACTTCGTCCGCATGAAATTTCTTGTTCCTGTTCTGCCTATTATTTCGTTTTCACATTTTTTCTAGTTTTTTTTTTTTGTTTTTGGTCGGCTCTTAAGGGTCCTAGCGTGATGTTAAGTATAGTATAGCCTATGGCCTTTCTCAAGAATTGGGCTATCAAATGCAAATAGTTTTTTTATGCCCGACTGATAGTTCCAAAGATTAGGGCGTTCAAACAAACAAAAAAAAAACAAGCAAACTCTTCAGCTTTATTATTAGTATTAGTAAGATTTAAGTTGAAACGAATTAAAATTCTGGTCACGATATTTAGCGACGTTTTTCGGATACCTTATATGGAGTGGGTCAGCCCTACGGTAAAGGCAATGTCCTACGCGAGGCACAGAACAACATTGTGATGATTTAGCAGTCACTCACAATGAGTGAAAATAGTTCTTTCCGACACGACCAAATGTGATATGTACTTGCACTCAACATTCGCATTACTTAGGTTACTCGTATAAATCACTTAAGCTTTGTTGTACCTAGTTCATTTCATTACACAAAACAGCCAGTAAACATTTCATTATTTTTAATCAAAGTCTATAAATTACGTACTTACCTAATTAAGGGAAAGTAGTGTCAATAGGCGCCTGTTAACACAAATTAAACGCTCCTATTCTAATTTAAAACGTGCTAGGTTGAATTAATTGCATGTATACTAACGGAACTATACGACCTCTTACAATAAACCTCTAAAATATTCATACCGAAACAAAACAAGTTTTAAATGCGTTATACAGATTTTGTCTTTTAACTACGATAGTGCGTGCCGTCTAATCATTTCGTCATAGGATCGATTTACACTAATTGTAAGAAAAGCATCGATAATATCGTTACTCAGATACGGTATCGATAATAACAATAGATGCAAGGAAATCGATTGTCACGCGTTGTTATTTAAAATAATTTTATCATGCGATATGGAAACGTTGTTTTAATTTGGTCGTTAAACTTTAGGTAAACATGTTTTTATCGATATTTTAGTGTACTGTACTGTGTGTTGTTTTGAAAACCATTATGATAATGGACTTTAATAATACCTACTTACCTTTTTATAGTCATGATGAAATAAGACCGCAAGACTTCCTCAACTACAATTAGATCAAAGGAAGATTTCGCATTGTATTCAAAACAGCACTCCGCATCTAGAACTAAGCGCTTAAAGCGCAGGAAACTGCACATCACAACACTACAAAACGTCAAACATCGATCCGGCAACAATAGGAGAGAGTCTACATTTGAATTACGAACACGAACTATTTTAAGATGGCGTCCCGAACGCACACGAGAGTTTACGACGATTCGCGAATTACGAGCCAATAAAGTGCGGTGTCGCCGACACGCCGCTACAGCCCTTAAAGCTTTTAATGTTCGTTTAATTGATATAAGCTATACTTAATAATGCTATCGATTTCTTTAACAGTCGGCTTTATTGCCAGCTTTTAATTATATGATCCAGTTTTATCTCCAAATTATTTACACATACTTGCATCACTCAAACGCGCTATAAACATAATTTCGTCTCGCACTATCGCATCAAGCTCCTCAGTAACATAACGCGTCTTGCAGGCCATATTTTCCCTGGCTCAGTTAACTGCATGACTTCCACAAATCTGAGACACTGACCAAGGCTTACTCGTTCCATAAATAACCCTCTTACTGGACAAAAATTCTGTTATAATTCACAATCAGACCTTTAATATCCCGATCCGACGGGTGGGCATTAATCAAATACATGGAACGGGTTTGTACAAAGGCGGGCAAGTTAAATAAAATAATAAATAAGCTGCATTCCGTGAGATTTATTTCGAAGAAAAAAGGCAGGGTAAGAGCCGGGTCATGTCGCAGTATGTTTATAGTCCGCGCCGGTGTCGGCCCACAATGTACGGCTCTAATTAATGCTATACCTCGCTCTCAGAGATATGTCGTGTCCATGCCAGTGTCTTTTTAACTTACTGTCCTCTTTTTCTAATCTCAAGATTAGGTTCCAACAATTTATTATCAAGAACCACAAACAAAACATTAAAAAATATACTTTTTTATTCCAAACTAGAGTTATCAGATCAGACGTCACTTACAGTAAAACAATGCAAATGAGGTTTGACGTACTATATCCTGTGAAGTATTCGTTGAATTGTTATCTCCTATCATGGGAACATTCGGTGGTTCCCAAGTTCCCATTAAAAAAGATGAGCTCTTACAGGTAGTACACTACGATGCGATAGTCAAACCTCTTCCCGACTACAATACTGTAGAGAATAATGGAAGCCAGCTGACGGGAGGTGCCTTAACGTCCGTTGTCATGGCAACCGTACGAAGGGTGAACCTGCCTAACATATCACCGACCCCGACAAAAAACGGTCACACTCACCCTCCTGATATCTGATTTTGGACTCTACCCCATAAAGCAGAAGGATCCTTTGACGCGTCATCGGACATCACTTACGACCTTTCGCCGTAATCGCATTATTGGGATACGTGTATTGTGTTTTGGGTTCCATCTTTGCTTTTTAAAATTAGAATGTCTATCGCTCTCTCGCTCTATCGTACGAGCATTATCTATTCTTGCTCGTCTAACCACACTTGTATAATTATTCCATTGTCTGTTTATGACATTTTAAACAGTTTTTAAGTTTTTGTTGAAATAAGCACAAACCATAAATGTTATTGCGGCAGTAAAAATGCAGTAACGGTAATTTATAGCACATGTAAACGTGGTATCAGACTTTCGGGCGAGTCACTTGATTTATTTAGTTGCTGCATATGTTTTACTTTGTAATGAGCAAAGTGAAAAAGTAGAATAATATTTTATTTTTTTATCAGTAAACATAAATTCACATTGTTACATAAAATAATGGGTTACTCCGTGCCCTCGTAAGGTACTTATTAAATATTTAAAAGCCGATTACTTTCATTTAAGCTTACTACGAATCAATTCAAAATTTACATTTTAATTAAACGTTTCGTTTGTGTGTTGATTAAGAAAATACTGATATTATCGTCATTGGAATTAAAGAACGACAACAAACTTAATCGTATGCATTTTTAATAGGTTATGGAAAGCTTTTTACAGAAATTATAATGTGAGAACGGAACAGCGCGAGGGAAATAAATAAATGAATCCATTTTCTTCTTTGTAATTAAAATTATACGATTATCATAGCACATTAAAACAACGTCTAGGAATGATAATTCTAGAATAATTACTTAATTAAGTTACATTTCAGATCGCCTTACTTAATTCAACGCGCAACAATTTAAAGTGTTTGTACACCAATTAAAATAACCCATTAGCTATATCGTATCTGTATTCTTTTAAAACGATCAGGTAACTAAGGCCAGCCTACACGGCCGAGAATTCCGAGACACTGTTGGTCCGCTATCAATTTTATACACGGTGGGAAGGCTATTTATCTTTCCTTATTTATTGGCTGACTCGAAAACCAGTCTTGGGACCCGATCGCTTTGTGGAACTCGGTATTTACCTGTCTATGTATACTCGACTTTACGACGCGTATGCTGGATGAGAATTCGCCGTTCGTGAATTCTTAGGTATTATAATTAAAGTTAAATGAACCTTTAAAGTCTCAAAAGTGTTACGTACAAGATTTTTACGACGCTAAAGGATAAACTTTCACAATTTCTAAGAAAACGTCTTCTACAGGAACAAAATAAAGGGACACCTTACAAAGCATTAGAAAGTTACGCAACCCTTCTTTACGCATCCCTGACTTTTTTGTAGCGATTTCTTTTTAGAAAGGACACTATTGTTCGCGGACCGTTTGCTTCTAACCCTTTCCGTTACTTTTTTGCTTCTTGGCAATATTGTTTTTACTTATTTTTATTGTAAGCACAACCTTACGGGACGACAGAACCCGTCTCCATCGATACCCGTGAGGGCTGCGCTCCTTCGGTGCTCTGTGATTAATTTCCATTGAGGTTGGTCTCAGTAGCGGATAACTCTAAAATTAACTTTACTGCGCTATAAAATATTAATGAGCCATTAAAATCTAAAATGGTATAAAAGTGAAATTTAATGGTTTCTCTCGAAGTCTTTTGCGAATCGAAGCTGTTGGAACGTGATATATGATGCTATAAATCGATTTTAAAAACTCCAATTTAACCGTTACATATAATTTATTTCAGATTAACGTTGTTTTTATACGCGTACCGCAATATATCATTACTTTGTTAATAAAACGGAATGCCTAATAATATTTTTCTCTTTGTTTCCAGGACCAAACGGATGTCCACGAAGGCGGGGCCGACAGACCTACACGAGGTTCCAGACACTAGAACTAGAAAAGGAATTCCATTTCAACCATTATCTGACACGCCGACGCAGGATAGAGATCGCACACGCGCTCTGCCTCACAGAGAGACAGATTAAAATATGGTTCCAGAATCGACGCATGAAGTTAAAGAAGGAGCTGCGAGCCGTGAAGGAGATCAACGAGCAGGCTCGCAGAGACAGAGAGGAGCAGGAGAGAATGAAGCAGCAGCAGCAAGAGAAGCAAGCCAAGCTGGAGAGCCAGCATCATGGCCACCACGTGACCCACCATCATGACCCGATGAAGATGCCCATCGACAAGGGCTCCAACGACCTACTCAAAGTGAACAAGGTCCCTACGTAAGGTGTCCGCGACGCCGTATAGGAAATCTTGACTGATTCTGTATCATATAGTGTGAGAGGAAGTGTTACGTCCATAAGGACCTGCGGGCGTTAGTCGATTCGTATCCACTAGTTTTATGTTTTCGCGTCGGAGTCGCCCTCGTTGTGGAGAGCGGCTCCCGGTTTATGTAATAATGTTCCTTTAGTGCGAAGGACTTGCCTCGGTGTCGTTCGCTGGGTGGACAGGCTGGTGATGTGCTTTAAGCATTTATTTTGTTGCCATAACCACACCTTGTATTGCAATAATATTTTACTAAAATATACAAAAACGTGTTAGAATCGCTCTAAGGTTTAAATAGGAGCCCGAGTGAACTTCGGTATTGTTAGTTAAGATTTTAAATCTGTGAATCTCATAGTATTTATTGCTACCACTTACTCTTAATCCATTATGTTATATTTTTTATTAATAGATATTATATTATGTACATTTTGATGTATATTTTATTATTTGTCCGCTGTTAGCGGACTGGTTATGTTTTGATGGTCACATTTTTTTATGATTGTAAAATTTGTTGTATTTTATCAATTGATTTGAAAAGAGTTACTTCTTTATTTTTCTTTTTGACCAGATTGTGATTCACTTCAGTAATTTAAGTCCACAAATTGTTGTTTGGTTTGATCCATTGATTTCGATAGTATAATAATATCGACAAATATTAAAATACCTGCATAGTTAATTCCATAAGAACTTAAAATGTATATTTATAACAAAATACGTATGGAAGTACAATTGCAAATAGGTCTTCGTCGTGACGAGCGTTGTGTTTTATATTTTTCGTCTTCAATAATTAATGAATATTTAAATGTAGACGGTATTTTTTGATAATTCTAGTTGAAAATACCATGTCCATGAAAAAAATAGTAAACGAACAAAACGAACAAGATTATGGAGCGGTACTGCATACGGCGTGTTGTCCATACATCCCGAGTCATCTGATGTTCAAAATTATATACGTAACGATGATACATATAATAAATTACAATAATGTGACTAAATATAAATTTTACACGTAATATTAAAAGTTGAGTAGTTTAAGTGTATTATACATAGGTAAATAGGTTCGACTTTGTATGAAGTATTTTGCTAAGACTAGGTACCTTCAACATAAACCAATCTACTGCGGAATAGACAGTGGTCGCACTTTAGCAGGTGAAGAGTCGAAGTCATTAAGTTCCTTTTTTCAACGAAAGTCAAAAGACACCGTATTTCGAGTAAGAAACGGTGGCGAAATTATGTTTCCTGCAATTTTACGTAGCCATATGCACATTTAAATTTTCCAGCTCCGTAATTTCATACATAAAACGCCTACAAACGGTATTACTAAATGGAGCTCGGATGAAACTCAAAAATAAACACGGTTTTTTCGCGAAAACGTGAGCTTGTTGAACATTGCCGGTTTGAAATTATTCCACACACCATATTCGCTTTCAATTCCACGTTGTGCCAAAATACATAATTAAAATAATTTATCAACACGTACTTTGAAATATTTGTTCCGCGTCCAAAAACCAGTTTCTTAAATTCTTCGTTTTTTCAACTATACGTAATAACTGAGCAAAAAATTAGAATTTTAAAAACTTAGTCTTGATAGTCACCATTATACGTAAATTAATGTCAGGGTAGAATAAAAAAGATAAAATTAATAGATAACTGTATTAAAATTGGAGTCTTCGCTTAATTTTGATAAAAATCACCCCTCTCAATATCTGTCCACTGTGTTATTCGGAAAATATTATATCTGTAGGCTCTGTGTAAAAGCAACATGAAATTTTATGTCGTGATATCATTAGGCAAGATTTAAGTCGTCGGTAGATATAAAAACATGAAAACTCGTATAGTCTTTTCACGTTTCATAAATTAATAAAAATTAAATTACGGGTCACAATTTTAAAACGAATGTTATTGAAACTAAAACGAGTTTACTCAATTCGTTTGTAACTTGTGTCAACATGGACAGTAGACATTCAAGTGTCGGTGATAAAAAATCATATTAAAACATATACATTTTCTACATGCTAAAATAAAAGGAAAACGTTGTGATTATAAAATATGGGGCAATAAATCTTAAATAATGTTCACTATGCCTCTTGCTTTGGTTACAAAAAGGTATTAATAGTAAATTAGCAAAATAGCCACCAGAATTCTACAAAATAAATATTGCCTCTATTTGGTCCAATCTCGACGACTTCTATACATTGATTGTTTGTAACTGCTAAAACTTTTTGAATGTCGTGCACGTAAAGCAATGGATACGTTATAGTTAGAATATGAGATTTTATATTGATTTCCATTAAATATACCCTAGTACGAGTGCAATAACTTCAACCCACATTATTTCATTAAATCCGTAGTCCCCTTAAGATTACGTACATAATAAGGTTGTCGTTAGTAATATAACTTTATCCCATCTTATTTTTAAATATATATAAAAAATCGAGAATAAAAAATCGAACAAAATGTACTTAAGTAACTTCGAGTTAAGTAGGCTTTATAAATTATAAAACGCATAGTTATTAAAATATCGTAGACACTTGTAAAAGTTAAGCGTAAATCCGATGGTTAGTAATTGAATTTAAAAAAAAAACGCTTAAAAATTATTTAGTATTGTTCGTAGATGGTCATTTGGAAGGTGAATGGAAAAAGCTTCTTTGTAAAGGGACGTACACACTGCAAACTGAAATGAGGTTGAACTTACCTACATAATTACACGATGTGTGTATACGAGTTAAATTGTTATTACTGCATTTGTGAACTAAGATAGTTTTATCGGTTTTCGATTATTGTTTGGGACTGTGCATATAGACTACAGACTTCGAAGTGTCAAGCATCTTCCTCTTAACTATCCATTAAGTTTCGTGTTTAACAATAGGTAAATCTTGTAACATAGTAAAGATATTCGTGTGTAGGTATGTACGTCCGATGATTTATGTCAGGTACACTTTATTGTTTCTGCCTCGTAAAGAACTGTAATCCACAGTGAAACAATGAGCAATTTGCTAAATAGATTATATATGTCCTCCATCCATAATGCTGTCTTGCCATATTGCTAGTGTTTTGTAGACTGTAGGTATCAATATACCTAACCGAACATTATATATCAATATTAATATTAATTAAAATAACTTTTCACATTTAGGTTATCATGTCTTTTCCAGTTGTATTCCAAATTTGTCACCTTTACTTCGTTTCGTCGTATGTTTTGTTAGTTTTAATCTTTGTTGCGTTGTCCATGTTATAGTATTTCCATTTTCTATGTTCTTTTAACTTTATGATAACAAGACTTCCGTTTATTAGTTATTATCCTAAAAAACGATCAATTTTTATCTTTAATATAAATGTAGCTATGTATCTATGTACCTATATCTATATTTTTGAATATAGTTATTAAATCGTCTTAAAGTTAAGTAACTGTAAATAGTCGTGAAAGTTTTATGTGGCGCATTATTTTTTGTTTATATTTTTTTGTTTTATGTTATGTATTTATGTATTGAGATGTGTCGTATGCCTGTGCAATTTGACCATGTTATGGGACATCGGATACCTTTTAAGCACCATTGTGTGCGGAGTTCAAGATTATTTGGTCTTTTCGACATGGTTGTGATTCGTAAGCGACTGTTACGAAAAGGTCTGATTAAATTGTTTCATGTCTAATATAACTTGAACTTTCATTAAGTACTCTGGTGGTCTAAGTTAACGTGGTCAAGTTTGAGCTGATAGTACGATACAACGTGACTGTGTCGTGTTATATAAGCAAATAGTTGGGTGATTGTATATGAAGCCCGCATTCAATATTGTAATATTAATTTCAAAAATTCAAGAGAATAAAGAGTTAATAAAAGTATGGCTTTTTGATTTTTGTTGTTTAGATACCCTTCAATTAGGCTTTTGATACTTATGAATTATGAAATTAAATTACAAACATGAAATACGTAAAAACATTTTAAAGTAGACATGTAATTCTATGACCGATATTTATAAATAATATAAATATTACAAAATGTAAAATATTCTTTTTATTCCGAAAAAATACCTATCCCACTTTATGATATTTTTCATTTTAAATCACTGAAGGAAACATTACTTGCGGCTTTCAATGGTAACTACAACGCTTTAGATAATGGCATTCAATAAATGATTATAATAAATAACGCAGACTTAATGTTAACTTATAAGAGAATAAATATAAATATATTAGCGAAGATTATCATCGCTAATATATTAATATTTATTCTCTCGGATCAGAAGTCATATGCCTTCTGATCCATGACTGACTATGGCAGGCCTTGGTAATCCAATCCTTCTTGATTAGCCTTAATACCTCTTAATTTATATGCTGCAACTGGATTCTTGCTATGCTGATTTAAAATTGAATATTTATTAATCTACGAACAACATGAAGTAAGTTATGAAATAAGTCTATCGAACTTAGAAAAGTCATTATGAGCAACAAGATATTCCAATTTTTTTGTTTTTCATTTTGAAAATCTGAGAACCATATAGGTCCCTATTTATCTCACACGTACATTTTCCTTTTCAGAGGTTTGGATGATAAAACTTTTGGTATCTGAAGTTCACTGTAACTAGCTACTTCACTACAAAACAGTACAAATGCTTAGTAGGGAGAGCTCGAAAAGTAGAGCTTTTTAGAGCGTCGGTCAGTCATAACTTGGGTAGAAGGTCAGAAAGATCCTATTCAGAGATTGTCGTGAAAGATTGCACTTCAGGATTAAGTATTTGTTTTCGCAAAGTACTGAATGACTAGGTTACCTAACTGAGTTTACTTATGCCTGTTTTCACTACCTCTAGGCGACACCTTAGTGAGTATCTATATAAAAACACGTGTCTGATTTTCAGTTTTTAGCGCTGAGCTGAGCGTTGAAAATCTAACATAGAGCTTTTTGTTCAGGCATTCATTAAGGTGTCGCTTACAGGTAGTGAAAATAGGCATTGGTTTTTGAGAATCCTAGTTAACGACAAAATAAATCGAAAAAAAAGCTAAAAAATAAAAGCTCTACCTGAAAATTAATAACTCAGCATCAGAAAACCAGACCAAAAAAAACCTAGTGAGGAGGTTTATGTGCGTTTTGGAATAACTGACACTAAACCAAGTGTTTGTTATATTAATTACTATACAATCGAATGCATATGTCGTCATCCGGTCGTAGAAATGGCCATATCGTGATCTGCCTGGGCATTTTACAATATGCCGCCGTTTCATGATTTGATCATCTAACATCCACCATATCGTTCAACTCTCAGTGTTTGACGATTTTCCCAGCGATACTTGAGCACATCGACTCAGATACGCGTAAAAACATAACCCTGTCTTTACTGCCACGCGCTTGGGTAGTGATTCCTATTCGACTTATTCCTACTCGAATAATTTCTAAAATTTTAGGGTCCTAAATAGCCAAGTAAGTGCGACCTACTTGAATGTAGTGCTAGCCGGCCGTTGCCGCGGCACAGCTCGCTTCGCTCTCTCTGTTCGCTCGTTGGTTACAGTTCTAACCTAACCTAACCCGTTTTGTCAGGGTGCCACTAGTAGCGTGAAATTCAACTACTTTGCAATATGCCCAGTAGTCAGATGAAAATATCGACAAATAGGTTGCTTTTGTCGATCCGCCCGACTTTCTATTAGGCGTATCGTGATATAACCAGACAAATCATGAAATAGCGCCGTATCGTGGCCAGGCAGACAACGATATGGCCATTTCTACGATCGGACCACGACGCATACAAGTAGACCAATTTAAGACGAGGTCATACGTCAATAAACTTCAAATTACTCAAAGAACAAGATCCTTTAGAAACTAGTTAGAGTTGAAAATACAATAGGAAAGCTTTTACAGAAACTTTATTTAATTCAGAGCAGGCTTTTGACAATGTGTCCAACGTTTGTAAGCTCATCAAAATGTTTCTTGCATATTATTTAATTATTTTTATAAATGATATAAATATGAGATAAATAATTACGTTACATCGTTCTGAGAAACTGCATTTTATTTAGGTAATGTTCTTTTTTTCCACAAGGATCCATTCTGGGGCCAGATATTCAGTTCCCGTGTGTGTAAGTTATGACTTGTCGCATATTTATCTTAATTCTCAGAGATGACCAGCTATGATAGCTGTTCACTGATACTAAATAGAACGTGATTTCAGGCTACAGAAAATAAAAATTGCAAAGGTGCGTTTCTCCGCACGCGTGTGTACAAAAACGTACCCATATAGTAAAGTTGAGCTAGTATGAAAGGCAAAGTTTGGCTTTTACTAAACTATACTTATATGGACATCGATCTACATCCTACCCATATTGTTAAAATTTTTGAAGAAGAATAATTCTTGATCATCGCAGAAAACAGAATATTTTCAAATACTTCCTAGTCTTAGCGAATTTGAGTTATCAAATACGAAACTGTAGATTTTAGTTTCATGCAATTACCAATATCAAAGAATCTAAAATATTGTCTGTTACTACAAACTTTTCTTATTTTCTAAATTCCTTTGTCAATTCTCACGAATAGCTGCGGTATGGATCAAAATCAAGCTGCGTCATGACAATTCCGCAGCATTTTGTAGATTTATAGATAAATCTTTGTGTTAACCGCAAAAATATCTTAGTCATAGGTAATACCAGTATGGAAATAGGAATCCCCGTTCGAGTCTATCAAAATAATATGTACTAAAAAGCCTAGCTTTAAAAGCAAGTTTTTTCTAACCACTTATAGAAACCAAAGCTTCATTTCTGAGATTCTCTCGTAGTCTTATCTCCTGTCGCACCACTTAAAACAATATTAATTTCCCACCATAACTAACAAGCCCACTGTTGGCTACAACACTCTCTGTCTCATATATTATCAACAAGGAAGAAAAAACATTACCCCTAATAGTTAAATGGCCCTAAATACCAATAACGTTTGTCGGGTCCCCGCCAAAAACAAACCATGAGTTATGTCCATAATGTATTCTGCCATTCCGCCATTTTCCATTCTCCGCAGACACTGGGACTGTCAAATAAATTTCAGACCTACGGAATTCACAATAGGTGGGACCGATCCACGCTGAACCGAAAATCGCTTAGCATGCCACTCTTATTTTAATACAAAAAAGTACTGGAAAGCACACCGAATTGCAAGCGATTGTAGACTTAACATACTGAACAATTTTTTACACCGACCTTTCATCTGATACTTCGCCTTTATAGTTTTTATTGATAGTTTTTTTTTTCGAGTGCTATCTTTGACATTACCTTAACGGCGCCTGATATCTGTTAGAGCGATCGTAGCAAATTCTAATGGCTATTAAAGCTCGCTAAAATAGCAAGTTATTACCAAAACAAATTCAGGTGCTATTAGATTAACTTTTATGGGAATTTAAACTCCTTATACGCAATAGAACGATCGGTAGAGAATTGTTGAGTGAAGTAGTCACAATGTACTACATTGTATGGAGTGTGCTCGTTCGAAGGTAGCTAAAGTATAACAAGGGGAACCGGTAATAACTAACGTTCATTTAAAGTAATTCTAAGTTCTGTATTTACGAATACAATATTATTAGTCAAATACTGATTGATTTGTTCTTGATGTAAATATGACTGTTTTACAATCTTGGTCTGAATGCCTATAGACAGGTAGGAGGTTACATTACCACTTTGTAACATTATTATGTAAATAGGTAAGTATTATAAACCCAGAGGATCGTGTTTTAAAATAGCAGTCGAATATTACTGAAAATGTCACCAAACTTATACTACCTATACTAACTTATACTATTGATATTTTAATTTAAACTTTATAGAGACGTAGTTACAGTATATACCTATGTATTAAATTCGGTTATATATGGAAATAGCTGAAATCCCATCCACTGGTCGGCCATTAAACGCCGATGCGTCGCTCTGATGGCATAGACTGGGCCAATTTCATGGTCTAACGCGTCCACCCTGCATCAGAATCACTTACTACGTATCCCCATATCACCTTTATATTCCTATTGCTATCACATAGCCTTTGTAACTGCCAAAAAACTAAGATCGCTTCCAAAAAAATTGCTAATAACTCGATATTTATTGCAATCGGATACAGCTTCTTCATAAACTTTAATTAGTGCCTTCGACAATCGATTAGTAATAATTTTAAAGACTGCATAATATTTCGTAAAATCAAATTAAAATTTATGACCCATCGTAAAATAAAATGATGCTTTGATTGCTAAATGTTTCTTTCAACTACATACAATACGTAGTAGGTACCCATCTGAATTGAACATGGCGACTGCGATCCGCTTGCAAACTATTCCGGATGCGATAGAAAACTCCAACCTTTTATTTTATTCCCTTTTCTGTTTTTATTCTATTGAGAAAATTGTTTCGTTTCACTATAGGTACCTATAAAGTTTTTTGGAATATACATAGTTTGGTTTAGATTTATCTTCTGCCACAGTGAAAAGGAAACTTTAGTTTTCATTTTGGTAAAATGAAACGAAAATTCGCAATGAAAATTAAAAGTAAGTATATAATAAAAAGGGCACTTATTCAGGGAACATATTATTCAGAGTAATTTGGACATTTCTTAAAAAAACACACACACTTAGAAAAAAATATATATTTTATGTTAGTGATGATGAAAGAACAATCTGCTACTTCAGTTACTAAAATTGAACAAGCGTAAAACACCAGTCTCTAAACCAAAAGTCAGAAGACTTAAAGATGAAAGATATACATACATGACACAAATGCTCTCAGAAATCGGAAGAATCTGGATGTATGAAAATCAAAGTACTTACACTTAGCGTAGACTCCTAGAAACTAGCTACTTACTGGATCTCTCATCTGCTGACAACAATGTGCAATTAATAAACAGACAACATACGAGAAGTACGGTTACGTTTGCATCTGAAGGCTAATTCTCGTAAAAAACGTTTAAATTCAAGTCGCAATCTCATCTCAGCGACAATCAATGTTAAAAACTTGCCAAAATGTAGGGAAATTAAAAGCATTTTTGACAGATTGAGACGGAGATCAGACTATGAACGTTCATAAAATTACGGGAATTGCCCCTCTGATCTGTTTCTGGTTTCTTGTCATAACAACCAAAACTTTCACTGCTGAAAATAGGCTACAGTTTTCCTCTCAGGAATCGAGGTCACGAAAACATTAAGAGAAAAAAGACAGATACTTCTAACATAAGACAAACCATCTCACAACATAGGACAGATAGAATTACTTATTATGCACAATTGGACACGAGCTCAACACATTTCCGTTCTTCCTTCCTTATATTGTGTTGCACAAATTCTCAACATTATCTTTAACGTTCCTTATTAGATAATCCACATTCTGCCCGGAACGCTGCCCATTATTTTTATTTCCCGTTAATAACGTTAACCCCGGCAATTTTGTTAATGAGAAAATTTCCTCGTTTCTTCTGTCTTAATTTCTTTGTATATACTTAGTTTTATTATTGGAAGTGACACAATAATTTCACAGATGACTGCTGGAAAGGTCTTTTGAATTGATATTGCTAACATTGTACGTGACGTTTGAAGTATAAAATGGTTTACAGAGAAGCGTTGTCTCATTGTTGAACTTGAAAACATCGATCGCGCTGAATGCTTTCTTCTCATGTTTTTAAACTACGTATGGAAGTACGTTTGTTGAATAAAAATTCAATTTTCGCAGCTTGTTTGACGCTTGAATATCACAAAGGTCATTTTGTACCTATACCTATCTCCGTGGAATTAATATCAGAATAAATCTCTCTGGATAGAAGAATAAATGGCCACAACAACGATTGTAATACACAGGGTGGCAGGGATATTGACGCGCAACCGGTTACCATGGATTCAGTACATTATTCTGAATCCCCGTTGAAATCTTTCGTCGGCAACCTGTATAGCAACTCTCTAAACAGGTAGCTACAGCCGCCCAATGTCCTCAAAAAAACCTATCCCAATTAAAAAGTTACGGTGTGACCCCATTCTAAACCAAGACAAAATTGTCACCGAACTAATTATGTTTTGAAGGCATCTGGATATTTTTCGGTCAAGTTTCTTATACTTATCCGTATGAAAAATGTTCAACTTTCAACATTGTACTTAGTGGTACACAAATTGGGATATTTTTTGCTAGCGTTCAGTAGTCGTTTAGTTAAGACAAATGCACGTCACTTGAGTAAAAAGCAAAGATAATTTTAATGACGAATCTGGTTTAGTGGAACGTCTGGCTTTTGGTCTCAGAGTAGCGAGGTTGTTCATTGCATTAGGACCTAATAAGCTATTTTACAAGCTTTTTATTAACTTGCTTCGGTCGTACGTGTTTCCGGTTACTCTCTGTTATTCATTTTTAACAACTTTGAAAAACCTTTTGTGTGATTGTGAAGTTGATGCATATACTTACCTACCCTAGAAAAGACAAGTGAATAACGCAATGTACAGCAAAGTTTGTGATTGAATGTGAGTGTAGTTCAGTGAAGGGAGTGTTCTCGAAATAAAAGTTTTTATTGCTACACTGACAAATCTATTTCTTCAATCAAGTCTAAGGTAAGTACCATGCTCTATTTTTTTTTAAATTACAGGTAAACTGTCCAACATAGTTAATTAACCAAAGCTCCTGGTTCTAAGTCCAACACCAACAACTTTATTATATTTTCACAGTGTTGCATTTCCTTACATGTATTTAGCTGCATTAGTTAGACTGGAAGCCGACCTAAATATAATTATTGAGATAACAGCGAGGCATATCTACTCGGTGTCCAAAAACAGGTATTTTTGATGCTGGGTGGCCGCTTCAAGACAAGACTGTGACAACGATGTGATGATGATATACTCTAGGTATACTTACAAATTATATCTCCAGCCTTGTGTGTCGCAAATTGTACCAAAAACTCACAAAAACAGCACCAAGGCACGAAAAATTAAGCGCTAAACTCAAAAGTACTGCGAACACACCTACTCGTAAGCGTCAAACAGCGTCGTGCAGTATCGATTGAGGCATCGTTTATCGCTTCACATCCCTCGCCTGAAGCTCGAAGAAACTCCCTTACGAACGTATACTAACAGTAACTATAAAAATATACTCAGTTCTTTAAAACACGTTTGAGTCGTATGAATGGGAAAGTTTTGGTGTGTAAGATGTGGTGAAGCTGTTGGGGGTTCAAGGACTATGTAATTAAATAATTCTTGTTTTTGTAGCCATTAGATATTAATTTCAATGTTAAAAACACGGGTAGGTAAGTCGTCTGATCAAAATGTCTAGGTAATGTCATTGTGATTGTGTAAGCTGCTTGAGATAAGCTTTTAAATATGCGTTGACTAGAATAGGGACATGGATACTTTTTATAATAAATTGGTACCTATTTCTGATGAAACTCATTCTCAATGCGCACTGAAAACTTTATATGAATGTCCGTCTTGGTAGTAGTTAGTTTAGTATCAGAAACAATTTATATCTACATGAAGAAAATGAAAACGTGCTAAAATGCTAACTGGTAAATATAAAAAGATCTTACAATTACAGCACAGCTTAGATTCTTACGAAGAACCAATATGAAACTAAATAGATGAAGGTTTAACAATTTAAACTAATATGTATAAGCTTTCACTTGAGCGCAAACGCTTCAAGCTTGACAGTTTTAAATTTTTGGGTATTTGTTCTCTAAATCCGAAATGATCTCAAGCTTTTAAAATTCTGCCATGATTTATTTCAAACAGAAGTGATCTTGAAATTCTAATTATTTTTATTTTAACAAAATTACAATTAAAATTTACCACACGCTTTCGGAAAACTGTATCAGCTAAACTGTGTATAGAGCCACTTTCCAACTTCAAGAATAAACGTTATAAAACATCGACATACGGTTGAGAATGGCATAATAAGTATAAACTATCGACAAGTTATATTATAGATGTTGGATCGAAGTTACGTAAGGACATAAGAAGAAGGGGTGCCAGGGCAGAAAACCTCCACGTGTGCCTGGGGACTGGAGTTCCCTTCTGGATACGTCCGGGGGGAAGACCAGTTTTCGGGCCGGTGCATCCTGGGGTGCGGGCAGCTATTTCTCAGTGGGATTTTTTCCCAATGAGATCTCGCTGCCCGCATGCTAATGTTCTGCCAAGAGGAACGCTCCACACAAGCCGCTATGAGGAGCAGAGCGGCTACTGTGTGGAGTAAGAGCGGGCCTGGTGTGCACTTACCCTGCCGCCGGGCAGGCAGGAGGGGATAACCCCCCCTCCTGCCACCGTTAATATCGTAGCCCCGAAGATTGTCAAGGTCATGTCTCTGACTTTTGACGGGGGTCGAGGGTCTTGGCTTAATCGCCCGGACCGCGAGGAAGATTAACCTCTATAAAAAATTCCCCAAACCTCCAAGCGGCGGCGCACCGTGAGGGAGGTAGTAAGCTTGGCTAATGGGTAGCTTGATTTAGTCACTAGTGCGAACCACATAATTTGAGCAGGTAAACAAAGTTTAGTACTCGTGGGAACAATCATGGATAAATTTTTAAAAAACAAACCTAAACCAAACGACGAAGTGAGGAGTGATGCGGGGTCGGAGTCCGACGCCGCATCTGGAGGAGGGAGCACGGGAGGCTCAGTGAGCTCTCGCCGTGACCAGAAGACGGCCGCTGCCAAGAGAAAGGCACAGGGCAAGCGGCCAAGGTCAGTGGACGGCCAGGGGTCGTCCTCTGACTGGGAGCTGGCTTCGGCCAGAAAGATCCCGACCAGCAGGCGGGGAGGAGCCCGAGAGCGAGGCGTAGGGAGGGGGCTCACTGCTCGGGAGGCGGCGGAGAAAGCGGAGGAGTCCGCAAAGGAGGGGGGTTCTGGTCGCGCGGTCGCATCGGATACCTCAAGCGACGAGGCGGCTGAGGTGGGCGGCCCTGATGCGGACCGCAAAGAGAGGTTTGCGGCGGTAGTGGAGGCCGCGATCCGGGACGTGGCCCTGAAGAAGTTGCAAACTTCGAAAAACAGGGCCATAGTCTCGGCAAAGGCCTCCATCTTGGCGGCAGCGGAGGCCATCCACTTCGGGCCTCCGCCGGACGGCATGTCGGAAATGCGGGCGGAGGTGGCCCGCTTGACGGCTGCCATGGAGCTCCTCCGAAAGGAGAACGAGGAGCTCCGAGCGGACCTGGCCGGGCTGCGAGCAGCCGGCCCCCGAGTAGTGCCGCAGGAGGGGCCGCAACAGGGGCGGCCAGTACCTGCTGAGGACCGGGTCCTGAACCTGGTGCGGCAGGAGCTGGCTGCCTTTCAGAGCCGGTTCTCCGCCCTGGAGGCCATCGTCCTGCGCCCCCCGCTGGCGGCGGACCGGCCGGCCTCGGGCCAGCGGAAGGCGGTGTCGTATGCTGCCGCCGCGGCTGTCACAGCCACGGCCACGGGGCAAGCAGCAAAACGGACCGCCCCGAAACCCGCTAAGGCCACAGCCCCAGCCCCAGCCCCAGCCCCAGCCCCTGCCCCTGCCCCGGTGGCGAAACGGCCGCCCCAACCGCCTCCTGCATCGCCTCCGGCCGACGCCGATTGGCAGGTGGCCGGGCAGAAAAGGAAGGCGAGCAAGGCTGCAAGGGCGGCCAAAAGAAGAGAGAGGCGGCAACGGCGCAAGGAGCGAGGCGTCGCGGCTAGGCTTCGTGCCCCAAAGACCGCAGCTGTAGTGATCACACTACAGCCGGAAGCGGAGAAGAAGGGCATGTCCTACCGCGACGTGCTTGCCAAGGCTAGGGCGGCGGTGAACCTGCAGGAGCTCGGCGTTGCTGAGGGCATCCGGCTAAGGGTCACTGCGACTGGGGCCCGGATGCTGGAGGTCCCTGGTGCGGCTAGCGGCCCGACTGCTGACGCTCTGGCCGAAAGGCTTAGAGCGTCCTTAAATGCGGACGAGGCCCGAGTGTCCAGACCCACCAAGAGCGCTGACGTGCGCATTCTGGGTCTGGATGACTCTGCGACGGTGGAAGAGGTGGTGGCCGCCATCGTTAGGACTGGGGGATGCTCTGCCGAGCAGGTGAGGGCGGGCACTCTCCGTCCTGACTCCACGGGGATGCAAGCCATCACGGTGAGCTGCCCCGTGTCGGTGGCCCAAAAGCTAGCCGGGGAGGGCCGAAGGCTCCTGGTGGGCTGGGTTTCCGCGCAGGTGAAACTGCTGGAGCCCAGACCTCTGAGGTGCTTCCGCTGCCATGTGGGCAGCCACGTGGGGGCTAAATGCACCTCGGAGGTGGACCGCAGCAATCTATGTTTCCGCTGTGGTCAGCCCGGACACAAGGCCGGCTCGTGCAACGCCATGCCGCACTGCTATGCATGTGCGGCAGCCGGCAAGCCGGCCGATCACCGGGCTGGGAGCAAGGCGTGCGCTCCACCCGCCAAAGCCAGGGGCAGGGGCAAGCCCTCCACCACCGCCGTCGCCGCCGCAGCCGCCGCCACCACCGCCGTCGCCGCTGCCGCCTCCACCGTGACCGCCGCCGCATCTGCCGTGGCTGGGCCCTTACAGGGGGATCGGGAGGCTGATATGGAGTGCTAATATAGCACCATATCGCCTCCTCCAGGCGAACATCAACCACTGCGCCTCCGCTCAGGATCTGTTGCTCCAGAGCATGGCGCAGTGGTCGATTAACATCGCCGTGGTCGCTGAGCCGTACTTTGTCCCGCCCAGAGACGACTGGGTGGAGGACCTGAGCGGCTCAGTGACCCTAATTTCGTCGGCCGCCGCCGGTACCCCGTCCCTCGAGGCTGTCAAGAGAGGACAGGGTTGCGTGGCAGCACGGTTCGGGGAGATAGTCGTGGTTGGGGTATACTTCTCCCCGAGCCGAACTCTCGCCGAGTTCCACAACTCCCTCGCGGAGTTGAGAGTCGTCGTCGTCGGATTCCGTTCCCTCCCCGTGCTTGTCCTCGGGGACTTCAATGCCAAGAATGTGGCTTGGGGTTCCCGGCATACGGACACACGGGGCAGAATGGTGGAGGACTGGGCTCTGGAGACAGGCCTGGTCGTCCTAAACCGGGGTTCGGTCCCAACATGCGTGCGGATGCGGGGTGAATCAGTGGTGGACATCTCGTTCGCCAGCCCCGCCTTGTCGCCGCATGTCGTCAACTGGCGTGTCTTGGAGGAGGTGGAGACCTATTCCGACCACCGGTATATCCGGTTCGACGTCTCCGCCCAGACCTCGAGCGCGCCGGTCCGACCGACCCTGGGTGGTCCGCGGTGGGCGCTGAAGCAGCTGGACCGGGAGCTCCTCCTGGAAGCCTCGATCGTGCAGGCCTGGGTGTCACCACCGGACAGGCCTGCTGACATCAACGACGAGGCAGAGTGGTTCCGGGAGGCCATGTCCGAAATATGTGACGTGGCAATGCCCCGGGTCCGGCCCGGACGCGCCCGGCGCCAGGTGTACTGGTGGTCGCCGGAGTTGACGTCTCTGCGCGAGGCGTGCGTGGCTGCGCGACGCCGGTACACCAGGCACCGCAGGCTCCGTATCCGCCCTCCGGATACGGAAGCCGTGCAGGCGGAGCTGTACGAGGGGTACAGAGCGGCGAAGACCGCCCTCCGAGCGGAGATCTTGCGGGCCAGGGGGCTGGCCCGCGAGGAGTCGCTGGGGACTCTGAACAGAGACCCGTGGGGACGCCCCTACAAGATGGTGCGGGATAAACTCCGCCCATGGGCTCCCCCGCTGACGCAGAGTCTCCGGCCCCAGCTCGTGGAGGACGTGGTGAGCGCTCTGTTCCCTTCGCGTGGGGAACATACTCCCCCGTCCATGGCTCCGCCTCCTGCGATGCCAGATGCGGACCACACCGACGACGACGACGATGCTCCGGAGGTGACCGAGGTAGAGTTGAGAGTGGCGGTACGTAGGCTGAATGCCAGAAACACCGCCCCAGGACCCGACGGCTTACCTGGAAAAGCCTGGGTCCTGGCCTTGGAGGCTCTCGGGCCTCGACTAAGGGGGCTACTAAGCGCATGCTTGGAGAGGGGCCGGTTCCCACTTCGTTGGAAGACGGGGAAACTGGTCCTCATCAAGAAGCCGGGGCGCCCTGCGGACTCTCCGTCCGCTTACCGGCCCATCGTGCTGCTCGACGAGGTGGGCAAGCTCTTTGAAAGAGTAATTGCAGACCGCCTTGCCGGGCAGCTGGTGCGGGTGGGGCCGGATTTGGCGGACAGCCAGTTTGGTTTCCGCAGGGGGCGCTCTACGGTGGATGCCATCATGCGCGTGCGAGCCCTCACGACGGGGGATGCTGTGGCCCGGGGTGGGGTCGTCTTGGCGGTGTCTCTAGACATCGCCAATGCCTTCAATACCCTGCCCTGGAGTTGCATCAGGGAGGCACTCGGGTATCACCGGATGCCGACCTACCTCCGTCGCATTGTCGAGGCCTATTTGACGGACAGGGCCGTCATCTACCCCGGTCACCGGGGAGAGTGGAACCGGCGAGAGATGTCGTGCGGTGTCCCACAGGGATCGGTCCTAGGGCCGCATCTGTGGGATATCGGGTACGACTGGGTGCTGCGCGCCGACCTCCCTGATGGCGTCAGCGTAGTTTGCTACGCTGACGACACGCTGGTCCTGGCGCAGGGGAGGTCGCACCAGGCGGCGGCCGAAGCAGCGACACGCGGGGTTGCGACAATTGTCGAGAGGATCCGGCAATTGGGACTCGAGGTGGCATTGCACAAATCTGAGGCCATGTGTTTTCATGGTCCTCGGGACGCGCCACCGTCGGGTTCACAAATAACGGCGGGAGGGGTTCACATCGGCGTCGAGCTGACGATGAAGTACCTGGGACTCGTCCTCGACAGCCGGTGGAATTTCGTGGAGCACTTCCGACGTTTGGCTCCCAGACTGGAGCGGGCCGGGGCTGCCTTGAGGCGGCTCCTTCCCAATCTAGGGGGACCAAACGTCTCCTGCCGGAGGCTCTATGCGGGGGTCGTGCGGGCCATGGCCCTTTACGGGGCACCGATATGGGCGCGATCTTTGAGGCGGCGACCAGCCCGCCGGTTGATCGCGTCCCAAAGGGTCATGGCTGTCCGGCTCATTCGTGGATACCGCACGGTCTCCGCTGAGGCGGCGAGCCTCCTTGCCGGATTGCCGCCATGGGATCAGGAGGCCAAAGTCCTCGCCCACATATGGGAGTGGCGAGAGGAGGCAAAACGCCGGGGCGTTGCTCCGCTGCCGCGAGAAATCGCGGCACAGCGGACAGAGCTCCGGCGGGATCTCATGGCGGCATGGAGAGTGCGATTGTCGCAACCCAGCGCTGGGCACGCCACAATTGCGGCGATAAGTCCCCTCTTTGAGGAGTGGCTAGAGAGGCGCCACGGCGCCCTCACCTTCCGCCTGACGCAGGTCCTCACCGGACACGGTTGTTTCGGGAGGTTCCTGTTCAGGATAAAGCGGGAGGAAACGCCAGGGTGTCACCACTGTGGGGATCGCCCGGAGGACACGGTGGAGCATACGGTGGAGGTCTGCCCGGCTTGGGCGGGACCCCGCCGTGTCCTCTTGGCGGCGATCGGCGGCGGCGACCTCTCGCGTCCGGCCCTCATACAGGCCATGGTCCGGAGCGAGAGTGAATGGGAGGCCGTCACCTCCTTCTGCGAAGCAGTTATGCTCGCGAAGGAGGAGGCGGAGCGTGCGAGGGAGAGGCAATCGCTGCACCCTCGCGCTCCTAGCCGCCGCAGGAGACGCCCTGGACGGGAGTCAACAGCCGACTCCCGGCCACCGTAGGCGCGGGCTTGCGGGCGGCGAGCTATGGGCAGCTCGCCGCCCGGTAAGGACCAGGCCCGGGTCGACGGCGCGTTGTGTTCCACGCGCGCCTCAAAGAGCTGTCAGCACGAACTGACGGGGTCCGCTAGGGCCGATGCCGCCGGGGCTGCGGGTTGTTCGAAAGAGATACCGTGGCCCCTGGCACAGGCAACTGAAGGAACACGGGTGGGTTTTAGTCAGTAAAAGTCTGACACTCCCTTCTGCTCCGCCCAGAGCGGGAGGAGTCATTTGATGATTTCCCACCCAGAAAAAAAAAAAAAAAAAAAAAAAAAAAGGACATAAGAAGAACAAAGCATTGTTTAATGAATATACACAGGAAGTCTCTTAGTCTTCAGTGGCATATTTTTATACTTATCTAAATCTATGAATTTTGTACTAAGTACCTAGTATGAATTCTAAGTGTTATCTCACAGAACACAAAGAAAAGAATTGCACTGCAAGTTACATAAATAATGCAGTAAAATGAACTACACAATACATTCAAGTGCTCCGAGAGAAGGAAACAAACTTTACACATATTTTTGGAAACAAAAAACAGAGATTCCTATACTCTGTTGTAGGTACAAGTATTAGCATTTTTATCGTCGAACACGTCGTCTCGTGCGTAGCAGGTACGTTATTATTATTGGTATCATCATCGTATGCAAAATTTAGTTGGTAACATATTTAAACCGATTAAATTGACAAATCACAAATCATACTTCTCATTCATTCAAATCAATATTGAAACAAAAGAAGAAATGATTATTTTCATAAAAAAAGTTAGTCTATTCGTCGTTTTAAACCCGTAGCATCTGCATAGAAAGTCGGTCCGACTGGCTGTAACTTCTGACCGGTAGCGTTCCGTGAACGTTTTGCGACTGCGCGAAAACTTGCTAATGGCCACATTGATTTTGCAGATAGAAGCCAGGTCGGAGTGTACAATCCTACCTCTCGTTCCCCGAATAGGGCGCCCATTCACCGCATAGCTGCAATTGTCATCTATTGAACTCACAGTACGCAGTTTAATCGCGTCTGCCCCTTGTACGCACGCAATGGAAGTCGTAAAACTCGAAACGGTTGATGTGACTGCACGGAATCGGTGCTCGTGATACGAGGCTTAGGTTAAGGGAAGGTATAACAATAACTATATTATTATTACCTATGTTCGTTTCGACTGAAGCTACCGTTCGTTCTTACTTTACGTCCAATAACGACGAATTGCCATTGGGAAGGAAAATCGTTATTATATAACAAAATGTAATATTACTGTCCTCGGTCGATTACGTTTTCCGAGGGAAAATACAGGAATATTGAAAGAAACGGTCGAATTGTCCTTTTCCTATTGAGATGGTTGTAATAATTTCAGGACTCCTAGCAGTTTTATGCACTGTCGGCTAGAGTCAACTTCATTGAAATAAAGAGGAAATATGAAAGGTTATGTGCGTGGGTTTTCTTTTATATCGCTCCTCCATACTTTATTATAATGGAAATAAATCTATTATAATGGAAATAAATCGGCTACGAAAGGTACTCTACAAAATTTTCAATTTACACTCGAGTTCAATAGGCATTTAAAATGAAAACATTCCGAGAAACATTCCCATTTTATAAATCCGACGTTGAACAACTCCGTCCCAATCTGTAACCATTCGAAATAGCATTGTATCGATTACAAAACGTTCCTAACTCGCATTACTTCGTCGTTTATTAAAACAAACGAAATTAAGGACACCTCAGGGCGCGTAGTGTACACACATAAATTCGTAGCTATTTAATTGGATCGTATTACGTGGTGTATGGCGGTACGGAGCCGCGGGCGCAATATAGGACGTTATTCGTACACTTAACTATCCAACGCGAGTTACGACTAACCAGCTCGTTTTTGTTGTGCCACTCGCTTTGTGAGGGTCCGACAGCGTTTGGAGCATTCCAGTCTCCGGTCGAGTCGCTAGACGACACGAGTATTTCAAATTAGAAATTACCTGTATAAAAATCACTCGATCACTTGGCAATGATCGTGTGAGTTAAAACTGCAGAATTAAATTCAATTTGAAATCTAAGTAATTATATAGAGTCGAATTATGTTCAGAATGTCGCTTGTAGCCATAAACTAACAAGACATGAATTACTGCTAGCAATTTGTGCTGTTGTTTAATTCTAGATAGGCTTTCAAATTAACCAGCGATTTGCACCAAGAAGTATTACCGTCCGTACAATGTTCAAATTGTAACAAATCATCAAGTTACCGATATTGTTCCGATCGTTATATCTCCACTTTATTGTACTGCAATCATGTTGTATGACTCAGTCAAATTGGGTGTCAAGTCCGTGCACAATGCGATGGATTGCAAAATAAAGGGCTGTGACTAACTCTTGCTCTCAATTCAATAACTGAGTTGAGTTGAGAATTCCCGATATTGCATAAGACATTCTCAGTAAGTATTACTCTACTAGCGCGAGTTACTGGAAGCCAGTTATGATGAGATCATCATGAATAGGAATTTGATTTAGTATTTAACTTCAATTTGAAAAGTTACAGGATTTTGCAAAGAAGAGCTGCATTATAGCTAACTATTTCGCTTTCCTGAGCAAATAGGCAGATCTCATAGAGTGCTTTCCTAAGCCAATTTGTTAATCATTCAAACTTCTAGTAATCCACAAACAAGCTTAAAACTGTAGTTGAATAACGGAACCTAACCAAAAAAACAATTGTCGAGCCTACGAGTTCGACTTTGGATCAAATTAGAAACTTGTTTCGGATTCTGGTTATAGTGACTCAAATTACAACTGACTAGCCTTGTCATTATTTGAACCAGTTCCTATAGCAATTTTTTTTTTAAAACGTTGCCCCACACTGGTATTGACTCCTGTATCGTGGGTGCCTCACAAAAATTTAAGTTCACATACACAAACAGCTAGACCCGGAACAACTACCTGTAGGCAATACAAATATTTGTTTCGTGCGAGAATCGAACCCGTGACACGCAGCGCATCAGTTGAGCAATGGAAAGTGTCAAGTCTCTTACAAGGCATAAAGAAAGTCACTGTCACAACTCTCATGAAAATGCATTACAGGCAAGTAACTTGTATCAGTAAATGCTCCTCTTAGCAACCACCTCCCGACTATCCCAGTAAGTTAGACCTCTGATAGAATGCCTTCAGTCCCCTCTGTGGTCTATTTTTGTTGTAGCATCAGGGGGCGGGAAGGGGCATGGTTTGCTGGCTAGTAGTTGTATGTGTGTGTGGGGTGCAAGCGTATAAACAGGTGGGGTTGTAATTGTGGGGGTGCGGTGCACCGCTTTACATCTGTGTATACAGAACAATAGGACAGTTCATAGGAAAATCATTACGGATGCTATTTTCTTTTCCTGTTAAACTCGATCTTCCTGAAAAACTTGCTTGATAACAAACATTACCTATTTGTCTTATCTCAGGCCTCGAAATTAAATGAAGTATTAGAAATGGAAGACCATTTCTAATACTGTATTATCTAATACCTAATATAAGAATATTAGGTATTAGATAATACAGCATTTATAACACCTTCAAGTAGGTATGCTAAATTAGTCAAAATAACCCTAAAATGAAAACAAAATATTTTGAAAAACTAAAGCCGTAAAATAGGCTATAGGTACAAGTTTCTTCAATAAATGGGATAATATAAAGTGTTCCAAGGTTTGTTAGTCGGTTTAGGTTAAAATGTTTCCTTAGGCTTAAGAAAAAGCTTCAAGAAAGTTTAGAAACAACATCGTTATGTCCCTATTTCTTAACAAAACGATTTTACTTTCAAACAAACACAAACTTGCAAGAAAATAACTCAACTACATTTAAGTCACCTGTTTTATTTTGTTTTCCGATTTTTCCAACTCGAAAGTTATCGCTGCGGAATACAATATGTGATACTTCTCGATACGATTGTACTAGACGAGGGTCCGTTCATCGAACGAGTTCACCACTCGACAACGAAACGTCGTATAACAATCCTACATACACCAAACAAACGCCATTTCACCCTCCTTTACTCTCCCTTCAAATTTTCCGACGCTTACGCCGTTCTTATTCTATCTTCCCACGAAACGTCTCGCGCAAAACCGAAATGTATTAAGTTACGACATTCCCCGAACTCATACGACATTTGTAAATAGAATGTGTACAGTCTTATCTCGCCCGTAGCAAGGTGATTTACTATAATTAGAAAGATAGCGGTAGATGCCTTTTGTTATAATTTTCCAGGCTGGCTCACGAGCGTTTTCCCGCGCAAACTCATGAAAATGGCGGCCATTTTGTAATGTGCCTTGTTTTTTGATAAGGGTATTAAAATAATGGCGCTTTCGGACGGTTCTTTAGTCTGCTGTGGAAGGTATTTGTGTAGGCACCTAGGTACGTGATCGCACATTTTAAATGCAAATTGGAAGAGTTGCTAATGAAATTTAGGGAAATTAATTGTTTGAGATACCTCCTTTCTGTTGTTAGGTATACATGAATACCTAATAAGATTAGCTATTGATAAATACAAAGCTATGTATATAACCAAAGAGCATCTATACCTAGATGTTAATTGAAGAAACTCTTAAATGAATGGATTTAGTGAATATGTTGCGTATTAACCAAGGAGACCACAGTTTTGCTTAGAGGCAAATACTAATTAGTAATAAAATTCTAATTACTTTAGCGCGTAAAACATAACTCTTAGTAGATAATAACAATTCTATCTTATTACTCTTTTTACTTAACCATATTAGAAATGTTTAGGTCTTACATAAAAGCGGCTATCAGCGCTTAATTCGATTCCTCTTTACAAAGGATCTCTCTAATTGGAAAAAAATATCAGTAAGGGTTTTTCCGCTGAATTAAATCGCTTGAAAATTCCGAGCCTAGCTCTCTTTGTCTGGCCGAAGCTATTGTTGGGCTGATCGACTTAAATGGGCTGAATGGATAAGCTCCGGAATACAGTATGAAGCCGTAAGATATTGTTACGGACGATATTTCGCTTTCCGTTCCGTTTTATGTTTAAAGAGAGACTACTTACTTACTTACAGTTTTAAGTGATGATAAATAATTATAAGTATTCCTCATAACTATTATTGGTGCCTTAGCTTGTGCATTTCAATTTATATCTTTGAACAAATGGTAGGTACTATACGAATAGGTTTTGAACAACTTGAATTACTTTTGAATTACTTTAAAACCTTTTATTTATCTCCTAGCCAAGGCATTGCGTAGTCATCCATTGTTTCACCGGCGTAACAGCAGCAGTAAAAACATTCCCGGAGGCATTTGAGACGCAGTTTTTGTTAAGCTGAAGACTCGTCCTAATATAATTAAGGAAATAATCTAACAGTTCAACACATGAACATTTTACTACACATAGAATTTGTAGTAAAAATGATAACAGTAAAATGGACTTGGACACGGTAAATGTTTAGGAAATAGCTCATAACTTATGTACTTTAGCGTTTCTTTTATTAAGCTCATAGCTCATAGGTGTATCCTTTTTTTTTTTTTTTTTTTCAGGATGGGAAATCATCGAATGACTCCTCCCGCTCTGGGTGGAGCAGAAGGGAGTGTCAGACTCTTACTGACTAAAACCCACCCGTGTTCCTTCCTTAGCCCTTTATGTACCAGGGCAGCGGTAACCCTTTCGGACGATCCCGCTACATAGGTGTATCCTTACTTGGCAATTAATCTAAATGACAGCACTCGTTTACAACCCATGGAAGTCTTGTAAAAGATTTAACATACTCCTATGATGGAATCTTAATCGAACAAGTTGCAGTTAAAACTTGTAACTGTTTGAAGCCAGATAGAAATGACAACACTACCTAAAATAGGTGTTGTCTCGTTATTTATTCTCGCATACCTTTTACGAAAGAAAATAAGAAAAATGAATACCAGCCTGATGCTGTCCCACTGCAAGACAAAGACCTCTTCTACAGCGAAGGCAGAAGCTTTGATCACCACGCTTGCTCAAGACATGTTGGTGATTTCAGACTTATATTCACTGTAAGCCGAGGTTTCCTCACGAAGTTTTTCTTCACCGATGTCCGTCCCCGTTCACCAGTGATCCTTTTACGTACCTACAGGTATTTTGAAATTCATGGATTAAAACAATGGCAATGTATGATGGTGCCTGTGGCAGCTTACAAATGATAAAAATACAGATTATCCATTCGATCAATTACAGTTTCAGTGGTAAGTTATTATTGTGGCCCGTACAACAATGTATTAAGACATCTATTTCCTCGCACATTTAGGAGTCAATATTAATGGAAATTCATAAAACTTCAAACATCACAAGCCATTAGGTATACAGTGACACCATTGTAGTTCCTATTCTTATTACTTCAAGGCACATACCGGAAAACTCGCTACACCTACTGTAATTAAGAGTTTTGTTAATTTTCAAGGAAATTCTCAACAAAACCCATGCCACAACAGATTACTTATCTTATTTTATAGTATAATCTACTCTCATGACATACTAAATAAGTAGATAGGATATAACTACGTTAAAGATTTCTCACAAAATCCATTCGATTAGGTTAAGAAGTCACTCAGTAGATAGTGAGTGATAGATAAGTGATATTAACCCCAAGAAAACATTCCTTACGATAATTCCCCATCACACCATACTTTCATCCTCAAATATATTCCCATATCAATAACCACAACAAAAACTCCATGATGTTACATACACCGGGTATTAATACCGCGATAATGCAAATACCGCCCGTGAACGACGGCGGAGGGCGTTATGGCGGCCATTACTGAAAATTTCGCTACGTCTACCTCCCGTGAGCTTCAGCTAACACACTCGCTATCAAATGCTTTTTGTTTTAATTTTAATAAAATTTTACGATATGTGTGTGCGAAAACATGGATACAGTTTGAAATTTAACAACTCGACGGAATTGTTGTGTTGTATGTATTTGTCCTATTTATGTTAGTTTTTGTGTGTGTTAATTTTGGAGGACTATGTTGTCAAATGGTATGATTATTATGTTCTTCGGTTAGTTACTTCCATGTACATAGATGGAGTAATATTAGTAGGTATACTTAAGAATTTTCATGAATATTATCCTTTATCTCCGTAGTAGAATTCCTCTTCAAGCTAAAATGGGATACTCTAGCCTTCACAATAAGTTTCTGACTATTGTAGGGTCAAATAATGTTACTATGTAACGTTTTGAACTAAGTTCATTACATAAATTTTCCCGTAAGCCAGTGTATTATAGCGGTCCCAAACGTGCATTTGCAGAAATGGCTGTCGAATTCTCGATGTGTCCTATGCAACTGTAAACTGTTGGGATTAACAGAAGAGAAAATAGCGTAAATGTTGCAGAAATTATCTATGTGTTTACTTAAGATATTTTTCGTACTTTTTTGTAGGATAAATTTAAGTGATAACATCGAAATCATATTTTGTAACAATATTTTGGTTTTAAAGAGTGTCCGTGAAGTTTCTTGCCCATTCTTCTCCATATGTACTATATACACTTTGGAAGGGGTAATTAACTAGCTTCATCTTTCTGACTGACCGACCCCTTGACAATTCAAAAGTGCCTGTAATTGGTTTATTTGTAATAAATGCTTTGAGTTACAGTGAGGCATGTCCTTAAAGAATTCTAAGACATGTAGTATACAGCAACACACACTGGGCCCGCGTGGTGGATTATGGCCCACTCCCTCTCACAAAGAGCAGGCCTGTAGGTTCGAGCAGTAGGAACGTTTATGCTAAGGTTATTTTAATATTTAGCAAGATATGAAAAACCTTAATACTAAATGGTACTGAAATGAATACCTTTGTTTAAGAACTTCAGAACCTCAACGGAAAAAGATCTACGTAGCTTTAGCGGGCTTAGCCTTAATTTTTTTTTAATAACTTTAGTATACTTTTATACAAGATCTTGATTGAATCTAGTCTACGTTTTGATGGAACAGCTTACAAACCTACAGCTTCCTACTGAAAAGAAAGAAGAAATCGTATTAAGTGCCAACCTTTGTGAAATTTCTATATTTATGTCTGTAGTTTATATGGTGTAGATAATAAAGAGTATTTTATTCTGTTCTAAGTAATGGAAAAGTAGGTACTACTAAGAAAATGGAAAGTTTTAATAATACAGTAACGTATATATACAGTTCCTGAAGCAGTGGTCGCATACGAATTATTATTATTATTATTCAGCCATTTCTGTCTCACTGCAGGGCAAAGGCCTCCCCGCCCTCCTTCCACTTATCCCTATCCAGTGCTGTTAAACGCCAATCCTTGTGGAAAGAGTCGAGCTCGTCCCGCCATCTCATTCTGGGCCTGCCGCGTTGTCGTTTGCTGCTGTTTGGGACCGATTGTGTGGTTACTTTAGCCCATAGCTCCTCCGGCATGCGACAGATGTGACCAGCCCAGTTCCATTTTAGCTTGACAGCCGTGTGACCTACATCGGCAATTTGAGTTTTAGAACGCAGTATCGAATTCCTTATACGACCATAAAGTTTAACTCCAAGGATACTGCGCTCCATTTCTCGCTGACAGACCCCGAGTGCGGACTTTTGACGATTGGTTTGTGACCATGTCTGCGCTCCATAGATGAGGGTAGGAAGAATGCACATGTCCATGAGTTTTCTCTTCAGTGAGAGAGGGAGAGTTCCTTTCATTATTTGCTTCATCGACCAATATCATACGAAGATAATGTAAATTACCACCAAAGAGGAAGTTCAAGAATACACTTTACGTCACCCCCACTTAATAAAAGACCCTGAACACCGACGTCACAACACCCACTTTGTATCGAAATAAACTCCAGAAAACATATGTTTACATTGAAAAACTAACTCGCGTAAAGTGCACAGAAACTTTCAGTTAGATATGTTATGAATTTTAAACTTGCCACCACTCGATCGAATGAATCGAGTCAGGCATCGAACTCGGATTACATCCGATTCGATATATCGATAAAAATCCTACCGTGACGTCGACACACCGTAACGTCTTTTATTCAATTGCATGGAAAATCGGAGGGATTCTGTGTACCACCCTACTAGTTTCATCCTTCTGTTTTTCCTTGTGTTTGACAGAGAGGTCCGATAGTAAAGGTAATTGAGGGTAATAGAGAAATAGTTTTAGTCTAGACGGTAAGTTGTATGTCAGAATAATAGGCGTGAATTTCGAGAGAATGTATTGTAATAGCACTTGTGCTGAGCAGTCATCGAGAGGATCTGCATAAAGTTGCGATCAGACTACGAGACATTGATCCAAAGTTGGATGCTGAGTTATTTAAACCAGAATAAAGGATGGATTTTCTTTTGATTATCTAATAAGTCATTCGTGGCTCTTCATTTTTGTCTTTGCAGATCTTTGAACATTTAAGCGATGTAGGTAGGTTTCTTTCAGTCATCAATTCTTTTTAAAGGTCTACAGCTACACTAAACGTAGGCCAGTTGTAACTCTGTCTATACTAGTACTAGTAATAAAGCTGAAGAGTTTGTTTGTTTGTTTGAACGCTCTTAAATGATAAATGATTTTATTTTTGTAAGTAGATTTGTAAAAACACTTTTACACGTCAATCATATTTTAAAACTAGATGAGGTCGGCGTTTCCTATCTGACTAGTCTGAGAAGAAAGGCCGAAACAAACTCAGAGGTCACAGTGTCTTTTAAAGTCCAGACATAATCTTGGTCAGATCATATGAAGACCATGTAAATTGATGTCTCACATGGTTTTTTGAAGAAAGAACCAAACAGTTTGAGGGGACCTGTTCAGTCAGTGCACGCATTTGTCAGAAATCGTGTAGCTCAACACAACACTTAAAGAGCTCGACGATTTGACGAACAATACCAAAGTAAGGACATTTGGGTAGGCCACATTAATTACTCAAACTGCCAGACCATGACAAAAACTAACAGAACAGAGAGAAAAATATAAAATAAAATTACCCACATAGTCTTCACATGCACAATAATTAAAATAATAGAATACTTTACAAAGTATTTATCTCTGGAAATAACAGTCAGATTTGAAAAAATATTTTTGAATTTAATAGCCCAACTCTTTTGGCTAGGCTATAAGCTATTTAACATCACGCTACGACTCTTAGGAGCCAAGCAAAAAAAAAATCGCGGACGGGCGATACGATGCGACGGGGTGAGTCGGGAGAGCAAGAAATTACACGTGGACGAAGTCGCAGGTAGAAGTTAGTTACTTATATGAGGCAGATTACGAAAACATTTGCGGCAGTTTCAGAATAGCAGAATAGAAACCGCCAATTAGTTCTTATGTCTCAGTAAAACAAAAATATTGGGTGACCAAAACGTTTCTACTCGTACTTTTACTACGTAGCAGAAAATGGTCGTCGGATATCGTTTAGTGGTCTGAAACCGTTAAATCGCAATGGGCAAAGTTGGTTATATATATTTTTTTACTTTCCTTTTCAAGAAGATGCTTTTGTCTTGAAGAGTACAAGTTTGAAAGTATTACAGGCTGATAGGTTTTGAAACTGCTGTTCTTAAAGTTGTGGAAACAGTCAGCTAACAGAAAATGATTTGATATCCCTAGAAATTAATTATCTAAGCCTCCAACTGTGAAGAGATTTACTGACATAGATAGAAAATGTGTAAATTTTAAATCACCTAAGAAGTAAATGGGGCTTGGGATTTTTTTTTTTTTTTTCAGGATGGGAAATCATCAAATGACTCCTCCCGCTCTGCGTGGAGCAGAAGGGATGGGGCTTGGGCTGGCCTCGTCTGCCGTAATGAGCTGTGGGCCAAACGCGGCAGACCCCGTAGCAGATGGGGGGGGGGGGGGGCGAGCTGGAGAAAACAAACGATCCGTGGTCCACTTTAGCCCTGGATCGAAAGAGCTTGATGTGATGGGGACAGGTCTTTGCCCGATAACGCAGGCTAACAATAACAGTAGGTAATAAGTAAATTACATTAGGGTTGGTACGATGGATAAAAGTAAAACTAAATCATTCTTTCCATTCCTTTCATCCCCTAACATTCTTGAGATACTTAGGTAGGTAAGTAGTTATGTAGGTAGCTCTGGTACGCCACGTCTAGATGTTCAAAACAGTCCTTAGAGTTTATGTTTATTTCAGTTAGTAAGCAGTTGCCTTGGGATATTGTCCTTTTCAACTAAGTATTTGCGAAATTGTTATAATTATACAACATAGTGCTTAAACTGCGAATTGCTACGTTTGCCTAGAGAGTCTCTCGGGCCTATTTGCTACGAACATGGGTGTAAGGAAAATTTTCATTCCTTAATTTTCTATTGTAAGAAACTTTACAGTTCATGTAACAATTTCCAAAATTATGTAATACTTTCTAGAGGATACCTACGAAAGTTGAACACTGCAAAAGAAAATAACGAAATACCTAAGTAGTTTCCTATCGACCGCTTTCGAAACAAAACACTTTTTGTGCAAAATGTGAACATAAAAACGTGCTCAAGGTGCCACAAAAGTATATACTATTATCTAAACACAAGTCTTGTTCGTTTTTATAATGCCACAAAGTTATAAATGCCATCAAACGATAGCACAACACACCTGCGGTCAACTTAAAACAAATACTTTGGGTACTACATTCACCTGCCAGGACTTTATGCCCCTATAAAGCTCACAAGCACCCATAAAAGCATTATTACCTATTAATTTCACACCACATTAGCGAAACACACAATAAAACTTTAACATTTGGTTCGGTGACAGTGATTTGGAGTTTTGTGTTTAGCGCCATCTATCAGCAGAGGGCGGAGCTTCGCGGAAAAAGATTATAGGCATTATACGGCCGAGTTTACGACGTCGTAAAAGTATGTCGTAAAAGCGAAGGGCACGCACGCCCTCTGTTAATCGTTCAGAAACCGATATTGCGGTGAGGCCTCGAGATAGATTACTTTTAGGAACGTTAAGAATAACTTCTTGGCGTTTGTCTATTTATGGGCGCGTGCCGAATTGTGTAAGTACCATAACTCACTCGAGGGTAGTAAAATGTGTAATGGGTTGTTTATGTAACCAGTCAAATGAGGTCACGAGATTACAATACGTGAAAAATAAGGTATCAGGAAGCAAAGAGCTTGAAGAACAAACATGACTTGGCAAGATCCTCGAAAGATTCCGTAAAAGCTGAATAAACTGCCAAAACATTTTATTAAATGAAGGAACAAGTTTCTGAACGCAAATTGGCTTGTATAATAGCTACAGTAATTAACTATGCGCACAAATAAGACAAATAATAGCTAGAAACTACTGTACAATGCGTAACAATTTTATTCGTGCACCCTCGTAGTCGTTAAATTTTTATTGACTCCAAACTGCGTGACTTTAAAAATACACAAATTTATGGTCACTCAAACTGGAAACGATTATTCAACACGTCGTAACTATTTTATTGCATCAATGTAAACAAAGCATCAATTTTGTTATCTATTGGGAGACTTTTTTGTTGACGACTGGTGTGACAATACCAGTTAATACAAGTTTTATTTGTTTTTAATTGTTGATCTTTTTGGAAGATTGATCTTTACCTTATCCTTCAGGTATCTATGAAACGCTGAGGGTTTTGAAGCACGTCGATAGGATATAAAATCTAAAGTTTCCATCATTAGGTAAGTTCGAACTGCTTACCTACTCAACTAACCTTTTCTTCTACTTCTAGACACTTTGATTACTTACCTACCTATCCTATACTTATTTAACCTATAACTGTAGGTATCAAGAAAAATAATCTTTGAAATTAAATTTTATACAAAATACAGCAACTTATACTGAATGAGACAGTTAAATGCTCGTCCGCCATGTTATAAAACTCTACCCTGAAACTTGTAAAAGTAAATATGTACCGCAGTAATTCACAACAAACATGCTGGTGTACACTCAGCATATTTTACATGCTCAGTGCTCAGCATTGCAACACTATCAGCCTCTAGCGAATTATTGCGATACTAAACACGCAACGAGTGCACCGAGGTAGCTCCAAGTGCAAATAATGCGCGCGCATGACCATAGATGGCAGGCGTTTAAAAAATTTTGGACGAGTAGTTAGCATGTGGTCAATGTAAATTTTACTGGCGCCAATAGATGGTGCTGTTTTATATTTTTTAAGTTGCATTATTTTTATTTCAGTTTTAGATAAAGAAATGAGATTAAAATGAATGAATTGTCTTACCTAAATAATAAGAACTTTACTTTACTTTGTTTTTTAATCGTCTTATTGAAGTTTACTCTCTGGTTTTTTTCTATTGCACTGGTGTACACTATTTTGGACTTGCACTTTATTTGGCGAAAAGTATAAGTAGCAGATTGATTATAAATCACACTGATAATACTATTATAATAATTTATCCGTTATTCACATCAAAACCTTCGAAAACTGACACTCACTTACAAAGTAAAAACTGAACTAAGTAAAAATTGGTAGGTTGAAATATTTTTCTAACAAATTAAAACGGTACCTATGGGGCTGTTTAAAACGGAAGGGTTTTATGACTAACGCAATTGTGTTTACAGCTTTCACCGTTCAAAGAAGCCGCCATAAGACAAAAAAGTCCCAACTATTTTCGAACTTTTGCTCAACAAACATTTATTGTAAAATAAATTGTTGGTAATTTAGTTGTAAAATAAAACAACACGTTAAAATTCTATTTTATTTATTGTTTCAGATTATTGCGTCAGCCGTTTTCAAGATACAAATGCCCATAACTGGACATTAAGGTAAACAACAATTTACTTTTACACCTATTTATTTCCGTAAGTGTGGTTTTATATTTATTTTATCTAAATAGCCAATCAAAAGATCTCTAAAAATACCTCTAGACAACATCCATTTAAACTGTATTATCAATAAGCTTCTGTTTTTTACTTTTAAATGGCAGTTAAAAGTGAAAACTAAATCGAATTATTTTAATGAAGCCATATAAGGGTGTGATAAAAAGTAATTGAGCCATGTGTTCTATTACCAAGATGGCGGAAATTGACATTAAACTTAGTTACCCCCATCATTGAAGCCATTAGAATCTAGTTACCTTCATATAGGTGCGTTTTTCCTTAGTTTACCTACCTGATTGTTTTTTTATCTGGAGGCAATCATGGAGTGGCGAAACAGGTCCTTAAGGTTTGTAAATCTGTCGTTCAAATACGGATAAAATCTTTTCCCCTTGAGAACTAAACGGACGACGAGAAATCGGATTTTTTATAGGTACTAAATCAAGTATTTTTTAACCCTTAACGACAGTTGTCCACGCCTTAATTTTTTGCCTCAGTTTTTATTGTTGGCAGGTGCTCAACTAATGGGATAGGTTATCTAAATGGCAAGAGTAATGTGTGTGTAGATCAGCAGGTGATACAATTATCTATCTAAATGTGGTTTATTTCTTCCGAAGATCTGCATTGTGGACAGTTTCATTGGTCACCTAAATTAAAAAGCTAACTAGGTACTAAGTTACTACTAAGCTAACTAAGTACTTAGGTACTTATTTACTAAAAGATTGCCTGAAAGAAAAACACCTTTTTTTTTTTTTTTTTTGTGGATGGGAAATCATCAAATGACTCCTCCCGCTCTGGGTGGAGCAGAAGGGAGTGTCAGACTCTTACTGACTAAAACCCACCCGTGTTCCTTCCTTAGCCCTTTATGTACCAGGGCAGCGGTAACCCTTTCGGACGATCCCGCTACCCCGGCAGGAAGAAAAACACCTGCAGAAAGCTTTTAATGATGTAATCCCTTTTATAGACCGATTTATTGAACAGACAAGAAATTTAGCTTAGTGTAATTTAAGCGGTGTTGTTATAAATTTGCCATTGCTGAAAGATTACATGATCATAACCACCAAGCTTTTGTGACGTATTGGTGATCGCTTATATCGATAGCAGGAGTGATGAAATGAATTGAATTTTCATCAAATTTCATGTAGAGCTCTTCTAGAGAATCTACGAGAGCTTCATGATGTTGATGAAGATGCTTAAATAGGTCCTACTATCATTATTATACAACAGATGACAACGTCAATCAACATATCATCATATCAATGTGGACGGCACGGTTGACGCAGTGGTTAAGCGATTGACTGCTGCGCTACGTGTCGCGGGTTCGATTCCCGCACGGAACAAATATTTGTATGGCCTAAGAACAAGTAGTTGTTCCGGGTCTGGCTGTTTGTGTATGTGAGTTTAAATGTTTGTAAACGCACCCACGATACAGGAGAAATTCCAAGTGTGGGGCAACGTTTAAAAAAAAAATGTCATCAATATCATTATGTTATCATTTATTTCGAATAGGCACTGAGGGCAATGCCTATTTAACATAAATGATTTGACTTTCGGTTTTTTTTTTAACTTTTGTGTTCACCTTTATTACTAATATACTTTAACAATTTCAATATTATTTTCACCATGTTCACAAAGTTACATGCTATGACTAGGCTTAAACTTAAGACCATCCAAGATAACCAAGATTTATCACTTCAAAATCGTCATCAAATAACATTTTTGATCTTTTTCCGGTCTCATAGTGTACCTGCTACCGACCGTTAGATAATTATGTAGATACGCCATTCATATGGAGATAACGCCTGTTATTGCCTACAATGCGTATAATATTGTACCTACGTATAAAAAAACATATGTACAAGACTTATACATCCTCAAATAGGAGCCAGCTTTTATCTTACCCCGCCATCTAGCGGAGACTCTCGACAATTTTTATCGGTTGATTAAATCGTTCCTAGCTACCCCTTTATGGGCGAGGCGTGTATATACTCACTTGTTTTGTTTTTGGACGAGCAGGGAGATACAATCGGTAGGTGTTTTGTTACATATCAGAACATTAAATCAGGGAAATGTTCTGTTCCGTGTCAAAATATTGAGGAAATAAAGTTTTTGGTTGGAGTCATAGGGAAAAGTTCTATTATTCATTTCTTGTTTTTGCCGAGATTGTAAATGTGAAATTGACATAGAACTGAGAGCAGTCCCTTATCAAAGATAGGGTATTGTTATAAGGTAGAGCGTTAGAACCTTTTTTTTTCTTTGCCGATGGGAAATCATCAAATGATCCCTCCCGCTCTGGGTGGAGCGGAAGGGAGTGTCAGACTCTTACTGACTAAAACCCACCCGTGTTCCTTCCTTAGCCCTTTATGTTCCAGGGCAGCGGTAACCCTTTCGGACGATCCCGCTACCCCGGCAGGCTTCGGGCGTATCGGGCCCCGTCACTTATGCTGACATCTCTTTGAGGCGCGCGTGGAACACATACGCGCCGTCCGGCATAGGCCTGGTCCTGATCGGACGGTGAGCTACCCATTACTCTCCGCCCGCAGGCCCGCGTTAGAGCCTTAGAGCGTTGAACGTTCTACCTTATCTCAAATGAGTTTATAACCGTCATAACAACATAATCAGCCTATAATGTTCCCACTGCTGGGACACAGGCCTCCTCTCGGTGAGAGGGAGTGGGCCGTAATCTAGCTGGGCTAGCGGAAGTCACATTCTTCGAATTTTTGGTTCTAGAACATGCCGGTTTCCTCACGATGTTTTTCTTTACAGTTTTGAAAGCAGCGGTGGCCCAGTGAGCTTAGTTGCTTTAGAATTATTATGTCTTTAAAATGACGAGGCTGTAACCTATGCAGTTTTCCGTCTCACCTTTACACCACCCATTTAAAGTTTTGGAGTGCAATAAAAAAGCTTCCTTAGTTCCTTCCTCTCTCTTTAAAATTTTGCTGTGCCCGACAGGGTCCATAATTGATTGTATTGACATTATGGATGCAATAATATTATTATTTGAGTTGGAATTGCAAGTAAGTACCTATGTATGATCTCCTTTGCACCTTGGGCAGTCAGCCCTGGAACCTTACCGCCAAGTTACAACCAGCAAAAGCAGTCTATGTCGTATGACCCTGGCAACTCGAAGGAAAAACTTTAAAAACATTACGGAAAACACCTGCTATCCACAATCATTGGTGATTGCAGTTCTTTAGTTGAGCAGCTGAAAAGGTAAACTACGGGGTGGTTGCGTAACTAACTAACAGTAGTAATGGCTTTCATTTTGACAGTTCAACAACATTCATTGCGTTATTTACGATTTTTCGAACACAAGAACCAATGGATTACCAATATCCTACATAATGATTCAGATTATGATTGATGGTGTGTTATGCAATTAGAGTGCTGAACACCACGACCGCGGACTAACGAGGTCCCTTAGCTTTTCAAACAAGAACCGATTTAGGCTTTTCAATCTAACCAGAATAGGGTAGTTGCCTGGGTAAAAAATAATTATTATATTTAGTCCGTCAGTTAGATTATCTAAAAAGAATGGACACGTATTTTTTCTTTTGTCAATCAAACAAAAAATGACAAAGATAAAGCGCGTCAAAATTTGGGAGTGGGGGTCGTGACGTCACTTGCTTGCAAAAGTGACGTCACGCGGAACTTTAACGGGCGATATCTTCATAATTTTTCATATAATTGACAAAAGAAAAAATACGGGTTCAATATTTTTTGATAATCTAACTGACGGACTAATTAGATTTTTTTAGAAAAATAGCCTATTAGAACGATCTTGTTAGATAACTGGTATTTATTAGGGAATGTGTACAAATAATTTCTGCATCAGGATTCTTCTTCTTAGCGGGTCGATGGCAAAAATAACACGAAAATACATATATAATTATAGTTTTTTTTTGTTTGGCCCAAAATTTAGCAACGCGAATACCGTTCGCTGGCGCAGCCATTAGGTGCTCATGTGCGCAGGTGACAGGGCGGCATGCGGTACAAGATGGTAGGTCTGCATTGTCTGTGGAGTGAGCCGTCCATGAACCCTACTAGTGGAGGTAGTCCATGCTGCAGCCTATCCTGGCAATACCTATTTATTTTACCATTTACCATTTATGTACACACATATATAAACAGACAATGAAAAACAGAACAGAAAAAATAGGTACAGAAGTGATGCTCACTATTTCATAAGAAATCTCTTCCAGCATACCTAAGATAGGACAATAGATACAGAGATGTAGACAGCATGTGATAGAGCAAAGGAGACTATACCTATTAACTATGCTATACCTATTAATTGTTCTGTAAGATGACTTCATCAACTTACAATTTTTCTTACCCAAATGACTGTCCAACTCAAACGTAAAAACAGTCTGGAATTTCCATGTCAATATACCTTATTTCCTCGAAACGAATTCGCCACCACCTTTGAGATAAATAAGTCATTAGTTATGTATCTTAGTAACTAATGAGGAGTCATGAGTTACTACCTTCGGTACATTGTAGGTATGAAACAGACTAAGGTCCTTATACAAAACAGAAGTCGCAAATGAGGTACATAAATAAACATTGTCCGACGAATATAACATCATTATCCAGTGAAATACTTACCTGATAAGTCCATTAAACCAATGGAAGACGTATGCACGAGATAGCAGCTCCTGCGTCCGCAGTATATCTGCTGGATGTGGAAAAATCTTTGTTTTAGAGATGCTGTACACTTGTGGCTGTTTGTTAAATGTTTTTGTCTGATCCTGTCAACTGTGGGTGGTATTTTGGAAATGTGGTTGTGGAATCAACTTAAATCTATTAGATGTGTTTAAGATATAAAATGCATTAGGAGCATGCCAAGTAAAAATGGGAACGAAGTTTTTAGGAGAATGTAAAAACTATTATTAGTGTGATGATTGTTTAATAGTAAATTGCGCCTAAGTTAATCAAGAGATAGATCCAGCAAATACGTAGGATTAGGCAAAAACATTACCAAGTTAAGATAAATTGGAAGATATACCTAGTTACCTAAGCAACATCATCTCTAATGCAATCTAAACAAACTTAATAAAATAAGAGCTTATTTAAGTAAGACCTCAAACTTAAATCTAATACCAGACCGCACTAAATGAAACTATAAACTTCACTAGACTTCAAATTCATTTCTTAAGCATAGAGCTGACTAACAGTTAATCGAAAATCTAGTCACCATCTACTTAATAAGACACAATTCAGTCTGGAACACATTGGTATTGGCACGAGACGTGTTGCAATACTTGCAACACACCATAAGTGTGCACACAGCTTAAACCCAAAGATTTGTGCGGCGCACGACAAACAGTGGCTATTAAGGGGCGGTCTGCGATTTACGACCAATTAAAATCTATATCGTGGAGCCAATTAAACCTCAAGTGGTTTATTAGTATTGAATGCTGTGTTTATCGACTCTGTGGCATTTCAACCGGTCCCGTACTTACCTAGTACTGCCCTGCTCAAAGTTATTGGATTATCTTTACTTAATTAAGCCTCGACTACTGAAAATGTACGTGTTTTCTTTTTCTTTGGGTTTATTGCCTTTGTATCTAATATGCTGGCGTGGCTTGCGAATTAATGGGTCTTGTATCAGGAGTTACTTTTACGTATCATATGTTGTGTGCTGTGTAATTACAGGGTATTTATTTGTTAGGTAGTAGGTATCTTAGACTTTAATTATGTCATCTAGATAGATGAGTAATAGAATCATTGGAATTGTATATTGAATCTGATTATAAAGAAGTTGGTTACAAGGTTCCGCTTTTATACTAACCAGACAGGCTTAGGTAGGTATTATGCATGGTAGCAGGTTGCATAAGTACAAAAATGAAGCTCCTGAAAATTCGAAATCTTCAAGAGAAACTAACGAATTATATTAACCGAATAACTCGCTTCTTATTGTTGTAGATTTTAAAACTTGCAATTTCACACAAAATTGCTCTCCAAACTAATCTAACTTTTCCTATTTTGTTTTAATAACAAAAACAATTACGTAGCTATAATAAGAGAAAATTAATAAACTTACCAAGAAAAATATGATAAACTGAACCACTTTAAATTAACACCGTTCCCAGACCACCAGGAAGTAATAATTACAAAATTATAATATCGTACTAAAATAGACAGGTTAATATCAACATCCATAATTACAAAACAGAGCTTTATTAATGACTATTAATTAACCTTATCGTTTAATCATCACATTTTTGGATGTTGTAAATTGGGGTAGGTATAATTTTTAAAATCTAGTTGTAAATTAAGTACCTATTAAGATAGTTAGCATTAATTTTGAGATGTCATCATAATATCGGTCCATAGTCCAATGCTGATCATGGGTGTCAACATAAAAGGCTTTAGTAAATGTCTGAATCTTGTAGGCAATTTAAAACCGCCATCACAAATGGCGATAAGTACCCTTGCCTTGGTATCTTAAAAATTTTAATAATAAATTTTCATCTGGATATTGTAGGTGCGATTTAAGCTTTTCATCATCATCTGCCTGGCCTTTTTTCAACTATGTTGGGGTCGGATTGCAGTCTAACCAGATGCAGCTGTGTACTAGTATTTTACATGGAGCGAATGCATATCATCTTCCACAACCCAGTCACTGGGTAATACGATACCCCTTAGTAAGACTGGTTGTTAGACTTATGCTTTACAATAGAGTTTATGCTTTCATTTTTTTAAATGGTATTATTGAGTTCTAAATCTTACAAGCAAGGAACGTTCTACTCACTCAATCGTATTGGAAGACCAGGCAAGGTTATTCCAATTCAAGAATAAGTAAAAATCGAACAAAATCTATTTCACCTTTCATAAACCTTTATTTCTATGAAATAAAATACCCCATTAAAGTCTCACACAGAAACAAAAAAGTCCCCGAAAATAATGGGGGGAACTCGCAAAACTAATCACTTAAACTTTCCAATCCCATCGTAGGCCATGCAGGGTCAATACTACAAATTTTCAATTACCCCCAATGGTAGCAAATTCAGCTGAAATGTAAATTATTTCAGCGTGTGCATTATAAATATAATTGTAGGTGTTTCTGGGCGGGGAATGGCGGGCCAATGGCAGTGCTCGGATAGGTTTGGGCGCCGCCCGCCGTAAGACTGATGTTTTGCCCGCGAAGCCTTCGCCGAGGACGCTACGCTCGCACGGAACGGAAAGGCCACAATGTTGCATGTTTTTGAATTTTAAATGTAGGGAATAGAAAGGAGGTAGCTGAGGTATTTTCAAGGCTTTATTTCTGTTGCCTTGAAATCTGTGAAATATATTGGACTAACAGTTGAACTTTTTGTTTTTGGAAAATAATGGGCGTGAGAAATATGATTCCGACGGAGACCATTACATGTCAATGTAATGTTATAAAGGATGGTTATTAAACTGTATGATAACTTCATAAAAATCATCATGAAGTGCAGCTACCAGTTTTTACATTCATACATCTACAATTGCATAGGTAAATGCGCAGTTACTTAGTATAACTGGGAACTACAATAACAAAAGAAAAATAGGAATAAAACTACCTACGACTCAATAATCCTGTTTTAAAATGTCGATTATTGTATGTTCCACAAATTCTTTGCCTAAATGACAGATTAAAACTTATATTAAAATTTTATTAAATAGGTTCTTAGGTAGTATTTTAAGTTCGAAAAACTTAGGTTAGTTGTGAAATCTTGTTTTAATTGTCCACTTGCAATTTATATACATTTTTGCCAGTAATTAATTGACACATGAAACAAAGTAAAAGGCAAGCGTTTTTAAGTAACTTTTCAAACGTAACAACAAAAGTTATTTACTTGTGACAATCAAAAAGAAGTAGTCGCCTAACAGTTTATTCGAAACAAGTTATTTTATTTGGCCTAAAAGCAATTCAAACTTGAATTAATTAAATACAAGTTATTGGGAATTCAAGTAAATATCTCAGCATGACGCACTCCCTATAGGTTTAAGTAGAATAAAAATAAAATAAATATAGCTTTGGTAGTTGTTTTACTTTATATCAATAAGAAAATCAGTGTGAATAGCGGCTGAAGGTACCTTTAGTTTACGCTAAAGGAATAGATATACCACAAATTGCTAATAAAGCCATTTTAATTCTATAAAATCTCAGAAAGGTACCCAAAATTGTTTCTAAATTCAGTAGCATTACACCTCAAGCAACTTAACACACTATACAACATATGGACATTTAGTATCACCAAATGACTCATAAAATTGCCCAAATATCCCACAACACCGTAAATTTATCGATGAACACGTCATTCAACTCGTAAAAGCGTCGAGGAGAATCATTCTTGGCTCGAAACAAACTCTCATGTCAATCATTAACGTCAAACAAAATATAAAAATCAATTTACGCGACATTCAAACCATTATGTGGTAGTGGAAACCGCTTCATTACCACTCATGGTAGCCATAAAAGTGCTCATGTTCCCTCACACAATGGCCGACATGATTTACCACGCGAATATATCTCAATATGTAATAATAGTTTGTTCATTGTTAATTCCTACCACTCCATGCCCCAGAACAATAAATTTGCGATTAGATATAAAGTTGAAATGTGTCTAGGATGATTTAAATGCGTAGGGAAGACCCTACGACTATTTACCTGAAGTGTATTGAGCTCGATGTGATATAATGTGAACCACAATGTAGCGAATAAGCTATCATTTTTTGTGTGTGAAATGCGATTCTGCACGTTAATTATGGATTCGCATTTCTTTTGTTACTGCCAGCCGTCAACATGGATTGGAATTTCGTTTCTTTCTTTTTTTGTTGCAGAGAAATGGTTTACTTTGAAGTAAAAGGTGGACAAAAACGTTTAAAAAGTCATGTTGTTTTATGAGCTTTTTGAGCTCAGTGTGTATAAACACAGTAAATAAACTTATATGAGTGTAATGGGATGAGTGTAATGGAATTTTATGGTTGAAAATATAATTTTTTAACCTGATAAAAGATTAAAAATGCCTTGAAAACAATTGCATGATAGCTTGACGTGTCTTTCAAATGAATACATAAATCCGTATGCCTCATCGTCTTCAAATACATATAATTATTTTCACGCATACCTTTTCAGCTCATCGTGACCATTTTCTTCACTAATGACTTTATTAAATCATCTTATTTTCACATTAAAACTATACTTCATTACACAAATTCCAACGATGACTCAATCAGCAAAATATTGAAACAACTTGCCTGACAACTTTAAAATATATTGTTCAAAAAAGGGCACATTTTCAAAAACGTCATTTTTAAACTGTCTTCGGTAGAAACAAAGCGTTTGAAGCAATCCATCGGATTTATTACAAATAATCGGCCATAGAGGGCACACTTGAATTTCAACATAATCTTTATGCCGCCATTAATATATTCCTGGACTTATTTATTGAGTCCCAAAGGTAGGACCAGGCAGGTGGTCCATACTTAATCAAGACGTTACCGAAAATAAAAAACGTGTAGTCATATTTTGTTTTTTGCCTAAATTATTGTTCGGCCCAACGTAAGTTATTCCAAGAGGACTAGATCCCGTTTTGTTTAGTTATTTATATAATGTCTTTTAATACGATGGGAAAGGCATACGTTATAATGAATATATTAGCAGTAAAGTAAGGAATACACTTGGGAAACCAGTTGTGTGCAATAAAATAACGTTACGACATGTTAATAACGTGAACAAATGCACGTTTAATAGTTGGGCACCGGTTATGATGGACGGCGCAGATAATGCGGGTGAAAGGTGTCTATTCTAACGCTATTGCTTTAAGTACACACATTCTAAGGTATTTGAATCTTTTAAGGTGTGTAGAAAATAAATACACGAATTAACATTTAAATATCACGATGATGTTAAAGTATTACTTTGTACAGCGACGTTATCTTACTATTTCGCTAATAAGGCAATAATTTCAAGTATTATCTACCTACCGTTTAGTCAGCAGCAGAGTTTTTTGAATATTTATGTACCAGAAAGGTTAAAAACATAACCTCTAATATATCAGTAGTTAATTTCACGACTTTAGTCAAAGAAAAACAATCTATTGTGACTACGATTTCCTACCAATTTAAGAAGCTCACAAATAAATACACCCTTCAAATAGTCTACAGCTAAAAACAAAAGAGATAAGGTGAATCAAGACAGTTGTAGGTACGGGCAAGACGGTACAATAAAACAGCATCCTACAGAGATCCGAGCCGAGATACCGAGTTGATTTAGCCATCTTACAGATAAGATTTATTCAGTTGTGGGATTAGCTTTATGTCGCCGTTCGGCTGTTATGTACGGCGGACACCGTGGTATATGATGACTGTTTTGGTGTTAAAATTGTTAGAATGTATGGGTGTGTTCGTTAAGTTATTGGGTTTTGTTAGAATGTCTTGTTTTGTACAATGTGGTGGGATAAATTATAATCGGCTTAATATTTTTAAATTTTTGATTTCGATTTTTATTTTTTAATACTAATATAGTTCATTTGTGAGGTCTTAATTACTATTGTTAAAAATAACATCGTGTTCTAACGTTCTTCCTTATGGTCCTTATGGATAATTCACTAAAAATACATTGTATCAGAGTTTCCCAAAATTTCTTGGAAACAAAAACAGCTTTACAGCAAAGTTCCCACAATCATCATTTCCATCATCCTACAACTACAATCTAATCCGGACACTGTCCACAGTCCACTGTATTACACCCCGTTTAAAAAAACACCCCCTTTTGGAAACTTATCCTCTGAGGGCGAGGGGCGAGCCAACAAAAGATAAAAGAGATATATAAGTGGCCCTCACAGTACCATCGAGTCGTTACAACAGCAGTAAAATATTTCAAATTGTACCCAATGCCGCGGAAAACGGAACTTACGCGTTTTCACCCCCCTTTCTCCCCTCCCGAACACTATGTGTTTTTAATTTCGTTTTCGATTTTGTTACGTTATTGGAAATGTTCGTAATTAGTCTTTGATGCATGTTGTTTGGGTTAATGGTTGCTAATGGACTTTTAAGTTTTTGAATTGGCAATTCTGGTCCTTTTATACAGACTTGTAATGTGCCTATAATCATCACTTTGGTCCTAATGGCGACATTATGGTCAAATACTTTCCTGATATCGAATTGACATTTAGCCGCATTTAAGTATAGGATTAGCAACTTCTAATGACATAATTTGTTAGAACAGCTGTAGTCCTTTCTATTGCTAAATTACATAAGCCTTGATCATATTTCCAAGACTTAATTTACATCGTCTATTTAATGTATAAACCACACTATCAATATTCAGCCTACAAAACAAGCTTAGGTACCCACAATTTCATATCAACTCAAATAATTATTATAATTCCAAACGCTGTTCATACCGGACAGCCGTAACCAAACTGGACATGACATTTCAATATTCCCAACTATAAACCAATTACGACCCACGCTGTAATATTCATCTGTTCTATGTATTGACCATTGTATACATACATAACAGACCATTCACCATATACGTCCATTCCCATGATACAACAATGGCTTACAATTAGATGCAAATATTATTTGAATGGTGGTATTAACGGGCATAGGGTCAGTCATGCAAATGTTGGAAGCTGTTGGATTTCCCCAGTGGATATCCCTTCCGTATGAAGTAATAACTTTTGCAGTGTAGCCAGTTTATTTGTTATACGGTCCAGTGAAGGGGTGGTCAGGGTGTTTGATGGGTGAACGCATTGTAGAATTTAAAAGGAACGGATGATTCCCATATTTGGTCCTTAGTTCACCATCGACGAGGTTTTTGGAAATACTATCACGTTTGTCCTTATTATGTAAAAACTATCACGTTTTGCGACGGTAAGTGTTACTGTTCAAACATTTTAGATAACAGTTGAGAACAATACAAATTATCCTTCAGAATAAAAAACTCAAAGCATTTATTTCAATTAAACCATTACCGGGCACTTTTGAACTGTCAAGGAGTTGGTCAGTTAGTGAAAAAGATGAAGCTAGCCCATTTTAAAACGTAGATCTTTATGGTGAAGATTGAAATGTCATGAAAATCATCGTGAAATGTGTCATCAGACTGCAGCCTTACTGCAATAAGTAAGAAAAAAGAGTGTTATGTTTACACAGAAACTACCTTCCACTGTTGACACTTGATAAGTCTCTGTTTAAAACAAAAAGACAAACTTTTTTAAATTTGTTTGTTCCGTCTAATATCCGAAGCGGCTGGACCGATTTTGACGGGACTTTTACTGGCAGATGCTTATGTTATAAGGAGTAAGTTAGAGTAGTTAATTTTATTTTAGAAAAAAGGAAAACAATTAAGGTTCCGCACAGAAAAAAAAAAACCATGTTTCGACATGCACGCGAACGTAGTCGCGGGCATACCTAGTAACTCATAAGGAACACATGAGTAATATTTTTTGGACTTAACGTTAACATAACTTTACTAGCAGGTAAATCAACTTAACTTAGCTCCGCTGTCACAAAGAAAATTCCTTTAAGAGAAAGATGATTAAGAACAGATTAAGTTTACCTAATATTCAACCTTTTTTTCAGTATGGTTAGCTTTTGTGGTAACTGTAGTTCATAAAACTGCGTTTTAAGAAGATAGGTAATTGTTTGCAAATGTCCAAATATGAATTCTTCCGTCTCCAAAGATTTCAAGTTGGCTGATAAAATAGTCTAATGTTCTACTTTGATTTATTCAATAAAATAAACGAATCCGTCGCTTTTTCAAAGTAATACTTACTTATTACTTTTTGTACCGTTGATGCGTTTAGGATCGCAGAGCTTTCTCCAAACAACTGACGTTTTGAAACTCTTGCGACGTTTATCTACTCCTATACACACATGCTGTCTACAACGTACCCAAGTATAGGTTCTATACATACATCCCTACATAAACTATGTGTACGTTTCAACAACTTAACATATGGGACCATAGGGGTTTGTTTATAAACTTTACTTAAAGTTAAGAGACGTTAAAACCTCAAAAATGTATGGTTAAACAATCGCTAATCAGTACTTAACGTTAGGCAACGTTTATAAATAAAAGGGTTAAAGTGCCACCTACCACTGGAATTCAAAACTTAGATCTTAGAAACAAATGACGAACGCTAACTCTTGCGACGGTTTTCAAGGCTTTAGAAATTTTCCTAACCTCCGCTCCTAAACAGCGTAACTCCACAAACTATGTAGGTAGGTAGGTACCTATAGTCCTATACCAACATCCCTACGTAAACTAGGGGTGTATAGCAGTGTATAGAGATGTCCGTGTTCAACGGAGCGCGGGTAGTTTCACGCATGGTCGCCGCTTGCGACCGTACTGTTTGTTTTGTTGTTGTTATGTTTTAACTATGTAGCTACCCAGTTAGAATGTAGGTGGGTTATAGAAGGGTCGTTTAGTAGTAGGTCGTGAAATTGGGAAATATTTATTTTTTTGTAAAAATATAAGTGTCGAATTCAATAATAAGGTTCATGTGAACATGAAGTATCTAAGCAAAATCATGATTTTAAACCTACCTTCCTTTCATCTTTTTGCATTTTGTATGGTTTAGGTAAAACGGTAATTAGACTCATAGGTATGTAGGCATACTTAAGTGTATAACGGTTCAATCGTTAAATTAATAAAGAAAAGTATAATATATTTTGTGAAACAGGATTTCAACGGCTTAAAAGTTTTTCATCATGCAACCATAATAATACCAGCCTATTCTTGGTCCCACGGCAGGGCAAAAGCTTACTTACAGAAAAGGCACGAGCATTGATCACCAAACTTGCTCAAGACGGGTCGGCAATTTCAGACTTATATTAGTCTCAGGTTTCCTCACGATGTTTTTTTCCTTCGCCGATGTCAGTAACATCCAAAATAAACTCAGAAAGGACATTTATGAATTGAAAAGTTACATTGGTATCCAAATATCCTTTAAGTACTTATTTTCTACAGGCTTCTACATCGCTTTTACTTAAACATGTATTTTAACAAACCATGTTTACCTACCAATTCTTTAACTTACGAACCAAAACAATCCATTAAACATAACAACAACAATAGAGTTATCAAAACAACTTTAATTATATCCTTCATGCATAACATTCAATATAATACCCAAACAAAGAGTATAGCGTGCGAAGAGTTCGTAAAACCTCCCCTAGTATATGTAACCACCTGATAGATGGCGTTACGTGCATCAACGGAAGATCGATACGTAGGACAAGAGAATAAAAATGCCCGCAAGCAAGCTTTTGAATTGATTGCACCCTCATTGCTGAGTGGTCGATTTTTGAATTTTCTATCGTTTCGTTTTTGTTTCTTTCCGGTTACAACAAAACGCAAAGAGTTTTCGAATAGGTATCGTGAATATTTCTAAAGGAGCCTAAATAACTACATACTTTTGGCGAAGTCACTAAATGGATATTTTCGGATAAAATTTAATTTGATAAAAGAACTGTTTGTTTTCTATTAATTCAATTAAAATTTATTCGAAAGTATCCATCGGATTCTTACTAAACTTCAACTGTATCCAACGACCCTGGTTACTTATCTCCTTTAGTGACCGTAATACTGCCCCTTTTGACGATTAAGTTCTACAGGAAACACGTGTCATTCGTCAAAAATCGACCAAATTTGTAGGCACCTTTAAAAATCTTCACGATATATAAATTTTCGGTTATATTTAAACATATAACCTTAATTTACAGCTTCAAGAGTAAAATAACATATCAAATCGAATGTTGATAGAACCATTAAACCGAACCGTTAAATTACTTTTTGTTCCACATAAGTACATCTTTTGTGTAAACCACTGTGTTCACTATAACTACCACAGTTCAACTGGTCAAGATTTGAACTTTCAACCTTTTGATTCTAATTCAATACCATAATCCCATTGTCAACTCAAAGTATATTATACTTACCATCTTCAACAACAAAATCTATGACCTCCATGTATTTTTCTTCAAACAGTATTCTTATCTTTTCAAACACAGTTTCTTCTCGTTCTCGACTAATCCATGTTACCTATGAACTCGTTACTATAAATCTCATACACTACACATTATACATGTAAATGTTTTTACTTGAACACTGTAAAATTATTCCGAGTAGGCATTCGTTTGACTTTTATAGCCGTGTTGAATAATCTTATATTTTTATGTTTGTTTCATGAAAATGTTGAACTAAGGGTGTAGGTGAGAATGTGACTAGTCATAACGTGTTTGAAGTTCAGGTTTTATACGGTTTTTGAAGTGTTGAAGGGCCTTTGGTATTGGTCAAATTTTCTTTCATAATTACCCGTGATTTAAAGCAGTTTTTGTTTTATTTTTATGTGCAAAGTACTCGAGACTACCTCTGGTAAATGACTAAATACAATTTAATGCAATGAAGTGAGGAGTAATGTATCAGCGAGGTTATTCTGTAAAAATGTCACCGTGGAAATTGAGGTTAAGTGAGCTTGACGTGAGCTGTCATTCCACCTGATGCTAAGGATTCACACAACTGACAGCTCACTTCACCTAAGTTTTCACGGTGAGATTTTACAGAATAGGCCAGCAGTTCTCACATGCTTTTTACGGCACCTAAATGACTACAGGAAGAGATAGACTTAATTATAGCTACTCTAACAAACATTGTAAAATATTACACAACATGGGTATCTTCTTAATAGTGGAAATAATAATTTATCACATCTATTTATAATTACATTCCCAAAAATAAAATCCCAAAACTTTATACTAAACTTTATATTATAAAACACAGACACCCCGAAACTTACCTTCAAGTAACCAATATCCGTAGTAAAGGTATGTGCTAAAATAAATATATGCATAAGGTCCCTTTGTGAACAGTCGTTGTTATTGAAATAAGGTGTCGCTGCATCCGACCGCAGTTATCGATATAGCTTTATACATAATCCGGCCGCCTTCCCGTCTTGTTTACTTCCTTTAAGATAACGTGTTGTAAAACCTTGCCATGTTTGTTTTGAACATTTCTGAAGGATTTTGTTAAGAAATTGTCCATGGATTTTGCAAGAAAATTGCTGATTTTGTTGTTGAACGACGAGGAATAGAGATAATTTAAAATTATTCTCCTGTATGATATTTCTGGATGATTTTTTTTACTATTGTCTTTGCACAATAAAACCACACGCTTTGATTTTTAATTGTTTTATTATAAGGTACTTTCAAATCATTATCATCATCATCTGCCAATAGCAGTCCACTGCTGGACATAGGCCTCTCCTATTGCACGCCATTCAACTCGATTTTCGGCAACTCTCATCCAGCTGCTACCCGCCACAAACTTATAGAATATTTTTTTTAAGCAATGCCTATTACCAGTTTAATAACTTAAATTATATTATTAATAGCTTTGAAACTACCTTCTCATGTTCTACAGCATGAACACATATGGGGTTCATACCAACCAATAACGCCCATAAAATATAAAACATACAGCCAGACGTAGGAAAAAATAAATAAAGTCATATATCTCGAAAGTATTTTAATGAATATAATTTCAAAAGTGTAGCACGCATACAACGATTTACGTACGAATGTCACGCGACGCGAAATAATCTGCTAATGAACTGAAAGCTTTTAGCTTATTTAATGAGTTTTTGTTCTCTTTTTTGGAGTTGAGAACATCTGCTGATCACAGTTGGATCTGGAAATAAATAGAATTATGTTAAAAATAATTTTTCAGTATGTGATATTACAGATATGATGATGATGATTATCTTTAGGACTCGTAGACTTTCGACTAATTTGTTGCTGTTTTAAGTTAATAATTAATATTAATTCTGTATACCTATAGTCACTGTCGCAACTTTGAAAAGCACAAAGAACTTGGTAGGAAGGTATTGATATTAAGTAAAACCAGAAGTGACCCCCTTCCAACTGACTGATTTTGCATAACCTTTGTTCAAGGAATACAAACTTATTTTCTCTGTATTTTTTATAAGTGGAGACCTGTAATTGGCTTTCAGACTAATGTACTGTCCTTGATCTGTTTGTTTTAGCTGTCCCTAAGGACCCATGTTATTTAAATTAATAAATATATTTTCATTTAAATTGACTATGATCCTTTTTCCTTCTACCTAATGAGAAATAGCATAGGTTTATAATACTTCGAAACTGTTCCAACCCAATTTTTAGCGGCTCCATTTCTCACATCCCAATAGCCAATACAAAGCAATTGGCATCAAATCATAACCCAAAACTAACAACAATAACAGCGAAACAGCTCAACAACTCACGCCCACAACTTGCAATACGTAGCGAAATACGTTTTCGGCAATAACTGGGCAACATTTCAACAATTTAATACGACATAAACAATAGAAATGCCGGTTGTACGCGGCCCGGCGCGTATGTAATTGTGCAGCGCGTACGCGGCGTATGTTAGTACGCGGCGTATTTATTGCGTATGGTATTGTGGTACGCTCGTTACCGTATATCTGTGAGTGGGGGCGTATGGGAGCGCCCTATCATGAATCCTGATACACGACGACCGCTTTATTGGGAGCCGCGAGCTTTTTAACGATCGCTGCTACGAGGATGGACTTTCTATTCTGTATTAGGTGAGGTATATGTTGGGTGGTGAAATAGGGCGCAGACCCCAGAGGACTTTATTAGGATCCTCTAAAAGAGGCACAAAAGTGATAAAAACAACACTGACATAAACAAACGAAAACACAATTTTAAAACGTCCTTTTACTTTTAATCTTTATAATTTTTTTCTTACATGTTACACTAAAATAGTTTTATTTTATATTTATTTACTTAGACATATTTACAAAATTTAAAAAGCTAACATTCTTAAAATCTCATTTCGTATAAGATTTTGGGTATAAAATGTTCGACACTTGAATGATGTCCTTTCATTTATTTCTGATTCCTATTTTTAAATTATGTATTCATTTTGTTATCCCATTACAAAAGATGAGATACAATTCAATCAGTAGGTAATTAGGGAAATTTCGAATCAAAAGAACTAGGTAAGTATCAACTCTATTACTGCAATTTACAATTAGCAAAGCAGCATTGTCCTCAAAACTTAACACCAAAATCACTCACGACTCAAAAGTACCAAACCTTTTTCAGTAGCTCAGAAAAATAAACTACCAGGACCAAGCTACATTGGCGGTAGCGAGAAAGGGTTTGTTGATTGGACGATCCTCCCGGGTCCCCGTGACCCGTGCACCATGTTAATGGGCTTAATCGTCTGTATAGTCCGTCTGAACAATTTATGTATCATTTTCGATCCCGTTATGCTCGCCGGATTATGCGTACGTGCGACCCTCCCGTTTCGAATTCGTAATGGTGATGGCTCGAGATATCTGAATTTATAATGTTATATCAACACTGATAATGGTAGTAAGGACCAGGGAATAAGGACCAACATAACTTATGTATTGGTTGCTTAAGTGAGTACCTACCTACCTAAGTAAGCTAGTGCAGAGTAAGGAAAGTTAGAGGAATAATTCAGAGGGCTTGGAAACTGTTTGTGTCTTTGCGATGCGAAGGCATTAGCTAATGGTGCTTTCGGCCGTTTCATTCGAAATATTTTAGTGATTACTCCAAACGACTTTTTAGGTGATAAAAATACAATTTGTAACGGGTTTTCAATCTTTGCGACAAATCGAAACTAAACCAAAAGTATTCAAGAAAATAATAATAAGAATAATTAGCTTGTAATGTTCCCACTGCTGGGACACAGGCCTCGTCTCTATGAGAAGGAGTGGGCCGTAATCCACCACGCGAGCCATGTGCGGGTTCGTGGATGGTGACATCATCAGTCATGTCTTAAAATTTTTGAGAAAAAAATTCAACATGATAAATGTATTATCCTACCTCTGTAATTTAAATACTAAGTCACTGAGCCTTATAAGTACAGAATCGACTGAGAAAATGCCTCTATCACCAGCGACCCTTGATAGTGGTGCTCACACAAAGTCGTTGTAACTCCAAAAAGAGGACCTCTTTTATACTAATTTACATAATTCTCAGCATTAGGTGCCCCAAAATACCTACATATTTTACTACTCAGACTATACCCACAAACATAGCCCTAAATCCAACAATACCTACATTAAAGTGCCTACGAATAACAGGTGCGGCTTTTATCAGAATTTAAAATAGGGATTAACACCGCCCGGTTTGGTCGCAGCGTATCGCAGGCGCCATGCCCGGTAACCGGATCCGGGCGTATTTACCCGGATTTAAACCGGATTAATCCGCTTCGACGCTGCTGCCAGCTTTGTAGATATCACATTGTTTATTTTACGTTTAAAATTGCAAATGGATTATTTTAATTATATAGGTATAGTGGTGTGAAACTTCCAGTTTTATAATGTAAATTTTTTGAGTGTGCGAAAACGTGGTTGCAGATTTATTAAATACTGATTTAAGTAGAAGCTTTTATTGTAAGCACTATCCAATCATAAAGACTTGTCTAAGTTTTTCAAAATAAATTTATAATTCCGTGGCAACATTAACAAATTTACCCAATTTGTATGGTCATTTAAATTGACCTAAAGTAACCTAAACCATAAATACACTAACCTATACACACTACACTACAATGTAATATAAATGAAACCAATAGACATACATAAAAGTTCGGCATACAATCTCCTGAATCCGGCCCCCGCTGCGACGTAGACCCGCTACGCCGTAGCACTAACATATAATCCTTTTCGCTACAATAGCAATTTCAAACTTCCTTAGGGGCTTCGGATAATCTTTCTTTATATCGAGCTACGAGTCGCAAGCGGGCTTATTTTTCATCTCTTTCTTACACCTAATTCAGTCGTAAGCGCAACAAAGATGGGTGATACAAAAGCCTGAAGAAAGCGGTAGACTTCTCAATAAAGAGGGGGAACAGTAATGTGTATTTAAATTTTGGTTCAAGTGTAATAATTTTGTTTTTTAATTTAATTTCTAATGGCGTTATAAATCAAGAGTGAGAGTGAGAACCATAAATCGTTTTGGTGATCTTAATATTTAATCTGAAGACGGCGGCGAACTTTTCTCGACTTTCCTTAAGTTGATGCGATATTTCTATACTGTTATTATTATAATTAAGGCTATATTTTACATTAATCACTTATAACTTCTAAAGAAATGAATTGTTGATCATAATTATTAAAACGTTGTCATAATCAGTTGTAAATGTCGTTGTTAGGAAATCATTTACAGAATTAAGCTTTACCCACTATTACTGTATGTAGAACAAGGCAGTATTTGTTAATCATACGGGTATGTTATATTTAATATAAATGTAAATAGTAAACAACAATCTACAAGTATTAATATGCTAACAAAATGAACAGCAGGTTAAAGTAGCGGCATTCTCGTTTAAAATTAGTCTTGGACATTTTTTATAAAATTCAGATTGTTTTAAACAAAGAAACGAACAAGCAATTCTAACTTAAAATATCCTCACGCAAAACAATGAGTATCGATCGTCTCGAGTACGAGCTCCAAATGCGACCTAAAAATAATCTATATCAATTTCCTTATTAATTTCGGGAGTGGCAAAAGCGTTACTTTCATAGCCACTTTAATGGGTAATTTTCATAAACAATGTTGAGGATCCCTGAAGATGGGGCGAAGGGGTGTAGGGGAGGCGCGGGGCGGGTGGCACGGGTTCCTTTCTGAGATAGAAAACAGCTCTGGTGCTCGTATAATGGGTTTTTGGAATGGCGTCGTCCGTCTTGCCACTCCCCCCGACCCCCTTTCCACCCGGGGCGAGAAAGGATGAATTCTTATTTCCTCATCTCGAGCCGTCCGGTACGAACCCTCCATGTAGATTGCCTTTTTCTCGTAGAACCTCCGTATAACATAACAATGGCTTGTTTTCAATTTTGTTGGTGTTATTTCTTCTGGTTTTTTGTTTATTTGGACATTAAACACGCATTGGTCTGGTTTGGAAATAGAGATGTAGATACTTCCAAATTACTACAACTCCTTGTTGTTGCGGAACACTGAAAGGTATATGGTAGATGTCTCTTGTCTTCTTCTTTGAACGAATCTACAACAAAAACACAATCAATTTTAGAGAAAAAAGAACTGTCAAATCGTAAGAGCTTAGGTACATGACACCGATTTCAATAGGACCTACATGGCTAGATTAAATTTTCACTTTCAAACTACAGTAGTCGCATTGACTGAATAACACAACTTGGTCCTTTTTTAGAATCTTAATAATACTATCTAGGTCCTGGGATCCTGAATCGGTTCTTACTCTGAAAGAGAACGTTTTTTAAATCTGTTCAGAACAAAAAAAAAGTATAGTAGATATTGAACAGATTTCAAAATGATGAAGCCGGAAATATGTGCAGGAAACTGCTGTAAAAAAAACATTTCCTACATTACAATATAATTCGAATTACATAAAAAAAATAAGGATACACTTTTGCCAAAATGTTCATAATCGTAATATATATCGGACGGCAATAGCAACTGCATTCATGAAGTGTTCCGCGAGCCAAAAATACTTTGATACGTTGCCAGAACATGCAAACACACACATAAAGTAAGACTCGGCCACTGCTTGTTATGACGTGCTTTTTAATTTACTCTGACAGTGTCGCTTGCACCATGATATAGTGTGTTATTGTCTAGGAGAAATTTTTGGTCTAAAAGTAGGTGTTATATGTTTGGGGTTCTGGTATGGGTTCTGGTATATTTGTGTTTTAAAGTGGGATTGAGTATTTTAATTTATCTTGCTGTTAAAACTGTTTTCTGTTACTTTGTTGGTTTTATTAAAAAACTATGTTTTTTGGATTAAAATGTATGGATGGGTAACTGAAACGTGAAAATAAGCGTTAATATTAAGTCGAAAAACTGGCAGATAGAGGATACCAGTTCGACACATCGCCGATTTACCCAATAAACATAAAATGAAACAACAAAACTACACAAACAAGCTATAAACAAACTGGTAAACATAACAAAACGTATTAGCACTCATAATCAGTTGCCGAAAATCTGCTTTCATTCGTGCGACGCCATTATGAAAACGCCTAACGTTGCAACCATTCTAACATGACCCTTTATTTTCTTTTTCTTGGTACTTTTTCTTGGGGATGAAGGGGGTGGGGTAGGTCAGGGTATGGTGGCGATTATATAGCAATCATAGCAGTTGTGTGAAATGAGAAGTCTCCCTTAAAAGGATAAACAAGTCGCGTATGTACGAAACAGCCAAGACGCGCTGAATTCATATTTTACTTCGGCCTCCCTTTGGGAGAGCGAGTTGCTAGAAGAGGTGGTATGGTTAGAAAGGTGCTCTGTTTCAATGTAGGCTAGCAAGTTACAGTCGTGTTTAACGTAGTTAAATCGGTTATAGAAAAAAAATGCAATATGAAGCGAATGATTCAATATACTTAGTTTATATGAGATTTTTTCTCAGTCTGATTCGACTCGAAGGACCAAAAAATGTTTTATATTAGGACAGAATTAAAGTAACGAATTAACCGGTTGAATGCCGTAATTACAGAAACAATTAAAAAGCCATTGCCTCGCGTGGTCCACGCTCCGGCGAAGAGTCTCATCTCTTTTCTTAGATGATAACTATGGCTACTTTGTTTTATAGATAAATAAATAAATGGCAAGGAAACCAAAGTAATCAAAATGAAGAATAATGGGCAATGTGTAAACAATACCTAATACTGCATCACATAATTTGTAACAGCTGCCAAATCCTAATCAATAATCGACCATTGAAACCATCCCAGACTCAATACTGAGCTTAAAATCAGCAATACAAAACCTTGCCAGAAATTCTAAGCAACTCACACAAATAAAAATCCACTACATAGAGCATCTATCCACCCGCATCTTAAAAGTAATGTACCAAAACGTTACAGTTGTACCATTCCACCATCAAAATTGCTTTCCTTATATCTTCAATAAATGTTTAAAACATCCCTGCAAGCATGTGTTTTATAGGTTTTAGGGCTTGTTATATTAATTTCACTGGTTTCTTTACTTATACCGCGGTTGAGGGATGAATAAATATTTCGGATCGAAAAATATACACGTTTCAAAGCAATTTTTATTTCGAGACATTTTTAGGGCTCACTATTTTTGACTGGTCTCTGACGTCAGTGCTTCATAGTTTATGTAGGCTTCATATAGGACATGTGCAGTTGAAAACTATGAAAAAGCTTTATCTAGAAAACTTCATAATTATTAATTTCACTGGTTTCTGTACTTATACCGCGGTTGAGGGATGAATAAATATTTCGGATCGAAAAATATTGACGTTCCCCGAAGCAATTTTTGTTTCGAAACATTTTAAGTAAAAAAAAAACATTTTTAGTACCGATTACTTTCGACGTATCTCTGACGTCAGTGCTTCATAGTTTATGTAGGCTTCATATAGGACTTGTATAGTTGAAAATTATGAAAAAGCTTTATCAAGAAAACTGCATATTACTTTCATGCGAGGCCATTATTATAAATAATGTGAAAAAGTGTTTATTATTGCATTTTTTCAACTTCTCATAATAAAATGCTTTTCTCTTAAAGCGAATAGGGACAAGACATGTGAGATACATGCATGGAATAATATATTTTTATCTTTATGCTTAGTTTGTCTGTAGCCTTCCTTTCTACTTTTCTTAAGACGTCTTTAATTTTTTAACATAGCTAACTGAAGGTACTGGCCACTGAAAGTAGTCTTTAATTATTTTTTAAATGTTAGACCTCAACGTCATTGCGATTGCAGTTGAGGTCAAAAGTAATGAGCCCTAAAAAAGAACGCGATGATGGTAATAATAGAGTTGTCATTGCTGATCACTGTGAACTGCTTTTAGAAGTTTAGGAGAAAGAAATATGCATGCTACTTAACCTTCCTTACAAAATCATTAACTCGTGTCAACCCCACTTTTGTGTGATCCTTCAAATCATACATCCTCATCTGCCTAGCATTTTCCCAAGTATTTTTGAGGTCGGCTTCCAGTCTAACCTGATGTAGCTTACCAGTATTTTATGTGGAGCGACTGGGTATGTGACCTCCATAACCTAGTTACTGAGTAACACGATACCCCTTGGTAAGAATGGTTGTCAGACTTTCGGTCTTCTGACAACCCATGTCCTCCAAATCATACATGAGCAGTTTATTTTGAACCCACTAGACATTTCCAGAAAAGTAATAGAAAACAAAAGTAGAGCGAAATATTTATCTTTTTACGTTAACTCAGAGTCTTACATAAATAAACTGTGCGTATAACAATAAGGTGGGTAGGTACGCGTCCTCCCGAGATTTATGCTTATCTCGCGGACATAAAGCGGTATTAATGCATATAAATATGTCAGGAGCTAGGGTGGACATTGTGTTTCTTGTAGTTGACCTTAGAGTTAGTAGAGTCGATGTTTATGTAACAAAGTGTATAGTATGTAGGTTAACTGTATATATTGTTGTTTGTGAACATTAGGTCGTACCAACTGTCTCTAACGTGGATCCGTAAGAGTGTCTTTGAGATGTGGTAAGTCAAAATCCATATAGGTGTGTTCATGACACAACAAAACTCTAATCTTATTATTAAATAAAATTTTAATTACTTTTTCAGGTAATCAAACAGTCTTTCAGACTTTCAGTTAGTCATCAAGACTAACTAAAAGCACGCTCCAAATAAAATACTTACCAGCGTTATAAAATACATTTTGAAAGATTGCCCAGTAGAAAGTACCAATAATCTCTCAAAATGTTATTTCAGTAGACTTTGTAAATATACCAACCAAATTGGCTCTAAAGGTCAACCATGTCAATACAATAAAACGATTACTTCAACATACAACACTAGAAATTAAGAAAAATTCGTCCTTTGCACCCCAAAATACACAGTTACCCTATCAGGACAGGATGCCCGGTCTCCCTTTCGCCGGTTGCGCGGGAAAGTTCGCCAGATCCGTTTCCTCTGTTTGCCATTTCCCCCCAGAGCACCCGCTAAACCCTGACTGACTGCTTCCACAAATAAAAATACGACTACCCTCCGAAAATAAATCTGTTGTAACGAAAAATAACGTTTGGTAGCATTAAGGTAGTTTTTATGGAGGAAAGAAAATTGTTTTTACTTGGCTTTTGACTCTTGGCAAAAACTAACAAAGTGTTTACTCCTCAATTCTATTTCTAAACGCAACACACTTTGAAGGATATTGCTCATCCATTGCATTATATGTTCGAAGAATGTGTTTGCTCATCAACGTAAATAACGCAATGAATGTTGATGAACTGTCAAATTAAAGCCATCGCTACTGTTAGTGTGATACGCAATTACCCCGCTCGTTTTACCAGGTAATATGAGAGTGACTATTTTCTACCTTTGAGAACCACCGAGAAGCATGAAGGTTGTGACCTAAGTGGCGTAGGGTGGTAAAATGACGCGGCTATTTTGCCAATTGTTGAAGCTACCAAAACTAATTAATGAAAAAACGAACGACATATTAGTCAGTGGGGAATGGCACAGGAAGTCTGATCAAAACAGTGACCAATTATTATACGTCTCATTTTAAATTCCCTACCACTTTGAAAACAAAAATATCGAAAAAAAAACAACCTAAACAAAGGGATAACACCTAAATACTGCAACACTATTCTGTAAAAAAAAACAGTCCCTACCAATCTCACTCACTCACATGTATCTGCATGATGATGAGAGACTTGCCAATGTCAAAGCTTTGTTTCTACTTCAGAATTAAGAAGTGAGCTCGATAGTGACTTTTTTTGCAGAATACTGCTGTACGTATATTTTAATCTTTCTTATCTCTCGTAATTGTCAGCTTGCAATTGAAAAAACAAAAGTAATTGCCTATAAAGTCTTTATTCGTGTTCATTATTTCAGTTGCAGCGATACCGCGGTTTTCAAGAAACATTCATTAAAATAATGCTGATCATTAAGAGCTCACTATAAAATATGTACTTTTTGTGCCAATTCTACGTATCGCCATTGTCTTTTATAAAAGAAGATTTTTTTTTCTTTGTTTGTCTGAATGTTCAAAATTACTGGAAAGATTCAGGTGCTATTTATATAATGTAATAAACAACAAAAATATGAGGTGCTAAATAGGTAACTATGCGGTAGATATGTTGTAGCATTACCTCTGTGTATACAATTAATAATTAACTCTTGTATAATCGTCTAATTTTAAACTAATAAATTGGAAGTTTTTTGGAGCTAGGTCTGACGAGTATGGTGGGTGACAAAGAGCTTCCAGTTGAAGCAGCTGTGATTTTGACAAGGTCGTTTGTGCAGTGTTTGACAAGCGTAATCTTTAAGAAGAAGTGTACCTAAGCCATTCCGAGCCCTGACGCAGGTCCTCTCCGGACACGGATGTTTCGGGAGGTTCCTGCACATAATCAGGCGAGAGGAGACGCCCGGGTGTCACCACTGCGAGGATCGCCCAGAAGACACGGTGGAGCATACGGTGGAGGTCTGCCCCGCTCGGGCAGAGCACCGCCGTGTCCTCGTAGAGGCGATCGGCAGCAGCGGCGACCTCTCGCGTCCGGCCCTGGTGCAAGCCATGGTCCGGGGCGAGAGGGAGTGGGAGGCGGTCACCTCCTTCTGCGAAGCAGTCATGCTAGCGAAGGAGGTGGCGGGATGGGCGAGGGAGAGATCGTCACGCCTCAGCCACCGAGGGAGACGCTCCGGGCGTCGGGAGCCGCGTGACGACTCCCGGCCAACGTAGGCGCGGGCCTGCGGGCGGAGAGCAATGGGTAGCTCTCCGTCCGATCAGGACCAGACCCGTGCCGGACGGCGCGTATGTGTTCCACGTGCGCCTCAAAGAGATGTCAGCGTAGTTGACGGGGCCCGACAGGGCCGAAGCCTGCCGGGATAGCGGGATCGTCCGAAAGGGTTACCGCTGCCCTGGTACATAAAGGGCTAAGGAAGGAACACGGGTGGGTTTTAGTCAGTAAGAGTCTGACACTCCCTTCTGCTCCACCCAGAGCAGGAGGGGTCATTTGATGATTTCCCATCCTGAAAAAAATAAAAACAATTTTTTTTAATAGAATTTCTAACAGACAGCATAACATTCGTAGAGAACCTACTAAATATTACTATAATAGGTAAAGGTGAATGACTCATAACCGTACCCTTCAGTAATCGTATTTATCACTTCATTACAACACTACAGACCAACATTTGAATATTATCAGTCAGTACAATCGAATATATCATTCCTAGGAAACAGAAAAAATATATAACAACACGCATTTACAAGGAAAGTGTTTCTTAAATCAGAAGTGTTAACTTTTTAACATACAATTTTTTATCCGTTTTATAATTTTCTTATAAATAATTTCAAATATCGCGTAAGAGATCAAAGGATGCGGTTGGATATAAAAATTAATGGTTACAAACACTCCATTTTAGATACATAACTTGGAGGCAAATCTCGACTAGTGTCAAATACCAAGATGTATGGAATTTTAGATACTAGATGAGCTTACAGATTTGCTACAAAAGTGTTACTGTCAACCTAGAGCAAAAAATTTCTAAAAAAGACTAAGTTTTAGTTGTTATTTCAAAAACATTTAAATTAAATGCCAGTAAAATATGACTAGGTACTGTCATTTACATGTACACTGGATGGATGTACTACTACGCTTAAAATATGTTGAAATTAATTAAGTAATTTTATAAACCAAATTTTCTTCATTAGCGTTATGTTTTCCCTTCTGCGTTGAAAGCGTGTTGCACGATTATATCAAGGTCATAAATCAACATAAAACGTCTAATTACATAGCGCAGTCACGTTATTAAGTAATTAAGCATTTCATGACACACCGTATAAATTAAATTAATTGACAGGAGAGAAGTATTTACAAAATAAAAATATGCTCACCATTTAACACTCTTTAGAATTTTGTAAAAACTTTTAATACCTACGTAGTCTGCTTCCTAACCTTATTAAAATTAGCTTTTGCTCAACAAGGGCAGAAAAGATCGACAGTCGATCATTGGGATTTTATGCAATAATCACCACATGTGGCAAATGATTTTACGAATATTACAGTAACACTGCTTCTTACCTTAAACTACCTACCAATTACAACCCATAAAACCCTAACGTTTACATACAAATACTCCTAACTACGAGTATGATAAATGAGTTTTTTACTGTAAGTATGTTTATACAAACCCTTTTACACGTCCGCCAGTCATATTTTAAAAACTATCTGACTACTCTGAGAAGAAAGGCCGAAATAAACTCAGAAATCACAGTCTCTTTTAAAGTCCAGACATAATCTTGGTCAGCTCATGTGAAGACCATGTAGATTGTTGTCTGAAATGGTCTTTTGAGAAAAGAACCACAAAGATTGAGTGAATCAGTCCGATCAGTGCACGCATTTGTCAGTAATCGTGCAGCTCAAGACCAATATTACATAACACCATCTTCCAAGTCACTTCTGCTCCATCTACATCTCGGTATCCGTCGCTACGTTGCAGTCAACAATGGCGCCCGATAGTGGCACAATAAACCGCCTCAAATGGCCCGGAACTTTTTCTCTAATGGTTTATTTAAAAAATCTCACAATTTTCATTCGGAGTTTCCTTTGGGGGAGGCAGATAAATCTCTTTTATTCGCCTCCTGAGACATTCAGCTTTTGATCGGAATAGCTTTTATGTGATGTTTGTGCTCTTCTTAGTATCTTTGTGATTTAATGTTATAGTCTGGCCGACGTGTCCTTCTTTCATAGACACGACTCCTTAGAAACTAGGAGGCTTGTGTCGCTATTGAATACGTAAGGAATCCTTTTTGTTATCACCCTGTATTTCTTATTAATGGAGTCTGAAATCGGCGGGGATTCGGGTCAAGTGAAATTATTAAAATATTTGTGCGAAGATATTTTTGGCATTACCATACTATGTATCTAAATGGCTTTTTTTAGACAAACCTATATTTTGTAGCCTCTATCAACCACTTAAAATGTCATTAAATATACAACTTCGTGTAAAAAACATCAAACATTAAATAGTTGTCTCTACATAAAACCTTTTCATCTCAACTAACATTTCCGGTGTTTACATTCCTGAGATCCTCCGTACACATCAGAGAACCCCTCAAAAGCCGCGGTATCGAAGTCGTCAGGGTCAGGCAATCGCGTTTACGACGCATAAAAGTTAGTCTTTATAGGCTCTCCGTGTATAAAAGTGGCGTTTATGCCTTTTTAATTAATTGTCGTGCCGTTAAAAGCCATATCAGCTTTGTCACTGATGGCTGATGCCCGGGAAATTGTTAACGAATAGTGATTTAATAATAAAACGTATTTGATGGTCGGACAGTTCATAAAAGTCTCGTAAAATGTTCGTTGTAAATCGTTAAGTTCGTAAATTTTCCCAGAGCTGTGATTTATACTTCTCGTTTCGTCGATTGATATGTTTTAGTGAAAGGATTTTATTATTCCTAATCGGTAGTTTTATAAAACTCCATTTTAAAAGCGTTCGACTAATTTATAATTATTATGGCTCCGGTCTATAAATGGAAGAAATAATATCTTTATTAACATGTAAAGTTCATCGAAATGTATAATAATAATAAATTATTTGATCAGTATATTCCGAACATCGAAGTTTTTGTAAGATAAAACACCCAATTATTCGGTTTCGGTGGGCGGAGCTGAGATATCTTCATTGTGCGATAAATTCAAACTAATGTTAACTTATACAAGATTGTATGAACGCAGCAACCATTAGTCACAGCTTGAAACCCCATCTATTCTTGCTTACCGGCCGTTCTATCCGTGCAATAAATAAAACGATTCTCCAAATAATTTTCCAATACTAACTTACATTTGCCTATCGGTTGGACCCTGTTGCCTGAAAAATAAATACTAAACTCCCTTGACATGTGCCGTGGCATTTAAAATTTATTTAGAATACATTATAGGTACAGCCTCTTATGGACAGTTATTAATAATAACGAAGTGACACTCACAGTACGGATGGTAGGTACACGTGTCTCCATCAGAAAATAAATTCATCGAGATGGTGTTTTTCTTATTTATCGTAATTTCAGACATTATTTTTACATTAGAATCCCTTCGTTTACTCTTACCCTACAATGGAGTCAAGTTTAGAATGAAGTGTTGGATGTGTTTACTACGGAGAGGGTTATGGTAATCTATAGTCCCATAACGTCGTCCCCAAAACTAACATGGACTAACTGCCGTAAGCCATTAACCTTTCATGATGGTTTATCGAGGATACTAGAGTGTTCTTTGACGTAATCAACTTTTATACCTTATTTTGTTAAGCATTACGCTTTTATCTTCAGCTATAGACTAAAGAAAAAACGACCAAAAACATGGACATAAAAGTTATTAAAACATTCAATTATCGAACAAAAGTCAACCCCACGCCACCGCTGAGGGTATTTACGACCCGCGCCAATTAATTTTTCCCTACTTTTTTACTCCGTCAACAGTAAAGAGTACAAAATGGCCATAGACACAAATACAAGTGGCTATAAAATGAATGTAGCTGAGTCAGTGGCAGTGGGTGTCTCGAACGCGCATGTGCGGCTCATTCCGGTACTTTTATTGATTTCAGTAGCACTAACGGTCCATAAAGCCGACGTGCCGGACCGAAGCCTCTACTCTATGCCCCTTATTAGGTACTCACGATTTCAACTGAGTTCTACTTGTTAACTTTTTAAATAGGTAATTACTTCTTGAAGTTTTTTTCGCATTTAAGGATGTTTAGCAATTTGGAGTTGATTAAGCAAGTAGCGTTAGGATTAAGATCTTTTAGGGCGATTAGGATTTGTAATTACTGTTAAACTTTAAGGGAGAGGAACTGAAATCGATCTTAGCACAGCTTCTTTATGTAACAGGTACATTGCAGATATTTCCCATGCATGAAACAGGGCTAAAACACCATAAATAATAATAATGTGCGTTTAATGCGTGGAGGCTACCTTGCGTTGCCATTTCCATTGTCTAAACAGTATGAACCCTCATTTTTCTCTTCAAAACAAACCAACCTGTAAATGCCGACGGCAGTCAATAAACACCCAGCGCACGTATTTTCGGACTAACTACGTAGGGAGTCGCCAATCTTAATTGCCATTCTCTACGGGCACAACACGCGGTGGTCATTGGGACCTACTGACCTGCACTACATTATTTTGTTTTTACGCCTCATTTACGAGGGTTGACTCCATGTTTCAGTATGTGCGGTTGCAGTTAATGTTGTTACCGTTATGGGTTTGAGAGGTCTTAATTGAGTAGACTTTCAAATCACCAAGAAGTTAGCTGGTAAGAATAAACGACCGAATTATGTAACGAAAATTTAAACGCAACAAAATCAATGGAGCTCAAATACGGTGCAGAAAAGAAAGATACGAAAAATCCTAAATGTTTAAACAAGCGAAAGTATTCTACTCAGCCATAATTCCTTACTTTGATCTCAGACACGGCATAAGCCAGAGATTGTCAACCCTAAGCACATAATAATGCTTCAGCGTAATATGAAAAGAGGACATTAGTGGGTGTTCGTCGTCTGTAATATCAACGTTGCGACGGCTGCGGTGGCCGCAATAGGGCCTTTATTAAAACAAAATTTCTACCCGCAAAATGTCCACAAGCTCTGTCGGAACATTTCCACTTTGCGACTCGGAATATTCGAATTTAAATTATTAAAAAGCTTTCTGATGCACACTTTTGCACTTTTATAATGTTTGCTTTGCGTTCTTAGGTGGACAATGTCTTTTGCATAACTTTGATATTATATTTAAGTGTTAGTAACAATGCTCTTTGTTGTAGAAATAGAACTAAGTTATTCGATGTCGTGTAAGAACTAAAAGTTTCAGTTTTGTGGTACACTATATTATCAACTCAGAACTGCTACGATGACACAAATAAAGTTCACCAAAGAAGCTAGAATAACAAAACGCAAACATATTTCCTTTGGAACTCACAAAAAGAATTCGCACAAAATCAACCCGGCGTCGTACAAACATCCCGTACAAGTTACTCAGTGATTTCATTCCGGAACCGAAAGTCCAAATTGAATCAAATATACCCTACTATCTACTGATTACAATATCTACTAGGTTAGGTAGGTAGGTACAATATGTCCGTACGCCGCACCGACCGACGTTCGGCAGTGAAGCGATGATTTCGGTACATTTGCCGAGACCGTAACGATGCTTGGAATCGTCTTGATGGACGCTATGAATGAGCTCTCACAACATAAAGAAATCCCCTTAAAAAGGGTAGCGTTGGGGTGGAATAAAAGAAGCCAGCGACGCTCAAAAATGTTCTTTCAAAGAAAATTAAATAAGGAACGTTTCTTACGAGGAATGAACGGCTCTGAATTTAATTTTATATTAGAATAGTAACAATAGATGTTGTTTCAGATTTTGTGCCTCTGTTTTGTTACGTAAGTTAAGTGTTTTTATTCTGGAATATGTTGGGAACCGGTGCAAGGAAGATAGCATTGGAGACGCAAGCCGGAGTTTGGATAAGCTGAAGGTGCCGTTTTATCTCGCTGTGCCGCCTAGCACTGTTCTGTAACGCTGAATACTTCAGGATTTACCTCGAGAACTCGAAAAGATTGAAAAGAATTCGTTGTTCATTTTATCCTTCAAAAATAAACTTTAAAATCAATCCATCAAATACACATTCAAACAACTCGCGCTACTTTTTAAATATCACTACGGTCGAACATTCAAAATTAAATGTCTATCAGACTACTGAACCCATCTAACAGCTCCCTAAAGCAACTTCCTAAAATGATGTCGGTACTAAAACATAAATCGAGTTTTCGTTTCCTTTAGGGCAACTGAAATAGTTCCACAAATACCCGATAAATATCTGTTCCAGCTAAAATATTATTCTTTCAGCATTTTCATTCTTAGTATAAAAGTAGAGATAACAGGATGAGTTAAATCCATGTTTACCGACGGGAACTCAACCCATTAAAGGTCCCTGTAGTAAAATAAACAACACAACTATTTAATATTTATTTTTATTCATAGTTTCACCACTAAACGTACGTGTTTATGGACTAGTAATTAACACAATTAATTTCATCATGACTCTCAATAAAACTGTACGAGTTGGCACTTTAATACAATTGTTACCTCGTTACGTTATAGTAGTTTTGAATATTTTAAACCAATTTAGCAAACAAACTCGGGTAATCAAAACAGTTCCAACATTAAGCTTCATTGGGCACAGTAGGGTTAAATTTTTCTTCACATAACATTTTGTTTCTCTCAAAATATGGAACAAAAGAACAAAGTTTCGCGAACTAGGCACCATTTCATTTCGTCGTTAGATTTATAGTAACAAAACAAGCAAAAATATCTCCTTGTGTTACATAATAAATCGGCAAACTTGCTTTTGGAGCGTATTTCTGACCTCCCCCGAGGAATGGGGAGTAAACAAAACAACATTTTTTTTCCAACTCGGATGAATAAATAAGACGGGAAGGGTCGCAGTTCGTAGGGGCCATCCCCAACGTCGGAATAGGTACTTGTTTGATTTGCATGTTTTAATCCTTTCCAAATCTTCCTCTCGGGCGGAATGGCGCAGAATTGTTTTAATGCTGATCTGGAGCTTCACGAAAGTTATTGTTAATTTATGAAAATATCCATTCATTCATTTTGTTGTTTGCAAATGTTGGTTTAATTTCAAACTTTAACTCTGTTAAGAACGGCGACAGACTTACTACCACACGTAAGTTCTATTTCAGAAAATTACACTAAACCACATGTTCTTTACATCTGAGTGACAAAATCCCGCGATACCGGGACTCGGCCTGTGAACCCCGGGCGATGAAACTAACGGCCCTGGGTATCAACAAACGAGCAATAAGATATGCTTGGAAAAACTAGTGTATGCGTCCCGCGGGTACCGTCCGGGGCCTGGCAGGCCCACATCGCCGCCGGGGGGTTAAGAGCCTGTGCGTACGGAAAGACGATCCGGGAAATAAACGACTATCGGTATTGCCCTGAAGACATTTGTGGGCGAGAATAGATTGATTTTCATTCGGTTTCGGTATAATCTAATAATACGCTGAATTGTTCTACGTAAATCTGAAAAAGAAAATTGTGAAAGAAAACGTCAAATGTGAAAATTTTATTTCTGATCTTTTCTTGTAATCTTTTACAAAACTGTGTATATAAAGATAAAAAGGCATCGAGTCGAAGTTATGCATCTTAACTATTATAATAGTTCAAAGATTAAAATGGCAATCCACGTTTATTTATTAAAGCAATGAATTTAAAATGTTCTTGATTAGGAAAACTGACTTTAAATCAAGATTAGATTAGTAAGTTATCTATCGCTATGACAGGTATCGTTATTCATAGAATTAAATCATATTCAAATGTATTTATGAATAGGTATAACTCACGTTTTATCCTTGTTGTCCTTGTTTTTTAACCTTGTCAGATATTGTACAACTTTTCCTTATAAAATAAATAATAAACTGCATAATGTTTCTGAGTTTGAACCCAGGCAGGCGCTTTACTTTGTGTAAATTATTTCAACACCACTGCTCTCAAAACGGTGATGGAAAGCATCGTGAAGAAACCGGCATGTCCTAGAACCAAACATTCGAAGACATGTGACGTCTACCAACCCGCACTGGGAACGCGTGGTGGATTACAGCCCATACCCTCTCACAGAAAAGCTAACGCTTTTTGACAGTTAAGCAAGTTCTCAAATAATATAGCTACTCGTACCTACACCTATTACTCTGGCAATGCCTAAATAAAACCACCATCTACTATAAAAAACAAATCCATAGTTTTTCAACTCGTGCCACGTTTGCGATATATTGGAACGGGGTCGGCAATGCTGGCAATATGTATAATTGCTGGGCCGTACCCGGGACTAGGCCACACGTCACCGGGATTGCCGCGTATATCCCGGTAATTGGAGAGCAACCCGGGATTCCACTTTCTTTATTGCGAATAAACTAGTCCCGCACTGGTGCTGTTCTTGCATCTTGGTGCAAGGGTTAAACGACAAGAGATTGTTGAAGATGTCTTAATCAAAATATTTACATAGATTTTATTAAGATAGGTACATTTTTTTTTAACATTCGATCATTTATTTAAGGATTATTTTCAATAGTCACGAATTGCTAGAAAACTTTTCTTAATCCAATATCTACACTATAGATAGGCCTAGTTATCAATCAATTGGTTCGATTTGAGAGCAGTGGTGGCCTGACTGGTAGTTTACTTTGTGTAAATAATTTCATCACCACTGCTCTCAAAACGGTGAACGAAAATATCATGATGAAACCGGCATCAAACCGAGCCAAAAATTCGAAGACATGCGACATCTACCAACCCGCAATGGGCCCGCGTAGTTGATTACGGCCCAGTCCATCTCACCAGAGACGAGGCCTGTGTTCTAGCAGTGGGAACATTATAAGCAGATTATGCTACATAATTATAAGTTATCAAAATCTATGTATTTACAACCGCAGAAACACTCAACTTGAAAATCAGTTTATAATTTACACTAAAATTATTTTACTCAAATACAGATCACTGTCTGCCAAATCTCAGAAATGATTTTGGTAAGTACATGTTTGATGCAAAAATACAAAAAAACATATTCCTCAAAAGTTTTATAATTTACTAAAGACATTTTCGCCAAAACTACTATCTGTCTGCAATATTTCCAGCCGGCCCCTGCCGACGTAGAGGGCAGATTACCCTCTACGTCTCACCCTTTGCACCAAACAATCGGAGATAGCATTTGTGCAATTTACTGGTTGAACTTACGATCGTTCTCATTACTGAAAGTGTTTTGGAAACGATTTGTAATGGCCCGTTTTATTTCAGAACCAAGTAGGCGTACGCCATTCGAAATAGACTCCAAACCCGTTTGTAACGATATAAAAACGTTGTTACACCTACACTTCACATTTTTTATTATGTAAATAGTTACTAAAATGCGCATATACTAATAATATAGTATATTTCATTCGTTTATAGAATAGAATCGTCTCAATGTTTGATTTGATGGCTTGTTTATTACGTGTTAATTTAAGATTGGAGTTAAAGATTACGTTTTATGAACTATAACGTTGGTTGTTGAGAACGAACTGCTACTTTCTTTGACATTTGAAGCGTCTGGTTGATGACTATTTTGTAAGACGATTTCTTTTATTTGTTAATGCTTAATGTTAGTAGTTGTTGGTTGTTAAATGAAGTGTTATTTTTACTCATTTCGTTTTAAGAACCTGTGGTTGATAATATTGAATTTTTAATTTTAGAAACAAATAATTAACATAAATAAAATCAGGAAATAACTTACTAGTTACTTATCTACGTCACTACCCAGAAGATTTTTATATTGTCATAATTTTGTGTCCGTGTCAGTTATTAAACTAGTAAATTCATTTACTTGGCTTGCTATGAAGCTCTAACTTGCATTCAATAGAATGCAAGTTAGAGCATTTTCTTATTTTTTTAGATTAGCTTACACTGTCCTAATGCTGAACCAAGGCCTCCCCCAAATTCTTCCAGGCATCCTTTTCTAGCGTCATGTCAATCCAACCCTTGCGGTACGCATCTAGGTCGTCTCGGCACCTCTTTCTGTGCCAACCTCACTATTTCCTACTATTTTTTCTCAAAGCCACCTATACCTACGATATCGAAAAATAAATGACAGCCCTGAACATTTCAACATATTATATTTATCACACACACAATAGAACTACTCCCAATTCTACAAATTCTCCATACAATTCACATATTGTGACAAAGTTTCTCTGTAAGTAGGTGCATTCGATCGTTTCCCGTCGGCTCTTGAGCAGATATCAGACGCACGGCGATTCACTTTATGTTCATTTTTGTTTTTCATTCGGCGTCTTTCACTCGAAGTGAAACGTCTGAATATAAAATAAATCAAAAGTGAAAAATGAATAAATTAGTAAACTGATTCAACGATGTTGGATTTCGGCACTCGGCCATATTTCACACGCCTGCAGAATGATCGAAAAATTAAATTAAGAGAACAGATGAATGTTCATTCATAGATAAGTAATTTTGTGACAATGTTTTGTAACAAACAAAATGTACATTCACTCGAATGAAGCGTCTCTATATATCAGCCGATCTTTCTTGTAAAATTCTCACCGTGATAACTTAGGTGAAGTGAGCTTGAAGTGAGCTATGAATGGTGTCAATCCCTAGCATCAGATGGAAACACAGTTCACTCCAAGCTCCTACGTTTTTGTGGTGAGATTTTTACAGAATACAGCTTTACAAAATTTCACCACATAATAATACCTCATACAGCACGAGAAACCGTTTTAATTCTACAGGAACTGCAATTAGAAACCATTCGTCACCCTCCGTATTCGCCAGACCTTGCTCCAACGGATTACCATTTTTTTCGTGATTTGGACAATTTTCTACGTGATAAAAAGTTTTCTTCTCAGGAGGCAGTACAAAATGCTTTCACACGGTTTGTCGAATCTAGATCACGAGAGTTCTATCGCAAAGGCATAAATGACCTTCCTATTAGATGGCAGCAATGTATAGATAATAATGGTAATTATTTTGATTAAATAAATATGTTAAATTAAAAAAAAAACTAATTTCAATTTTTCAGTACAAATCGGCAATTTCATACTTTAACCCCTAATATTACAGATTATCTTTTGTTTTTTCTATTCTAAAAGTCCCTTTGCGTTTACAACTGGCCTTTATGTTGTATTTAATATTTTTAGAACATTAAAGTGGATTAATTAGATCTTAGATATTGTTGAAAGATTTAGCTGTTATATAGTCTGAAGTTAATTGGCAATTATTTAGGGAGATTAGGTGTATGATTTTGAATTTAGACAATAGTAATCCAACGTTAGTTAATAACTCTGGTTTGTGTGTCAAGGAGTTTGCTAGATCTAACTCTGTGATAATAATTCAAATCTAAATCCTCCATAATGTTTATGAAATTAGAATTATTATTGCTTTGAAATCTTGATAGTACCTACCTTGCCTGTCTTATAGCAGTTTCCCCTTTAAAATATTTATTTATGTTTTTAACAGGTTTTACACAAAAGAATGACGTAAGTATTGAAGTTACAAATCATTTTTTTTTTCTATCTTGCCATAACATATTTCGTTACATATGATTTTTGTAAGTATATACATAATCAGCCTATAATGTTCCCACTGCTGGGACACAGACCTCCTCTCTTCGAGTGGGCTATAATCCACCACACGGGCCCAGTGCCGGTTGGTAGATGTCACATGTCTTCGAATTTTTAATTCTAGGTCATGTCGGTTTTCTCACGATGTTTTCCTTCACCGTTTTGAGAGCAGTGGTGATGGAATAATTTACACAAATTAAAGCGTCTGTCTGGGTTCGAACCTACGATCTACATATTCTAAGTCCTGGGCCACCATTGCTGCTGTATAGGTGTATAGTAGGTATTCCTTCAAAATGGTTGAGCTGAATGGTGCTAATCTATGCGTCATGTTCGTGAACGGGCGCCGTCAGTAGGGACTGGTCAACTCTTTGCTGCCATGACTTATTTTGATTTAATTTAATATTTGAATTGTTTTTTTTTATTACGGACGCTTTTAACGTTCTGCATCGTTCTCACATGTATAATTTTTAAAATGAATGATGTAACCAATACTTTGTAACTATATTATTGTGATTTAAAAGAGTGTCCATGGAGTTTCTTGCCCGTTCTTCTCCATAGGTACCTACTACGCTTTGGAATGGGCAACTAGCTTCATCTTTTTGACTGACGGACCCTTGACAATCCAAAAGTGCCTGTAATTGGTTTAGTTGAAATAAATAGTTTGAGTTTAAATACAGTATTTGCAATAGGTTACTGTGAAGCGTTTCACGTCAATCTATTTCTTATTGAAAACAAAAACGTCACCAAATCGTTCCAATGAATATTCCGCCCTATAATTATCTAAACAATACATAGTATACAAGTATATATCCTACATAGTGGAGCGCAATGGCCGGCAATGAATACTAATTTATACGCGTTTAATGTGCCAAGCAATTAAACTGCTACTGTCGAGCGCTCTGCCTGACCTAGCATATATATTGGTGTATATTACCTATAGTATATTGTAGGTATATTTAAGGCTTACAAAAGTATAATTTTATGTTTATACTTTTTGAAAAATAATCAAATAAACGTTATTCAAAAGCCATTACTTAGAATTTTGTGAAAAGCATGTCAAATCAACTCTTGGTAGGCAGGTACTGATATTTAGATTAAAATAACTAAGTACGTGCTTGAACTGCTTAAGTAATATCCTAATGTAGTCGTAAGATACGTAGTTATACTCATAATAGTTGTAAGGATTTGGGTAGGCGTCTGGTCCACACTTAGAGCAGAAAGTTTAAAATGAAGAATATAATTTTTAAGCATTAAAAAACAAGTTATAGGTAAATGTAAAAAGTGGAGCGTTTTATATGGGGGAAATAAAATTATGAAAAATCCACTATGTTACAACTAGAAAAATAAATATAGGGAAATCAGTTGACAAATTAATACAGCTCCTACTCTATGCCCGAAACATACCTATTCTATTTTACATACATACAACATAACATACTTATTCCTCTAGGGAATGAAGCATCACAAACCATCTAATTGTCCGTAAGCAGATGCCCAAGCTGGACCGGCCTTCGTGGGGCAACTGATGCCATTTTCATCTTACTATTCATCCCCATCACCTTCATCTTTTTTCTTGGTTCTTCTTCACCCCCATTCGGTAGACGGATTTGATATTTCAGGCATGTTGTCATCAGAGAATCAGGAATACCCTGAAAAATAATCAAATTAAAACTTGGTAGGGTACTTAGGTATAAGTAGGTACGCATGACGCTATACATTTCCAATAGAAGCTGACTTCTCATTGTACAAAAAGCCTACACAATCCGAGGTCTCCTAAAACCGGAAATGTATAGAATAGAATATATTTATTGTAAAACATGAGTACCTATACATCAAATAATGACGACTGCACGGTTGGTGCAGTGGCTCGCTGCTGCGCTGCGTGTCGCGGGTTCGATTCCCGCACGGAACAAATATTTGTATTGCCTACAGATAATTGTTCCGGGTCTGGCTGTTTTTGTATGTGAGTTTAAACGTTTGTAAACGCACCCACGATACAGGAGTAATTCCTACAGTGGCGAAACGTTTAAAAAAAATGTTCGAGGTCTTAAAATAACAGGTAGATCTATAAAAGATAGTATAACTTGATATGTCGTCGTGTGTACCTAGAAAAGAAGTTTGTGTAGAAGGCAGGTGCGAGAGAAGAAAAGGAGTCAAGTACTAGACATCTGGCGAGAAAAAAACATTCATAGGCATAGTTCATCAAAATAAAAATAAAAAAGAATTTAAAAAAGATTGAAAAATGTAGGTCGACGTCCGATAAAAAGCATTTCTTAATTAGTATAGAAAAAAACAAGTCACGAACATCGAAATTCAATAGAAACGCAAATGTAACTACTTAGTTAATTAAAATTCACGACGTGTATAGCTATTATACAATTTCTAACAATAAAACGGGACAAAACAACATCGAATCTGTGTTAAATAATAAAGGTATGGAGAAATTTATTTGTAATGGCCGCTATACAAGCGAGTTGATATTACAAGAAAATACACTCGACAATCTAAAAGTCCGTGAGCGTTTTTTCAAACAATTCTTTCTACACCCGGCAAGGGACTTTGAGACCAGTACGGTCTAAAAGTACCTGGTCGGGGTTGTTAGTGGGCTGCAAGGGACGGCGATACGGGTCTTTCGGACCGCGGCATTCTCATATAGAGTTGTCAAGGGCGGGGTCTCGTGATGAATTGGAAACATTCTAAGCGGGCGAGGGGAGAGAGGGGGCTTTTTTGAGGGGATCTCAGTTCGGAGGAGCTTGGGGGGTCCGGGTGCAAGGGGGTTGATGAATGGCCCCCGCTAGAGGGAGCCATGTTCATTATACCGTCGGAACGATGTGTTACTTGCCTACTAATATATTTTGCTTTAGCCCGAAAGCTTTGGGTATGTTATTAGTTCATTATTTTTAGACGTTTTTATCTCTTCCGGAGATAAAAAACGACGTCTCACTGATTACGTATCTTTTGGAAATATGTTATTTTTAGTTGTTTAGAAAACAATAATTTTAGACAGCGTTTTGTTGTATTTAAAGAAGGTAGATAATTAAAAATAAATAATAGCTCAATTTATAATGACATAATAGTGACTAACGATACTCTTAACTACAATAGCTTGATTAGTTTCAACAACGAAGAAACACCTCATTATCTTTCGTTGAATTAACGAGAATTTTCATTTTCGCGTCAATAATATTTTTGGTTTGAATCAGCGAAAGTAAGGCTTAGTGCACACAGTCACATTTGTAGCGCACCTGCGTCACATAGCACGCGCGCCCTCTCCGTCAGAAAGCGAATTATAAGTGAAATACTGAGCTAATATTGGGGCTTATAATGTGGTGTAAAAAGGCAGCGCGCGTGGAATCGCGAGATAGGCACCATTGAGCCCCGGGCTTAGCTTTCATATTAATGACATTTATGAACATAAGACGTAGTTGTAACTTTTTGTTCTGTTATATGTTATTTTTGTAGAAATATTTAAGTTAGACAATATGCTGACACGTTCAACTTTCTACCAAATATAGGTAGCTAATTAGACTTTTTAGAATTTTGTGACTGCGGTTTCTGTTTTTTATGTTTGGAACAGATCATAATATTAAAAGAATGTAGGTTAATATTAAATTTTGCAAAGAATTAACGAAAAAATAAAAAAATAATATTTTCTGGCTAACCATTTGGATCACTTTTTGGTCTACTTTGTAATACAAGGACCAATTCCAGGATAGGTACTTAGATAATTGTTAAATTTTAAAACAACATGCACCTTCTGCTTTCACACAGCTTTCCAGACATCTTCAGGACAATATTCAAAAACTGCAGGTTGTTACACACAAACGTAACCTCGAGGCGTCTCAAGCTTAAGTATTCCATTCGCACGCCACGTTTAAAATAGAAACAATGGCGCCATTAAAAATCCGCTCTCGGATATTTTCCGAGCGTATCCCGTAACACAAATAAATCGCTAGCTTTCCACCGAAGCTATTTCCAAACGAGCATTTTCTATTCTGAACCGTGCACCCGTTTTTCTTAGACGCCCATTATAAGGCGAGGGAGGGTTTTACCCCGGGGTGGTCCCCAACCCCCCCGAACCCCAAAAGTAGAGGTTAAGTCGACGTATAGGCCATTATGAAAGTTTATAAGTAGAATGGATGATAATTATACAGGCTTTATGTATAGGGCGTGCTTTTTAAACGATATCACCTTAAAGAGTTTTCGGTGAATTGCAAATTTTGGATTACCCTGTATGTTGAGTGGAAGGGACAGATTTATTCGGATATAAATGTAATGTAGCCATGAATATTTTAAGGCTTAACGACCGTTACATTTGAAATAAAGTTTAGAGATTCACGAGAATCCTGGATTACAGTTTTATGACATTGTCACGACAGGCTGAAAATAAAACAAAAACGAATCGATCTTCCACGGCACTCAATCGGCAATTCCACGCACCAGCGCATTATGAGCGTTTAAAAGCGAAGTAATCTGCAATCACAAGTTAATTCTCAACATACGCAGAGCCAACACAACAGACTCGGAAGCGCTATACAACACCGCAAACTTCGAAACACCAGCTCTATTTACATGTAAATACTTTGAAAAAGTAATTTGCGCGGAGCGTCTCTCGCGCCGCCCTCGAGATTGCGAAAAGGCACATTAAGCTTCCTCCAGGTGATGCATGATAACTGTTATGGCCGAATATAATTTTCTCAGGGCCGCATCGCTCCCTTAATCCCCGCAAAGAGCCTTCGGAATTATTCCTACAGATATTTACGGTTTCGTGAATAAATAAAATTATGAACGGTGTGTACGGGGATCTAACTAAGTCGGTGCGGCTTGGCTTCGTCTTGTTTATTATTATACCTATATTAAGTTGTTTATCTTTTTAATGGTCGCAGAGAGTTATACGGGTCGATGCGATTTATGTCGTGTAGGATAAGAAACTCGGGAGGATAAAAAGAAGGAATGTCGGGACTCGAGTCTGATTCCACGCCGAGATTGGATTTTTAAATTTAGATGTGATGATATTGTTCCGTTTGCTTTATGTATATGGATTTTTTGTTTGAAATTGTTTAAGAGAAAATTGTGATCAAATGACTTGGCTGAGTACCTACTTAAGTGGTTTACAATTTTAGGAGTCTTCTCTTCGAGAGCCTTTAGGAGTGTCTTGTAATTTCAAAAATAAAAGAATAAGTACGTACGTGAGCATTATCTGTGGGTGCGTGTGCCTACGTTTAGTAGCAGCGTCTATCTATGAAATCACTTTAAGAAGAGATGCACTTTCACCTGCCACTAGATATCACGTAAACTCGAAAGAAAATTGCACTCAAATGAAAACCCAACTAAAACACAGTTCACAATTTTAAAACACAGAGTCACGTCAGACGAATATAGCGTTCAATATTACACTCATAGCAATCACAATACTCACCGAAAGGGTTTCTAGTCCCACAACAAATATACCTACGCTTTTTTAAAACTCCTTCTAAAGACTCGTGGTCAACGCCGGACAAAGGAACCAAGGAAATTCAAACAATGTTGCGCAAAACGGCACTTTGTGCAATATATCGTTGTAAAAAGAACAATAAACAAAGAAAGGGTAACAAAGTCACTCCTCAAACCCTTTTATTGCTTTCGAAAGAAAAACAACCCTTCCATTGAAAACACAAAGAACTTTTGTTTCGGCTCAGCCGTTATTTTGACGCAAACGCTTTTAAAATTTCTAGGAAAGTACTCTTTAGGAACGTAAACAAAGAATCTTCTGTACATTTTTTTATAAACACCTAGCAGGTAATATATTGGTCTTTCAAGTAAAAAAGTTAACGGATTGCCATTAAAGAAGGTAAAAAATTGTTACTCCTTACATTGAAAAATAAGTGTTTCGAATAGCCGTCTTGTTGGCAATAAATTCGTTTACAGCTGGCCCACTGGGTGTTACATGAAATATATGTATTCCGATTTTTCATGCACTCAAGAACCTATATTGGTATGCAGACGCATTTTATCTGGAAGACGAAGGTTAAAAACTTCAGCGTGCGTGAACGCTGTACCTACTTACATCAAATGGTCTAAAACTTCACCAAATGGCACCATGCCTAACGCAATTAAACGCCAACTGTGTACAAATAAACGTACCTATGTCTATAAACGTACCATTAATAGACATGACTAACACATTGTTACCAACAACGCCAACAATTCGTCCCCACCTAATCATAACGAAATACCGGGGACCAAAATAGCGGTAAAGTTGAGTGCAACGACCTCATTGCAGACCCTACCCAAGGTCGGGCTAGTAAAATGTTTATGGACTATAAAACCTCGTCTGCACTGTGTCTCTATGTCAAGGACTCCAGACAATTTTATTGACCATTCTGACGATTCGACGAGACAGAATTTACAACCGACTGTCAAATGTCAACCCTTTATTGTTTTTAAAAACAGATGTTGGGCACAAGTGTCGTACCAGGATGCCTATTGACTAAAGAATAAGGATGGGAATGCTGTTGATGAATTTTTTCGTTGATTGTACAGATGTTTGAATCTTCGAAATATCTATCCGTTTGGTTTTTACTGTGTCCATACTGCCTATTTATATTTTTTACTTATAGCAGAATCCATAGGTTAATAATATTTATTCAAACCGTTTTATTCTGGTCCTTACGAGCAAAAAATAGTTTTCCTATTTGCCGAAATGTTGTCTGAACTGAAATATTTTTTGTAAGTCAAATCACACTGTAAAACTTTGTCAAGCACATAACAACATCAAAGTTGAACAAGACAATGAAAGTTAACCTGCTGCACGTCACGTTTGGAATCCGTTTCAGTTTCAGTCATGTACGCACATAAAACTTGCACAAGACGAAGGGTCGGAATTAAATATTCCATAAAATCGCAGCACTTCTAAAAGAAAAGCAATATCGGATACGCAAGTGGCTAATGACAATTTGATGCCGACGGTATGGCACAGTCGTAAAAAATCACTAGAAATGATCCCATTTTGATTAAAAAATCACGACTACCCACCCTCAGGCGCTCACAAAAGGAAACTTCCGAATGATTTAAAAGTTTTAATAACGGAATTCTAGTGAAATGACATTATACTTTCAAATTAGGAGTGAAAATTTAATTTAAAGGAGAGACAACTCGCCGTTGTAGGGGCGAATGAGATTCACCATCGTAAAAATGTACAAGCTCTTCTTTCACAGAGTTTCTTTTCAGTGTGCAAAATTTATGCTGCTTAAATCTCTCCGAGGAAAATTAGAAGGGGCCTGTATTTATTAAACTGGATGGTTCTCACTCGTTAGAGGAATTTTAATAGGCGAAGTTTTCCTTATGAATGCGGCTTTCGCTATGACTTTCGAGTTATCTTTTATTAGATTTGAGTCCTAATTAGGGTTGTCAAGTGTTCTGGAACAAAATCTTTAATGACCACTTATTACACTGAGTTTCGGTCACGAAGCAATTTTTTTCTAAAGTTTGGGTATCAAAAACGGCCAGACATTCTACAATGTAGGCTAACAATTTTATTCTAGCTTTAAAGCAAAGTAGAATATCCAACATTAGCAACTTTTCGCTCCAGACAATACACGAACAAGCTTTTTAACTTTTAATTTCTAATTAGAGAGGAGTATTATTAACGAAACAAACATTGTGTGTAAACTAACATGGCGAACGCAGGAGTGTGATATTGCCATTATAATTTTGGTCTAAACGGGGGCCCACACATGGGCCGTCTCCGTTTCAAAGCATTTTCATGTATAGCTAATTAAAATACGCTGTCGCACATGTAAACGGCACGAGCGGTCTCTTTACACGTTCCCAAATTATTTTGTACTTTATTAAAATTAATTTTTACGTACTTGCATTGTTTTCAATGGAACTGATGCATTTTTGCTTTGTTTACTTACACCACAAAAAGTTTATATTTAATATAATTATGTAGAATTTAAAGATAATTTAGATTGTTAATACACTATTACAATTTTGTAATTATTTATCTTCATAAAGCTGTACCTATGATGTCTTCAACTATTGGTTGTTTGTTAGGTCATTGTAATTTTTTAAGAGTTTGACAATACGTAGGTATTCTAAAACTATCAAAATAATAGCGTATATTTTAAGTAGTTAAGTGGTTTTTGCCTGCCACTTGAGTAAATTACCTACAAATTGCTTTTATGTTTTTTTACACAGAAAAATATAATGGTATTTTACATTAGGTACTTAATCATTAGCAAGAACTTACCGCATATTTACATCAGATTTTACAATAATTTGCATACCAATCTTAAGTACTTTATTTCATAAATCAGATTATGAACAAAAAATCGTGTCCAAGCCATTTTCGATTTCAAATAAACTTTTGAATCATTACAATAAAGAAATAATAATTTAGAAAATATATTTTAACGTCTGGAAAGTTTCTAACAGAGTCGTTTTAAGAGATATTTATTATGTCAATATTTCTTTAAAATCTACGTTTATTGTAATTTTGAACTTTATCATGATAATGTAAAAGCTGTTCAGCAACTTTCACTACATTTTCATTTGATAGTATTGCTTGAGTAGGTGGATAATATTTTTGATGATTTATTATTCGTTGTCTATATTGTTAAGCCATGTTAAAATGAGCATGGTGAGCAGTGGTGGTCCAAGGGTATAAGGCCCCGACTTACGAACGTAGGTCGTGAGTTGGAACCCAGGCAGGCACTTTTTTTTTCTTTGTGTATTTAATTTCATCACCACTGCTCTCAAAACGGTAAAGGAAAACATCGTGAGGAAATCGGCATGTCTTAGAACCAAAAAAATCGAAGGCACGTGACACCCACACTGGGTCCATGTAGAGGATTATGGAGGAGGCCTGTGTCGCAGTGGGAACATTATAAACTGATGATTGCATATTAAAAAAGGAAGATAATGCGCCGATTCCCTTTAAACTAAATTTCAGTTCAGTGCATCTTTTCCTTTCTATTTCATTAAGAAAAGGACAGAAGGTAAATATTAGTTTAGTCCTGTCAAATTAGTCAGTGCCTGCCGTAAATTATTTTTGAATGAAGAAGTATTTTTAGTAGCCATTTTTTTAATCACGTCTAAACATGTCTATGGAGTATCTTAACATGACAGGACTAAACTAATATTTATCTTCTGTCCTTTTCTTAATGAAATAGAAAGGAAAAGATGCCCTGAACTTAAATTTAGTTTAGTTTGTGAACAAGGGAATCGGCGCCATTAAGTAGATAATACAGGGTTAGTTAATTATGACAGCATAAGTTTCATAATTTATGAATTCGAAAAATATTCTCAAAAATTGGGTAGGCATGTTTCAAATGTATGAGGCAAAATGATATATTTCATTGTCCGTTGTGAGGAAGTAGCTGCTCTTTTTCTGCTATAACCAATAACAGACTTTTCCTTACCATGCAAAGAGTAAAGGTTCATGTAAAAATATTCTATCATCATAATTTGTCAAACAAATTACATAAATAGACACCTTGTTAACTTTAAAATGCACAACATTTCCATACACGTTTCCTAATTTTCCCACAGAGAAGTAACAATAAAATAAACAACATTGCACCGTTTGGTGGCCATTTTAAAAACGTTAATAGCCACACTAGAGGAGCGTCTACGTTCGTTTTATAAGCCATTAACCAACCGTTTGGCCGTAAAGTTGACAAGTCTAGTCGTTAAGATTAGCTGCAGTACACCTCTATTAGCTGGAGATTGCTTGATGTTATAGTGATGACCAGAATGTAAGTGAAGTGGGTTAGAGGCTAAGATTTTCTTCCTGTCTGTAGATTAAATATACTTCAATTTAGCAGTAAGTTGAAAAAATGTTCTCGAGTGGTTTTTCTGAATCGTTTGATAACTTTCCGCTTTTCATTTGTCTTTCTACGAGTATACTTTTTATATCGTCATCAATCATGTTTATATATTTACGAAACTATGCTATATTTTGAATTCACAGCCTCACTGCTGGACAAAAGCCTCTCTTTGCTTGTGGCCCCCGTGGCTGCGTGGCTTGTGGCTGCCAGCGTACCAGCCTCATCCAGAATGCTTTGTTTATTTCTATATATTTAACAATCTGTTTCTCTAAGTCCTTTTATTGAACTGGAATAACCTACTAAGTACAAAATAGACAAAACTGTGTAACTGCTTCTGCAAAAGGAAAGCAATTCTGTGTTAAGGTGAAAGCTATAACATAGTAGACCTACTTAACTAGTCACTATATTTAATCAGGTATACTTCTTAAGTATTTACTAACGGTATCATCATCAGCCTATAGAAGTCCACTGCTGGACATAGGCCTCTCCTATTGCACGCCATTCAACTCGATTTTTGGCAACTCTCATCCAGCTGCTACCAGCCATCCTGCGAAGATCGTCGCTCCACCTAGCCTGAGGGCGTCCCACCTTACGTTTACCGATTCGCGGTCTCCACTTAAGAACACGTCTATCCCAACGGTCATCGGTTCTACGACTAATATGGCCGGCCCATTGCCACTTCAGCCTGTTTATTATGTCGATAACGTTGGTTTTCTGCCGGATCACGTCGTTGCGGATTCGATCACTCAGAGACTCCAAGCATAGCTTTAATTATACCACCCATAATTAAAACCACAAGAATAACATAGCTAACTAAGTAGTGATAAGCAATTAAGTTTTTTTCAAGCCTCATACTTACAAGTAGCTTTTATTTTAAATGTTAAGCATTTTCGTGAAAACAAACTTCAAAGAATGTTGTATGCGTTATATTTTTCTCATTAAAATATTTTTTATGATGATGAAGTGTGTAAAATAGCGGCTCTGTTAAAGAATAGAGAATTAAGTTGTATGAATTTCTTAATGAGTCCGTTAGTTTCACATACTTACCGTATGTTTGTACGTGTTATGTTAATTTTTTCGTTCATAATTTAAGACGTGAAATGAAATGGTTATTTCAAGAATTTTAACCTAAATGAATAATGCTTAGTAATGCTATTTTTGTATATTATGTTTCCCACAGCTAAGTTAATGAGTAAATTTTTACGATAGGTAGCCGAATACATTTTTGTGGTTACAGATTACAACATTTTGAAAAATATCCGTAGCACTGCTTCCAAAAATTCGTAGCAACATTCTTCTAAAATGTATCTAACATTTTAGAAGAATGTTGCTACGAATTTTTATGACTGAAACTTGAATCGTTATGGTCTGTAGCCTGCCGAGTTCAAAACCTTCTCAGCAAAGATTAGGTCTTAGTTTCCACCATAGAGTGTTTTATAACGGATAACGTAGGCCAATAATGTCGTGAAACCAAGTAGGTGCACCAGCGGGGTAATTCTGTAACACACTAACAGTTGCAATGGCTTTCATTTTGACAGTTCAATAACATTCATTGCGTTATTTACGTTGTTGAGCAGACAAATTTTTCGAACATATGAAGCAATGGTTTAGCAATATCCTTCAAAATGATTCAGATTATGATTGAAAGTGTGTTACGCAATTAGGATGCAGGTGTTATAGTTTCCACCTTAGAGTGTTTTATAACGGAAAACGTAGGATGATGATGTCGTGAAGACAGGTACACCAGAAGGGCAATTCTCCAGGCCCGTGCCGGACGGCGCGTATGTGTTCCACGCGCGCCTCAAAGAGATGTCAGCATAGTTGCCGGGGCCCGACAGGGCCGAAGCCTGCCGGGGTAGCGGGATCGTCCGAAAGGGTTACCGTTGCCCTGAAACATAAAGGGCTAAGGAAGGAACACGATTGGGTTTTAGTCAGTAAGAGTCTGACTCTCCCTTTCGCTCCACCCAGAGCGGGAGGGGTCATTGAATGATTTCCCATAATCAAAAAAAAAAAAGTATTCATTCAATTCTCGTAATTTTAAGAACGTTTACAGTCTGATCTCAATCTCAATCTGTCAAAAAATACTTCTAATTTCCCTACATTTTGACAAGTTTTTGACATTTGTTTGTCGCCGAGATGAGACTGCGACTAGATTTTGAATGTTTTACATTATGAGAATTGACCTTCAGTTCACGGATCAGCCTTCCCGACTCAATGGTATTACCAAAGGGATTTCACCAAGGGTAGATAATGGCGTGCAGCATCTTTCTGTCGGTTTATTTATATTTATATACAAGCCATTTATCAAGCGTGATGATTAAGACAATATTCCGTACCGTATCCATTGTAGAGGTTACTGAAAGAACCAAACATTTTACATTTTCGGGATGAGACAATATGAGATCAACGGTACCTACTTACATATGTTTTTCTTAGAAATGTATTTCACAACAGATCTGCCGGTCTATTCTGTATAAAAATGACCGTGAAAACTTAGATGAAGTGAGCTGTCTTTCCACCTGATGCTGGGGATACACACTATTGACAGCTCACTTCACACAAGTTTTCACGGTAAGATATTTACAGAATACCACCACAGTTCTGCCTACTTAAATATGATAACAAAATCAGACTGCAGTTTTTGCTTAAAGCAACAAAATATAGTTATTTAAATATTCAGTAGGTATTTAAATAAAAAATGGACCAGAGATAACAATAAATTCATGAGGTCTTTTGAGTTCATACAAACATACATAAATGTCACATCATTATAATTTAATTGTTCTTTTAATACATTAACTATTTTTAAATTAGTTTTTTTTTATTTGAATGAACTGTCGGGGATATCTTTTTAATTTATATTAGAGCTTTAATGTGAGACATTTTACAATATAATTCATAACTTTATGTTTTTCGATTGCTGTTGTTATTGAGTTAAACGAATTGTGTCGTTGATAAAGCTTACCTATTAATAAATATGCAACAATGTTGTGTACACAGATCTTTTCTCATTTCTTATTTTTACAAGCCTTATATTAACTTGTTCTTTTAGTTTTAGAGTAAACATTATTACATTGTTTTCAAGCAAATCAGTTAAGTAATAACATTTCTCTGATTTGAACGCCACTAAACTTGATGTCTTTTCTTTCTTGTTTTAAAAGGAACGATTTGAACAGAAGTGAAATAATACTGGCCAATATAGATTTCAAATGAAAATAGAATCAGGAACTGATCAACGCTACTGAAGGCGCCAAACTCGTCGCCAGATTCTGGGCTGACTCAATTCTGATTGCCATTGACACGCTAAGAAAAAGAATATGGGTTGAACCAAAACGATTTTATGTTTCTTGTACATTTTTACACTAGGTAGAAGCTCAAGCAGTCCCATCATACTAACAAATTAAACATAGGTATTCAGCACTACAAGAGTCTTGAAGTTTCCTCGCCAAAGCCACGTCGCATACAACTCAATGTTTTATTAAAATCGTTTTCTGAATCTAATACGTTTGCTTCTCGAAATACGGTCCGACGGTACCCCATAACGAATGGGAATGACCCCATTAAGGGCACCTTTTAACGTATTAAATCGAAACTTATCGGGAGTCCTGTCTACGGTCTAACCCAAGGGTGAGCCTTATCGGGCATACCACTCACTTAGGGATACTAGGACAGTGGATGTGGGATGTACGATTCTCATTTGCGGTTTATACCGAGGACATCTCTATAAATTAGTACTTATCCCGAGTTCCTATTTATGCATTCGCCAAGTAATGAATAGATTTTGTGTGTCTTCCCCTTTGTTGAGTTTAATTTATTCTGATTGTGTGGTTAAGGAGGTTGGTACAAGGTTGACTTTACGTGCTTCTTACAGTTTTTAAGATATGATATTAGAACTTGTGTGCATATAAAGACAGAAAGTCGAGGTCGATTTAATCTTCAATTATGTAACTAATGCAGTACTGAAACAAAATTAATAAATACTAACCTAACCTAACTTACGCTAAATACAAGAACAGCAGCATAAAGATTTTCACAGAATTTATTATTTACAAAACATTGGCCCACACTGAAATCAAAGGCTAACCTTCTTTTTCTTGTTAGTTGCTTATTTGTCTTCGTTAGTTACCTATTATGTAGGTACCGATACCTTGCATGTAATTTTTGTTTTTATCGGGTAGTTTTATCTGTGAACTGACCATAAAAGGTGAAAAAAGGTGAATATAAAAGGTGACTAATACATAAGAGGAGTTATCTAATGACAACCTAAGCAAATGAACCCAAAAGATTTAAAAAATCATAAAGAAAAATAAAACCGCTTTCAAGTGAAAAAATCTTTTTAATTTCAAAAGTTCAACACTGCTTTCAGCGCCACAGGAATCAAAGGTTCGTGTTTCCAATCACTTTGATAGCGCAGAAGCCTTCGCCTCTACGTAGTTCCTATAAACACTACGAGATGGCAGCACAGATACCTACGGAACTGTAATATCGTCGTAAAATTAGTTTCTGTGGTTATGTAATCACTTTCATGTCGTTCTAAGTGTTTTAGTATGAAATTTAAATGAATAGAATATGATTTTACCTAAATTTGGTCCCCCTGTGTGTATTTGAATGTCATCATGGTTGTGATTTGCGCGCTAATTTAAGGTTTATTGAGTATCCAATTACTTACTTTGTGATTGCTAGAATATGATAGCAATTTGTAAAAAATGTTATGTAGATAAGTAGGTCCAGTTTTTTGATAGTAGGTACCTAGTTTCAAGGTAGGCCCTAAATTATTTTTTTCCACCTGGAATACTTTTTAGGTACCAACTCAGAGGTTTAAGCAAATTATTGTTGATATATCAGTCAAGTAGATACCTAGGTACGTAATCATGTTAATTTAGTCTTCCTATTATTATCATTTGATTCATTATTTTAATCAAAGCTTTAAATAACAAAACTAGACAAACAACCAGCTTCTATTACCTAATCAGTTTTTCTCACACAAAACATTATTCATTAACAAGATTAATATTTATGGTTTATCTAATTAAAAAATCCATCCCCTTTATACAAAATGACTACTAAAACTGTTAGAAACACTGCTATTAACACTCATATACCACTTAACGTGTACACAACGCCCCTATACGATCGCCATTTCACATCATTGCTAAATTGGTGACCACATAAATCCTACTGTTTAATTTAATCAACACTGCTGTTCTTCACTTATAAGTACACTTTATGCCCACTTCATCCTGACCTCTGAATCATAACCAATTCACCCCTTTTACTGAAATAAAAATACTCGAAGAGAGGGGAAGGGTAGGTCTCCTTATGTCGGTCTGTAGGTTATCCATAATTTCATTTATGTGGGAGCTTACCCACGCTTGTTGTCTTTGACTATACTAAGATTAATTTCAATAGGATAAGGGCTTAAAAAGGGTGTTTTTTTGTTAATACTTATTGCATTTGTTGCTTATAACTTAGGAGTGACAGAACAAAAACACCAGTATTCTGTGTGCAAAAAGAAACTTTGGGTATCAATTTACTAACTTTTACATTTTAACTGCTCATTTTTACTTTTAATATGCTGTAATCATTTAATTACAAGAATAAAGGAACTTGTCACACAATAAACAAACAAACTTTACTATGACTAGTAGCGAAATTCCCAACGATAACAAAAAACAATAACAAAATAACAATCCACATGTTTCCCACAAAAAAACTGTGTAAACAAACTCATAGTTACGATAAACATCAATATTTCGGTACTCCAAAGAGACATTACGGATCATTGTTTATCATCTCTCTATAACAATAATGACATTTCAAATTCAAATGTAAAATGGCGGCGTGTCGGGTGGGGTTCCTCCCTACCGGATGCGAAGCGCACCGTCGGAAACGAAGGGAATTATTTATGATACTGTCATATATTATTTATTTTATTCCCAACTTTCGATGACATACTAATGTTCGGTGCGACACATTACATTACCATTTCAATAATCAACGACCGTCACCATAATTTTTCTCATCGCTAAAACTGACTCTATGAAAATTAATTTTAAAAAACACCCACGTTGTAATTAATACTGTTCATACATAATAAAGATAATGAATTTACGATTATAATCTCCAATTTGGCTTTTAGTTTGTCATCTTATCTGCGCACACCTACCCGCATGATGACGCAATGCAATCCAACTAAACACAGTAGGAATGTATAAAAAATAGGCATCTAAAATGTTTATGTAAATATTACTATTTAAAGCAATATATTTTGGTTTATTTATTAGCTAGCATGTAAAACAGCGGCAAAAATGGCTGTAATTTATGAGTTTCGATAAACAGCGGGAAAAAGAACAGGTTTCCGTCATTGGCTAATCTTTAAATGGCTGTGTTAGTGTAGGAGAGCCGAAAGACGACCGTACACTTACCGGGAAGTAAATAAAGCAACTTAAACCAACAAAGAAGCATTTGGAATGGCAGATAATGAGTGTGACCAGCGAGAAGGAACGAAATGTCTGGCTGGGAGAGGTTACGATATTTCCGGGCCATTTGACACTTTGTTGTTACCCTACACAGTGTCATGGGCACGCTGCGGGGAAGAGAAAGATGGTCCAAATAAAACTGTTTTATGTATGTATATGCAGAGTCTTATAGTTATTTTAATGTTTGGTTATGACAGTATAAAGAATGTAATCTTTTCATAATAAATATTTGATTTTGCTTACACTTTTGCCCAAAATCCGTCATCTAGTTACTGATAATAGTTTCAGATAAGTAATGATAATGAAGATATTTTTGCCGTAGGTAATAGTTAAAAAGTACGTTTTGGTGGTGGCTTTACATCAGATAGACTCTGGACTCGCCTGTTGTATTACTTCTTAAAATTTTATGAAATCATCTACTTTTACAATATTTGTAAATATGGGAGCACCATGTGTCTATCACATGATTAATTTTCCTGTGATTGTTTTTTCTTTTTTTTACCTATTGTGGTATAGTAATTTTATTCTAACTGTCTGGCTTCACATACCTAAATTATGTAAAAAAATTAAATGAGTAACGGTGGAGTTTCTTGCCCATTTTCTCCATACGAAGCTACCTTTTGGAAGGAGCAACTAGGATCAAATCTATTTTTTTGTAAGTGTTGACATTCAAAAGTGCCTTTTATGTGCCTATTAGAAATAAATTATTTGACTTTGACTTTACCTAAGGGGGAGCGCTGCATGCAAAATTAAGGGTAAGCATTTGCTTTCATATTCAGTCGACGATCCATTTGTATGGCATTTGGAGTAATTTTGGTCAATATAAAACGTCTGAAAGTCATTCAAGATAAGCTACGAGCCTTTACACAAACGGAATGCAGATCATGTAAAATGCAATAGTTTTAAAAATAGTCTGCTAATTTACTTGTGAGTCACATAGGACCACACAACACAAACTTACATAATATGTTAAATTCTAAACGAATAGCGTGTCTATTACACCACGCATATTCGACGACACCAAATAAATTCTAAAGAATAAATATAGGTAATAAAAGTGTGGACCAACACATGTTTTGTAGGTTCCGCTTGCCTTTAATACATTTTTCGTGTGCAATTTTGGTATCTATAACTTGTTATTTTAAGCCTGAAAGTTGTGCAATAAAATACATCGATAGTTTGGGAAATCCTCAAATTTGACCCAAATTATAGGAAAATACATTCATGCTTGTTGAAAATAGGTACCTAAGTATTTTGTAAAAGTTTAGCATTTTGCCTTGAGCAGGATGCAGGTAACAAGCATTTATTACATTATTAAATTATGCCGTAGTACCTAGTTAGAAACTATTTGTATCCGCTTTAAGTAACCCTAGGTATAAAAAAAGAAATAAATTATACAATGCATGTAAAATAAGCTAAAGGAAGCATTGAATAATTTATTTGAATAATTTATATCCTCGCCAAGTGTTCACTTTAGCTTCCATGTAGGTATTGTAGGTATATTAAATTAGGTGGTACCTACTTTGTATGTCAAGATCATAGTATTTAATCGTTATACTCAATATTAGTTTTTGTTTTACACATGGCCGATTTATGAAGCTGAACGTGTCCTACTAAGATATGTGATCCGCAGAACTTAGAATATTTTTTATGCTGAACTATTGAAATTCATGAACCGGTGTAAAATAGATCAAATACCATTTCAGGTTCCGTATTTATCATAATTGTAACGTCATTTGGTAATGACACCACAATTGAAAATAATACAGCAGTGGCTAAAAATTTGTTAACAGACATTATTTATTACTGACATGTCATTAGTTAGGAATACATTGTACCTTAGTTATTAAAAAAAAGAACACCTTTTTGGAGTAAAAGTAAGATGCGCCATAGGTATGAATAGGTACCTAACCCTTCATAATTGAGTGGTGCTCAAACCTTCATATTTTTCATTTAGATGTTTCTCGACATGAAATGACTACGGGATTATCATAGGAAGGTGGTATCTTTTTAAAAGTATTTAGGTAGCTTATATTAGCTCCATTATCAGCCTATAATGTTCCCACTGCTGGGACAAAGAACTCGTCTCGACAAGAAGGCCGTAATCCACCACGCGGGCCCAGTGCAAGTTGGTAGATGTCACATGTCTTGGAATTTTTGGTTCTAGGACATGCCGGTTTCCTTTTTATGTATATTAGCTGATAGGTAGCTCACTTACTTAGTTATTCTTTTTATCTATCATCCATCAACTTCGATCATTCATTCAGTCTTTCATTCATAACTTACTCTACACCAAACATACCATGATGATTAGCAGTTATGGTTATGGTTGGGTTGGCAATAATAAAAATAATTTTTGATAAATTAGCTTTTAGACATGCAAATATACGAGACTTCAAGCAATGCCGATTGAATTAAAGATAAATAATAAATAAACTATCCAATATCTCATCTCTACGAGGAATGACGGAAGCATAAATTCAACGTAAGTATACGCAATCAAGACCATTAATTGAGCCCTAGCCAGTTCTTTGCCATAATTATGCGCTTACATAAATTAATAACACAGTACTTACTTGTAAGATAACTAGATATTATTTTTTAAATGGCGCAGTGCCGCAATGCTTGTTGTTTTTTTTTATATTTAACTTAATCTGAATGACGTTATGCCAAAGCCACCATTGTGGATCAAAGTTTCCGTATCCATATCACTAAGTATATTAACAAAAATAATTAATCTGCTCAGTCCGTGCTACTTAATTGTCTTATAGTACCTAGTGTACCTACTTTAAGTGTCTTATAGTAGTGTTAACTTAACCGAAAAGTTTTATGAATCTATCTATCTATTTAGCCCGTGTTGTCCTACAGCTGGGCAAAAGCCTTCCTTGCCCCTAACCTCTGTCAATTTCCATTGCGGGCTAGTCCTGTCGGTAGCAGTCAAGTTCGTACCTCCATCTTCGTCTGTAATGTTTTTATGCTGAAGAAAAATTAAGGAAGTATCCACAGAGCCTTGCTAGACCCTAGGCTAGTACAATGTGACGTTCTTAAATTCATATAAGCTCACTGATCTACACACCGCATGACGTCTACTCCCCAAACTCCAAGTCCGTAGTTTCAGGCGAAGTAACGGGCGTTTCGTACTCCGTATCACTTACAGACATAAGGTTAGTTCGGTTCCCGAATTAGGAAGGAATGACAACGCGATTTGATACTTGTTCCTACACCCGATGTGTATTTGCCCGTTCCAAAAATTTATATTGACACTTGTTTTGACTAATCAACTGCGTTCGGATAGGCACAGTGTCTTCATATACGGACTTACAGAGTAAACCCCGACATTTAAAGAACCACGAGTCAATTTCTTCCTAACATACGACGTAAGTACCTACCTAACTAAATCCAGGAGCTCACACGCATGAATAAACAAACCGATTATACAAATGTTAATGAGGACACGAATGTTTCAAAGAAAGTGGTGTCCTAGGCCGGGAAAACAATACGATGAACAAGTGACAATTACTATGACTCATAAGAATTACACAATAGGGCGCTAAGTGGGTAATCAATTCAGGGAACAGCAAATAGCTTGTATAATTTAAAATGCATACGTGTTTCTACTTACCTAGACGATCTATAATAAATGAAATAAAATACGCGGGTTCCATTTTATTCTCCAAACTCTATTCTAAGTATTGAAAATGTAAATGAAAAATGTTTATTTGTCCCAAAACAGTTACATGGATTATAAATGAGACATCCCCAGGAAGTAATTATGACGACACGGTTGGCGCAGTGGTTAAGCGATTGACTGCTGCGCTGCGTGTCGTGGGTTCGATTCCCGCACGGAACAAATATTTGTACGACCTACAAGTAGTTGTTCCGGGTCTGGCTGTTTGTGTATGTGAGTTTAAATGTTTGTAAACGCACCTATGATACAGGGGAAATTCCTAGTGTGGGGCAACGTTTTTATATAATAAAAAAGAAAAATTGATATTACTAATAGTATTAAAGTCACTTTTCGTGTCTGTTTGTGTGACCGCTTAGATCTAACGAACTACACAATAGATTATGATGCAGTTTTCACAATTATTTCAAGTATTTATTCCGGAAGATTTATGTGTATAATTTAAATTAGGTAAAGCCAACCCATACACAAAATACGCGCATTGACTTGGAGTTGCGGACACCAGCCCGTATTACCTAGGGTCCTAGGTAGATACCTATAGGTATCTATAATTTGTAATGTTGTGCATGTACGATCACCAAAGGAGATAAGCAACCAGGGCCGTCGGATATAGTTGAAGTTTTTTAAGAAACAGATTGACGTTTTCGGATAAAATTAAATTAAATTAATAGAAAACAAATAGTTCATTTACCAAATTAAATTTCATTAGAAATAATCCATCGGTTTCTTACTAAACTTCACCTAGATCCAATGACCCTGGTCACTTATCTCCTTTGGCAACTGTACGCTTAAAATATAAATGTCACCAATGCACCCATGCGAAGCAGGGGTTGCTCTATAGTTTAAAATAAAAAAGCTCCGATTGTTTCAGGATCAACACAAGCGATATACAAAAAAGCCAATTTAGTTTTACATCAATAACATTCATGAAAATGCATGAGGCTCTGATGAGTTCGAACTTCGAATGCGGAACACTGTCGAACGGAATGCGCGTATCCCCAGTCCGACTATTTACGGCCCGCGATAGCTCTCGCCGTAAAAACGTCAACGTGCGCCCGATCCTCGCCTCCTATCGCTGCCCTATCGCCGTCATAGATCCCCAGCTATCTATAAGCCACGACTTTTGATATACGACCAAGAAACCATTGGTTACTGAGCCAGTCTGCGCCGGTCTGTGCCGGGGTCTGCCTATCCGTGATAAATGCACGGATTAGCAAGCTACGTGGTTACGGTGCTATCGTTCATCGGGACAGTTTCAAAAGGATATAAGAGCAATAGATTTATTAATGAGCACAATTTTCCTGTTTTAGTTTGTCAGTCGAACATAGTAAATTGGTCCACAATTTATTTGTTATCGTCATTAATCAATTGCTCCCACATTCACTCACTACTGAGTAAGTTTAGTCCTTGTCAACCATAGTGATATATTTTCCAAGAAAAACATACCTACGACTTCCTCATGAAAATTTTTTATTTGTAGATTTATGTGTTTAGTATCAATAAATTGTACATTTTATTGACACACTTCAAGCTAGGTACGTATAATTTAGCAGAAATGATCACCAATTTATTCTACCTTCATTCATGGCACGCAAAACAAAAACTACTATCCAAATACCTATTCTCAAATAAAGAAAATACTTTTAAAAAATCTTGATAAACCTTTATTGTAACTGGCCAACAAAACAAAATGTATGATTGCAATTCATCGCACAATGCAAAACGAAGTTATGTCGATACGAAGTTACGTGACCACAGTAATCACTAATGCTGGAAATATAATAACTGCTTACGTCCCAATGTTTACATGCTTGAGAACATTTCAATAGTCCACATAATTCTTATGCAGTAAGTAATTAGGTGCCGATGTTCGTGTGAAAATGCAAATAATCGATTATAGTATCGAGTGAATGGTCGATTATATGTATCGAACAAATTGTGATAACGAGCGGCTTTGTTTCGCTTAACGATGTTGAAAACTCGGCACCTAAGTAAGTACTTATCGTAGCAAAACAAATTAATTATTGAGATAGTTGAAATGCAACATTACCAATACTTTACTACTACGAGTTAACGCCTAAAACGTTAACGCTAAAAATCAGTAGGTACTCTTTCGTACGTACTCTTTCAGAAAACTCTGTTTTTTTTGGAAGCTGAAAAGAACATAATATTTTTACCACCATCTCATATAATGTGTTCAAGTACGAAATAAATCACGTTGAAGGTTACGCCAGTGCGGCAGGAAAAAAGAATTGGTAGATTTTATCACTGAGATTTATTGTTTGCACATACATACTCGTACCAACATGGATTAATTCCATGTTTACTCGTTTTTTACATGTTTTATCTTGAACGATAAACGATACAGCCATTTAAAAGTTTACATAAATACCTATATTTTGTAAACCATTTCAGTTTCACACAATATTAAAAATTCGGTGACCACATTACCAAACTACCCTTTACTTAATCATTTAACGCCTACAAGATCGCATTTGAATTAAAATTCATGAACTAATTACTATAGGGCGTGTGCGAAATGAAATAAACTAATTAAAGGGCAACACTGGCCGGCCAATTACAGCAGTTGATTTATCAGTGTTGCCTGATCAAATAATTAAAAATACGCCAGCCGGTAGATGGCGGCACGGTCGTAAATCGGCAACGTTCGCGCATTCAATTTGCGGAATGAAACTGCACGGCCTCAATATGTTCGTTGTATGAGAATTGACGATTTACTGCCCTTTGAACTGACTATTCTTCGAATAATCAAATTATTATAAATAAAACGGAGGCGAGTGTTTATGTCGCTATGTCGCTAGCGACAATGTCTCTCTACATTCTTTGTCCGTGGTATTTTTATTTCGCATTCCTGGCTTTGTTTTTGTGTTGTTAGGTTACGCCTACATATTAAAATTATTAGATAGGCGTAGGTATACACCTTCGATACCCACTCAGGACTCGGAGGTGTATCTGCAATATTCACAGAGGCTAAGACATTGTGACCTTTGCTTTAATCAGCTGTTGTTTTTCTAGTTCAGACAAGAGTCAATTGGGTTCTAGATCCTATCCTCAAGGATTGTAGTATCAAAGGATCGTAGAATTAAAAGTGATCCTAAGAATTAAGTTTACATTTTTAAAAACTCTTAATTACACAGTTATAATAAAGTGAAATAAGGTGCTAATTTATATGTAATGAAGCAATATAGTTTAAATTAATTTTACTTTATATTAATAGGACATATATTATATTATGTATACCTACATAATATATTTTTATTTGGGTTTAAATTATATTCATAGCCGCGGCAGACCGATGGACCTTTGCCTTGCCTTTCAAGTCAAAGAAGAATCTTATCTTATTTATGGCAGTGATACCAAGGCAATTTTAAGTACATAAATACACCAGGCCTACGTATACACAGATAAAATGCCTTAAATCATGTAAATATGTTAAATAAATTACTCTTATCTTTCTTAATATATAAAAAATCTGTGAACCTCGAGAAATAATTTTCTCTTAGGTATATAATTACGCTAATGATGCCGTCGGTTACACAACAAGAATTATTATTGAAGTAGGTATAATTAATCGTGGAAGTTCAATGACATTCGTACCTACGTATTAAACATTCATACTTGGACAGTTAATACTTATAACTAGTTAATTCCATTAGAACAGAAGTCTAACAGCTTTTATTTTAATCTACATTACTCTCATTTCCCATGCCAGTCGAATTAAGAAATGATTATATTGAATTATTAATTTTGCGAAACCGTACCATAACAGGTAGGCGTTATGGTACAGTTTTGCAAAATTAATAATAACTTATTCAAAATTATTTGTCAAAGAAACACACATACAAAAAGATTATTATGTACCACAACCTATAACAGGCTGATCTCAATAAAATAAAATGTTAAAAGATGTCACCAAAATCTACCCAAACGAAGTACCGAGGTACTTTTAGTGGCATCAAATACACTAGATTACACTGAATAATATTGCATTTATATATTTTTCTTATGGTTACCCGGGGACGAGAATAAAATAACTTTTAACCTAATATAAAGCTCACCATTTCGGGCACAATTATACTAACTTGGTAAATTACATTACCTATTTTTAAAAAAAACCTGTCAAGTTGACAGTTGTCTGCTGTCAGCTGCAGCTGCTGTTGTTTTTGTTTCATTTCAAATATTTTTATAGTATCGTCAAGAACCAAATCGTGAGGTGACAAACGGAATACCAGAAAGAATTGCAAAGTTATTAAACAAAATACACAGCACAAACGAACAACAGACGAGTACCCCGAAATGCAGAAACGAACGGAATGACATGTGAATTACATTTACCCACGAAATAATGTCCACAGAACACATATACTCCTAATGTCAACCCGTACATGCAAAGTTGCCACATGATTTAATTGTGTTACAGGTTATTAAAACTTTAAATAATATATTATGTAGTTTTAAATTATTTATGGATAAAAACACAATTATTTTCGAATTCCTCTATTTTTTCTCTACGATTTGGTGCACGTGTACCTCGAGGTACATGTTTGGACAAAGTTGTATGGGCTTTTGCTGACCTCCTTTACTTATTTAATGTTAATAACATATTTTAAAAATTGCTTATTGTTAATTTGTGTCCTAAATTGATTTTTATTTTCAGATTTAATTTTATACTTTTTGCTGTTCCCTACAGGGTCCATAATTGTACCTTAGCTTTAAGCCATTGTAACACCTCTACAACATTATGGAATGCAAATAAATATATGAATATGAAAATACTTAACTATGAATAAAGAAAACTATATGCCTATATAGAACCTATCAAGAGCACAGACCAGAAATAGCCAACAGCTGCACGTCGTGACTGTGACATGAAGGTTTCCTCTCATCATAATGCAGCTCACTCTGATAATGAAGCGATGCTCAGTCAGTCCTGACCTCCCTACAACTCTCGATTCACCAAATCCAATTACCAAAACAAATAAATCGCATTTACTCATCACAACTAACTACCAAAACTAGTGACGTTCTATCACACTGGTGGCTAAATAAATCCCTCATATAAATCTCTTCTATAATACTACGTTTGTTTACAGCCAGGCTGCTAATTGACGTCACAGACGTTGATGCGTTCCGCACGCAACGCGTTCCAAACTGTTTACGAGTGTTGCATTCTATATTTTTCCTGAAGGCATTAAACCGTGATGCGCGAATTGAAATATGGGACGGGAATCGGGCTGCGGTCATGCCCCGTTTGATCGAGCGAGTAGGGATGGACACAGAATGCGTCTACCTGTAGTGTTAATATATTTATGGGTTGTAGACGATGACGGTTCAAATCGGTCAGCTAGTGTGTCGTTTTGTCATCCCAGTTTTGAAATGTATTTTTTTTTAAACTCTTTTCAATGTATCGCTAGGCAACCAAAGCATACCCATTGTGAAACTTGCTACTGGCACACAAGTGACTTTTATTCGTTATTTATGAACCACAAACAATAACTAAGAAATTCATAGGACTAACACGTTCACTACAGCTCCTACGGTCGAGTATTTCCCAATTCCATAGCCACAACAATCGTACTTCACTCCAGTATCGACAGCAAGATAATTGTCTCAAACTAAATCCTCAAGCCATAACTCTACTCGCCTACAATTGTAAATAAATCGTGAGCTAACCTAGTGGTGTGTAACGAGCTCAAACGGGGCTCCGATGCGATATCTCCACAGTCCAATGTTATATTGCTCAGTCGCCAGTTAAAGTACGAGTTTTTGATCAGTCTCGCCTTGAGGCCGATGAACTGGCTTGATTAATCATACTGCACTCTTTGTCTCTTTGAAGTATCGTCCAGAAATATATTGTATCTGCAAGCGTTATGTTGGTACACCTGTTTGTAAATAGTGTATAATATTTACGTTAATATTGTTTAGCGTTGGGTATTACTGTAAATTCACACAATTACATAAACAAAAGTTGTTTACACTTTATTTGTACAGTTTCTATTGTATCAGTAAAATATTGTAGGTGCTCATATTTTTTTCCCTTTTCGCGAAAGCTTCTCTAAAATTTTCTTTTCAGATTTCGTTTTCCGGTGAACTTTGAGTTTATGATTTCAAATCAACGTTTCTGTGAGTTTGTACTAAATTACTTACATGTATTAAATTACTTACGTATTTGTGATACTTAGCCCATTAAAATTCAGCTTAAGCCTCGCAATGTATTTTTAACCACTCAACAATTTATCGGTTGAAAAATACATGAGTCTATAGACAACGACATAAATATCAATTCGCTTTATAAGGAGAACTATAAATTGCACATAGGTGGTACAAAGAAAAACTAGTAGGTAAGTATATTTAATAGTCAGAAGTGCGACAAGGACTCTAGAGTCTTCAGAAGTGTTATAATAACTCATCTGTTGTAAAGATGAGCTTACATAGAGAGATAAGCGAGTAATGAGCAAGAACGAAGTTAAAAGAAAACCATCTTTACTGAGCATTTCTTTTTATATTCTTTACGGTGTAGCAAGTTTTATTACGACATTACTGGAATCACGGAAGAGGTCGTATAAGAGTGACACGGGATCGTGACAGTCACTCTAGCAGAGCAACGCTTCGATGGTTGTGTGGCGCCTGTCACAGATAGTGTCAGGAGAGTTGCTGTCGTACCACGTCCAAGACGAACAGCGGTACCCCGCTGTTCGTCAGACGAATAGGGGCAGGTGAATGATGATGATGATGGACAGACTGGGATTCAAATGTGGTGATTGCTCTCTGACCTGCACCCTAATTGCGTAACACACTGTCAGTAGCAATGGCTTTCATTTTGACAGTACAACAACATTCATTGCGTTATTTACGTTGTTGAGCAGACAGATTTTTCGAATATATGAAGCAATGGATTAGCAATATCCTTCAAAAAGATTCAGATTGAGATTTATAGTGTGTTACGCAATTAGGGTGCTGATATAAATGGATGTGAACTGCTGTACTATTGATCAGTTTCAAAATCACCGAGATAGAACCACTAATTACCACTTCTGATAAAGACTATACTGCGCCGTTATACTTTTACTATTTCAAGAAAAATACATACTAAAACTTCACGTCCTACATTTAAGAAAGGAAAATATAATTCGTAGCACGAAAGTTGCTTTACCACGCCTTCATGTATTATAAGCTACCTAGTTCTAAGTTTCGAAATTACTGTCCTGCTCTACAACTGTCACAAGTGCAGAAAATATTGGTAACTAAGTCCCACAGAACATACTCTATATGCCTGTACCCGCAGTAATTTCTCTAGGTATGTAGGTCTTTTGCGGGTTGTCTTCTATGTATAAGAACTATGCGAAAACTGCAATTGCAGCGAGACATTCTAAGAATTGTGTACTGGTTATTATTGCATGCTCTAAATGTAAAAAATGCGTGCTTTGTGCTATTATATTAAACATTGACGATATACCCACTTGATACAGAACGATTTCTACAAATACGCATTTGCTATACTTAAGGGAATTCACATTTTGAACAGCATAACATAGAGTCAGGACTTCACGCCCGTTTTCCCTAAAGGGTAAGGCAGAATTGTACCCACTTAGTATACCCACCATTTCGCCAGTTATGTTTAAGTCCCCTGTAATAAGGGGCGAGCCTATTGCAACAACCGGGCACACCCAAAATCCAAACAAACAAATTGAAATCCAAATTTGAAACAGGTGCTGATGACCTCTTATAATAGCTTTCAAAAGTTAGCTTTCACTGTGTCCCACCCCATAGTCCTTCGAATGATTAATTAATAAAAATTAATGACGTTGACATTTCGAAAGGGTGCAATTAATTTTAACTGTAGAAATTCGCGTCACATCTCATGATCGTAATTATAAAGAATAAGGTGCGAGGACCTGTCAGGATCATAACTTCAAGTTTTTGTTAAGAAATATTTCATACATTTTTATCTCGCTATTATATTGAATGGAATTGTAATGCTTGAGCCTTTTTACGAAGTAAAGTAATTCATTAAACGACTTCTTATGACGCTGTATAAAATTGTGGTGACGTTGGGAACGTTTTAGAAGTTCGTAATTAACTATACAAGCCAGTATACGTATACATTGCGACAAAACAACCTCCATGATTTAGATATGAAACCTTAGTACTTGTCAAGTCTGAAAACTTCGCAACCAAAACTCTAAACAGCGGCGGGGGAACTTGGGAAGCTCCAGTGTTGCGGTTAAACTTACGGGACATCCGCAATAAGTTACAGCAAGTTTGTGGGGAGCCCAAAATCGGTACCTTTTCAACACACAACCCCGCAAAATGACACCGTGTCAACTTGTGCGTTACCACCTACTTAAAAGTCAAAGCATTTCGACACTGTGTGCCCAGCTGAAACACGCCCATTGGTCGCAGTGGCCAGTATAAACATCAGGGTGTTACAAACTTATTTGCATTTACACGGCCCGAGTAATTGCGTTGCGCTACAGGGAGAACTTTAATTAAACTTAAGAGTCTTAAACTTAAGTAGATATAGCTTAAGTACGTAATAAGAAAAGTTTTGTTAATTACCTAGGTTGATACTAGGATTACCTACGTATGTACTTGGACGGAGTTTGTTGCCAAAAGCGGAATTAGCAAATTGGATGTTAGATATATTTTAGCGAAATTCATATGTAGGGGAAATGGAGAATTTTCTTGGAGCAATTTGATATCATATGTATTGTGACATAAATACCTATCGCCAGGATATGCGGGCTCTATTTCTATATTTCACCCAGTAATCGGTAAAGGGGACAGTGCACCAATGCGAGCATAAATTCTTTCTCTTTATCTTCTGGTACATATTATGCTGTGATACTGATATGACAGAAGCGGAAAAATATAGTGAAATGTCCTTTACGTTGTTTATGACAAGAAACATTATACAAGTTACGTGAAAAAAGAGTTAGTTTTTTATATTAGCAGAAAGGTTTTCAATTAAGTTCGCATTTTGAAGATTGGCAATGGTGCATGGCTGATGCATCATCTTTCTATATCGAGTATACAAAAAAAATGTATATACCTTTGTATTATAAAAAAATACACTTAATTTGGTATGTTCTATGTTACGGGTTTGGTTTCCGCACTTAGTCCTTCAGGTGGACCATTGTGCGTGGGCCATGGCGGCCGTCGGTGGTTATTCCAACCAGCCCACCTCCCTCCAGAAGCTTAAAGATCTGGGTGTCCCGATGGTTTCTGATCTAATCTGGGTGACACCTGTGCACTCAAAGAGCACATGCGCGACGGTTTCATCAGCCTCCATGCAAGCTCTGCACAGGGGGCTGTCCGTTATGCCTAACGTGTGGAAGTGTTTGTTTAGTGAGCAGTGTCCCGTGATGGTCCCCGTCACCAGGCGCAGGCCTTTCCTTTCCAGGCGTAGTATTCTTTTGGTTAGCTTGCCATCTAGTGATGGCATGGCTTCCTTGGACTGCCTGCAGCCCGGTAACGAGGACCACCAGTTCGCTGCTTGTGTGTGGGTGTGCTTCTGTAGCCACCTGCGTAGTTGATTAAAGGGGATGGGCACGACTGGTTCCGGTCCGTAGACTGGCTTGCTGGATGGCCTTCTGACCAGCTCGTCGGCCGCGTCGTTGCCTAGTGATCCACTGTGTCCTTTTATCCATTGTAGTGTCACTGTGTTGCGATTCGATACAGTTACCTGTTCAAGCGCCTTGTGACATTCTAGTATTAGATTTGATGTGATGCATCCCTTCTTTAGGAATTGGAGGACTGAGGCGCTGTCAGAGAGTATACGAACATGAGTGTCCGTAACTCTCCTGGCTGCTATGGCATGGGCCGCTTGTATTATACCCACACACTCCGCTTGGTAGACCGTGTTGAGTATTCCTAGCGGGCTGGATATGTTTATGTTCAGGTCGTGTGAGAAAACTCCGACTCCAGTTCCACAGTCGGTCTTTGATCCATCAGTGTAAACTCTCAGCTCTCCCGGGCCTGAGTAGTCGCACTGCTCCTCTTTAAGCACTATGTTGTAATGCTTTTGGAAGCAGTATTGCTTAAGGGCTTTGTCGCACGGTGATGCCATCATTGGCTGCCGTTTGATCGCCTCGTCCTTTAGGCGTGTGTGCTTGATCCTCGAGGCTTTGCTTAGGGTTCCTCATATATGGAGTCTGAAGGCAGACAGGGCCGCCTCCTCTCGCACGATAAGGTGTAGGGGAGGCAGTCCAAGCATAGCCTGTAGGGCAGCGGTGGGTGCAGTTCTCATGCAGCTAGTGATTGCCACGCAAGCAAATCGTTGCAGCTTTTCGAGATCTCTTTGGGCTGTGCTCAGGTCTGTTCTGGGCCACCAGACTAGTGAGCCGTATGTGATAATTGGTCGGATAACTGTGGTGTAGAGCCAGTAGGTGACCTTAGGGCTAATCCCCCAGTTTTTCCTAAGCATTCTTTTGCATTGCCACACTGTTTGTCCAAAAAGATGCCCAGGTATTTGGTTTCAGTTGATAGGCTTAGGGTAGTGCCAAAGAGCCGTGGAAGTTGTAGTGTAGTGAGTTACCTCTTTTTTGTGAAGAGGATCAATTCGGTTTTGGTTGGGTTCACTGATAGTTGGTGTGTGCTACACCAATTCTCTACTATTTTCAGTGCCTGGTGCATTAGGTTGCACAGGGTGTTTTCGTGGGTGCCATTTATTATTATGGTTAAATCATCGGCGTAGCCTACAGTAAAGTAGCCTTTATCGTTAAGTGCCTTTATCAGGCATAATTTGGTATGACTTTCGTGGTTGATGAGTTAAAGTTAAAGACATCTATGAAACAATACTTTTTAGCCATTTCGTTTTATGTTACAAAGCTATACTTTAGCCATTAGCTAATTGGATAGACAATACCTACTAAAATAACAATTAACAAAACTCCCGACCACACAACAAATGCTATTTTTGTAACAAAAGATTAGCATAAGAAATAAATAAAATTTCGTTATTTATTACACTTTAGCGCTAATTTTCGCGCTATTGAAGCCATAAAAACCAGAAAACGTATTAGTGATCATTAAAAACCCATAGCATAATCCCGTTATGTATAACCAATTGTAAAAAAACTAACGGAGAAATCTAAAATACATATAAAATTGTTAGTACGGAGTAACTACGCTTTCGAATCAGCTGTGAAATCAATCAATTGATTAGTGACGGTTAGATTAATAAAACACAGTTGGTACATAAATTGAAATTGATGGTATCAATAGTAGGTAAGTTATAATTTAACAAGTTGTAAGGCGGTGCGCACACTGCTGGTGCGATTGTGCGGCGCCCGCGCCGTTGGGCAGAGGTTGATTAGTTTTCTGTATCTGATTTTAGCTGTAGGTAGCAAAACTGGTGTTAATCTTTATGTGTACAACAGATAACAAACCCCTCCGTAGTACGGAGGGGTTTATTATCTGTTTTAATAATAAATATAATATATTCTTTATTTCTGACTACAAGTATCTACTCACAGTCCATATAGTATTATTTTATTAGTAACAAAGACTAAAACTATTTTAGTAAAATTTTACAAACTAAAAATGACGTGACCCAACACACGTTGGCACGTGCCTCCGTACCCAGTGCCTTATATTAGGTACTGCACATAAAGGCGTGTATCATTTGTTTTCTTTACACATACACTGAATATTAATAGTCAACATCACACCCAATAATTATGACCAAATTAAAACTATTTCATAGAGTACACCTGTGTAATACAAACGTTACATAAATAACCACAGTTATCACCTTCGAACCGATCAAATAAAAAATTCTAACTCTCTTGGGAGATAAAAACTAATAGAAAACAAGTCAAATCTTTCGGTTTGGCGTTCGTGACCATTATATTTGTATACAGCGGGAAATAACAGTTACCGTAACCGTTAGTCATTCGCTAGTGTGAACTAGGTATTACCTAGCGCTAGCGTTTATTTTTACTACCCTGTATATGCTTCTAGTGGCAGCCATTAGAACATAAAAATAGCATTTTTTATATGAAATTAATAGATTTCAACTCACTGGAATTTCTCTTTTTTACATACATTACTTTTAATTGGGTTTCTGCAGTTGCGGCGAATATTAAAAAAAAACTTTTTCTAGAAAAACGATTTCTATAGCTATTTTTGGAAACCAATTTGAGATAGGTGTGAAATTGTGAATATGTGGAGGCAATGAATACTGTAAAAATACAGAAGTTCTAACTTTTTAACGACCAGAGTAAGAGCATGAAGCTGCTGATAGCTTCTGACATCAAGTGCTTAGCAGATCCTGATAATACTCCGACAACTACACTACAGAAAGAATAAAGACTGCCTGACTTTTGATAATCCGGAATGAGGTGCTCCGGCGTATAACCAAAGTTGTTGACATAGCTCACAGAATAAGCTAGCCGAAGTGGCAATTAGCCGGCCATATTAGCCGTAGATCCTATGACCGTTACGGTAGACGGGTTCTTGAGTGGAGACCGCTAAACGGCCCTCAAACTAAGCCCTAGCCTGAGGGTGTTCTACCTTACGTAGTCGCTAGGTAGATGGACGATCTCCGCAAGGTGGCTGGTAGCAACTGGATAAAAGTTGCTGAGAATCAAGCTAAGTGGCGTGCAATTGGAGTGGCCTATGTCCATCAGTGAGACAGTGCAGACAGTTCAACAATAGTCATTGCTTTATTTACGTTGTTGAGCAGACAATTTTTTCGAACATATGAAGCAATGAATTAGCAATATCCTTCAAAATGATTAAGTTGATAGTGTGTTACGCCATTTTGCTGCATACGGTTAGATTGGAAACCGAGCCATACCCAATGTAGTAGGGAAAAGGCAAGGTAGATGACTCGTTACAGTTATTATACCTTAACTAGCTGAACTACAACTTTCCCTAAAATGCATATTATCAGAAATACACATACTGATCTCATAACGGGGATTTGTATTAGGTACCTAAGAATAGGTAGGTAATGAAAAACATAAAACTGTCCCATATCGTTCACATTACTAAACCATGACAGTTAATAACTACTTGTATTCACTCGTAAATCATTATTTTGTACATGAACTTCACGGTCCAATAATTTGGGTCCCTCTGCTTCCTGCTCTGATGAGTCTATCCATAATGAAACCTTTCCCTTATAATAATGTTCATTGCCTTTCATACAAATATTGTCAGTTTTCTGATATAACATAGTTCGTAACACCTCCTCTTCTATTTTTGCCTTCTTCATTTACAGAAGGACGAATATTTCATCTACAACTTCTTCTAGTCTCGGTGATTTCTAATCTACAATGTCAGTCAAGCTTGTCTTTTACAGTTTTCATGCTATCAACATTCTCTTACCATTATTCCAATATATTTCGGGTCAGTCTTCATTTTCCATAAGTACTTCTCTATTAGGTATCATCTCAGTAGTCATACCCTTCCTAGCCATAGGTATCATCTGTCACATCGTCCATCCACCGTTTCTCTGGCTTGCCTTATTTATTCTGACCATCTATGTCACCATCTGCAAAATTTGTCATGGCTTCATTTAGGCTAGGGTTAGAACCACGGACTGTTTTTAAAATTCCGTGGTTAGAACTCATGCCATATATCTAGGTTTTTTCATCTATTGCTTTCATGTTGTCCTATTCTTGTCTAGCCTTATTTATTCTTATCTATTTATGACATTTAAGTCACCATCTGCACAATTCGTCATGGCTTCATTTAGGCTAGGGATAGAATTCATGCTGATAGCACTGCAACCAACACAATTAGATACTCTGCCAAAACACTAGTCCAAACTTATGATCAAAGATGTTATTTAGGCCTCATCTACGCAAATGCATGACACAAAGTGATGTAACATCTAGTTAAAGTCATAGCTAGCTATAAACTGATTCTGATGCACATCGCACATATTTAAGGGGGCCGCGGACACAAATTGAAAATTATGGGTTGTCGCGTCAGAGTAACGAGTGCGTTAAATTATATTATGAAGCATGTTTATGTATAGTTTGGACTATTTTAGATTGGACAGCCCTTTAATTGGTGTTGTGAGCCTTTTTATAATTGCCAGTTGTGACTATGTAGGAGTTTTTTTTATTTTTTATTAAGGATGTGTAATTTTTGAGATGTTTGTTGAAAAGTTAGTCTCGACATGCAGAAGACTTTTTCTTTTTTATTAAGGAATACAAAAAAATGTTTGTTCATTAATAAATTAAAGAAAATTGTACCTAGGGAAATTAATTCACTTTTTATTCAATTAATACATTTTTTTTTTTTCAAAACATACAACGCAGCAGTAGGCGTAAGGCGTAGACAACAACTTTATAAAATAAAATACTTTTTATTAGATAAAGTAGCAAATGGAACAATAATTCTTTACTACGACGAAAATAACGCTCACTAATCAATTTCTAAAGAAAATAAAAACTAGTATCGCTACAATAACAAGTACCTACAATGATACGGCTAGAAAGGCGTTTGGCCTCAATAACTCAGAATGATTAATTACATATTTGTTATAATAAGCTGTTTTATTACAGCAGATCACTGTTGGCCTATGCGCAAATTAGAAATTATTGTGTTCTGTCCTTTAATTTATGTTTTTATGTGAAATAAGTTTATGTCATTGATACATGGTTATAGAGTTCTTAGAAAATCTATTTGGCTGAGATCAATGTCGAGCGAAAAAATAGGTGGATAGGTATATTTACGTGTCACCGGTATCTAAATTAAAAAGAGATGTAGATTCGTTAGTTAGTGAGTTATGGAAACATGTGTTGCTTTGAAATCCATGACTAAAATGTTATGTCGTTTCAATAGTTAGTTGGGTTTGATTGTGGAGCTATGTCGCAAACCATGCTCCACCTCCTATCCTGCTCTCTGTGTCCCAAAACATGCAGTCAAAGTGACCTCTGCGCTGCCACTGACGATGCCGTGGAAGTAGCAAAGTTTTGGGCCAACAAGATATAAAATTCAGTTATGCTAGCGTCACGACGAGGAAGAAGAATAGTTAGATTTTTTTCTTCTAAATATTATACAGGCTGTAAAAAGACCAATCACATAGCTGTCAACTACGCATCTCGTACATAAAACTAAGTCACATTGCACAAAAATAAGTTCAAGGAAACGACTTTTATTTTTGGAGTGAAAATTTGCTTTTTGCAATTTAGTGCGCAATGTAACGCAAACATTGTACTTATGGGTGCATGCAACGGTATAGGGGGGGTGGGGGTGTTTAAAGTTCTGTTATAGCATTAAAAACTTCTTTTCGAAAAAAAACTTCTGTAAAAGTTGGTTGGAGATATTGAAGAATATCTCCGTAACAAGAAGGTTCCTAGGTATCGTCCAGTACAAAACCATAATTACAAATGACGGGGAGTACAAGTTACTATCGGCTTCCTTATATGTCTTTTTACACGTGGTCTGCTTATCCATGTGGTTAAAGGTAGTTTGAGTCAGAAAAAACAAGACTAGTCATACCTCCACAAAGTAATGCAAAAATGGGAACGTAACAAGTTACACATTTAAAACCTTTATGCAAGATTTTACACAATCTAATTTATAATAACTTCATTTCTACCGTGTTTACACTAGAAAATTTTATCATAATAACTCATAGTTACATCACCAATCAAAACTGAACCCTATGTAACATTCATACAGTTAAAATTGCTATAAAAATATTAACAGAAATAACCTAAGAATTTTCTCACGTTCGCACTGCGCTACCATCTTCAAGGTTAGATTTGTTGACAGATAAATCCAGTACACATAGGCCGGTGGTAGTTAAAATGGTCATTTTCCACATCAGTTGACCACATGGGTCATGTCCCGGTACGTGATATCCATTCTAACTAGTTTGACTATGCAAACGTAGCCTTAGGTCTGACATACAGGTAGGTACGTTTGAATTATTAGGGTATATTTTGGTGGCTGTTCTTGTGTTGGTATGTGTGGATTAAAAGGTGTAGGTATTAATATTGATGCCACTCCTGAAATACTAACTATAGATTATGAAATAATGTCTAGTGATGACCTTCGCAGGGCTGGTAGCAACTGGATGAGAGTTGCGTAGAATCGAGCTGAATGGCGTGCAATTAGTGAGGCCTGCGTCCAGCAGTGGTCGATGATGGTGATGACCATCTAATGTTTGAGGGCCAATCTTACAATTATTCACCAGTATGTAGGTAGTTATTTCGATAGTCAATGTGCTTAACATATTTTCTGAATAATTAAAAATGTTTTGATAAAAGAGGCAAGGTTTCTTTATACCAATGCTTTCAGTTATTCATTGAAATGCCTCTTCGATTGTCCAGAATCAATATCAAATATAAATTACGTAAAGCTAGTCCATTCTGTTTAGATAACTCTTATAATATGACTAAGTATGTCACACAGCTGTTTCGCTCAATATAATGCCTACATGCACTACATACAGTCTGGCACTGGCAAGCACACAAGATGCATCGACAACTGACTCACTAAGATGATCGACCTCCAGACTACCTACATATACAATACATTTAGGTACATCAAGTAAATATATAAAATCTCGGTGAGTGTTTCTGAAAGGCACAAGAGATCTTGGTGCTGCATAGTTTTGGAAAATAGCACAAGAGAAGAAATGAGCCAAATAGATTTTGCCACAAAAAAAAAAACAAATAAACAGCCGATCTGTTCTGTCAATATCTCACCGTGAAAAGTTAGGTGAAGTGAGCGTGCAGTGAGCTGTAATTCCACCTGATGCTAGGGATGGACACTAATGACAGCTCACTCTAAGCTCACTTCACCTAACTTTTCACGGTGAGATTTTTATAGATTCGATCGGCTGGTAATGGGTCACTTTAAAGTTTATTGGGAAGCCTGGACTATCGAATTTCATCTTACAGTAAATTATCAAGTATTCCTCCAACAGGCAGCAGTCACCCTTAACGGATTTATTGTTTGAAGAAAGAGCACCAAACTATGTGCAAAAAACTGTTTTAATAACCCCCCAACATAAACTTATCAAAGTCATAACTAAAAACTTAGTTATCAAAGGATGCATGAAAATCAGAGGCACATAAAGGTAAATGAAGGCAAATCACCGTCGTACTTATTCATTGGTGTGTTGACTAATTGTATGTGGAACGTTGCTCGCGAGGAAACGTCAAAATAAACGCAAAACACGTGCCCGTACAGAGCTCATATAAATTCCACAAGTTTCATTTGCGAGGCGATTGTGGTGCAAGATGAAAGTGTAAGCGGGAACTTTGTTGAAGAAAAGATAAGTAGACGCAAGCAAAAAAAGAGTGATTTTATCACCCTAGTAATGAAGATAAGCATAGATAAGGAAGGACCTACATAGATATGTATTGTCATCATATCTGCCCTAACAGAAATCATCTCAGTGTATTGGAATCTCAAAATCTAGTAGACATAAGTTAGTCTCTTTCGGTCTAGTCTCCCTATATAATGCTGGATATACGTCTTACTCAAAATAGTCCAGGAACCCGTTTCATGCCTGCTGCCAAGCATAAAAATGGGGTTTGAGAAGTCACGCGAAAACTAACTAAAGGGGAGAGAAAATTGAGTGCTTGTTCGAACTACACTTGGGTCATTATCATATTTTTATTAAAAGTGGGCGTTTCATGTTTTCAAAAATTCGTTCTTTTAGGTTTCGTTTGATACATATTTGTAATTATTTCGATCCATGATCTGATGATATAAAATACACCTACGCTACCGTTCTTCAAACCAGTTTTACAGGATACCAATTTCACACACCATAAACCGCATTCAGATACAATTATGCAATGCCCAGTAGATCTTGGCATATGGTGGAATTGGGAACTAGCTCTTAATGTACCGAATCGGGCAAACTTTTGACGTTTACCTTCACAAGCAGAGACACAGCATGAGGCCAAGTTAAACTGGATGCTATACTAATCCCGCTTTTGTCCATACCTCACGCCGCAGTTTCAAGAGGGGCATGTTGAACGCATGAGCGTCATACATTCATGAACATTTAAGGTGTCCGGATCAAAGGGCTTCTCTGACGTTAATTACAGAATGATCTCATTTCTGTTCCTTTGGCAAACGAACCGCTGATAGACACTTCAATGGAGCATGGATATTCGCCATTTCAAGTTTACAGATTTTAGATACAACGCATTATAGCGGACAATCGGTAGCTGACTTATGTTGGTGACATTATGAACATTTTGTGACCAATAAAAGTTCTGATTGAATTTTGAATCTTGTTTTCTAGAACGCAAAAGCATGCCATGACCACAACCATAATCAGCCTGTAATGTTCCCCTTGCGTATCAAGCCTCCACTCTTCGAGATGGAGTGGGTCGTAATCCACCACGCGGGCCTAGTGCGGGTTGGTAGATGTCATATGTCTTCGAATTTTTGGTTCTAGGACATGCAAATTTCCTCACGATGTTTCCTTCACCGTTTTGAGAGCAGCGGTGATAAAATAATTTACATTTTTTTGATGTCAGAATGATCTTACCAAACTGATCGATTACTTACAAAAGAATTAAGACACTTAGTAACTTGAAATATAAAATACAAGAAAATTGTCTGGTTGAAACAGACCCACAAAAGGTCTGTTCGTTTGCCGTCTCCCTTATACCACAATATACCCCTCATTAATGTTTCTACTGAAGGACGACTATATAAACGTAGTTTTCAGTCATTTCCCTCTGAAGTGCGTCGTTAGAATGATTTGCTTTCATTATTATGGTTCTGAAATGTTCAGTTTGCGTTTCATGGTCATAATGCCTTTGATTTTGGTGACGACAACGTGTTTATTATGCGAACTTGTTTTTCCATTTTTAGGTGAATTAAATTAAACTGTGTGTCATTTTCCTTGATGTATTTTCAGGCACAGGATGGCTACTTATTTGTGTATGTCTTTTTTTTGTTAGGTGGCCACAAAAGAGGGATCACTCTTTTTTTATCCAAAACCAAGTTGAGAAATCAGTTGGGTCGAATATATCAGCAGACCAATACCCGTAATTAAAAGCGTTCAAAATCTAGTCACAATTTTATCTCAGCGACAATCAATGTTAAAAACTTGTCAAAATGTAGGGAAATTATAGGTATTTTTGACAGACTGAGATGAGACTGTGAATGTTCTTAAAATTACGAGAATTGCCCCTATGTTGCAAACTTGAAACCCATCGATGAGCAAACATGATGATATAAAAAATCGACACAATAGTGTACAGAGAGAGTCTTCTTTCACATTATCATACAATTCCTTGTTTATACCTTATCAGGTATAACCGGACTATTGATTTAATCAATAAGACACTTCAATGTTATGTAACCCAACGGGGTCAACACAATCCGATGTCACAACTTTCGATCTTGCTGCACCAATACATTGTAAAAAGCGTTAAAATGTCAGGGTATGTGAAATATACGAAGCGGTTCGCATAATAAGCTTTGGCTGCCAAAAGCCATGATTCATATTCTTAATGGCGTCAATCTCATGTTTGTTGCCAAATGAAGGAGTATAGTAAGTAGGTAATCTAGTGCCTAATGCATGTGTGACAATTTGGCATTCGGGTTTGAATAATTTACAGCATTGCTGTAGGTCGTGCATACTCGTATTAAAAAGATAGAGGTGGAATTAAGGGACCCACGGACCGGCAATTAATTCTGAAATGATAATGAATCTAGGTGGTTATACAATCAATGTGTTGGGCGTTATTATACAAGGTGGAAGGGACAACGATATGCTAACTGTTACCATGAATTCAACACATGATTCTAGGCGTAGAAATGATTCGTCAGTTATTTAAGAAAAAAATGCTGTTCCATACATTTTGACCACATACTTAGCCTACAATGTTCCCACTGCTGGGACACAGGGCTCCTCTCTGTGAGAGGGAGTGGGCCGTAATCCACCACGCGAGCCCAGTGCGGGTTATCAGATGTCACATATTTTCGAATTTTTGCTTCTAGGACATACCGGTTTCCTCACGATGTTTTCCTCCACCGTTTTGAGAGCAGTGGTGATGATATAATTTACAAAAAGTAAAGCGCCTGACTGGGTTTGAACCTACGACCTACAACTCGCGGCCATGACCACTGGACCACCACTGCTCTTCAATTTTGACCACGTAGGTATGAAACGGCACATTTTTTTTTTTTGATAACCGACTTAAAAATTCAATACCCGAGTTTTAGAATCATATACCGAATCCATGGTAACAGATTGTGCGTCGATGTCCTTGCTACCCTGTCCCTATAGCTTGCTTGTTGACTACATTACACTCGAAAAACTGGTACCAATATATCTAGAGACAACAAGACTACAATGTTCTATTTTCTCACACAAAAGCAAATAGCCACACCTCTACAATGCAGAGTGCACACCCACTTTATTTGCCTACCCATAGTAGTCTAGATAGGTATTACAGCCACATCTAAGATTAGCTGGGTACTGGGCAGTACACAATAGCTGGCTTCTATTCGTGCGCGTGGGCAAACATGAAAGCAATACTTCATAGGTTCTACTAACAAACCCTTTTGTACTCCCAGAGTAACGGCCGACGCGACTCTAAAGCATGTCAGTGTATATTTATAACACTACGAGTTATATCCATGAGTAATGGGACTTATGTACCCCGCTGCATTATACTGTTGTAAATCCAACGTAGTGTCGCGTTTACTATTTAAATGTATTCATCCCAGAGTTTATCCGGCGTCATGGCGAGAGGCTTTCGCGGCTGCAGACACCCATGAATAATTTTCGTATAAGCCTCATCGTGTCGTTTGGATCCCTACCTTAACTGTGATTGCCTCAAAATATCAAAATATTTTTCCGGAAATTCTTACGGTGGTATTCGTAAACTATTTCCAAGCTGCCATCGTTTCTATTAAAGTATGCCATCGTATCTGTGCTAAACATGTATCATTGACTGCTTTACTTTGAAAAGTAGCTGTAGTTGAATATTTACCATAACAACTACTTACCTACCTCCTACGCTTCGAAAATGGATTAGGTTGATCAAACACATTTGGGTCTAAACACCACAGAGCATTCTGCTGCCATGTTCTTGACAAGTCATCAATTAGGAGACATAGCCTTAGCAGCTGCCTTAATTGCTTATATTTAACATCATCAGCTTATAATGTTCCCACTCCTGGGTCGCAGGCCTCCTCTCGGTGAGACGGTGTTGATGGATTTTTTGGTTTTAGGATATGCCGGTTTCCTCACGTTGTTTTCCTTCACCGTTTTGAAAGCAGTAGTGATGAAATAATTTATACAAAGTAAAGCGCCTGTCTGGGTTCGAACCTACGACGTACAACTAGTGGCACTGGGCCACCACTGCTTTCCTAAGGGGCAATTTTCTTAATTTTAAGAACACAGTCTGATTTCAGTCTCAATCTCTCAAAAATACCTCTAAAATCCCTGCATTTTTGACAAGTTCTTGACATTGATTGACGCTGTGATGAGGTTGCGACTAGATTTTGAACATTTTTAATTACGGGAATCTTTATAATTTATAACCCTTCTGTTATTTTTATAATTAGGTACTAAACAATTCCACATTCTAAAGTGAAATGCGTAAGTAAGTAGTAGTGGTAATTTCCGCGGTTATTTCAATAGAAGCAGATGTTTATCTTCGAATACAAATTGCAAGTGTCATCCGAAGGAAATTGTAATTTAATAGCACTGAAGGCGATGAAGTAGCGATTACTTACGCTCTATCGGGATATTTTAATCGATAACAAATTGCTTTTAGTGGCTATAATAATGGCGACGATGATAGTTTTCTTGTACTGTGAACTTTTCTTATATTTGATCAATAAAACCGTCCATTGTACTTTTCTATTCCTTGGTTTTATTCATCTTTCGAGGAAGTCTAGTAGTACCTAGTTGCCTTAGAAAATTAAAATGACTTCGATGGTCTGAAAATGGTCACAATGAGTGGTATGGATACCAGTTTATTCGACGTGAAGCATGTGAGACTGATTACCGCTTCTCAACATGCTAGGGGAAGGTATACGGTTTTCGGTTTATTAGATCAGTAGGAGTCCGAGATAGCTTTCCATGTTTCACGGATAGATCAATTCTGGAATATCGATGTCTTTTCTACTTTGTAAGTAATGCAGACCACCCATTGTATCACCCTTTGTAAAATTTTATATATTTATGTTCTGTAATTTGAATGGTATACAATAAAGAGTACTATATTCTATTCTAATGTAGTTTTATCCGTTTTCTATGACGAACGACATCTCGGTTCATTAGGTAGGTTACCTATGGTCTGTAGGGTATGATTTAATGAAAGTGTAAACAAACCCTGTTCAGGTTAACTTCTTACGAAATCACTTACTAAAGGGAATTAGTGACACATTCATTTGTATTTAAGTAGAAGGTTTTTACTTCTCCCAATTTTTTTCAACAATTTATTAGTTTAAAAAAACATTATTATATTGCATTTGAAAAATCATCGTCAAAAATTTAGGTTATAAAATTAACCTGAAATGTCAAATGAAAATCATCTTTAAAGTTATTAAAATAAGAATTTCGGGCTTAAGTTTCCGAATAATCAAACAAAGCACTCAATTTGTAAGTGGCACAACAATTAGACGTTCATACCTATACTCAAGCTTACGTTTTCTGATTAATTTGTTTACAGTTTTGACAGATAATTTTGAAACAGACCATACCTACTTGTAGTTCGAACTAACATGTTCTATAAAAGTAAATTAAAGTAAGTAAGTATAAGAATTTCATTTCCGATAATCATATCACTTTTATCGATTCAATTGGTATGTGAATAAAAGTGAAAACGATTTAATTACGAATACTGATGTGGACTGATTGTATCATTGATGAGTGTTAAATTATCCGTCTTTTAGTTAATGGGGTTATAAAACCCTGATTTTATGACGGATGATTATATTAAACGTGGTTTAACCGTTTTATTATACCGTTAATGGTAGATTAGTAATAAATGTAAGTTAGATGATACTGATGTTTGACATAGTTTTCAGTTTTTGTTTATGACGTTTAAGTTTCAAAGTTTTTTCTCGTTAGATACTTACATTGCAAACTTTTTTGGTTATTAAGTTTTTTTGTTCAAAGTCAAAGTCAAAGATTTATTTGCAGATAAATATGGTTACAAAAGTTCTTACGATGGTAATATAATAGTAGCTTAACATATTCAATCATAACATAGTGACATGCAAATTTTTTGGTAGGTTTTTCGGTTGGTGGTATAGGTACGATTAGGTATATCATTTAGATTTAAACTGAAGGAATTCTTTAATAGTATAGAAGGGATTCTCAATTAGCCACCTGTGTAAAGCCCTTCTGGAGCGGACCATTGGAAGTTCTTTAATTTGTTTAGGAATCTTGTTATAAATCTGAGTACACATAGGGTTTTGTCTCAGAAAAGTATACATTTTTAAACCGGAAGTACCGACTGTACCTAAGTATTTTTTCAATTATAAAACCATTTTTTTATTTAGCCATTAAAGTCCCACTGCTGGGCAAAGGCCTACTCTCTTTCCACCTCTCTCTCTGTCCAGAGCTGCCAAGGACCAACCTTTATCAAAGGAGTCCATTGTTTATATTTTATTTTTCAGTGCAAACCAAGTTAAACTTCTAGCAACAACAATGTCAACCAATCAGAAAATAATTACAATTTAAACAAGCCACACCACTCACGACCGTAACCTTAGGTATGTGTTTAATTAATTAGTTAATTGACTACTAAAAGCACCTTAATTACATGCAGTGTTAATTGTCACTATGTCATGTTACTAGTTACCTATCTATTGTATTAATTTGCGTAATGAAGCAAGCGCAGTCACTGCATAATGTAGGTAAGCGTAGGTATGTTACGATACATACATGTATGAAGGAGTATGTCTGTTAAGTTACAGGCTGGGTTTTAATTGCTATATTATTTCATTTGTTTAACTATAAACAAAATAAAAGGCAGACGATATAGTTGTTCAAATTATCCATAAAGGAGATCCATCAATATAACCCGCAAAATTCAGTTTCAAATAGTCATAATTTCACGAAATAGTCTTATATAAATAGCAATAATATAACACCAAATAGGTATATCATTTCGAAAGCTAAATTGATGATATAAATGATTCTAATTTAGTCATTATTTTATCATGATTGCCGCGTAATGGATTTAGATCAATGAAAACGACAATGTAAGACGGCGCCAAATTTTGCAAAAAAAAACCGTAATGAAATTTTGAACTTCGCTGGCTACATTGAAGGAACGGAAGGAGGAAGGAATTTCACATACTGACCGTCTTTTTGTAGGTACCTAAATACTTATTGATAGGTAATTATAAGCTTAGAACACAGTAAGAACTTTTTTGTTGAATTTTCGAGTTCTTGGTGAAGTTTCTAGTTCTTTCTGTATTCTGAGATGATGAGTATCTATAGGTCAAAGATGAGTGGACATTACTCATAATCTCCAAGGACTACCTATTCCATTAAAAGCAATGTCTTGTATATGTACCACAATTACTAAGAAGTCCTATTAATCCAATGATTAATAGGACTACTTAGTAATTGTGGTGGTAGTTTTAGTACCTAGCAGGCTCTGCACGATGTAAATAGTATTACGTAGATAAACTTCAGACTAACCACTAAACAGAAATGTTATCAACTCGTAAACTAAAGTCAGGGAAATTAAATTCCTAAGAAAAGTGTCATACATAATCAGCCTATAATGTTCCCACTGCTAGGACACAGACCTCCTCTCTGTGAGAGGTATTGGTCCATAATCCACCACTTGGGCCCAGTGTGGGTTGGTACATGTCACATGTCTTGGAATTTTTGGTTCTAGGACATGCCGGTTTCCTCACGAAGTTTTCCTTCACAGTTTTGAGAGCAGTGGTGATAAAAAATCATTTACACCAAGTAAAGTGCCTGCTTGGGTTCAAACACACGACCTTCAACTCGTAAGTTATGCCCGTTACCCAGTGGTAACGGGCATAACTTACGAGAGCAGTGGCAGTCCAGTGACTACCACTGCACTCAGAAAAATGTCATCCTACAGCATTTTGCCGTATTATAGCCATTTCATTTACTTAACAGTCAAAGAGTAACAGTTTTGATTTAAATATACGAACAATTAAAGTTAAACAATTAAGGCCACAAACTTTACATTAGGTAAACATCCAAGAAGACTATTATAATAACCCATACTGTTGGGGCGTAACTCCCAACAGTAAAAATGTTATGGACTTGTTATGTAGGTAAACTTGTAAGGTACGTTACGTTATGTTATGTAAATAAGTAGACGAATGATTTCCCTTGATGGATTTATTGCTACTGAATATAATTACTAATTACACAATTGTCCCACTTAAATGCTATGTTGGAGGACTGCACAGCTAAACAATATTGATGTGCATAAATGAGTGTGACGTACAAACTACCGCAAAGGTCAATGTAGAGCGTAGCTCGTACACATACTGTTGCCTAATTGTTCTCATAAAATTACCTACTACTTATTTACGATAGCAATAATGGCAGTAGGTACGTACACCTCTGCCTAAGCCTTCGTGGAAACCGGGCGTAATGTTATGTGTCGGTACAACTTATTTATATAATGAACCAGGTATAAAACGATAAATTAGGTAGTTACTACTTTCTGCGGGTACTCATGTAGTAGGTACCTACTCATATTAATTAGGGTAATTATTTAAAACTATTTATAGTATACGATTCGTAAATTACTAGGTAGGTACAAATAAATTGCTAAATTAAAATAATTACTTAATTAAACACAATAATATTTACAACACACCAATCAAAACCACAACCGGATTTTAACTCAAAATTCTTCTAAACATTTCGTAACAAATTCAACCGTTCACTACCGTACCCTGATCGCTTCATGCCTTTTAAACTATAATCAAGAGTACGGGACCAATGATTACAACCATTTCAAGTAGACTCTCACACGATAAAAGGTACTAAAATCACTGATAAATACCGAGAAATTATAATCGTCTACGCTCAATCATAACGAGAATCATAAGTTTTGTGAGAAGAAGAATCACGAAACATTGATTTGGGGATGTCCTTTTCACAATACTGTTTAGTCTGTCTGTGTTATTCTGTGTTGTAGTTTAAGTACTAACACACACGCTGGATCATTGTTGTCCGAAAATAAAGAAAATAATAATAATGGGTTAATAACAGCCAATGGGTTAATAGCCAAGAGCCTCGACCAACACCTCAGGCGGCTCTCTCGCAGCTGGATCAAGGGCTTGATTCAGAAAGCGGTACTTCTGGACACGGCTCGCATTGTAAGGAAGTTCCTCTCTCTGGAGCCCTAACCGCCGGTAGCTTGGACCCTGTTCCCGATACCGGTGGGCTACTATTTTTTATATTTTTAAATGTTTTTTTATCTTTTTGTTTATAAAAATATTTGAAAATGTAATTTGTAAGTATTTACGTGAAATAAGGAAATAATAATAATAATAACGTAGTTAACCTTTAATCCATTCTGCCTAGCTAACTATGTTACTTGCTTGCGGTGCTTTCCCTAACTATGTTGGGGTCGACTTCCAGTCTAACCAGATACAGCTGAACTGACACCAATATTTTACATGGATCGACTGGACTGAAATTAAAACCCTTCAAAATCTAGTCGCAATCTCATCTCAGCAACAATCAATCTCAAAAACTAAAAATGTAGGGATTATAGAGGTACTTTTGACAGATTGAAACTGAAATCAGACTGTGAACATTCTTCAAATTACGAGAATTGCCCCTCTGACCTATACAACCTAATGACTGGGTAACAGGATATCCCTTGAAGACTGGTTGTCAGACTTTTTGGGCCTCTAACTACCTGCAAGACTGTCTAATAATAAGTAATAATCTACGACAGCCGGGACCAACGGCTTAACGTGATTTCCGAGACACGGAAGGGCCTCGATATAATATATAATAGATGGTCACCCATCGACAAACCGACGGCGACAAGCGTAGCTTCATCTTATTTATCATTGATTTAGCCACGAGCCCCTCAAAACGAGCTCAATCAAAGCATAGTTAATTGACGACGCTGTATTTTCACGAGAACTGTGACCCAGCTAAGGCCTACTTAAACAGTCGCAGGCGCTTTATCGGGCTCGAAAATTGTCGGAGGAGCTTTCGAAATAATAAATCTCCCGACGGAGCTATGGAACGGGCGATGAGCAGAACGTTTAAGGAACAATAGCTCAGGAGTGGGCGGTACAGTCCTACTGTTTGATGTAGCTCTGAAAGCCGTATTGATAGCAGTGAGATCGTATCACACAGTACAGTTAGCTGCCAATGCAATCCGATCCGATCTGATAAATCGTAATGGGCAATTGTTGACACCCACGTTAAGATGGTGGTTGCTTAATCGTCGTTTGGAAGTAATTAAATGTCTGTGGGTGTTATTCTCTTCTGTGGTGTGAGACATGGTGTTAACAAGGCGTTATAAGCGTGAAAACCATTCATGAAGAATATCATAGAAAAAAATATGAACCTAACAATTATACACTAAGAGATCTGTGAGAAAAAAAATCAAAAGAATTTCAAAAATATCCATCCAGTGCATGTCAAAGTGATTAGCGATTTTAAATCGATTGTTTTAAAAAATCGATAACAACGTATGACGAACTAATTAACAATGTCCAATCAATAAACCCCACTTAAACAATATAGAAATAGCCAATCAGTCACGCTGATTTCTTGGCTCCGTACTTGAAAAAGTTTGTAAAAAGCGGGACCAGTTTCCCGTTAAGTAAGATAAAGTTGAAACTTGAAGCGGTCGTTTCAAAAGAAGTGGAAACATTCGAGAAATGCCGATAGCGTGTCTGCGCCCATTGATTCACTGGTTAACCAAACCTTATGAACCGAGAACGTAAAGGTTCTGCGCTGGCTCAAATTAAAATTACAACTTTTAGGCTATGGTTTTTTTTATTTTTTATATGAGTACGTTAGAGTACATAATAACATAGTCAGTCTATAATGTTCCCACTGCTGGGACACAGGCCTCCTCTCGGTGAGAGGGAGTGGGCCGTAATTCAACACGCGGGCCCAGTACGGGTTGGCAGATGTCACATGTCTTCGAATTTTTTGGTTCTAGGACATGCCAGTTCAGTATACAAATATTTATCAAATTTAGAAACTAAGTTATGCTACTCAACATATAATTATTTTTCTATTGTCAACTTTTGATTATTTATTAATTTTTAAATACTATTTTAGCTCTTTTCGCCTGAAACACAGGATTACCTAGTTCAGGCACGTAAGTCTTAGGAATATAATTTACATTTAAGCAAAACTGTACTAATTTTCATGCCTTATAATTTTTTTTGAATAAATATATTATTATTATATTAGTTCCCTCACGATGTTTTCTTTCACCGTTTTGAGAGCAGTGGTGATGAAATAATTTACCTTCACAAAGTAAAGCGCCTGTCTGGGTTCGAACCTACGACTTACAACTCGTAAGTCGCAGTCGTTCCCACTTGGCCTCCAGTGCTCTCACGTTACGTTAGATTATAACCTCAAAAAACGATGGCTGGACTGTATAGAGAACACGTTGCTAAAAAGGCGGTAACTCTGAGATAAAGACTAATAGAGAAGTTGGAGAAAGAAAACATGTTGTGGCTACCCCAAATTAATTGAGATAAGGGCAAAATAATGATGATGGGACCATTAACAAGGGGCCTATTTACATCTTGCGATGGCACGATTGGCGCAGTGGTTAAGCGATTGACTGCTGCGCGGGTTCGATTCCCGCACGGAACAAATATTTGTATGGCCTACAAGTAGTTGTTCCGGGTCTGGCTGTTTGTGTATGTGAGTTTAAATGTTTGTAAATGCACCCACGATACAGGAGAAATTCCTAGTGTAGGGCAACGTTTTTAAAAAAATAAAAAATAAATCTTTAGACAAATTATTTTAAGAAAGAAAAAACTTTTTTTTTTTTTATTGAAGAATATTGTTTTTCACCATCAATATCTTCAGCAAAAGTTGTCACTTACAAAATTCTAAGAACAATAGTAAGTCGACTGCTGAGTAAGTTTTAGTAAGCTGGTGGCATTGCCTTTCTTATACCTATGTAGACTAGTCTACTTTTGCTAATGCCGCAATTCTTTAGCCCTCTTGGGTGCTAATCAAATCACTTAAAAGGTCTTGGAATTTATAACAAAGAAAACAGAAACTGTCGTTAAAGATTGGGCTAATAGCATTTCTTACTTATTACTGCATATCTTAATTGCAAAACAAAGTGCCCCAGTACTTCTTAGCTTAGTTAGTACAAAACTAATCGCAAGGTACAGCAAGCGTTGTAAAATAGTAACATACCTAGAATTAAAAATAAAACAAGTATGGACATAGCCCCACTTAACATTTCTAAGTATCGAAGCCAGGAGTCGAATTGTGAAGAAATTTTTGGTATAAGTCCCGGCTATCATTCGTGGATCTTTGACAGCGGTTAAGGGTCGTCAGAAGCCGAACTCCACACAAGCAACCAGTCAACAACCAGTCAACAACCAGTCTTACCAAGAGGTATCATATTACCCAGTAACTGGACCGTCGCTATTATCATTTATCGCGTGCTACCTTTATGGATAATAGAACGATTTTTACAACCACCAAATGCTCAAACCCCTCGTAAATACACTACGTGCCAAAAAAAATGGGTCACGTATTTGTAGGGTAAAATCAAACAAAATCTGTTACGTACTATCGGACATTACGTACATACAAACGTAAAAAGCATCAGTTTACCTATAGTATTTAGTCACCTCGGACAAAAAGACAAGAGCTTATAATTACTTAAGCACATCTCTACATGGGCTCCCGACTTGTTGGTATCCCGATGATTTGTGCATAAATTCATTATTGTCACTATATTTTATTACCAAACCCATAATTACTTATTGCCCATTGTTTTAGCTATTATAAAATGCCACGCTTGACAGTTTGTCTATGTGAGTCGAGAGTACAAATGCCGATGAGTTTTTGTTTACGAAATATACAAGTACCTTCTAGGTATACGTACCTATTTTTTGAAATTCACTTTCTGCTTTTGTCGTGCTTAATAATTTACTTAGGTTAGGCTGATTTATTAAGGTTGCTATCAATAGATTTCCCGATTTGGCGTCTAAACTTTATCGGTTGACGTTCAAGAATTAAAGCTACGGTTTCCAGGTCAAATGGTTCGCTGCAGTACAAAATAACATGGATTGTTAGAAAATTGAATAAATTAATGTTTGCTGTTCGTCATTTGTTTACTTACCTTGTTTTTATTTTATTTGCAGGTAAAATGAGTAAGGACATCTGCAGAAGTTATTGACCATAAGGTATGTTGTTTTAATGATATTTCTTATGTACCAACATGGTTAGGTCTAACAAAGAGGGTCCTTAAGTTACAAGTTAGCGATAAACATTACTGAACAAAAAACAAATGAAAAACCATAGAGTCTACTTTACGGATCTCAGCACACACTGTCGATATGCATAATATAAGGTTAGCTACTGTTGTCTTATTTATCAAGATTTTATAGTTACAGTGAATTGTAGCTCCTTTTAAATTTACTATGTAACAAAAAACAGTACTTAAAAGTACCTAAAGGAGTTATCCTTGTCTGCAAAGTTCAATATCAACAAGACAATAAATTCTGGAATACGTCTGGATATTTCGAAAGCTTTTTATTTACTGTCATCGGAAGTCACGTCCGACATATTAATTGGCTAATTTTCCAGCAGCTGGTAGCACATGAAGTCCTGTAAATTGTTGCAAAAACATATAATTTATGTGGCCTGCAGTGTAAGCGTGCAATGTATGGCGTAGAATTTGTAGTTTTTTGGGATATCGTATCGGCCTATAGACTTTGTAAAGTAGGTATTTTATATACCTTTTGTGAGGCTAATTGTTTCTTATCGGACCTATTATTTTGATATTATCTATGAAATGTGCATTTTATTTCCACAATAGCTGGTGATACGGTTACTAATTTTACCCTTGCAAAAACGTTTCATGCACAAAAACAGACACCTTGTGTAATTTTTACAACTTGATAAAATGGGACTAGCTTTTAGAAAACTATTTAATTCTATAGCTTTTAGAATTAGATAGTTTTCCAAATATTTCCAGCAAAATAAAAAAAATTGAAAGCTAAGGAAAAAGTTCCTACCTATAGATCCTCAATTTTATGCTTCATAAGTGACCAGAAGGCCTATTCTATTCTCGTAATTTAAAACGTTCATAATCTAGTCTCACCTTGGCGACAAACAAATGTCAAAAATGTAGGGAAATTAGTGGTATTTTTCACAGATTCAGACTGACATCAGACTGTGAACATTCTTAAAATTACGAAAATGGCCCCTCTGATTCGTTCCTTAAGCAACCTTATCATGTTAACTTAACCATAAACTAAAGTTTAACCCTTTCATGGGAACATCGAGCCCAGTAGGTGTATAATAAGAGAAAGCCTGTTCAGAATAATGGCTACTTATCTTGTTACAGCTGATTGGACATACATTAACGAAGCACCCACTTGTCTGTACATCGGTAATCTGAGCTAAAGTTCAAGGCATTCGAGCTACTTACCATTAATTTTCATTGTATGGTAAAACTATGGGCAGCCTGCGGATTTACGTGAAGGCATTGTTTTACAGAATCCTTGGGGGAAATGATTTTAACCTACATCAATCATTTTTGGAGTCAGTGGTGGGCGGCAACCCAGTGGTATCGGCCCGGACTTACGTATTGAAGGTCATGGGGTCGAACCCAGACAGGTGCATCTTTTTTTACTTGTCTACGCTGTCCCACTCCTAGGCCAAGGCCTCCCTCAATCTTTCGCGAGCCCACGCATCCTCCTTCCAGGTTTAACGGAACCTATCCAGCTGGTCCCGCCATCTCCCACGTGGTCTGCCGGCAGCCGCTTTACTTTGTGTAAGTAATTTAATCACGACTGCTTTCAAAACGGTGAAGGAAAACATCGTGGGCAAAACGGGCTTATCCTAGAACCAAAAATTCTAACACATGTGACATTTACTAACCCGCACAGGGCCTCCGTGATTGATTATTGCCCACTCCCTCTCGAAGACCCAGCAGTGGGATTATTAAAGGCTGTTTAAGGAACCATTTTTGCTATTACATAAAAGATTTCCTAGATACATAAGGAAGAGGTCATCACTCTTTTGTATGTATCTTATAAGCCCCATGCATTAACTAAGTAACGTACTTCCTTATGTTATTTTAACTATAATGTTTCTCTAGACCTGTAATCTTGACAGTTTAGCAAAAAGTGGTGAAACAGAAAACTTACTTAGAAAACTTTTCAACAAAAAAAAAACAACCTAAGTACTTTCTAAAAACACACTACGAAGTGAAAAATAACTCTAATTTCGGAAATCAGTATCTTTAGATCAGTATTATATTTTCAAAATCGGTTGACAATTGACGAAAATATCGATGGACATATTTACATTTTAAAAAAAACAAAAAAAAACCATAGAGACGAACTTAAAACCTCCTCATTTTTTAAGTCAGTTTAAAACGGAGGTATCAGCTTAAGATCTCAACACAATCTACATTAAAAACACAGTTTAAAAACCCCAAAAAAAACCAGCTCATTCCATGACTTTTTAATTCAAAAGCGTAGTACCGTAGGCGTTTATTAAAAAGCTCTAATTTGTTCGGAGCGCGCGCGCGGGCTAACTTTTGAACGATTGTAAATCGCACTCGCGCCTGCTTTATAGCACCAAGTAGCCGCCTGATGGCACGCTATGCTCCAACAGCCACGCCAACTCCATTATTTTAAAACTTTACCAACCAACTGTTTAATCTTCGTCGCTTTTAAAGTTAAGCATAGTTCGCTCTAGGAGTTTTGAGACGGGTGAAGCAATTTTAAGAACATGTTTCAGAGATAAAAGAATTTAGGTACCGAGCATTGAAATTAGGTTTGTGTTCAAAATCAGTAAATTATTTCATCACCGCTGTTCTCAAAACGGTGAAGGAAAACATCGTGAAGAAATCGGCATATCCTAGACCCAAAAAATCGAAGACATGTGACATCTGCCAACCCGCACTGGGCCCGCGTGTTGGATCACAGCCTGTGTCCTAGCAGGGGGAAAGCTATGGGCTGATAATGTATGTAAGTATTTGTAATCAGCGGAAAATGAGTACCGCCAAAATGTATACCTTCTCGGGGACATCAGTCAGTAATTTTGTAGAATAAAAAACCACCGTTAATAATACTAATATCAAGCAGGTAATTCTTATAAGTAGGTATGAAACTGAACCGCATAAATTCCGGGTCCTCAAAATTCGAAGAACACAATAAACGCAGCCATCGACGCCTACCACGTTCGCAAAAAACGACAATTTCGGATCCCGATGATAAACTGGTTTCCGAACGGGTAATTCGTCTTATCTTCTGTCCCTATCGCTCTCACACAAAAAGTTTACGGTAAAAAAGAGATGCAAGCACCAGGTAAGTTTAACCGGCGATTCCAGTTTTATTTATTTCTTAACTTGTTGCTGGCACATAAAACATTTTTCGATTTACGGGCCAAAGCTTGGGTAATTGCTTTAGCATCGGACTTGACTAATTTGCATGGTATGAATTTTAAATATGGCGGCTGTTAGGAACGTAAATAAATTATCTGTTGGCGCTGCCTGTCTTTATATTTGCGAGTCGATGTGGACCCCGTAGTTGGAAAGGAGAAATGTAGGGTGCGTATGAGTTTAGGGCAAGTTTTTTTTAACAATCTAGGGTTGTCTGTATTTACTAAGATCTTCTGTAGTCTTGTACTTACCCATAGACAGACACGCTTAGCATAATCAGCCTATAATGTTCCCACTGCTGAGACACAGGCCTCCTCTTAGAGAGAGAGAGTGGGTGGTAATCCAACACGCGGGCCCAATGCGGGTTGGTAGATGTCTTAGAAGATTTAGTTCTAGGACATGCCGGTTTCCTCACTATGTTTATGAAACGCTTAGTCAAAATAATTTTTTATACTTACTGCACACAGACCTAATTAAGTTATCCATTTTTAATGGAAGTATCTCGGAACGTTCCTTAAAAGTTTTGAAATTGGATGAATTATTTATTTATTATGAAGATACGATGTAGAACGCAGGTACTAGAAACCATAATGTTTTGCATTAGCTGCATTCTGTTTAGGTATAAATTACTGATGCAAGAGCTCGTATGTATCGTCTTGTGTACACAGAAGTTATTTACGAACCGATAATAATAACGATAAATCAATGTTCATTGTTTTAGATTAGAAATTATATTACTTACAAATGTATTTCATGTTGTATACCTCAATTTATTGACACTATCATACATTACAGGCACTTAATCAATCGGCAAATGATTCATATAGGCGGCGAAAACCCAACAAATCAAATACTTCCAGTACAGATACGTCATCATTGCATTAAGCGTAGTTAATAAAGCTTAGCACAGAACGTACACCACGGTCCGAAAATAAATCGCGAATCGAATTCCAAAGACGCTTTTAAATCATGACAATACCAGATACAGTGCGCGTTATCAATTAGAACTACTTAGCCAGTTAAATTTTGCGCTCCTGAACTTAGCTACTGTTGCTAGTTGTACAGGATTAAGATTGAAATTCGCTTGGCAATTAGTTGGCAGATAGTAAAAATGTGTTGGTATAAGGATCGCTCGCTTCGGGCACGTAGCGCGTAATAAATAAAGGAGAGGAGAGTTAAGACTCGCCGTGAGCGGGACTTGTTCCTTATCTGTCCGACTGTGTGTACTAGGCCGGGTAACCCTACACCGAGTTAGATACTTAGGTACATCGGAAAGTATATTGTTGTATCTGTTTACTGAAGATAAGTGTTCAATCTTTAGGGAAAACAGTTGTAAAGAATTGAAGAAAGTTTTTGAAATGAATGAGTATCAAACTTTTGAGTGGATGAGCTTTTGTTGGTGAACTAGATATGTTAGTTATCGAACTTCGTAGAAGTCTAATCTTGTAGACTTTCCATTTTCTAGGAAAATAGCCATGCCATACGCCACCACACGAATTAAGTAATAGTTAGCTGGTTATTTGTAACTGTGAATGATTTAATTTTGTATCAAGGAGCATCTCCCTATAATGGTAAAAGGATAGCTCCTCTGCTAGTCTCGTCATAAGGGAGGTTTTTGGGTATCCTGATTTGTTTGCTTTTGTTTTTTTTTATTATTTACCCTTCTGTTTTTCCAGTGGCAACGCAAAGAAGGGAGAAGCTCAGTATCATATGGATACTTTATTATGGGTCAGAGACCACACGCTCAATTACATATATTTATAAATTGCAAAAAAATAAGCACAAGCCTTTAACAAGACAGACCACACCATTTTTAAGACTGTAACGTCGATATTTACGACGTATGAAACGCAGACAACGAAAATGCAATAAATACTCCTTGGAAGCGAGTGGTTATCAATAACACGATGCAGCTGGAAAACCTGCATTAGCAGATGTTGCGGTTTCTTATTTATCTCGTTTATACCAACAACCGCGCGGTTTGCAGAGAAAACTCATTACAATTTTTAAATAACTGTCCATGAATTTCAGCGGACCCACCAACCGTCTTACACGTAGGTGTAAGAAACCAAAATCCCAATAAATATCTATACAAAATGTCAAAGAAGACTTATAGCTAACATTATTTCTAATAGATTCGCGACCGTTCTTGGAAAAACGACGTTCAAGATTGAGTCTTTGCCCCAAGAAATAAAACTTGAATTTGAATAGACGCCAGTTTGGCAAGCAACGGGGTGCCGGGCAGAGGGGCTGATTTATATTGGAGCAATGCAGCAGTGGAGTAGTGTGCAGTTAGTATTGATTTCCATTCGTAACGCCCATCCCCCTCCCCTCATGCATCTCACCTCACGCACCGTCACAATGGCAAAAGGCCAAGTATCCAACACTGGCGACATTAAAAAAAAATATAGCCAAATAAAGAATATGGAATGTCTTCGTTTAAATTGTGACACGCGATGTATGCCCGCGCACACGGTAACCTCTATGCTTCATTATCATCAAGCGATAACTATCTTTATTTCTAATCTGGTAACGTTTAAAATTGGCTCAGCAGGATAACACATTCAGCTCGCGTGTAAGTGCGCGTGTAAGTCTAGTGAAGCCGTGAATTGCCTCAGTGAGTCAAAACTGTTTACCAAAGCAAACGTTCCCACTGATTGAAATCGGAGGAAAATTCGTTCACTAAGTAGTTGGACACTATTGAGTGAACGTTTATTTGCGTTGTGATGGTCTCGTTGATCGCAAGAATGAAAATTTGCACGTAATGAATTGTTTAAGGAATATGGTGGCGTTTTTGATAGTTTTTTATTTGGATTAATTTACATATTTATGCTAATGCCTTACTGAAATATCGACAAAGTCAAAACTGGATTGTTTATGCTCTATGGAATTTCATAACATTAAACTCAAAATAAATGCTTGGAATATTTTGTTGCGTTAAATTTCAGGAACTAATAATTAAAATAATTTCAGCGAGTTTGAGTTTTTAGACAAATAAAGGGCCATTTTAGTTAATCAGGCAGGCAAAGCGCCTTATTCTCCAAATAAATTAACAATACAAATAAAATAACAACAATTCTCTTCCAAAAAAATCTTTATCTGAAGATATCTTCGGCTCGTAGTAATGTCAGCAACAAATAATAAGTTTTATGAACTATATCGCTATGATAAACGCTCTCAGTGGCCTCGACCAACCGACACACTCCCCGGTTGGGGTCGTTGAACGCCATTTCGGTTATGAAACGGAGTACACTCGACAACACACGACTTACGTAATACGGATATTCGAAATTAGAATTTTGAGTTGATTTTTCAAACCTAAGTAAGTTATGTGTTCCAGTTTAAAATATACTGGCTGCAAATTATTATCATTATTTTTTATACTATCGGTCAGGGAGAGGAAGGCCTTTGCCCTGCAATGGGCCAATACAGGCCAGTTAGATTAGATCGGTCAGGTAGAATTTATTTAGGGCTGATTTTACCAAAGTCAGGTATCTTTTAAAATTGACGTCGAACAGCAGTATGGTAAAATTGACAAAAATTCAAAATTTATTTTTAGGATAACACTTATTGTAGGTACAAAAGTTTGTTGAAATTCGCTCTTAGTAGATAAATGAAAACCGCGTTAGTCGAAAGATAACCAACGAAGTTACAAAAATATTGACACGATAAAAGGAAGGTAGGTACTATTTCATTAACTTTAATCGAAAAATTATAGACTAAGAATTCCTATAGCAGATGTTATGCAAAAAGCTAATCAAAGAATATCGATCCCAAAGAAAATAGCGCAAATCTACAAAAACGATTTATGTGAGGTTATATTACAGAAATATTATTTACAATTCAGGCACAAGCCATCGTTTCTATTGCATGTTGCAAATAGCAAACTGCAATGGCAATTTATTGGAACTTGTCAGTAAATGAAAAAATATGTTCCACAATTCATTTCTGAACAAGTTTCCCTAAAGCATGTTTAAAATGATTGAATTACCGTTTTATTTATAAACGTTTCCATGTTAAAAGCACAGGTAATAATTTATTGATATTTCGTATATTTTTCCGAAAATAATATTTGTAGTATTTAAGAGAATACTACAAATATCGTGTATGTTGGGTATAAATCAAAGTCGCGGGTAAAAATAAACCACTTAAACGAGAGGGCACGAGCTTAATAGAATGACGTCACTGAGTGCTGTTTAACGATTGGTCGGTATTTTTGTTGTACCTACCCCCCCATTCCTTAATACCTAATGGACAGTATGTATTCTCTAACACCTTATAATTTGTTCAAGTCAATCCTGGTTGAAGTACCTAACTAAACTAAATATCAATGTGTAAAATAAAAGTTTGCCCAATTTTTGTTTCATCAAACACTGCTTGTGTCTACGTCTGTCTCGCTCGCACACTAACTGTCACTTCACATAATTTATTAATTTTTTTCCTTACCAAAGTTCTGTATTTTTATCTCTTTCTTATATCATCTGACGTTTCATACCTAACCAACTGCTTTAGTCGATTGTTTTATTTTATTTTGTACTATTGACAGTGACACAGAATTAGTTATCATAATCAAAACATACATAAATTAGAATTTAAAGGTCTCCAGTATTACTTTAGGGGTCACGGCAAAATATTAACCTAGTTTTTATTGTGATATTTTTTAGGATTTCTGTACAATTCATAAATAAAATATGTTGAAAACTTTTGTCCACTTCTATACTACGGATCCCTTGTAGTAGTTCCGGTTTCCATGGGTTCATCGCTGAATGTTGAGTTCGTAATGTGCAGTGGGACATAAAACGATTTTGTGGTTACTACATTTTTATACAATACTGGTTTGTTTTATAGGCACTTAAAATTAGCGACTATTTTTAAATATTTTTTATAGGCACTTATAATTAGCGACTATTTTTAAATATTTTATATAGGTACTTAAAATTAGCGACTATTTTTAAATATTTGTTTATAGGCACTTGATCACTCATATAGTGATCAATTTCAGAATAAAATCTGTGTGGAAAATCTATTTTCTTAATCAGAACCATTTGTCACTATTTGGGAGCCACCAGTACCTATTCCCCGTCTTTATACAATTATACCTAATTATGTACTTACCCCGTTATTTATAAGCGTTATGTAGGTAATGATTAGCGGTTGAACCATACATCAAAAATGTATGGTTACATAGTCGCTAATCATTACTTAACTTTAAGGAACGTTTATAAATAAGCCCAATTGTGCTTAAGACACAATTATAATAATTGAAGATTTTATAGTTCTATTTTGAGTAAAAATTCTCCGAATAAAACGTAATATACATAGATAAGTTAACTAAATCTTCAATCTAATTAACTACTATGGAAATAGAATTTCATTAGTCTCATTCTGAAATCAACTAACCCAATCGCCGGTGTTAAACTACACTGCCCAAAAGACGTTTTATTTCAGTGCTTCCGCTGTTTTTTGTCACCAACATTTGTCACCAACTTAAACCAAGTTCTCGCATAAAATATACACCAAACAAAAGTCGGTTAAAGTAACTACTTCCGCGGATTAGATCCAGGAACAAAGAAACAAACACATAAACTGTCTTTATAGCCCATATTAGTCTAGATCATGGGCTCTCACTCAAATATATATTTTGATCTAGTCCATTATTTTGGTGGTAAATAATTTGAGATGTATTAAAATAGTTTTGATGAAAGAAAATTATGAGGAACATTATGTAGGTATCTCTATTCAGCGTGGTACTCGGTCAAGAAAATCTATTTACTTTTCAGCAAGAGATTGAATTAAAAATAAAACTAAAATATCAAGAAAATAAGTTAGTTTATTATTTAAGTTTTCCTTTAGGTATTGTCTTCTTAGACACTGTGTCTACGTTTCTCATCCAACTCTCTTATCGCAAGGCTGCTGGAAGAGATTTCTGTTTTAATAAGTAGAAAAGGACCTTTGGATCTTCTATCATTAGGTATACAGGGTGGCAGGGAAATCGACGCGCAACCTGTAACCATGAATTAAGCACATAATTTTAGACCCCCTAGTGTAGAAATCTTCTGTCGGTTAACAAAAAAAATCTACTGTTTCATAGGAAAATGCAATACCTACGCGGTCAAAATGTATGGAACAGCTAACTTTTTTTTTAATAACCGATGAAATCTATCGACGTGAGGTTGTTTAGAATCATGTGCTGAATCCATGGTAATAGGTTGCGCGTCGATGTCCCTGCCACCCTGTATATTTTTCTTTATAAAATGTTTTGTGTGCTCATAAATCCTACTAATATTATAAACGTGAAAGTTTGTATGGATGAATGGATGGATGGATGTTTGTTACTCTTTCACGAAAAAAGTACTAAACGGATTTGGATGAAATTTGGCACACAGATGGTTTATAACCAGGATTAACATATAGAATACTTTTTATCCCGATATTCCCACAAGATCGAAACTTATGCGGGTGAAATCGCAGGGCGCAGCTAGTAGATACACAAATATAAATAGGTACTATTGGTTAATAGGTACCTACTAGCATACTCTTGTTGATTTACTACCAGGTGTATTTATCTATCTATACACATATATACTCGTATAGCTCATAATATCAAAGCCAGTCAGCGGGGCTGACTACCCAAGAAAATCTGAACGTACATTTGGGTGCCAAAGGCGATAGTGGATGCTTATTGTTCCCATTCTATCTCAGATTTTGCAATCAGCAAAACCTCTGCCCAACAAAGTGACTATGGCCTCCGCGATCAATCATTATCACGGTCATTCGCAGCACATTATTTCCCCATAATATCAATATTTTATCTACAGTTCTACACGCATAAGACTAAAATAGGTCGCTCTACATCTAGATACGTATTACGTCGACCTAGTGTCAACGCAGTTAGAGTTATAATTAGAACTTTAGCAACACCTGGACCCAGGCTTGACATAAATTAAACACGTGGGTTGAAACTGACATTAATGTCTGCTGTATGTGGTGTCATGTTATACTGTGCCTGTAGTCTGCCTGTGGCGTGATTTCCGTGTACATTTTAAATCATTTGTAGGGTGATTAGCAGACGATAAGAAGGTAATTTTTTGTAGTTGCAAACCAAAGTGAAAGAAATGATTTTTATTGTATTTCTCTTATTATAACCATGGAGTATTACAAAATTTTACATTACATGTACAACTCGTAAATTCCCCGATAAATATCTCAGTGACAAACGTGCTTATACCGTTTCGATGGCGCGATTACTTGTACATAATTTCATGGCTACTATATTTTCGTCTTGAACCTCTGAGGGCATTTCGCGTTTTATATGTGGACTCGCCGTAAGTCACGTAGACCGTAGTTAAGATAACTCACGATAAATCAGATTTACGCATATGTAAAACTGAAGCGATAATTTTCACGTCCAATAAATACGTGGTCTTACCTCCGTCCGTTTTCACAAGTGGCGTCACGAAATTGATGCAGCATTCGATATTTGAGAATCGAGAATCTCGATTCTCTTCATAATCGGAAGAGACTGGGGGCGCGTCGATTTATTTTTGAAAAGAGAAAGCACCGAAAATATCGAGTTCGTCGACACCCGCTCTTCCGGGTTCCGTATTATATGCTAAGGTTTAAATAAATAAATACGTTGCGTGAGACATTGATTCTTATCGCGTACCAATGAGATTTATTCGGGGCTTTCGACCGGATTTATCGTGTTACAAGGAACCCGTTCCGTGCCTACTTAGCTCAGTAAATAATGCCCAACCGAAATTAATGGTGTTCTTTCTTCAAATAGATGACTAAATACCGTGCCTCACGTTATCTTGGTAACCAAGCCTTGTTTATAATGGGTTCCTTACGTAATCTAAGCTTTGGTTCCATTAAGACAGTGACCCCTACTATTGCATTATCGTGTTTCGGTGTGCTCAAGTACTCTTGTGTATTTACTGGCTGATAGTTTACGGATGGACTACATATGTCTTCTACGTAGGTACCTAAAATTATTTAGTACTATGTCTACTGCGAAGATAATCATGAACTTATTTATGTTTCTAGAGCTAATGTAATTTTTATTATTCTATAGGTGTCGATGGTATTTTGTTTTTATATTGTTTGAGCTCAGTATGAGGCCACGTTGATTGCGGCATCAGTGGCGTTCGATAGTGCAAGTGAACGGGTACTTAGGGCACTCCTGCTGTTATCTAAGTCTTATTTAATCTAAGGGCTGATTTTTCAATAGTCAGATAACTTTTATCTAAGGAATTGATATTGCGGCTGGACAGATTTTGTATGGAAAATATGTCAAACTGTCACTACTTATTTATTCTTCAGATAAAAGTTATTTGGTTATTGTAAAATCCGAGCTAAAAGAAACAAAAGTGAATAGGTAACCCAAGCTTTCAAAAAGATCTTTTTTTTTCCCATAATCTATCAATAACACAACAGAGGTAAACGTCCAAAACAATATCCCGTATAAAAAAGGAACCCTAAACATTAGTAAAGGCATGCTCACACTAAGTACTCTCACAGCAGATGAGCAGAGTCAATGTCAAAACATTGAACACGGAACAGCGCCAGCAAATGGAGACGAATATAACCACCAACCAGCCTTGAACAACAATTTGTTTCTCAACGTTTTAAGGCAAGTCAGCACAGTGTGCGTTATCGCAGTTATTTGTGGCCTACGATATTAAATACGACGCACAAAATCATAATTCACTTTAATGTATGGACAGCAAAATGTTGGAACGGATAAGCGTTTTCGGAGGCGAAATGCTGTTTAAGTCATGTTGTCGATGTAGTGTGTTGTGGGTAATTAATTTAATGGGTTTTTTTATGATAAATCGTGGGTTTTATTTTCTTTTGCCTACTTCGTTGTAATCTTCTTCTTTCTTCCTCGTGTCGCTGCACGACTGTATTATATATATACTTATTAAATGCTGTTTACCCAAAACTTTGCCACTTCCACGTCGTTGTCGGTGGCAGCGCAGAGGTCACTTTGACTGTATGTTTTGGGACACAGAGGGCATGATTTGTGACATGGGTCCACAATCACACCCTGCTGCCGTTTCGTCAAGATAGACTTTACAGGTTGGACGAAAAGGTTGGAAGAAAAGTCCGTCTCCGGACACAAGTAGGAAGATTTACATCTTCCTACTTGTGTCCGGAGACGGACTTTTCGAGCTCGTTATAATGTATGCGAGTATGTGGAAATGGCTTTTTATATTCAAACATGTTCAAGTTACACACATAGCTGTAACACCATATTACACTTTTTTTTTTTTTTTTGAGGATGGGAAATCATCAAATGACTCCTCCCGCTCTGGGTGGAGCAGAAGGGAGTGTCAGACTCTTACTGACTAAAACCCACCCGTGTTCCTTCCTTAGCCCTTTATGTACCAGGGCAGCGGTAACCCTTTCGGACGATCCCGCTACCCCGGCAGGCTTCGGCCCTGTCGGGCCCCGTCAACTACGCTGACATCTCTCTGAGGCGCACGTGGAACACTTACGCGCCGTCCGGCACGGGCCTGGTCCTGATCGGACGGAGAGCTACCCATTGCTCTCCGCCCGCAGGCCCGCGCCTACGGTGGCCGGGAGTCGTCACGCGGCTCCCGACGCCCGGAGCGTCTCCCTCGGCGGCTGAGGCGTGAGGATCTCTCCCTCGCCCATCCCGCCACCTCCTTCGCTAGCATGACTGCTTCGCAGAAGGAGGTGACCACCATATTACACTTCAAATGCTGTTTCCCCCAAAATACTATTTTACTGCGTACCTCCAACTACATGCATTTCATATTATTTTATGTCCACATGCTATACATTCTTCAACATCCCCACACAAATATTTTACAAGCCAAACCTTCCGTACCCGTTAAACATTATTCTAAAACATAAACCGATTAAAAATCCTTATCAACACAACATCAGATATATTTATGATTGTATAATAAATTATTTGACTAAATTCAACAACCGCTTTACGCACGAGCGGGCTCATTTTCCCCGCAGTTAATTCCTTTACGTGACTTATTAGTTAGTTGCCTTCCAATAGTGCACGCACTATGCCCAAACATGAATAGATTTATACCCTAGCCCAACATATAACAACGGCTTTGTAACCACGCAGCATTATTTACCATTTATTTTACAATCCATTGAACTTTCTCATCGATGCTCGGTAAAAGAAGCGATCGCGCTCAAAAGATATAGCGCAATGTATATCGGAATAAAACTCGAAATTTCGCACCAAACAATTTCGCAGAGCCCACATTATGTACACACATAGTACATACAGATTCGGTACAACACAGAAATCCACTTACCCCGTACAGTGGGGCCCTTAAGAGTATCACGTTGGCTGTTTACAAGAAGGGCTCAATTTATTTATTCGTTCATTAAGCAGCGAGGCGGGGGATCTCTGCGAGAGACGAATTTTAGGATAATGGCTGTATGGTGTGCTTATGAGCATAGATTATTAAGGCGTATGCGGTTGATAGTGCAAAAGCCGTCGAACAAATAAAATTATACCAACGGCTCTCATTAACTTTTATCGTTATTTCGCAGCTTATAATTTTTTGTGCACCGATTTCTTTTCAAGTAGCAATTCCAAATTTTGCCCCGAAACTTGGAATAAAACGTGCACGATGTATTAAAAGAAAGATTTTTTCTAGACTCATTTTAATAGCTAACAAAATTTCACAAATATTCCGATCAAAAAATCCGCGATCTGCCGCAGAAATCGATTTAAAAAATCAGCTATATAAAAACTATTACAGATAATAAATCAATTACACGAAAGGTTAACGAAACAAAAACGTGAGAAACCACAAATCGATTCATCGCAATCGATGGCTAGTTAAAATCGAATCGTCGCATAAACGGTATTAAACAAATCGTACCAGAGGTTCCCATTCCGTAGAAGGTGAGAGACAAAAAAATCTTGACATTTAAAATGAGAATCTTGCAGTAGGTTGAATTTTGTTGAGCGTTTATGGTTAGTCTATGGCTGTGTATCGAATCGAAGGCTATAAAACTGTACGCTGTTTTATAATTCTGCCTTATAAAGGCGTTAGATTGAATTTGGCATGTAATTCAATAATGGTGTCGGAACACCAGCGGCACTCACAATCTGGCCCCGACTATTAAGTGCAATCAACGATTTGATACAGAGAGATTGACCTTTGGCTATGAAATCGCGATGCAACACCACGAGGATATCGTTATGAAGTGTTAAAGTGAATCGTTAAACATTTAATTCGGGACTTTCAAAATCATAAAACTTTACAAAAGTTTGCTTTCTGAAAAAACCCCGTCACGAAAAGGAAAGTTAATTAAAACTTATTTCAAAGTCGTGATGAATGTATAATTAGATTTGTGAAATTTGTTGTTTTATGAGTGTTTCATTGTTTTCGATAAAATCGAGACAGTTATAAAAACCACATTTTCAACATTTCTAACAGAACTTTTCTTCAGTGATGCTCCAAGCCGTTGTTTCAAGACATTAATAACTTAATCGTACAACGATTTTGATGCTCAGCACCTAACAGTGAAATTAATAGTGTTGTCATGTCGTAAGGTAGTGTGTGCGTAGCATTATAATCCTTCTACCGCCCGTACTTAACTACTACATACTGTACAAGATACACTTCCAAAGAATTTGTTAGCAAAGACATCTCCTTTACGATAATGTTCGATTTTCTATTAAACTTGAAAGCGTTCCACGTCCCACATTCTTATCTCGAATGTTCTACGACATATTTTTCCAAAGTTTCCCGGCGCGAGCTTTCAGGCGGCCGCGTATAAAGCTCTATTCACACATGGCGGGAGATAAGGTAGCTTTCACACCATTAAGCCGCGCGCTGGAGCCCGGGGCTTTTCCAGATTAGATTATACACTCGATTTATGACGTCATTAAAGCTTTGATAATTACTCGGGACAGGCTGCGTAGGCGAGACGCGGGAGGGGCGCGGTGGGGGACGCAGGGGGGGATGCAGGGTGCGCGAGGGGGGCGGGGGTGCTTGTACTGTTTGATTGGATTCCTGGTACTGCGAGGGTTAAAGGATTAAAGTTATGGAGATTAGTTCGCCGCCCGCGGCCGCGCTTCGTTTATGTTAAAAGGTCTATAGAGATATGTACGGATAAGAGATTGGTTATTGCCAATTGTGATACCGTGGCAGGTTTTAATTTCGCCTCGGTTGCGCTCGTACGTTTGTAAATAAACTCCCGATTGGTTTAGTAACAAAACAATAGCTTACGGTGTGAACGCCGATATATCGTGTGATACGATTCGTGAACACGCAAACGATATTATTTACCAAACGCTATCTGCGTATGGCTGATTAACAGCGCGAGCTTCTACGAAATTATCAATATTAATTACTAAGTAACTCCTAGCACGGAATTAATATGTATTGTCCCTACACTCGTGCCTGTTAACATTGTAGCAATTTACCATATTCTGTGTTCTTGGTAGTAATTGCACTTAACGAATAAATTCAAGCTTGTTAAGAAGGCCCGTCTAAAGTGGTAGTGGGCTGGTCAAGTGGTCATTTCTCCCGAATGCACCTTGACTGATAGGGAAGGACGTGATGTGACTGACTGGACACCTGACAAGGATATAGTCGTCAAGGTTGTAAAGGACTGATTGAGGCAATGAAGATAAAATGGCCAGAATTTTTCCGAGAGAAAAGAAGGCCTTTTCGCAGCGCAGCGGTAGGAGAGCAGTGACAAAACCAAAGACAAACAAAATAAAAAACATCTATGACAGTTGATTATCATGTTGACCCCAGAAAGTAGGTTTGATCATTCTATTCTATTCTATAAAACTGGTTGCGTGTCGTCATTAAAGAACTGCACTTCGCTTAGCAGAAACCCTTAGGCTGTGCACGCGATGTAAGTGGCCGATCAAGTATTTAGTCGCCTGTTTTATTAAGTCTGGTTGAAATTAAAAAAAAAAACTTTTGTAGTAGCAAATTGCAATTAATATGGAGTTGAACATGAACATTGCATAATCAGCCAACAATGTCCCCGCTGCTGGGACACAGGCCTCATCTCGATGAGAGGGAGTGGGCCATAATCCATCACGTGGACCCAGTGCGGGTTGGTAGATGTAACATGTCTTCGATTTTTTGGTTCTAGGACATGCCGGTTTCCTCACGATGTTGATGTGAACATTGCAATGCAACCTTCAAAATTGCAACCTGTTTGTGATAAATTAATATCAAATGAGCTACATAGTCTTAAAGTCCCTAAAGCCGGGCTCCTGCAGAACTCCAAGCATCATCCTAACAACTAAATAGTTCCAACGGAAACCCATCACAACACAGATATCTTATAAATTGTTATAAATTGCTCGAAAAGGGATCAATTTTCCCTACACGTGCGCTGTTCAGCCTTTAATATTGTAATTCAAACAATTATGACCGTTGTATCTTATGTATTACAGGCAATTTTCCATCACACCGCCCTCAGGCGTTTATGAAAAATTTATATTTTCTCGGAAACAAAAGCTGTTAAGGCGACTTACTGTTAGGCTTATCTGTTATGCTTGCACATACTTCCCTAGTCGCTTGAAAGCAAAGTAAGCGAGAAATTGTTTTCCTTTTAAAGTGTAGGTACAAGTTGAAATGTTTATGAACCATTGTTTTGAAGTGTGGACTACGTAATAGGTACCTACTGGAAATATATGGGTGGTTTGATAAAAAGAAAATGTGGTTTTGAATGCATGGTCCTTTATATTTCAACTTTCATACCTCGCCATATTTTTTCAGGAAAGTACCCAGCTACTTAATACAACAAATACTGTCCATTATAAACACTAAAATTACTTAAAATCATCCTAACACTAATAGGAATCCTAATTGTTATTTAACCACCCCACTCCGGCTATCCGACCTAGTAAGAGGGTGTTTTAATTTTTTAGTCACTAAATACTTCCTAACCGGTACCTAACTTTTTGCCCGGGCATTAGTGCAGCTATTTTGGCCTGGGACCACCCATCAGGGCCTAATGGGCGTCCGCGAATGACCCTACAATTAAGTGTAATGAGCCGACCCGAAATGCCGAAGCGTATATTTGAATATCTATGGATAGGTAGGTATGTGTTGTGTCTTCTAAGTGCTATAGTGGCCAGAATTGGGTTTTAATTAAATTCATATAACATGTTTTAGTATATTTAAATAGCTCCTTAACTGAGCAATCTCTCTAAAAAATAAAATAATAGTTTGTTTTTTTTTTAAAGTGAAACATTTTCGTCACATAGGGGCATACTAACCTGGTAAAAATGTTTTTCAAAGTAACAGTATTAATATGCATTATGAAAAAATCCTTAAAATAAATAGTTTCTTTTGTTGTACAACATGTTGCACAAGTTGTTGAAAAATGTTTTTAATAGTTACAATTTACAGGCATTAAAAAAAAATTTACGTTATTTTTGTTCCAAACCTTTACTGTGTGCAAATAACGATGACGATTATTACAAATAAGTAAGAGACCATCGACGACTTTTACTTTAAATTCCTATTGAAACAAAAGAACATCGACGTTGATTTTCACTTGTTTTCATACAATCATTTTAATTTTAAATGCCTACTTTGGAATTACCCCACATCTGAGGGGCAATTCTCTTCATTTTAAGAACGTTCACAGTCTGATCTCAGTCTCAATGTGTCGAAAATACCTCTAATTATCCTACATTTTGACAAGTTTTTGACATTTGTTTGTCGCCGAGATGAGACTGCGACTAGATTTTGAACGTTTTAAATTACGAGAATTGGCCTTCTGCTCTGAATCCTATGTAAAAGCAGATGAAACCATCAACTATAGTACCAGAGCAACCCGGAAACCTATAATCCATATTTCAGCTACGTAAGCCATTACGGTCTATTAGCGTCAGTGAATGGTGCATTAAAAGTGTCCTATCATAAGTCCGGTCGCATTTGGCAGCGGCATTGTGATCCTGATACGTCAAACAAACGCGCGATAATGATGGTCGTTGATGTTCCGAGTGCTGTAGGAGCGTTTGATGTTTTTGATCTGTTTCGATTCAAAAATATATGAAGATACGGTCAACCGCACGTCAGTAGCGTCACTTGAAATAGGTACGAAAACAGTCCTTAGAAACGAAATAAACAAAGTTTTAGTGTCATTTCATTAGACACTAAGAAATGCAGGTAAGTAAGTAGGTAGATAGTAGTTTAATAATTACCTAAATGCTCAAAACAGGAAATGGCTGGAAAACAGTTTGACAAGATTTTCTTCATAAACCTCGTAAAACTGTTTTCCGGACGCCTGCTTTTTATAAAGCATGAGAACAAAAAAAAAATGTTGCAAGCTGTGATTTATTATTATATTATCTAGGGTTAAAGTTTTCCGCGGAATCTAATAAATTTAATTTTATGAGTGAAGAAAATTAAGAAAACCAACATTTCCAGTAAATATTGCAGCCTTATAACAATCTCGATCTAAATAAATACGACGGTCATTCTAACAGTAACAGATAGTAACAGTATCTAATCTACTGTCCGTACTACGAGCGGCCCTGTAAGCTTCCGATATTGTCCAGTCAAAATAGGCGATGATTATGAAATGTGGCGCCGATTGTCGCTCCATTAGTCGGCTTTGTGGCTTCGACCAGTACGTGCCCGCTCCTAGATATGCAAATGCACCTACTATCTATATATTGCTAGTGATTTATGTACTGGCAGCACTATAGTAGCTAAGACTTATACGTCCGCCTAAATAATGCGTCATTGATATTGATATTAAAATTGATAGTTGAAAAAAAAACTTACCAATGTTGAAATGACGACAAAAAAAATGTATTCACTGATCGGACTATTTATTTTTATTACTGGCAAACTAGAATAACAAAATCACGCACTGTATACAGCCAAGGTAAGAAACAAACTGAAATATGTACGTAACACAAAAATCAAAATTTCTTTGTTGAATAAAGAAATGTCGTTATTGTACTCATTACCTGCTAAATTGCGCGTGACAAAACATTCATAACAATTAATAATTTTGCACAATTTTACACAAAGGGAGAAAGACTTTCTTCTAAAAAAGCTCCGAAGGTGTAATTATCTAGATACCTTTGTTTCGTAACAAGCCTAATGGTCCGGAACACCTTCGTACATTGTCAATGTTACTCTAACAAGGTACTTTTTAGTGGTTTACGGTGCAATAAAATCGGTACGGACAAGGCCAAACATTGCGGGATTCTTACGGATATTATTCGCAATATATTAGAGAAAGGTGCTCTCAGTATTTTTTCTGAAAATATTTTTTATTACACTTCCTTTCAAGGTTGCGTCACACAGTTAACCCATTTTGAGGCCCAAAAAATGGTTCTTTGTCGCTGTAAGGGTTACATTTTTTAACAAAAACGTTGTTTTATATTTTATTTTTTCGTAACAACAGGGTTCCGCGAACGCGTTCTCTACAAAAGGCTAAACCGTTTTGTTAGCTAAGTTTTTGTTTTGTTTTATCGAAGTTAAATATACGTTTGAGGCCATTGTGTTAGGGCCAGTTTGTTGTTAGCCATTTAGTCTTGAAAAAATCCTTCTTGTGCACGCTTGCCTTCAGATATCTATGAGAGATAATCAAATAATAGTTTTACAAGATCAGTGAGAGTTCAAAGTTAAGTTACCGTTTAACCAGGATTAAGTTAATTAGTGTTAATGAGTTCCCTGATACGCGATCATCGTTGAAGGTAAGGAAAACTCTATCTTTTAACTAATGTAGTCATTTATCTTTTCCAAGTCGTTCCTATTTTAATTTGTACCGCATGTTTATGCCTTCTTTCTTATATCAATGGTTTTGGAGTCGTGAAGTCTTGGATTATATTTCCTTTGTAAAACTGAGCTCTTATATTTACTTAGGAAGTTACATTCAGTAACTGTACCGTTATTTATTAGGTTCTAAGTGCAGTTCAAATGGTCGACTAGTCGTGAGAACATTTCCTACCTTAATGTCACAGTGATCTACCATATAAGGGAAGGTATCAGTTACCTTAAATAATACCTATGTGCCTACATAATAATTACCCATTCACGTCTTCTGTAGCTACCTAAAATTATTTATCAATAACGCGTACAAGGAGCAATAATCGTAATTTTAAGAACGTTCACAGTCAAATCTCAGTCACAATCTGACAAAAATACCTGTAATTTCTCTACATTTTTGACAAGTTTTTGACATTGATTGTCGCTGAGATGAGATTGCGACTAGATTTTGAACGCTTTTAATTAAGTACGGAAATTAACCGCAGGAATTGGCGATTGCTTTTGTGGCGTGATCGCGTTGTATGTCGATAGAGTAGCCTGTGTCCTTCCCCAGGGTTCAAAGTAGGTATCCCCCTTTCAAATTTGATTCAAAACCGTCCAGCCATTTCGGAGATTAGCCGGAACAATCAGACAGGCAAACATTTTAAAATTATTCTTTGTTATAAGTACCTACCGTAGGTGTGTCTTTCATATGCATTAGGTAAAAAGCTGTTATTTTGACATTACAAACAGACATTTCAATTTTATGTATTTCTATAGATTTATAAACCTACTAACCTTTTAAGCGCACAAACACCTACCTCAAGCAAATAAAATAGGTAAAGATATAGCTTTTTAAAACAAAATTTTCCTATTTTCCATATATTTTGTATAATCTATTGAAATGTTCACTGATGCAATATTTATGTCTGTATCAATTTAGGTAACTACCCACAAAACAAGTTTTTTTCTGCCTGTTGATAGTCGAGATTCTAATTCATTACACATTACTGAGTCGATAGACGATGCTAACAAGTAAATTAGAATTTTATCTATAGAAAAAAAAAACTTAAATATATTTCCACGTTTTTTCAGACTTTTCAAGCAATGATTTATGTCTTTGTATATCTGTTATGTGTCGGGTATCCTATGTGGCCAATTACATTTATACATCTGTTATTCAAATTCTATTAAAACGCTTGTATTGTGTAAGGCGTGGTTTTACTTAAGAACACGCCTGAATCAGTTGGAAGTGGCACTCTATTTCTGAGATATCGTGATCTGATTAATCAGTAGCTAGTGTTATCGTTCTAATCAATCATTACCTACTGTAGGTAATCAAACGTAGGTACCCATGTAACTACAGAAATTTTCTAGTCACCAATATCTATCTTAGAACTTAAGTAGTTTACCTAGGTATAGGTACCTACTTTAATATTTATTATCTATTAGTAGCAATGGGCTCCACGTATAAATCGAGGAACTAACATCGCAGGTACGATAAGTCTTAAATTTTGTCATAGGTAAAACGACCTTAACATGTAATTGTGGTAAACATTTGCTACTTTCTGTACTTATTAACTGCTAAACTCTGATTTTTAATTTGCAAAACCAAAATGACAGCTAATTTATCCTAAATAATGTCAAGTTGACAAAAAAGAGTGATGAATATAAGTTGATGGATGGAGAGGGAGAGGAAGGCCGAAGAAAAGATGGATGGATTGTGTGAGGAATGATATGAAAGAGAAGGGAGTGAATGATAGCGTGACGGTTGACAGGGGAGAATAGAAGAAGAAAACGTGTTGCGCCGACCCCAAGTAACATGGGATAAGGGCAGGAAGATGATAAATGTCAAATTGACAAAAAAGATAGATCGCAGCTGTCATTTTAGTCTAGCAAATTAAAAATTAGACTTTACAATAAATAAATATAAAACAAAAAATATCCAGAAATCTATACTAACATAATCATGCGACAATATTTTATATCAGCACCATATTTTGCCAGTTCTATCATAAATATAACCAAGTCCATATCAAGAACATAATGGTGCACATATAAATAATGGCAGGTTGTAAGTAAGCCTGCCACCTTCCAACACCCCTATTAAATAACCCTTTACCATCTGCTGCGGTTTGGGTAACATGAGGGAAACCCGGGTAAAACGGAAGCCTTAACATGTAGACCGGCCTGAAAAACAATATAAGGAACAGTAAAACATAAAATTGTGTAAGGAATTTACATTTATTTAAAAAAAATATATACTGTTATCTTTAAATTATAAAATTGAAAAACCTACCCAAAATTAACATAATTTTGATATCGGTGGTGCATCTTCTTGTTAAAAAATATTTTACACGCGAAAAACCACAGAGAATTAGTCTCGCAGAATCATAAAAAGACCACACAAAATCTTATTTTAAGAAGCTCATAAAAAAAACAAAAAGGAGCTCGTAATTGAAGCCAAAGCCCAAAGCTATAAGTGCTCAATTACATTGCACAACAAAATTGAATCGGCTCTGGAACAAAAATACTACCCACTTTTATTGAACGCCTATTACTAAATGAACGTTTAATGTATTTAATATGTATCTACTGATACATAAATACTGAGGTACTATCAACTTTTTTTTTTTTGGATCCGAAATCATCAAATGACCCCTCCCGCTCTGAGTCGAGCGGAGTAACCCTTTCGGACGATCCCGCTACCCATCAACTAGTCTTGCCTGTGCCTTTGCTTGACTTTTTTCAGGAAAACTGCTTTTCGGGAAAATAATATTTTCATACAATGTTGTAGGTTTGTATTTACCTCAATAGGTACTACTTGCCTACTCTAAGATCATATACAAGTTTCCGAAGACTCCTGAAACAAATTGCTATTAAATAAAAACAATTATATTATCAAAATCAATGAAGTCGGTATGTAGGTAGATACCTTCTACGATACTTTGTCCTCAAAAATGATGTATTTCATTTTTTGCGTTGACCTTTTCTTACGTCTTATCTTACAAAAATACTACCAAAGATGATCCCCTGAAAACTCAAAGTTCATGCTCGTTACTTAAAACCCTTACTGCCTTTAAATATAAACATAAAACAAACCGAACACAGTCTTTATATAATATCTCCGTCTTGTCGTGCAATAAGTTAAGGCTTTCTTTAGTAGTTGTGCATCGTGCCATTTGGTTGGCTCGGGGTGCGATGTCGGGTGGTAGCAGCGGTTTCCAAAGGTGCAGACCAATGATCAATATTTTTGTGTGTGTTATCTTCCTGGAATTTGCCCTCGGATTATACATATTCACTATCAGGAGACATATGAACTTGGCTCCAAGGTTGCTAAGGCCATCTGAAAAAAAAAATTGTACCTAAGTATCGAATATTTATCTACTGTTTTGTAAACGATGTAATGACCCGATTTGGATTTCTTATTAATATTTTTTTTTTCATTTTTGACTGTTGGATCATGTTTAATACATACATATATACATACACATACATATATATACATGCATACATACATATTATCAAAAAGATTTTTACATTAAGCCGCTGTGGTTGAGTTTCTGGAGTTTCACTATTTTCTTTGACTACAATCTCAAAACTCGATTTTTCACTACCGATAAGTAACTATTACTAAACCTTTGAATTCTAGCCCCTCTGTTTACCAACATATGCATACCACAACACTGATAAACGATTAACACCACTCTATATTTCTTTCATCCTTAAACAATAATTCTATCAAAGCAAGAAATTAATTTTCTTGCCACAGTGTAAAAAATAACAGTCTCATCTACAAATTCACACAGTTTTTCCTACCGTTTTTGTACCGCGCAGTGTGTACATTTATTCATTGGGCATGAATTATCCAACGAGCGAAGTGGAAAAGCTAAATCAAAGAAGCGAACATCTGCATTCCAATGAAAGTTTGAGAATCAGCCGCGTTTAGCGACTGTGTTACTATGGTAACACGAAGAATTGTCGTTCCTTTGTTTTACAGTGGGATTTTAAGGCTAGGGAAATGTCTTTTTAAATGTTTATGGTATTGTGTGTAGCCTATATTTTTCATCGATAGCATTTTCATAACTGGTTTTCAGACTTTTTCATTTGAATATATTTCAATAACTTAATCATTTCCTGGTGACAGATTAGGATGTCATTTTATTTTTGAGTTCGGTTCGGACGGAAGCTTGATAGTTGCTTTAAGGGTCTTACCTTACCTACCTATCTAGTTTTTGTTTTACCAATGTCAAAGATACCTATGTAATTTAAACACCTTCACATTTTATACTCAATGGTACCACAAAACCGGTATTCTTCCAATCATATCACAGCCCGATGCTAAATAACATCCAATATAAATCCTCAGGCAACCCTTAGTAAAGGTCTTTAGTCAGTCCCTCCATAAGTCAGGTCCTCGTGTCTGCCAGCAGATAGCGGCCCCCGCACCCCGCACCCCTCCGCCCACATAAACTTAATACTACATAACTCACACTTGAATAAATTATTGCCAACTTATTCTTGTTTGCAGAAACCCTTTTTGCCTAGTCTTGTTTATTCTGTGGCGCGAATATCTGATCGTGTGCGTGCATGACTGATGGTAGTGTAAGAATAGTTAGCGTTATTGGGTGCGATAATTGGCTGTATAGTTTGTATGAGGAGTATGTTTCTACCATGCAACTTGGTGGAGTGTGGTATCTGATTTTGGACCTAATGTAATGCCTGAAGGATGAATAATAAGCTTGAGGAGTCGAATGTCTTTCTTTTGTCTTGCCTTTCGGCCGATATTTAGGAGCTAATAGGTTTCTTATGCATCAGCGGTTAATGCAAAAAAAATGTTCTTGCCGCCATTTTAAATCAGTCAATAGATCAAGGGTAAAAAGGTCGATTAAAGGTTACCTTACTAGTAGATTTTTTTGGTGATTTTTCTCTTTTAAACTAATTCGAAATGTTTACTAAATATTCTTTATAAAAACTAAAAAGTCAAGGGCCTCCATACTTTAGTTAAGAAACCGGTAAAACCAATAAATTGACAACCTCCATTTAATTTGATTTTCCAACTACCAGTATCTTTCATAGTACTTTAAAACAGAAGTCACATGTTTTACATTATTATTACTCATGAATATTGATTGGCCAAAGATTTATAGGATTTCCAAAGAAAAAACATACATTCCGTGACGACTTTTAAATCGATATGTAAATACTTAGAAATAGGTATACATTGGTAATATATGCTGTCTCAACATACCTACGTGTATGTTCTCCATATAATTTGTGTAGAAAGATTTTCTTCTTTACAGCCTTTTTACTCGCTAAACAACTGGCAATCAATGAAACAGGTACAGCGGTCACAAGATTGCATTATACCTCATTACGCCTTCTGACCGCTTTGCATGGTAACAACGTCTCATTAGGTATGCGGTCTTAAAAATTACTAATGCACATAGTGTTTGTTAACACACTGAGTGGTAATGAGTAGTTTTCATTTTACTCTTATTATATTACAGAAGCCATTTGATTCTGAGACTAGTTTTCAACAAGGCAACCGGATTAAGTAGGTAGGTACTGTGTCTTCTAAATTTTCACATGCAGACGTGTACTTTTATGTTCAGTCAGTATTGGAAATGCGTGCAAGAAGGTCAAATGAAGATGCCATTAAAGACAACAAAGAAAATAAGTTAAATAACCAAAAACATGTCATGGCTATGAAATAACTGTGGTTCAATAATCTTGCTTTGTATTTCTCTTTTTGCTACACTAGGTCTTAGTGCTAGTGTCTTTATTTCCCAACAACAATAGAAAATCCAAGACCTAGAGAACAACAAAACACAGTACTGAATCACGCTAAGTGCTAAAGAGTATATTCTCCGTTTTTTTTCCAAAGCAGCACCGTGAGTGGGCACAGGCAACGATACGAAGGGCCTTTATCTCACCGTGATGTATACTCTGTCACGACTGGCTTCGGACGTGACCGAAATGCGAGCCGATTTATTCTGTTACTTAAATAACCGCTTGGACTTTGTTTTGATTCGTCATTCGAATTTTTCGTATGTTGTATGTTTCTTGTTTTTTTTTTCTCTTTTATTTATATGAGAACCTCAAGGCTCAAAGTGGGGAGCGTCCGTTTATCGAATTAAGTGCTTAAATATGGTAACGCTTTTGTTTTGAATTATTCAGTGGCGCGTATCCTTTCGTTATTCTCTTGTTTTTTTAATGTAGATACAGACCTTAATTTAATTCGTAGAATTGTATACCCAGACCTTCAAATAGTCAACCGATAAACAAGTCCTTTTACGTTCCAATAAATAACAAGGCGGATATACCGAACAAAGATAAAATTACCCACAAAATACATAACAATCTGCACCAAATACCGTCCTGAAACACAAAACCAGACAATTAGCAGTGTATAAATCAGAATGCGCACATTCCTTTATCCTGCTCCATCTACAATATGGTGGTACTGGTGGTAGGCAGTAGGCTCGGTTGTTAGGCTGTGCCAGCAACTTATGGGCACTGTAAAAGGATGTTCCTTCACGACAGGGTACGATAAAGCTACAAGGCCCAAGGGTATTGCGACACGGAAACTGGAGCTTTTCACTTGTTCTTGTAGCTCGCATCTATGTAGGAACTATAGTTTAGGAGTGGGTGTTTTGTTTAGAACACCTTGCGCTGGCACGAGTTATGGGGTTTGATAGTGGCTTAGACTTCCTAGGTACCTAAGAATTTCAGGAACATTTTCATCGGAAAACAACAAAATTTACAGTTGAATAAAGACTGTATCCCACATTTTTAGTTGTTAAGACATTGTGACTGTTAATTGATTCCAGCAATGCATTTATGTTACTTTATTTTGTAATGGCATAATCTTTATGTGTCCTTTTCGGATAACCACTGAATATCAGCGCTGTGCTGTGGGTCCCCCTACAGCACAGTAGGTATCATGCTGAGTGGAATCCTTCTTGTCACAGTCATGACGTGCCGCTGTCCACTATTTCTGTTTTGTGCTCGTAATTATAGATCTATTTTGTTTATTTTTCTTTATTAATCAAGTTTATGTGACAAATAAATCTATTTTTCTTTCTTTCTTTCTTTCTTACCATAAAATTATCAATGAGGAATTCAAGCCTCTTCAAAAGATTGCTAACATAATAGTTATAGGTATAAGGTACCTACGTATAAAATGTATGAAAGGCGTTTAACCGCAGTAGCCTATCAATATTCATAAACTGCACCTATATCAACATACAAGCTAAGTAAACACTTATTCAGTAAATTGACCGCATTAAAATTATAGTCATAATCTTGATGGATAAATGTATTGATTAGCAAAACCATTAAGATAAGTCATATTCCGTTTCTGGCAAAATTAAGCACTCAGTGCCAATCCTAATTAAATGCCTAGTCAATTTATTTCATATTTATAATCGAATTATCGTCCATTTAATTTTGTAGTACAAGGGCCTGATAAAATTGCTGATCTATAAGCGGTTTTATAATTTTCATGTAGCTCTTTACTGATCAAATTGGTTGATTATCATTATAATTTACACTCTGTGTTTAAAAACTTCGAATTAATAGCTCTGAGTCTCGACAAATGATAACAAACTACAGGTGAAAATATCTAAACGAGACAGGTGTAACATTTAGTTAGGTAGGTAAGTATTACTTTCAAGAAAAAATATAGCGTGTCTAGATATTTTTCTCCGCCCGTCAATTAGCAAAACAATTCAAGATATACAGCTTTAAAAAAACACAGTAAAATATTAAACACGTACCTAATCAAAAAATATAAACGTACTATCAATAAGTCACTCTCCCTTCGAGAAATAACAACGCAAATTGCGATGCAATCAAATGCGTCCGCGCTGTTAATTCAACGACATTTAAAACATTGTTCGAACACATTCAAATATGTTTTAAAAGATACTCCAGGAAATTATGCCTTTTATGGAGAAAATAAGGTTCAGATTACATTGGGATGGACTGTGTTGTAGGCTGTTTTATGTGTTGGAGCATAGGTAGATTTATAAGACACTGAACGATGTGTAGAATATTGTCTGAGGTCCTGACACCCGTGTTTAATGTCTCTGTTCCAATGAGATTCCACTGCGCAAATTATGGGAACAATGTCGGTTGATTTCTGCCACCTCTGTCACTTAATAAAATTGCCCATAGTTACAGCGTTTTAGTGATTATCCTGTCTTAGATGCTGTCTTGTTGCAAGGTTCAATATCTTACCCTTACTTATATTAAATATGCACAGCACATTTGAACTGTTTTGCTAATTATTTTCTGATTTCGTAATAATTGATTTTAATACATACGCATTTATCTAATAATTACAGGCGCTAAATGGCTATTTTTATATAGCATACACAGTCAGCTGTTTGTACCTCACGCTTGTTAAATTCAATGGAATGCGTGTGGTAAAGGACGGGATGGCCGACTCCCTTTTACCAAATTATTCACAAAAATGTTTTATTAATTTAATAAAAAAACCTGCAAATTAATTAACATGATCTTATATGTGTACAAGGTATAATAAGTAGCGTAGGTCCCTAGTGATTTATAAAGCAAATATTATTTTTTAAATAGTGCTACGTGAGACTACACACGTTGCTAACACGCGAAGGCAAAACATTGTCATGTAGATTCCTACCTACATACCTACTGAACAGTTATTTGGTCATCTATCAAATGCTTGTCACGATTAAATAGTAAATCAAACATTGCGTAGTGCCTAGCCGAAAAATCCATGGCAAAAATTTGCATGACAATCCACATCCTTTTCTATCAGTCAATCCAAAAATGTCTCTATAAATGAAGCAATAGACATAAGGCCAACATTATCGTAACCCAAACCACATTTGCATGCGTAATTTAATTCAAGAGCAACGTAAACGTAGTATGAATCATTGCGAACTCGCTATTTAGGCTCGCGATAAATTCCTCTAGGCGTTTAAAAATAGCTGGCACCGAAAAAATCCAGTACAATGTAGAGTAATCTCTTCAAGGATCAAGATTACGGGGTATAAAACCTACCATACACGAACCTCAAGTGTTAAGTGATTAACGATTAAATAATAAGCCGCCGCACACTCGTAAAACAAAGATTAACATACAGTTACGGGTGTAAATAGCCTATAACTTTGATTTTTACGACTAAATAATCGTAAAGGAACCCTGGTAAAGCGGCTGTATTAAAGAGGTGAGTTTGAATGCGGTGGCCGAGTGAAACTACACAGTTTTGAAGTCGGGCGGTTTTTAATCGCGGACAATGCAAACGGGAGGCCCGTTGATGCACTTTTATTTTACGACGCACTCATAACATAAAACGGTGAATGTCTCAACAAGGGTTATCAGCCATTTGAGGGACGGGAATAGAGTTATAACAGTTATGTCGGGTATTTAGAGTCTTGAATTTATTTGAAGTTCTCTTAAACTTCACAGATGTCAGATGAACAGATGTCGCGAGAACATCAGCTGATCGTCGCATGCTGTTAATAAGCGTATTTTGTATAAGTATGTGGGTGTCTATCTGTCTATCCGGGCTTGGAAGCGGATACCAACAATATAACTCGTCCTAAACACAGAATGATATACCCTGTTGGTCTAACCACCTAATTTTGCTGCGTCCGCACACTGCGCCCATTACGGTTTCCCTGGGCCAAAATTCCGTGTAATTAAACAACTGAAATTTTAACAGTATCCAGTATAAATTTAATAAGGATGGGCTATTAAGAGTGTAAATGGACCAAATATTTGGCTTTCGCCAAAAACCAAAATGGGGTCTGCGGAACGGGCCGCTGTGTAAGTTTCGATCGTAATGCGGTGCCACTGGGGGACAACATGTGTAAAATATACCTATGGGCACACCAATTTTGTTGTTCTTTTTTATTTTATTTTAATTACCTAACAGAATTTAAGTTGAAATGTAAAATATGTAGAAGAACGTTGAGCTCGGATTTGAATTACAGGTTGAACTTACAGTAACACTTAATTTATCATACGCATTTGGGCAATTTCAGCACCAAATCCAGCAAAAATACAACAGAAACTGTCAAACTCCCACGTGTACATGTAAAAGCAAGCAGAAAATAAAACACAATACCTACATCAAAAACGGAAACAATCAAAATAACAATCGCCTAGATTTTAATTGAACAACGGAACAGAGATTCTCGGCGAGTGCCGGGTAAACGCCGTGAATCGCCCAATAATAATGAAAGTGATGGCTGTGACGCCGTCGCTGTATCAAGCGGCAGTTTTGGCTACATAAACAGCCCGTATACTACCCTATCTTGTACAAACAGACACCTAATATAACCCTTAATATGTAACAATACGGGCTATTTTCGTACGTCGCCAGTATCAAGTTATAGGAAGTCTTTGTATAGCGACCCCCTCCAGTGTGGCGGGAGGGGCCGGGTCGGCTCACACGTAGACAAAATGGCCGACTTTTTTGTCGCGAGCGATTGGGAACGCGCGCATTGTGTGTAGGCCATACGGAGCGGAGCTTAGAAATTAAAAATATGGTGTTCAAATATTGGTTGTGGTTTAGATTTGTTATCTATTGGATGTTTGATTGGTAGATTAATGGCTGTGTCGTGTGGATTTGTGTGTTTAGGTTAAATGTAAAGTTTTAGGATTTTATTTAAAGATGTTTTAGGCTTTAATTTGTTTAATTAGTGTTTTAATATTTTTATATAGGTAGTCATTTGGAAACCTAAGGTGTCTGCAAACAAATATTGTAAATACATTTTTTACTATTGAAATTTCACAGGGCAAATAGAAAAATAATCAGGATATAAGTATTATTATTAAATTAGGAACTTTAAAAATGCGTGAGTAACTACTTTGTTCCAAATAAAAGACATTACCTATATTATTTTTATCGAATATTTTACTCTCCTAAATAAAATCATTCAAATGTCTTCTGATTTCGCTTATCCCCTACATATACTACTAGGTGCTTGCCTACCATTTATTCTGTAATACCTAAGCCTAGAAGAAGATGGCGGGACGAGCTGGAGAAAACAAAAGACCAGTGGTCCACTTTAGCCCCGGATCGAAAGAGCTGGAAGCCATGGGGGAGGTGCCATTGCCCAGCAGTGGGATGATGCAGGGTAACAGCAACCTAAGCCTTCATTTTACACTCAGTTGTAAGTGTAAACGAAAAACAAAAATGCCTACCGTAAAATAAGAAAATATTTCCACCGCCATGTAAACCAGTCTCATGAAGGGTGGGTGCGGGTATTTTCAGCCGACGCGACCGGCGCCGACTGCCGAGTCCCGACCGTCTTTTTTGTTCCTATACCTCCACCTTCCACTTTCTAGTCACTATTCGGTACTTATACCTATTGTAACAAAGAATAATGCTATTCTTTTTAGGAATTTTGAATCATAGATAGGACAATCAACCCTATCGACAAATTACGCCTAAAGTTTTGGATCAAAAGTCATTTATTAAAATTAGGCTGAGGATCAGCACTTTTCGAACACCAAAATTACAAAAGGCAGTTCCCCAAAACGCCCGCCATTTACAACTTCCTAGTGCTTTCGCTGGGAAGAAGAAGTAGCGCAACAAACTCCCCAGCAGCACAGCTGTCTGTTCAGTTAGAAAATACTTGATACAATGTCAGTACCTTCGGTTTTTGGCTCCCGGCGGTATGTTATAAAGATCCTATTCATATCTATTTAAGAGGTAAACCTATCTGCCCACCTATGAATAAAATTTGCTTTATCACGGTTTTGTTACAATTTTAATAAAAATTTAATAAACACTCATTGATTCAAAATAAAAATGTAAATCTCTACCTTGATTGCATTTACCTATCTACCTACTTACCTAGATTGTCTGGCCATACAATAATAATATGACACCACAATAAAAATAATAAATGAATGCTTACATAGAAACACTACAGTAAAATTAGGTACCCAAGTATCTATGATGATTGGACAGTCGTTACGGGCAGAAGTCTGACAACCAGTCTTACCAAGGAGTATCGTGTTACGGAGTAACTGGGTTGTGGAGGTCAGATAGGCAGTCGCTCCATGTAAAATACTGGTATTCAGCTGCATCCGGTTAGTCTGGAAGCCGACCCCTACATAATTAGAAAAAGACGAGGCATATTGATTGATGATGATTGGAAAGAATTTTAGGTACTCACCAACCTGAATAGAGTTTGTACCAATATTTGTATCTTGTATTAATACCTTCCTACCTATGTCCCATTCTGCTGTGCTGTGGGTGCTGCAAAAACAATTTTACTCCCTCTAGAGCGCGCTCAAAGAGCAATTCTAAAGGTTGCTACCTTTCACCCTTTTAGATTTCCTACGCACCAACTCTACATAGAATGTAATGTCGTAACAGTAAGGCAATTATTTATTCTAAGCATAGTACTGCACCAGCACACTGCACTTCCTTATGATCCGGTACCTTCCGACAAGAGAAGGAAGGACTTGGTTTGCATGAAGCCTCAAACTAAACATGCGTTTGCTAATCGATTTTATGTGTTCTTAGGACCTTTTCTATATAATAGACTCAACAAGTTACTAAGCTTCTATAGTGTAAGCAATAAAAAAGTAGTACAATGTTATCAGAATACTTAGCGATACCTACTTAATTACACAGACACAGAAAAACTTCTCGAAATTTTGTCATGATTGAATTTATTCCCTTGTATTTACTTTTGATTAGGTATTAATGTACTATTGTGCTTTTCGGCAGAGTTGTTAAACAATTATTTTTATGCCAGTTTATTTCAAAAATTGAATACCCAAATTTAATTGAAATGTAAAGTGATGGCCTGAAACCCAGGTTTGAGTTAAACCTAGTTCGGGTGGGTCGTTACCTAACACTCGAATTCCGAACCATCATTACTTGCACCTGTAATAAAATAATACTTTCGTTGTAGTTTATTTTTACGCACTATAATTGTATGGGAAATTTGCCACTCTTGGCTAAATGTACCTACCTACACCTTTTGTAAACGTTTTTATTAAATAAATAATATTTATTATTATTCTCAAACAAATATGTAGGTACTTAGGTATTCTAAAGCCACCGATGCCATTCTTTACAACTTAACTTTATAATTACTTAGACCGTCGATAACTATAAGGATCTGCAGTTGTTTTTCTGAAGAATGCTACCATAAAACCAATAAATATCTCGACTACATGATGGATAAAGTTTATCAGGGAAAAGTTTTTGAGTAACTGCAGCAGTCGAGTCATTATTTACTTTTATATGCAGGAATGTGTGAGTTGGGAAATTCTATAGAAGCCCGTTCAACCGCATGAATCTATTAAACAACATACATTAACAATTATATACACGAACTGAAATTAATTTCTCTACAACAACAATAAGATAAATAATCAAAAACCAAACAATTGAATATCGAGAGAACAAGCCAACAAACAATGGTCTAACACAATCAATTCAAATAAATCTACTTATTCATTCAAACCAAATAAATTGTAGGCGCGATACGAATAAATCTCGGAAATTAGAATAAGGAAACTGATATTAATTTTCATGGTGTACAAAGGCACGTTACCTATAGAATACTAAGGCTTTAAACTATGGTGGTCCTATAGGAAATTATCTGTGAGGCAGCGTCCCATTGTACTGGCCCTGAAGACACCTATCTACTTTATTCCTGTTCCATTGGTGTTCCTGATACCATCCTAGTGTATGTAAAATACATTCAAATATGAGTGGGATGGTACAAGTTTCTATGTACATAAATGGTTTTAGCAAGGAAAAACTGCATGTACCTACATGTTTCTTGCTATAATTTTCTGCCTGAATTGGTATTGGAATGCTTATTCCTATGATATCTGATATGGTGGTTTAGGACAGTTTTTGTTCTCATTCCAATGCCTTAGAATACATGCCATTCCTGACTGATGGGACTCTTAGAAATTAGCATAGGCAGAGCAAGATTAACGACATGCAACTGTCACATCTTGGGAGATGCTGGGAAGCAACCAATATGGTGCAAAGTGAGGACGTTTATGAATGTCATCCGAAGACCTGCAAACGGTTGGAAAATTGCCACTGCATAATTAAAATGAGTAGGTTACATACCAAAAACCAAAATATTATTCCGTCAATTGCCCATGACGGCTTAAGCAAGAAAGCCTTTTTTTTTTCAAAACAAAGAAATCCTACCTACTGCCTCAGTTTTGATTCATACATTCCCAGCATAAAGAAGTTGACATTGAACCTTCGTCACAATTGCCATGTAACTCACGCATTTGCAAACAATTACATCAGCTGATCGATGAATGTATTTTAATTGGCCAACAGCAGCACGCACTCTATCTCCAGGAACAAGCCAATTTGCAACCTGTAAACGGTGGAAAACTATTCATTGCATGCATCCTCACTTAAGCTAATAAAGTGATGTATTCCAAACAGCCTTGAGAATCGGTTACATCACAAACGACATTCCATCATAGGCGTCACTCAATAAACCGCTCACGCGATCCAGCAAGCTATCGAGTGTGAAAACAAACAATGCGCAGGAGTTGAATGTTAAACTATAGCGGCGCTGGCGCACGTGCTGCCGATATCCGTCGAAATATTTATATTTTTATTTACGTTTTATGTCCGGGGTTGCGTCGGCGACGACGAACGAACGGCGCGAGCCGATACGATGACACCCGAATAGAGGCGAGCTTTTTTGGGTTTCCATTACATTGTATGCTGATTGATTTCGGATTGTGAGGTCCGTTTGGTTGAGTAATTTTGGCTATTTTCAGTGCTCATTTTAACGAGAAAAAAAAGTGGTGCTTAGTTCTATTCATTTGAGGCTTCTAAAAGCGGTGTTATGGATCTAACTTCAGCAAGTTAAGCTTCTAACATCGCTGGAAAAGAGTTAAAACTTTAAGTCACAGCTAGATTCTTAGGCAATATTATTTCAGAACGAAGAACTGTTCAGCGTCTGTTGTGAAATGCAATTTGACTGTAATAAATTGACGATGGGATTACCTATATGGCCCTGAATCACACGACTTTCAAATGCCAAGGTAGACACTTAAGGCTATTTTAACCATTAGCTGCAGCTTCATAGGATAGCACATTTGTAGGTACATTTAAACATATGCGAACTAGCAGATGGATTAGTTATGGATCTCAATCAGCATTGTGAAATACTTTTAGTTTTTTTCAAGATTCTAATTATATAGACCATGCATTTAATAATTGTATAATTAAAGAAAACAGGATTAATCCATCACGGTCAGAATAATAATGATGATGATGGACAGACTGGGATTCAAATGTGGTGATTGCTATCTGACCTGCACCCTAATTGCGTAACACACGATTAATCGGAATCGGTTTCATTTTGATAGTTCAACAACATTCATTGCCTTATTTACGTGTTGAGCAAACAAATTTTTCGAACTTATGAAGCAATGGATTAGCAATTTGCTTCAAAATAATTCAGATTTCGATTGATCGTGTGTTACGCAATTAGGGTGGTGGACTAACCTAATGCAAATTGGCAGAGTTTCAGTTCATGTCAAAGTCAAATCATTTATAGTAAGTACAAAAAATATATTTGATTCTAGCCGTGCCTCCAAAAGGACCATGAACATGAACATAGCCCCATGAACATGAGGCTACAGGACCTAGTGCGAATTTTGGGGTTCATTCGATTAATCGAGTCTGGTCAAACCACGCTGGGATCGGTGCAATTCATTCATTCAGTCATTCATAGCCGTCCCTCCAAAAGGCATTTCGTATGGAGAAGAATGGGCAAGAAACTCCACCATTACTCTTTTAAATGACGTTGAAAAACCAAATAGAAAATAAAACAGCTGTAGATTCCATAAAACAACACATGCTCATCGATACAAAGTAACAATATTATATTATTTGTATAGAAACATACGTCTGTGAGAAGATAATAAGATCACCAATATAACTCACTTGAACTCGATATAAAACCCATTAAAATAATTCTATTACAAACGCGTGGGCAAGTTTTTAATCTGGAGCCACTTAATCCAACGCCCGTATTGGTCGCACTATATAAATAAAAACGGACAAATATATCAAGTGTACATCTTCAAGACAACTAGAAAAAATTAAGTAGACACATACGCTTTCAGCAAATCTACTGCAATTTGTTCAGCAAAAGAGGTCTTTTTAGAATGGTTACGTGTTACTGCAAAATTAGCTTTCCGACGGGACGTACGTGATGACGAATTTAAATTGCCCAATCAATTTTTAATTTGGTTGCGTATAACCGAATATGTTTGGTTTGTCCTGTTTTAACTTAGAAATCATTTTAATGGATACAGTAACTGGGAAATGTGTTTTCTTTGCGGAATATTAATTTATGGCTGATGTTTTTCGTTGGCAAGTTCGGTTATGGATTTGGATTGTCGCCAAGATTGCCCTTGATTGGCTAAATAAGCATCCGGTGTTGGTATTGATGTAGGTGACTAGTAGATATGCACCTATAGAACCTAGGTATATATAACTACTTATTATGTTCTGTGGTGTTGTGGTATTAATTTGGTGGCCAGCTGATAGTTATAGTTTATTTTATGTCAAGTTCCATATGTTACAGCCGTTTATGAAGAGATTCTGTTGTATTTTTAGTGGTAGGTACCTATCTAATTGGTTGGTTAGTAAGTACCTACATCTGACTTCTACTGACACCTAGATACTTACTTAAAAATAGTAGATAGGTTAGGTACCTACCTTCTTAGTTGTATTCTCCTGCCCTTACTTATTCCAATTTATTTGGGGTTCGTGCAACATGTCTCTTTCTTGAATACCAATAATTAATAATAGTGTAGCAATTAAACTCCCCTTAAAAAAATTAATAAAATATAAATATATTTATTGTTCTAAAAGTTAAAAAAAGTTGTTAGGTTAGGTTACCTACTTATCTATCTATTATTAGTCGTAATCTCGGTAGTCACCGCCTTTCTAGCCATTTCATCTTTCACACAGTCCATCCATTGTTTCTTTGGTCTTCCCCTACTCTTACCTACATCCACACTTACCTATACTCAAAACGGTAGGTCCTCAAAAGTTTCCTCACATGTACAGACATAGGTACCTACCTGAAGACCAAATCCAGTAATTAAAAACGTTCAAAATCTAGTCGGAATCTCATCTCAGCTACAATTAGTGTCAAAAATGTAGGGAAATTAGAGGTATTATTGACAGATTAAGACTGAGATCAGAAGGCCAATCGCCGTAATTAAAAACGTTCAAAATCTAGTCGGAATCTCATCTCAGCGACAATCAGTGTCAAAAACTTGTCAAAAATGTAGGGAAATTAGAGGTAGGTATTATTGACAGATTGAGACTGAAATCAGATTGTGAAATTAAGTGAATTGCCCCATTGATATTTAATACTTCCATCTACATGTATGCCTATATTGCATGCATATATTGCCTAAATTCAGCTATTTAGATAAAGGGCCGATTTTTCAGTCTTCAGACAACTTATAGGTATCTGTGAAAAAAAAATTGCGGTTTGACAGCTTTTGTAGATACTTATAGAAATAATATGCTATTCCGTCATACCTAAGTACTTACCTAGCTATGTTTATACGGATAAATTTATCTACTTAAGTAAGTAGGTACCTCATCGTCATCTGCCTAGCGTTTTCCCAACTATGTTGTAGTCGGCACCCAGTCTAACCGGATGCAGCTGAGTACCAGCATTTTACATGGAGCGACTGCCTATCTGACCTCCACAACCCAGTTACTGGGTAATACGATACCCCTTGGTAAGACCAAGTGCTTAAGTAAATTTAAAATCTGCTCTTTTAATACTTAAGTGAACACAGGGTCACCTAAAGTAGGATGTAGGTCAGTGTTGATAACTTTTGGCATATAATTCTTTAAGTAGATACCTAGGTAGGTAGCCAGCCTTTTGGTAAGATGTACCTAGGTACATAGAGACCGCCTTTCTTTTATTTTCGCCTAATTTATCATCCTAGCTCTACCTGAGCGTACCTGGATACTTTTTAATTAAAAACAAATGTTAAAAATAAAAATGAATCGTTGTCAAAAGATTTACTTACTTCCAAAAAAAAAATTACGACGCCATAAAACCCAAATAAAACCAGCAGTTAAGTAGGTACCTATCTAGGTGTGAAAAAGGTTGTTACAATTTTATTACCGCTACCAGACACTAAAAGAATATTTCGTACTTTTCATCAAAATTGTATCCAATTACTCCTTTATAACCGATTAAAAATTAATTTTAAATTATTTTATAGCAGTCACAAAATTCGAATCGCTTCGCACTTACATTTTATTACCGTAAGAGTGACAGAGACAGATATAGGGCTATCGATCTCTACGAACGGCGACGCGTCGAAACGAGCGTAATGGCGGACGATACAAACACATTCGATATTTTAACGATTTAATTGATTATTTGTAATATTAACCACTTAACAATTAAACACAGTTATCGTAGCACGATATTTTAACACTATACACTAGTTTCCTAACAATTTAACTGCGAAATAACACATTTCAAAGTAGATAAAATCACATTGGTCGTTCGTCGTACAGCGCATCAGTCGCCATATCCAAATTCCTATATCCAGGGACGAATTTGAGTGACCTTGGGGAGATTAATTTTTTATGTATGTTGTCACGTGAACTTTTGTGAATGTCTCGTGATGTTAGAGAATTTTAGTTGTTTTTAATGATGTGGTATTCTACATTATAATCATTTTAGTTGGCTTGTAATGATAATAATTTTATATCAATTCATTATTATCGCTTGTTGTAGATAATTATGTATTTAGGTATCCACAATTTCCAATTTTCACATGAATTTCTGTGTCCTAATTTTACTGCAATTTACTTTTTTATCATACCATAAAAAATAATCCCTATACATTCACTGTGTTTGCTAATTAGTTCATTTGTCTGTGTCTATCTGACCGTCTAACGCGTTATTAGCGTGCTCTGTTTTATTTTTAATTATTTTATTACTTACAAACAAATCTATGATTCTACAGTAATTTTATGGCAAGTAAAAGAAGAGACACAGTCATGTTAAGAGAGTGTAGTACCTAACCTACTCACGAAATAACAAAAGTGCAACACTAATACGGTCGAAATGTATCGAACAGCTGATTGTTTATTTTTCATCCTCCAGAGTTGGTCCCACAGTGCTACCTTAAAGTACCTATGTTTCTTCTTTTACCTGTCATGCTGTACAATTATGTAGGTAGGAGGTAGGTAGGTATACCTAACATACTTATAATAGGCATTATACTTCCACTTCATGAGAATTTCAGCTGAAACATTGACTATCTTGCGTCAGCTGACTCTTACGAGACCGAGACTGCTTCACTAAGAACGAATAGAGAATTAGGTATTTCAGATAAGTTTTCAACTCGATTGCGCAGCTCAAGTACTTACTTGACGAAGTGCTTACTTACCTAACCGGTTTTTTCGAGTAGTCGTTGCTCGTTACCAAAAGATTTATTATTATTACACAATCTTGAAAACCTTTTAAAATTTGTGACGTCTGTTTTGTCTTAAATATTAACGATTATCTAGGAATGACGACTGCTCACTTGCCTGCCTTTCTGCACCCTGCTGCGGCCGAAGATCATAATGCGCCCTCAGGAGACCGGTAGGTACGTCTATTGCGTATCAGAAGATACTTAGTTTGTATCCCCCGCTCCCTTTTCACCACCTCTTTTTCGACCATGACTTCATCGCAATGGGAGGTGTCCGCGTTGTCCCAGTAGAGTCATACAGTATCCTCTTATCACCTAACGGCCATTGCTCTCTACAGTCTTCGCAGAATTGCGATTTGCAACGTTGCAGGCCGTCAGAGCCTTTTGCAGGAGGTATTAGGTCCCTCCAGATTGGGCAGCAGCCGCGAGAGGGCGTTCGCGGTGCCCTTCAAATGGGCAGCCAATCGCTAAAAGTGCGGCCTAATACCCCAACGGCTGTCAAAAATGAGTCCCTACGGCTTCATCTAGGACTCGACCGACACCGATGCGGATCCACCTCAGTGCCACGATGGCCTTAGTTCACCGCTGCACTGCTGAATTAAGTACCTACGATTGTAATGTAAATATAGGTTTAAGTATCGAAGTAATTCCTTTATAATAAATACTTACCTACTCATTAAATAAAAGTGGGAATAGATAGATATAGGTACCTACAAAAATATTTTGGAAAAGTATTGTCACAACTAAAAGATGCCACCAGACATCTCGGATTTTTAGTAGGGTTAATTAATTTTATTTCATATACGATTTAGATAGGGACCAAAATATTTAAAACTTAAAAAGACAATATCAATAGGTAAGTGTTTTTTAGCAAATATTTTCACCTGATTCATAGAAAACCAAACAATTATATCGGTAATAAACTAATAACAGAATTTTAAAAATGTCATCACTCGCCAAGAAGATGAGTCAACTGAATGCGCCCCTGTGCATGCACGCTCCGCCCATTACAGCAACAAAAGTTGGCGGCGTTCCTTCAAAATATCTCGTTTGGAGGCCATTTTGACGATCGCGTGCGACAGAGATAGCATCATCGTCGCGCCGTTACGATTGTACGTGCGTGAATGAGACAATTATGCAAAGTTAGTTTAGTTTTAATGTGGCTGGGAAAGTGCGTGGGGACATTTGTGTGTGTGTGCATTGGATTTCATTCGGGTGGTGTCGGGTGTAGGAACTAGTATTCTAGCGTAACCAAATATAGCCCGATTTTTATTATGTAATTACTAATAATTATTAAACCTAATATTATTCATTTGTTTAAGCTGTGTGAGTTTTCAGGTATCACACAACTTATCTGGTTTAATAAAAGTTTGTAACCTTGAATTTATAATTTTATTACTTACTATAAAAAAATCTACTTTATAGTCAAATTGTTTGTGATGTTCGGTAAGTCATAAAAATGATAAGCATAATTATGTTAATGATTTGGATATTTATGATATTTTTGTATCCATGAGTCATGCGAGATAAGCAGACAGCCACTAAATTCAACGTTACCATCAGTAGGAAAGTTCGGTAGACAATCAGCTCAAAATATCCACTGAACATTACCATCAAATCCACCGCATTTTAGTAGGGTTACCCCACCCACGTAGTGTAGTATAGAAGTGACTACAAGATCGCACTTATACAAACCGCCAAATCCACATTTACGACACCTCCATTCATTGAAGAGTTGTACGCATCGTAAAAGCTCTCACCATGAAGTGACGTCAGCAAAGTGCCGTGACGACGCAGTCCCACCACTTACAGCTAGATGGCGCTAAACACAACCGCACTAGCCCAGCGCTCGTAAAAATAAATTTTATTGTTATGACGAAAATAAAACGCTTGTCGTCAATTTAAACATCATTTTACTGTGTAATAAGATTTATTTTACGATTAACAAGTGTCTTGATGAATTTATATAGCTGAATGATGAATAAAGCAATAAAATTCGCTTTTATGTTCATGTTATCGCTTTTCTATTGGCATTTATGTCGCTTTTTCATACGGAGATGAGTATTATGTAACATTATAGCGGAACATAAAACTAAATCATTACGTTATAAATAGCCGCTAGACGGGTGTTTGTTTAAATTGACTCATTTTGTTTGATAAGATTTTAATGAGAAGTATTTATAGTCTGTTTTGCATCTTATATCTTCGTAACTTAATTGTTTTCATAGTTTGATTAAGATTTCACTTTTGTTTGCATAATAAAGTTATTTTGGTCAATTCATCGTTCGCCGACCTTTCACAGTATCCTACGGAGTGGTTGTAAAGCTCCCCAAGCTTTTGAGAGGTCGCGCAAGGGTGACAATAGATGGCACTTTATCAATGGAGAGATGAAGCCTTTTTATTCAAAATTATTACATAAAAAAAAATTAATTAATTGCATTATTATTACATAAAATATTGTTTTCTTCACATGCGTATTCACTAGGTGTAAATAAGAGTGAATGTTAGTTGAGCTCTGCTTTCCAATTTTTATGATAGATGGCGTGACTATCGCGCGGGCGACCTCCCATACTTGTCACTATAGAGTCCACAGTCAATCTTGATTATTGACACTGTTATTATTGATTCCAATAGATTTATTATTCAAATCTGACCTCGAATAGGTGCCTAAGTCTAAATAAATGTTATATAATGTTGTATCCAAAACAGCTATATTATCCGAAGATATATCGCTACCAGTATTTAATTATTGGACCACAGGTAGGTATATTGTTAATAAACAATTATCGTAACTATAAATTATAAATCCATTATACAAAATCGATTGTTATCAATCCTATGATCATCAATAACTTGCGAGTCAATAAAAAGCAAAATTACAGTCATAAAACGCCCGCAATCGAGTCAAACCAGACATCGAGACGCTGAGGAAGCGAGCAAATCGACGGTCGTCGTTATATCCTCACACGATGAAGACATAAACTATCAACGACTCCTTTATCTCTATTAAACGGGTGATACTTTAAACAAGTCAATAATGGTTCAATAAACGTCTAAAGAACGGCATAATAACAATCCACGTGCGTTCACTGGCTGCGTCAATAAAGTTACCAATTTATATCGAGGTTTAGCCCCGGAGGCGTATACGAAATAATCTGAACGGTGTTTACTGGGAGTTCTACAAACGGCGCAATTCACGTGACGTTTACGAGCATTCGAGTGGTTGTAAAAATGGTGTTTACGATGCGCGCGGGCACGCGTGCGCTGCGCCCGCGCCGCCCGCCATGCGAATATCATCACATCTGTCGCTGAATGTGAATGAGATGTGTTTTTTTTTCGTTTGTTGTGATAACGTGAACTACTGTAGTCTGTAGTGGTTTCCCCAAATGGGTCTTTTATTATTTTTAGACTGCTTCCTGGCTTTTTCGAGTTGGTGGATTTTTTTGTTCGTTTAAGAGGATATGAATGAGGGTGAGGATTATCGAGTGGGTAATAAAGTGGTTGGTGGCTATTTCAAGGGGATAGAAGAGCTAATAAATAACTTTCTAATAGTAAGTGTTTGTTTCACCTGTCTTTATGAACTTTTAATTCTCGGTAACTTTAGGTAGTACCTACCTATTAGGTTACAAGAACTACTATCCTACCCGCATTTCTTGTAAAAGATGCAAGGATAATTTATCAATGGGCCTCAGCGCCCACCTACTTATAAACATCGTATGTAAGCATTAAGATTACCAATCTAGCCTCCAAGAGTTGTAATTATGGTGGGATATCGTTCATGATTGCGATCTAAGTATAAAGGATAGCCCAGGATTTCCATGATAAGTCTACAGCCTGACTACATCAATCATTTTCTACCTTATTTATTTATTTCACCATTCGTAGATATTTGGCAGTCTTTACGGGTCGTCAGAAGCCCGAAAGTCTGACAACCAGTCTCACCAAGGGGTATCGTACCTATTACCCAGTAACCGGGTTGTGGACGTCTGATAGGTATTTTAAGTACTTACCAAACAAACTTACTTCGGAAAGCAAGTTGAAGCCGCTATCCCGGGCTGTCATTCGTGGATCTTTGACAGTCATTACGGGTCGTCAGGAGCCCGAAAGTCTGACCACCAGTCTTACCAAGGGGTATCGTATTACCCAGTAACTGGGTCGTAGAGGGCAGATAGGCAGTCACTTTATGTACCTAAAATACTGGTATTCAGCGGCATCCTGTGAGACTGGAAGCCCACCCCAACATAGTTGGGAAAAGGCTAGGTTAGGCTAGGCTAACACTAGAAAGAAAGAACAGTATATATATATATACAGTACAATAGTGATGCTTACTTCTCTTCCAGCATATCTGCGATAGGTGAGTAGATAAAAATAGATGCAGACAAGGTGTGTAAGATTAGAAGGGAAAACAAAATACATAAAATCTAAAAACAATTCTCTAACTAATTTAAGGTTTTTTCTTCTAGTGCGTAAAACATATTTATCTATTAGCATGCCATTTTTACCCGTCTACGGCAAAGCCAAAAGGACGGGCAGTGACTTTTATCCTTTTTCTTCAGGAAACACAGGAATCCAAGTATATTTGACCCTATAGGCCACCATACTTTGGTATGGTGGCCTTGTGAGACCAAGTCTTGTGTAAGACTTGTGAGTCTTCGCCATAAAAACTGCCTTAAGCAAACACTTAATAGAAATAAACAATATGATAACCAAGTTACAGGTAACTTAAAAGTGCATAAGTTACAAGAACACTACATTATCACGTAGGTACTGCAATATTCAATATTGTAAGTGGTGAAGAAACAGCCTTTAACTGCAAATGTACAGCCTACAAAAGAGATAGGTGCCTATGCAGATTGTATTATGGTAGAGAAAAAGATGGGGAAGAAACCTGGGGGTAATTGCGTACCACACTTACAATGGTAATTCATTTTGACAGTTCATCCAATTCAATGCATTATTTAGGTTAGTAAGTATATGGCTGAGGAAACAAATTTTTCAAACTCATAATGATGAAGCAATGGCTTAGCAAGTTTTTTCAAAATGCTCCGGATATGATTGAAAGGGTGTTGTTACTCCATTGAGGTGCTGAACTTGCAATGATCTGAAATCACTAAATAAATAATCGCGTTGATTAATACTTGTTCCTGTCCTGCAAGAGAAAGGTTATTTCCCTGTAGTGGAAGAATAAAATGCTGATAGGTATTAGGTACAAATGCAGGCAAGCTTTCGATGTCAAACACAATACTCAGACTCAATTACAAGTGACCCCTGAATTCGTTTCAGGATTTCATCTCACATAATATCAACCGTCAGCTAGGAAATGTCAGCGCCATCTAGTTTAAATAATCCTACAAGATCATTACTGTGTAAAAGTGACTCTTTTTTTTTTTTTTTTTTTTATTGTCTTTTATAGAATTAGGGGCTTTTGGTCACAATAAGACCATGCCAGCCCCAAAGATCTACTTACACAAATAAATATTTTCATTCCAATAATTCATCATTTTAGTCCTCGATATGAATAAGTATACTGATCATCTTTTGTAAGTTACCTACATTTAAAAAGTTAAATACAGTTCCACTTGCAGTTACGAATTACGATGAATATTTCCAGCATGGAACAGACTCGAGGTATGTTTTCCTACATAACAAACTCTTTTGTTGTCTGTACAGTGTTGAACAAGCTTCATGGGTTATTGTCCCGCCCATTTGGCCGTAGAGAGGTAATTACAGAGTATTAAATAATACTAAAGCTCCTGAAAGGTAATAAATTCGTACCAGTTTATGAGATTGATCGCTTGTTGGAAATTGTTGTGGTCTTGTTGGGTGGGAGTCTATGGGAAATGTTATTGGATGAATGGATTATGCAGGGAAGGGTGAAATATGACGAATTTTACGAAATAACAAGACCCGAAGAAGTTTGTTTAGAAAGTCATCATTATGATCTGTCCCTTCTCCCAAATATGTCGGGGTAGGCTTCCAGTGTAACCGGATTCAGCCGAATACCACTATTTTACATGGAGCGACTACCTATCTGACCTCCACAACCTAGTTACTGGGCAATATTATACCCCTTGGTAAGACTGGTTGTCAGACTTTCGGGCTTCTGACGATCTGTAACGACTGTCAAAGACCCATGAATGACAGCCGGGACTAACGGTTTAACGTGCTTTCCGAGGCAAGTTTATTTACTAGGTAATTACGGTAAATACAGAATGATACTATTTATTTATATATTATTCACCAAACAAGCAACAAACATCATTCATTCATTTAACTCAAAATAGTCTACAGGGTCAACTAGAATTTTGTTAAAACTTGTAAACAGTCCGTTTCTATACTAACGTCGCTGATTGGCTTTTGTTGGCAAGTAAGTAGCTTAGACGAGCAGCGGTGGCCCATTGATAACGGCAGTGAATTAGGTACGAGTAGGTCGTAGGGTCGAACCCAGACAGGCAGTTTACTTTGTGTAAATTATTTCAACACCATTGCACAGCTTTCAACACAGTGAAGGAAACCATCGTGAGGAAACATGTCCAGAACCATAAAATCTAAGACATGTGACATCTACCAACCAGCACTGGGCCCGCGTGGAGGATTACGGCCCACTCCCTCTCATTGAGAGGAGGCGTGTGTCCCAGCAGTGGGAACATTACAGGCTGATTATCCTAAGTATAAGTAGCTTTAAGTAGCAACGGCCAAACTGAAGAAGCAACTATAGTTGGAAAAAAATGGTCTTCGAATTCGAATGATGACAGATACGCGCTTTACTTTGTGTAAATTATTTCATCACTACTGAAAACGGTGAAGAAAAACATCGTCAGGAAACCTGCCGTCCTAAATAGAAAAATGTCCATTAGACATCTACCAATCCGCACCGGTCCCGCGTGGTTGATTACGGCATTGAGAGGAGGCCTGTGTCTCAGCAGTGGGAACAGTATAAGCTGATTATGCTACCTACTAAACCTAGTCAAAGTTACACCACAGGCTACTCCTTTTGGGTAGCGGCATCGTCCGAAAGGGTTATCGCTTTTTTTTTTTTTTTGAGGATGGAAAATCATCAAATGACCAGATCCAGATCAGACTCTTACTGACTAAAACCCACCCGTGTTCCTTCCTTAGCCCTTTATGTACCAGGGCAGCGGTAACCCTTTCGGACGATCCCGCTACCCCGGCAGGCTTCGGCCCTGTCGGGCCCCGTCAACTACGCTGACATCTCTTTGAGGCGCGCGTGGAACACATACGCGCCGTCCGGCACGGGCCTGGTCCTAATCGGACGGAGAGCTACCCATTGCTCTCCGCCCGCAGGCCCGAAGGGTTACCGCTGCCCTGGAACATAAAGGGCTAAGGAAGGAACACGGGTGGGTTTAGTCAGTAAGAGTCTGACACTCCCTTCCACTCCACCCAGAGCGGGAGGGGTAATTTGATGATTCCCCATCCTCAAAAAAAAAAAAAGGCTACTCCTTTGAGGAATACAGGCGCGATGATAATTATGTATAAGTACCTATTATATAGGTAAAATTGATAATAAGAAGGTAAAGTACTTGTTGTGAAAAAAAATACTACATTGCAGTCAAGATGTCCAAAGACTGCAAACTCGAACTGCTTACATTCCAAAGCTATTTTGGTGGAAGACCTCCTCACCTCTTTGTTGATGCACGTAGGCTCTGTCTAAGTGTAAAACTTTCTAAACTCTCAACAGATTCACTTAGTTAAACTTAAAAGGGCTGGAGGAAAAACAGTAGTTTTATGACTACTCTTCCACCTCCTGCCGTTTTCAGTTTATCTGGAGTCGGGGCTCCTTCTGCCAGGAACGTCGGTCCCGGGTTGTCTCAGATCATAAGTTTTTAGATTTTGGGTCCTTCGCGACAGTTGACCACCATGGGGCCGGTGGTCTGCCTCTAGGTACCTCTTGGCTTTGTGTCAATGTTAAGAACAATCTTCACCACGGAGTAGTTATCATCTTGTTACTTAGTTACATAAAACATTCATTACAGTTTCGTGCCATTCGTAGCAATTTCTAAGCCTTCTTGCCAGTAGCCCGGAAAAAATATTTTACTTAGGTACTGTGCTTAAAAAAAAATACTATTAAGTTAAAATAATGCTCATTAGTAACTGTATACCTTACCTTCCTACATGTTTCGCCTCAGTCCCTAATTAATGACCTTTACATAAACATGATCTTATGTCGTAGACCGCTACGAAGGTGATTCTGAGTGAAAATATACATAGATAGGCCATGTTGGGGTATTTAGATCCACACATTGGCATTTACTTACATTATGAGTACTCTAGTACCCGCTAACACCCTGTCACTTATCGTAACAACACTGATTTAACTTCTACGTTATCCAGTGAAGGTGCTACGGTGGTCGGTGTGTTCGTAGCAATCTACGCTACTACGAGCTACGAATCTACAAGTTTTTATTTTGTTGGAATTTTTCAACGTAGTCATTGGATCTTGTATTATGTGGAATAATTGTGTTGATATAGAGATTAATTTACATTGACTTATATTTCAAAAGGCTGGATATTATAAATAATTAAAGGGCAGTTAAAGCGCAGCCAGAATTTCGTAGACGATCGCTACGAGATTTTGCATAATTGGAACGAGGTTACTACGACTTGATTATTTTAACATTGTGAAATCTATCTATTAAATTTCGAAACGTAGGTAATCGCCGATAGGTTGTGACCTTTCTGTAGAGTACCTTCGCTATAGGAGGCCTAATAAGGTGAAGTATAACGACCATAATTACCTATTGTAAGCTCAAAGCTATGTATTGAAAGTTATGAGTTTTAAATGTCATTATGTGCCTGTATTAGGGACATCGACGCACAACCAGTTACCACGGATTCAGTACATGATTATGAACCCACCTGCGTTGACATTTTTCGAGGGTAATTAAAAAAAAATGCTGTTCAGTACATTTCATTTGACCGCGTAGATAAGTATTGCACTTTTTTATAACACAGCAGATTTTTTTTTGACAATCTACGAAAAATTTCTACGTTAGGTCTAGAATCATGTGCTGAATTTATAGTTACAGTTTGCGCATCGATGTCCCTGACACCCTGTATAGTCGAAATAAGATTCTTAGCTTGAAGGCTATATTAATACGGCATTATATCTTCCAATCCAGTGGCTCTTTTAGAAGCTGTTATCCTAATAATGTGAAACAAAAGAGGATCTAAATTTAGGAAAGGTATTTGAAGTGCTTTGATAGTCAATGATTATGTCAAAACTAAACTTTCAAGTCTCATGAAACTATCAAAACTCCTACAGGTTGTTCCTACAGTAGGTAATGTTAGTATAAGTATAATGCCTTAGCTTCAGTGTCTACGTTTAGTCGAAAAGCACTGTAGGTAGGTAGGCTAAAGCGTATTACTACTAAGCAGCCTAATAGTTCTATATTAGGCTACCTTTCCATCAAAGATGTACGAGGTAGCTAAGCGGTGAAGCCAAGCTATGAAACTCTGTGTCTATTTTTTTTTTTGGTATATTGACGTGTGCTAGCTGACAATTCGACTTAATGTTTTGTATTTTGTAATGTTAATTACTTACTATGGTATAGAATCAAGTTCTATACTATCTGAAGCAGACAGCTGTGCTGCTGGGGAGTTTGTTGCACCATTTTTTCTTTCTAAAACACTAGAAAGTGGTGAAGAGCGGGCGTTTTGGGGGACTGTCTTACGTAATTTTGACGTTCTAATAGTGCTGATACTCGTATATAGCCTTATTTCAATAAATGACATAGTATCTGTATTTTTGACATTAGTATTTTGATGCAAATGTAAATGGTGTAGCGGTGCAGGTAACGTCTGCTGTGAAGATGTACTTTGCACGTTTGTTTAAAATACGCAATAACTTCGTTGAACCCTTTTCCACCGAGCTAAGCCAAACTACGCTATGAAAGACGAATTGTGAAACAAGGATGTGTATGATATCATTCTCTACGTAGCTTAGTACATCTGTGCAAGTCAACTTAATTCTGTTACCGCACTGTGACGAATCTGCAGACCAAAGTTTGGTGAATGTGTCCCAAGGGCGTTGAGACCACGGCATGGGCAGAAAGCGAATTAGTTAGAGCAATAGCAAGGCCTTTACCTATTGTTGGCTTTCCCTTCGGAATCATATTCTGTTTATTTACTGCGAGCTAAATTACGACTAGAAGTCATAAGGTGGTAGTGATACACTTTTGCTCTTGTATCTATGGAACTAAGAATAGTCTCTGTACCTAATGGACTAGTACAAAAAATGAAGATATTTTCATCGGTCTCTTACACAAATTATTTAAATGTGTCAATATATCAGATTGGCTAAGTAAACAAGACTGAACAGGCTGCTGTTTTCTGTAATAGGTAGGTATGTCAATGAAGCACTCTGCTTCCTTTTTCTGAATATCTTCACACAAATTCAGGATAGTAGCAGTGCAGTGGTACGATCACATTTACGTAAGTAACAACACTTGAACTATGAAAACCAAAGGTGCTGACAAAGTCAATCCCGTCGTAATACAAAACGAGATCTCATTCGAGCCAGCCGATCTATTCCTTAAAAATCTCAGTGAACACTTAGATGAAGTGAACTGTCAATAGTGTCAATCTCTAAGCATCAGATGGAGTGCCTGGCTCATTGTTGATATTGACAGCTCACTTCACCAAAGCTTTCACGACGAGAATTTTATAGAATAGCACTACAGTTTTTGTATTTCGAACTACATTTCGGCCGAGATGAAGTTTTTAATTTTCAAAACTGACAACTTAGAACCGGACTAAGTTGTCAGTCTTTTATAAAGATGTTACTTAAACCACGTCTAAAGAAAAACCTTGTTTTGTAAGAAGACCGTAGTTTCCCTTGGAGGGGCGGTAGGTACTCTACGATCTATACCTATCCGATATTTTTCAGTTAAGCTTTGCTTTTAACAGAAGCACAATTCGTCAAGGGTTAACCAATTATTATGTAATGGTTTCTCAAGAGAACAATGGGGTTTTAAGTATCCCGAAATGAGAGGAATTGTTAAGGAGCCATTTGTTCTTCCCAATACAGGGACAGAACCTTTTTTTGCACTGGAGCTTTTGAAGAGGACGGTAGCTTTTGGGCCTTTGTATTTTTTTTACTGTTACCTAATTAGTCATTTGGATCTAAACTTTGTCTTAACTTTTTAGAGTTCGTTGTACGAAAGAAAAACTTTGAACTACTTAGACGTTTTTGGTTGCTAGAACTCCATGAAGAGACATGAGAGACTAAGAGAAAGTCCAGGTTAGTAGGTTGTTTTCCTAGTATAGGTATATAGGAATTTAAATTTTATGAATACATAAATATAATCTATTTTTATTCGTGGCTTAATCTACATATTTACTTAGGTGTCAAAAAATAAATGCTGTTCAAGTTGATTGCCAATAGCCTCTCCTCAACATAGCTTTGAAGATGGCGTCTAGAAGATTTCTCACTGGTCTATTTATTGCGTGGAGAATTACTCAGGATGAAAAACTGCAGATTCCCAAGAATTTATCATTATGATATTGTTATCTCTTTATTAGTTCATCTTGATACAAAAACATTAATGGTATCTGTAATCTAGTTCTATATAAAACTACGTCGTCTAGGACGTGTCGGTATCTTGGATCCTAAGTTGACCAATTACACGCACTCACAAAAAATCGCCACACAGAGCCCGTTCCCGTCCTTTTTATCGATAAATATTTGTTTAAAGAGGTGAATGCAATAAAAATGCGAGCGTGTCTCTGGGTAGGCCGCACTACCACAGCCATTCATTCGTTTGATGACTTCATTTGGACGCGCGAACTGAGTGCTTGCGATAATGCGCTATTGTTTACCCTTCGATAGTGCGCCTTCCACTGCACGCGCCACACTGCGCCAGAAAGAGACAGCTATACTATTTGCAGCTCCGACGCCGCGATAAGCGTTCAGGTCCTAACCTCCCGTCACTTTCCCCCCTATGCAACTCGCGTACGCGTGAGCGTAACAGCAACATCACTCGTAAAAACAGGTAGTAGAAGAAATAATAATCATCTTTACGACTTCTCACTCTATTCAGCACCTTGTTACGATACTGCGCGCTCATTGTGGCACGGTCGAGGAGTGGTTGTAAAATCTTTTCTTTACTCGCCCGTTTCACTAATTGTACGTTTATGAGTTTACGACTTTTGCGGCTTAACTTTTCAGTTATAGTCATTATTGGGGTTTTGTCGATGCTTTTTTTTTATTTATTGTATTGCGTGGGCCGACAAGTTAAGTTCTACTGTCAAGGAAGGACACTTTATGATTTATGTTTTTTAGCTGATGGTTGCGGTCGGTGCATTTGTTTACTTACAAAGTTTGGTCGTAGAGCATACTCACATACTTATCCTAATGTAGTTGGTATAGTCGCCTGAAAATATGGGCTAGTCTGAATAATCACAATAGGTATGCACCACGTGCTTCAGGAGGAGTGATAAGAAAGGGAAAAGAGAGCGTAACTGATAATATTTATAGTCATTAGCGAAAAGGGGACGGAACAATCGTCGGTGTTGCGATCGCAGGCAGCGCGCGGGGCGGCGCGCGTGGCTCGCTCTCAGTAGATTGCGTGAGCCGAGCCGCGCCGGTCGCACACGGCACATAGTCGCGCGCTCCCGCCACACGCGACCAACAAACTTCGCTCGCGACACACGCGTCTGCGTCTCACAGATCGCGAACTGAAAATTTTAAGAAAAAAAATCACAACACCCGCCACTTGTGCGAGTACTGTGAGACGGGCTGGCGCCGCATACAACCGCTTAAAAAGTCGTAAAACCCGCGGCACGCGCTCCCAAGTCGTAAAATAATCGTAAAAAGTAAACACACGTCAACTGGCCTTTATCGCCAACGAAGCCCATTATGACGCTCGAGTGACGTTTAAGAGGCAATAAAATTAATAAAATTAAATTACATTGTCCGTATTTGGAGTGACATTGGCGGAGGTCGCGTTATCACGGCGCGTGGGGCCGCGATGACATAAGTGTTCCCTAACTGAGTGACGTTAGTGTCGGTGACTGATCAGAATGAACTCCTATTTCGAGCAGGGTGGTTTTTACGGGGCCCACGGGGTGCACCAGGGCGGTGGCGGCGGTGACCAGTACCGCGGGTTCCCACTGGGCCTGACATATGCCCAGCCGCATGCCTTGCACCAGCCGAGACCCCAGGACTCGCCGTACGATGCATCAGTGGCAGCCGCTTGTAAGCTATACGCAGGGGAGCAGCAATATGCTAAGGCAGACTGTTCCAAGCCAGGAGGAGAACAACAGAACGGCTATGGAGGCAAAGAGGCTTGGGGCTCTGGTCTAGGTGCCCTGGTGAGGCCGGCAGCTTGCACCCCGGAGGCGCGATACAGCGAGTCCTCGAGTCCAGGACGAGCGCTACCCTGGGGACAGCAGTGCGCGTTGCCAGGCGCCGCCACCGCAGCCACACAGCCCGTACAACACCAGCCCACCAATCACACCTTCTACCCTTGGATGGCCATAGCAGGTTAGTTATCTTCCAATTATAATTTATTTAGTACAGAAACAATAACAGCAATAGATAAGATCCAGTCGTTAATTTACAAAAACTTTAAAACCTCAAACAGCACCAAAACAACTTTTTAATTGCTCAATAATATGTAATAAAAATTTGAAACAACCATACGCTGATAGTCTCTTAGTATAAGCCCTAAAATGCCGCTATCCGATTAGAGTGTGGCCCGAAATCGGAAATTCCCATTCAAGTCTCGTAAGAACCCAATAAGAAGAGCGGTGGTAGGTTAAGCCGACAACTCCACTCAAGTGTCAATAAAACGCACATAAAACGAACGACCCTCGTTAGCACCTTATTAGTCAAGACAGATTTGAGTGCCATTCATAACTTTATTGTTGCCATCAACTCTTGGAATCTTCATTAAAATACTAATTTGTGACAATAAAAAATAAATAAATGTAGCGGTAGAGTTCATTTGAGCAGAGTTTTATGGGTGGTTTTATTTTATTTACTGCCTTATATTTCAATTATTTGATAGATATTGTAGTTTAATGTGTCATTTTATGGCGTTTATGTGATATAAATTTTTGTAACATGCATTATAGGGCCATTAGTGTTGTAAAAGTCATAAAAATACTTTAAAGCTTTTATAAAACTTAAAGCACCAAGTATGACTTACACATCATAATTTACTTCTTACATTTAAAAAGTAATTCATGAAGTGGCGAAAAAAATGTATTCGCACGCACAAATAAAATCCTAATAATTTTATTAGTAAGTGAATAGCTAATATTATTCTATATATATATAAAACCGATAAATATTTTTTTCAACCATTACCTATACATATCTTAAAAGTTTGAAAGCTTGTTAAAAAATCTATTTTACCTACAAAATTGCAAGTGTAAAACAATAGGTTAATGGATCATGAATGGATCACTAGAAGGTTGTTAACATTGGGCGTTTAACCTCTAAATGACTACAATCAAGTACAAGGCTCTTGTTCTAGTTCTAGCACACTTAAAGTAGCTACCGATTTGATTTTTTTTTCTAAGCGTACCTATTACAATTATGAATTTTATTTTAGTACTTATAAAAAAAGTTGTTAGTGATTAATATTTGTATAAAATTCTTTAAGATTATTTCAGCATAATCATAAATTAACCGAATTCATCAACCTATCACAGCATAGTCTCTATTACTTAGAATAATACATCTATCGGATTTTTAATTATTCACGAATCTATTTTTAACATCGCCATTTTGAGCTACCATCATATTTTATGATATCGATAAAAGTGCTACTGATTAAGCGCACGATCTTGGTAAAACGTCTTCAGTAGCATTTTAGCGCTCCAAATTATGGCGGGAGTGCACGGCGCGCCCGCGCCGAGCGCCCGGGTCAATGCCCCGATCTAGTTTGGGCGCATTATTATTAACTTGAGGAGTGCCACTGACCACTCGACAAATGACCACTCGATTACACGTCCGATTCTTAAGATGAAAGCCCAACACTAGATAATTTACTAAGACTAATAGCAGTAACAGTCCGCTGACGAAAACTTTACTGATGTGTTAAAGACGCCGCAAGGAATCCACGCGCTTATGTATTTATTACCACCAATAACTAACACTGAATAAAATTCGTGTTACGACTTATTAGAATCTTTTTTGTAACTTCGAATTGAAGTATGATTTAAAATAGAGACGTTCCAACACTAAATTCAATTTGGAATGCTGCATTTAATAACTGGTTAGATGCAGGGATCGTATCTGAATTTTGTCTTCGAATCAATCATGGCCGCAGCGTGGAGCGAGTCACCTGTACATTACTAACGCGTAATTAACGCAACGCGTGTGGTCCCGCCTCTCATAACTCATGCGACTTGATAAAATTAAGTAACACGGGCTAAAAAAATAAAACAAAAATAAGTAGTCGAACTGTCGCCCATATTTCACTCGGTGTTCACGCAACACGGCCCGCGAAACAATACAAGGACGCTTGTTGGACGTGGGTTGTATGAAAAGTTCGGGCTTGTCGAGGCTGTCCGGCCTGTCCGCTGTCCGGCGAACACGATCTGTCGACCTGTGTTGGCTTCGTGAAAAAATGTCACGTGTCTATGCTGAATACAAAAGCTTTCCTGTAAAAGAATACATATTAATTTAAATTACTCAGCATAAAATTTGAATTATTATGTTCTGTCTAATTTATTTTATATCTATTCTAGAGACTTCAACAACGATGATATTAATGTGGACATTTACTTAAAAAATCCTTAATCATTTTAAAATCAAACTTCATCAGAAACGGACTCGTTTAAATCACAAATTGCACAAGTGTAACCGGCATTAACATCTAACTGCAGGTAACTAAGTAAATAAGTATACAGTACCAAGTACTACTAAGACATAACAAGCAGTTCTTTGACTGATATCAAATAACTGACCGCACATTGCCTGGCAATAAGCAAATAAAATTATAAACAACCAATTACAAAGTAATAGTTTCCATGATAATTCGTTGTGTTGCCCCAGTAACTGCTTGTTTTATTTACCGGTTATCTAATAACCTTGCATTAAATGTAATATTATTTAAAGTTAATATCATACCTACACTTGAAGAAACGGTTTTACTAATAGATTATTATCTGTGCTAATAGTCACATTAAAATAATCTTTAATATTAGCGTAGGTACCTAATAATCATACAGTAGTTTCTTTTGCTATAATTAGCTGAATTACTATTTTTTTGAAATCATTAAGTCATATGTGCGTCAATAAGTTTTTGCAACATTAAATTTAGGTATCTATAGATAATTGAAAACAAATTTAATTTCCAACAACAGAACTTTGTAGAACTTATGAAAAAATAAACTAATTTCCTATGTAAAATAATCTACATTTATATCTAGAGGCCAATTCCCGTAATTTAAAACGTTCAAAATCTAGTCGCAATTTCATCTTGGCGGCATACAAATGTCGAAAACTTGTTAAAAATTAATGTAGGGAAATTCGAGGTATTTTTGACAGATAGAGACTGAGTTCAGACTGTGAACATTCTTAAAATTACAAGAATTGCCCGTCTGTTATTCGTATGGTCTACATAATAAAGAGTATCCTATTCTATACTAATTCTGTACAGAACCCACCCTTGTAACAAACGTATAATATTGCCAGCTTTATTTGCATTCTTGAGCTGCTTATTTTTCAGTACATCGAAGTTTTAAACTCAACCTAACCTCATGCCGAGAGTTGAACCTATAATTTCTAAACAAGTTCCCAAATTGGCGACTGTATATTGCCGTGGGCACCGAATGATTTTAAATGCACCTTTATTAAAGGGAAATGAGGTATTGTAAACACAAGTTACATACTTGCAAAGTATTCTGTTGTTACACGCTTGATTTTGATTTTAAACTTGTTTGTGTATTCATTTAAACTGTTCGGAAATCTTCATAAAAGGTAGATGTTTTTTTTTATTCAACTTTAATGTTTAAAAAAACGAACGGAAATAAAAGCATTTCGAATTATAAAAATAAAAGAAAATCGTGTCCTCATTATTCCTTACGCAAAAAAAAAAAAACAATTGACTACTGATAGTTGCAAAAGCAAAACAATGAATGTCAATAACATGAGTAATTATTTAAAACAATAGCGAATATTTAAATATTCTTAGAAAAGTCGATGAAATTAATTGGAATTCGATGCACAAGGTACATAACTACATAACATTATAAGTTTGTATCGTATTCGTAGTGATGGGAACTCGTGAGTTTGCATCCGATCTGTGAGACGCTACGAAAGTGGCTCTACTTCGCTCGACGGGTTTTGTATCGCGGCGATTTTAGTATGAGACCGTGCTAAAGAAAATTGAATTTATAGTTTGTATTGAATATTAAATTGCATATAAATTGTTATGTGTGTTCAAATTAATTATGAATAAGTAAAATTAAATTATTTTTTAACCGTAATAAATACTTGTAACAATCAATCAGGTCGTATATTAACTTTAATTTGAAATTTGGCAAAGCTTAGTTTGATCTACCATTTTCTACAGGTTTAAATTGGTGATTTCGGCGCGGATTTTTTGATTATTACTAATAAAAACTTGTTTCATAATTTTATTAGTTAAACAAGTTCCGAAAATAACAATCAAGGAACATCTCGAACAGTCACCGTTAAACAAATACAACGGAACACAAAAACATTAGAACAAGAATGATAATAGAGTCACTTAAAAATGGATAACAGGCACCTACTCAATAGAAACATTCTGTAATGGTAACCCAGACCGCCGCATACAACCAAAACAAACACCAATACACAGAAAAATAACAGCATAATAGGCCCGTAACAGTCGCAAGCCATAAACTAATAATGGGGGAGATATGTTTTATGGGTTTCAAGTTTTGAATACGTTGAAACAGTTTTTTGTTAATTTAGTGCAACGCAAACCGTCCGCGAGTCAGCACGTATTTTGCGTTTGAATCATTATAAAGAAGAATACAGTGTTCTAATTTCAAATGTGTCGGAAGATTGACGGGTCCGTTATGGCGGAGGAGGTGTGCATGCGCTTGTTTCCCGCCTGTTCGCGCGGCGCGCCGGCCGCCATCTTGGATAAGATCGATCATAGGTGCGCAGCTGTGAAGTGATAAATATGAATCCCAACTGGTTCGTGGTGTGGACTTTCTTTTTGTGGGATCGTCGGAACGAACTCACGGACATCTTCTTGGAAGCTCTGCAAGACAAAATTAGATAATTAGTCAATCTGAAGCTAAAATAAACGTGTCTCGAACTGTTGAACAGTGTCCCTATGTGTAATAAGTGTAAAAATATCACATGTATTTGTAACTGAAAATTGTAAAATTAGAACTACGTATTCCAATTCACAATTAGGGTAAAAACCTCGTTTTCGTCTCTTGACAAACACCTAACAACTCTACTTCGGCACCTAATTTTAATGCTATGCTTGAGTTACAGGAAACGCTACCAAATTATGATGAAACTTATTTCTGTACCTCACGTAATTGATGTGGTAAAAAACCATCGGCCTATAAACGAAGGCAATCAAAAATATAAGTAGTGCCCAGTGTTTCCATTGCCGAATACGTGGTCCTACATAATGTCGGCCAAACTTGTTTAACACAGTACGTAGGCACCAAAAAGTGGTTAGAGGTAGTTATAAAGTATCCCCAGTTCGCTAGTGTTCATAAACGGCGTGACCTGACATAGGTTATTATGCATTACATTGAAAATCACGGGGCTGCATCCTATAGTTGCCGTTTTGTACCGCAATCTTTACAATTGCCCCCATAGTTAAGCATTTATTCCTATACACAACACCTCTTTGTCTACTAAAACTTAAGGTTTTGTGTCTTATCTTAGTTTTACTGCCGTAAAGTCGTAAAAAGTCTAAGCTTTGTAATTTTAAGTATGAGAACGACGTGTTCATATTTTAATCAGTTTAAAATTCTCTGTAATTGTATGCTGTAATCGTATTTTAAACTCTTATCGAAGTAGATAATCTTCTGAAGTAGGAAGTAATGAAACAGGCTCGAAAAATGTTATAATTTACTGCATATAATTTTTATTATTCTTTTTTGTTCTGATGCAAAGGCTTGTTAGGATGGTCAGAACTTTTTTCCCGACGTCAAATTGTCATATAATGCCAACATGAGTTTTGAGCGTACGTGTGTAATTTATTTTCTTTGCTCGTAGTATGTAAAAATGTATTATTACACGTTGATCGGGCGGTCGATCGCTTGCTGGGAACGTTACATTACTCCTGTCTTCCACGGAAAGTCGGATGCGTTGCTTAGCTACGCGATTAAGCTTCATTAAAAGACGAAACTATAAAATGTGCCCAACAGCAAAGCTTGTGTTAAATATTTACATCCATTTAGATTATTCTATCTGATTTTCTCTTCAATGACTTAATGTTGCACACCAAGTTTATATTAGGTATTATCTACAATAGCGTAAATCAAACTACATTCAGAATGATCATAAAAATATAATTACCTATTTTAAAATGGCCGTATCTATAATGGAACAATAATTTAGATACCAAGTTAACGCGTAAATAATTCAGAAGCTACCGCGAATAGTGGTGTTTTATTTTAATCCTTTACTGATAAATGAAACCTAGATATACGCCTAGAATAATTTGAAACAAAAACTTCCAACATTTCTTTTACATATTCGTGACTACCGTTTACTATTTTCATCTTTCGATGGAGTTTCTGCACTATTAGAAGTGTTAATCAGTTCTTTTTAGCGAGAACATTTATTAACTTGTGATTGGATTAAATAGCGCAATTAATTACATTATCTGTTGGGCGATTTGCGTCGTTTAGCAATAAAAAAAGCTGTGGTATCTGGTGGTTATTCATGAGTATTATCGCTTCGCTTCGCATGGATGGCGGTCCGAAAGGAGTTGATGTCTGGCCGGCAATTAATTGTTGCACGATATACAACACTGAGGTGCCCTACCACGCGGTATTTGAATATTAAGACACATGTAGAAATATATCGATTTCGTTGTAAATCGAAATGATATGAGAAATGCAATCGATTTGTGCGAATATGAGTCAGAGATCTAAGTCTGTGTCACCACATTTACATGTAACATACAGGGGATCCTGCCGTTTTGCCGAAAATATTTTGCCAACATTTCACTACCCAAACAAATTTTAACAACCTTTTTTTATACCAATGCAATATTTGGAATAATTTTAGTACGCACATTTTCAATTGGGTAAATTTTTATTTGGCAGGATATTATCAAGGATAATGTAATTTAGGCATTTGGTCTTTAATCAAATGATTTATTATAGCAAACAATCTTTAGACAGTAAACGTTTGGTCAAATGATTTGCTATGGCAAAAAATATAAAGGCAAAAATAAGATTTTGTTGGGAATTATACATAATTAAAAATGCAATTTTATTTTAATATAATCATTTATTTCATAAAATAAGGAAAATAAGAGGTTATTGTTAGCAGGCTATCAAGAACCAAACTAGTTAGACAAGGTTAATTTAAAAAAACATGGTTAGGTTAGGTTAAAACTGTGACCTCCTACGCACGAGCCGAGCGAACGAAGCGAGCGGTGCCGCGGCAGCGGCCGGCGAGTGCCAGAAACGACTAGATTGTATAAAAAAAAAATACGGAAAAAAAGAGAATGCTTAGGTTAGGTTAGGTTAAAACTTTGACTTCCTACGCACGAGCCGAGCGAGCGACGCGAGCGGTGCCGCGGCAGCGGCCGGCGAGTGCCAGAAACAACTAGATTATATATAAAAAAATATGGAAAAAAACAAGCTACTCGAGACTGAACTAGTTAGACTATAACAATTGACTGAATAGAAATGGTAAATTGAAAACTGACGATACTAAATATTTGGCAAATTTTATTTTGCGTAATATGAGTTATTCCAACTGAAATATTTGACTACATAAAAATTGGTAAAAGTACTACATAGTTGGTAAATGAGTCATTGTTTAAACGTTGACTTGCCAAACATTAGGTTTGCGTTACGATTATTTGTGAATAGATTTTTTGCTAAGTAATAATTTGGCAAATGAAATTATGCGGAATTTTTTTTGGGAAGTTATAATTTGGCAATTTCTTTTCGATGAAACAAGGGAGACCCGACATACAGATTTATTGCAAGATGAGTGATATCGATTTAAAATAAAAATGACAAGTACTCATTTTAAGTTTAATTTGCTTCGAAGTACCCCAGTATCAATATTGATTATACAAGCACACCACATCCGGCTAAGCGAAACTGCATCGTTTAATTTTTGCAACGCTAACCCGTTCTTAGTAAACTATTAAACCATATTTAATTTCACATAAACAGTGCACGGTAACATATACTCGGTATAAATAACCGAGCTGCATTCGCCTTTCATTCGATACTAAAAATCTCTATAAACATTCAAATTTAATTTTTATTACCTTATCCTAAAAGAACATTTTTCATAAGCAAGGGCTCTCGTTGCCTTTCGACCTGAAACCTTCCGTACACCTTAAGTCTGTGGGATAAAGTTCCATTTAGGATATCAAGGATCGTGTTTGATATTTTAAACTTATTTCCCTGACATAGAGGGCTTCGTGCCGAAACTAGCGTTTTACAGAACAATGTGTCTTCTTTTTAAACTAAGTCGGTTAACCGTGCTTCCATTATGATTCTCACATAAAACAGCAATTTTGTGTTATCAGACAATTGTTTGTAACTGTAACTTACGCTAACTGCATATGATTGACAGTAATTGACTATTTATAAAGATTAATAAGAATAGACAATCATTATTTCATATCAAACGGGTAAATGACTTCAAAGTTACACATCGGTAGCGGTAGACATCTAAATCGACAATAATATCAATCTGTATCAATTGATTTGAAAACACGTTATTCTGGTGATGGCGTCTAAGAACACTAAAATTTAAATGTTACATTAAGTGGGACGTGAATAGGTGCGCTCACCTCACATTTATTGCACTCTCGCTACTTTTTAATTATCGTTGGTCAATCACAAGTTATATTACTGTCCGTAACAAATCTGCGCGATTCGTCTCGCCACTCACAGATTTGTTTCGGCTCTCATTCTAACGACCAATAAAGTTTATCACACCATTTCAGTAGGAATCTCAATAATTATTCAACTATAAAACTTTATAGAAGTGACTGTTGTTAGTGTTTTATCACTTAAAACCGGTGAAAGTCGGTAACCTTTTGATATTTCAACACTATAGCAAATGTTTTATGACAATTTAATTATCGACGAATTAATAACGAATTTAAAGTTGTTAACATTAAAAAAGAATAGCATTGAAGTCGTTATGAAATAAAATTGAAATATTCACGGCGGGAATCGAACGGAAAGCTTGCGCCGGCGCCGTTCCCCATGATGTATGGGCCCCACCACATACTTAACTAATAAACCCTTCCAGTCTAAGGACACACGCGGTGAAATATATCCGTCTCGGTCTGTTACTCCAATTTTATTGTTTTCTACGGAGCATTGTTGGTTTTAAACTTTAATTAGCAAAATATCTAGCTGTTAGAGAATATTATTTCTTGTATCACCAGACAGAGTAGCGGTTAATCAAAAAAATCATGTACCTATCTCATTAAATTATAAGTATAAAATATAGAAGTTTAGTCATTTCTCTGAATTTTTAATTAGTTGACGCTTGCATTCACACACTTTCGAATGTCATTGTTCTAAAAATAATATGTTATCTTAAGCTTCTTAAAATAGTATTTCCTAAAAATTAATTTGAAGAAAGAGATAACAATGTTTATCACAGCTCTTCCTTATACCAAAATGGCCAGGCCAAGGTCCGATACCGATCGAAAGCTCAACTTCGGTTAAACGTTACATGCGGGTGAAAAAAAACGACGTTTCTATTATAGGAGGCCGCTTTTTTACCATAGTCACCGTCCATAAACACAATCGTAAATTATAATTTATTAGCTCGAAGGACTAGGAAATTAAGATATCCACCTTTCCGTATCTATGGCGGTATTCTTTTGATTATTAGTTTTAGTGCAACGTTGTTTTTCGAGTGCGACAGACGTTACGAAGAGTTTACGTTACAGTGGCTGTGAGACGTTTAGTGACCGATATGCAATCTGAATTGTAAATCGCCGTGACCTACCTACCACAGCTCAATTTGTCGGCGGAGTTACATCAAAGTGTATTGAGCATGCGATTCGATGCGACACACGTATCGGTAATTTACGCATCGCCCATCGGCAGCTGTCGTCGTTCGACGATCATGTACCGCTGCCCCTGAACCAGCTATGCCTTCCGACAGACTATGTGGGCCAGTGATTGTTCTCAGTTAACCCTCCAGTGATATTTCCAAGTCTAGTGTTCTGATATCGTTCAATTTGCTTTTACTTTTTCACACGCAAGAGACGCGAGATGTATTTCACTGTCAACGCACGAATGGTGGAATCATCGGCGCTCGCGCAGAATTTAGATGAGAATTTCCTTCTGCACTCGAGATACATAAACATTATACGGCTCGCCGTCATGTTTACAACGGAAAATGAAATCGCGTACTGTTTGCTAAACGGACTTTTTTAATGCGTTTAAAATTACGAAAATAATCTGCGACCTTATTGTTTAGTTTATAAGAAGACGTGGCGTGGTGAATAATAATTTATGGTCGATTGTGTGAGCACTGCAGTATTTGTGGTGCCTAAAATGTGTCAGTAAGTAATTTTAAGAGGTCAAACACCGATGTTATGAATGCGAGCGCACGGAGCCGCCGCGAAAATATGTACTCACAAACAAGTAAAACCAAACACGGTCTTAGCGCGCCTTGAATAAGTGGCCTAAACAAAAACCTGCACTTGCATAAATGCAAAACTGTGGTGTTGCCCTCGCTATGCTCTTATAATAATAGTACAAATTAATTTTCAATTAAGTCAGCGGTAATTGTTCTATGAATAATTTAAAGTTGGATGCCGGCAATTTTCTTCCTTATGACGTGTTATGTTGTAAGTCACGACAGTATTTTCTGTAATTATTTTAACATCTTGCCTGCATTACTGATAAAGGCCTTAAACATTAATTAAAACAGCACTCCATAAAACTTGCCATTTAATTCAATTTTGTAGTATTTTTCTTGCCAATATATTGGAATTATAAATGTTAAGGTGTTTGTCCAATACTTAAGGCGTGACTGATGTCCATAAATTACGGGAATTTCTTGCTAGCATAAGTAAAGTTGACTATTTCTTAGGTGTAATATTACAAACTAGACCTAAATTCCTCATTTATTAGAGTTAAAAATGTAAGTCACTAAGTCATAAGTAAAATACTTCACATGAGAACCTGCATTACAAAAAAACTTCCGAGCTAAAAATGGTGAATACTAAAATTCCATTAAACAAATTCATAGTTTCTTATTAATTAGTCCTATATCTCCCACATCATGGCTAGGTACTATTTCAAAATCAGATTTAACTCGAAACTTATTTTAAAGTCTAAAGGTTCTTTCCCTTTTCAAACAACTTTACTAAACTCCAGGGCTCCAAAAAATCATTACAAATATCTACAAAAATATCCTCCACTGGATTTACAACAACTCTCAAAAACACGATTCAACCATCTAAGTGTTCAAGTTCTTATTAAATAATTACTAGTCATGTATCCTGTACCTCCCTATCTACAACTTTTTGTCAACCACATTCGCATCTATTTCAAAATCAGTTTGAAGTCAAGTTTTTTTTCCTAGTCTAAACATTTTTCTTTTTGTTACCAAACTTCTTTACAAAACTTCAAAGCCCCAAAAAATCACAACAAATGTCTACAAAAATTTCCTGCAGCAGATTTACAACTAATCTCAAAAACACAATTCTACCATCTTTTAGTGTTCAGTATCCAGGGCACAGGGGGCGGTGACCTCCGCCCTTCCGCCTGGCCCCGTGACCCTGCTGAAACTGAAACTAACTCGCAGACAACTCACTAATTTCACTCTAACTTTACTTCTACGTTCGGACAATTAGGTGTTAGGTTAGACTTGTTAGGGCGTTTGAAAAAAAGTATGGTTGTATTTTTTGTTTTAGTGTAGTCTGAATTGTGTATTGGCTAGGTAAAGTAAGTCTGCTATACTATAAGAAAAAAAATTGAAGTATCTAATGTTTGTAAAATGAAGAATTTTGTAAAAAAATATTATTTTCATAGGTACCTAATCATCAAAGACCTACTAAGAAATATAGCCAATTTTTCAGTGTTACATATTGAGTAAAATTAGTCCTGTTATTTACTAGATTGCAAGTGCTAGCTCAAGTACTTTGCAAGTGTTTTTCTGTTGCTAACAACAATATTTTCAGTAATGATTATAAGTAAACTATTTGCCATAAATATTAAAAGTAGAGTTTTACGGGTTAAAACTCAAATTGGGCAGTGTTGTCAATACGCTCCGAAAGTAGCTCCACTTAGTAAGATTAAATCACTTTACTGTGTTCAATTCTGTTGAATTTTGGTTCGTATCAGTGATTTGTAAAATTCAACCAATAAGTTTTATATTTAAAAGATAAGTATCTTCACGGTTTATTTCCTTTATGATCTCATTATGCAAATCGTTAATGATTCGGTATTAATTAGTACGAATATTTTTTTGGATTTCAATTTTGGCAAAGATTGACCGATAGGACATTTTAGGATATTGTTAATTTTGTACAAGAAATCGGAAAATTATAGTAAGTTGTCTAAATTAATATTATTACTAAGCTACCTATTTGGTTAGCTAAAGGCCAAACATTTAAATAGAATATTGACCAAACCACTTTTTTCTAACTCTAACTTCATAAGAGTTACCTTTCCTAAAACAGGAATTGGGCTTTTAGCAATACAAACACTACAATTTCAATTAAAAGTGGAATTGATTTCACTAATTTAAATAAATTAGCAATATATTCTTGATACTCAGCCCATTAAGGCGTATATCCGTCTACTTCACAGACTTAGATAATGTCTAAGTATAAGGCAACGTTACAACGTAAATTATGCAATTTTAATAGACTCGTGCTTAAAGAAATAGCAAAAAACACACGACATTTAAAAAAAAAAAATTTTTTTATCAGACTGATTTACTCAGTTCCATAAATTGTAAAAGGAGAGCAAATAATTGTTGTTTTAACTTCTAATTATGGGTGTTATTTATTTAGGATCTCCAAAAACAGATACTTACCTAGGTAGGTATACACCATTTAAAATAACTACATAATATAACTAATTAAAACGTAATAAACACAAAAATATCTTTGATGTAAACTGTTGCAGCTTGTTCTTTTTGCATACCAACAACAAAAACGAATATAACAAATTACACTGTATGTAAATTTCCATGTTCCCGGGCACAAATTTCCTTAAAAATCTCGCAAAATATCGGTTCCTTTTAAAAAAATCTTCCTTTCAATTTGGTACGTTAAGTTCGGAGCACACCTCGATCGGTTCGGTAGCACTTGAATTAAGATAATGTTCACACCTGCCCGAGTCTGTATAAAACGTCACATTGTGAGCCGAACGCAGTAACCAAGAGAATTTTATGGGTTAGCTTGAGCTCCACCGGCCATCGAAGCGAGGCGATTTCGCGACTTCAGCCGATTTTTTTTTACGTTTCGACAAATTGTTACGGTTTTTTAATTGAAAAGCTAATTTAGAATTAAGGTGCGTTCATAACGGAATATTAAAGAAAGAAAGAAGGATAAAATTTGAGACATTACCTAGATATCTTAAAAAATAATGTAGGGTATCCACGGTCAGTAACAGAGCCGATTCTATAAATAGAACCTACTTTGTACGTTATTCCGTATTTTGTTCTGCCATAAAAGATTTATATCGTGTCATAAATCATTTTATGATGAATTATTCACACGCGAATCGCTGTGTTACATTTTGTTTCTGGCTGTTACCGAGTCTCTGCTTCTTGTGGCTAGTAATTCTAATGGAACTCTTTGCTATTAATAATTGCTTAATAACTACTTCGGTACAGTCATCATAAAAAAAAAGAATACTAGGAATGTTTAAAAAAAAAATACAATGTTCGGAATATATGTAAGTAGTAACGGTAGGTTTAGTGTGCGTTAGTCGCTCCGTGCGTGTGTCGCCGTCTCTCGGTCCCTTTTTATTGCGGTTCTGTTTACAACGTATTTTATAGCATCAGCTGTTTGATTACGTCACTACAGCTGGTAGGATTAGGGCTTCAAGCAATCCTCTATAGTAAACTCGCTAGGTGAGAAAATTTGGGGTGGAAAAATTTATCGTTAAGATGTAAACAGAATAATATCGCTCGCAATTAAGTGTAGGGGAAAATTAAGTTAAGTTATTGGACGATTTACACTGAGATAAGTAATTATTTTCCTTAAAACATCTGCTCCTGTATCTTTTTTTCTTAAATATCTTTTTTCTTTCTTCTTCACCTTGTGCAATAGAGTTGTTAAAGCACAAAAAATCTTATAACTCTAACACGGCCCAGCAGGTACAGAACTATTGTCTCGTTTACCGTTGAATTACAACTGTTTTATGACTTTTATGGTTCAAAAAACGTTGCATAATTTTTATGGTCACAGGTGATTGTTGTTAATGAATGGGATCCTTTAAAACTATTATTTTGTTAAGGCTAACAATAAAACTGTTCGTGGAATCGTGTAACCGTTATATTTTTTAAATGACAAGACGACTTGTTGCTTTGTGGTTCTTAAAAAGCGAATCAAGAGTGAATGAAGAGATATTTAAAATAGTTTTCCTTTTGTTTTCTATAACTGTCTCGATCAATTTTCGTTACCCTAAGAAGTTTTCTCACCGCTCGAGGAAAATTAACTCCTTACTAACTTATCGCTTACTCATTTTCACTTCTATTGACCTAAGTTTGCGTTTGCGTTTAAATTACGATCATCTACTTACTCCGATAAATTCCCTGATATCACTTTTCCTTATCGTTTTGCCAACTTGTCCAAAGAAACATCTATTAGGCGTCTCATAAAACAGCACACTTGTAAACCACTGGATACAGGGTGTGTAAATCTCTCGCCATCCTCTCTGTATTTTGTTACGTTTCCGCCGAGCTTCCTCAACTGACCCCTGTTATTTTGTCGCGTCCTCACACTTTAATAGACTGTAGGTACACTCTGTAGTAAAAACTGAAAACTAATTATTTTTTTATTCCGTTTTTTTTTTTATATAAAAAATGTAGACGAATCGGTTTTATTATAGACCTATGTAATTTATAGGATCGCATATCAATATTTTAGTACCAAAAATAAATAACGAACACGCTCAAAAACAACATGCCGCAAAAATATAAACAAGTTAGTTTAATTATTTAATTACAAGCAACCAAGTTTGTTTGCGATAACTAAAAAAAATAATATAATGAAGCTCTTAGATTTTTAATTTAAACATAAATCAGATTAATTACAGGGTGTTTAAATGGTTATGTGTACAGTAATAAAGAAACAAACTGTTTGGGCTTGGATGGCGGCGACATTTGTAACGACTCTCACGACGAAACCGGAAAACATTAAGGCGCTCACTGGACCTCCTATTAGTTAATTTTTATATCTTAACATCATAAAAGCAAAATAATAGAGCAACCTCTTAAATGACAAATATTGTCAGACATCCTGTTTGTAGTTACTTGTCTCTAGATACCATCTGAGATAATTAAACCTCTAATTAGATGTCGGGAAAAATCTCAGAGCTACACAGTTACCGAGTTACCTACATCTATGAAATGCAATTACAGGAATCGTATTACTTAATTAACGTTTGTGTTGCGTCACTTTATGTGCTACCGGCGATTTATGATGCGTATGTATTTTTAATACACGTGGAAACTATAAATAGACGAGGTGCTGCAGGTTTTATAATAATTTTCCGGGAAATATGTTACCACAACTCACGAAATTTGTACGGTAGGCTTCACGTCTGTTACAAAACCAGTATAAGCTGACCTCTTATTCTATTGAAACTCCGTACTACACCAGGCCAGCTCAACGTCAAAGTGCGACAGTGATAAGCGGCTGTACAAAAAAAAATGGAGCAAAATTTTCTTCATAACCCAGCTTAGCTCACTTAATTCTTTAATCACCGTATCAGGCCGAGGTCTTTTACATCTCGTGGAGGTAATCAAAGCAATTTCTCGACCTTGATCTTCAAAACCCTAGCTAGCCTTAAACTGCTAGTAATTTTAGCCGACCAACCTGTATTTAACCCGCATGTAAATTATAATAAATTACCCGTACATTACTTGGTACGTCACATGATCGTGGGCCGCGCGGTGCGTGCGCGCAAGATTATTGAATCTGCGACAGTCCCGCCACGTCATAAATCGGTTGCGTCTCCCATTGTTCCTGCCGATGTCAAAGATCAGTAATTTGCCATTGTGGAGGCAGAAGCAGGTTTTACCGTATACTCGAACGAAAATATTTTAAGAATTTCTGTCGAAATCGACAACACCCTTTATGTAGATGAATCGTAGGAAAATAGATCGTGATACCTGATTAGTTTTTTGATTGATCCGATAAATGCATAGAGTTAAATTGACTATGAAAAAGCTTGTCCGTTAACACCCTGTTAGGTACATCCTACGATATTTTTCGAGTTACCAGGCGTTCATAGACTCGAGGAGTTTTCCGCAGAACATACCAAAGAGATAAAATCGTGAGGAAGTTAGGTACACATACATTATTAAATTTTTGATATTACATTTCAAACCGCAAGCAATGTTGGTTGGCAAAAACATTGATTTATGTGTCTGACTCGGCAGTAGTTTTTTGAAGGTTAAAAAATCCATACCTTTCGGTTCTACGGTTGTGAGCTATTAAATGCCTGCTTGAGGACGTAATAAGTTTTTACTATTGTTGAAACTTGTACGGTGTCACGCATGGGCTTTATAGCCCCTTGTTACCATGTAGATACAGCGTTAATTACGTCATAAATATTATCTTTAATCATATAATTTTTAAGAATAGTTACCAAATTGTATTACGCTCATTCCATTCGCACGGAAGCACTATTTTTAATTTGATAGTTTTAAAATCAACTTCTTAAAACTTTATTGGTGTAATAAAATTTGTAATTACGTATGTAAATGGAACAGATTATACTAGCAGTTTATTGTTTTTGTTTTGAGCGGATCAGAAGGCCAATTCTCGTAATTTAAAACGTTCAAAATCTAGTCGCAGTCTCATCTCGGCGACAAACAAATGTCAAAAACTTGTCAAAATGTAGGGAAATTAGACGTAAGTATTTTTGACAGATTGAGACTGAGATCAGACTGTGAACGTTCTGAAATTACGAGAATTGCCCCTCTGATAATGTGAGAGAATAAATAATAGTATGTCAGTTGGGTATAGCTGAGCTGTGAGAAAGCTTGGGAGACTGCGCCCGTTAGGTCCCGAGGGCCTCGATACCGTACTGCTTGCACAACAGCTGATTATCCGTCATTACATTGTTACACGAAAATCCAATCATTCCCCTTACGAAAGAAATAAGAAGCTTACCTTAAAAATCAAAAGAAAAAGGTCTGCTTAAGTGATGGCTTCGCGCAAAAGGTAGCAATGCAGTTTTTCTTAATCAATTATTCAAAATTCCGCCTTTCCGCTCTATTACACAGTAATTAAGCAGTTATTGTCACTGATATACATATCTGCCTGTTGAATTATTAATTTATGTGCCGTCAATAATTTTAACATTCTCAGACATATTTTAAGACGGTAATTGCTCAGCACAGAGTTGCTTTACACGTAGAATTAGGTAACTAAAACCACGTGGCAACTCGTAGATTTTTCTTAACAGTATTTTACGAAACCGCAACCATATGAAAGTGAATTTAATAAAAGATACTAATACATCTTCCAAAAAATTCCACTGACATCTGAAACCGCAAAAATCTCCTCTCAATCCATACGAGTGTATCATTTAATAGTGCCACTATAAGAATGATATCACACCATATAAATGTAACTAGAACGACTCATCTCCGCGGTGGCAAAGCCGACCGTGTCTGTAATATCGACCGTCCAAATTGTGTACAAGTTCAAGGCCCCAATAAAAATTACCCACGTGAGCAGCAGACTACGGGATATGACGAATTATTGCGCGTTACTTTATCATAAAACACCTTGATACTGGCTGTTTGTAAACAAATATGAACATTTATAAACATAGTAGGTATAAGAAAAATAAATCTAGAGTAAAACACGTAATTAGAACAATGTGTTGTGAAGAAAAAGTGGTTTCATGTTTCTAGTAATTGCGCTGTTTTTCATTGTGTGACAACAGTTTCAATTAGGTGGTTTGTTTGATTGAAAATTATACAGTGTTGTCACGATTTTCTTGCGTCTATGAATACTAGCATAAAACTACAATGTGCTGAGTTTAATATTCTGTTGTAAACAACTAAGATATTCGTTGCTCTCTGTGTCATGAACACAATATAAGTATGGTGTCGTAATAATTTTGAATTATAGCTCCGAGATTGCCATCTTAATTTCTTAATGCGTGGAACTTAAATTACAATTAAACAAAATAACTGGTCTTAATTAACTAGTAACTACTCTGCTCTAGGTAGCCGATAGTACTTGTTCTATAAAATACTTACGTCAAGTATGAAATTAGACGCCGACATTGAATTAAAAACTTTTTGTAAGCGGACTGTATTGTTACGTATAATTTTAAGATCGGATCCTACTGATTCCACAGCATTCGTAGCTCGGATACCGCACTTTAGGGATGTCAAAGTTGCTCTACATTAACTTTGCTTTTAATATTTAATTTGACATCAAACATTAAAAAAATGTTTAAAAAAAAAAAAAAAAATGTTTAATTTATAATATGATTTGTAAAATAAATTAAAATATAGTTTGTTTAACGCTGTCATTTTTGCTGGATGGGATTCGATAACTTGTAAATTCAAGCTGGCTAGCAAGAAAAAAAAAGAAAATCAAATGATTTTTCTCGCTCTGTATTTCTCCGACCCGCGTGGTGACCCTAGCGTTCATGAGTAATAGCGGGCTGGCTACATTCTGTTTACAACTCTCCTACTGCTCACAGCATAGCGTCCGGGTGCATTCGGCCACTATGTTAAAACTATTGTTTATTGTCACCCTAGTGTCGACTGCCGCATGATTGATTATGACAATTTAAGCGATATAAACGCATTTGAAATTTAAATTTAAACTTGTGATTATCATTTGTAAGTTGTACATTTAGATACTAATTTAGAATGTGTTCTTATTGTTCTTTGATTCGATTTCTTGTGTCTATTTTTAATTTTTAATCATTTAAGTAATTGGCATTTTTATTCTTCGCGTCATACTATTAGAGACTGATTGATTTAGAAATCTTTAAAAAAAAACAGTAATTATTGAATCTACATTTCAACCTTTTGACACTAATTACACTTATTGTTTGAAATAATTGCTCTTACACAATTGTTCTAAGGAAAAAGTCAATTGTTTAAATGGACCGGGTTATTGTAACATTTCCGGTTCGAGGGCGACACTAATACTCAATATTAAATGTGTCTAGACGGTGAAAAATAATTTGAAACATGTTTCACGGCAGTTGTTGAGTTTCCCACAGGCCACGAGACACTGCCTTGCTTATTGTTTGATGGTAAAATACAAACATTGTGAAAAATTCATCCGATGTTCTTTAACAAAATGTAACAAAAGACTTTAATGCTTCTTGATTTCTTACTTATACTATAGTTTACCTGACATGAGATTAAATAAATTGTAAATGAGTCACATGTTGTGTATGTGCTACCTCAGTATCTACACGTACATACAAATAGGTTGAATTAGTATTTAGCTAACCAACGATAAGAATAGCAACTCTGTATAATTCGATAGATCGAACGCCAATTAGTAAATACTTAGGAATATTATTATATATATTTTTTTAAGTTTCTCGTATGTAAGTGAACAATGTTTGTTCTTTTTTGAGAAATCAATTCTTTGAACCAAAATAAATAAAATTGAAGTGTCTGTTTTTAATGTCAAAATAACAGTTTATTACCATGTGCATATTATTATAAAAGTATATACGGTACTTATGTAACAATAAAACAGTTTAAAAAAATTATCTGTCCGTTTGTTTCGGCTAATCTCCGAAACGGTTTGATCGATTTTGATGAAATTTGGTATGTTTATACTTTGAACCGAAAGGACAGGCTATCGACCTACCACGCTGGCAAAGCCGCCGACGGAAGTTAGTATTGAATAATCTCAGATAAAAAATGTAGAAATATAATTATAAAAATAACCGGTTCAAGTCATTACTCAAAGTAATTATAAATTTTATGTCCTAACTGAAAATTAAGTTGTAAGCAATCCAATGTTTAGTGTAATAAAACGCAAAAAATCTGTGTAATGTATAAATGCTAGTTCAGAGATATATTTTTAGATTTAGCAATAACATTATAATCTGTTGCTTACGTTATAACTAAGACTGTGTTTATGTTACTATGTTTACAGATTTTTCAATAAAATTTTTAGTGTTCTTGTGTTTTATTTAAGCAGGTCTAATGAGATTAAAAAACCTTTTATTGAATGTAGTATTAGAAAACTTTAGAAAATATTTTTGGTAATCTTTTATTTTTCACCATTCAATTTATTATTATGTAGGCTTTAAGATACGATTTTTACCATATTTTTTTTTATCATAATTAATACATGAATATTTAATTAAAAATAATTAAGAAATCTCTGTTTTGTGAAGTCGTACACATCGTTACTCTGTTTTCACTGGTCAACTTATATTTTGATATAACAATGTTAATAAAAATCCGTTTTATGATCATCATAAGTCTTGACGGTTAACAACTAACAAAGAGGGATTGACATTTATGCAATACAAGCAAGTCTTGAATTAAAATCAATTAAGCGAGTCATGATTGCGAACAAGCAATTAGTTCATAGTGTTGAATGCAGATCTTTCACAAAAAATAAAGTAGCTCTCTTAAAATAAAACCTTTTTTTTGAAGTCAGATTATTTGTAAGATACAACATATAGGACGTGATTCAAAACTTGATTAGTCGAATTCAAATGACTTTTTTCCATTGCCAGCTAACTTTTTGCTTACAAATAATAACTGAATATTCACCTGTTTCCTATTATATATTCAAGTTTCTTATAAGGTTGTCAAAAGATGCCTCCTACACGCGATTATTACACACCTGTAGTCAGAAAATTATTGTAATTACAAAGACATTTCAGGTTCTTAAAACTTTGCCTGCAGAAGGCTTCATTTACGTGTTTCATTGTTTTATGTAAATTGACACATAATTTAATGGCCACTGAACTAAACTGCACATGTTGCTTGCAAATTAAAGTCCATTTTGTGTATTGAATACTCAATCAATAGAAAAAAGAAAAATGTGTACCTTACAAAAAATGTCTACTCTTATATGGACTGATTTTTCAATTGACAGATAATTTTTATTCGTGGAATAAATTTGATGTCTGACAGTTTTTGTATGGAAGAACTGTCAAAAATTCAAAATTGTTCCTCCGATAAAATTATCTGGAAAATTGGTTGGAAAAATCAGCCCTAAATATTGTCATGAAAACGAATAAAACTATCATGGCGGCTCACAGTTTGCCGCCGTCACCCAAGCAAAGGAAGTAAAGTCATTCAGCCTGGGTCATAGAAGAGGATGAATATTTTACCAAATTTTACGTTCGCTTAGATAGTGAGGGTCGATGTTTATGTCTCTATACAGGGGTGCGTGTGTAACAGCAGTACCGTCTAACATGTCATGCGTCACCGGTGTAATACCTCGTAGTTTTAACAATTAGGATTGTTTTTTAAGCTTGAAAATATTCTCTTTAGCTCTGATAATGGAAATTCGGACGTAGAATGGCTGATAGTGAATAAGAGTTTAGCTACAGTTTCTAAATAGAAAGGTTAAAAGCAGACAACCAAGTTGTATTTATTGAAAATATAATTTCCTCGAAATGATTTTCTTATCTTAAATATAGGGCTTAGATACTTATTTTGAACTTTAGATGCAATTTGCAAACTGATGCCTTGACCATTTACTACCTCTACTCTTTGATCTTAAATCGCAAAACCTATTTCTGTCCAGCAAATGGACTTCCATTATTATTTTCATGGTAATGTATCAAATAGATAGAGTTATCACTCACGTAGCGTGTATCGGGACTATACCACCGAGCGAGGTGCCCAAAACAGCTAATATAGCGTCGGTTAAAGGGTTATTATCGTGAGTTATTATATTTTATCTTCAAGTATCGAGGTTTATTTAGTAGAAAATGGTGGCATACAAAGGATGTTAACAAAAAATTGAGCAAAGTTTTAGGAATAACGCTTTTTGTAATCTACTAGCGACCCTTCCTTGCTTCGCATGGTTTTACGAATTGTCAAAATATTTATTCAATGTAAGTTTATAATTAGTGTATTATAAACAGACCTTCCAGAAAAAAATCTATAATGATAGTGGAAAATTCACATCAAAATCCGTTGTGTATTTTAGAAGAAAAAGCAGTCCCACGGACACAAAAACAGACTATAATTTATAATAATTATGTATAATAGATGAGTAGTTATAAGTATGTACATTCAACTCGATTTTCGGCAACTCTTAGGCCACCAGTCCACCAGTGGACTGCTGTAGGCTGACGATGGTGTACCTTCCAGAATAAATTCTCTAAATGATAAAGCGACTGCATCAAAAATAAAGCGACTGCATCAAAAATTAAAATCCTTTATATAGGTAGTTTAGAAGAACAACGCGGTCACACTGCAAACACGAAAAGCGACTTTAATTTATAACATTTACAGACCCCTGAATATCGTAGATTCCTTGCAACAAAAACAATCGCAACAGAAATGCCAAAGGAATTCTATTTTTCCATTCACAAACACGAGAATCTAACAGGCGATCGATCAGTAATTGCTATGGTATTTCCCGTGCTTGATTTACAACCACCATTATAATTGTAGCTTACATAGACTGCGAACTGGTATCTTTAGTGGGACATTTTTACCAGCTTTATACAGGTGTGCCTACGGTTTAAGTTTTTTACGGGTAATTAAGAGCAGCCGCACCGGTCGATTGATCAGGTTAAGCGTCACTTACCGCGGTTGGTCCGTGGATGGTGATCATCTTTACCATCCGCGCCTAGGAAAGCACGTTAATCCGTTGGTCCCGGCTGTCATTCGTGGATCTTTGACAGTTGTTACGGGTCGTCGAAACCCGAACGTCTGACAACAAGTCTTACCAAGAGGTATAGTGTTACCTATTAACTGGGTTGTGGAGGCCAGATAGGCAGTCGCTCTATGTAAAATACTGGTAATCAGCTGTAACCGGTTAGACTGGAAGCCGACCCCGACATAGTTGGGAAAAGGATAGGCAAATGATGACAGGAATCCGATTAAAAATTCATGACGAGTAGGAAGCAAGCTGGTTGGTAATTGATGAGAGCTGATGGTACATGTGGAAAGATTAATGTCAGCAGATGAAGTATTATAAAGCTATTGAAGTTACTAACACTGTTGTTGTAGCTTGGAGTTACTTTAACACTACCTACTTGTAATTTTATTTAAACCCTCAATTTTTATATGAATATTTTTGTCGTCTGTCAGCCCTGCAGAAAAAATTTAGTATCGTTTTGATGCACATTTATGACATAAGTACTTAGTTTTCACAAGTTTAGACCTATGACAAAATTCCGTAGACCTAACCTAAGTCGTAACATAAATGTTCCTATAGAGCATAAGTAGGTGGTCTAGTTTTATATTCCGCGAGACCGTATTACACAGCTGGCCAAATTAATACGGCTAATCCAAATTACTTTTAAACGTAACATTATGCGAGCCTTAAAACTCAGTGGAAGGCCTTGGGCACTTCATGTACCTACCGTTGCTAAGTCCGACCTTGTCATCGCAATAAATTTAACAGTTGCGACACGCAAATATCCACTAACAGAACATGATTTATTACCGACCAATGTAGATCGAACAATTTGCTACCAATTCCAACATTCGGTCCTTGATTCGTCAATACTTGCATACGGTAATAGATTTGATCCGGTGCTAGGGAACCCAAATTGTTTACGTCGTTTTTGGTAATCGAGTTTTGGGAATCACATTTGGGTATGTAATTTTCAAATTGAACCTTTCTTTCACGACTTCCATAACTCGTATCTAGGCCAGCCGATAAATAAACATTTATGTTAGCACCTATTTACGCCAGCTGACATGCAGTTTGATCACGTAATTTTTTAAATGCCTACTTAACTTGCGAAGATGGCCTGATAAGCAAAAATAAGCAAATTATTTCCTCGTACAATATTTCTTATGTTGTTTGAACTGTAAAGCTCAGCGGGCGATCATGCGCAGGCGCCGCATTACAACGTTCCCATTGGCCCCCGAGCGACAGGGCTGCCAATCTACAAATAACGTATGCCCAACGTAGCCCGCTATTATAATTTAATTGAGGACTTACAATAATTACTGAGTCATGCCCCAGCGGATGTAACACAGCGATTATCCTCTTCCATTCTTGAGGCGGCGCTGAATAAGTGCACGGAACCTAATTTTATTCAAATTAGTCTAGCAAGGAGAACTATGGATCACCTGTTAAATTAAATGAAAATCCGAATGGACGATGGTGTAATGCTCATAAAGTTATCAACGTCAATTCTTTGTTTATTTTCTGTATCAAAATGTGATACATATTTTAAGCATCACTTAGAATATAGGTGACTGCACTAAAAATAGAGCAGTCATCAATACAACGAGCGCAAGGCGAGTAGTTTATTCGCATTAAATCATACCAGCAATAAATCTCGCAAACCCGTTCTGCAGCTTATCAAAACAATACGCAGACACACTTCCAACTATGCATTGAAAAATGTCTTCTTCGCAACATCGCACAAACTAGTTTTTAATGTATTCCATGAAACACAAGGTCTCATTTCCGTTGTCATTGAAGCGCGGATCATATCCTTTAGCATCGCGAGGAGATCATTTCAAAATTAAGCCTCAAGTGTATGATAAATTTTCATAAATCAGAACGTTATTTATTGAAGTATAGACTTTAAGGTGTTAGGGAATCGGTTTAGTTTGGTATTTAGGGATTTGACGTGTTAAGGCCTTTCTTAACCGGGGAATTTGCGGAATAATCGGATATCGGGTTCTCATCTCCCCGATATTTCGCTATATGGATGGAAGAATAAAATTGGCGGTTGTTATTACCGGGAAGATGAATGTGTGTAGAATATCTTGAGGTTACGTTGTTCTTAAACGTTTTTAGTATAAGAAAACCAATATCCGATGATGTGTAAGATTAGTATTGTAAAGTTGAATTGTTTTCATTGCATGCAAGCTACGAGGCTATTATTCTCCACGTGGTAGGTTCGATAGAGAGATAGTTCGCGTGGTGTTTTCACACAATTAATTTTCAATAAATAACAATGTAATATGAGTTACAAGCCCGCGGACGCCCTGTGAGGCAGGCATCGCGCATCCCATCGGACCACCGCCACGATACTCAAGGCGTTTTTATGAAATTTCTCAACAACTTTGAATTACGCTGTATGTTTTAAACAATAGAGTTTAATATTAAATAAATTGAGGTTATTTTGTGTCGATTATCTCTATTTAATCGGGTAGTACAAGCATTGACCGGTTATTGTGGCAAAAAGTGTAAGTAGAGAATGGACTGACCTAAATGTGGCAGTAAATTAATGTATCGGTAATTTTATTTGCCACAATAAAATCAGAATCTAGGTAAAATTATTACTTTACACTGGAACCTATTAAACTACAAGGTAATGTGAGCTAATCAAAGCCCATATGTGGCGATAAAGCCCATTATGCAAGCTCACACCCTTTTCCCTTTAATGTGTAAGAAAATGTTCTAATACAGTAAATTATAGAGCGCGTTTTATTAAACTAACGTTTCATTAACTAAGTATTAAATGAACACCTTATAAGTATAGTGGTTGGAATTACAAACCGTGAGGTTTGGAATTCGATTCCTGAGCAAAGCGATCTTCAGTGGCTTAGCAAGGAATTGACAATACGCTGGACTCCTATTAGGTAAATGGATGGCTAAGGCCGCCTTGGGCGATATTGGCAACAAGAGCCTGCTTACCCTTTCACTGTAGGTATACAAGCACAAATGATTTGCATTGCATAAATGCCGCACGTACAAACATTAAAGGAGGTTAAATATTGCTTCATTTGGGTCTTCAACCTACACCCTAATCATGTAAACTCAATGGTAATCAGAATCGGTTACATTGAACATTTGAGACAGGGAAATCGAATGACGATCGATAAAGGTACATGGTTATAGAACGAGCACTCTAATTATTTAAAATACTATCAATCAAAATCTGAATCATTTTGGAGGATATAGCTAATTCATTGCTTTATATGTTCGAAAAAGTTGTCGGCTCAGTAACGTAAATAACGCAATGAATGTCATTGAACTGTCAAAATGAAAGCCATTGCTACTGTGAGTGTGTTACGCAATTAAGTACAAAATGTTGTTAATAGGTTTATGAACTGAAAAACATAACCTCCTCCTTTCTCAGCGAAAGTAATCGCTTTGTACAATACACTTGCGTGCGAAAAGATTTGTTTATTACCCATTTACATACTTCGATCGCTATCTTAACTGACTTAATTCATTAATTGTCTCTGCTAATATTGCTACAACTCCTAGCACTAATCATCTTCAAACACACATTAATTATGAAAATTCCATAATAATGCGTTGATGCGTTATGCCTGCTTAACAAAGGAGACGAAGCGGGAAAATATAACTACTCAATGAAAACGATGCTCTTTTAAATCATCACATAAGTACGTAACTGACTGCGTACTTAGTTAGGGCATGCTTCATATCTGTTCCCGATCGTAATCTTGATAATTGTGCAAAATTTCATTGTCCGTCTGTCTGCCTGTTCGCGTGTAGATACCGCAGATATGAGCCTTTGTTATTCAGATTTTTTACCGTGAGTCTTTTAATTTTCTTTTTATCTTTAAACGGATTAAATACTTTATCCTGGCGTGGTGTGTAAAAATGCACCGACGTGTACGAAGTAGTCATTACGCGGAATAAAAAAGTGTACGTTAAACGTGAATTTGTGGTAGATTTTTGATACCGCTAAGTATTTACTTCGTTTATTTTAGAAAATAATAAACAAAAAGGTTGAAAGGTTTTATAAAACAGCCCTATATACAATGTAAAGATCTTAATGAAATTAACAACACCAGACATGTTATCATGTACAGACACCAGCAGGTCAAGCTACAATAAACCTTGAACCTAATGCTTTAGCGATAAAGTTGAAAATCTATTAAAGAAATTTGACAGATTGTAGTAGCTTGGTGTGCTGGCGTCTGTACTTACTTCATTTTATTTATCAAGTCCAACAAAGTTAAACTTGAAAGCGTAAACTGCACGAGATCAAACGCCAAACTGCATTTTAAAGATGGCGGCTAATTGAACTCATTAAGTTATTTATAACCGCTGCATATGGTTCGGTGAGCGATCGAATTGCCATAATTTACTTGTAATTTATTTTATAACTAGCGGCCCTCCCTTGCTTCGCACGGTTTTTACGACTTGACAAAACATCTAGATTTCATTATTATATGTAAGTTTAATATTAATGTATTAGACACGAACCTTCCGGAATAAATGCTGTAAATGATGGTGAAAACCGCATCAAAATCCGTTGCGTAGTTTAGAAGAACAATGCGGTCACACAGACAGACACGAAAACCGACATTTATAGAAGGCTGCATTTGAATATAGCACGTTGTTCTAGCGAATTTTCTGAAGTGATAAATTAATATTAGGCACCGCACGTCTTATGCTCTTAGGTAGGTATATGATTATAATAGGACCCTATTTTGTTGTAGGTACCCGCTTTTGTTCAAGATTTATAATCATCTGTATATAGGGTTGCGACTTCATGAGTTAGTAGAGGAATAAACAAAAAAAAAATATTTCCACGTAAATAAAAGAAAATATTGTTTTTAAAACAATGAATAATATAAGTTGTAAGGGACGTTGACGCGCAAACTGTTACCATGAATTCAGCACCTGATTCTAGACCCCCCCCCCCTACCGTGCTCATTTTCGCCGATTATCAAAAAAACAATACAACTGAACTGTTTCCTACTAAAGTGAAATACCTACACGGTCAAAATGTATGGATGATGATGAAGTTTTTTTTAAATAACTTTTGATGAATTTCTATGGAGTGGTTCAGAATGAAGCGCTGAAATTCATGGTAACAGTTTGCGCGGCGATGGCCCTGACACCCTGTAGAAAGAGTTTTAAAGTCACATAATGGGTAATCGACTTCAAAAAAAGGAGGAAGTTCTCAATTCGGTTGTTTACAACATTGAGTTTGTTGCCCAAAAATTTCCAAATTCTAGGTTGATATAAAGTTAAATTTGGTACCCCCCGGGACCCTCATTATAATTGTAAAATTAATAATTTGTCGAACAAGGCCTGGAGGAGTTTCTTTAAAATATGAACATCTTGTCAGTTCGTAAATTCTTCAGCCGACGTTTTAAAGATTTATTATGCTAGTTAAAACTCACAGCTTTGTCCGTATCAAACTTAATAAATTCAACCTCTAAACGAAATTATGAAAGAAAAGGGAAATATCAAAAAGTTTACTTTAACCAGCACCGTTACACACTATCAATCACAATTTGAATAATTTTGAAGTACATACATATATTGCTAATCCATTGCTTCATATGTTCGAGAAATCTGTCTGCTCAACAACGTAAATAACGCAATGAATGTTGTTGAACTGTCAAAATAAAAACTTGCTACTGTTGGTGTGTTACGCAATTACCCCCCAGACGTCAGCCCTAGTAGGTTTTAAAGTATCAATCATCAACCAGTAATTAAATGACCTAATTTTTTCTGGAAGGAAAAGCTGATTCAATCACTTTTATTTTAGAGATTATTTTATATCAGCCAATATATAGTAATGATTCCTACTATGAACTATTTATCATAACATATCATCACACCTGTAATCCCCGAAGAGTTAGGCAGAGGTGTAGGTACCTATACTCCTTCAGTACACCCACATTTTGCCAGTAACTGTTTATCCGGTCAATGTCCACAATGCCAGTTCCACATTAGGCATAGTTCACATAACCGAAATATTCGGACGAAAAGACAAAACGTTTAGTGTTAGTAGGTATAACACAAAACATACCACGAAACCTGTTTTAGACTGTACCGTCCGCATAAAGAATTATAATCATCTATATCGGTACTAATATAATAAAGGTGAACAGTTTGTTTGTTTGAACGTGCTAATCTCTGTAAGTACCAGTCGAATTTGAAAAAATATTTTTGCATTTGATAACCCAATCCTGGAAGAAGGCTATTTAACTTCACGCTACACAATCAGTAGCCGAGCAAAAAAAAAAGACAGAAATAACGCTATGGGAAAACGAAGTAATAGCACGGGTGGGCGATGCTATGTCACCAATCAAAAGGAATTTTATAAAAATATGGCTGTTGTTTCAGTAGATCAATTCTGGTGTCTTACGACTTCAACGCGAACGAGGTCGCGGGCAGAACCTAGTAGAATAATATTTATGAACAAATTGGCAGACGTGTCAATACTATTGCTCAACAAACATAATAATAAACTGCTCTTTTAGAATATTAAATTTGCCATTATGATTGTATCTTTTATTAATATGAGAATTATCGGAATTATTGTTGACGAGTTTGTTAATCGATATTACCTTATATGTATGGTTTTATGTAGCGATCGATTATTATTATTGTTATTAATATTTTGTAATAAATCTTTTGTTGACATTTTATAGAAATGTGTGTAATTTATAGTGTAAGTTGATGAAGTAAATGGCTATTATTGTTGCCATAAACGCGTATGATAGTTGCAATAAACAGTTTATAAACTTTGAATGATTAATAAATAATGAATGTCAATTAATTGTTGTTTTATTTTCGTGCATGGCCTTATACCTAACTTTTGAATACCTACCTATGCAATTCAGTAAACTTTATAATCAAATGCGTTTGGATGTTTCCTAAATAATAGTCTTCTAAAAAACTGCTAGGTGTCGTAAAACCAATCTAACTTGTTCTAATGAATTATTTTCGTATTGGTTAATTATTTATTTAGGTGGATAAAAATATATACACTGACTCGATAAACTTCTTACCTAAGTATAATAAATAAATTAACAAACTATTCAAATGAAACTATAATATCTTAACCTAACTAAAACTATTAACAAACTAAAATATTAGTATATTAATCGTTTTATTTCATAATTTATATAAATTAATAATTAAAGTAATTATTTATTTATTAAAAAATATACTTTTAATTAATACATAATTTAGTCTTTAGTGGTCGACGTTGCCGACTCTACCGTTTCCCGTTCGCGGTCCCAAGATGGTGTTATTTAAGATGAGATCAATTTTATTGAGATTTATTTTGTGAACAAAGTTTGTGTTGATTTTATTCTTTGTCTATAAATTAACGATTTTATGAATCCCGCGGTTGATTAATGTTTAAATCATACGCCCTTACATAAACTTATAGCCAAATAAATTAAAGGGGGAAAAAACCAAATGAAAATGGTAATTTATTGTTATTAACTACAAATATTACAAGTAATACTTATAAATTTAGCGTTAGTAAGTTTTCTGATATTTCCTTACCTTCCTCCCATATCTAAAAAAACCTACGTAATATTCTGACCAAAAATGTTTCCTTGCCCTCAGGAAGTGTAAGGCAGGCACTGCTTAGGCAAAAAGTAAAAAAAAAAAAAACATTTTCATCCTATAATTTTATTACACTTAGGGCCAGCCCAAGGTATAACACTTAGGGCCATGCTGCGTTTACCTCGTTTCCTAATAAAATTGTAATAGAATAACTGACTACAATTTTCCAGCTAATATCAGCTTTAACTAGAGAAATGCCACGCAGGGACTAGATAGCTAAAATTATCTTTCACTTAACATTGTACTTATGTATAGTATGGGTGTTATTTGGCGCCATTTTCTCCTCGTTCTAGTCCATAGTTTAGGAACGTTTAGCAGTTTAGGCCGTGAATTCCCTGACGTGCTTCGTTGCACATGACTTATAATTTATGTTAAGAAAAAACACAATAAGGGCGTCATCTAATGAGACCACCGACGTGAATGATAGGGCTGTCCTACACAGAATTTATCGAGTAACAAACGGTGTTTTGCGGAAACTACAGTAACTCAGTTCAAAAGGTTATTCTGAAAAACCTTACATTTCTGAAGTCTAGAATGAACAAATGGATATAAACTCAAAAAGAAATCCCTTATAGAACCTATGCCAAACGTTTTTATTTGCGGAAATGTAACGAAATTTTCGCGAACATCGTCTAAAAAGGTTAATACGACAGTTTTTATGAACGTCGGCAACCCTATTACGGGCCGGCGGCGTAATGCGCGTGAAACCGTTCATCACACGAAGTGCGTCCGCGCTCTTCGAAATTCAAACCTTCGATGTAAAGCCTCGTGTTGCTTACCTACTGTGACGTCATCGCGACTATAAGTGACATTTATGAGTAATTAATTACCCACGTAATGTTAGAATAATTTAGCCATTATCTTTAGGCACCTGTTCAGCCACTATTTTTGTAGTTTCCAGTTGTTTTCACTCATAATTTTGTAAGAAAACACTCAATGTCGCGGAAAAATGTAGTCACTTTAATTAATGACAACCGTTCTAAAAGTGTTATTTTTATTTATTTTCATTGCTATAAAAAGAACCATCCGCGCCGACCAACCGTACCCCTCCGTGCCGTATATAAAACTTAATACAAAAAAAAATCGCTTCACGCTTGACCCATTCTGTTACCGGCGAACTTCAGCATAATCCCGTGGAAGAGAGACGACGTGCCTTGTCTCGCTCGCACGCCGACCTTAAACGCTTAAAAAGCTCCATAGATGGCAGTAAAATCGTTGCAACTGTTTCAAGCGGCCACTAGTGTCGCCATCTAGCGTCGAATAACCGAACTTTTATGGCACGTTTATTGAAGAGGGTTCTTCGGCAGCTCGTAAACGATTTTATGGGCACTAACGAAGTCTACTCTCGTGCTCGATATTACCCGACCGAGTACGGTTGGGAATGCAATATTTGGATGCTCCTGTTGAGCAGCGTTGTATTCAATTCTACCGGTGTTCATGGGCTTTTATGTGCGATTCAAGGTGCGATTGGATGGCGTGCTCGAGCGTTTATTTGGCTTTATTGTTGGGGTTTGTTTATGCGATTGCTGTTTAACCAAGTACGGTGTTTGTACATGCTTTTGTTATGATTATTATGTTGTTGCGAATAATGAAAACGATACCGTGGGAAAATTTTGATATTAGGAATTTTTCTTTCGAACAAATTGGTTCCAATTTTTTTCTGATAAGATACAACAACAACAGGTAATTATAAATATAAATTCTTTGTGTATTGGAGTACGGTAGGCGGTAACAAAGTTCGAATTAGGTACGAAACCCAATAACCATTTATCAGTGATTTATATTCGAGTTTTCCCCAAAACGTAGCCGTGAAAAAGGCAAATCATAAATAAGATCCGATTCAAATTTGTAGAAGATGGTATCTGTATGATTTGTAGGCTCGCACCCGAGAGCGCTTTGTCTAGTGATGTGCTAATTGCTACGTCACGTATCGATAAACCGAATAAATGGCCGAACTATTGTATGCTTTACGATATATACAATATCGCTTGTAATATACAACGATCTCGTAGAGAATAAGTAATAGGGATCTAAAAGTTGAAATTGAGTGAGATGGTAAAGAGAATGGGATTATTGGAGGCATTTGGAGATATATCACTGTCCCACGGCTATCGAAGATAACGTGCACGGTAGAAGAGTAAGAATCTGTGTTTGGATTTTCGTTTAAAAACAAAGCGAGATTTATATGAATCGGCAAAATCTTTGCAAGTATAGCAAAGATCCCCGCGTTTTGCTGTCACAAGTTCCCTACATCAGCATCTTTCGATCAGTTCTGTCGGTGAAATATCGCTCGGGGCCAGTTCTTTTTATTCACCTATTATTTCTTATTGCGTTAGCGTGACGCCTCACGCGTATGTAGGCGAAACTTACGACGTGGGTCGCCGAGACCGCGAGAAGTCGCATCACTAATTATTATTTTTATTATTTTGCCGGATCGTTTCTGTTGTTTTATAAACTAGTCTCGCAATCTGTAGCGTTGACTGCTGCTCTCAGGAATTTCATTAATTCAATACTTTCGTGCGCACGGGTGAACGTCTTTGAATAATAACGCTTAGTAAAATTTAAATATTATGGATAGTATATTTATCTTTAAATCTACGGATTTTGTTGTAACGTAGTTCGCTGTAAAGCTCGTCATGCATATAAATTAGTTGGATAAACGTAGCTATAGAATATATACCTATCCGGAAACTGCCGAAAATGGCCCTATGGCCCGACCCGACACGATCCGTGCGGACGCTACGTATCGATGTCCGAAACATGGCCGATAAATAATCATTCATTTAAATTCGATACTCGCCCACGCACGCACTAGCGATATCATTGTGATTTAAGACGGTAGAATTTGTCACAAATGCATATAAAACCGCGACTTAATAAATACACATTTAATTTCAAGGGATTGTTTAAAATATTTTTCGGGATCAATATTTGGTACCTGTTTAATGTATTCCGAGCCGTGTACCACATAATATATGAGAGGACCGATGATGTAAATGCCACCCTGAAGGCAACAAATCTCCGCCGTGTCGCCCGACAAACATTTTTTTCTAAACCACATACCCCAAACAATGTGTTATCTGTCCTGATGTGATTTAACAGGTAATTTTTAAAATAGATTACCATTAAACAGACCCAGATTTATGTTTGGGCACAATGTAAATAGGCAAGCAGCTGAATGAGGAACTACATTTATTTTCATTTACCTCCATTTATATCGCGGCTCCACGTGGAGATTACGTGATTTAACAAAGGGAGTGCTATAAATCTGTGAGTCCTGTCTTAGTAGGCTTTTGTGGGCATTTTTGATATGTGCCTTTAAAAGCTTTTTTCTGTATTTAGATGAGAGTTCATTGTGTAATTCATTAGAGCGGGGGGTAGGTCGCGTGGAGCGAAGTGCGGCCCGCGGTCGATATCGAGAGATAACGCCATATTTATTGCCGACCAATGAGATGTCCAACAAGGCCGCGATACTTTTAACGGCCGACGAATTAGTCGATACAAATAAGAACATAGCAATAAAGGCGATATACACACGATCGTCAGGAGAGGTGTCATCCTGAGATACAGTGGGAATCTGGGATTCACATGTTCTCACTTGGAACCATTCACCAATTTGAAAAATAAAAATGTCATTCCAATATGGAACCTCATTGAGACAGCATTTTAATTTTACTTTACGTTTAATGTAGTCTGGCACATGCTTTAATAAGTTACCACGTATTTTATCTAACAATGGAATATCTATCATAACTTATAATACAAAGTGTAGATACGTAACTATGTGAAATTATTGTTTAAGCGCATCACTAGCATTCTGATCACGTATTAGTCTGGACAACACAAATCTATTGCAGAGATCTACCGTGATGTATGGTGAGATGTGTAGGCATAATAAATCTTATTGGCACTAAATCTATCTAATGCTACTAGATTCTCACTACCTATTACGTTACAAAGGAGTGGTTTTTACAATTCAAAATATTCCCAGACAACTATAACAACATTATTCCAAGTTCCAACGTCTACAATGCAATTCTAACGAAGAAATTTATATTTTCATATTTTTCCTATAAATTGGAATCGTGCTACATATCAAACACATGCATTGCAGATGTGTGGGTGGTCCTATAAACTTCTGGTCGCATTGTCTATTCTAGAATCGAACTTGCGATTTGCATTGGAACCTACTCGGCATACATTATAATGTGGCGTGGTTTGTAAGTAATTAGCGCTCATGTCGATATCGATATTCCTATCGGGTACTTCATTAGTCGATGTTTCCGCCCTCTAGGAGTGTGCAGTAAAATATAATTAAATATTAATTACATTCATTTTTTTTTAAATATAATGCAGTATAAAGCACAAAATTAAGCAATTAAACTTAACGTTACTAACTAACGACTGACCCGACCGACCGCCAGCCGAGTAATACGTCACGACTAGACATCTGCCCCCTCCCCTGGACCCCTCAAAGCCCCTGCTTGATGCCAGAACGGGATAGCGATATAAAGAATGACTGTAGAGCGAAAGAGAAGGATGGGGCTCGTGAAACATGGCGTATAACGCCCCTTGATTTATGGTAGTGTGCCAAAGTTCGAACTTTATGTGTGCGTGACGCTCACATACCTACTACAATATAAATGTTTAATGTTATTGTTATTCACAGTTACAAACCGTTTAAAAAAAAATCCTTTTCAAGAGATTTAAAAGTATTCCTTTTTTTGAAGCCATTGTCGTTAACTGCTTATATTTAAGTAAAATGAATCCGTTTTTAGCTCTCCTTGACCCCATTTCGTAAGTCCACGACAGAATGCCGCTAATGACGTACCACGCATTCAAACTGTCATAACCATTAGCTCTCTATAGCTGAGAATTAAGTGTCCTAATGCAATTATATCATTTAGTCTTCGTTTATTCGTGTGTATGGTCGCTTACACACATTGAACTACATAATAACAATGTTCTAGTGTTGTCTATACACCGATAACTATCTAGATTGTATTCAAATGAGCTATTACGGACAGTTCTTGAGTTTTGTGAATGGAGTGGCCGAGTCGCGTGCTCTTGCTTGAATTAATTTGCGTTACATTATTTAAATGTGATAATTATCTACTATTATATTATTAAAGGGGCGTTTTCTATTAGGTTTGTAAGACGAAGATTCGTTTAATTCATGTCAAGTAATCGGTGGCAGAGCATGTTATAATGTGCGTTTATATGACGTATGGTGAAATAGTGATTTGCGTTTTAGCGTTTCTATTACATTATTATTTACTGCTGTTTCATAACGTGTTCGTTTTTTTGTTGCAGGTAATACACACTACTAAATACTACGCTGTCACAGAATAAAATAGTAAGTAATGCAGGATGTGTGTGGCTACGACATGAATAAAAAACTTGTAATTATTTTGTATAGGAAAAGAGGCATTCTATCACGAATGAAAAATCTAACTTTATAAATTTTGGTCACGCTGTATACGCCCAATCACTTCCTATATCCAATTTCAGAAGAACACACAAGAGCTTGTAGAGCTTAATAAGCCACAAAGCTTACCTAATATATTACTTAAAAGATTAAAACTCAAAATCAAAGCATGTATTTCAAGTACCTAAACCATTTACAGGCACTTGTGAGTTGCCAATGAGTCAGTCAGTTAGTCAGAAAGTTAAGCCTCACTATGAGCCTTTATAACTATGAAGAAAAACATCGTGGTGAAACCGGCATGTCCTAGGACCAAAAATTCGAAGACATGTGACATCTACCAACCCGCACTGGGCCCGCGTGGTGGATTACGGCCCACTCCCTCTCACTGAGAGGAGGCCTGTGTGCAGTGAGAACATTATAGGCTGATTATGTATGAGCCGGTTGACACCAGCTACACAGATAATTCAGACTTAACAAATTGATAAAACACACACCCACTAACCATGCAAATGCCCAACTTAGCCTTAAAACTCCCTCCCACAACTCCTCAACTTACAAACCAGCAATTACCTCCAGCAAAAATCTCCCTAATAAAGCAGAAACAACATTAAACATCAGAGCTCTTCCTTCATTAAAGGGTTATTAGACACCCTGAGCGAAGCGAGTAATTTGCTAAGCAAAATATATAGCGTAGGTGGCCACAATACTGGTAGGGTAGTGCCGTAAACAAGCTCAGTTTCCTCGCTAGGTGGTCTTAACTCACAGTGTTATTATTTATTGGGTTCCGTCGGGGCACAGTAGCTCTTGGTAAGTGTAACATCTGTCAGCTGATATAAACTATGCTGCGTTTATAAAGCGTTTTTGGTTTCGTATGAGTTTTACATTTTTAGAGGTGGGATGGTGGTAGATGATTTTTGAGATAGAGTGTATGGTTGAATATAAAAGGCTTATGCTCGGACATAAGGTGTTTGATACAAAGAATAAAAATCAAAAATATTTCACGTAAACCTACATGGGCACTTATGAAATGTCAGAAGCTAGCTGCACGATTTCAATTGGTCGTTTCCTATGGAGAAGAGCCGGCAAGAAACTCCACGGTTACTCTTTTTAAAATAATTAGCTTTTACAATGTCTTCAAATTACAGTAGGTATTTGAGGACATTGTTGGCCTGTGAACAAGTACCAGGTACTTAATAAAATAAAAAATGGTCTACAGATCTAAAGTCTACAAGGCCTAATATCCTTTAGCCTACTTATTCAATCCTACTGATATTTTGAAAAAAACCCTTAAGTACTTAAATTAATCCTTAACTAACTAAGATTTTCAGTAGCTAAGGTATTAGACACTTTTTTTAGTTCAGATCCACTCTTGATTTTGTTCGACGCTATGCCTTTTTTTGTATAACATTCTGGCATTAATAAACCTACACCAATAATTATCTGGTTTTATATAAATCACTTTTACAGCATGAAACATTGTTGCGAACAATTATCAAACAATCCGAATAATTCCAGTCACATTCGAATCCATCATTTTTATTTCACCACCTCAACATTTGACCCCACAATTAAGTTCGGCCATAATGAACTTTTTCGCACACCATTATTATAATTGTTGACAAATTGCTATAAGATAGCTGATAGGTATGTTCCGAGCTCGCATTGTTCACCCAGTGACAAATAATAGCAGATAATACCACACTATCGGATGTCGGCCCGCGAATTTAGCACTGTGTTTCCAGCCAATATTCGCTGTTGATAATAAACATACATCATATACATACCTACCTATTTACTATTTGTATGCGTTAGTCTGTTTGGGACTCTATTAAGGGAATTATTGGTGTGGTTTTAATTTTTAGGTTATGTTCACTCTGTATAATCTCTTCGTACTTACCTAAGTCTTGTGGGAGCTTTAAGCTTTTGTAACATCTTATAGACAATATGGAATGCAATAAATTAATTTTAATAAGGATGTTTGAGAGCCTCAGTAAACACAAGCTTGAATGTAAACTCTTACTGCGTTAGGTATTAGTAGTACCCACTAATATTTTATTATTTTTTATCAGCATTATAAGAACATTGCTTACTCATTACTAACTCTTTTAGTATAATTTATGTTTGCGGCGGCCCGTCCTAGTAGGGTCATGCACTCATTAGAATAGTAAAAGTATATAAATGCGTGAACATTGTGCAAAAGATAAATAAATTGCTACTTTAGAAATGTAGTGCAGGATATTATAAATTACTAAAACATGACTTCTGCTTTCCACTATATTTTTTCATTCACATTTATCAAGCCATTTCTCTGTCTATGGAACAGCCCGTTCTCCTATGTGCCCAGTAATACTTATGTAAGTGATAACTCAACGGTTCCTCTTCATGAAGCATGGTGAAGTAATAAATTAAATAGATATCAGATAATATATTAGATAAACGGTAACAAACCGACTCTATCTAACGTTTGCAATACTTAGATAATATATTACTCTGTTGGGTAGGTCATTTTATCATGCTTGTTTATCATTAGGTTCACTGACTGAAATACAATTTTTTTTACTTACATTTTTTCTTGGCAACTTGCAGGTACAGTTTATGTATAGAATACCAACGTATTTTTCCCTATAAAAGTTGTTTTTTTAGCCGTTAATGTCCCACTGCTGGGAAAAGGCCTCCCTACTCTCTTTCCACCTCTCTCTGTCCAGAGCTGCCAAGGACCAATCTTTATCAAAGGAGTCCAGTTCATCCCGCCATCTCCGTCTTGTTATGTTTATTTAACGACATTTATTTAACCTAAGGCAAAAAATATCGCCCTATTAAAAACAGCTCCATTTCGCCTTTCATAAAGACGTGTTACACAACCTCTCGTGATGTCAGATTGGAGCTCAGTCACGAGAGTCACGATTTACGGTGTACACCCGGCCTAAAAGAACACGCCACTCAAACTTAGCTATCTCCAGATATGTGCAAATACCTCGTTAGTCCAATGCGGTAGCAGGATTTATGATACATTTTAATTATTATTCATTTAGTTCGAAAGACACATGAAGTCATGACCGAACAAGATGATACTGTAAATGAATCTTCGTGAAGCAATAATGTATTAGATGTGGAATTCGCGTTATCATCACTTATCTGTCCGCGGATACATAATTTGCAGTTAATGTAGGTCATAGAGCGAAGCCTTGACGTCGGAACAGTATCTCAATTTGTGAGATAGTAAGCCCCAATATTATGATAGTAAACAAATTATCAGACGAAAGACGTCCACTGTTAGACATAGGCCTCTCCTAAACACCGCCACTTCGACCGGTTCTGTGCTGCGGTAAACAAATACTTAATCTAAATAATATGCAGAGAACATTAAGATTTTTATAGTCAAAATATGCGATAAAAATATCACTAAACATCAAAATAAACCAGCTAATATACACCCAAACAAAGCTAAAATAACACGCATCAATCTCTTATATTAGCTCCGAGAGCGGCGGAACAACATAAAAACTTCCCGAAGTTTCCTATACTAGATCGTAAATCTCGCGTTTTTTAATAGATAAATAGGGCCTCGCACAAACGAGCAATATCGCATTATTTGGCCCTCCCTCAGGAAAGGCCCTCCTGATAAAGCCTCCTTGCCTCACACTCTTCATGCTAATGTACTACGCCAGACGGTGACAACCATTTTTTGGCCCACTTGGCTACATTATGGAAGCTATAAAGAGTATTTCAAATTATATTTTCCGTGTCCATTAAAAGGGCGATGTGGCTTTCTCTGGCTTATTATTCAAACTTTTGTTACAGATTGTACAAACTTGCCTTTGTGTTTTAAAGCTTCACGTAACGGTGATATAACCTGTGCTTTTTGTATTACCGCTACAGGTAGCGGGTCCAGTTTTTTAAGAAAGATAGTTTATAAAACAACAATTGTTCTACCGACGGCGGCCTTTTAAAAGGCACAAAGTACGAGTTCACGGTACAACGTAATAAAATGTTCAAAACTTCGAAAAAATATGCCGTCATAAACAAAGCGGTTCGGATGCAAAGTTAGATAAAGAACATCTCACACACCTGAGCTAGAAAATTGCTTTTTTCTAAGCGCCTCCAGTTTTTTACGCAACTTTCTCCGAGAATAAAAGAAGTTTCTTGGAAGAACTTTCTTTTTTTTTTCTTCTTGTTTAAGTTCGTAAATCATACCCATATTCCAGCGGCATGACGGGCCGCAAACGCGCGAAATATGCTAACAATAAAAATATTGTGACATGTCAGAACAATTGCTTGAGATGCTTTTGTTTTTGCGACAGTTTTTGAGTTAAAACATTTCTACGTGACATTGTTTGTTTTTTGACCGCAGCTGTTTCGAATTTAATTCATCCCAGAAATGTAAGCATTAGTTTAAACTTATTACAGAGGGCGCATAAAGCACCACGGACCCTTATCACAACTAGTTAAAAACTAATTACCGGGGTGACACCACCTTTCCATAAATCCCGGGACTCCTCCGAATTACTCTGACAAAAGTTATTTTTAAGAAAAAAGCCCTTGAGGCTGTGCCGCCCCTCTCCGCCCCCCCTCCGTCTCGCGAGGAATTTATCACGATTTATATTCATGGCATAACAACAAGAGCTCCGTTTAGGGTGATCCCATTCAAACTGTAGTCTGCTAAATAAAACCTGTTGTTTTTGCTATCTGCGTTGATATAAAACACTATTAATAATATTGATATAACGTTGCATGAGATAACGCAATATGCCTAACTTAATACATCGAATGTTTATTTATTTGGTCGTAAATATATTTTTGTGTCAATGATAAGTGTCTATGAAATAAATTATTCTAAATATAACAAGTTCGGGTGTGAACCCGTAGCATATGGTGGCTTAGAGTGTTTCAAACATCGGTAGCTAGTAACTCTTGGGCGGACGGAACAACAAATCAAGTGTGGTTACGGAACGGAAGCATTTGGTGTCGGTACAACAACTGTCTAAGGGCCATTAGTTATTGCAAGGGTTTGAAATTATACTAATAAATTAAACTGTGGAAATAATGTATATCTTAGCTTTTTACTTTGTACTAATGGTTCAAGTTGTTTTACGTAGATGCTGGCATGGCTACCTACATGATAATGAATTACCTAGGTAAGTACCTACTTTGTATACCACAAGTTGAGAGCACCTACCTATATCGATATTTTTGCATAGTAAATATACCTATTTCATAATGGATTCTCAGAATGGAAAATCCATTCCAATTAATTTATAAACAATCTGCAATAAATTTACTATTAGCTTGATTGCAAAACAACACTAGTTACCTACCTACTTCAACCCAACATTGTAACAGATCGTACCTAAGACGGAGCATCACCTAAGTACCCATTTAGTATTATAAGTACCCAATTGTTAAGGATCTAAACACCATAATACTTCCCATAGTATGAAACCTAGCTCGATTCCCGTAGTGACTAGATCACGAAGGGGTGCACAACCTTCAGGCCATGGGGGTGGCTTCGCCATAATTGATGAGGATCTTAACGCAGCGGGGCGGGGAATTATCATCGCCCCGCGACACCCTGCTACAAGCTCTCATTAATTTGTGATTAGCCCTCAGTTAGGAGACTCTTGCAGAGGCTTTCTTCTAATTAGATAATCAGTTTTTCCACCAGAAGTGGGATTTAAACGTCTTGAGCAGATGTTATTAATGTTACGCACAAGGGGAGATAGCAATTCTGAACATTTTAAATGTTAAACTCCATTTTGCATCAGGAATAAACAAATTGTTCAAAGCCCCTTAATCACTGCTGGTGTTTCTTTATTCAAACTAATTTCAGTATTTACTGCAACTTGGATCTATTCAGCTGCAAGTCACGGAGTCTCGTCCTCCCGCCCATATTAAAAGTGGCCTGTCTATTAGCAAGATAGAAAAGTTAATAAATATAACAGAAAAAAAATGCTGACAACGATCTTTGGAACGAACGGACAAATCGTGGTTTTATTTATTTCGCACACAAGTGAGATAAAAATTCTATGCAAGATCTAAAAACTCAATTCATCCCGTAATAAATATCTTAAGCATCGTTTACTCAGAATGAGGCAAAATGCTATTTCCCCCATACTGTTTATTTAAAGGTGGATTTGTTGAATATTTATTCACGTACCTACACACATGTTAAGGGGCGATACAGATGTATTTTATTCAACAAAAAGTTTACTGAAGTGAATTTTTGAGTGAAATAAAGTACACGACACAAAAAGATACCATGATATCGTTGTCGCGTTGTTGTGAAAATGGTCAAAGAATGTCAATATATTCTTCCCCCATTCCTTCCATACGTATATTTGGCATGAATTCATTAAGCACTATTTTTTGCTTGGTCTCGCGAATGTACAATAAATAATACAATTCGCATCAGCGTCTATTCGTGTTCCCTATTGCTGTCCTCTATATTTCTCCATCTAAGTGGTTTTGTCTAAGAAAACCGTACCAGATTAATTCGGTTAGCGAGGGGTTTGGATGGAGCCAATTTGTCTGATTGCCGCCGATGTCAATTTATGTAACTTGCCTACCTATGTATGCCACTGCTCCTGGTTTTCAATAAATTCTGACCCTATCTTGTTACGTCCCCATCGATAAATATTTGCGCATGATCAATTCAATAAACTTGCTGCGCAGTTGAATTATAATTTGATTTATTTTTCTCACTCGTATTTCCTTGGGCAATCTCGTGTAATTTAATAAATAAAAGTTATGTCTAGCTATTATTGTTTTGTAAAGTTAACATTTCTTTCTTTCCTTTCGCAATTCTTTTAAGTATTAATAAAATACTAGGAGTCGGCATCCAAGCTACAATAAAAGTAATTAATCCACTCAATTGCTAACGAAAATACAACGAAGAGAATGGAAGGAGGGAAGGCAAAAGCGGAACTCGTAAAATAATCAACTCTCACCTCATAGAGTGTAGGGCGTATTGTTAATTATAAAGGTTATGTATCCACGACCCTACCGGCCATTACCATCGCAGTACACGCCTCTTTTGGGTAAACGTCCCAAATCTCGACACGAGGGGAAAAAATCAAACAGTAAATATCGGAAAGCAATCGGAGGTAATTCTATTAGATTGAGTTAACCGGGAGGCTTACTTTGCTTTGAGGTCTTCGGGCACAAAATGGGCACTACGATTTACGTTTGATTGACTGTTTTTAAAGTGTAACAAGTATTTTCAATACCTATATAGTCTGGTATAATATTATATTCTCTGTTTATATTATGCCACATTTGGCTGCTAAGAATTACTTAACTTCGCGTGCAAGTCGAGATACATCAGCCTCGGTTCAGTTGGACCGACCGGCCACCTATCTAGATTTCGCCTTTCAAAGGGGCTACACTTCTTAATTGGCATTTCTTGATTATTCGAGCTTACTTTAAAAGCGTATCTTGCTCCGATTTCGCACTTAATTAATCAAATGTATCAGCACAAAGGGTTTCTTTTGGTTTAAATATGTCTTTAGATTGTGGGTTTTAAGTGTTGAACATTTCAATATTTAATGCGTTGAAGAGTTTTTATCGTACAAAAGCGAAAAGCTACCCACCAAGTTTTTATTTCAAAGGTTTAAATTTTTACACAAATGTCAATAGCAGTGCTGCAGTGAGCACGGGTTAACTCCTGCGATCGAGATAAGCCATCACATTTAAGATATTTAAATCGATTTTCCCCAATTTTCCACGGGCGGGCGCGAGTTAAGGCCCGAGTCAATTTATCCAGTGTCGCTGCGGGCTCGTGGGACGGGGCCTTTCCATTGTTCACCAAATGAAGTACGCGGCAAGCTTACAGGGCCGTTACACTGCTTCCGTCATCGTTTTATGGTCGGGAACATCGTGTGTTCTCTGTCTAATAGTGGATGTTTGTGTTCAAATTATGATTCAGTTAACAGGTTACATTCGTTTAAACGAGATTGGATTCGACATAATTTTTTCATTAATTTTATATGTTGTTCAGTAATTTTTTTTAAAATAAAAACTTATTCTCTTCTTTCCAATTCAGTTTTTGCTGATTTTTAATTTTTTGAAAATAGCTTTTCGTACATTTTATTTCCAAATAGTGGCAACCCTTCAGATATTCTTTCATTAAGGAGTTTTGCTTATTTCGCTCAACCGGAACCTATTTGTTGCGTTGCTATTTAAAACATTCGCCCCGACTGCTTACATAGATCAGATACGTTCAACAAAGGCTTTTGTAATTAAGAAAGATATTTTAAGTCGGCGGCAGCTTGACTTTATATACGCAAAATGAATTTACTGAATTTAAGGGTGTTTCGAATTTTGTAAGACGAAATTGTTGATTGCCTGCAGTTAGCAAACATATACCAAGTTTAGGTATCTTGTTAGTCGTTAAACGAGATTGATAAAAGCAAAACTATTTCGAGAACTGTATCGGTATTTCAAACTATCTAGCGTATATTTTTCCCGTGCCCCATTCATTTGGTCGAAAAAGTTTACCAGGCTAAAGCTGGTAAAACTCTACCGTCCAAAAATCGGTATCAAAGTAAAACACGCGAAGCAATACTTCGGTGGCTAACAAAAATAAATTTCCGAATTCCAACCCCAATTTAGGAGTGCATTATTTTCGCTTTCACAGACATCCGATACAATTAAAATCTTCTTTAATTAAGGGACGAACATGAATCATTCGCACGTGGCGCACTGAGTTTTCCACTTGTATACGCAGGAACCTTAACACGGAGTGGCTTAAGGCTGTAATTCTTCGGTCAAATTTCGACTTTCCAACATGGTAGTTAAAGGTCATATTGGCTACCAACAGTTAAGCAGTTAAGGCGTAGCTCTCCGTGCTTTTTGGGTATCTCTTTTCACTTTATCGCAGTGTCTCCGTTATTTACTCGTACGTGAGGGATGCTCGCAATAAATAGGTGCGCACAAACATATTTGACATTTACAAATACCTCCCAAATTGGTTTCCTTGGCGTGACTGGCCGTTATTACGAGTTTTGTTTACTTATTGCTCCCGCACGGTGGCAACTTGTAATAGCATCAGGAGATTTTGTTGGGGATCATTTTTTAAGATTCTGTCGTATTAAGGCTAGCCGCCAAAGGCGGTGGTCACTCCAATCTTGTTTTATTAGTACCTATTAAACTAAATCTGTTAGGGTCTTATACAACATCAAATTAAATCAATGTAAATACTGAAGAATAACGTATTCTGTCACTGATGCTAAAATAGTAACATTACAGATTATTTTTATTTTTGTCAGGAAGTTTATTTGATTACTAAAAATGTTTCCCATTTGAAAATAGGATGTATCATCGACTATTTGTACCGCTAGCACGTGGATCGCATTACTCAACGAGTGATTGAACCGACGCTTTACCCGAGAGTCACTGGCCGAAATCCAGTGGAAAAAAATAGATCATTCAGCCAACGAGGTGCGAGTAGTCCCACAGTCGCAGCAGTCTGGGTGTCCGCTGGGAGTTGTAATTCAAGTGACAAATATCGAAAGCTACAATTCATATTTTTCTGCTATCTCCGCGTCCGTGTCGCCATCTGTGCCGGAGGGACACTCGCTATTGGTTCTCCATCAAGCGGTCGTGTGATGTATTTTTGTTGCGAATAAAACATTGTATTTTTTTTTCCATTGGGAAATGTTTTATAAGTATTTTTATGACTGCTACGTGACGTGTTACATTAGGGTAAGGTATTTTTGGGGAGCAGTGGTTTGTCTGTAAATGGAAAAATGCATATAAAATGCAACCCTCCTAATGCAACACACGTACCATCTAATAACTACCTACTTTACACAGAGTCTAAGTTATTGTAAGAAGCACTAAGCAAAATTGTGCTGCACCAAATGCATTTTTAATAAATTAAAGTGATCGATGTAAGTGGTCGGTAATTTAAAAATCGCGTTCATTGTATCGACCGAAAATAGTGTTGGCGGTACACTGGCCATGCATTATCGAGATCGAAAATTTCACGTGCCCATATAATTTTAAGCTCGTAAAGCCCGGACAATAATTCACCGGGAGCATTTGCGGAAAATGCATTTTATTGTTAAAACGTGAATTTTATTTATCGTCGACAGCCCGCGGTGGGGGGGTGTAGTGGGGGTTGATTTGCAGTAGCATCGCATCGAAACCACCCTTTGGCACGGATTATTTATACTAAAGGTAATATCGCCAGTTCATTATTGGGGAATGTAACATTTGCGTATTTCAGTGACTATCGTTTGCAGTTCATTAAAAATAAACTATGAGTGCATTTCGATTTTTGATTGATGTTTATGTTGTGCTGTTATCAAATATTGTGGAAATACATTTCATGCTTACAAATTTCTCGTCAAAAGCTTATCGAAATCTCCACTACACTATCACTTGCTCAAAGGGGAGACCTTTAGCCAGTAGATGCCTACCAATAATTGTACTCTGTCTGCATACTCTACCTTGTATTTAAAAAACTTTTCCATTTTCACACGACGCGTTTAATTCGTACAACGCCATATTTCAACTCACAACACGGTCTGACATCGCGACCACTCCCCTCTTCACTGCAATCTGCAACCAAATAACATCCTTCATTAGCACCGTTCAGCGTATAAAATTACCAGTACGATTTTAAACAAGCACTTCGCACAATATAACTCATACAATTTTGCTGTAATACTTTATCTGGTGGTCTAGCACGCGTTAAGGCGGCCCTTTCCGGGCCGATACGAATCGCGAGGCGTTGCCGCTACCAGCGATCTTGGCCAACCTTCACATTACACCGAGTTTAATTGCAAATCGCCTTTATTTAGTGCGTTTTTGTTACGTAACTCGTTTTATTTTATGTGGGAAAATCTGTTGGAGTAGCAGCTTTACAAATCTGTGCATCGTGTCCAAAGAATGAAGTGCAACTGCGGAAACAACCATAAAACTCAATTCATAAATTCAGGAGGAGCATGTAAAACAGACAAGCAATTTTCCTGAAAGAAGAGTTGAACGACAGATGTTCGCGTCCATTGGATGCTCGAAAGGAAAATGCAAACTCTTTTAAAAGCTATTTAGCTGCAGTCCCTAGATAGCGTCTACCGCAGTGGCTGGCTTGGACCGTTTTTTCCCCGCTGAAAAGCCAATTTGGAATGAATCACTGTAACAGTGGCGAGCATCTGTGCTAATTTACCTACGGGCGGACAGTCTAATGCGACTCGTTCGATCGTAAATATCGAATCGCGACCGAGCGCCGAATATCGAAAGCCGGCATTAGTCGGATACAGCTAATACACACGGGGGTTGCTCCGATAAATTATCGTGCGTTCATTTGGGCTCCGATGTTTAATCTATCTGTAGCGATACAGTTTCGCTTCGGGCTATTGTGAGTTTTGAATCGTGAGAGAATTATTAGCTGGCGATAATCTATCCTTTGGATCTCTGAACGGGCTGGGAAGGACTAGAACGTGTTAGCAAGGAGCTGGATGTTGAAAGCTTATACCCTACTTGCAATTCTATGATTTCAAAGTAGAAAGATATAAAATACGTCACGTTTGCAAAAGTTATTTTCATACAATAAACTTCATGCACTATCTCGATATAAATAAGTCTGTAAAAGACAAATTCGAATCACGAAAACTTCAGTTCGACTGACTTTGCGATATCCGAGGGAATCTGAGAGCGTACGTTGTTAAATTGAACTGTGACAATAGTATCTATTGCCGCTATCGATACGTATCTATCGATATCGTATCGATGTTATATCCCCGCCGCTATGTTTGCGTCTACGTGCTAGTGATGTAGAGCTGAGTTTGCAATTCGTTCTCCGCGTGGTTTATGCGTGTGTGTGTACCATGTGATACTTCATTTACGAATTCCCGTACAGTACATTATTTATCGTAATCAAATTTTCGTGTGAAATGCGTATTTTTTTGTTGTTTTATGAGGTGATGGCTGGATGACTTTTCATCAGATTGGTGCTTTGAACGAGTTATTATTTCCGCATTGTTGCAATTTTCCAATGATACATCATGAATAATTGATGGAGAGCCGGATGAATGATAATTTTGTTTATGGTTTTCGCCAGTACATATTATTCTATATTATCTTTTGTTGTTGCCACATTACATTGCCCTCCAAAAACTAGTTGAGATTTTTTCCTCTTCAGATGTGATACCACATTATGATTTAAAATAAAAAAAAAATGCTATTGATTATTTTTTATGATAAGTCATAGGTAGGTAGTCTAATTAATAAAAACGTTATAAGTAGTGTACAGTTCAAACATTTGAAACTAGTATGTCAAATATGTCAAATCATGTGGCATCACAGCTGAAATGAAAAAATGTCAAATAACTTTTGGAGGCCACTGTATATCCGTAGGTACCGAGGGAAAAATGAAAGATAAGACTCGAACAGAAGCTTTTCCTTAACACTTCACATCTCTAACAAATCTCCTCTTTTTGTTTCAGGTATGAATCTAAAGTGGAATCGACAGCGGCTTTCCACGGTACTTTATCTAAACTATGTAGATCAGGAACCCCAATAAAAAACCTCTGACTTTATCATCGCCACAATTTTATCAGAGCCCTTTGATATGCAATAATGGGGGCAATGTATCAAACTAGCTATCTAAGTTAAACGCAATTTGAAGTATGGCTGCCTCTTAAGTCTGCCACCCCCCAAAAACGGGGGGTTGAGGCGGGAGGCGGGGTTGCCTTATCGCGGAACTGCAGGCACTTCGCCCGTTTACCTTAAGATCTTTAATATTAAATAATATACTACAGTTAAACCCTTAAATGTAATGCTCGGCGATGCTTTATTGCCTTTGAACCATTCTAAATCTTCCGAGATTTGAATATAAATTTTAATCAGTCTAACGAATTTATCAGATTTTCGTTAATTTCGACTAGTTTATCACTCTGACCCTTAATAACTGACTTTATAACTGAGTCTATAATAATGATTGAATTAATCACTCTAACAGGCTTTTCAATGGCCCTTGGCTGCGGCATTTAAATGGTTTGATGTGACCTTCCTAATATTCCGGTTTTGGTCCGAGTACTAGACCCCAATCGACAAGGCCAACAAATCGTTTACGGAAGTCCCTCTGAGGACCTCCTTGTAGAATTATTAACATTAGGAACTATTTGACATAGGCCTATGTTTTTATAACCTCTTTTGTTTAGTGTTTCAAAATGGAAACTATAAACATACAGAATTTTGAATTTCATCTACCCGTATTCTATAAAGATGTATGCTAGAATTACATAGTTAAAAACGTGCCTACAACAGTTTTGTTGAAATCCTGTTTCGTAGACGACATTAAATCCACTGACAGCTGGCTGTGCGCCATTTTTCCCCGATTACGATGAATTCAAAAGACCGAAGGAGTTATTGCGCATACGAGTATATGTTCGTACGGAAACCGATGAGGAAAAATTGTATAGTTACTCCATCCTTCTAAAACTGTTCTTTGTTATTGAAAATAAGTTTTACAAAAATAAATCTGCCTAGCCTTTTCCCAATTATGTTAGTCGGCTTCCAGTCCAACCGTATGCAGCTGAATACCAGTATTTTACTTGGAATGACTGTCTATCTGACCTCCACAACTAAGTTACTTCAATGTGCAATAGGGCTCAAAATTGGAATCAAATCGATTAATAACACAACCAGCAGAATATACACCTATTCAAGGAGTTGATATAGATTAGGTAGCCTACACGCTAAGTCCATGTATCTTAACATCCGCGTGCCGGCATGCAACCTGCGTGCACCACAGGGGAATAAAGACGTTAAATAATTTAATCGGATGCCTGGATGGTTTATGCACGCATGCTCCAAGAAAACACGTTCCTCACTCGACTCCGCCTAAAGTGTAGTTGCGTATATCACAAGTACTTACTGTTCACTGTATGCTGTGGCGTCCGTTATCTTCCGCATAATGAACTGTCACATTTCATCATGCCATCCAACATTTAGTTCTTTGCCCGCCCTGTGGCTTGCTGCTCTATTTTCGACTTTAACTGTACGAGTTTTGGTCTCATTTTTCTGTGTACTGCAATAGTCATTTCATCCATTATTTCGGTTGTTACTTCATTGTTCTGCCCACATCGCCATCTTTAATAGAAGTATCTCCATGTTAAGCTGTAATGTAATGTAAACAAGTTAGACAAATATAAACAGGCGAAGATGTTTACGTTTTATACGACTGATCTTATACAATATACATAGGTAACTGTGATTAATGACCATGTTGATCTGTGTTTTCTAGGTTATACCCATTTTTTTTTTTTGGGTGGGAAATCATCAAATGACCTCTCCCGCTCTAGGCTGAGCGGAAGGGCGTGTCAGACTTTTACTGACTAAAACCCACCCGTGTTCCTTCAGTTGCCTATGCCAGGGGCTACGGTATCTCTTTCGAACAACCCGCGGCTAGGTTATACCCAAGAAGTTACATAGAATATTTATTTGGGTAGTTTGTTTTCGATTCTTATTTAAGCTTTGGTGGCCTTAATTGGGACTACAGGCAAGTCCGGTAAAGCAGACGACAACCTTCTAGGTTGAAAGAAGCCAAACCTAAAAGAAACCCCTCATATTGTTTAGATACGGACCTCATATTGTTTGACGGCACGGTTGGCGCAGTGGTTAAGCGATTGACTGCTGCGCTGCGTGTCGCGGGTTCGATTCCCGCACGGAACAAATCATATTTGTATGGCCTACAAGTAGTTGTTCCGGGTCTGGCTGTTTGTGCTTGTCAGTTTAAATGTTTTTAAACGCGCTCACGATACAGGAGAAATTCAACGGGGGGCAACGTTTAAAAAAAAAAAAGAATATATTGTAAGTGTAGGTATTTGTACTCTTATGGAGAATTTTACCGTTTAAATTTTCAGGGATAATAGTTGACACCAGCAACTATTATCCCTGAAAATTTAGACGGTAAAATTCTCCATAAGACTACAAATACCTACACTTATAATATAACGCAGGGCTGCAAGTACACTTTGTAATGTTTTTTAAATAACTTATCTACTTACATTTTTTTAATCGTATGTCATTAAAGGAAACATCTCCATCAAAATATGTTATTATGTTAATTTTAAGTTTATCAATGTCGGTACTTAAAATCAGCCTTAAGCGTTGAGGTTTGCCTTGTCACAGAAACCATGCACTTACTACCAGAAATTCATGTCTATAGTTCAGAAGCACTTATAAAATTATTTATGTGCTGTCAAAATAATTGGGGCTGATAAATACAAAATACTTGAGAACATAGTACATTAACATTGTCTTATCGTTTCATAAGCATAAGTAATTATGAAATAAATACCTAATTTACATGTGGCAGTAAAATATTAATAGGCATATAAGTATTTTACTTTTTATTAGGTTTTGTGAGCTTTTCCACCTTTGTACATAACGTTTAGAGGAAATGACCCTCAAAATTATTCTAAAAACGTACATTGTATATTTCCTCATTAAAAAAATCTTTTCACTATATCTACTGGCATAAAAGTAAGGTAAATAATATCAAGAATTGACATTTCCCTTCTCATCAATTTCACCACAGATGATACACAGCCATCTTGTGTTCCAATCTACCTCCACACCATCACAAACCATTATCAGTATTATTTTGTGCTGTGTAGGGTCGCCATAAACTAACTAGGGCTCGTGGTGACTGCGCGTGGGCAGTGATCTATAGTGCTTAGGCTATATTGTTTTCTAATGACTCAATAGTACATCTACAAACTTAGCATTTAGGTAACTATATCTACGATATTAGCATTTATTAGATGTCGGACAGTGATAGGACTTTGCCTTAATTAGGGATTTGGGCAGCGGTTTGGTTCTTATTTTGGGATAGACAAAAATATATAAAATATATACTTTTTGGATTTCCGAATAAAATTGTTATCAACTTAGTCTATTCCAATCGATTCGTACATTTAAGCCCTTCTCTCAAACGTAACGCCCTAAAACGAATACCTATTTTACATCCAAAGTAGGTATCTATTTATATTTTGTGCGACGGAACACCTACAAGCTAAACAAAATTATTTCTATCTAAACTACATACCAGAATTACGTGCAAAGTCTCAATATTTTATCAAGCCTATCACAAATCATTACACGTATTTCTGATTCGATTAAACGCATCTCAATTACTCCTAACGTCATGCACATTAGCAAAATTAAGATTTATCTACAGTACAAAATTAAATGCCTTAACCACAATGTATTGCAACGCGAGTCCCTAATGTAGACACACGCATGATAAATAACTTACCAAGATAGGGTGAGAAATCTTACTTAATTTAACTAATGGACTAATATAATACTGCGTCTAATATGTGGCGCCCATTGTGTGCCGAGAAAGTTACTTTGAACAACTTTACTAACACAACAAAATTACTGAAACTTCATAATTGTTTCAAGTTTTTTATATTGCGGTTGTATTCAATTTTCGTTGTTTTCGCGTAAATGTATTTTCTGAATTCTGCACAGAATGAAATGAAAACAAGTCTGAAGTACATTTATCATTCTGTTTATTTTCACTTCCGAAAATTAGGTAGGACTCGTATTGCCTCATAAAGTGTAGAATAGAACATCAATTTTCATTTGTCAGCCAATATATTCTGACGCCCCTAATTTTTTCCAGCGTTATTGGATGTCGGTTCACTGTGCACCTAACTCAATATTGAAGAACACGTGACCACAGTAGATTGACGACACTCCTGTGTCGCTGTAATTAAGTTTTACCACACTGTGCAATACCGTGCGTAGGTTACATAGCTGCTACATATTTGTTGCGTATTAGAACGGTGAAGATACCTTCTATCTACCATGGCTATTTATTTAGGGTAGTATGTACCTTTTATGCACTAAAGTATGTAGAATGGACGTACTGAAACGCATATAATTTTGTTGTTCACGTAAAAAATTTCTTTCATTTTATAAAAACTAAGCTAAGCTGTGCCTCGCGGTTTCACCCGCATAAGTCTCTTACCCGTGGGAATATCGGGATGAAAGTATCCTATGTCCTAATCTAGATCATGGTCATGGTGGTTTAGCCGTTATAGCGTGAAAGCATAACAAACAAACATACAAACATCTCCACAAAATTCTTTTTTTTTTCTTTACCATAATTAGTTTAGAAAAAATTTATAACACAACTACACAACGTTCATTTGTTTTAGTCACAAATTATCTCAAAAATCTTCCATATTTGAAAATGTTTACAGAAAGGAAATGACAGCTGACTCGAAAGATTCTATCGACAAAATATATCTATCCGTTAGAAGCTGTTGAGTGCAGATAAACAAACCGGCTTTCAATGGAATGTTCTTTATAGTAGCCATGTAAACAGCTTAGGTATAATGATTTTTTTTATACTAATAAATAATATTTTTATGATAATGTACGAATTTGATATAACAACAAACAGTAAAAATGAATAATACAAATAGCGCATGTTGGCACAACACTAGTGACGCACTAAATTACAGCAGAACTACCGCACAACGTTGTACACCTTGTATATTCAGCTGTTTGTAACGTCACCACTCTCCGTCCACATTCATCCCATATTCACCTTATAAAACACATTTTTAACATAATTTATGATTTTCCGATATTAAAAAAGCTTGCCATAAATCATGATCGTTAATAATATTGGACATTCCAATATCTTTATAGACACTTATGCTTATTATAGGCAATCTGATAAAAAGGTACACGCCTTTATAGCCAGTTAATGCAATAAAGGATAATATGCACTAACCCTACAATTGCGACTGTGGGCCATTCGGTCCAAGCGTTTAAGAAAATCATTCTCGGCCGAACGTGCCAATTCAAAACACTTATCCACTCGGTTGAGTTGACTGACATCATTAAGTTTTTACACTTATTATACGCCAATAAACAAAACCTTGGTATTGTGAGGATCGGTCGGTTCAGTCGCTACGGGGGGAGTGGAGGAGGTACCACCCTCTACAAAATTATGTACGACGAACTGGGACTAATATATCAAGGGGAGGACGTGCCAGACTAAGGAGACTGGGTATTATAGGGTGGGCCGGTGGAATACTTAAGAACCCTGGTGACACCCCATTAAAACACACGTCCCGCATTTTTGGCCAGACGTTTTAATTTCGGCCCAAACGCGAATTGGATTAGGTCCGGAGTTTGTGGTGTACATTTTAAAATTGGGTGAGCCTTGTGAGGGTTAACATCGAGACTCGTAATTTTAATATTTTTTATGAAGTAGATAGTATGTTGCATTGATGAAGTGGGGCATTGTATGTCAAGGTTTGATGAGAACAGCATTTACTTCACACTTGTAACGTGTGAAAAAGCCAATTAAAACCTGCATACGAAATGTTTATTCTTGGACGTCATGTGGTGTCCTGTGAATAGATTTTATTTCACCATCATTGAGTCATAGACACAGCTTTGCCCGCAAATACGTTATTGCGTCCAAATGTAACGTAAATGGTTGCAACCGGCAGATATTACACGAAACGAGGCGTGAAACACGCGGCGCTCGCAGGACGCATCCGGAATCATAATTCCAAAATAACTTCCATCCGTTCCCCTTCCAACCCCCCCCTTCACGCTCTCTCCCCGCACTTTTTTTGGATAAACTGGAATCCCCGTCCCACCGTTAATTCCCAAGATAGACATAATTTGGAATTGGATCCATCTATCGCGCGTACCTACGAACAAAAATAAGTTAGCGCGCGGTACACGGCGGATTTATGTGGGCGAAAACAAAGCGGCCGGTATACATACTTTGTGAGTATAGAGCGGGGATTGTCAATGATTTCAAACTGATACACTGTAACGATCTATTTTCCAGTTAATAATTTTGCGTAGGTATCATGTAGGTCTCAGATTAGAGTTTAATAAAAAAATAAACTTTAGTGGTTCGTTTTTGATCCCAGATAGTAATCTGTCATTAAAGTCAAATACAAAATATTTTCTTCTTTTAGGGCTGATTTTTCCATCGCCAGATAACTTTTATTCGAGGAATAAAATTGACGTTTAGCAGTTTTTGTATGAAATAACTGTAAAAATTACAAAATTATTTCTTGAATAAAGTTATCAGATGATTGAAAAATCAGCCCTTAGTGTAGGTGTTTAACATTACACCTGTCAAATTACTATCTGAAATTAAAAAAACGAAGTTTACTGAAAGTTTTTACTATACTTTTTCAGTAAAAAGAAAATAATTTGAGATAACAACAATGTTTCTCCGAAAAAAGGCGTAAAACAAACATTTTTCAAAGCTAACTCATCAAGGGATTTGCGCAATATCTTGGAGGTTTAATTTAACGAAAAAACAGCAACTAAAAAATAAAAATGACTAGAGAGTAGCCATCAAACAATTTATTTTACGAGAGATCCTTACGCTTAACAGGTCATAAAACGACTCATAAACACGGGCTCGTCCATTCACAAAATACTCTGCTTATTTACCGTTTTAAATGCAAATACGATTACAGCCGGTGGTGTGACATTTACAGATGTAAAAAAATATTTTATACACCATTTTCAACCGTATTGTTAAATATTTACATGAAATAAAATACGATTTTCCCGTATTCAATATTGTGTGAGCACACTTGAGACTGCTGACGTTGCACAGACATCGCGGAAGATAAAGTATATGCGCGTTTTTTATTTCATCTTTGACACTTTAATCCAATTTGTTTCCTTATATTCCGCCCAAGGGATAGGGGAAGAATTTTGTCCTTATAATTGTTATTTTGAATTTAAAACTTCCTTTTTTATTTATCAGCAGCCGCGTCCCTTAAGGACAAAAGCATTTTCATAAATTTTTGCGCGTTTTAATTTTTGCTACGTAAAAACAGACGTTAATTTACATATTTATAAGGACGTGATTACTCATCACGACAGTTAATAAGATAAGTTTATTTATGGTTGAAAACAAAGCTGGTCTATTTTTCGTGTTTACGCCATAAGTGGCGCAATATTACATAAGTCAGAAACGTCACGAATTGGTATTCAAATTGCACGATTTATAATTTTGAATACACTAAGTCACCGTCATGTTCAACATTATTTATTACTTTCATATATTCATTCTAGTAACCAATAACTCACCGGGTCAGTTAAGTATATTTTTTACATTTGCAAAGGAATGCATAGTTCACGTTGCCCAAAGTTAACCCGTAAGTGGTCGTGATGGCTTTCGAGGTCGGCCTACCGATTCTTTTTATAGCCAACTAAGAAAATTGGCTCATTAATCTTAAAGACAAATGTCCAGCCACTATTCGGCCCATCTTATCAGCGAACAGAATGAATGGAAGTGTGGTATACCTACGAATTTTGATAGCATTTGGAAACTTTTTGGCTGTTTTTCCCGTAGCTTTTATGGTTTTATGGGCGCTTAAAGCAGTTGTTCCTGAATCATAATGACCCTTTACGTCGATTAAATGTAATGTATTGCAGAAAGATTTGCGATACCTGTTCATCGGGGAATTTGGTAGAGATGCATGTGGCTTAGTATGTAGGTACCGAGATCCCTATGTAAAGCAGGCCCACAATTAGCTCTCCGTCCGATCAGGACCAGGCCCGTGCCGGACGGCGCGTAAGTGTTCCACGTGCGCCTCAAAGAGATGTCAGCATAGATGACGGGGCCCGACAGGGCCGAAGCCTGCCGGGGTAGCGGGATCGTCCGAAAGGGTTACCGCTGCCCTGGTACATAAAGGGCTAAGGAAGGGGTGACACGGGTGGGTTTTAGTCAGTAAGAGTCTGACACTCCCTTCTGCTCCACCCAGAGCGGGAGGAGTCATTTGATGATTTCCCATCCACAAAAAAAAAAAAAAAAAGCAGGCCCACAATAAAGAATTCTATTACTTAACAGATGGTGGTCGTACATAAATATGAGAGTGGTGTCGTGGCTCACGACCGCGCCCCGCCTCGTCAGATGTCGCGTAGCTAATTGTCAGCTCGCTGACACAAGTGTCCGACACTCGCAGTCGACACTAGACACGTATAAGTAACTTAACACTGCTGCACCGGACATAAATAAAGGAGCAACAAAGTGGTGTTGTGCGGTACTTTAGGCCTCCGACAACATTTACTTTTGCGTACAAGATTTCGGTATCAACTCATGTTTTATTTTTGTTAATTTGGAACATGTTTTTCGAAGTCTGGTTTATCTAGTGATTTAGCCGTGATGCTAAATAAATACCCAACAAATTATTACATATCAGCAATTTTCGAAATAGTCACCATGTTAATGTAAATTAAAGTGTTATTTTCTGACTAGTTACGATTAAAGGTCAATTCTAACATAAATAAGTAAACTGTGAAAATTCCGTGAACACGGTCGTTTTTTCTAAGATATATAGATTTAGCCCTTTAGGCCGTTACAGTTTGCAGAAACGATATAAATATAACGTTTAATTAAGTCATAATATTACGGTTGGTTTATGACAGCAACATATTTAAAAATAACCATTTCTACGTGTAATGTTCTGAAGCAGTACCTAATACAGTTTTTCACGACGTATGTAAGGAGTAAGTTCATACTTCGTCAAAATTTTGCGTGTTAGAGTAGTAAAACGCCATACTTATGTAACAAATAAATATTTCGCCATTTTTCGTGGGCGTGATAAAGTGAAAACTGTTGATTTTCATTTTGCCTTTTCTGGCATTCCTTTCAATTGATTAAACGCGAAAATGTTTAAACAATTTATTGTAACTAAACAATGTTTGCATGTCAGTTAATTAATTTGTTTGTTTAGATATTTTATTTATAATCCGCAATAAGTATTTTAATTAAGCTTGCTGTTTATTTTTCTAGCCTTCAACAATGAACACAAACAGGTCAGGTATATTTAGAACTAAATATTTGAAACATGAAAGGATTGCTGACTGAATACTAAGTACCTATCTGTACCCTAATTGCGTAACACTGAACACTATCAATCTCAATCTGAATAATTTTGACGGATATTGCTATCCATTGCTTCATATGTTCGAAAAAGTTGTCTGCTAAACAATGTAAAGAACGCAATGAGTGTTGTTGAACGGTCAAAATGAAAGCCACTGCTAGCTACTGTTAGTGTGTTACGCAATTACCCCGCCGGACTTAGTAACCAAACCTCTCGTCACAACGTAAACTTACAGTTAATAAGCTGCATAAAAATTACCGCTCTACATCCTTCCCAAAAACAAGACCCACACCCCACTCCACCCTTCCCGCCAAATAAACTTTCCACCAGGTATACCAACTGAAGCATAATTAAAAAGAAAGAAAATTCTTTGAAAAGAAACAATCGCGTTTGGAAAGGAAGCAAGTGTCGCGAAGGAGTCGTGAGCTGAAAGTTCTCCACATAAATCGGTGGCAACGAGTTAACCCCGCACTAGCCGGAGTTGAACAAACTCGGCCAACACACACTGATGCACTTTTGTTTATTTTAAAGAATTAGGTATAAGGCCTCGCAGTTGTGGGTTAAGATTTTTGTGGGACATTCGTTTGTTTTGTAGTGATGTATTGTGGTTTGTCATGGGAGTGGGACTTTAGTTTATAGGTAGTGGTTCCTTGGCTATGTGATGACGGTTCAAAAATTTTGGGCCATTTTAGTCAAGAAGGATATTGACTGGACTTGAAGAAATTAAAAAATAGTTTAATAGTGTTAGGTGATATTAACAGAAATATTATCTGTAGGTAAGTTGTGGGACGTCCCTATTAATGAAAGTAAATTGATAGGTATATACTCGTAGATAATAGAATGATGCGACGCCAACATATCCATTTTAATTTGGTCACTATTATTCTGGCACCATCGTAAGCGCGAGTTAAAATTTTTTCGACTTGTTTGCATATCAATCCAAGCACGACCCTCTCGCGGTCTACCATAAGACACCCACTGCTCAAACTTTAGCCTGGCCATAATATGTACAAGTTATTAAATAAGATTCAGGAAAACACGACACCATATCAAAGTTGCACGGATTGATATTGTGTTCTGTGAATTAATCAATATTCAATTTTAATTAAATATAGATAAGATAAGTGTTATCAGGTCTACATAATTACATAAGACGGTGTTAATAGGTATTAACAAAACTAGGTAGAAGACCTTTTTATAGATAACTTAGTGCATACGCTAGTGATGTAGCGACACCCGTATATAAACCTTTCAGTCAACATCTTTATTCAGCCAGAGATAAACCGTATTAGTTGTTATCACGCCCGCGTCAGGGAAAGAACCGGTGACAGATTTGGACTGTAGAAAGAATTATTTGGACAGTCCTTATTCGATAAGTTTAAAAAAAATGTAACTTTTACTATTGATTGTAGAATATAATGCTCTAAAATGAGGAAAATAATTTACCAGAGACCGAAGGCCTCTAGTGATGTGCCAACACGACAAATAAGGACGCTTCTGGTCACCCAGCTGTTAAGGAAACTGGGTGTTAGAGACATAACTCGTTTAAGACAAATCCATACTTCACACAGCTGTCATAAAACCTCGAATGGCTTGCGAGATCTAGATTCGCTGATTCAGCAGTGCACTTGCTCTGGTTCGCATAAGTCACGGTGACCGCCCCAAACAACGGCCAGCAGACAAAAGTCGAAGCGCTTCGTGTTCAATCATTTCGGTTGTTTATTCGAAATTTATTCTGTCGGGGAAATACGAATGAGTAGTGGGCTAGTGAGGCGATAAATCGTGTCGATGTCGCGACGTGTCGCGCGTCGGGTTAAAAGCTCGATAACCGAGACGGGCACACACCTACCCGCGCCAACAATAACCTCTCGCTTTGTTTTATTTCTGAACGTTCCAACGCGGCCCGACCAGATATCCGCCAAGTATTTTATGCATAAAAATATCGATATATAATTGCTTCATTACGTCCTTGTGTTGGTGAGTAAAATATGTGGGAGTCACACACAGGTGGCTCTTTTCGTTGGCTTTTTCGAACCCTCAATAAAGCTCTTATCGTACTAATTAGAACTTTATTATCATTTTCCGTGACGCGTTAAAGATTATATTCACGAAAATATACGCCGCCGTAATTACCTCGCGATAGCCACTGTACAGTTATATTTTATTTTATACAGACGTAGAAATATAATCACAAAAAGTTTCGCGCCGTTGTAATTTAGACGTTCATTCGTACATAAAACGAGACTTTTTGAATTGATTATGTGAAAACTGGTAGCCGCAACTTGCATAGTTGCCAAAGCAGTTATTTTTGTCTATTAAATATTTTACGTGCCATTGTCTTCTTTAATTAGAGTATAACTTTGAATTTTTTTGTAGTATTTGGTGTAATTGTTTTGAGTTGTTGAGTGGGCGTAAGTATATAATTAAATAGTGGTGTTAAGCGCGCGGCAACACCCTGTAGCGTCCAGAAAGGCGAGTTCTGTGGTGTCTGTCGGTTCTCGCAGTGTCGCTATCGTTGTATCGCCGCTGCCACGCCGTTTGCTTTATGGTGCCAGCTCGGGTGTAATATTTCTTAGGGATCGCACGCCATGATTCATTCCGTGTCACTTTTTAACTTTTCGAACGTACCTGTAATGAAGGTAGAAGGCAGATAATAGAATTTAAAAATGGAACGAGGGATATTGTTTTGATTTTTTGTTTTACAACAAATTAATGGCTGTTAAACTGTAAACAGGACGCTTGAAATCAGTCAGCAATATAACATTCATTAATTGGAATCGGATTTGTAATATTAATTTCACGATTTCGTTGAAACGTTCGTTAAAATAGTAATTGAATTGATGTATCCTCTTTGTTTCAGCAATAATAATAACAACTAAAACATGTATCGTAGGGAAATACTAAAGTATGTGGCTTGAAGGCTTGAAATTGAGCGAGCGGCCGCGCCTGCGCCGCTTGTCAGTTATAATTGGCTGAACTTGTCGACCGAGTCGTAGCGATTTTTTTACTTTTTCTCCCTACACTGCCATTACTCTTCGTCTCCCGGGAGAGACGTAAATTGCGAACATACAGCCCGTGGAAACAAGCATTGATGTGACGTATGAATACACGGCCATTGTTATGTATTATTAAAATTCAAATTTCAGATGAAATTTCTAAACGCTCGGGGTTCGAATGTTCATATTAATTGGTTTTATGAAAACATCGTGCTGTATATTTCATTTGTAGGTTCTATATTTGAATATTAGCAGCCATATTGTGAACCAGGGTCTAGAATATCTGGTGCATTAAAATGAGATACCATTTTAGTCTTAATCGAATGTTAAGGCGAGGTACACAAAAGGGCGGCACTCGGGCACTTTGTGGTACATCGTTCAGTGTTCATTGTGCTAGTACCAGTGGCAGCTGGATCCTGGGATCCTGGCACTTTACATAATTCATACATAATCGCTTTGCATATCGACAACATGTGACATGTGTTGCATTCTGTACGCTGAACAGGGATTTGTTTTTGTTGACGTAGATACTGATAAAACTGCGGTACTGAATAATGATGTGTTTGTTAATGTACTCCTGGATGTAAAGAGGTTTAAAGTGGAACTGATTCTGTTACAAATAACGATGAGAAAGGTTGTGTGGATGATGAAATGAGGAAAATACTGAACGGAATTTATAGGCATATATACTAAATTTCAATTCCAGGCTTCTTTTAATTGTCAAGGATATATGAAAGTATACGTAGATAGATAAACACATTTAGAAAATGGAGAAAAGTGTTGTATGACGATGAAGACCAAATGAAAACTGTAAAAAGGTTCTACGAGTATTAAGCCAGTAGCCAAACAGTTGTAGAAGACATGGATACTATAAATACCTAATTTAACACTAGTAGAGAATCTAGTTTTAAAGCTGATAAACCTGTTTGTATATTCGATAGTGAAACCAGTATCAATTTAATAATTCCATATTACCTACTAGATTATTTATTGCCAAACACCTTCAAAGCAGATGTAAACAAAAAGCGCTGTATCAAGCAAAAAATTCAGCGTCTCTAGCAGTTTCCAGAATATATTTCCCTGATTTTAAATGCAACTATCTGGTGCTAGCATCATTCGTTTTCTTAAAGCGTAACAGCTTAACTTTAAGCCCAAGTAAATAGCATCGCGGCGAGACTCCAAAAATGCATTTGGTTCGTAATAAATAATACATGAACCTATTTATGGGGGCCTCATTAAGTTGCTGAGTTTTCGGATGACTTCCTCTCTTTGGTTTTTCGAGTTCTTTGTGGTATTGTTGGGGAGATCAAGATCAAGAAGTGACTTGAAGTTAAGTTAGCAACTTAAGAAAAAGTGATGTGATTATTGAAATGAACATTATCTTTGACTCTTAGTAAAATTATAATGCGTCTTACTTGTGGCAAAACTATCAAAAAGTGTAACTTCAAAATTAAGTAGGTGTATCGTGTTACCCAGTATTTAACTGGGTGGTGGAGGTTGGATTGGCAGTCGCTCCATGTAAAATACTGGTATCCAGCTGCATATCGTTAGACTGGAAACCGACACTAACGTAATTGGGAAAAGGCTAGGCAGATATACTAGAAATTAACTTTGATCTTGGACCAAGTTTAGTTAAGCACTGTTTCATCTGAAACATTCATTCATCTAAATCAAATCAATTCAGCTACCACTGATCAAAATCATTGTTTTCTGCAAGTCCTACCCATTTTTGGCTTTACTCTAGAATACTTTTAAAATTTAAATCCCATGGCATATCCATATATTCTAGTCAGTTCATTATCAAGTTAAAAGTTAAGTTTCAGTTAGTTGTTTGCAATTAGTTAGCCGCTACCGTGCTTTTAATGAGCATTTCATTGTTCTCAGAGCAATTGTTTAACTCTTTTGTTGTTATTCCTTAATTAATCCTTGTTTTTTCGATGTGTTCTTTACAAACTTAACTACAGTTAATTGCGGTGGCAATTTCTTTCATTGGAAATCAATAATATATCGTGTGTACTTTTTTTGTGTACCTAAGTTTCACTTGTATGTATGTGGTGTTTTGTTCTTATTAAAGTTCGTTGTAAATGTACAGTGAAGGAAAACATCTTGACGAGTTCTGGAAATAATGAATATTGTCTGAAATCAACACGAAGTTAGGAATTGTGGTTTTTAATATGTTCGATTGTTTGTCTTCAAATTTTTCGTTGTTTTACTGAATGACAAACCCCCTCCCTGTCATAGAGACAGGTCTGTGTCCCAGCAGTGGGGACATTTTAAGCCTATAATGTTCCAGCATAATCAGCCGATTATGCTACTGAATGACGAAGAGATCTTTCCGTGCTGACTTTTGCCGTGTTATTAGGTAACAGGTATGAAAGAGCAATTTAATAAACAGACATTTTTCTTCCGCAAATTGACCTATAGGGTCAATTTTCAGGCAAATTAAGAATCCTACTGTAATATTATTATTTCCTTATTTTTCGATTTCGGGGAGAAGGTGGTGTGACGATCTAACGAGGTTTGCAGGGCCAACATGGCCAAGAGATGAAGAGATGGCTCAAGACAGGGAGGTTTGGAAGGAAAAAGGGGAGGCCTTTGCCCAGCAGTGGGACACAATATGGCCAACGAAATAAAAAAAAACAATTTTCTACAAGTCGGTTGGGAAATCAAAAATTATATTCATAATATAATACAAATTTTTCGGGACATCGCCAAGCGGTTGGTTGACTCTTCACGTGACCAGAAGCCTACTTTTAGCCCAAAGTATCAGCATTGCCATCCAACGTGGTAAAGCTGCCAGCCTTTTGGGCACTTATCCCATTGACAGTGATGCGGACGAATTTTTTGATGCCCAATGAGCTCCTGCGTTTTTCTATATTTTTCGTATTATATACTTGTATATAATTATATATAGTGTATATACTAAACTAAGTACAGTATTGTACTCAGAGACGATGTAGGTAATATTTCAAATATAGATGATTACAATCTCATGTTTATTAAGTAATAAATTGTTAGTTTAATTATGTATGCGTCTACAGGAATGATTACGTTATAAATTAGTCGATCTAATGAGCGATGAGAATACAATCGATGTGTTATCTTTGAATCTATTTTACTATCGAGTTATCTTTTTTGTTTAATTAAATGCATTTGAGTTTTTCGTTGATTATAATCTAGAGAAATGTGATTAGGGGTTTCTAATTGACAAAATCAACATTTTGAAAATTTTTATCTGTTTTATCAAATCTTAGATAGTTAATTAGGTAGGTAGGTATAGGAGAAACACAGTTACTTTGTAGTAGGTATTTTTGAAAATGTTTACTAGACCTTTTTGACTCTTAGACCTTATTGTAAGCTTTATTAAAGTATTATTGAAGCTTTTGTGAGAAAACATAGACATGTAAAATAATTTAGCACAACAACCTACCCATTTAGGTAGTTACAATTACAATTACGCATCAATTTTTTACAGTCTTTAATTCAAGCGTTATCATCCAAACTCCTAAAGCTTACCCCACTTAGTTATCAAAATGGAAACAGTGGACGTATTCAGGAACAGTTTGCGCAATCGTTTCCACTCGGATACACCAGCAATTAAGAACAATTCATACAACAACATTGCGTTGTCAACGCATTCCCTATCAGACTGACCTTAGGCCACCTTTGACTGATTTGCACTGAGATACATCGACCAGCGCATAATGATCTCCCTACCCCCCTTCCTCCTTTATACGTCGTGGGTAACTAAGGAGTGTGTGTGTGTCTCAAAGGCCAGATAAGACTGGTCTCAAGTTTATAACGAGTCTTTAGAAATTGTGACAGATCGAAAGCAACGACGGGCGTAATCTTAAATTGACTGACGTATAATTGTTAAATTAATTGTCGTGATATAAGAGCTCGTGTTTACGGGGTGAATTAATTTTAGAAATTGATGTTATGTAAGGAAGTGAGTTTGCTAGGACGATGCCCTAGAGTTGAGTAATGTTGTTTAGCTTTCTCTCGTTTCTTGGGATATAAATGTAATTAGATTTCTAGGTATTGTAAATAAAACGACGATAGTTGATGGAGTAGGAAGATCCTTCTTTTTGGTTCCCAATTAAAATTACAGAAAATGCCGATAATCTTAGACTGTGTTTCAGGTACAAATTCGCTCAAGTGCCATTTGGTGGCTTTCTGCTCGTGTTGCCAACACCCAAAAACTATATATCTATAATATTATATAAAACTATGTATATATTTATAATATTTTGTTTTCATAATATCAATTTCGGACTATTAGTCCTTTAGGTTTACAGTAGGTACTTCATTGTATCTGAACTTGCAGCCGGTAATATAGTTGTTGTTGTGATTTGATACTTAGGTAAACATAATACAACTAATACTTTGTTACTTATATGAAACCAGTTTTATCATTCATGATGTTATTATTATACCTAGATATGTAGTGAATTTCTGATTAGGTAGGTAGGTACTTATAAGATTAAATAAGAAGCTAGAACTTAAATAAGAGAGGCAGGGACATCGACGCGCGACCTGTTACTATGAATTCAGTAGGTATGTACAGTCACGAGCACCAATATGTCAACACTTGGCAACTTTCAATTGCGATTTTTTCGAGAAATAACGAAATCAACGTTGAAATACGACATTACATAAACCTATGGGTTCGAAAATGCTATGTTCGTAACAACATAAAATTTCATTAAAAATAAAGGAGTAAGTCGCTTTTGAATAAAGCCGAGTGTATACATACTTTTGCTCGTGACTGTACAGTCACCAAAGAAGATAAGTAAGTAGAACCCGATGGATGTTTTCGAATAAAATTTAATTTAATTAATACAAAACAAACAGTTCATTTATCAAATTAAATTTCATTCATCCGACGACCGAGGTTACTTATTCCTTTAGTGACCGTACATAGTTCTGATACCCCATGCGTTGAAATTTTACGTAGTTTTTTTTTTTTAATTGCTATTTCTTACATTTTGACCCCATAGGTATTCTATAAAACCACTCATTTATTTTTTTGATAAACGACGAAAAGTTTCAACGCTAGTCTAGAATCGTGCTGAATTCATGCTAATAGGTTGCGCGTCGATGTCCCTGCCTGTATAATACCAATCTGACCTCACCACACAGGAAAACCAAAGCAAACCTGCCACATCAAACAAGAATCTACCGACATTACAGATAAGATACGCTTATAAGCTAAACTATAAATAAAATATCGTTAGTCATACTAGTCCACTAGAATTTAACTAACAACTTAATTCAGAACATAAATACATAATTTTGATTAAATTAACTTCATTAATTCTTAGGCGGTCCATAGAAGTTAGAATGTTATTCTACCAATTTCTGAAGTTGAAAATAAATAGGTAATAATTACCCGGGGGTAATTGCCATGGAATACCTCTGATACAGTTAAGATAGTAGATTTTATTTCTATGATAAGGTTATTTTTAATTAAGTCATGAACGATGTATAGGAGAATTATGTAGATGCCTATGTACTTGCGCTTCTGTGCTTTGAAGAATATGATTTGTTTGATACGGTGTTTGATGTTCATTTGTTAAGTTGAATGTAGCTTTTTATGAAAATGTTTATAGTACCTACTTACTTACGAATACCTACCAGCTTTATATTAGCGGCCAACTCTATTGCATACATTGTGATTGTGACCGGGTATTTAAAATAAAATTTCGGTCTGGCGAGTCATATAGCACACACTAGGAAATAATCATTTCAAAGGGTCGCCATTATCGAAATCGATAAGGAGAACTATTATATATATATACTTATATGCAGGATGGCAGGGACATTGACGCGCAACCTGGGGGGTAATTCTCGTAATTTTAAGAACGTTCACAGTCTGATCTCAGTCTCAAACTGTCAAAACTCCCTCTAATTTCCCTACATTTTGACAAGTTTTTGACATTTGTTTGTCGCCGAGATGAGACTGCGACTAGATTTTGAACGTTTTAAATTACGAGAATTGACCTTCTGTTATCATGGATTCAGTACGTGAACCTCCTTGAAAGATTTTCATCGGTTATAAAAATAAAAAAAAATGCTGTCCCATACATTTTGACCGCTGGAAATATCGCACTTTTGTATAAAAAAAAAAACAGATTTTATTGTTTTTGATAACCGACGAAAAATTTCTACATGAGTTCAGAACCTAGGTTCAGAAACATGTACTGAAATCCTTGGTAACAGGTTGCACGTCGATGTCCCTGCCACCCTGTATAGTAGGATTATATTACCAGCTTTATATCAGCAGCTCAGAAAATAACCGCTGTATTTTATCATACGGTTGTTAAATCCAAAGAAGGCTATTAAGTCATCTACATAAATTGATAACCTCCCCGTTAAAAGACAGACGTTCTGTGTGCAACCGCAGGCTCCTAATATCACAGATGAAAGGAACTAGTCGGTGGCTTGTTAATGAGCACATGAGTTCCCTTGACCAAAGCGAACCTTGGCAGGCAGCCAAGAAAACGCTAAAGAAGATGCCACTAAAGCTGAATAAGGGACAAAAGAGAATTTACTCAATACACACTGAACTTGCAACTACATTTAACGCAACAAAACTAAATCGCTTATGCATTTGTGTCTTAAGTCAAGTTACTTAGCTGCTATTTAATAATTCATAAGCAAGGCAGTCCTCCTGACTTTTTCAGAGACAGTTATCTTTTTGTGTGACGTTTTATCGCATTTTCATGTAGACATAACGAGTTAGGCGGGGCCTTATCGAAAAAGTACACAAATACGTAAAGGAGCCAATTTAAATTCAGCCAAAACGTATTCGTTGGAAGTTGTTCGATCCGTCACGCTTCCCCTCAATAAATCTCTACAGATACCCGCCCTAGTACAGCATAAATAAGGTGGATCTTGTTAAAAACTTGCGGGGGTAAAAAAACGGAATATTTTCCGCCATTTTTAAAACGAGACGCTCCCCTTAAGGAGGCGTCCGTGGTTTCATAAATATGCAGATATGCCTTCACCTGGGCTAAAGCCACAAAATTTAGCTGAACAATTTATCGTAATAGAAATATTGTAAATACGTATACATCGTGCGAGCTTAAATAGATTTGTGTTGTGGCGTGCTTTTGCATAAGTAGCGCTGGTATCTCTCTCGTTTCGCGCTGTGTGCGTAGGGCCTTAGTAAACGATTCGTTATTATCTGATAATGACTTCGTCCCCGACCAACTAAAACAGATTTTGAATTATGGTTCTAATTACATCGATTAAAAATAGCTGGCATACATAAAAGGTCACGAGCAGGTTCGCATTATAAATAATCCACATGCTTTCGAAGACTTTGAAAATACTGAATTAAATAATACCTCTAATTATTTACTTCAGATTTATTTACTAAAACTTACTCTACATACCTACCATTCATTTATTTATTTATATATACTTTATTGTACACCCGAAAATACATACCTAACGAAAAAAAAAATCATATAAAATAAAAAAGAGTTTGATGTGAGCTTTCATTTAACCAGTTGCTTCATCTAAGTTTTCACGGTGAGTTTACAGAATAGATTGGCAGATATCCCTATAAATCACAAAGCACTAGTTATTGACATTTAAAAGTAAATAAAAACGACAACGGAACAATCAAATAACACACAAAAGCTATCGTGAAATCTGTAACTTAATTATATTGAAAGAAAGTACTGGTCCTTGCCAACAAGCTAAAAGAAACTTAGTCCTATTTGCTGAAGATTCAAATTCAAATGCGTTTGAAGCAAAAAGAAGTCTGGAAAATGTAGTTGTATTCGTAGACGTTGATGGAGTAGATGATATTAATAACATTCTATGCTAAACACTTTGTTAGTGCTAGTACCTACTAACATAAACTATAGGATTCGATTTTTGCGTAGGTAATGGGCTGTTCAAGCTATTAATTGCTGTCAGTCAATCTTGATCGTGTTTTGTTTAAGATAGACACGCATGTTTATAGACAGGCATTTTATAATTTCTCTCTACCTACTACTGTGTACTGTTTTCTTTGACGATTTCCACTCAATTAGTTATCTGTTTCTTACTAATGGATTGTTTTTCAAAGAGAAACTAAGAAACGTAGAATTGGTAAGCAACTACAATCCTTATTATGAATGGTTTAGGATACATAATTTAATGAATTATTTCCTAAACTAATTGAGGGGAACATTCATAACGCTATTCATTTCACACCTGCACCCTAATTGTGTAACACACTTTCAATCACAATCTGAATGATTTTGAAGGATATTGCTAATCCATTGCTTCATATGTTCGAAAACTTTGTCTGCTCAATAGGGTAAATAACGCAATGAATGTTGATGAACTGTCAAAATGAAAGCAATTACCCCGCTGTACAACATTTAAAAGAAAACCCTTTCTTTCTTAATGTGTTACCATTAAGAAAATTTCCAAGTCTTTTATCCATTGATATAAAATATATATATATATTCAGCCTTAATTCATATAATGAATGCTTTTGTATAATAATTGAAATATTACCTCAGTAGGTAACAAAATTATTTAATTGGATGGGAACTTTCATAACGCAATTCATTCAGAACCTGTACACTCATTTGAAAGGAAACTCTGTACCTAACCCATTTAAAAAAATTCCAAAGTAACCATTGATATCAAAGTAAACGTCTCTATTATAAATTATCATAGTCATAAACATGTATCCAGTTGATATGCAGCTAAATAATTTCTAAGTCAATAAATTAGCCAAGATCTTATCAAGACATTTGTAGTGTAAGATAAGATATCTGTAGGTACGTAGGCAGCTAGATAGATGTATAATACCAGAAGCAGAGACAGATATGCAATTATCTAATTAGTCATTAATTACTCAACGGGAACATGGGACATATTGAGAACATGTGCCATTCCTATTTATAAACAGCTGTGGGCAGCTAGTGGGACCTAGGTACTGTATATCTATGATTTGTATTCGGTCTGCGTCAGAACTAAAATAGTATTGTTATAATTAAAACAGATCTGTCTTGATTATGTATTGCCTATTAATAATATGTAATTAATTATAGAAGTATATTTACTTAGGATGTCTTTATACCGATAGATTTAGTTGCTATAATGAGAAGCTTGAAAAATAATATTTCTAGAAAAGAAAATAAGATAAAAAAGAAAAGAAAATACCTACGTTTGAACATGACGCAGAGAAAGAACACAAACAAATAACAAGTTGGAGGAAAATATGCGTCACATCCACGCACAACAGGCACTAGAACTAAACGCTAAAATATGAATTAAAAAATCAATAGGTATTAATTTAAAACCGATCAAGTAATAAGCCAAAGCACATATTGAAAACTCTAAAAGTTGTTTTCCTCCAACAAATACTTAGCTAAAAGTACTCATAAAACCGGTTTTAGTTGTAGTGTACTAAAATAAATTGCGAAGTGTGAGATTTTTCGATGCGTCAATGGGCATCAGTCAATCAGCGCTGGCTGGTACGCCCACCGACGCCGACCTACTGGCCATATTTCATTCACCACTCCATACAAAAGCAACATTATCTCATACAAACATTACATAACTCCGAAAACGCAGGTGTTAAAAGCGTATTAGAGCCAACAAACAGGGCGCTAAGCTTCGGGATTCGGCAGACCATAGCTCGGTTAAAATGGCCGAAGATTAGCCGAGTGCGGGGCCCCAGATATTAATGTTACAGCCAAAATATCAAAGGTTGGAACATAATTATGTTATAATTGGACCTCTGATAACCCTACGATTTACATAAATGTATATCAAATAAACGAAAATCTCCATAACATTGAAAAACTCAAATGCCATACGGCCATGTTGTGAATAAACAAAAGTCACTAAAATTAATGTAATTAATCGTCGTTTGAATTAATTAAAATATTTGTGTTTAATTTGCATACAATTTTGTTTGAAACAATGCACTAAACGAGCGATGTTTTCGTGACAAATGTCGTGGTTCGATACGTGGGGTTATTCTCATAATGGTCCCGTAATACCCTGCACATACGTTTACCTCCGTACGTTTTGTCGTACAGGCGTGCCAAGTTTTTCTCAGAAACTAATCAATGATGTGAAGAGGTATTGAAAAGCGCGCAAGTGCTATAGCGTTTACACACGCTACTCCTTTGTTCATTTTTTCGATTTAGAATGAATTATAGAACGCCTCTGCTGCATTTAATTAGACAGCATTGTTTATTGTTTCAATTTGGATTCATAAATTCATTTCTTGGTCGTTCTTCATTTGAATTTTAAGAGGATTCTGTTCAAAAATCGTCCGTGTTCAGTTGTTTGTTTGTCTTAATTTTTTAAGTGCTAAAAATAAATATGGTTTAATGAACGTCTCTGGGTTTGGCCGGAGTCTCTCATATTACCTTGTTTATCCCGCGTTAATGTTACTTGCAAACTTTGACAATTTGGGTGACGTACGTATCCCGGTCCGGTTTCGTTAATTCTGCGTACGCCGGCCGGGGCCCGGTTGAATTTGCATTTTGCACGCGTGATAAGTGGGCCGGATTACATGGGATTCCCACCAACAGCCTCTGTTTGTTCTGAAATAAAGGGCTGTTAAACTTTTTTCATGGTTATTTGGGTCACCTTCAGAAGAAACGATCGTTGTAAATTTGTTTAAGTAGGCTTAGGTCTGGTCGTTCGTTTAAATTAGAAGGAACATGCGTAAAGCTAATTTGGATCACTTGTGCACTCATTTTGCTCTTTTTTTACAAGGCTCATCAAGCATCCCCAAACAAACTCGAAGCATTTATTTCAATTAAACCATTTACTTTTGAATTGTGAAAAAGTCGGTCAGTTAGTTGGAAAGTTGAAGCCAGGTGCCCGTTCCAAAACGTACTTAGATCTCTATGGAAAAGAAGGGGCAAGAAACTCCAAGGACACTCTTTTAAATCAAGGTATTACAAAATCCTGGGCACATTATTCTTATTGCTTCTATATGTTAGAACAATGTAAAAAAATAATAAAAAATCCTTGTAAAGGAACTTGTGGAATGAAACTGCAGAGAAAGTTTTGGACCGTACCTAAATAAGTGACGTCAAGCGCGGAAGTTAGTCGGAAGTCGAGGGTATTTTTCCATCGAGTGATTAATGAAAGCCACCACATAACAGTCCCGGCTGACTTCCAAAATTTCCACAGTAAATTTCGCCTTTCGTTTCGCTTCTTTTGGCCGGGGAAGACTTGGCACCGTATTTTATCTGTGTAATGCAAACGTTGCACTGTAGCTAGGTAAATAGACGTTGTATATATTTAATGTATTGCGAGCGACATTTCATTTTTATAGCCCTCTTATTATTCGCGCCATCCATAATCCGAAAAGGCACTGCATATCTCTGAAAACGGCGCTGAAATAGCGCTTTGTGGAGCTAAAGATTTGTCTTTTAAAACCCGTTATAATGGCTCATATTAAATATCTACTTAGCATTTGTTCCACATTAATTAGTTTGCATATTATATTAGCTACTAACTTCTGCCCACGACTCCACGTTCCCCCGACCCCGTCGCATCGCATCGCCCGTCCGCGCTATTACCTACTTCGTTTTTGCTTAGCGAACTTTTAGACTTTTTTCTTTTTGCTCAGTTCCAATGTAGCGTGATTTTAAATATCCAAAACATTCCTCAAGAATTGGGCTATAAAATCCAAAAATATTTTTTCAAATCCGACTGGTAGTTCCAGAGATTGGCGCGTTCAAATAAACAAACTCTTTAGCTTTACTTATTAGTATAGATAATTCGATAAAATTCGTTATCAATACACAAAGCAAAAGCTAATTAGATACATTTCAAAAGGGACAAATAAGAGTATAAACGTCGCCATCGTTTCAAGTTTTTCTATGCAAGGCTATCCGTCAGTGGCCTATTTAGGATTCAGTATGCTCAACTTTCACAATATCGCACGGCAACTCCCATTTTATCTGCTTCATTGTCTTCAGTGAGCCAAAGAAATATACTGAAACTTTAGTCAAATGAACTTAATGTATGCTTTTGTTATTTTTTTGTTAGGTGTTTGAAATTCACTGTTCATTTTTATCTCACAAGCATTGGTGACATTTGCTTTTATATTGTTTAAAAATATAGTATTTGTAGGTATACATGAAAATGATAAATGATTTTATTTCTGTAAGTAGGTTAGTACATACACTTTTACACGACAAACATATTTTTTATTTAAACTAGCTGGTGTTGGCGTTTCCTGTCTGACTACTCTGAGAAGAATGACCGAAACAAACTCAGAGGTCTTCTTTTAAAGTCCAGACATAATCTTGGTCAGATTATATGGAGACCATGTAGATTGGGTGTCTCAGTGTCTGAAATGGTCACTAACGAACCACACATATTGAGTAGACTAGTCCATTAAATATTTGAGTAAGTAAGAAACTAAAGTTCAGAATGACCCTATAAGATTTTCCAATCCTAAAGAATCTTTCAAAAGTGAACCTGTCTACTACATTGGCTAAATATGATTAAAATCTATGCCTAAACTTAATAAATACCTACCAAACCTTTCAAGTACCTACACTAAATGCCTATTGATTGTTGGAAGCTTGTGAGAGTTCCTTACTACAAAATGTTCACTGAAAAGTTCATTCAGATATAAGTAAACCTAATAATATAATTAATAATGATTAAATAGAATATTTAAATCTCTTTTTATTGTATTTACCTATCTTTTATCAAGAAGCCTACAAAGTTAACGCATGCGCCGTCGGCACATTGCTTGTCCCGTCCGTCGGTGTTCCAATTTATATATTTTGGAATAAAATAAACAAACCCGTGGTTAAATTAATGAAAAAGATTAAGATAAACACTATTAGAATCAGTTAATTCAATTTTAGCTGAAAATTTCTGTTTATTTTGCAAGTTATTCATCATCACAGCACAAACTTTGAGGTTAGGAAAGAATACTTGTTTTATTACAAATTCTAGATATTTTCCCAATATTTGGTTCTATTGTTGAATACAACTGTAAATAAATAGCTTTTGTTTAAGTTTGAAACTAAAAAACTCATTTGTTTGTGTGAATTGGCAAGTGTGTGTGAAAAGCTTGGGTAAACAAAACAAAACTTTTGAGCTCCAAAGTTACTGATATTTTGTATTAATTGATAATGGATGGGTATTTAGGTAAATTGTTTAGCTGATTTGCCATTAAATTAATATATTTTTAGCTAAATTTAGTGCTCATTTGTTTGTATTGATTCCAAAGTATGAAAAGTTAGGTTATGTAGGCATCTTCTCACTAGTTTCTAATTGGATATAATTTTTGCGATATTTTCAAATAATTACTGTAAAACTATTGACTAACTACAAAAAAATACTTATTTTGATATGAATAAATCGAAATATATTGAGAAACAAACCCTCGCATGAACTGAACTTAGCTTTAGGTATACGTCGTGGCGTCCTTTTGACATAACTACGTTGTTTTCACACAAAATCATCATTAAAACGTATAAACGGTAGCCAACAAAACCATAACACGCAATAATTCACTGATTATATAAAAAATAAACCAAGAAAAACATTTAAAACCAAGAAAAACACACAAAAACAGTGAGGAAAACACAAGGTACGTTTCGCATTAGTTGAGGCAGAGGGCAGTGCAATCGGTGGATTCAATATGGCGATGGTTTGTCGGGCGCTGATTGGTCGGCGCGCGCATTGCCGTGAAGTTGGCTCGAGTGAGCGAGCGAGTTAGATTTATGTGATGTTTTGGCGCCGATGAAAGACGGAGAATGTGTCGGAACGAGAGTACATTTGTATGCCGGCGGCGTGTCAGACCGGTTTTGTCAGGGCGTTTACGGAGTGTGCGTATGTGCCGGCTATGTGCCGAGGGCAGGTAGAACCCGCGCTACCTACTTATAATGATGAATTGTCCAATTCGCCTACATGAATTAAAATATAAATTTTTAATATTCAATTTTTATTGTTGCAGGTAAGGTTTCACTCCGAAGGCAACGAGGAAAATCCCCCACTGGTACATATAGGTATGGGTACCTACAGTAAGGAAACATAAACACGTTTGGTAGCAAATTATCAAGGCGAAATTTTCCTGCTTCCTGAGCAGATTCGTGTATTAATCTTCATTATTTAAAAAATAAAACCTTCATCAGCTCAATTTTATGATACATAAGTAGACAAATCTGCTTATATTAAAGTGGGTAAGAGAGTTTTATCTACATACTGGCAAAAAGTCATGCAAAACTGGTTTCCAAAATGGTCCACGTCCATGGATGATCCACTTTAGTAAGACTTTTGGCCAAAAAGTGGTTTTACTAACCCGCGAATGATATCCGTAAATAAGTCTATTCTTAGGCCATCATAATAATTATTTGATCATGACTGTTATCTATTAAAATAATGGTCTTAACGATTCATTATAATAATATTAGTTTGTTGACCTGTTAGGAAAAAGTGATTGGGAAAAATTAGATTAAATTGAGATGGGTGGTACTTATGCCTATATCTATTTAATCAGAAGTAGACAACAGATATGTAAGGTTTTGCTACATTTTTGATTATGACTATGAGTCACACAGCAAACGAATTGCGTATCACACTAACAATCACAATCTGAATCATTTTGAAGTATATTGCTAATAGGTATACATTGCTTCATATTTTTGAAAAATTTGTCTACTCAACAGCGTAAATAACGCAATGAATGTTGTTGAACTGTGTAAATGTAAGCCATTCCTACTGTAACTGTGTTACACTTACCCCGCTGATCGGAACGGAAGCAAACTGATATCTTACTACTCATGTGGTCTTGGGATTGAAATCAAATCCCATCTTGGACAGAACTTTAAACAAAAATCCACAGATGGAGCATGAGATTAGAAATTGTGATAAATGATAATAAACTCGTCCCCTATTATATACGAACCCAACACCGCCAAGGGCGATCCGAAGTAAGGGAGCCAAAGCGTAGCTCCAGCACTTTAGGGACTCTGCACCTATTTAGGAGCTTGATATAATTATTATGACGAATATCTTGGCAGTAAAGATTGTCTTACGGAAAAGACAATAAACATCACAGACATAATAAAGCTTCACAATAGACCCCCACCAGCCACACCCAGCATATCCGAGCGGAAGTTGAATATGTGAAGCAAAGAAAAAAGCAAATATGGCCCAGGCCCAATGGCATAAGATAAATTTATTTCGTCGTGAAACTAGCAATAAATATGCTAATTCAACACTATAACGTCCGTATGTCGCCTACCAACTCCGCCATTGAAAGAGTGAAAAAGATATCACAAAATTGCACTGCGCATTGCTCTTTTCAGTCATACAACCTTCGAGTGGCATCACGCAAAACTTTACTCTGTTTCTTTCTCTCGTAGGTCGTATTTTTTTCCTTCCGATTTATTGAGATACGCCGTTCTGTTGTCGGTTTGTAGTTTTATCGACCTACGGCAACTACTAACCCAATAAATTTTGGTGTTTCGCTCAGTGAATCCGTTCGTTGAACGAATGCATCGTCCCAGATACGAACGTGCGGGATTTGACTGCGACGATTTATTGGCGCGCTTTATAACTTACTGACCAAAATTTATAAGAGATGACCTTCGATTCGATTCGTGACGCTCTCGTATGTGGATTCGATACCCTCTAAATTAGAAATTCGAATCTATCAACTTATTTACATATGTACCTACGTATGCTTTATCAGAGACGCTTTTAGCATTGCAAATAGCCTGACTCAACCAGTTCACAGACCCGCAGTGAATCTCTTAATTAAGAAACACAATTAATGTATAAATCAAGAGCACAACTTAATCTGCAAAATGAAAACAATCAAAACCAATATTTAATTGATGGGCAAACCTTAATTAACTTGTAGTTCGGCGGGTCCGGAGCCCCTTGGATAAAAGAAGCCATCTGCATTTCGGTATTCAAATTATTCTCCAAACGTGTTCTCCGTTCTAACCAAGCAGCTATTAACGGAATCGTTGCATCACGCTCACTCCTGCGCATCCAAAACTGGCGCGAACAGTTCAACCCTTTGGTTCGGAGCTCACAGCTTTAAAACGACAATATAACGTACTCATATGGACCCGAATAAAACGGAACAAAAAATCACATCACAAAAGTTTGCCTAAACTAACCTCGTTAAGAGATTTCTGGATAAAAGAATACCGTTTTTCAGTATCATCACGATTGTGCCGTGGATCGGATAGCTCGATCGAAGACGCGACAAATACTGACTGTAAAATTATTGTTTGAAGTGAATCTTGTCCCTTTTTCTATTTGTAAAGTAACTGTTTGTTGCACAAATGCAAAGAGAAAGTTGGTTTTGTTGCATCGGGAGAACAAAAAATATAGTTTTTTGAGTTATTGTTCGTGAGAAAGTCGCCATTGTTAAGGTAAAAAAGCTTTTGTACCTGCTAAAGAACGGAGCTATGAACGGCTTAAAGTTCTTGTAGTATTCGAATAACTTCGTTGTAGAACGTGCGTGTTTTGGGTTTGTTTGAGAATGTGATTGGAAGCTGTGTCGCGGGGAAAAATGGAGTCCTATAGAGCTTTCATGCAGGTATATGTTCAAACATTTTCCCCATAACCGATGTTCTCCCAGATTAAACAACAGGTTACTTCGTACGGACATGATGAAAAATTTTCCGGAGGAAAAATTAATTGAGGGCACCATGTTTGAAAATTTAATCTCACAGTCATGTTGTGCACAGTTTGTCAGTACAAATTAACGTTGCTTTTTTGACACATTCTGTGTTAGGCAATTTACATTACGCAATTATGTGGACAGCTTGTGCTGGCTTATACATAAGGGTTCTTTATGTATAGAGGTTGTACGTCGTAACTTAGATGCTTACATAAATTTTATAAACTGCTTATAAATATTCGTGGGGTAATTAGTAATGTCTATAAGTCTGACTTATTGTTGACTTTGTTTGTGTTCAAAGTCAAAGTCAAATCATTTATTTCAAATAGGCACATAAAAGGCATTTTTGCAATAACATTGATTCTAGTCGCCCCATATTTTATAGCCTTGGCGATAGAAAGAAATGTTTAATGTATTTAACTTTGATGTAAAAAAATACAGTTTTGCTAGGCTCACTAGGAATTTTAAGTCTGCTTACAGTCCTTGGCAACTATCGCCAAGCAAAACGAAAAAGATTCATCAACCGAACCCTTTAAGGAACGCTATCTCTCCCTACCAAAAGCAACGGTTGGAATTTAAATTCAAACTGACTCGAGGTAGCTATAGGTCGATAGAATGGGACAATGCGTCTCCAGTGGTCTCTAAGAACAACAGGGAACATGTTGAATGTGTACGCACATGCAGACACAAAGGAGGAGACGCTTAATTAAACTAGCGAAGCGGGGCAAGCGAAACGTAAGCATTTAATTTATATCCCTGCAGTAAACTCCGCGGCCTCTCCCTGATTGGGCCGAGCTCACAAGCGGAGCGGGAACAGCGATCCTGCGTGTGCACGCACGCTCTTTCGAGCCTGTTTGCCATGCATACGTATAGCACGGAATTGTACAATTTGCCATACTTAAACAATGTTTAATGACTTAAAAGCTTCGTAATTCTATTAACTTCTTATCGGTTTTTCATTTTCCCCGGTATCGGTATTTACATCTGTATTTTTTTTTTTGTTGTTGGCAATTCCGCCTCGATTATTTTCCTGTCAAAACAGTGAAGGAAAACATCGTGAGGAGACTAGAACCAAAATTTCGAAGACATTGGATGCCCTAGAACCAAAATTTCGAAGACATTTGACATCTACCAAACCGCATTGGGCCCGCGTGGTAGGTTATAGCCCGCCCCAGGCCTGTGTCCCAGCACTGAGTATATTTTAGGCTAATTATGCTATCTTCGGCTTGAGTACGGTGTGCTGATGTAAACTACGAATGGTCTACGAATGGTTGGCCCTTCACGAGTATAACTTAGTTTAAATTTTCTGAATGAGCTGTCATCCGAAATTCAATCGCTCATTGCTTCTACCAAAACCCGCACCATATTCGCTGTACAGTCGTGGAAAAACTCGCCTTAGTTGAATACTGGATTAGAATAAACTATTTTAATTACGAGTTACGCTTGCCATTGACTCGCTAACACAATTATATGTGTACCTACTTAATTGATTGCATTAAGGGAACCGCGGCTTCCTTTCTGCTTCATTTGTTCTGCTGAATTATTTATTTACTTTGAAAGGTAAAGTAAAACCGAAGTTATCGAATTGAATACAAATAAGTGGGCGTTTTTATTTTGTTTCTAAATGTGTTGATTGAGAAAATGAAGAAGACAGCTAAATAAACCAATATAAAACACCAAACTCCAAACCATATTCAATAATTCCTATATTCCTACTGTCTATAAAGTCTTGCCTTTATATTTACTAGCGTTAATTAACAAAGAGTAAGTGCGCTCGACCACACAGCATCTCAAACTAACGTTCGAAATATTGTTTGTTATCCCCCGAGGTCTGAACGGCGACCACTACAAGTACTGCAAGTTTACCATCTTGATTTCCCAACAGCCGAATTTGAAAGCGAATAAACGTTGAGACGGCAAACATTAATATTATTGCTTTGAACGCAAACGTAAGGATCAATGTGGACAGACAGTCATGCTTGGAATATAGTGAAGTTTCCCCAACAGAATATTGGGAGTCAAATTGTCCATAAAGGACGTAGATATATTCTTTCTCTGAAACTACAGAATCCTTGTTATTTCATTGCACTTTTAACTTACTATTTCTTTATCATTATTCGAACAAGATACTATTTCTTTCAAGTTGGCAATCAACACCTCGGCAACTTCAATAACCAGGCTATTATAAGTACTTATTTGGTTGGCTTTACCACCAGTGACCATCGTCTAAATTCCCGTAGATCTTTCCACCTATTCTACCCCTGCTTAATTAAGTCCATACTGGGTAGCGACAACAATGGCGGGCGACCGATGCGCGCCAAGATATTCAAATACGTCTAAGGCCACTATTATATTGCCAACATTTATCGAGATACTATTTCTGTTATATGCTAGATAATAGCAGAATAACTTTATTCTAGGGAATGATTAATTTTGTAATTTATTTTTGATGTATTTTTCTATAAAATATAGTAACAACTGTTTTATAGCTAGTTTCTAAACGTTGTTCGAATCTTCTGTTTTAAAAGAATGGGGATATGACATCAACACATGTCTTTCTCATCAAGAGAAAATAAAAAACATGTGTAAACATAATAAATTCATGAGTTTATCTTACATGTGTTCGCGAACAATATTAATGTTTCCGCAATCAAGATTTCAAAAATTGTCTCAAGCAATTTCTTCTGCCAATAAATCTGGAAAGTTCCTTTACTAGTTTGTAACAGTCTTTAAAACAAGATGTATGGAATAAATTCTAAAGCCGGGACAGTTTTTCCGTCGTCACCCCGTCCAAGTTGGATCCCAATTGGGACATCGATCCCCCTACTTTAGCGTCTGTCTGGCGCTACACGCAACTATATTTTTCCACACTGTCCTGTTCAAAAAGCACGATTTAAATAAATATTTAAAAATGGTTAAGCTTCGATTATTTAAACCGGACCTTATTTTGTAATCACAAGCAGGATTCTTAATACTACAAGCTGTCTAAAAGAAACTAAAATTGTATCCAAAAGTTTGGGAATTAAAAACGAATGATAATATAATGAAAATGTATTCTACTCTTACAACAATAAAAGGGTCAGTCTCCATACTAAACGATCCGGTAAGCGTATGGGAGCAAAATAACAGCAAAATTGGAACCCCTAGCCGACTCGTGTTTCCAGAACTAACTGTACATAACAACGTGACTAGATAAAGTCGTTTTGTAAGCGATACCATCTGCTATGTGCCTTACTACACTGACGTAATGAAATGTAACTGTAGATTCTTACATGCATGTTTTGATATTTTGGGACCTAGGTCGCACCCTTGTGGCACACTTTTTATTTAGCAACATTAAAAATCTTTTTATATTTCTGTAACATTGTAGAGTTACGTTACATTTAAATAAAATGGGAATTTGGTCTCCTAATTAGAGTAAATATAAATGAAACATAATTATATGAAGACATTAATATAAATATTCCGATGTACAATAAGTCAAACGCATCAGTAAAAGTCAAGAATGTAGATAATTACTCCGAGTGATGAATGGAATGAAGTCGATGATAGCATTGATAGGAACCGCTAGTAAATATATAAATATAAAGGTTAAATTATAAAACTTATGACTATATACAGAGGGCAGATGCACTTGCAAAATAAAAAAGGAAAGGTAAAACGCGACATGGCTCTTGATTAATACTTTAAAGGAAACTTGTGCAGAGTCCCAACTAGGCAGTCGGTAGTCTGCCAGTACATACCTGCTTTTTACATACTATAAAGCTTAATGTAAGCGTTCACCTGGATTTAATTCAACGTATAAAGTTATAGCTCGTTTTTAATGAAATTGATAACAATGTGACATGCTAGGTGCATTTTCAATTTCTGTTTTTTACTGTTACAAGTATAAAGGAGAGGTGGGCTTATAGCTGATTAAAATAAAAGTCATGAAAGGTGTTATTAAGAAATAATAAATATTCCTGAGTCTACCAGGTGACGATCTGATCGCGCAAAGAACCACTCTAGTTTTACATATGGCCGAGGTAAAAGTAAGATACTCTCAGGAGTTGCCGCATAAATTGGCCCGTTCGTGATGCAGTGCCTCGTTGAATATGTATAGGTGCGCTCCCTTCCGTACTTCTCATTTTACTAATAGATTTCTCTTTGATTAAATTTGTATACGTTTTATTCATACGACCGAGACTATTGTTAGCTAGCCGGCCACTTAAATCACCAGTTACCGCATCGAATATACATACCTCCCGTTTATTTTTTATTGGAAAGTTGGCGATCTCAAAATATGCAAACATTAATTCAAAAATATTCAAATCAAGTCGTGTAGTTACTGTCTTATAAATTCGATCTATCATGCTTATTATCGCGTGTGTACACTCGTCGTTAAGGTAAAAATGGTTTAATTGAAACGGAACGAAAAGGGCGCAAAAAATTTAGGCAATCTTTTCTGAAATGCAAATACGTTAACGAAAGGACTTCGTAACCATAATAGGCGTAGCACACGACTGCACGCTCGTTCTATGAATGTATCACGACGGTTTCATGCCCGAAACTAAACCAAGTTTAAAATCGATATATATTTGAGCAGAAAGTTAAATATGCCTTCTACTTGGACTCTACAGGTAGTATAATATTACATGTCAAAATACGTATGGGTGTCGATAAGTAAGACGATATGAACGTCTCATTTAAATTATCCTTGTCTCGTAAAATATACGACCGGTAACCCTTTGGCATTTGGCGTCGAACGACTGGACGTACACCGAGGAATCAGATATTTATAATGGCTTTATTAAGACGAGCCATCGGCTGAGCTCACGCCCGCTTATTATTATAATTTAGACGACTGCCTAAAGCTTCGTTGAATGAATGAAGTCATCACTATATACTGTTTTGCATTCGCTAGTTTTTATTTCATTCACGTGACTACTATGTTATGTAGACTTTTCAATTGCAGAAGTAAACTCAAATTCTTTTAGAATAAAGAAAGTTGAAGTCTCGGCCCGGGTAAATAATTACTTTTTTAACAAAGTGTTTAAACAAAGTTATGTCGATGTGATAAAACGCAGTCAACAAATCATAGCTGGGTTTGTTATGCAAAAATGCAAGCGAAGATTCCGTGACGCGAAGCCATGGCGGTGGGCCGTTCATGTTTATAATGTGTTTATACTTTTTGCTGGCCCCAGGTACACGTGAGCATGGCTCTTCAAACTGTATAATGAGGGGGAAATTAAAATATAAATAGACAGGCCCTTGTGGCACGACATCATTTCAAATATGTTGGCCTAATGAGCGTCTGAAAATCATAAGAAATCTTTTTCCTACTTAATTAACAGCACTCACAGTTGGTTGCGTTACTCAACTTCCAGTAAGTGCTACTAATCTCACGAATGGGAATATTTATGGTAGCTTTACCTCATTGGAGACATTAAAAGTTTCCCAAGCCATAACGGCGGCAACTCTTACCTCTCATTGTTCATTCCGGGTGCGTATATTGTTGGAGTTGAAATTTGTAGGCACCACTGAAAAAGTGTCAATTCATCATAGCAAAGCCCCGGGCTCGAGACCGAAGTCCCCCACATAAATCTCACTTCCATACTTTCGCGTGGGGAAAACGACTGCTTTATGAGATCCTTAAGGCTGTATGGATTTGGGAAAATATTTCCTCTGCGTGCTGGCCCCCGACAAATGAAGGAGCATTGGGCACATTAGAATGTGTGAAAGGGCCTATAGGCGTTTTTATTGTTATGCGAAGCAATTCGTTTAAAAGCCAGTGCGTTACGGTAGTACATACGAAGTGCCTATTTGCTAATATTTATTAACCTAAAGCACCTCTCCGGGCTTCGGGATCGAGAAAAAAGCGAATTAATGTTTATGTGAATACTTAAATTACTCACGCTCCTCAACCGGCACCCGTTACTAACTAGGTAGGTACTGTAATCACTTAAGTATAAATGGCAGAGATGTCATTAAGCAACTATTTCTGGCGGTCATGTATCACAGCTGTTTCGAAATCCTCACTAATCTTGATTTATGTCGGTCGGTCGTGTTTATTTATGTGATTTTGCTTGCGGCGGAGTTAAAAAACAAACTTGAAATTTTTACTGTAATTCATATTTAGCTACTATATTGCGTAATTGAAATGGGCGTAGGTATTCATTTAAATTCATACCTAAGTACATAAATCGCTGGCGTGCGTGCGTGAGTGCAGCGCCCGCGCACACTGGGCGCGCCTCATTAGAACACGCTCGCGCCCCCCGCTCTCCCGCCGCTCTCCTGCGCCCGCACACCCGTTTATCCAGGCCCGACGACATTTCCATTGCCCGTGCGGAAAATAGACGTTTTAGGAGAGCGGCTACAAACACAGCAGATTCTTCTTAGATAAGTTTATTGTGTGCTAATACACTGCCACTATCTAGTTACGTACGATTCGTACGATATGCACTACCGTTTATATTACTTATACTTAAATAAGGGGCAAAGGTAATATGGACTACAGTATTAACTATAGTGTGAGAAATCTCAGTGAGTACAATCGTGCGCCGTATAAGGTGCACCAGATAAATTGGAAGACTCGTGGGCGATGTGATTTGAATTGAATTAATTATGAGAAGCGCATGACTCGCTCACGAACTCCTGCAGGAAATGCAAACGAGCGGGAAAAATTACGAGATTATGGGATATTTTCACCGCTACTACGTGGAAGGCGCGCCTTATCTGGATACGGAGTTCAATAAACCAGGGGACGCGACCGCCTCGCGACTGAATTGACGACAATTTATGCGACAAAATAACGCATACAGGTGTCGCCTGGCCCGGCGCCCCTTCCAATAGCCGCCGATATGGGAACTAAATAGGCAAGGGGCTCCTTAAGCCGGCGTACCCAAGCGTTAGACACGACCGATGCCGCGATAGCACTCGCTACACATCCCCAATTACGATTTATACAGTCTGTAAAAGGTAACCAGTAATGACGGGTACCCCGCGAATGCCTTTTTCTCGCACAATCGAAATCCAATTATTTTCGAAAGTAACTAAGATACCGGTCGCGACAGAAGCGCAGAGGCGGCCCGTAAATCGGCTCTGGATGTTTGCAGCGCGCTCGGAATATGAATTATTCTCGGTGATTGTTCTTGCGACCGCGTCATGGTTCATACATGAAGCGCGAACTAGTTTTTTCGAGGTTCCTCTCGTCCTCGGCTCGTAAATAAAATCGTATTCGTGAAAAGTTGAATTTCTGCGTCGTCGTTACAGTTTTTTATGTCTCCAAATTCGTCAGCGCTTCCGAGAGACTTATCAGCTTACAATTTTCTCTGGTTTATAATTATTAACATTATCGACAGTTAAGTTTCGGTGGTCGAAATTGGTCTTTGGAAAAGTAACTTCACGTAGTGCCTGCGGTTCCCCTTCACAGATAACCCAAATTTGTTTGGGCGAATTTTTCGAAACTCTTTTTTATCAATCGGTGGGCTGGTTGGTAATTGGCTGAGCGGGCTGCGAGGCGGCCAGCCATAATTGACGGTGCTATCATTCTGAACTTTTCGCTCGGACATTCGGGGAAACTCTTAATTGGTCCACCTTTTGTGACGTTCAATAATGCCGCCTCGATAATAACACCGTCAATTATTAGCAGATCGTTGTTTTTAATTAGCTGTTTGATGACTGTGAGACGTTTTGCTCGGTTTCCATTTTAGTTCAGCAATGCTTTATTAGTTCATAAACGCATACCTATTGCATTCGAGCTGGCCTGCTCTGAATTCCTGCAGCTCCATAAATATTGTCTTCCATCGACGCTGCGTTCGCTACTTTTTGTTAAATATTGAATTCGATTGTTTTATTAATGTTTCAACCTAAGCGTATATTTAATTTACACTCGTTGGTATTTATCTGCCGAAGATTCGCAACATCAATACTGTATATAGAAATTAGCGAAGGACTTTATTCAGTCCAGACTCCAGCCGCTTTAGAACTTTGTATAGCATTTTTTTATATTTCCAATGCGAATAGCCATTAATAAGGCATTGTCAGTGGAGTGGAGCATCTCGAGTCTATAAAAGAAATAAGTTTCTTATTGGTTCACAATTAAAGCGTCCTGAAGGTGACCGTGCCATCCTTAAAGCGGATAAAAACTTCGCATTCGTCGAATACTAAACGAGAGAAGCTCCGCTGAAATTCTGCGCGTAAAAAGTTCCCGAACGATACTTATCAAGTGTTTGAAATGACACAACCGGATTCCGGCCCTTCGACATGTAGTTTTTTCCATACGGGTATAAAACTGACGAATTTCTCAATAAAAGAGAGATGACCGGCGTGTCGTCACGTACTAGGGTCTCAGTGGGTATTTAGAGCGGTGCAGCAAAAACTATTCAGGGGCCATTATTATGGCATTTTTGTCGTCTGACGGGGCTGGAGTGGTCGCGGCCATTACTGCGCGCGGTGGGGGCGGTGCGTCCCCCGGTCCCCGCGGGCCCCACCCGCCCGCGCCTTGCCGCAGCGCACACTGCGCCATCCATCTTCGATATGCACATAAAGCGAACCGGGCCCGTAACGGCAGACCCACATTCCCGCTGCTCTTAAATTTATTTATCTCTTTATTAATTCTCCACTTGAATTTTAATGTTTTGCACGAAATTTAGTTGAGAAAAACTCGAATTTGTCGCAGGTGGATCAATTGAATTTTAAATTATTGGATTAGATACTGTGGAAAAACCGTTAATTAAAACTGTCGTCGCCTTTGATAAGGTTGCTATAAAATAGACACTTAACTTATTAAGTTCTTTGATATTATCTTGATCAAATACTTCAATAATATAATAAACGAGGCATACTTCACCAGAATAATAAATATATTAACTTCTTAATTCATCGTTCATTGAGAGTCAGTAGTCGTCCTCTTATTATAGGGAACTCAATTAAAATCACCTGTTGGTCGACTTAACAATGGGATAGATAGCCATGAGCCTCATAAAGCTTGGACGAGGGCTCGCTAGGAATGATCGCTTTAATGACGTGCGAGCAACGGAGGTAATATTGAGCGCGATAATTTCTGTTCTCTTGAAATTGTCACTATTGTAACCGTCGATTACTTCGAGTAAGGAATGGATCTCAGAACGTAGTATGCATTTATTTTCATAGTATCCAATTTTAGAATTCCCAATAGCAGATGCAGCTGTAGTTATTATTTCAATTAGATGGACACTTGGACAGTAGCATCCAATTCAATACTAATTACCTTTTGCTGTGTTCGCCAATTTGCCTGTTAGAGCTATTAGGTGTTATCTTACCAAGATCTGAAGCGTCCTATCAAGTCCCATGGACAAAAGGCTTTGGTGATAAAAGATTCTATATTTTTTTTACCCCAAGATTTCCTCCTACTAAATATATACTAACTGAAATCGCGAACACACAAATATGTTGTAAAGGAATAGCAACTTTTTCAGTTATATCTCTGGACAAATTAACATTGTCCGCCTGTCCGTCATGCTTAAAAGAACTGGTCGCGAGGTCATTAGCAAATACAAGACCAGTCCCTCCTTCCATTTTAAAGCAAGCTTCTGGTTTACCGTGAAGTGACTGGATTTGACCTCCACAACCCTCACAGAAACCAGCTTTTCATAGTATGATGCTATCACTGTAAGTACAGGTGGACGCGGTTGCTTATTCTATCTGATAAAAAGATTGCATCTAAACATTCCCAATAAAAACATTCAATAACACTAAGCTGACCATATAAAACTGTTTGGAAGCCCTTGGGAGCGCAGTGGTGACTCTGACTGGCGGATTTACGAGCCTCGAGCGTCCTGGGATGGACTTAGATAGATTGCCCACTTCTTCGGGCTCGCCTCTAAATATATTAACCAATTACAACACGTGTTTTAGGCCAACCTTCTATAAAATACTAACAAATTGTTCAGACCTGTAAAAATCTCAATCTCAAGTATTTGTTCAAGGCGTGTTTGGCCATTCAAAATTGTCGATTAACAGAAATTGTCATGCCCCAAGGTGTGTTCTATTACTCATAGATAAAATGGAATTGTTTGTTCATTAATTAACACAAATCATTTGTTAGTATTAATTATTAATTAAAATAGATTACTTTATCGATGAAAATCACTATCTGCAGATCTATGCTATAAATCGCTGAGGTAGTTGGAGCGCAATCATGAATATCTAATAACGGTAGGGTGTCTAGATAGGTGTCCAGTTAGTCTAATTTGCAATAGCGCCTTTGTGTTAATTGATCTCGGGGCGGCGTTGGTTACCGTAATTGTCTATAAATTGTTCCGCGCATTAATCTGCACATCAAATTGCTTCTTGTATTAACGACGCATTCAGTGCGAGATTGCATGAGTTTATAACAATTTTATCTCCTAAAAATACTCATAAAATACTTAACAGTTTGTGATTTGAAGTAGGATTTAATATGTTTTGCCGCACCTTTTTTAATCCTACCGAGACATAATCTCGCAAACATACATCCATACACGCTTGAGACCGTGAGGAACGCACTAATTAACGTTCAACGTGAAACTTCGTCGTACACCTCCACCAATCAAGCGTGATCCGCCGCCCTTCACATATTTCCCCTGACTTTGTTCCCATCGTCAACTGCACGAAGGGAGAAGAAGGTCTTATTAAACTGGGTACTTCGTAATTGCGTGTCTTACGTTCCCTACACGTAACATGGCCTTTATTAGGTGGAAATTCTGTATACGGCACTACACTCGAGCATCGGGTAGACACTTATAAACTCCATGTGTTTATAACTCACCACATGCAAATGCACAAATCTGAAGAACATACATTTATGTGTTTAAAAATGACTATAAAATTACCATCGATGAATGAAAATCCCATTCTATTGAACAGTGATGTTTAAAATTGTGAATCTATTCGATTTTTTATTCAATACGATTCGATTCGATTGATTTCTTAATCTGAATTGTCGATTCATGGAGCGTGTTTAGTTCAATGAGCCTTGATACAGTTGATGTGTTATTGTCGTGTTGGTAGACAGCCGTAAACGTCTACATTAGTCGAATATTATTGTTTATGGTCTATTAACACGTATTTACTTGTACATTAGTCACAGTGCGCGGCTTCTTTATATATTGTTTGGTGTTATTTACTGCCCACTTGAAAGACACAACAAGTGTTGTTTATTTGGACCATGTCCTACCATGTGTCTACTTTTTCATCGAGCAATATTGCAAACGGAAACTCAGTGTCATGTATTTTGATCAAAAGAAAAAAATGATCATTTTTATATTTTATTGATTGAAATAAATAAAAAAAAATATGTGAAAAATCTTGGCCATATCATTATTCCTCAACAACACGCAGTTCCCGCAATAAGTAACGAGTCACATAAGAAACTTAAAGAAACTATCTAGCTTGACATTTTCCCTGCAATTCTTTCTATCGCAACCAATGCAATGCAAATGTCTGCAACTGGAGGCTTTTTCTTCATCCGTACAAGTCTCAATACATATCTAGATATGCACAAACGTGCATATAGCATTGTTCGCTAACAAGCGACTGTAACCGCGCCCCGGCACGACACTGAACCCGCACTTATAACTACTTAAAAGTATAAACTTAAGTACATGCCGTGCTAGGTATTTATAACAGTTTATAGGATTTATTGTCCCTCTTATTTTGGTAATTGTAGATTTAGAATAGTTAATGGAAGCTGACATATCTGAATATCTGATTACGATTTGTGAGATCTATAATATCAACTTCAAAAATACCTATATCGTTTATGTCGGTTGTGGATATGTTCAGGGACGTTTCGAGTTCCAAAATTTCATTAATGTCATTAAATCCATTAATCGATGTAGAGATATGACCACCGTCAATAACTGAGTTCAAACCATTCGAAGTGAGCATAGGTCCGCATTTTGGCACAAGTCTGGACTCTCACTCGAACTCCGTAGCAGTTTCTCAAACAGCAAACTTTCTTTCAACCAGAAACAGTTTTATACTGAACAATAGACAAACAATATCGAATTTTAGAAAGCTGACCGTTGTGCAACTTTCTCCCTTTATCTACAGTACAAAGGTAACTGTAAAGTTAAAATGTATTGTTCAGTTTTTTACTGTATTCCCGTAATAATGTATCGTATGGACTTTTATGATCGTCCTGACTTTCCAAAGTTCCTTTTTTAAGTGTGTTTTGGGTCCTCAAATTGGTGCGACTAAATAGTTTTATGGTGTCATCAAGTTTCGTTCCAAAGTCTGTTAATTGTTGGTTATTGTTTGAAGTAGCGACTAATGAACTTGTTCAGTTCATTCATGTTTGGCTAACAAAGGTTTTGGGGTTTCTGCATCTGTTATTTGAATTGTGCAATTCTTTTGATTTCCAATTTGTTCAATTATAAAATTTTATCTTTGAGTTCTATATGAAGCTTATCACATAATTACAACAGAGCTTTTTTGTTGGTGTTCATATAGAAAACGTGAAGCATAAGCTTGGCACAATCTGAACACAGTTAGAAACCAAAATCACACTAATCACCACGTTCATCAGCCAACCGAACCAATTTGCTTACAATCTGACGCACAATTTATACGTTCAAAATTGTAATTACGTGACTAAGAATATTTTATAGTGGTCCGGAATAATCATCGTATATCCAGTGAGATAGACATCTAGATACATAGTTAGGTATTAAATTGTCGTGGTGCGACGTTTACGAGCATATTGGCGGTGCAGGGTGCAACATGCTAACGCTATCATTTACCCCCGTCCGTGGCTAATTCACTGTGACAAATTAACAGCGGCTAAATTCTGGACCTACTGGTAGTCGTGCTGTCTGTGCGAGTTAGCTGTGAGGAGTTCGTAAGTGGTGTTTGTTTTAATTACCTTGAGGATGAGTTCTTAAGACGACAATCTATATTATATCGCGTGTATTTTCAATGTGGTATTTAGTTTTCTACTTCCAAGTTGATATTTTCATCAATTTTCATCATTTCGACATCAATGTCCTCTAATTTATTTACTGTTTCTTTTTAAATATCCCTATTTGCTGCTTTTTCTTGTATCTAGAAGAGCATATTTTCTAGCTTTCAAGATGGTAAAAAATATTCTCACATAGTCCTTTTTTATGTTAACTTCTTACATATACTGTGTCATCGTACATCAGTGGACTCCTCGTGGCGAGCGCATTGTTGCTGTCCTAAGAACTAAGCGAACTATACGGAGCTAGCCAGACGGGAATAGGTACAGAGACACTGGGAGACGTACTCGCAAGTCCGTTGTCTAAACCGGACGTGTAAACTGAAACTTTGTGGTTTAAGTGAGGGGTTGAAAGATGAGGAGATGGTTAATCATGTTTGGCTAATTGTTAGTTTCTTGGCATGGTATTGATGTTTATTTCATATTTCAAGTTAAGTTTTTTGTATGTTTAGATATTATTTTGCAAAGGATAGGTATAAGTTACGTACCTACTGAAACCATCAAGTTTCATTTTAACTCTTGGCTAGTGAAGTTTTCTTTTCTTAGGTGTACATAAATGTATTTACTCTCAGTAATTTATTTCAGCTACAATTTTAATTGAGTAGAGTACTAGATATTCTATTGCTAAACATGAGTGATTTATGTCACTGAAAGATTAATTTCGACAACTATGTCTTTATTTGCTAGACATTTGAACTAAAGCATTTTTCAGTGTTAGTTTGCTATAAAACACTCTCGTTACTAACATTACGCATCTCTTTTTATATAACTTATTTCACATAATCCTTTCATATACCAAACAGAAAACCAACCCAATTTATTATTCAATTTTCGCAATACAAAACTTGGTTTCCGTATGTTCATACACATATAAATACTAAAGTCAGCAAGGTTAATAACAAGCGGACTAGATGTATGGTTCGGTTGAAACTAATATTTCATATCAGCATTGTTTACAGGCCGCCCGTGGCCGCGGGGACTGCAGATAAACCCAATAAATTCTATAGTGTATTAGTATTTAAAATTAAACGGGAAGCTATTTTATTTTAGCGGTTAATTATGAATGTAATTACAAGTGTAAATTGGTTGTATTTTCTCTGGAGATTTCGCTCGAGTAGTTGAATAGAATTTTGATTTAAGTTTGTAGAACATAATAAGGCTGTATTTTACATTGCTCTACACAATTATAAATGCCTGAAAATATTAAAATATTAATAAATTGTCATTAATAAAAACAGACAGAGGTTTAATATAGAATATGTAAACAGATCCCAAAGCCCTAACTATAAAACGACTCCTACACAAAACACTTGAAACATTTTCTTTCTACATTTTAAATCTAAAAATATAATTCCCCACATCAAAATTCTCAGGCAGACGGATGAGGCGAGCAGTAGGTAGTGCGCCCCCTATTGTGAGGTTCTTTTAGCTGTCCTGCAAGATAAACCACAGCAGCCAGCCGTAAACATGCTCAGAAAAACGATCTCAGACCGCGCTGCTATTATTTGCCAAATTAGGGCAAATTGCCAAATCAACTTCAGATTATGATAGGCGAATTTATAGAGAGGAAGGTGCATTTTTGGATGCATGAAATTTTGTGGAGGAGTTAGCTTTTGATGCTACCATCAAAAGCTAACTCCTCCACAAAATTTCATTCATCGAAAAAACGCGTATACCTAAGTATTTTCATTTTTATAGTAACAGCTTGTCGGAAAAATCGGGAAAGTTTCAGACCAAAATGAATAAGTATTTTAATTGGTCGTCCCTTGTCTAGTTTCAGAATATTTTTAAATAAGTACTACCTACCTACATATATTGAAAGCAACATTTTCTGAAAATAAATATTAGATTTTTTTGATAAAAGAGTAGAGTCTACAGCTGAAAATTAAAACCTTTTCTCTTTGATTATTCTTCGTATCAACTCGCAATTTTCCTCCACGTTTAACAAAACAACATTTCGGTTAAAACCAAACAAAACTCACGACACAAATAAATCTGAATCCTAGAAACGAAATGAAACCCTACCGCGACTGTGCACACCCAATTCGTTGGTCGTCGTTGGCGGGCGAACTATCGCTTCAATCGCTTGTCCAATAAACCTCTGACGTACAGACAGACAGGCCTTAACAAACGTAACTGATCTGCGGAGTATTGTTCGCGACCACATATGTTAACAGACCTGGTATTGTAATGACAATGCTTTATGTGCTGATTGGACTGTTAAAACTATGGTTGGTGAAAAGTTGTGGGAGGGTTGAATATGTGTGGCAATATTTTTGTAAGGGCTGATTTTTCAATCGACAGATAATTTTTATTCGTGTAATGAAATTGACGTCTGACAGATTTTGTATGGAAGAACTGTCAAAAATTCAAAATTATTCCTCGAATAAAATTATCTGGCGTTGCAAAAATCAGCCCTCAGACAAAAAAGGTTTGGTACCTATTAAAACTAAACACAAAAAAAATGGAGTTGTTTACATAGCAATAGTAAGGATTTATAGGTGAAAAGTTTTCATGGCAATAGATAAACGCAAAATGTTTTCAGCAAACTGTAACTCTGCTCTACATTCATTCCTTTTATATTTTTTAAATCGCGCACCGTGTAAAACATCCTGCTCTTTACTAATGTAAATAAAAGTTCAAACAAAAAAATAGCTCTGTTTCAACAACAAATTCCGCTTGTTTGTCCGCTATCCGCGGGGCGCTGATATTCGCATAAATCGAGCGAAAACGCCAAATTGCAGGCCACGGTTCACGCACAGCACTCAACTAAAAATTGCGATGTTTCACAAACAAATATTGCGTGTGCACACGTTGTTTAGCCATTCCTTTTATTGTTTTATGACCCCTTTTTTAACGAAGGTATAATTGCTTAATAGTCGTATTCTAGAACGGTACTGTACTCGGAAAAGCTTGCATGTGCAACTTCACTAAACTTGGGCTTATGCCAGACAAAGTAGCAGCCTAATAATGCATTATGGATTAGGAATTTAGTGCTTAGCTAAATTCAGTAGCAAAACATGATGACATCGCCCCACTACGATACAATGCGAAGTTTTTACGAGTTTAAAGTAACAGTTCCATTCCGCACCACGCCGCTAGATTAATCCCTCAAAGCTTTGCAGCAGCGAGAACGCGCTGATAAACGGCAAAACTAATGCCACACGATTGCATTACGATGCAAACTTTTTCAGTAACTGGCGCACCGAGCGTAAATCGAATAAAAAAAAAAATCGAATAAATCGGTGATTTTTTTCAGCGGCTCCATTCGATATTCGACGATTGGATAATGAATCCGAATGTAGTTACCTCCAACGTTATTAGTTCCTGAAAGTTTTGGTATTACAAATATAAAATTATACGAAGCCTTTGTTTTGTGAGGGATGTGGGAATAAATCGCGCTCTCATAGTGGTGTATAGTAAATTTCGCTGTATAAGCGATGTTGCCAAACCGAATCAGCAATATGTGTAGTTTGTGTAGTACACGCGTATAGAGCTGGATTCTCTTATGATGATTTAGTGTTGTACGCGACACTGCTGGATGGATTTACCGCCGTATGAACGGATTATGTGGGCGAGAGCAAACACGGGGCAGCGGACGCCGTATTGTGATTTAGTGCCAACTTTTGATTCGCGGCTTTATTGCCTCTATGTAACAGAGGGATGAATTAAAATTGCAATGTGGAAACTCACCTGCGTTTTGTTTCGACTTTAGCTGCAATAAATTCTCATAAAAAATGTTATGAAATACAAACTTCAGGTGGCGGTAGAGCTTGATAAAACAAATGAAAACTTATGTAAACATTTTACATCGGATACCAATCAGTTTTGTTTTAACGCGGAATGAATATGAACAATACGTAATTTACATCCAATCCCATATGGTAAAACTAACTGCAGGTTATCACTGAGAGAGCATACAGCTCGAATAAATAGCAATTCCGCCACCGCAATCTCGTCGGTACATTTGTTAATAAACCTGGCAATACTTCCAATGTTACCCCTCAAATAATTTTTCTTCGCGTCCGAGATAAATAAGACAAACGATAAATCATAGCCGCCCATTTCCTCACGAGATACAAAACAACGGGCAGGGCGGGGAGGCCGGGGAATTATGACAAATCATGCATTAAACATAGGGAATAAATGTTTTCTTATCACGTACCTATTCTTGTTTTGATATTAGTTTTCCTTTATCTTTATTGACACAGGTTTCGGGAGGGAACATTTTATTGGTGGTGTATCGTGACGCGCTGACTAAACAACGTCGACCCTGTTATTTACAGACTACTTCGGATTGTTCATGGAGGTTATATTTTTCTTGAAGGACCAATATTTTCATGCGCGAAATTGGGAGTATTTTTGACGGTACGAGATACATTGTATGACGTAACTCTACATTGTATGGTCGAGACGGATTCACATAAATAATTCTCGTTTATTCATCCCTTGAACGAAGTAAGTCCCAACTTCATGTTCCTCGAAGTGCATTCGGTTGTATAAATCTGGTAGGTAGTCTTTGTTTCGTAAGAATTAAGTTGTGAATGAAACAGTAACGTCTCGACATAAAACTCTAGACTGCAAATCTGGTATATTTATTTCAAATGCCGGTAAAATCTCGGCGCATCCTCGGCTCAGCGGCGAAATTTGCATTTAAGTACAATACACACTGAAGCAGAACTTTGTTAAGTTAAAGTAAGATAAAAGGCTGGCTTTGTCTTCATTTGTGATGGTTTTATTCATTTCATTCTATAAGCCGTTCTCTGTAGCTAGATAAGTACAGTAGATTCTCAAGGCTCAACTTCTAAGATTGTAGAAACAGTAATTCATATTTTTAGTAACCAATTGCCGCTGCAAATTACTAAAACTGTCCCAAACTTAAAAAAAATAAGCTCAGCTCAGCTTTTCATTTCAGTTTATTCAATCGTAATACAAAAAAATCCAGTTCAAAAGTCTCAATCCTTTCATATATTGTATCCAAGACCTAACATCGTCTGAGATTTAAGTCGGTCTTCAGACAACGCGGCGCTGTGGTTTCTTTACTTAAGTCTAACCTAAGTTACGCGGCTACGCCCAACTTGGGTAACCCAACCTCCTGAATACCAACTCCTTTTCAGGTGACTTTGTTGTCTTTCAGCCGTTTAAAATTTTCGCAACAGGATTTCGGCGAACTCGCGGATTTAAAGTTTCGTTTCGAATGTGAATTCGGAATAAGATACGTATATTTTGAATAAATTTATGTTTGTTTGTTAGTCGTTATTCCGTTTTGTTGTTTCGAAGTCGTATTCAAATTTTGGATGATATAACGAAGTTAATGAAGAATTTGAATTCCGGTAGTGATTTGTATATTCCTAACATAGACCATTAGCAAAATTCATAATCTGGTCCTTTTGTACAAATGGAATCAGCTTAAGATCTTGAAAACATAAATCATAGTACAATGCAAGCAGAATACCAACACCATTAAATAAATTAAACCATCTCAACAACCGCCTCGAAGGACCAGTAAACATAAGTGCAGAAAAAATTACACCAATTTGCAGAAGCACATTACTTCCAACTCAAAGAATCATAACAGATACGTGGGACATTACAGTGTAATATCTAGTTTTATAAGCGAGTACAATGATGGGCTGTGTCAACAGTTGTTTTATATCTCGTAATGGATCGTGGTACGGGCCTATCAATTTAATAAACCTCACAGCGACTCCACGATTTTATTTCAAGTGCTAGTTTATTGCGTTCATTGAATGGTGTACTGTTTGCAGATAAATCTGGAGTGGACGGTCTAGATTCGATTTTGTATTGGGTATAAGAGCAATGTGAATGGTTTTATTGATTAAATTGTATATTGTAAAGCAAATTTTGTTGAATCTTCTTAAACTAGATACAAGATTAAATGTTTCTCTTACTTAGGTAATAAATAACCATTCATAAAGTGCAAGAGAGTTGTTGGTGTCATATGTAGTGTAAAACATTAAAGTGATCAATAACTCGATGACTACTTAAATTAGAAAGGAATATTAAACTTACATAAACTCCTGAAATGTGCCTGAAAACAAGCAACAACAATATCGTATCTGTAGAATAAACAACGCCATCTATCGACTATTTCAGATCTCTTCTCTTACTTCTTTATTGGCATTGACTTGTCTGTCCCTACAATTGAGAATCACTATAATAACATGATATCTGCTAGATTACTATCAAGTATGATTCGCTTTTATGCACGCTAAATGGCAAATTATCGGTTCATTTCATCAGACACTTTAATACTACCGTTGAAGAAAGTTTTATCAACCTTAATGCCCCAAGTTAAAGTCTAAATTACGATGGCCGATATGCTATAACTCTTTGCTAATCTAATGATGTGCGTATTTTGTGGTCTACCAGCATAGTTGTTCGTACATCTATAAAGTTTTGCGGCAAACCGCCAAACGCGACACTTTTTTGCAGGCAAAGAATTCGCCTATTATGGCGAATGACTATTAAGTGCGGTTTCTTAAGTAAATAATGTTGATCTCAACTTCAATTAACGAAGTTTGTCTTCTTAAAAGGATCTGGGTAGGGTAGGTGTCATTTACATGGTTCTTATGTGGAAATACGAAGAACTACGTAGGTATAAATAAACCTAAATGCGATCTTGATACTTTAACATTAATATCTGTCATTTTTATTGTAGCAATAAATTAAGTTTACAACAAAAACACGAATGTTTTGGCTTAAAATGTCAAAATATAAATCAAATTCTTTATCTTTCAGTAGTCGGTGCTCGCTATAATTTTACACCTCGGGAACAAAACGTCAATTTCTCAAAACGTCCCGTGAAATCAAAAGATTGATCTTTTTTCTATGTTTTTTATTTTGAACACAAAGGGAATTATGTTTTTCAAAGCTATGGAATCACTGGAAATATTCGTTTGCAATTCTTCATAATAAAATGATTCTTCATTTAATCTGTGATCAATGTGATCATAAGACAAGGCGCACACTAGAGAAAGCCAGCTGCAATATATCAAAGTTTGACAGCTACAAGCTCTGAGCAATATGGCGACCACGCCACCCAATGAGGCGCTGCCCCGTCACGCGGCGCGCTCCGCTCCTAACTTGGATACATTCATCACGACTGATTTATCGGGGAAGGAGTGACACATTTTATATTCTATTTTCGAAAACTCTAACGAGTTTTTCAAAATGGTCTCCGTTTGAGAGATCGCAACAGCTGCATCTTGTTAGCGTTGGTTTCAGAGGTTCGCTTTGTGTTAAAATTATTTGCGTCAATGGCTTCGTGTATGTAGTTTCGGTTTATACAAGTGGCTAGCTACATGCCCCCTTGTTAAATAATATAGATAGAGACATTATTGATGTTCACGTATTGTGCAAATTATACGCTGCATGACCTCGTATTTAATAACAGTCTATTATTGATTTATTGAGTCATTTATTTTGAGTAACAGCTGATGTATTCATCATCTTAATGCGCGTCGCGTCGTCCGCCCATTCTAAACGTCACATAAATGTCTTTGAAGCACATCAGTGTTTTAAGTGCTCTCTAAAATTGATTTTTAAATAACAAACGCCGGCCTCCCCTTAGAAAAGGAATAGTCTGAGGCTTTCACATGTCACATATGTCAGGGTTTGGCCTAATCCTCTCGGGACGTCCAATTTTTATTGCTTCCAACCCTGATGTATGGCCTAATATCGGCACGATATATCGGAAAGTGATATGGAAAGGGGTCAAACGTTGTTCATGGGTAGTTTTACATGGGGCTTTAGAGTTTATGATTGGAATTTTAATGTTATGAAAGGAGAAAATTGTATGAAGCATTTTCGTGTGTACGTCTTCCGAGAGCAAAATTAAAGGGCAGTGGGTATAATTAGGTACAAGGCTCGTTTATAAACGGGTTCCGTGATTTCGACACGACTATCATGATTTCGATCTTGAACACCATAATAATAATAATAATAATAATAATTGTAATAGTTGATAATTTACGTTTGCGGGCATTTCGAAATTATCATCTAGGGGCACGGAAAAAAATCAGGTTGGCGACGCCATTTTGGTTTGCAAATTGTTAATTTTCTCCGTAAACGCCTTATGAGCGTCATGTCTTGAGTGCCATGTAGGTACTCCTTCGCAATTACTTTAATAGCTATCTTCGATATTAAATACATACGAATACCGGCTTGCCTCTGCTCCTTTTATTATACCTGCCTGTACAATATGTATATGAGGTATTAACCGATAATGTGCAGCCCTGAATATTTAGCTAGCTCTTATAGGTATAAAAAGGTTTCAATTTACATATAAGGCCCGTACAAAGTATGTATTTTTACCTAACTCAAAACTCAAACTCAATTAATTTATAATGAAACCAATGAAACCAATGAAACCGTTTACAGGCACTTTTGAATTGTCAAGGAGTCCATCAGTCAAAACATGAAGTTTTTTTTTTGCCCATTCCAAAGCACAGTAGTTCTTCGGGGAGGCCTATGTCCAACAGTGGACATCTTTCTGCTGAAATGATGATCTTCTTCTTCTTAGCGAGTCGATGCCAATTTTTTTTTTTTTCTTAAATTTCTTGGCCCAAAATTCAGCAACGTGGATAGCATTTGCTGACGCAGCCATTAGGTCCTCACTTGTGCAGGTGACAGGGACAATGATGATGATAATGAAAACGTATATTAGGTACAAAAGTACGACTTCAAAGTATCAATGGCTCAAAACGTATGTGGTATGACATTTCAAAACCCTGTCCAACTTTTCACCCCCTTTTCACTGCATCTGAAACTTAACATAAGACAGCACAAGAATCCGTACCTGATTAAGCTTACAGCTCCACCGCCCCTTTCCGCACCGCTGTTTAATCACACAGAATTTGCTCAGTGCATTGAAACTAAATGATATTAGCCTTTAATTAAATATAGCTGAGTTAAGGCAAATAGGAACTGTAGATAACCTGTTAGTACTGTAATTATTATGAGTTTAATTGCATTATGTTGTGGCTTTAAGTATATGTAGCTTGTTAACGGGTAATTTGTTTGTAGTATTAATGAGATGAAAAATCGATTTGCATTGCCGTGTGTGGCCTCTTAATAGGTTTCCGTAACTTCCTCTTTTGGTTTTTGTAATTGACATCTTCTATTTATTTATTTTACCATTTATGTACACACATGTATACTTAAATAGACAAGAAAAAAAACAGAACAGAAAAATAGGTACAAAGGTGATGCTTATTTCATAAGAAATCTCTTCCAGCATACCTGCGTTAGGACAATAGATAAAGTACCTACTATGTACATGCATTAAAAGAAAGAAAGAAAGAAAAATATTTTATTTGGGACACGCACAGCTAATACAAACATTAAAGAGGAGCATTTAAAACTAACAAAATTACATTAAAAACAACAACAAAAAAAAATTATCAACCAGAAAATAAAATGACCTAGAATAATTATATTAGATGCATAGGCAGTATTTGTATTTTTGTAGGTATTACCTACATAAAGGATAAAACACTTGTTCCTTACAGGCGTGGAGATTTTCCAAGCAAAACCATAAACTTTCCACATAAAATTAGTGAAACGGTCACATTTAATCAAGTTAACTTATCATACAAACAGGAAATGGTCAAGCTTTTAACCAAAGCGGTCTGGCATAGGGCCTGTCAACGTTATGTAAATACGTGAGGTACTGCTATAACTCAGCGGTCATCAACCCGCAAGCCGAACGTGGTGAAATGGTGACTATAGCATAGTCATAATACCTATGCAATACATTACACATAATGCCTGTTTAATAGAGGCTCGCGATATGCTGAAAAAGCTGAAGTAACAGGTTTTATAAACCAAGTGGCAGGGACATCGACGCACAAACTGTAACCATGAATTCAGCACATGATTGGACCCTTAGAAAAGAAATTTTTAGTCGGTTATTGAGAAAAAATCTGCCTTTTCATAGAAAAGTGCAACACCTATGCGATCAAAATGTGCTGAACAGCTACTTATTTCTTTTTTTAATAGCCGACGAAAAATATCCACGCCGTGGGGTTCAGAATCATGTACTCCATGGGAACAGGTTGTGCGTCGATGTCCCTGCCACCCTGTATGCTTAATAACTGTTAAGTATGTGTGAGTCATACTCATACATAGTGCTATATTCAAGCACCATTAATATCTGTCAAAAAAAAAAACAACAGAAGACCCTCAAACGCTCGATCATCACTGGCAAAAAACACATCCTCATTGCAATAACAGATAACAATCTCAATCCGTAGTTTCCCCACAATGATTAATAATTTAATTTTTATTAACTAATTGGTTTCGCTGACCTTACCAACCCTTATACGCAATCTCACATAACCGATTTAAATTGATTCCGTTATGCGGTCCGTCGAGTACTGATTACATAAAAAGTTGCCGTATAGCCGGTACGCTCAGCCTCAGTGCTCAGTTCGTTTCATTTTCAACCTTTGAGTCAATTAAACTTTGCCAATTTAAGAGTGCGTGTACTCTTACACCGGCCACTAATGTATTATTCATATTGTGTTTTTGAGATAACAAGCAAGCTCTCAAGTCGATACACATCTAGTGAGCTGATTGGAAGGCGGCACCGCAGATGGCGGGAAAGCAGCGGCATCTTGGAAAGTACATTAAAATTACCCGACGATGTTGGCATCGTTAGGATCTGTATATTATTCCGCCTTTACGGGGAATTTAAGGCAATGATTCAGCGAATTAATTCTTCAGACGTACCTGTCTAGGAATCGAGCCAATGTGATTTAAACATTTTATCTACGAAGTTTCGCCGAGGGGCTTATGGCTAAGTAATAACAGCCGCACGGGTCGATCGAACTGGTTAAGCTACGCTTGCCGCGGTTTGTCCGTGGATGGGTGATCATTTCTACGTATTAAGACCCCTACGTGCCTCGGAAAGCACGTTAAGTCCTTGGTCCCGGCTGCCATTCGTGGATCTTTGACAGTCGTTTCGGGTAGTCAGAAGCCCGAAAGTCTGACAACCAGTCTTACCAAGAGGTATCGTATTATCCAGTAAAAGGGTTGTAGAGTGTTTCATGTAAAATACTGGTATTCGGCTGCATCCGGTAGACTGGAAGCCGACTCCAACATAGTTGGGAAAAGGCTAGGCGGATGATTTATTAAGTTCGCTTAATAAATAGCACTCATGTGAGTTTTATTTCTTCTCAGCTTCAGTACCTACTTAAGACCTTCGTAACTTAATAATACAGGCTATTACAGCTACAAATCAGTGTTATAAAACACTCTAACTAAATAACCATTCGACATTACATTGCCTTGCGGACCCTACAGCACTGCTTTAATTACAGCGCGTATTGATACAGTAATTCATGTGAGCTTTTATTTTAACCAATAATTCACTGGGTATAGATAGGTATAAAGGAGTACGGCAGCCAATGTGTTGTTTATATACTTCGTAATCGGGCAGTTGATTCTGAGACCACCCAGGTGGGAGCTACGGTGCGTCCTCTACCGTACTACATACGCAAATGAACACACACACACACACAAACGTATGTAGGTACAGTTAAGATCGCCGCAACCTCCCCACCATTGCCAAAACATTTATCTCGTATCAATTTTGTAATTTGCGTTTCAACTTACCAATTTGAGTGATTATGTTTTGTCGAGCCCGTTGGCTGGGAATATGTAATAAGGAAATTCGCTAAAATAAGCGGTCGCGATTATTTAAAATCGCTCGGATCGCGGGTAATGAGATGATAATGTATAAAAAAAAAGTGCATTGAACACGTTTTTGGGTTATGCATTCCATTATGGCGTCATGTTGTTCTGGAATACGTGTAAGTTATAAGAGAAAATGTATAGATAGGTATAATCGCATGCATTTATAAAATTATTGAAAAATTATAGTGATAGGTTGATTTTTATTATAAAGCTTTTTAAGTGGGATATAAAGATAATGGCTGTATAATGCCTTATATGTAAATAAAGCCTACCTATATGCAAAACTTTAACAAAAATACTCATGTATACTCCCACCGATTTTCAGCGCTTTATTGCTGCGGTCTTAAACTTTGAGTACATCGCATGTCTATTATTAAAACTTAATATAGCAGCAATTATGCGACTTAGACAGACCGTAATAAAGTAAAAATTATATAGGTTCTATTTATGTAATAGGGCCAGAGTGTCTCAGGCAAACCCAGCCTCGTCTCGACAAGTCCTAGACACATTTATTGGCTGGTAGAACATGTTATGCGCAGTCGAACATACCGTGTTATCTTAATTTGACTCATTAGACTTCGAGCGCAAATATCTACTTTACATAATTTTATCGAAGAAAATTGTGCGCGTGGGCATACTAGCCGACGTGATCCGTTTTAATGTCGCCCTTCCATTGAAATATGCTAAACAATGGTCCCGTTCCATCATGCACCCATCCGTCTTAGCTAAAACGATAAAACACCCTTTACAGTTAGTTCGAAGCTAAAAAAAAGGTTGAAAGCTATTGTTTTTGTCATTAAAAACCATTTACGATCCCACAAGTGTAAATAACCGCTTCCCGCGTTGTCAACCGCGCCACATGTTCACCGGTATCGGAAAAAATACTCAAAAGCGACCGATCTGCTACAACAAAACTAGTAAATCACCGCTGAAAAGTTTTACGAATTAGGAACAATTAAAACATCGAGGCAAACAACAGTTGTTGCGAATGTCCTCCGCAACTGCGGGGCCATTGTGAGTTACGAGCGGTTTACAACCTTATAGATCTTAGACCGAAATTCTTTACGACTAATATAACTTGCGCAATCCTTTTGTCGCCCGATGGGGAGAGGGGGCAACTTGGACAAGTTTCTTTTGTTTGCGACACGTGTTGCAAAACGGGTTATGCCCGACACTTGTAGGGAATCTTGGGAACGGTTACGAGTCGATTTCCTTGGAAGCGTTCATTGTCTTTAAGCTTTTGAACTTGAATTTTTGGGAGTCAGATTATATTGTAATTTTCTCTGGTTGTTTTTCAACGAAAAATGCTGCGTTTTTAATGCGGTGCGCCTTTCCGAACACAAATTCGTTTAACCTGTTTTTGAATCGACCGCCCCGGGCCACTCTCGAATGCAATCAAGATCCGATTGAGATCACACAGTTATAGCTTTATTATTGTCGTCTGTACATTCATTTTGTGCCTTCAATGTTGGTTATTTTGCTTGAAACCTCAAATTTCATCACTCTTTTTTATGGTTACCGAGCTTTAATTGGCAGTTTCGGGTAGCGGTGCTTAAATATGCTATATAATGAGTAAAATTCTGGTAGGTCCATATTTTTTTTTACCTCTTGAGCAGAACCGTACACTTTGGGGACCGTTGTGTCCCGCCCTGCGTTCTGGAACACGCAATGCGTCTGCGCAGATGATATTTTTCAGATTTGTGCATAACGGAAACGTGCCGTCATTATATACCTATTAAGGCTGGTGTGTGACACTACACTAATTTTTTGCTAGGCCACAAACTCCGCCTTTTGCCTTAATGAAGCCATTTGTGTCATGTTTATTGCTTTTACGGCGTACTCCGGATTTTGAGGAGAATTTACAAGGCGAAAATTGACACTGAAATTATGGTAGTCCCTAATTAGTTGGCACACGTGCGATGTCGGTGAGGTTGTCGTGTTTTTTATTCGAGGGGGAAAGTAAAACAACATAGATTTCCGCAGATTATGTCTTGTTAATTTACTTAGCTGAAGTATTTATGGCCGTAAATAACATCCTTTCCGCAAAGGGCTTTTCTCACTGGATTATTTACGATCATACTGTGCGTTCGTTCTCGAACGAACTGACCTATGTATTAAAATTATTTATTCATACTGAAAACACTTTCATATCCTTCCACATTGCCAGATAACGTTTGCAAATAATGTTCATCATTTATTTCAAGTAATTCCAAATTGACCTTCATTCGAAACATTGACGTGGGTTCCTATATGCAATATACATACTACATATGTCTACAGAGAGAAAGCTCTGGATTAACATGCAAGCGTGATCTGCTTGGAGTAATGAGTCTTAATACTCTTAATGCATTCGCTTATCAGAGCTCTCTGGTGCATTCGTCTTGTTGAACATTTTTTGGGATAATCAATACAGTAAATACAGGTACAGGTTCATTTATTTACAAGTATTTACCTACCTTTAAAATATTGCTTACTTGTTGCCCGTGGCTTTGTCTGTGATCTTGGATAAAAAGCAGGGCCTTACCCAGGTTATGGTCTATCTGTATGTCCAAATTTCATACAAATCCGTTCAGCCGTTGTGGCGCGAAAGCGTAAAAAACAAACTTACTTTCGCATTTATATTTATATTAGTTAGGATAGGTTGTATTATGTTTGATGCACCCTTTATCATTAAATAGTGGCAGCAGAACAATTTCAAGTGTTTTTTTAGTTATCATAAAATAATCAATAATCTTTTGTTCTGCATCGTTTGGCTATAAAAAGAAAAGAACTGTAACGTGTGTTTCTATGAAAACTTTTCAGTAAACGGCTATAGTCGCTTTCGACTGAAGTGTTAGTTGTTAGTAGGGTTAGTGGTAGATTAAACTCTTCATTTTCTTGTATTTTTTGACGTAAAAAGTACCTTTAAATGGTCAAATTAAAATAGACGATTTTTGACTTTTAGTAGGAAATGTAATTTTTTTATAAGTATTTAACAAAATTGAAGGCTACTCCAGTGTATTTCCTGAAATAGCACACTGCACAGCATAAATAAATAAAGACAAAAGCAAAATAAAGCTTAAAGCAGTATCGTTCTAAGCAATCATGTACCTAGTGGTTAGGTAGCCACAGAAAAGATGTTGAGATTGTCTGCTTAGCAAACACTACACAGAATCTCTGCTTATATCTTTCATTCTACAGATAGCCGGCCCATTGTGTTCAAGGAATTTTGCATTTAACTTAGTTTGCCTTAGACTTTACATAGGAAACTTTGGGCCGAATTCTCTAACATAACTCAATTTTAAAGGTCTCACTTTGTAATGTCACTATCACTCATCATCATTAGCTGTATTTAATACCTAATAAATTTTTTTTTTTTTTTTCGGACAACTACTTAATAGATCCATAAATTGTTAGTAACAGGATTGCACTTAAAATACTATTGTTACTAACTTTTTATTATTTATTTATTTAAATAATAAAAAAGTTACTATAGTTTGACCAAAACCGCTGTACCGCGCCTTCGGTATGTGCGCGGCGAGACGGGGGGGCAGTGCAGGCTGCTCATTCGTCATCGCTCACGGCGTGCCACCCCCCGCCTCGCCGCGCATTCCTCCCGCCTCGCCGCGCATTCCTAAGGCGCGGTACAGCAGTTTCGGTCAAACTATAACAATAGTATTTTAAGTAGTAATGCTATTGTTAGTAACTTAAACTTAAGACGAATTAATGAGCCTAAAAACTAGACACAAGAAGAAAAGGAAAACAGTCTTCGCACAAATTGCCTTATTATAGCGGACGAAGTATCTGCCGCGACAGCCTTCAGGATTTAAAAGCGACTGATTTCTGAAATACATGTGTTGTTGGAGAATTCGGGATCTGACTCGCTACACTGCTTCATCATCATCATCCACAGTCCGACTTCACCCACTGCTGGGCATAGGCTCCTCTATTCTTGTGCAAGTCCCCACGCTCCTGTGCCAGCCTCATCAAGAATTTCCCCACGATGCAGATAGCAACAATGTTGAAGTGAAAACTTATTTAGCGGCGTTGTGCACTTTTTTGTGATGGGTAAAAAATGTTAAACTCGCGTCAGGACACGTGACCTGATCGAAAATGCGTAAGACGGAGGGAGAGTAGACCGCATTCCAAAATATCAAAAATGCACAACGTTAATATTCAAGTTTTCACTTCTGCCTGCACTCCCGGAGTGCAACCCGTTTTTTGTCTGCACATATCGCCACCGGACGACCGACATCTCGTCTGCCAGTCCTTGTCCTTCCATCCAACACTACTTAGTCAGTGTATATACAGTGTATCATTGTTTTGTTTATTTTTTAATTAAGTACTCCTTTGTTTACTACAAATAAAACCTCATGGCATAATTATTTTTTCTCTAACATTTCACAAAACCCTGAAAAAATATGTTTCACATTCAATTAATTACAATCGTAGGAAATAAACAACAATTTACAGTTAATCCTGTAAATAACTCGTACATAAGGAATGGCCCCACAATTCACGTGGTACCCCCAGAAGGCTTTTACGGGTTAGGTAATTAGCGTCACTCAGTTAACCACTATACAGTGGTCGCAAGAATTTTTGTTAATTATTAAAAAGGTTGCACTTAAGTCGGTAAGACGGAAATTGGAGGAAAGGAAGGTTTTGGTCTTATGTAGTTGCTTGTGCTGTTATTTCCAGTAGTAACTTAACACTCAAGCGCAGTTGGATGTGCATTGTTTGAGTATAGTTTTAGTTAGATTATTTTAGAAGTCTTCATCATCTGCTTAGACTTTTCCTAGCTAGGTTGGTGTCGGCTTTGAGTCTAATCGGATCCGGCTGACTACCAATTTTTCACAAGGGGCGACTGCCTATCTGACCTCCACAACCCAGTTACTGGGTAATACGATACCCCCTATCTATCATGATATCTCCCTGAATCTGTGTCTGAATCAGGCTGAAACTACTGAGGCTCATCCGAATTCGAATCATACATTATTATCATTATATAAAAAGTTTAGATTAATCTAGAAATCTTCATTTGAAAGATTATAATTGCTAAATCATCACTTTTTTAGGGAACTTCCATGATTTCTCCCTGAATCTCTGTCTGAATCAAGCTGAAAATACTAAAACAATATCTAAAGCTCATCAAAATTCTAATCACACATTAATATCCTTCATCAATACACTTTACAGTTTCAATCCAGAATCCTCCTTTCACATCGTGACTTAAAAATCAATTGGCATTATCAGCTTCCAATATCCCAATAGGCAAGCTTCAACAGTCCCAACGACCTTTACTTGGCTTTATATCAACAATAGGCATGTTTACCTCGCTTTCTCACGATTCCGATTAAACCATACTCCATACAACTTAAGAGGATAGATAAGGATGTATGAAAAGAGCCGCTTGGTCCTTACGCAGCCTCCGATCTCACTACTTGAGATAATTAAGCCATTAAATTGGTTCGCGTACCCTTTTATGCCGTGAGAAGTACGGATGGATCTTGGTTTTATTTTGAATGTAACAGTAACGAAGGCAATGTGCTTGTTCAAGTGTTTTATCGGTTATGTAGCTTGGTCTGTCGTTTGAGAGTGTCTGGTGGTTTGGTGATTATTGAGTTAAAAACATCACTTACTTAGATGCTAAGTAATGGCTCTGGGCTCAGATAATTTGTGTCTGAAAATTGCTTATAAACCCAATGTTTGCTGCCTAAGAACACTTGTACGGTATATGTATGAAGCTACCCAACCACATTGCCTGCCACGACAAAATGAAATCAATTTTGTAGCCCCAGCGTCCTCTGAAAAGTCAAAAGAAATCTCAACATTCTCCCTTCAAAATTACTGCATAAGCCCTACAATTTCAATAAAACCGAAAACCTTCGATCGAATCGAAATTTCGATCTTTTCACGCGTCACCGATCACTTGAACGCTCATTTCTCAAAGATCAACATCAACTAGGTCGAGTTCAATGCAAAAGTTCCAAATTAAATTCAGATACATTCTGATTGGTCTTAATCTGATATATTATATACCTACTGAGAAAGTTGGACACTGAAAAAGAAAGAAATAAGGCGATCGCAGCGTGCGTTCGGTCCTACACATAATGTTGGGGAGCACGCAACGACCGGCATGCAATGAAAGCCTTCGAATAACCGCCTTCAACAGGGCTGGCATTTTAATATTAATATATATTTGTAATAAATCGCGATGTTATTAATATTTCTAGATCCTGCTGGTGTTAAAGTAGGATTTTGTAGAATGTCATTACTCAATATTGAGTTGTAATGAAAATATCTGGTGAACTTGGAGGGGTAATCCTGATTTTTTTTTCTGTGTAGGTTTTATATCGAATGAAACTGAGAATTACTAACTTTCTGAATAGCAGCCGTCATTTCAATATTTTCATGAATCAAGTTATTCGTAGCCAATCTTATCTTTATTTATCTTATGGCGGGATTAGCTGGTTTCTTTTAATTGGTGCTTGGCAGCTCTGGACAGAGAGAGCTGGAAAGAGAGTAGGGAGGCCTTTGCCCAGCAGTGGGACATGAATGACTAATAAAAAAAATCTTATGTAGTGTAAGGAAATATAATTTGAAGAGAAACAAGAGAAATAATGTCCTAAATTAAGCGAAGTTCGTCTTCAAAAATAGGTAGAGCAGCCCTGAAATCAGTCGAATTTTCTCAAGACACCGCTAGTAGCCCCTTATTCAGTTATTCTGTCGCGAATCGAGTTTTCGGTACGCAGTTGTAAGACATTCCGATTCGCCGCGATTGAAGTTTACTATTGATTTATCACGCTGTATTTCCAATCTGTACTTACACCCTACTGAATCAAAGCTAGAAAACGGAAATTTCGCTTTAGTATGTTTCTCGAATTTCTTGTTCTTATTTATGTACCTGCATCTGCATTTATATTGCATCTGAAACTCAACAATTTTGCATCTTCGCCCACACGTGTTTATGTTTCTTAATCAAGTTTGCAACCAGTCTTAATTCCCGGTCGGTGGCTCTCAAAGGCTGCCCTTGCGCATATATCAATATCGACGTTTAAACGAAATGAAGCTGTCGTCACCGCCAATTGTAACGTCATTTGAACTAAGCTGCGTGAGACAACCAATCCCATTCAACATTCAAACGCTTCGCTGAAAGCAGATCCGCCGGTTCAATGCACAAACTTTTTTCCAAACAACCATTACGTTTATGGTCCCTGATTTAAAAGATTATTGATCATTAATTAAACCTTTTCTATTTTGTTACAGGAGCAAACGGCCTGAGAAGACGAGGAAGACAAACGTACACTAGATATCAAACCCTAGAGTTAGAGAAAGAGTTCCACACGAATCACTACCTCACGCGGAGGAGACGCATAGAAATGGCGCACGCACTCTGTTTGACGGAGAGACAAATCAAAATATGGTTCCAAAATCGAAGGATGAAGTTAAAGAAAGAGATCCAGGCTATAAAGGAGTTGAATGAGCAGGAGAAGCAGGCGCAAGCACAGAAAGCGGCAGCGGCAGCGGCGGCGGCCGCGGCCGCTGCGCAAGGCCATCCCGAACACTAAGCATGCGCGCGCGCAAAGCCTTGTCCAGTGATACTATCGCAGTCCGCCGAACACTCCATAGCTTTGTGTTTTTTTTTTTTGTAAATTGTTTGTAATTATTTTCTCGTTATTTAAGTGTTGTTCGGTTGTTGTGATTATTTTTAAATTAATTTTTAATTAGACACAATGTTTTCTCAAAACGAATGATGGAACAATAAACTGTTGAATGCTAGACTAGAAACGGGTCGTATTATTTTGTGTTTCGGGTTTTGTTTTTTGTTGATTTATTGATTTTTATATACATTTATATTTTAATCCGCGTAATCGTCGAAGATGTTCGCGTTTGGAAACCAGTGCAATTTGTAGAAATCTCTTCCGTGTAACATAGTGTAGGTGTATCGTAGTGCGTTTTACTTTATGTGCGATCGTAGCGCTCCCTGCTCGGCAGCGTCGGCGTCACGAACTATATTACATTGTACAAATTTAATATGCCTACCAAAGAGACCCGGTCTCGTACCCTTAAAGCTAAGTAAATAAAGAGTCGTAAGTTAAATTAATTATCCGCTATCGTAATACGGACAGTGTGAACAGAATAACCTTCCGCGCCATCTAATCCTTCAATACTCTCGCATAAGTATAGTGTAAACGTGATCGTGTTCCTGCAGTTTTAATAGTCGGTGAAGTTAAACAAATTGCCATAAATATAAGTAGGTATTATTTAGCCAGTAGCGGTGTAAATAGTTAGGGTAACGTCTGTAGTAATGGAAGTGAGCGGTTCGCGATTGCGCCGGCGCCGTGGAATGGGCAGAAAAAGCTTCGGGGCGAGGGCGCGGTGTGAGCGGGGCGAGCGGGGCAGCTGCGGGGCAAGCGCGGGGAGCGCGCGCCGCCGGCCACCGAACAGGACTAGGTGAGTTTTTGTCAAAGTCACCGCCATTATTTATCGAGTGGAGACGGTCGCGAAAAACTTACTCGCCCTCACCAGTCGACGCGCGATGCCATTTTTGAAGTCGTCCAAGCGCGACTTCTACGGTATAGCTGTTTTGCAATGTTTTAATTTACTAAGTCCGTTGCACCTTTTGATGTTCCCGACTGTCTCCACGCCGAGCATGTGGAATGTCGTAATAACACCCGCTTTAAGTATACCAACGATCGAAACAATTAAAGATAATTTACTGGTCCCCGTAATGAATTTAATGGCATCCTACATGTTGTCCGATTGTTAACGGCCGCTTCCCGTCATAATTAACACTAGAATAAAGACTGCCGCAATATACAATAATTAGGTGTCAAAAAATTAATAAAGGCTATCTTGGCTTGCCGAGGTCTTAATATTTCGTAAGCATGCATAATGACTTCATCGGCTTTACCGGCGGACGGTGAGCGGTGGGAACTATTAATTAAATTGACTATACTCCGTTTCATCTCGAACGGCGAATATGGCGACTGAAGAGTCAAGCGGACGCTAAAAACTGAATTCCAAGGCTCGCTCCACGTACAGTCTGCAAAAGAAAAACTCACGAATATCTTTCTACCTATTTGGATGTGCTATTCATGTTGAAAAATGCTGAATAGCATTATACGTACGTGTCAACTCGTTAAATCAGGATTTAAATCTCATTTCTTAAGACTCCAAGTGGGAAAAAACTAGATCACGTAGGTACTAAGTTGCGCTTTAAGCTCCCTGCGATATGGTGAAAGATTATAAGGCATTTTTACAAACTAACAACTTTGTCGTGGCGTGTTTGTATTATATAAAGAGGTAGGTGGAGCTGTGTAGAAGTATTTGTCGCAAAAACTTCAGGAATTAATCTTTATAGGTTTCAAACATTATTCTTGTTTGTATTGAATAATGGAAACGTGTTGTAATCATGATTCAAAAAATCTATCCACAAAGTAAATGGTTTTTTCCCTCATATATTATGTTGCTGTCGTTGCTCGGGTCGGCCACGTTTGCGGTCCTCGACCTGGCCTGCCAAATCGACGATAACAGATAATTATTTAGCCGATACGAAAAATTATTGGACATCGACGTATCGCGGCCCGAATTTTGAACATCTCAATTTTACTGGAGCATACCGGTCGGACTTTGTTTTATGGAACAATAATTTGATAATATAATAACTTATTTACTCTTTTTAAGAGCCAGTAATGTTCGAGTTAGTATAATATGGGTTTATGAATATTTATGACACGTAGAGCTGTATTTTAACATCGTCTGAACGTTTTCACTTTTAAGTCGGGTGGAATGTATTTTTTCCGAGTCTTCGTGTAGCCCGGAGCGAAATAGGAGTTCCTTCGACAAGCTCAATAGCAGTGTACGTTTTCAATTAAGAATAATGACTACTTCAATGCAATGTTTCTCACTTAATTAAAACATACCTTTGTAAATTATAAACTTCATAAATGGCAGATGTATCGATAAAAACTGAATGTATTTGTCGATAATTCGCCCATTTCAGCACATGGGCATGCCCGCTGTGCCCTTAACGAAGTCATGTATATTTTTTCTAAACGTTTACTTAACTACAATATGCAAGTTTTTCAGTCTTTTGCAGGCCGTAAGTCAATTTAATCAGTCAATAACTTGACAAGATGTTTTTATTGGCTGCTAAATCAACTGACTGCTTGTTTTTTTTATGTCGTCGGCCATTGAATTATAGACTGAGGTAGGTATATTTTTAAGGTACTTATATATTTTTTATATCTTTACCGAGACTATCGAAAATTTTAAGAAGTATGGTACTGCATTCACACATAATAAAAAGGTTATGTAGAGTCACGTCGTCCGTTTAGATTTAGGTACCTACACCCAAAGCAAACACCTTTTCCTACTAATTCACTCATGAAATAAACATGCACACACCTACACATCATAAGTATATGTATTACATCTACTTTTGAACTAAAACAAGTAAAGTAAATAACATATTCGTAATAATTATGTATTAGGTATAACTTTATAAGGTACCTAAATAAATAAATAAAGTAACAAATATGTACACAACATTAAAATACGCCCTAAGCGTTTATGCAAATACATACCTATAGCTTTTACAACATATAAAGACTCTTATTATAAATAATCAAATATTCACTGTGTAAACAACGATAACTACCCGAATAATTTATACAAATTAATCAATACTTAATACTGACGTTTTCATATTTATAATAATTAATTGTTATTCACTGAAGGTATACCTTATTAAAATATTGCAATTTTTATGGGTTGACCCGTTTGTCATGCGAAGGCTAGAGGGCCGGTGTTCCTATAAATATATATTTACCTGAAGATACAGTCAAATAAAGATATACAGAGTGGCATCGACGCGCAAACTGTAACCATGAATTCAGCACATGATTGTAGACATTTTAGACTAGAAATTTTCCCTAGGTTATCGAAAAATAAAATCTGCTGTTTCATAGAAAAGTGCAATACCTACGCGGATAAAATGTATGGAACAGCAATTTTTTTAAATAACCGGCGATAATTTTCAGCGCAGGGGAGATTCAGAATCTTGTACTGAATCTATGGTAACAGGTTGCGCGTCGATGGCCCTGCCACCCTGTATGTAGGTGTACAGGCAGCTAACTTTTAAATACCTAATGTCCTGAGTGGACTAAGTAGTCAAGATTTTCATATTTCACTTGTATAATCAGTCTAATATATAGTTAAAACACATGACGCACACAATACTATGCTTTTAATTGTTTTTAAGTTGCACTGAATAAATGATTTATCTAATTAAGCCGACCATTATACCGAGTTCGATTCGACCCTTTATTCGAGTGAAGTTCCATTCCACGTTCACACAACACCGACAAAATTACATAGGAATGGACGTTTATCTGCTCCTTACATTTGATTTTTCGATCATCCGGTAGGAGAGTGAAAGATGCCAAATGGGCGAGTGCCGAAATCCTACGTCGTTGGATCAGTTCATTAATGAATTCCTTTTTCACTTTTTGATTCTTTATGTGTTCAGACGTTTCACTACGAGTGAAAAATGCCGAATGAAAGACAAAAATTAACAAAGAGTTCCTTTTTCACTTTTGATTCAGTTTGAGTTCAAACGGTTCAATTCGAGTGAAAGAATGAAAGACAAAAATGAACAAAAAGTTAAGGTTCTTATATCTTCTGTTTAATAAAAATGAATATTGGCAGGGTTGTGTAAAGCATAAATAATGAATGATTTACCTGTATACCAATCTCTTTTGCTTACTGTACATTGTATGTATCCGTTGGTAACTTGGTACTTAGGTGGGCAGCTGATGTGATCGCTTATGTGGCTAGTCGGTACTAGTAGCTACTCCATCAGCTTCAGGTCAGGCAGGTTTTCCTAAGGATGGAATATTTATGTGAGAGATTATAGACTTGAAAGTTTAAATTGATTTTAGTTGTAGGTGTATCTTTTATTTGATTGAGATTGTTTGTATAGTGTAAATGTGAACGAAGAATGAGTTTTAGTACCTATTAGGTTAACGTATATTTAAGTTTGTTAAGTTAAATAAATAAGTAAATAGTTAATTTCTTTAATAAAACACATGTATACGATGAATAGTTTTGTAAGTTTAGATTTTAGGTATCTGCTTGTAATTTTAAAATATCCTTACATAAATAAACAATTTCATAATATTTTCTGCTCATATTTTTTCAAGTTCCTCAAAATAAGTATACTTACTTAGCTTTATTTAATATATATAATATATACTAACAACGAAAAGACCTATCTACCAAGGTATAAAAGTAGGTACCTTCCTACCTAGTACCTAGGTACTTAAAGAAAAACAACAGTACCGTAATTGTAAAGGACTTACCGTAAAACGAAGTACCCAAGTTAGTACCTATTGGTGTCCCTTGATTTCCTTAAATGTCGTATTGACTATACGTACAGAAATATGTGTAGCAACATGTATCTAGGACTCAGGGTTGTCGACTTTAGAAAAAGTTACGATAGTTGATTCAAATCGAAATCCACTGGTTGTGATTTTGGGTACCACCTTGTTTGTGTTTTTAAAAGAGAATTTCAGCAAAACGGGCACTTTCTCACTGGATCACTGCATAGGTATTAAGTAAGTACACTTCGCACTCCTGCGTGCACTATCAGTAGAAATGGCTTTCATTTTGACAATTCAACAACTCATTGCGTTCTTCAAGTAGGTACGTTGTTGAGCAGAATTTTTCGAAGAATAACCAAGCCATGGATTATCAATATCCTTCAAAATTAGGTAGCTGAACATTATTTTCAATTATTCTACCTTTGACTTGTAATAACATCCATACATACAAACATAAAACCGGCATGTCCTAGAACTAAAAAAATCGAAGACATGTGACATTTACCAACCCGCACTGGGCCCGCGAGTTAGATTACAGCCCACTTCCTCTTATAAGATCCGCTGTCATTAAAACCATCACAGGGCACATAATTCAACACGACTCACGAGAAAAACATTTCGTCAAATTGGGACATTGATGCCTATCTGAAAGATTTTCAGGATATTCGATACTGGTGCGAAGCTCGCTTATTTAACGCTGTCCTGATGTCCTGCGAAAGTTTCGTTCGATAACAGATCTTCTCCCAACCTGCCCGAGCGCTTACAGCCAAATATTACCGCTGCTACCTATTGTAGAAAGAACTTCAAAATTAAATATCACTCATCTATAAAACAAAAAAGTTCTCAATACGTCTCGGGACATTCTCCACAGTCTAGAGTCCCGTTCAACCCTATCCCGGGGAATGTTCGTGATTCGATAGTATCGTTCACCCGACCTGGCCTGTCCTCTACACGACTCCTTTAACTGTGCGACTAACCTCACTGTTTCGTTCCTGGGAACATGCCTGCACCTAACTCGTATAGTTTTAGGTTTGTTTTGGTTGAGTTCTAAATACCTATTTGCATTTTGGTGTTGGTTTTTATTTTAATTTTTATGGGAGCTGGGTTGTATAGGGAAGGAAATCTGCACGGGTTCATTGAGTTCTGAAAAGCGTTTGAACTCTAGGGAAAATGTTATAGGAAAAGTTGTTTTGTATCCAATGGACATTTACTACGATTTGGTAACCTACAATTTATATCTTTAAATCAGTCTTATACCCAATAGATGCACCCCGCTGTTTCACCTGCAGAAGTCTCGATTCCGTTGAAATATCAGGTTAAAAGTATTCTATGTCCTAATCCAGGTCATGATCTACCCATGTGCCAAATTTCATCCAAATCTGTCCAGCCGTTTTAGCGTGAAAGCGTAACAAATAAACATAAGTACAAAAAATGTAATCTTTTCTCTTTATACCTAATATGTATTAGTTTTTTAGATTTATTTTACATTAGACAAATAAGACTTTTAGGAAGACAATTCTTTTAACCATAACGGTAGGTAAATCAAAATAAGCTAAAACTCAACGCAAAGAAATGGTTCAAAAGATATTCAAACCTTAGTGGGCCACGTTTGTGTTTGTAATGCTTAAAAAGTAAATAGACGACTACAACTTATGTATGTCACCTTATTGGTCAATTTCAATAGAATTTAAATAAAAGTGAACCCTTCTAAGTCAAGCTTTATGTAGTCAATCACTGCGGAGTCTAATATGGATCTGTTGGAACTTTGAATCCGGTTTCAGACCTATATAGAGCATAGAATAGTTTTATTGAAAAGAGACCTTTCGCTTAGAGGTGTGCATAGTACTTATAGACATTGTTTACAGAGCCCGCTTGTCTAGAACACAATCACCTTCTGCACGTAACTCCCTTAATAAGCTAGCTAACATCGTGCTAGTATTTCGACGATGCTCCATACCATGTCTCAACGCTAAGCCTCTTAAGACACAAGCAGCCGTACGCCCAGACAATAACAGACAATAACATGTATGTCCGTATGTAACAGCGATAATCTCCGCTACATACAATAAACCTACCCCACCCGTTAATCGAGTTTAACCCCTATAAAATAACGAGACCAATTCAAAATTTACGACACATACGAAATGTTCGCTTACCACAACAGTTATTAATTGCTGCGGATGTAGCTATAAAGCTAGGAACACACTAGACGCAATAAACATGCCGCTATCTGTACCCAGGGCCTATTTAATAGACACTTTACAATAATTGGTGCAATCGACAGTTACAAGTGTCTTACATGAATTATGATTGGTGGACCCACGTTTTTATAGTCGTGCATCATGGCATTGTTGATAAGTAGAGATGCGCCGAATAGGTACAAGTTTTACCGAGTAACCGAGTACCGAGTATTGCTCGGTATTATGTTTACTGAATCGAGTACTCTGCCAAGTAACTCCCTTTACTTGACGCAGGTATTAGAAACGTACGACTTTAAATATTATAGAAGAATGTCATGCAAGTTTTTGGCATTGCTGCGAGGAATTAGCATCTCCTACAGCCAGCGCCGCAACAGCGTGAAGATCCGAGTGCCATCGCTATTGAGTTAGACCAATTTGTCAAAGATTACCACGAGAGACTGATTATTTTATTAAATATTATTTGTTTTTTTCACGTGATTTTTTTGACAATGACTACAAAACTAATCTACGTTAATATTATAAAAAGGTCAGGTCATAAGTTTATGACTCCTTTTGAGTACCTCGGCATTCAAACCAAAATGGCCGAGTGTGCCGAGTACCGAGTACCTAATACACGAGTACTCGGCGCACCCCTATTGATTAGTGATGTGTTGAGTGGCAGTTTAACAAAAACTATCGAACTTATCCAATCGCAGTGTTGGAAAAAAAGAAATATAGGTGCAGTTCTCATCGCGTGCTGCACAGGTTTGAACGTTAAACTCTAATTAACCTACTGTTTACATAATGTAAAATTGTAAACACCTTCAATGAGTCATTGCTCCCACTCATTTTCGCACTTACCAATCAGAGTTTTGTTAACAACGAACAATAGAACGACCGGCCCAGTATGGAGGGGCGGCTGCGTGTAAGTACGTTACGGTTATCCTGCCGGCTAGCGGCACAATTATTCAGTTTACAATCACTCGGGGAGAGCTGTAAAACTGACCAATAAAAGTTAATTATCTATTGGTTTGTTCGCGCTTCCAACTTTTATTTTATTAGTTTACGACGGTACCCCGACTCCTCATAAAACTACTTGTAACCAGCTCTGATTGTGAGCTTCTACGGCCAAATTATTTGTACGTAATTTAGTTTGATGACTGAATTATGTTGTTATGGCATTTTTATGGGATCGTTTATTAGTAGCTATTCGTTTGGAACACGTTTTATTTCCAACACATAAGTCTTTGGCTTAAATTGAGAAGACAACTATTTGTTGTGATTCTCCTTTTAGTATGTTTGACTTCTGTAAAATATACACGTGCCGAAGGAATGCCCAACAATCATACCTAAGTATTTTATCTTAGTGCGTTTTTGAAATGAGTTATTTTCGTAGATCGTGTAATTGGTTGTTCATCACTGCGTTCAGTTGGCAATCTTTATTAAGGCCGGGTATATAATTAATTTTGATACTTGAGCGTAATTATATAGCTACCCTTTCTCACGATATAGCGTGCCGGCAAATAAATTTAATATTCATACACTCCGCGAACAGATAATATGAAGGACGTCGGGGGCTATATTTTAAAAATTACCATTTATTAAAAGCTCACTGAAAACGTTATTTACTGGGTACAAGTGACATTTGATGGGCGTGGCGGTGTTTATGCAAAGTGCAGTAAGACGTGCCCAGCGTTTTGCGTATGGGCCGGTTTGCGGAGCGTTTTCCAATAAGTGGCAGCTACTTACCTAATTGCTTTGACACATAATGATTATGATTGGTCAGCGGGGCCTTGGACACGGCTAACTGTTATGTACCAGTTTGTATATAACCCCTTATTTATATATTATCTTTAGTTTAATGATGTATTGAGTATAGAAAGCTCTAGAAACTGGGAGATAAACTAATTGCACCTGCACCGTATTATTTATTAGGTATCGTAGCTGGTGAAGTTATTACTTAATGACTCACATAGAAATGGAGTTTATCTAAACTTAGGAAGAGAATATAATAACAATTAAATATTGGCAACAAAATCACTGTATTAGGACGCTGTTTTATTTTTTAAATGTCGTAGCATCATGCTGAGATAGGAGCCTTTTGGCCTCGTACAGGACTTTCTGTTTCATTTTTATTTTTGTTACTTTATTTTTTATATAATTTGGTTTTGGTACCTATTTTTTTTTATTTTTTTTTTATATAATTTGTTTTTTTATTTTTGTTTGTGTTTAGTTTTATGATCTTCCTGTGCGAGTCGCAATAAATACTTTTTCTTTCTTTCTTTCTTTCTTTCTGTATGTATTGTTTTAGCTGAATAAATCTGTTTCTATATGACATACTTTTCTCTTCAGATGTTTTTTTAATGAAAATAAATTACTTTCTAGCCAATTTACACCCACCACTCAATAACTGGGCAAAGTTCGTCCTAACAAAAGTGTACCTACAATAAATTAGAAACGTCGTAAATTCAGTAAGGCGTTTTAATTGAAATCCCGGCACTTAATTGAGTGGCTAGTGCGTTCTGCGCATGCGCTCCCACTGATTTATGCCAATCGCACTTATTTACACAAACGCACGTACGTATACAGGGTATTTTTAATTTCATTGGAGAAACTTCACGTGGTGGGTATCTTTATCTCACCGAATACAATGAAAAAAAAACAAAAAAAAAAAACATTTTATAATCGTAATGACCCCGTCATGCTAACGTTTGTATTTAAAATTTTGATATACCCACCTACACATATAACAGCACGCCCCTTTTTTTCCCTGAAGGGTTAAGCAAAGAGGTTCTATACCTTTTTTTGCCATTAATGTCCCACTGCTGGAGAAAGGCCTCCCGACTCTCTTTCCACCTCTCTCTGTCCAGAGCTGTCAAGGATCAATCTTTATGAAAGGAGTCCAACTCATCCCGCTATCTCCTTCTGGGCCTGCCGCGACGGAGACTATTATGGTTCATTGTACTTTCTATAATGATAAGTATAGAGTAAGAGTGTTTGGGCTTTGGCTGTAGGAATTCACAATAAGTATCAAAACTGCTTCTAAAATTAATTAATTTTTATTTGTGTTCTATACCTAGTACACAAATAAAAATCAAATTCAATCAATTCAAATTTTAATAGTTAATAGGTAGGTATCCCTGTAACTATTACCTATAGGTACATAGATATATTACCTACATTCTACATTTACTTAAAACTATGATTTTTATTTATTTATTTTATTTATTTATTTATTTTACCATTTATGTACACACATATATAAACAGACAATGAAAAACAGAACAGAAAAAATAGGTACAGAGGATCACCTCTGTACCTAGTTTTATGAAATAAGCATCAGCTTATTTCATAAGAAATCTCTTCCAGCATACCTGAGATAGGACAATAGATACAGAGATGTAGACAGCATGTGATAGAGCAAAGGAGACAAAAAATAATACATAGAATCAAAAAAAACAATTCACTTAAAAACTAAACAAGAATTACGAGAATATATTAACATACATACAAATAAACACACATAAATACTTCTAAAATAAATATTACACGAATGATAATAATTATATCATACTCAAAATAATAAATACATTTTTGTAAATCTTTTCTTTTGTGTTCATTGATACAGCTGTAAAGTTTCTCCGATTAATTTAATTTAACCCTGTATATAAGTACCAAACGCACAGATTTATCGAGCACCTCACGTTTGCCACTTACACCTGCATTTCCAGCATGTAAATAGGGGATGAATTAGAACGCAAAAGGTGGTGAATAAAATTAGCTGTAACCTCTAGTTTCCTGGCATTTGCATTGCAGCTACTATGCAGTTAAATGGCTAATACGTTTGGTCTTTTTGGAACTGAGTTGTGGTTCTTTGTTGGATTTCTCTGGAACTCTAAACTAAAATAACGAATTCGTTGCACCTACACGTTGACAGCTGGCTCAAGCACCTGAAACAGAGAGAGCAACCGACCACGGTACGCAGTCAAGTTACTTCCCCCCTCTGTAGCCCTATAGGCTCGCCATATGACATTTCGTGTCCACCCCATGCATTGCACACTTCCATCGGGAGCGGGGCCGGCGCGTCTCGGAGTCCTAAGCTGTCAAACCCAAAATGAAACTCGCAACATTTAATTCAAATAAACTAAATACAGGCACGTTTGAAATTTTCAAGGGGTTGGTCAAACAGAAAGATGAAGCGATAGTTGCCCATTTCAAAGCGGAGTAGTAGGTTCTTGTGGAGAAGACCGGGCAAGAAACTCCACGGATACTCTTTTAAATCAAAATATTCCTGCAACTGCTCATGAGGTTTCCGGCTTGGGAATAGGATCTTACTTGAGGAGCACCGATGAAGAGTAGCGACCATCTGTTTTTTGATTCGAATTTCCTTTTGATTCATATCATATTGGGATACTTACCTAAAGGCAAGAGAATGATTATGATCATGGTACCGAAATTACTACACTTGCCCAGATTATAAATAGATGATCTAGCCAATGGTAGTAATTTCGGTAATTAACCTATAGGTAATTAGTTAAGTATTAGGTATATTGCGTATCTTTATATTTAAAATACATAATTCCTCAATTTACATGATTGCACCTACCATTGTTTGTCTCTGCATCACCCAAAGGTTGACTGGTAGAAAATACCTATGGCATTAAGACCGCCTCTGTACATTTATGTGCTTGAAGTATTAAATAAATAAATAATAATAATAGTTGCAATCGCTTGGGAATTTTATTTATTCATTTAATTATTTATGTACACACATTATACCTATATATACTTAAACAGACGATATGAAAGGAAACGGAAAATACGTACAAAGTTGATGATTATTTCTAAACAAATCTCTTCCAGCATAATTTTGTAGTAGTGTTATAGGTAGCCTATATTGGATAAGGTAGGTTAAAAGCTTGATACGAAAATCCTTCACAAACATATACCTACAAGAATGATGTCGTGCTCGAAATACTAAAGGATCAAATTAAACAGCTCAACAGAATTTATACTTGTTTATTTTTTGAGCACAAACATAATTAAATAACGATTTCATTTATAGCTTCATTTGCTGCTACCATTGACCTTAATAATAAAGCTTAAGGCGCTTAAATTAGTCGTGGCATTCACGATCGTATAAATATTGAGATAAGTCATTTTGTTCCTTAAACACATATTGTATGTCCAAAAACGTACCTTTAGTACCAAAATTCACCCATCCATAAGTCACATTTCACACCTTTCGATCTAGAATTTAGTTCCCAATAAACACTATTTAAGAAACAACGCAGACAGGTCGTAAAATATGAATAAAACAATGTCTTCCAATTTAAATAATTCAAACATCAATTAATGTCGTATATCTTTCAACATTTAGATAAAAGTCTTAATTGGATATTTATGTCGGTTTCTTTAGCGTCCCTAGGAATATAGTAATACCTGATACGAGTATACAGATCTGTATATAGGTATCGACATTAAAATATTCACCTCTAGTGGCGATATTACCTACACTTGAACATTGGATTTTGTGGAATGGAACTTAAAATGCGCGCAACAGCTGTCAGTGTCAACGTTCAATATTCCACAATAATGACGACACTGACGTCTCTAGAACCCGGCTTAGATGTGCTGATCGCGTTCAGCTTTACTTATTGGTGAAATCCGCCCTGAAGGAGACAGTGACCACTGAGTTTGTTTCGGTCTTTCTTCTCAGAATAGACAAATAAGAAACACCGACCTCATCTAGTTCTAAAAATAATTTATTGTTGACGTGTATAAAATTGATTTTTGACACAGTTTACAGAAAAAAAGCAGTGATAGTGCACAAAAATAAAGCAGTGGTAGCCGATTATGCTACAGAAATAAATATCATTTACATACCTAAATGTACTTCCAATGCATCCTGGGTAGCCAGTAGTCAGCCCCGCGACCACCTTACTAACTAGCAATTCTATTTGCTGTCGTTACAAAAGAAAGAACCGAAAGACGATCTAGATTTATAAGGTACAAACAAAAACTCTATCAAAATGTAGCGACACAGGGCGTTGGGAGTAAATAAACAGGGAAGGGTTGAACCCCTCAACTTTTTCCTTAGCCGGGGCCTCTCCGACCCCCATCAGTCTTCTCCAGAGATACGCTAATTTATTTTTATCCGAGTTTCTTTATTGCGCTCGAGATTCGTTCCTCGTGGTATTGTTTAAAGGTCTGATTAAAGTCGGGGGCGTTCGCACCGGTTTCACATTATTTAATAGTGTTATTGTACTGTTAGATTAGGTAATTGTGTTTTGGTGATGCGAATTGCAGTTATCTTAATTAAAATGTAGATTATTTTGACGAATATTCATCTTAAACTAGGTATAGTATACAGGTTTAAATTAAATTAGCTAGCGAAACTGTACAGACATGATGGTATTGATATCAATGTCTACGAAGTTTCGCTAGCTAAGTTAATTTAACCTCGCATTTCATTAAATAATTATCAAAAACAGAGACATCGGAATGTCGATTGTGTTTTAAATGTCAACAAGCATAATACATTATTTTTGGATACTATTTATATTTCGATAATCCAATATATTAACGGCTACTTTATATTCAAAGATTAATATTTATTTACATAAATATTCAAATTCTTCACAACAATCGGGTAAACTACCGTTTATTTTAAGCTAGCAGGCCCCACGTAAGACGTGACAAAGTTAATGAAAGGAATAACGGCATCGCATACTTACTGTAACCCTAGTATGGGGCTGCCGCCGCCCCGGTTACTTGACATTCCTAAGAGCTGTTAGGGATGAAGTGAGTTTAAACTATGGTTTAGAATTTTCACTGTGACAGGATTCATGATGTAAATAATAATAATATTTTTATATTTATTTTCTCATCACAAGTTTCACTATGCTATTTTTAATACTTAATAACTAAAAATTTAGAGCTAACTTTGTGAGGGACTGGTGCCTGATGTAGGTATGTACAACAACCTGTATTACAGGTCACCAGGGCCCTCCCGCGGCTAGTATGGTATTAATTAGCATTTCGCAGTGAGCAAAAGTGGAAGCTTAGCTAAAAGAAAAAGAAAACAATTCTAAAACAAAAAACAAATCACCTCTAAACGGTGTCCTTATTGCGGAGTTCATCAAAATGTCCATGCATCCATTTACCAAGAACGTGTTCAGGGGACCCTAATTCACTATGACCACTCAATGATTCCTTACTTCAATCACAAGTCAATTCCTTAGCTAATAATCACGCCAATTTCGCGCGGTTTCGTTCATTGTGTCATAGAGATTACGTTACCAGGGGTTCAAGAGCAAAACGGGTTAAGAGATATCAGTGTTAATATTCCACAGCAATGATGAAACTGACCACTCTTGAACGCGGTTTAGATGTGCTGATGGCATTTAATTTCAATAGTGAAATTCACCCTTAGTTATCTATTAAGTACCAACAATATAAGAATTCTACTTTCATTTGTTTGGTATCTTGAATTACAAAAGTGATGGGCTTTTGTTTTTGATGAAATTATTCTGGCATAAAGTACCAGAGCGTATCGAATTTTGTGGAATGAAGTTATCAAAGGGGACTGTCTTCCCAGTAATTGATACCATCCCGGAACTCTCAACCGTCGAAGCGTATCGTTCGACCGATTTCTATAGCCGTGTACTTTATTTTGTTGGTCTGGCCCCCTTAGTAACTAATTGTTACATCTTAAAGTCAATTTAAAAGTTACATAAAGGAGCGGGAGTTAGTTGAACAGTTACAATTCTCTGCACCAACAAAATTTTCCAATTTCACTCGAAAATAATCTGAAAAAGAAAACCCACACAAATAATTCAACGGAATTCGAAACGGAAAATCGGCCCATATCTAATTTATGAGAGTTAAAATGATAAGTATCCTTGTTTTGGATCTCTTTGGGGTAACATTGTTTTTGCGACCGGCAACCCTGTCATTACCGTAAGGTTGACCATCCCTGTGAGAGCCCTGACATATCGTTGGAACACTCCTGGAGTGCCAATAACATTAGTGTTCAGGAAATGTGCGGTAGTTCCCATAATAGTGGTCGGATTCGAGTGTGAAGCGTACTAAGGGTTGGAAGCTCATCGGTCTAATTTGAATCTCATTCTGTTATCACTCGTTTGGTTCTAACTTGGCACACGAATGTCTGTTTAAAAGTGACAAAACATTCATTAAAAGGATAGGATACTTAATAAAATATCTAGTGAATTAGCAAAGGTGTTCGGTTGAAAACCTCGTGAAATATTACAACTAATTTTCAATCCTGAAACCTCTGAAAGCTGAACTTTTTATTACTGATAAGAATTTCTTGTAGGCTAGATTTGGTAATCGCCTTTTGGTGATGCGAATTGCAGTATCTTAATCAGAATGTAGATTATTTCGACGAATGTTCATCTTATTTTATCATTTAGACAAGAGCAAGAGAATAAAATTCTACCATGAGAAACTCAAATGAAATCCAACAAGATGTAATTCGGTGTCTATTGCAGTAAAAACTTTTAATACCAATAAAGTTTCGAGTGATAACCATTCGACTTGCCGGGACCCCTAGTAGACCCCAGGAGTACCAACTCAACCAAATAATTGCTATTCTATTCACACTGAGAGGACGATTTATGCCCGGAATTATTTCCTTGTTGTTTTATTCGGGGATTTGTCACTCACCCCCTCTTTTATAATTACCCTAGATATCGAGTAAGTTTTTAAATCGAATTTATGTTGTTTCGAGGTAACTTTTGGCTTGGATTAGCTTGTACTGAATGTAATTATGGGATTATAGAAAGTTTGGCAAAATTACTGTTTTGTGCATAAGCTGGGCTTAATACGGTCTTGAGATGTGCCGTTGGAGTTGTATTTTAATGAACTAGGTCTAAACTGGTAGTAAATAAAATGGATTTGTAAGTTTTTAGTTTCATTTGTCATTCGGTTTTCTGATATGGAGGCAGTTTTTCTTGTTTTCTTAAGTATACCTAAGGTTTGTGTAGTTTTCAATGTTATGGCTTCCATCCAATCAGACTAGTAAACCTTAAGTCACTTTCACTTCATTCGCCTTTATAGAATAAAGTAATAGAGTTTATTTTTTACTCCACCCATGCCACCATCCATGGTAACTTTCACAATATTGCAACATATATATAACCTAAATATTTTATTCATACACCTGCCCACATACCTACCTACTTGTCTCAAGCTATGCCAAGATTAATCTTGGCACAGCTTCCAAAACAGTCCAACTGCTTAGTTGGAAAAAACGTGATTAAAATATTAACTGTAACTCTACTTAGTACAATTTTAAGTATAGGATATTCCCACAAAGCTGAATAAGTGTTTTCCGGGTTAAAATAGACTATAAATAACGCGAACCTTCGATGAAAAATATGATATAACCAACAGACGCTATAGTAGCTCCATCTAGTGGCATTGTAAAACTTTCATCTTAATTTTTAAGTTACAATGTGTGTTAATCTTGATAAAATCCTTATTGTTTTGACTAATAATTTGTCTGCAAATACACCGTGTATTTTTAATAATGATATTCTGGACGAAAACTTTTTTCAAAGTTTCGTAACCAAGATACTTTACTCGTGGTTTAAGAAGTTCCATCGTTCGCCGCTAGATGGCGCGCAACACAATAATATCTCGCCACCACTCGGGGTGCGGACGTTGAGTGTACTAAACGTTTGGAGCGAGGGAAAATCCGCCGGCGGGACACGAGCGGATGTTTATGATGCAATTTACAGTTCGTATATTGCCAGGCACTTCATATAACACGACAATACACTTCTGAATTCTCTTTCAAGTTGTTTGGGTTCCATGAAACCTGCAATAAGAAAATTCTTTTTCAGTTTTTACGTTTACTATGAACTACCTGTCTAGGTTTTGTGTAATGAATGACTGTGACACCACGTGGCTTAGCTATTATTTTGTTTTACTTTAAGCTACTATATTTTAGATCATAACTAACGTTAATTTGGGCAGTTGTTTACACTTTTACAGATAGCAAAACTTACAAAAGAAGTCATTGTTGAACTTGTGTCTAACGAATCTGCCAAAACGAGTAGGTATTAGAATATAAAAAACTGTATAAATACTTAATGCATCATATTTTAATTTAAAATTAGCAAAATGAAACTTCATGGATTACAAAATGCATAATAAAACATCTGAAATCCATACGGCAATGTAATTCGTCCGCAGTGCTACACTAGCGGCATCAATCGAACCCATAAAACATCAACTTTACGACGTGACGACCTCAAATGGCTCGTAAAAAGCTTCACAAAGTCACTCACAGATGGCGGTACGGTCGTTGAGCGATGAGCGCCATCTACAATCGGCAACGTGAGTTATAAGTCGCTAACTTGGAGGACCGAGGTTATGGTTTTATTGGGTTATAAAAGTTACGAGTTACGACGTTCGGCCGTCGAATATGGAGATATCGGAGGGCGAATGGGCGTGTAAGACAAGAGAACGACTTTTATTGTTTGTAAATTGGCTGTAAAATTATGAGTTCGCTCGTATTGTGCGTAATCACGGCGATCAGCTGTTATTTTATGGGATAAATCACTATTACCGCAAGTGGTGGTTTATGAGGCTATAAAGCTTCATTCAAATGGGCGTCAGGTTGTCTACCGCGTCGATGTGCTAATGTACATATTAACTAATGCTTTTAAAGCTTTACTATGTTATTTATTGGTTTCACTCTTTGAATGACTTGGAAAAAATTTATTCAACAGTAGCTACGTGTGCATAACTTCTGTTTGTAAACATTTTGATGCGATCTTTTTGTTTAGCTGTCTTTTTGTGCGACAGTCATGTTTCTCGGTTTTCAAATTACCTGGCTGTTTTGTTTATAAGTTTGCTCTGACATTTTATTCTGGAATGTATAGTTTATCAATGATCTTTAATTTAATATTTTAGTGGTACTTACCTACAACTTCTTTATTTTAAGCCGTCAACAAAAACTTCATCTCTAAGAAAGGGTTTATCACACGTTTACAAAACCAACTGGTCTATTAAACATTTTGCCGTGATCTTCAATAGAACATGCTGATGCTCTTTAGAATTAATTACATAAAACATAATTAACTTTAATTCATTTTGAATTGAATGTAATAAATAAATAAAACTGATTACTTCGTATCGATTACTCTTTAATGATTCCGCTATTCGGTAATAGATGGCGCTACATTGGAATACACGCTGACTTTGTTCAAACAGCTTGATTGTGACAAATGGTCATTAATTGCTTAATACTAGAAGAACCTTCTATTTATTTGGATAGATCTCAGAAATAATATTAATCCTTTTTTTATTCCTTATATTTAACTATTTATTTATAAGACATTCAGACATAAACTTGATTAGTATTCAGCATTTATTTGTAATTGCAAATTGGTGCACCTAGAAAAACCTATGTAAGCAAAAAACCTGAAAAAAATCCCTACACTTAAATATTCAAATAAAAACCAACCATACATGACAAAAAAATCGATATCAATACGAGCCGTTTTTTCCCCACTCAAGTGTTTTTTATCTCGTCAGCCAGTAGCGTCGAAGTTAACAGCGGCTAATTATTTGTTTTACGACACGTTTACGATCATCGTCATCGTTAACTTGACGTTTACGATCAGTTAACACCTCGGCCCGTGATTGTTTAGCTCGTGGCTGTTATTACCAATTTATATTAATATTGTAAACATACTCTTTTATTGATCGCAAGCGGCTCCATTGAAGTAGCGCATATTTTAAAGTGGATTATTTTTTGGCCAATTTGTCCGATATTTGTACGTTATTTTTCATCAGAATAATGCTTCATTCTCACAATAAGAAAGACGACATTCATTTTATTTTTCTTTATTACAAACGGTACGGCTGGCCACAAAACGCATTGCCAACAAATTCCTAATACACATTTGATGTACAATAAAATAGATACAAGACCCAAGTGAATTGAGCTAGCCAGTTAATAAACGTAGCGAGAGAACAAGACAAAAAATAAATCAAGACAGAGAAAGAAATACTGAAGGAGAGACGTAATTTATGAGATGCACATTTGGGCTGAACAGCTCCAAATAAAAAGTTATTTCCCGGTATGGTTATGATATAAATGTTTTGGTTTTTTTTGTTATTAAATACTTTTTTGGTTGCTTACTCTGATTACGCTGCATATTTCCCTTTTCGTGCTGTAGCAGATTCTTTTTTAAAGTAGTTTACAACACTTGTAAGTAAGAATAATGAAAATTCTGACTATAAATCTTGAATCCCAATTCAGTGATAAAGTTAAATATTTAACGCTAAAAAAGTCTCAAGCTTCAAAATAAAAAAATAAACCTAAAATATGTAACGAAAAAGAAATTAAAAATAAGAATAATGTAGACATGTTTTTCGCGACCGTACCGCCTATCGCTATGAGTAAGTTATGGCCGCTGTAGGGTGAGTTACACCCTGCTTAGGTCACGTGGCCCGAGAGGGATGCCACCACCAAAAATTCGCGGGGGAAAAAAGGACAAAACAAGTTGGGGCGGCAAGTTATCTTCGTTTCATTCAACTCACACTCGCGCCGCCCGAACGTCCGTATAGATCAATAAAACTACTTTATCTCTTTTTGGCACATCCCCATCCCGTCGGCGACTTCCTCGAACCATACTTTGCTGTCGTTGCATCAAGCTCTATAAGCTATCGAAACAAATACACTCATCAAACAAAAGTTGTTTTTTTTCGCTAGTCTTTTGTTTTCTTTTCTTAATTTCAAAAGTCGACTGTCATCTTTTCAGAACAAAAAACGTGAAAGCAGAGAGAAGAATTAAAAAAAAAAATGGAATACTAAATTCAAAAGCAGACCGTTTGTTCACGCGCTTTTGTCTTTTTTTTTCGGAAAAAAAAAGGAATCCCGCTAACGCAATTGTCGCCCGTTTTTTACGCGGTGAGGTCGCGTAAGAACGTTTTATCCGTGTTTACAAAGGTAATGGCCATAAAATATTATTACCGGGCTATTAGGAGCGAGCCACAGGTAGGTCCGGGTGGCAGTCGCTAGTTCATTGCCGTTGCGATAGCGCACCGGTAGTTGTAAGTAATTGATGCTGTTAATTTGTCGTTAAAGTGCTCCTGTGTCTTGTTTGAGCGGCCGCACGTGATTTAGATAGGTAGGTCGGCTTTTTGTTTTAATACTTTTTATCTGACCTAAAGTAGGTGTACTTACGTACTTACGTACTTACTTATGTTTTTATGGATCAGTGGCGGCCCAAATGGAAACAGCCGAGACTTACAAGTTGTAGGTTCGAACTCCGACAGGCGCTTTACTTTGTGTAAATTATTTCATCGCCACTGGTCTCAAAACGGTGAAAGAAAACATCGTGAAGAAACCAGCACGTCCTAGAACCAAAAATTTGAAGACATTTTACATCTACCAACCCACACTGGGCCCGCGTGGTGGATTACGACCCACTCCCTCTCACAAAAGCCTGTGTCCCAGCAGTGGGTACATTATAGGCCGACTCTATGTATGTAGCTTAGCTACTCTACTTGTGCCTTACCTTTCAACCACTACATTTACTCTGCATATAATTCAACCATTTTCCGTTTTTCACCATACATAATCCGGAAAGTGTTCCCTTAAATATTTTACAAGCCTCATTGATACTTACCGTTTAGAGAAGTGGCCGTTTCTCGGTAGGCTGTCACACTGGCATATTTCGCGGCCGACCGTCTTCCGGTATCACCTAATAAAGTAATTACTAGGGTAAAGTCGGGTAGCTCTCCGCCTTCCCGCTCCGACGACGTCACAAGTAGGGACGACGCAAACGATTCGTGTCTGAATTTAAAATTGAGCAATTTAGCAATGTAATGACACCCCTGTTGTTCTGAGTTAATTTAGAAATTGAGTTGCAAGGGATAAATGCAGTGCAATCTACATTATCTCTCTTCTTCGAGTTCTTCTCTTCAATAATTATAAAGTTTGACAAAATTCGCTCTTGTTCCTTCACTAATTTTACTTGTAAACTCAATAACTAAACCATGCCATAATAATGGCATGACACTTTATTTGTCCTTCTTCATTTCATATTGCTTTAGATATTTGCTAACTCGTCTGCTCCAAAAAACCGTAAAAACCAGTGATAAACGCCTAAGAAAATAACTTTTCTAGTCATCAAACCACCAATCACCACTCACAAACAGTAACCTTCTATAAGAAAGAGTCATTCATAAACCGTAGAAGCGGAAAGAAAATGGATGAAGCGAAGAATATCGCCTTTATATCTTGTTACTACTATCCTAATACAATAAAATCGTTCTTGTATAAAGCGATGGTGCGTTAGGGGCAATCTACACTTTTCCCCACTTTCTCCGATCGCGGGAACTTAGGAAACATATGTATGTATGGGGATGTTTCCAGTTTTGTCACGAATAGTGATTTTTAGGACTATATGAGGGGTTCGGAACTTTCATCTTCTATCACTTTGGGTACGTTAGTTTTATCTATAACATCATCTTTGATGTAAGTAATTCATTAATTACCACCCAGTTATATTTAAAGTAGGCATAATGTATTGCTAAAGATCTTCCATTAAGTTTATGATTTATTGCTTTAATTAACAACAGAACATCTTTAAATATGTCGCCCATGTGTCCCGAATATGTCATCACTATTAATAGTGTCGGAGCTTTTAGTAGATACTGCTTTAATATATTTTTCGTCAATGATTAGGAAAGAATCCTGAATTAATCTCTAAGTTTTCTAGTTCTGTAACTACATAACCAAAGACGATGCACTTTATTATAGGATGAAGACCTTCGTCTGTTTCTACTCAATTATCATCAGACTTCTGTTCAATATGAGTAATTATGACGAGTCCATATGCCATATGCTTTATTTGAATCTTTGAGTTTTCGAGTTCTTTAACTATATATTCAAAGAAGATTCACTTTATTATAGGATAAAGATCTTCGTCTGTTTCTATTCAATTATCATCCGAGTTCTATTCAATATGAGTTATGACTAAAGTGTCTAATCTCAAGACTTTAAAATATGAACTTCAAGGAAATTTTGAACGTAAGTCCAAGGCAGATACAGCATTGCGCTCATACTTATATTGTCCGTATCAAACAAAAGTTTGGTCACGCTTAATGCCTTTACGACTGTCGAGGGTGACATAAAGAAAATGAAAAACATTTTGTATTATTCTTGTTGCGCTGTTACGCGAGTAACTTCAACGACCCTCCTTAGGAAGGCTGCACACTCGCGTACTCCACCTGCGTTTGTCGCTAATCTTGTGGGGATGTGAGAATTAGTTTTGAGTTTCAAATTAGGGAGAAAAGTTTCTCATGATTTGTTAATCCTATGAAATTGTATCCAAAGAATCGTAAGATATTATCATTACTTTACTAAGTTGCGTGAAAAAGTGCTAATACAGAGAAGAGTGAGCTGACACTATAGTAATAGCATTACAATAAAGTGAAGCCTCTGCGACACTATCATGTCAGAGGTGTAAATACGAAACAGAAAGGCGTCCATCTTTTGACGCGGTTGGGCGAATCATAGTATTTGAATGATTGGTACTCGTATTATATAATTCACTTAATAAACGATGATGCATGAACGAACAGTATAATGCCTATTTATCATCGAAAAATTGTCTGCAAATTGTAGCATCTCCATGACTATACTTATGGAGGATGTGGAGTTTCTTGCCCATTCTTCTCCATACGAAAACTACCTTTTGGAAGGGGCGACTAGAATCAATTTTATTTTAATTTTATTTTTGACGTTCAAAAGTGGCTTTTATGTGCCTATTTGAAATAAATGATTTGACTTTGACTTTGACTTTGACTATGAATGAGTGCATCAGATACATGAATAGGAATAACTAAAGTAAACCCGAGTTTTTTAATTTGCAAGACTAAAACGACAGCTGCTATAGACCATTTTTTTGTCAACATGACTTTATTTAGTAATGTTGATTTTTTTGATATTGTGGGTTGTCATTTTGGTCTCGCAAATGAAAAATCACAGTTTACTGAGAAACACGTTGTTACGTATAAAATTGCTATACCTCAAAATATGTTCGTTATAATAAGTGCCAACATAATTGGTTGCTGTTTAAAAAAAAATATTTAAAAAAATATTGGTGCCAAGACGACCACTAAAATGCTAGGTACAGTATATTCAACCACAAATTACTCTTAATCTACCCACTTATCTAGTAATTAAACTCTGCCTATTGTCACTGGATTTTTGTAAGTGCTCTTACAATACAATGTCATGGAGTGATTAGATACAATTATTACTAATAACTCGTGACATGCCTATACATCCAAAGAAACATTGACAGTTTTTACGTCAAGAAACTTAAGACTTCTGTTTTTTGCCAGTCTAGCAAATGGCAAAAAATATGTAGATTTTGTCCAAAAATTAATATGCATGAGCTACATTTTGATTCTTTATCTCTATTAGTTTGACATAACATTAATCACGTATTGATTCAAATGGATAGAATCATAGATTATGCCAAAAAATCGTGAATTCTTAAAAATAAATCGTGGTGTCTCCAGCTTTTCTTAACGCTTCCCTCTGTATCCAACGGTTTTTGCTTAGACAAATATCCGCAGAAACTAGTTACGTGTTTGTACTTGTTTATGTCGACTTTTTAATATTTATTACCTGTCTTGATCCATCTTAGAGTAGCAAGTTATTTGGGATTGTAGGACATAGTCTTTTTTGTTTAATTAGAATAACATTATGTTGTATCACCATGATTCATGCTGTTACAGACGTATCTTACTTCAATCTTCATTCCTCACTCAAGTGGATATTTATTCTATATTATCTTCTAGAATTTTTTTTTTAAGTAAATTTGTTGTTATCGTTAAAAATTGGGGAAAATTAGTCAGAAAAGGTAGGGTAACATATATTCGGTTCTTAATTAGATAACATGTTTCATCTGCTGTCTTATCATAAATAACTAATTGCACCGGCTAAGGTAACTCTTTCAAAAGTCGTTCACTTTCAACACTGTCCTTAATATATAATATATATAATATTGTACAGGTATCTGTACAATATTAAGTAAAGGAAAACTACACTCACCAACCTACTAGCAAAAACAAACTATGTGCGTCATTGAGCTATCAACATCAACAAAACGCAAACACAGCGATACAAATACAATGTAAATCAGGAAGCGAGCGGAAAAGACCGGGTGTTGAATAAAATTCCTTCACTGTTAGTATAATTTCGTAACATAGTCTCGGGCGGGACGAGGCGGCTATAAAGTTGTCAACTCAAACTATTTCTGGGCTGTTTGTTTTCCTTTTGACAAATCGTGTCGCGACGCCATTTTAGCTGCATAGCTGACGGTTTGATACCGCCTTCGAATTAAACTTTAGTTTAGGATGTAGTCTATTAAGAGTACGTACCTAATGAAGAAATACCACTATTCAGTAATGAGAATTGTGATCTTCCGTTTGGGAGAAACTGACAGACTTGATAATGATTGTGGATGTTAATAATGTCTGCTGCAAGAGTCTAAATATCATGTTCGAACCATTTAGTATTGATAATCTGTGGCAAATTAACAGAAAAGTAATTCAAGCTAAACTGCTCGAAAACAGCCAACTCTTCCTGTAAGCAAAATATTATTAACAATCAAAACAAGTTCCAATATCGGCAATGTAGATGAAAAATATTAAAATAAACTCACTTAAACTGTCGAAAAACATTAAAATTTATATGTACTTACTCACAGGAACTCGATAACTCTTCAATGATTTATAGACGTACGTAATGAAAGCGAGACAGTTATGTCTAATATTTACCCAAAAATACCTGTAATAAATTAAGAAGTGTGGACTGTATCGCGGAATGAAACAACATCAGAACTTCAGAAGAATAAGAACCTTTATTCGCTAAGGTAAAGAACATCTTTGGTGGAATGGCTGAAACTACGTCAAAGAAAAACAGAAATAGCAACAAAGAATAGATATATATGTTAGTCTTTCAGTCACGATATGTTTAAAAGTAAAATATTGCGTTTGGTTAGCTAACGAATGATATTTTTTTGTAAAACTTGCCAATAACAAGCAGGAAGATTTGTTAATGAATGTTTTGGTGAAGGTGACGACGACCTGGTCATTAATATTATTTAGGTCCTTCGTTTTCATAAAATCTAGATATGGGTTTTGGTATTTAAATCACATAATTTGGTATTAATGTATATGGAGTTTCAAGGCATGTATTTCATCAAAACTCATGATATTAAAGTAACTACATCATTTTAAAATGGCTCCATGTTGCTAAGTGGTCGGTAGTAAAATTTTAGATCATTGGACAGAAAAAACAATAAGTCATACATCACCTGATAGTGTCTACATTTAAGTAGTCCCACCTCCAAAACTAACTAGGTTTTACCAAGTATAAAACATAATTCATAAATATTATATATCGCGGTCACATAACTCAGCTCGCGTCCCGGGTTCGCTCGTAATTCGTCGTGTGTGGCTCGCGACTCTTCTCCGCATCACCTTCGGAAATATCGCTCTTATGCCTGACAGACGACAAACAAAAATGAAACTTATTTTCCACGGAAATGAGTCCTAAATTGAATGAGTAAAAAGTGGTGGTTATGTTCATGGACGTGGTGAAGAAAACTAAAACCTTAGACAAGAGATCTATGATAAACGTGATTTCGGTAACGAGCACCGTCATCGTTGATGAATGGTCACGACTCTTATTTTTCCGTGAAAAAGGGGAGAAAAAACGAAAGTGTGAAGGGACGGCCTCACTAAATAATATTGTGAAAAATAGTTTATTGTTAGATCTCGTGATTAGATGTAATAAAGGACGGACGGGATGTAATCTTTTCGAGGGAAAATTGTTTTCATCTACTGGCCGTTTGTTGTGGAAGAAGGATTGTAATTTGCCAAAGCTCTGGGAGAGGGCACCACAAATCAATTTTATAGTAAACATACATGTATACTGTAATAGGGTATATATACTTTTGGATCACACGGTCAACAAATTAATGTCTGATTGAGAGTGGCACTCAATTTTGACAGTATTTTGAAAATAGAGTCGACTTGAAGTAACACAATATATATTAGCTCTAAGTTGTGTCCGTAAATCTTTTGGAAAACTACTGAAATAAATCACGGGGACGGATATGCTTACAAATTGGAGATGTCTATGGAAAATATTTCAGTTTATATACGTTGAAAGAAAACAAAATCAATACAACTTTTCCAATTATGTATCCAAGAATATAGACTGTTTCGATGACGTCTATAATGGTATATTTGGAAATAACTATGAAAATTTACTCTAGAAAGAGTTCAGTTCTTGAATTACTTGTGGCTTTTAAAAAGAATTCGGTACCATAACAGTCACTTGTCTCCATGAAATGGTACTACAGTTTAAACAAGTGAACTTTAATTTATGCGACATAAAGTATCACGGTTTGGCACTATGACTGACACCCGATTACCCTTTGCTCACCTCACGAATATAAGAGAGAGAAATTGCTGTATTTATTGCAGCAAAAAGACGAGAAAAACATCCACATAGGTACTTAATAAACGTCAGATACTCTACAAAGACGTTCGGTATAGTGGCGAGGTTTTATTACAAATCATACGGAGATTTATAGTGTGTGTCTTCGACCACTAAGCACTCACAACTGAAATATGGGGTTTCAATACCATGAGTTCGCACTTAAATAATTCTGTTGAAGGTGGTAGTGGAGGCGAACATAGATATTTCTCTAAGAAATGGGGCGTATCAAAATTTTGGCAGTAAACTTCAAGTTCGTTCTATATTTCAAGAACGTATCAAATGAGAAAACAAAATGAATGTGTTCTACATTATTTACCTTTTTCGAGATTTGCTGGCACGACATGCCAAAGCTCTAGCTTTGGCATGTCGTCAACATACAACATAATGTAGTCAAACCAAAGAACTCATACCTACTAACGAATTTACTGATACAAAAATACATTAACTTGGTGTTTAGTTACTTTATTTATTATGATTATAAGAATACAATCGTCAAGCATAAGCATGTCGTCAACATAGTCAAAACATCTATCGCAATTTGGTAATAAGCCTCAGCTGAATTATATTCTGAATAATCATTTTCTTCACCTCCATCGCTGTGTAGATTCTCGCTTCGTACTCATGCCTTACGTCTCACACTCTCTCCATAACAATGGCAGCTCATCGCCAGTACACCAGTACTGTGCACCGTCTCCGCGATGTTGCCAACTCGATATCATCTTATTTCCTTGGCATCGACGCCAGCGACGACCGCTTGATTTATTCCCTACTACCAACCTACAAAACTTTACGGATTAAATAGTTTTTTCTCGTTACAATATTTGCCAACTTTTTTTTTTCTCCAATTTTTTGGTCTTCTCTTTAATTTACATCGTGCGTAGGTTGCCTTTGCATATATTTGCATGGAGTATTTATTTTGGAGCAATAAAATGGTTTCGAATGTTTTGTAAATATTATACGACGCTGTCTAAAGAGGCGTGTGGACACATAAAGCTAAAGACGTATTGTTTTTTTTCGGCAACGAAACATAAAAACACGTGACTGATGATTCGTTTCGAAGGAATTTAGCATTGCATATGTAAACAAAACCGAATTTACGTACAAAAACAAATGTCAATAAAGGCGTAGCTAAAGTGTGAACCTAAAATAACTATTGCTTGCAACCCTCAAATGCCCAACCTAATGGTGGCACATTGTATAACAAACTGTTACAGAAATAAATAGCAAGAAAAAATAAAGATTAGTCTGAGCACGTCGGCCGCATTAGCCGTGCCCAAAAATAAAATTAATATAAATATCGTGTAGTGTGAAAGTTCACAACGACGACAAACGATTGCGCATGCGCCTAGTAACGGTCGCCTTTTTAAAACTTCCGTATAATTGGTTGTGTCTTGAGAGATGAGAATTTATGGGAAGGGCCTACAGGTTAGAATACCGTTGATATTTTGAATAATTAATTTTAAATGTCGAAGTCTTGTAGCGGGTAAAGAGTTACTGGCCGTATTTTGTTTGAATAAACATGGATTTTTAATCAAACCGTTAAAAGATTTAAAATAAAGAATGTGTGAATCAAATTATACTCACATTGCTCCACTGTCAGCTGCATTTGAATACTTATGGAATCAGAACATTTTCATTTTCATTAAAACTGGATACACAAGCAAACGCTTCGAGTTACTTTTCGGTCGCTTTTTTTTCACGCGGTCGTGTCATGTTTTGTGAAATTTACGCCCAGCTTAAAGCGTCCAAAATTTTAGCTTGTGCCGTCCAAAATCCTGATAAATGTCCCGGACGGGGGGCGGATCGCTGCGGGAAAAAAATCACAGTACCCCTTTTAATATTAATATTGCTTGCGAGGCAAATTGTGTTAGATTCTAACCTAATTTACGTATGAGTTTTTTGGAAGAAATATTTTGATATTGAAGACATATTACAGTTTCAAGAAACAAACAAATGATATCTCCTAATAACACCTTCTTTCTATAAAAAAATTTCAATGAGCATTATTTTTACCAGCAGTTTTTGGTAGCCATACCAAAAGTCTAAGGACTTATAACAATCGACGATACAGTAACGGCGTACATGGACAGACCACGTCACGGAGGGCCCGCACACGTCGGGTGGGGATGTAGATAAATTGATGGCCACTCCGCGCAGGTACGCGGTAAGGGGAGAGCTTGGGCGAGCTCCTTTTAAAAACGAACCCTTATTCCAATTTTTGAATTCGAATATAATTGGCTGTTCCAATATGTTGGCTTCAAAATGGTGGTGATTTTCAAAATGGCACCCGAATCAGTTTACTTTTGGACTTCTTCTGATGCCTCATTTTTTTAAACACATGCCTTCATTGTAATTTCAGATTGTTTTAAATCCAGGGTTAAATAAAAACTGCTGAGCCAATATAATTCAGTAAAATGGTAATAACTTTTCTTGTACTTACTCTTGTGAAATAGCTTGCGGTTATCATTTTTAAACCCTTTGTTGAAACCCTCTGTAATCCTTATAGAATTTACATACAAATGTAAAGTATTTTCACATTAATCTTATATGCGTTAACGAATGTAATAAAATCCTTACAGGCTGGGGTGGAATCTGAGACAATTTGCCAGTCTCGCCCCTTCGTAAGCCCACCTATGCGTCTTTCTTATTGCCGCCTAAATCTTGAATATACAACTAAGATTAATCCCGTTGAAAGAAAGGGTGATGCAACCCTTTTGAGGGATGTTTGTGTTAAAAAAACAGCTTTCAATGGATTTGCGTTGCTAAAAGAAAATTTTCTGCCACCATACTCCCGATACTATCGGCTACTAAATATATGCATAGATCAAGTAAATAATTTCGGGAAGTAAAATTTTCCAGTTGTATCGAATGCCATGGTAGCTTATCTGGATAACACAGCTGACAGTTCGAAACTCCCTGTAACGGAAACCATCTGCATCTAAGCTACATAATCACCACCAGATTAGTAAGACTCCGTCAAAAATGCTCACGACAGCACTGAACTAAACTAAAATGTCGTTTAAACCCATGTAAACGCGGTCTCCACGCGTGAAGTTTCATTTCGTGTCGGTTATTGAGTTTTAATTACTTTTTTTACTGTCGTGAGAAATACCTAGGTCGAGTTAATAACGGCTTCTAGGTGATAATTGCTCGCTTAATTACCAAACCAGATACGAGACTGTGTGTTCGTTTGTTTTGAAGGTGTTGACTTTATAAAGTGCTTCTATTCAAATGGCTGTTCATTAAGTTTGATTGATGTTTTATGGTTAGTTAATAGAGTTACCGAATAGTCGTTAAGTGCGAATGTGGATTTTTGTTTGGGGATCTGTATAATACAAATTCTACACAAAAATATTTCTTCATCATGAAATAGAAAATTGGGTCCAAAATTGTTAGTGCTCAAGTAAAGAAACATGGCGACTAATATTGATGATTGTTGTCTTCCACGAGTACGTACTTCAGCGGTCGATATTCATTATTTCCACGGTAGAATACTCGCAACCCTTATCAAGGGAAGACGCCCGTTTTTTCTCGGTTTTCCCAAATAATTTATTTAGCGGCCCGCCGTCAATTTATCTCTGTGGGAGCTAATTTCGCGTCGGCCCGGTGGCTGGATGGCGCATGCTGTAATTCAACAAATTGCGCGTCCTATTGGATTTATGGGCTCTCGCACTTGACGGAGCGCCCGGCGCCCTTCTTCCATTGTTCTTGATGCTGTGTGCATACTGGTCAACATCTGCAAATAGAATAGAAATCGTGTTAGTTGCGTTTGGGGTCGTCGTCCGTGGCGGCATCTCGAGCATTCGTTTTACTTTTGTGTCGACTTAGGTTAGTTATGTCTGGATGCGTTACGTAACGATTTGCAATAAAAACATGTGCCATCATTTGGAATTAGCATTTATTCTGAACGTGAACGCGATTTAGCGTCAAATCAGCGCGTTTTATTCCTTTGTAGGTTCTTCTATTTCTCTTTCGTATCTTTCTTTCTATTGTGCACAGTATGCTGTCCCCCTTAACTCCTCTGCAGTAGTAACACATAATCGTATCAATTATTCGGTTCGCGTCCCTCTTCTTTATTACTTTCCTTGACCGGGACGGTAGGTGAACCTTTTTATACAACTTTGACTTTTTGTGAGAATTCCCTGGAGAAACGTAGGTGTATTCTTGTTTATAGCAATAAATTACGTACGTACTGATTGCAAGGGTGTTTAATCAAAAGTTTGACCTACATTCGTTGTAAAAACCTACTTCACAAAAATTGTAATCGTGTTGTTTGTCGCCGCATAAATAAAATAAACATATACTTGAACAAGAAAACTCATTGCCAACGACTAGTTTATATCGTTTTTTTTTTTTTTTTTACAAAAACATGTATAAAAATGAAGTAATTAAATCCCCGAAAAAAATTATAAAATAAGATATTGTACAAGTGAGTGGTGAGGCGAGCTCGAACGTTTCAGTTATATGTTTCTTTCTGCTGACTGCGGATCGCCAGACAGTCCTCCCTCGCGCTGCCTCGCGAATGGGCCACATCAGCAGCACTGTAACTTTATAGAGATGATACAACTATTTCTTTTTATTTATTTAAAGCTAATTTTAAGAAGACTTACAAATTGTTTCAGCCATAGTTTGATTTCAAAATTTGGTAAAAAACAAAGATTTTTTTATATGTTAACACTTTGCGGGACACTACACGCCTCAGACGTAATAACAATAAAATTCTTTTGTGTCTCGTTCAGTGTCCTTCAATGGGATAATTTCTAACCTAGAAACTAAAGAATAAAAAATGGGTAGGTATATTACTTTAATACTTCTTAAACCACCTGCTTTTCGTTTTTACGCAACTATCGCTCTACAGAGCGAAAGCTTCGTTTGAATTTAAACTCTTCCGCGTATACTTGCCTAATTATTTTACACCCAAATGTCAGCCTTATTACAATCCTCAGTTTTGCCAAATTTAGTTACGTACCTACAACTTTATATTACACTGTAACTGAAAACGGCTCTATTTGCAGCGTAAAAATGCAGCGTATAAATAAGAACAAATCAAACAAAGTGACTAGCACAACATTATGTCGACATTTATTTAAATAACACACTTAAATGATAACTGTCGCACACGCAACCGCTCTATACATATCCACCGTCTTTGTAAATCAGCATATGCAAAGTGGTATAGCAATAAATCTAGCTGCTCTTGCTCGTTCGCGCATCATGTTACATCTTAATTTCAGAGCCGGCTCGACGGAGCCTGCCTGCCAGAGATACAGCCTTTTATCAAATACGCATTACGCTAGAAATTAACTTTAACTGAAAAAAAATTCGCCGTTCCGTGAGCGTAAGCGATAAATAATGAAAAGCTGTTAGAATGCTGAGTTTGTTTTAACATGCCCATGGGGCTCGCGCGAAATTATTTGCATTTTAAGTCCGCCCTTGTTTATGAGAACGTATTCCGATCTGATGAAATATCGTCGTGCGCTTTAGATTTTAAATTGTTACCGACTAGTGCCAAGCGCGTATAAATAGAAAATACTGCTGAAAATCGTCACATTTATCTCCTCAGCAGTATGCTGAAATTATGCTTCCAATTATCCTAAACCAACAGCGGCGATAACGAATTTTTCAAACATTGTTTAGCTAACCCCGCTTAAATTATTTATCTCGAAAACGAATAAGCTATTTGCATTTAAATTTTTTTTTTTGATTGGCGTTTTAATTAATTTCGCTTTCCTTTTGTTTCAGGTGGTCGTCGCGTGTAAACGTTGTCGATGCTTTGGTAGGTCTTAGGGCCGACTAGTATGTAAGTTAGCGCGCTCCATGTACACGCAGTTCGCGATGTATGTGTTCCGATTGTCATATTGTCGCTCGGCTCCGCACGCCTCGACGCGGTTTGACGTCGCGAGATCAAGATATCAAAATCGACTGTCGAATAAATTTTTACGCCAGCCCACACGAACGCTTAGGCAATCGACTGCCAGAGATTTATTATATTTAGTCAAAATTTCCCGTTAGTAACGCTTACCGAACACACTCCGCGTATCACTATTTCACAAATAAAAGAACCAGTCGCGATATCATCGTCGACTATAAATTATATGAAGCTCGGATGAAAAATACGCAATTCGGTCTTCGCTTATTTATCGCTTAGCTTGACTTACATACGAATACATTATGTTAATAAGGCGATGATATTAAATAGTCACATCGATTAATATTAATCGATTCGCATCGATGTGTTGCGTAACTGTGGCGGAGTGAGACGTGAGCTCGCCGTATATTCTAGATAGAACCATTAGAAAGCGCACAGTTATTGTCCAGGCGACATGGCGTTAGTTGTGAGGCTGTCGCTATCTGTCGGGGTGATCTGCTATCATGTTCCATCGGGACGGTGGCTGCTCCACGCTAGGAATAGGTCGAGTTCCCGCGTACTGTTCCGTGATATATTGTTCCGCATCTCCGTGTATAAATCTTGAACGCCTGCTGAGGTACACGGGACACGGCCGCCGCGCCGCAACTCCGAGCTTCAAATGGAATTGTGTTTTTATTTATCGTGCGAATCGTGCCCCACTATCGCTCACTTGAAATCGCACTTTATCTGCCAAAACGCGGTGTCGAACCGAGGTGGGTTTTACAGCTCTTTATAGTTACTATTTTTGTTTATATTATTGCGATGCCGTTCTAATGATTAGGAACATACAGTATGGGTTTATTTCTGATGGAGCGCTTGCCAATAGTTCGTTTCAAGATGAGTTCATTTCCTTTCAAATTGTTTGGTAGCGAGCTGAAATTGAAAAGGCACTAGGAATGTGAATACGTCCACTGCGACTACGGGAATATCATCTTTTTCATATTACTCTAGTTGGTAGGTATCATAGATTGTGATGTGGAGTTTGAAATACTCAATGTTTTGACCAGAAATAATGTTATACGAATATCGAATTTGGTTAGTATCAAATTCGTTCTCATTAATCTCATCATCCTACGTCGCAGTGCATGTGTCGAAACAAATTATTGTAATGTAAATATTAAGACTTAGTAATTATGTACTTGTAACCGAAATCTGATGTACAACGTCTGTATACGTCTTTGAAACGCATAATAGTGATACATTTACAGACTTACAATATATTTTACTGGCGCGACGCAAACGACAAATGTATACTTACCATACTTTTTATGTATATTTGTGAGATATTTGACTAAATCGATTTAAAAATTGAAGACGATGTTTCGTGCCTACCAATTTTTTCTATTAATGTATTATGTATTTAAACATTGAAGTCCACTGCGTCTCGCCAGAAATCCTATATACGTAACTACAAAAGCTTTAGAATGAAAAAAAAAATTCCATTTATTAGTCGATAGCTTAACTTATTCTTAGTAAAATAGATTACCTATAGTCACTTAAAAATGACATGAATCAAAACTAGTTGTGCCCAGTATACGAATAGCTAATTAAATTTAAGTAATAGATAATGTAATTTATTTTAAGATACAGTAGTGGTAATATTTTTGGATTCCTATAAACATATACGTAATTTTTTCTTCTGTATAACGTAGTAGATACGAATGGTCGTGCAAGATTTGATCGAGATTCTTTCGGCACATTTATTTTTAATTAACGCCCTTCGAAGTGCCAAATTCATTTTTTTATTAATCATCGATTCATCTAATTACCTCTTTATAGTTCCTTTTTAACGTAATAATGATTTTATTGTGTTAATTTAAACAACGATCGTATCTTATACCTTATCTGAAAGAATCTTGATGCAAGTTTTACTGATGAACTTTTGTTACATATTGTAAATATTAAAAATACTTATTTATAAAGCTTCTTAATGAGAGATAGATGACAAACTTGTTGTATACTATCCACGGAATTCGAAATTCGTACACTTGTTTTTAATATTTCACTGATATTTTGCGGCATTTTGAAAATGATAAGTTTACAGTTGAACGAAATCGTTAATTTATTTTAATTCGAAACGTGCTCACGAATGAAATACGTAAATTTTGTCCTTTTACGAAGCATTTGTCATACGTAAATAGGTAGGCCCAATTTTATTGTAATGTAAAATAATTATAATATAGTAATAAATGAAGAGAAATACTTAAAACTTGAGGGATTCTAGTGTAGAGAATGATTTAAATGTTTGTGTTTCATGATTGTAATTGTGTGAAAAGTTGCGTAATATTACTTATATTACCTATCATTACCTATTATTATGAAAGGAACGATATTATAATTTTTTGTACAATATCGGCTATAGTGCGAGATGGATCTGCATTAAATAAAATTCTGTTACTGTACAAGTTGCTTTTATTTTTATTCTGAGAAATAATTACCTCCTTTTATACCCTAAATGGACATTGCTTAGATCCTTTTGGACGTTAGGCCGAATTATAAGGATCACCGCTGAAAAAGGAAAAAGAAAATCTTTATTTTTCTGAAAGAAATATTTTAATACTCTCTTACACACAATACACTAACTCTCACAATTGAGTCAGCAGACATGAGTAGGTCTTAAAGTTATTTGTAATATTAAAAATGACTAGGTAAGTATGTCACAAAAATCAATCTGCCGAGCCTTATTCCCTACTATGTTGGGGTCGGCTTGCAGTCTTACCGGATGCAGCTGAATACCAGTATTTTACATGGAGCGACTGCCTATCTGACTTCTACAACCCAGTAACTGGGTAACACGATACCGATTATTACATCTTGACAACATTATTGAGGATTATTATTAGATTCATACTTTTTGCGATGGATTCCAAACTCAAGGTACGGTAGGTCCAAAATTAAGGCTTACGTCCAGTTTCGACCACTATAAGGTAACCGCAGACAGGCGCGACGTGACGCGATAGCAGAACCAGTTCTATGAAAACTTCATGGAAATTGCTCTACCAGAATCACGTCGCACCGTCGCGTCGCGTCTGTATGAGGGGAGCCTATACTTACACAAAAATCTTCCTACGTCGTTCGAACACGGTCCCTTCAAAGTCTCCGAAGCTGAATATGAATAATGTCAGTTTAAATTCCTTGCAGGTCACTAACCGAACGAGTACCATCTGGTTATTAGCCAATGAAGATAATTTATGTCACTTGATAAAACATGAGGTGCGCTATGCTCATAAATTCATAATTGTTACGTCTCTGCCTATCCTGTTAAGAGGAAGTGTTGAGAGTGAAGATTCTAAAAGTTGGTTAGATTTGGTGATATGTTGCTGATAGATTTTTGTTTTCGTTGTAAGTATACCTACTTGGTTTTCATTAGGTAGAGCGATGTCGGAAAGTATCTCTGAAGATTAAATTTTTATCTGGGCATGGTCTGGCACAATCAGCCTGTAATGTTCCTATTCCTGAGCGACAGGCCTCCTCTCTGTGAGAGGGAGTAGGCCATAATCCACACGCGGGCCCAGTGCAGGTAGATGTCACATGTCTTCGAATTTTTGGTTCTAGGACATGCCGGTTTCCTCACGAAGTTTTCCTTCACCATTTTGAGAGCAGTAGTGATAAAATAATTTACACAAAGTAAAGTACCGGTCTGTGTTCGCGAAAAACGACGATTTATTCGCCGTGTGTAGGCAGCACGGTCGTCAGTGTTGTATGGGTCACTTTGGAAGTAGGTTGATGACACAGCGGCACTATGCCACGATGCCGTCCTCCTAAGAAACCGTGCCGTGTGCAAAAGGCCCTTACTCGCCTGAAGTTCACCCTGGAACAGTCTTTTTCTCGGCCCCATATTTCCAAAATCCAGCAACAAGATCCAAAATAATAAAATTGAATGATTGCGTGGAAAAACCTAATGCATAATACACACACACAGACGAACGGTGAAAATAAAGTAGTGTTCACATTGAGAAAAGTAGCCATGGTGTCGTGCCAAACAGGAAGCGTGCTTGCGAAGCCGCCGGGATATGGGGTTCGATTCTTTTGCTACGGGATTTTAGCCTTTATTTATTTACTACATACACCTACATGTAGTAAAAACGTTGTGCACATATTTTAAGTTTCTGGGGATTATTTTAAGATGGTATATTCTTGTTGAGAGTATTTGATTTAAGTTCGAATAAATTGGTTACAAATAAGGCGTTAGAATAATGTTTACATATGTATTTTGCAATACATGGTTTATAGGATGCATTTACATAAATGTGTAGTCATCATCATTAACCTGTCTTATTACATAGATGTAATGTAAATGATGCCAACTTGGTTGTTATTCACACCTAAAGCTTATTTTCTGAAAGATATTATAACTACATATGTATGAAGTGTTCCTGTAACTATCTTGAACATTAGAAGGCCAAATCTCTTAATTAAAAACGTTCAAAATCTAGCCAATCTCATCTCAGCGATAATCAATGTCAAAAACTTGTCAGAAATGTATTATTGATTTTAGAGGTATTTTTGACAGATTGAGGCTGAGATCAGACTGAACGTTCTTACAATTACGAAAATGCAGGCCCCTCAGCTGTTTTACACCTGCTTCTAACCATACCTCATAACTTCTTCTCCCTACTTCTATTATATTCTACTTCAAAAAAGAAATCATTATAGCAATTCGTGTTTTACACAAAGAACATATTCAGAGAACCTAAAGTTCTAAATATACAAGGAGATAATGCAACTCACATAAAGCCATGTATAATTTTAGTCACCCATAAATAAACGAAACTATTTTGAAAGAAACATATCGCGTCTCACACTTAGGAAACCCCATTCCCGTTAGGGATTTCTAACATTATTTATAACTCAAGAAACTAAGCTCCATTTTTTATAAAACACCTAAATTTGGTGGTCCGTCTGCGGTACCCTATAAATCAGGGTGTATTCGGCGGATTACCGCAAGAGTAATGACTCCAGTCCACCTGCTGAGGGACTCCTATTATTTAGCTATTTGCTCAACCGTATTCTGCGTCCTCTTACGGTATTACTGGTACCTTCCGAACTAGACTGTAAGTATTTACGCCTCTTTCGGAGTCAATTATCTGTGCCTTATTAGAACTTTCGTCAGCAATCTTAGGATCGTCTTACTATGTATGAAATTAAGCTTGAATTTGTTTAATAATAGATTTATACGAAGCATATAAACGTAAATCATATTGATGTAGGATATGAGCGATAATTTATTGGACATCGCAGACACGTGGTTTGATGGATAGTTTTGAGCAACTGCAAAATTTGTGCAATGAATTCCTAAGCAGATACTTGTAATGGTCAAGCCCAAAACACTTCCTGACTTGATTCGAGAATCTAGTCACTTATTGAACAATACCTATTCAAAATGTCTGGAAAATTAAATTCGGCTCCAAACAAAGACCTCGTCGTTGCTACCTATATTTTTTCAGCACGCGCTAAACAAAGCCTGTGTTTGTTTTGTTCAGGTAGCTGTTTTAAATATCTACCAGTCAATCATCAATTTAGGCGTCATACTGAATCACAATATAATTTTAGACATAATGCATAATCAGCTTATAAGTAATGTTTCCACCGCTGGGATACAGGCTTCCTCTCTGTGAGAGGAGTGGGCCGTAATATACCACGCGGGCCCAGTGCGGGTTGCTAGATGTCACATGTCTTCGAATTCCTTCACCGTTTTGATGAAATAATTTACACAAAGTAAATTGCCTGACTGGGTTCGAACCTACGACCTTCAACTTGTAAGTCACAGCCGTTACCACTGGGCCACATGAGAGTAAAATGCTAACACCTAAAAAAATTACTTTAAAAAAAGTTCCATTACCTCCCAAAACTTCCACTTGGTCATCTTAAACAAAAAACCCCAAAAACTAAATAAACAAAGCAAAGATACAAGTAACCGAATCCCTTCAAAAATTAAGGGCGCCTTCGGATAGTGTTTTATGCAGAAATTAAGGCTCCCGTGAAAGGCTTATAATTAACGGGCTAATTAGCAACGTGAGACTACTCACTTTATTAGCTGGGTCGGCTCTTGGAGCCTGATATCGGATTTTGGTACTGGTTTAATTAGGCATTTTCTTGCTGCTTTTGTTTAGGTTATATGACCCTAGCTTGACTTGATTCTAGTCTTAAGGGAGATATATTATAGGCGAGTATGTTGTGTGTAAGAGGATATTGCATGAGGAAACTTTGTCGTGTACGGATTCGACCTCGATAAATATATAGTAGGGTTTGAGGTTTGACTAGTTCCGACTAAGGTGGCTTTTTATGTAGGTACCAACCGTTAGTACGAAGTTGTCTGTTGAGAAGATAGTTTGCAAAATATCAACGTTTGAAGGATGAAATGGTTTTTCGAAAATCCGAACTAGTTAGGTACCTACAGCTATTTTTCCCATGGAAGACAAAACGATATAACAGCAAGAATTCATAGGTCATACATATTTCTGGTTTCTGGAAGGACTTTAGATAGTTCAGGTGTTTGCTGTGGTGTGAGAAAGCTTTCAAAAATAAAATCTTTGAACACCTCGACCACCAGTCGTTGCGGGTCGTCAGGAGCCCGAAAGTTTGACAACCAGTCTTACCCGACGACACGACGTCACTTACGAGGTATTCAGCTACACCCGGTCAGACTGCAAGCCGACCCTAGGCAAATGATGAACACCTAAGCGTGTAAGTAATCGGTTTATAAAATGACCTTACAGTACTGTTAAAACAAAACAACAACGACGCAGTACAGAAAGTAGCCAAGTCCTGCACAAATCTCCACAAAGATCTCAACCCGAGTCGAATGAAGATTACGACATTATCCTTCAGCACATAACTCTTATTATTCATACATCCAGTGCATGTCATACAACAATTTGCCGCGCAAAATCTGCGCACACAGCTATCTGCGTGCGCGCCGCCATATTTCGCGGTCAGTGGACATATTGAGTTATCTTAATTAGCTGGAGGCAACCCGCCACCCGCGATCCGAGCGATACCTAGCGAGCTATGTACGCTGTTATCTAGGTGGTATCTGGTAACCTAAGTCTTGTGCGTGGGTTCCGTTTAGTTTTTATAAGTTTTTTGTAAGGTATTTGTAAAAGCCATGGTGGTTGTTTAGGGATGTTTATGAAGCCAGTTTTGAGGGACTTTATTTAAATTCTGAAACTTTAACTGGTAAGCCATATTTTAATTTAAATACCTTCTTAGGCTCAAAGCTAGGCAAGAGTTGGTGAGTTAAAATTTAAATCAAAATAAATATTTAAAACAAATCTACACTCTTTAGTAAACCGACAGTGTGATTTAAATACGTATGTACACTAAAAATATTATTATAATAATATTCAGGTACGTGTAGTAGGGACATAAATCCTTCTGTCTACAATATCAGACACGGCAACTCCTGCGCAGTTGGGGCTCGATCACGAGGAAATAAAGACAATATGGAAGAGATTATTAATATTTATATTCGGAAATATTGATGCAAAAGTGCAAAGTTTCACTTCAGGCTATAACCTCTTTTTTACAAACCTTTTGCATGAAATATCAATTAAATTATGTCTTGATAAATCGTTTGTGCATTTTGCTACTGTGAGCTTTTAATAAGTTATGTAGGAAGCGGCTTGTTTCTACCAAGGAAACCGATTTCAAATCAGATGTCTATCCTTCCATATTCGGCTCAAAAATGTTCACAAATATAGGCTTCTGTTAGAGACAGTTCCACGCATCTTGGAAGATTTTCTGTGATAACTATACTAAGTTTATCGTTTAATTAGTCAAAGAGTATTTAGATAAGGCTTTATGCACGAACAGCTTTTTTAATCAGCGCAATATTAGGTACTGAAATCAATAAAACAACAGTGATATACAGTATGTTCTTTCCAAAAACCATGTAATTTTACACGCAACACAAGTATGCAAATATTCAAACTAAATCACCAATACTGGTCAATATCATTAATGTACCAGCACCTAAGTACCTACCTACGTAGATTTAATTCCACAAAACTATTCTGTCATACCAACGCAAACAAACAATTTACTTCCACTCCACCATTAGGCAACACAATATAAATGGCCGACGACTAAAGCCTAGGCGCCATACGGCCATAGGTACCCCCGTATTTTCATAAACAGGGTTCGTTGTCGTACGAATCGTGCGCAGTCGAGATAAGATAGCCGCGCGTGCGCAGTGCCCCGCCGCGACCGCTAATTAAGTCTTTAGCTTCGATATGATTTTATGGTTTATTTGTTAATAGATTGTTACAAGTTGAACTGGATCTATGGCTCTGACGTTTTATACTGATAAATGAAGTTCTCTTGTATTATGGTGTATTGTTGAGTGTTGTCGTTTTTCAGGCTGTGTTGGCGATTAGAATTATACCAAAGGCGAATAAAAAACGTTGATTCTAATGTAATCTAACAGATGAAAACACCGCTTCAAGGGTTTTAGTTTGAAGCGGTGTTTTCATGCTTGAAATTGAAATTACCCTAGTTGGAGATCTAGTATAGGTAGATGTTAATAATAGTTTCGGGCATTTGCATTTTTTTATTTCAATAGAAAATAAACCTTATATATAATATGCCAAAATTAAGATGCACAATGCATTTGAAACCTGTCCAATAATATATTAACTACTATAACTACTAATATAAAAAAAATATATAAACGCGAAAGTTTGTATGGATGGATGGATGGATGTTGGTTACGCTTTCACGCCAAAACTACTGGACGGATTTGGATGAAATTTGGCACACAGATAGTTTATAACCAGGATTAATACATAGGATACTTTTTATCCCGATATTCCCACGGGATCGAAACTTATGCGGGTGAAACCGCGGCGCGCAGCTAGTAATATAATAATTGTAACGGCGCAAGGTTTAAAAAAACTAACCTACCGCTAATTTGAAAAGACAATATCCAGGTGAATTCTTTAACTTCACACCAGAACTGAATAGGTGTACTTTTTACATTTCAAACAATGCGTCTAACTCTTGTTTACGTTAGTGACAATAAAACTGCTTGGTCCTACGGGTATGAGGGTAGACAAAGCCGCTTGTGGCCGCCTGTCATAAATGCATGATTTACGCAATTACCTTGCAAAGACGACGATAAATTACTGTTCATTTCACTACAATAACACACAAATATAATTTTACACTTCCGAAACCTCGGCCCTACATAATTTACACCCTATTTCTGAAACCATAAAGATGAAGATTCTGAGATTGGAATTAGTTGGGTGCATAGCTAAAGTTGTTAAGATGTAAGACCTGATTATTCACAGATATTGTATCGGTATTACCACCCGCTAACTTGAGGTGACGCGAAAGAAATTCTTTATAATTTTCCATTATATTTCAAAGGTACAATAAACGTTTTAAGTATTAACGATGCATGTTAAAAATTAAAGGTAATATTGCATACAGTGCGGTTTTTTGAAACGGAAACAATAATAAATGGTCTTTTCGTGCAAATTTTAAAGGACCAATTTTTTATTTGACGTGGTCGCATTTACATGTAGGTAGGTAGACTCTAACCGGAACACCGGAGTGGTAGAATAAGACCAAAGTTTCTTACCATCATTTTTTTGACATAATCACCCTATACAATGTTCCCATTGCTGGCAACACTGACCTTCTCTTTTCGAGAGGGAGTGAGCTGTAATATAGCACGCGGGCCAAGTGCGGGTTGGTAGATGTCACATGTCTTCGAATTTTTGGTTTCTGTCTCACGATGTTTTCCTTCAACTGTTTGCTGCACCGGACGACGTCGTTACGTCGGCGACGGCTGTCGCTGAAAACCAGCGCTGGGGATCTGTCTTGCATAGGGTCGCAGCATAATGCTGAGCGATAGCCGTTTTGCGTGGATGTGACGCATGTCAACCATTTCTTATTGTTTTTTTATTTATTTGTTTTTATGTTCTTTTTTGAGTCATGTTTACCGCAAATAGACGTATTTTCTTTCTTCACCGTTTTTTCAAGCGTCTTTTCAAGCGTCTGCCTGGGTTCGAACCCACGAGCAGCTACTCGTAAGTCGGGGCCGTTAGCACTGGGCCTCCACTGCTGTTTTTTAGACAGGAGAGTCAATTTTAAATGAAAATAACACTGCAAAGAGCTTCCGGTTTCATTTTCACCCTAATTCCAAAGAAGACTTCACATTTTGTAGGTAATGCCTACCATTTTAAGTAGACTCTGGCAACTATGCCTGAAAAAACTAATAAGAAAAAAAAAATACCCAGAAGCTATTTTTAAAACCAACAAATTACATCTGACACCACAGCCACATTAAAAGTTAATCGTTAAGCGTTGCCAAATCACGTCGTGTCGGCAACACTTAAAGTTCTGGTCAACACGTAAGCGAAAACCGCTTAACAGCATGCACATACAAAATAGTTTTTAAGTTAAACATGACCTTGGGACTGCCTTGTGATTCTTCACCGTTTATCTTTTGGTGAGGACCAGTAGTAAGTAGTTCTAAATAATTTGGTGATCGAGCTGGACTCCTATCGAGAAGTCTGGCCCACATTACTAAAGAGCAGAAGCATACTTTTCTACAAATGAACTCTGATATGATATAGGTACCTAAAATAAAGCATATCTTGTCTATCTATACCGGGTGGCAGGGACATCGACGCACAACCAGTTTCCATTGATTCAGTACATGAATCTGAACCATAAAGAAAAACAAAGCTGATCAGTACATTTTGACCGCGTAGGTATTGCACTTTTCTATGGAACACCAGTTTTTGTTTTTTTTGATAACCGACGAAGTATATCTACGCTTCTAGAGTCATGTGCTGAATTCATAGTTACAGTTTGCGCGTCGATGTCCCTGCCAACATGTATATGTAGTAAAAGGAGAGGGAAGTCATTGCCCTTGGCCAATATAGGTTTTATTAGCTACCTCAAGAAGAAAACGTTTAACTTGTGCTTTACAAAAAAGCAATACCCGGAATGATGCGGCCACAAACTATGTTCCGACAATGAATGCAAATGTAAGTCCGTTTAGTGAATAGGCCTGTTAAACTCGGAAAACCGCAGCCTAAACATGCCCAAACATGTGTTTATCGATCCCAAAACACAGTACGATCCATCAACATCCAGTACCACCGTAATAATTATTCCTCAAACGGAAAAATCAACATGACAAGCAGACTTATCTGCTTAGCAAGTACAAAGCTCAAACCTTCCTAATGTGTTGTCAATCATTCTCCTGGTAACCGTCCATGGATGGAATAACAACACGTTTTTTGTACGGACACTTGCCGTTGAATATCAATTTGTCGATGTGTCATGTCCTCATCATGTGCTAGATGGAATTCCTTAATAATAGTGCGATAAACTCGCGTATGAACAGGAGTGCGGCGGGTTATGAGAGATTTGAGGTGAATGTCTTGGTGATGGAAAATCTTGTTGGGGTATTTGTTTGGGGTTTGTGGTGTCGAAAAGTGGTGCGGCAGGATGAAACATTTGCTGAGATGTAAATGTATTTGTAAAAATTGGGGTGTAACGTTTTACGGGGAGTTTGTTGCGCCACTTCTTCCCAGCTACCGCACTAGGAAGTTTTGGGGGACTGTCTAATATAATTGTGACGTTCGAAAAGTGCTGATTCTCAGCCTAATTTTAATAAATGACTTTTGACTTTGAAAGGAATTCTTGTTAAATCCTTTCCGGACTTTCTGAATAAACCATGAACTCATAATTTAGTTAGTTTTTAGTTTATTTGTTTAGAAAAAACGTTTTTCCTTGAGTACTACTCATTGATACAACTCCAGTTGTTTGGCCTATAAATCACATCAAAAGGTGCGCGAAGACAATTCAATCAAACGCCGGTAGGTTTCAAAAGTGATGTAAGGCAAAACAACTAGCAATTTATTATCAAAACAACAGCCGATCGGCTAATTCACACCACAAATCACCGCACAAAATGCAAACCTTGTTGACTATTACGCGCATAATTTGTCAAATAACTATTTATTGACTCATAACCTTACTATAGTTACTGCTTATCCACCAATCAGAGATGGTTATCAAACGCCAACACTTCCCTAGTCTGCGGTAGGTATAGTATGTTAGATTTAGATTTCCGATTGATATTGATAGGCGATCGGTCACGTCTCTGGCGGTTTGCTTCACGACTGCTAATTAACAGGATTTTACTCAAGCGCCTTCGGTGACGTCAGGCTATTGTACGCTGTCACGCTTAAAATAAACTGCGCGTTTTGGATCATCATGTGCTGTTTATATTGATATCCGGTTATGCAATAAATAAAGTGGGAATTATTTGAAAATCGATAGCTTTGAGGTACAGAGGGTATCTAGTGCATTTACACACTGTTTTCGGGAAACTTTTTACCTTGCTGTGTTTCTGGAAAAGCCCTATGGTATTGGTATACTCATAGATATTTAGATTTGTTGGCCATTTCAAATTTGGTTAAGTACCTGGTACTTCTTGACAGGCCTTCACCGACCTCCCATAACTGTACCTGCAATGTAATTGAAAAAAAACGGGTTGCACTCACACACTTGAATATGAACGTTGTGCATTTTTGATATTTTGGAATTCTACTCTCCCTCCGTCTAACGAATTTTCGATCCAGTGACGTGTCCTGACGCGAGTTTAACATTTTTTACCCATCACAAAAAAGTGCACAACGCCGTTAAAGAAGTTTTCACTTCAAAAATTGTAAAAGCCAATTATTTTTAAAAGTGTAACCGTGGAGTTTCTTGTCGGCTCTTTTTCAGAGGAAACGACCAATTGGAACTGTCCACCTGGTTATGTGAAATAAAATATTTTGAATTTGAATATTTAAATGCAATAGGTTCAAATCGCTCCCTTTTTCTAACTCTTTTTCGTACCCTTATTCCAAGTTACTCTCTTTTAAGAAACGATGGATGGACTGTGAGAATGCTTGGAACGGGGACGACTCCCAAGATGATGACTAATAGAGAAGTATGGAAGAAAAAGACATGATTACTCTCAAATGTCAAATGTGTTGGTGATGTTTTTTTCTTAAATTCTTAAATAAGATATCGGTAGATGCAAGAAGATGATGTATCTAGTAAATAAATTACCTATACTGAAGGTTAGTAAGAAATCATTTTTTAAATATTGCCATATCAATTACACACTAAGCAAAACACAGTAATTTACAGCAGTGTGGTCTTGGACATTAACACTGTCAGGTATAAATAGTCAATATCCTTAATAAGGCATTATCCTTTCTAGAATGTCTTAGTCACCTTTTATGACAGTTGCAGGAAGGAATGTGGCAGTCTGTACTAATGTTAGAATTGTATATATTTCTTCATTCATCGCTTGGAATAATAGATGATAGGTAGTAGAGTAGGTGAGCAAGTATTTTTAAGCAAAATCGATTTGAAAGAAGAAGTTGAATTTAGGAAAGGTTGCGGTTTTGACACCATGGCAGTTTATTTTATGCAGCCTGTCAACAGAAATAAGGGAAAAAGCAGGTGATGCTGTAAACTGCACGAATGCAATCGTAGACCAATTACTTTTAGTCGCGATCTAATAAAGCATGTCCGTATGTCAAGATTTTAAGCGACCGGAATCTGTTTTCAGGGTTCCATATGGCGGGTTTTTTTGTTACGGAAATACAAACCTTACTTAATAACCCAGCACCCCACAATAAAATAACTGCTGGATTTATTTTGTATTTAATCATCACCTAATTTTAAAGTCTACACCACCATCCAATTACTCAGAACTAAACAATGGCTTTACCGTAGAATTCTTCCTCTTTATCTAGGTAACACAAAGCTAAGTGCCCCAAGATGCACATCTTGTTAACATCAGTAGGTCGTATTTACACAACATTCACTTATGCTAACACAGTGTTCTTACCTGTTACTAAGCGCTTTACTAATTATTCTGACGCATACAAGGAATGTTAGAGCTTTCCCTGCTTATCTACATAAGACCTACTTAGTAATTCTGCGAAATAAAAAGCGCCTATTCTCGGAGTGTAGGGAAAACATCGTGAGTAGACATATCCTAGAAACGAAAATTCCAAGACATTTGACATCTACCATACTGCACTTGACCCGCGTGTTGGATTATAGCCCACTCCCACTCGGAGGCCTGTGTCCCAGTAGTGGGAACATTTTAGGCTGAATATGTAAGTCCATACCATGCCCGGACGAAACTTAAACCTATGGACATATTTTCCGACAGCGCTCTACCTAATTAAAAATATACAGGTACTTACAATACATAATAAATACAAGACTGATTATCCCATGTATGTGTCGTCAACACAAGAATGAAGACCGGAACACCTGAATGAGACTCGCACAGACCAGGGAAACATGACACAAAAGGGAGGACGCCTATACAGCTATAGCTATAGCAGTAGGTGAATCAAGGCTGCCAATGATGATGCTGATAATGTGTCAACAAACAAAATAAAGGATTAAAATAAAATACGCTTGTCTATATTGTCCCACTGCTGGGCAAAGGCTTCTCCCATATTCTTCCACCTTTCCTTGTGCTGTGCATACTCCATCTAATCGGTTAGGAACGAGTCTAAATCGTCACGCCAGCGTTTCTTAGGTTGTCAGCGTCTTAAAACCACCTGAAATTAATATCAAAGGTAATCACTAATCTGCCAGGGCTGCGGGTTGTTCGAAAGAGATACCGTGGCCCCTGGCACCGGCAACTGAAGGAACACGGGTGGGTTTTAGTCAGAAAAAGAGCGGGAGAGGTCATTTGATGATTTTCCACCCAAAAAAAAAAAGGTAATCACTAATGTTTTTATCAAGCTTAATGTTCTAAATACTAACTTAGCACACGAATTCAACCTACAGTAGACTGTAGGTTGAATTGTGCGAATTAGTCAATATGCGTCGTAACGTCTACATTATGTGAATATTGCACACATAATGATAGCTCTACTCATTTAGCACCTATGAATAGGTACTATCGCCAAAACTTATATCTGACCATTTTGAAAACAAAATCCCGTGCACATGATGACCACAGCTACGTCCGTAAGTAAAACAAAAAAGGATAATTTTTAGGTCGTCTAACAATATGCGCTGCAAGCAGGAATAGTTCTTACGGTGGTCAGATATAGATATACCTATATACTAGGCGATAGTACGAGGTTGTGGGTTCAAATCCGGCAAGTACCAATCTGACTTTTTCAATTAATATGTAGGTACTTTCTGAATTTATCTTGGACATAACTGACGTCGGTGAAGGAAAATATTGTCTGAAATCGCTAACCCGTCTTGGGCAAGCGTGGTGATCAATGCTTGTGTCTTCTCTGTATGAGAAGTGGCCTTTGCCCTGCAGTGGGACAATAATAACATAATCAGCCTATATTCGCACTACTGGGACACAGGCCTCCTCTCGGTGAGAAGGAGTGGGCCGTAATCCACCACGCGGGCCCAGTGCGGGCTGGTAGACGTCACGAATCTTCGAATTTTTGGTTCTAGATCATGCCGGTTTCCTCACGATATTTTCTTTCACCGTTTTTGAGGGCAGTGGTGATGAAATAATTTACACATAGCCTGCGCCTGTCTACGTGCGAACCTTCGACCTTACAACTCGTAAGTCGTGGACAGTAATAGGTTATCATTATATTATTAAGTAGGTACTTCCTCACCTCAACCACACAAATCCGCGCCACACCCAATAACTCAAAACATAGTGTATAATTGAAATTTGAAAATACCAGAACTACTCAATAACAATACCCAAATATGGCATTACGGTCGGGACCGCCGCATAAGCCTTAATTAAATAAAATTGAAATGAAAACGCCAAATGGATTTTGCGTGCTCCCATTAATGGTGCGTTCCGTATTATTTTCGAACATTTATTATTGTGTTGTAATGCGCATGAGTATGATCGTTATTCATGTCTCGCTTATTAAGCTGCTTCAAAAACAACATGTTTTCATTAACGACTGTGTGCAACGCTAATATTGTTTGGTACTGTTTTAGTTTATGATTAAAATCTGTTGTTTAATGGAATTGTGTTGTGGGTATCCATTTGCTGTTTAATGTTATTATTTTAATGTATTACGTGGTGGAGTGTATTGATGGGTAGGTACTTAATTGAAAGGAGCAGTGATTTTTTCAGGGAGTAATAGTTTGACATTTGGTGCTGTCCAAAAAACAAATAGGTACAATGTTTTGCACCTTTCGGTTGTTCCTCGTGACTTTAATATTGCTGAAGAGATTGGCTATCAAATCAAAACCTTAAAGTTACTGTTAACCTGGGTCATCCTACTGCTGGGAAATGGCCTCTCCCCATGACTTCCAGCTCTTTCGATCCAGGGCTTAATTGGACCACTGGTCGTTTGTTTCTCCAGCTCGGCTTGCCATCTTCTACGGCATCTGCCGCGACGCCTTCTGGCTTAAAGTAGTACCTATATTGAAATTCACAACGTCTGCTAAGATGCTTCAAAACTCATCACTGATTCTGTTGGACTAAGTAGATGAGCCAGCAAAAATACGCGTAAGTTTCCATTTCAGGTTACTAAGGAATAGACTGTGCAGTTGTAAGGACCAAATCCATACAAATTAATTTCACATCTAACCAGAAAATGTTTCAAGAAAATTTCTCTACATGCAACTTTCAACACTCAACTATTCGTCGTGAATATTTGACAAGCTACACATGTTTGTAAACAAAAATACTTAAATAACAGTGAAATTTAACTATCCTTGGGCACCGTTCGTGTTTATCATTCTAAATGACGTAGGAAAACCACGGGACGCGACTGCCTAGTCACGGACCGTATGAAGACTAAAAATAAGTTAATGTGCAGAATTGTTAATGTGACCGGTATATTTAAATTCACCTCAACGGTTCGCCCAGTTGCAGCGGACGGGGTAAACCGACAGGTTGACATGAGTTTTCTCTGTTGCAATGTCTCATCATGTAGATATTAGGATTAATGTTATTTGTTAGGTGTTTCTCTATATTATTTTGCTACTGAGCCATTCAATAATCGCTAAGAAGTGAAAATGTTTGTCGAGTACTGCCTGCGATTTTTTTAGTGTCTGCTAAACAAAAGGCCAATTCCCGTAATTAAAAACGTTCAAAATCTAGTCGCTATCTCATATCAGCGACAATCAATGTCAAAAACTTGTCAAAATGTAGGGAAATTAGAGGTATTTTTGGCAGATTGAGATTAAGATCAGACATTCTTAAAATTACGAGATTTTCCCCTCAGTTATTGTAGACGTTATGTAGGTGGTGGGTATCTGCACTTTTCTTGAAGGATCAAGAATGAAATCACTTAGCCGTAATATTCAAGTGACAATGCACATTTTTATTTGATGACCAAAGAGAACAATGTGCGATTTAAAAAAAAGAAGAAAATACCTAACTGTGTTTTGTTTTTCTCAGTCATTATTTAATTGTAGCAAAAATACCCAATGCTGCCAGAGCAAAAACATAATTTTAAAACGAACATAAAAATAAATGTTTTCTTTTCTCTTATTTATATGATAAAAAACACAACAGTCACACAAAGATCTATTTATTACATTTTAAGTTGTTTACCGGCCGCTGTTTGCTAGACAATGTCCCCGAAACATTTGTTAGGGAGAGCCGTGTAATTTTTTACGCGAAAAACACAGCAATGCGGTACGTTTTACAAAAAAAAAAAGAGATGAGAATAAACAGACGAGGAATGGCGCGAGAGAGCGCTCGAATTTTGAATACAAATGTAAATTAGTATCTCCACTAATTACCTTGGTAGACACGTTCAGGGCTATGCGTCTTGCCGGCTTACTGGGGACGTTGATTTTTTTTTCTGTAGCAAAATCTTCGGCCATTTTTCACGTTAGTATCAAAGCGTAATTTAGCGCAGTGTGTGGAAATCGAGGGTAATTAACGAATTAGTTATAGCTATTTTCACGGGTCTTAGTAGCAATTCGGGTACAAGATTTGTTGGAGTACAGGAAGTCAACGGTTTTACATTAGTATTTAGATGTTTCTTTTGACCATGCTTACAAGGATCTATTTATTTCAAGATGTTTTTAATTATATGATTCTTATGGTTTATGTGTGCAGCTGTTTGTAATTGTTAACATGGTTGAATTTTGTCAGACCTAGTAACATTTCTTCCACATAGTTGACAAACTCTTCACAATTTTCTGGCTGGTGCTTAAATCAAAATACCAATCAAGACATTACACTTTTTGTTTTTATCTGATGTAGGTAAGTATCTGAAGGCCAATTCTCGTAATTTAAAACGTTCAAATCTACTCGCAGTCTCATCTCGGCGACAAACAAATGTCAAAAACTTGTCAAAATATAGGGAAATTAGAGGTATTTTTGACAGAATGAGACTGAGATCAGACTGTGAACGTGCTTAAAATTACGAGAATTGCCCCTCAGGTGTATTGTGTGTCTCTAAGTCTGTGCTAAATAAATGTATTTTCTTTCTTTCCTTTCAAAATAGCCTGAAATGTGATTACACTCATTAATAAGTATGATAGACATCTCTCTGTAATCTAATCTTACGTTCTTATTTCATTATCACCATTCCCCTGCCTTTATTCCAATTTATTCGTGGTCAGCGTAACGTGTCTCTTTCTTCCATACTTCTCTATTAGTCGTCATCTCGGTAGTCAGTCCCTTTCTAACCAATAATATATAAATACATTCGTTTTTTATTAAAATTATTTTTGAAGTGAAAACTTCTTTAGCGGCGTTGTGCAATTTTTTGTGATGGGTAAAAAATGTCAAACTCGCGTCAGGACACGTGACCTGATCGAAAGCTCGTAAGACGGAGGGAGAGTTTTTTGTGATGGGTAAAAAATGTTAACCTCGCATCAGGACACGTGACCTGATCGAAAATTCGTAAGACGGAACTCGCGTCAGGACACGTGACCTGATCGAAAATTCGTAAGACGGAGGGAGAGTAGACTGCATTCCAAAATATCAAAATTGTACAACGTTATTTATTTTTATTAGGAGGAGTACCTACCGTACTCTTTTATATCACGTTGGTTTATATTGGTTGGAATGTATTTATTAAAATTAATTTTATTTTTAGTAGTAGGATAAAAAGGAGTACCTACCGTACTAATTTTTATTCACGTTGGTATAAAAAATAGCGAGCTCATAATCAACACGTAATCAAGTCATAAAAAATGTCCAGCAGCACAACTTGGTATTCCACCGGCGCCCAGCCCTCAAGTGACGCTCTTCACATTTAACGCATTATTTATCATCGTCTCTGCCACCCTTTTCATCGCCGCTTCTTCGCTGGACGCTGATGTTCATATTTTTTAATTACGTTTACCACTCACGATGTAGGGTAAAATAATTTCATCGTGCTTAAAATAAGGAGGACAGACTCCATTTTTTAATTATGAATTTGAAGTTGAATTTGTCAAAATATGCTTTTACATTTCTTAAGGCGAACTTCATGCAGCCCGTTACAAGTTTAGACAAACCAGCTGTTGAGGTCAACTATTTAGTATATTTCGCATCATTTTTATTTATTTGTTTTATTATTTATGTACACCCAGTAAAATAAATACAAATATGATATATAAGTATTGAGTACAAAGATACTGCTTATTTCTTAAGAAATGTCTTCTAGCAGACCTGCGAAAGGAGAAAGGAAATACATATCTAAGTAGACAATAGTGTATGAGAACAAGAAGAGAAGAATACTACTTCCTTATCATCGGCTAATTTGTTTTCATCAAACCTTTAGGTACTTATTTGAAACCACAGGCATACAGAACTGCTGCCCACAGCTTAGATATTTTCCAGGGTCACGAAAATAAGTCATACATAAACCCATTTTAGAAAGAAAATTTCTAAAATCACCCAGAGTGAAAAGCCTATGCGACATAATTTTCCATAAAGAAAACCGTGTAGGGTACCGTGTAAAACAAAAATCGTACCGTATAAATGTCACAAACGCACAACGGCCGTCCCTCGTCCGTCGGAACTTTATAAAAACGTTACCATCTTTTATTTTTCACGTTCTCAATTTGCATGTCCCGCTTCAGAGATGATACTCTATAAAATTATGCTCTAAAAGTTATTTATTGTGTCTGCGCATAAGTTAATGAACGAGCTTTAATTAAGTGAATTCATATTTATTTTATTCGAGTAAGTGTTAATGAGGTAGCCGTTTACTATATAGCATTAAGGAAATACATATTCATGTGTGTGCATGTGGGTTAACCTCATTTAATTTTTAATTTTAAACCTGTTAGGTACTTGGCTATTGTATTGGTAGCATGGTCCATCCATTAGCAGCCATTAATTATTTATATTAGTCTTTACATACCAAGACCCCTCCGTGCCCCGGAAAGCAAGTTAAGTTGTTGGTCCCCGCTGTCGTTCGTAGATCTTTGACAGTCGTTACGGGTCGTAAGAAGCCCGAAAGTCTAACAACCACTCTTACCAAGGGGTATCGTATAACCCAGTAACTTAGTTGTGGAGGTCAGATAGGCAGTCGCTTCATGTAAAATACTGGAATTCAGCTGCATCCGGTTAGACTGGAAGTAGACCCTAACATAGTTGGGAAAAGGGTAGGTACGCAAATGATGATGATTCTTTTTGGTCCTAGAGTAAATGTGAGGTTAATTAATAATGCACCTTAATAAAACAAAAACCGTTTTTATTTATACCTTAGTCCCGTAGTTTTACAATAGATCTAAGGAGAATTGAAATCTTTTTGATGCAATACATAAATAGCTCTTCAATTGTCTACTTCATAAAGCAGTTATTTTCATTTTGATTGTTTTTTTTTTCGATTGTGTTGTAATGCTCCTTTAATTGGATATCTATGATTCACTCACATCGAACTTCCTTAACAATAATTAGTTTCACTTACAAAGTCCCACTTGTATAACAAAACACTAAATATATTTAGCGCTAAATTTATTAAAATCATCATTCTGTCTCTGTCATCTTCAAAGGATCGACAGAAACAGAACGATGTTTTAAATTCGTTTAGTGCTAAACGTATTTAGTGATTTGTGCTGAAGTGGGCCTAAGTCATCATAATAATCTGCCTAGCCTTTTCCCAACTATGTTAGGGTCCGCTTCTGGTCTAACCGGATGCAGCTGAATACCAGTATTGTACATGGAGCGACTGCGTATCTGAAGTGGGCCTAAGTACCTATTAGTTAAAAAATTAGTACTATAAAATAGAGCCTGCTTGCATAAATACCTACTCCAAGCATGAAAAAATACTTCAAAATTAAATTAAAACGGAATTGAAATCAAAACTGACACATTCTTCCAAGCATTTAATCATAGTTACAAACCTTTTGTTCTCTTTGTCCCGAACAAGAGATACAATTACAATTTTACAAACGCGTACCCGGGATGACGTCATAAATTTCGGGGTGAAATTTAAAATTTATTTAGAAGCAAATGCGGAGTTAATTTTTTAGTGAATCACCGGTGGCCCATTTCGGTGATTAACTTTTTTGGAACAGCTGATACGTTTTACAGTTTAATGGAAAATTTAATTTCTACTTATCGTTCGGGGACTTGAGTTTAATAGCTAGAGAGATGGCTAAAGTTACCTACGTATAGCCTACATGTTTGATATGCTATCATATGCTTGGTTCTACGGGAAACCAGGATCAGTTACCAATGTTACGATACACTTTTTTAAATTTTCAGTGGGTAAGGAACGGTTTATGTGGTTTAAAAAAAATAATGATGCTTCTGCCTACCTTCTGTAATACTTGTCATTTTTTTCAGCCTACATGTCGTAATTTTCGCAAATATTACTTACATACATAAACTCACGGTTTCTTCCCATGAGGGTAGGCCACGCCACCTGCTACCATACTTACATACTTCCTTTGCTTCATTCACACATCTAGAGGGGTATTTTTGTAATTTTAAGAACATTCACAGTCTGATTTCAGTCTCAATCAGTCAAAAATACCCCCAATTTCCCTACATTTTTGACAGGTTTTTGACATTGATTGTCGCTGAGATGAGATTGCCACTAAATTTTGAACCTTTTTAATTACGGGAATTGGCCTTCTGGTCATACTTGCACGCCGGTTGCGAGTACCACGCACCTGACCTTTCTGAAGAACATCACCAACAAGGTCACACGTGACGTCACCTCTCGGCGTTTCCATTCACATCTGCCTTGTAAATACCTTTTGTTATAATTACTATATACAACTATTGTATTGTATTGGACTTGTGATTAATTAAATACAGCCGCACAGGTCGATCGATCAGGTTAAGCTACGCTTGCTGCGGTTGGTCCGTGGATGAGTGACCATCGTAACAAATCAAGACCCCTTCGTGCGTAGGAAAGTAACTATGTTAAGCTGTTGTTCTTGGCTGTCATTCGTGGATCTTAGACAGTCGTTACGGATCGTCAGAAGCCCGAAAGTCTGACAACCAGTCTTACTAAGGGGTATCGTATTACCCAGTAACTGGGTTGTAGAGGTCAGATAGGCAGTCGCTCCATGTAAAATACTGGTATTCCGCTGCATCCGCTTTGACTTGAAGCCGACCCCAACATAGTTGGAAAAAGGTTCGGCAGATGATGGATACGATTGTAATCAAACTTCATTCATTAACAAGTGCAATCAACCTGTTACCTACTTACCTACCTACTGAGTTTCAGGACTGTAATATAACGCTTGCTTTAACCTCATTTAGTTTTAAATTAAATTTTGTTTAAAACTTTCCACTACAATCCAATTGAAAGTAAACCACACTAATTGCAATAAACACTCCACCAACTTAAACCCAAGTCACGTGTCACTTACGACAGCTTTACAACTCATCTATTTTTAGAGGCGCCTCAAAAAACTACCGCACAGGCGCACACGGATATTTAAATACCTTCACTTAACATTCCTCTTAGACCCTGGAGCTGACTTGAACACTGATTGTCTTACAAAAACCACAAATTTTACAGAATTTCTACTTGTATTAGAATTAGTAAGACGGGCTGATGTCCGCATCTCCACGGCAAAACGTTTTTTGTACGGAAGTTTCTACAAACGTAGGATTTGAATAAGGCAATGCATCTAAATAAGGCTTATGACCTACTTACATTATTATTTGAGTTGAGTCTGTGATTTGGTTGCTTCGATAGCAACATAATGTCATTTAAAAATCAACACAGCATAGGGTTTGAATAAGGAAATGCGTCTAAATAAGGATTTTGACACACATGCAACATATTTTACGTAATGGTAGTGATCAGAAGGCCAATTCTCGTAATTTAAAACAGTCAAAATCTAGTCGCAGTCTAATTTCGGCGACAAACAAATGTCAAAAACTTGTCAAAATGTATGGTAATTAGAGGTATTTTTGACAGATTGAGACTAAGATCAGACTGTGAACGTTCGTAAAATTACGAGAATTGCCCCATTTTTTTTTTTTTCTGGGTGGGAAATCATCAAATGACTCCTCCCGCTCTGGGCGGAGCAGAAGGGAGTGTCAGACTTTTACTGACTAAAACCCACACGTGTTCCTTCAGTTGCCTGTGCCAGGGGCCACGGTATCTCTTTCGAACAACCCGCAGCCCCGGCGGCATCGGTCCTGGCGGACCCCGTCAGTTCGTGCTGACAGCTCTTTGAGGCGCGCGTGGAACACAACGCGCCGTCGACCCGTGCCTGGTCCTTACCGGGCGGCGAGCTGCCCATAGCTCGCCGCCCGCAAGCCCGCGCCTACGGTGGCCGGGAGTCGGCTGTTGACTCCCGTCCAGGGCGTCTCCTGCGGCGGCTAGGCGCGCGAGGGTGCAGCGATTGCCTCTCCCTCACGCGCTCCGCCTCCTCCTTCGCGAGCATTACTGCTTCGCAGAAGAGCCCGAGAATTACCCCTCAGGTTGCTTAGATAGTAACATAATGTCAAGGAAATGCGTCTAAATAAAGATTTTGACCCACATGCAACATATTTTACGTAATGGTAGTGATCTGGGAGATGGTAACTACCGGTATAACGTATGATCACTTTGTAGTCTTGATAAAAGGCATAGATGCTGCATACAGTTGAAATTATATTACACAGTACGCACATTACTCAGCAGTGGGACATCATCATCGTCATCCTATTATAGTAGTCCACTGCTGGACATAATAATAATAATCATTTATTTCAGATTCAGACATCCACCAATCCCAAAATTTTGTTGAATGGCGTGTGGAAGAGGTCTATTCCCACACGCCATTCAACAAAATTTTCGGCAACTCTCATCCAGCATCCAGCTGCTACCAGTCATCCTGCGAAGATCGTCGCTCCACCTAGCCTGAGGGTGCCCTACCTTAGGTTTACCGATTTGCGGTCTCCACTCAAGAACACGTCTACCCCAGTAGTGGGACACAAGACACAATATAGGAAAAAAAAAAAAAAACGCACATTGAAATACGTAGGCGTAGTGTGCATTGGCGATGATTTGGAGGTTTCAGCTAGTCGTAAACACTTCTAATTAGGTTTCCTCTATGATTGACATCATATGAAAAAACATAAAGGAAGAACGAACCCAGTAACCATAACCCCAGCCTAGACTCCAACATAGCTTAACAGTTGTACTTCCAACCACATGACTAATGATGATGAACTCAAAACACCTGGCCAACAATTGATGGTCTACATCACCTAATTACTATTCGTCAATAACTTTTAACTTAGTTGTTTATATGCAACATAATGGACGCAAGAAGTCATCCATTTACCATAGGATGGGCTTATTTTCTATAGCTCATAAATTAGCAAGCATGGCGTCGTGCATTTGGAAATGTTTTGCAAAAGAAATTTTGCCGACGGGAACGGGTGTTAAATGAAGTTTTTCTTTTATTTATTTTATACGATGACCATTGAATGTCTTTCTCTATTAAAGTGAATGGGAAGGAAGTGCCCTAGGTACTTATGGTAGGTACTAAAGATGATAAATGATGATAGGTAAATAATGTTTATAATTTTGTAAGTAAGTTTATGCAAACACTTTTACACGTCAATAATTTTTTTAAACTAAAATGTTGCAAGAAGACGCAGATGTTTGAAAGCTTCAGCTCTGTTCTTCGTCTGACTTTCACTAACTAGGACCAATTAGTGTTATAATACTAATTGGTCCTTCTATACAAGATATAAAATATTTTGCATAGCTTAAGCAAACTATTAAAGCTATCAAGAAAATCCTCCCAAATGTTCTTTAATTCAAGAATTTTTTTAATTGATTCTAAATATGTATCACTTTAGATCTGCACTTACACCAGATGTCAAAGGTCGGCATTATTTACCATCAGGTGAAACAACTAGGCCATTAGCAACAATTTTCCATAAAAATAATCGTCGTCGAGTTGGCCCGGGCGCAATGCACAATAAATTATTATGCTGGTACTAAGAATCTTAATAAAGCTCTCCAGCTATTTGTAATAAATGACGAAACAAAAATAAGGACTGGAATACTTAATGCCCGCTAAAGGGGTCCCAATAATGTGTTGGCTATGTCAGTCGAAGGCAATTCTGAGCTACATACGGATTTTACTTTAGAAATATTGCGTAGCGCTTCTGTTAAATATTGGCAATTACATTTTAGCGATACGCGAAAATCCTAGCGTTGTAATTTATTCTCCCAAATGCTTATAAATTTCTGGATTACTTACGAAGGTTTCGTTGTAGGTAACTAGAAGGTTTTTTGTTTAACCCTGGTAAAAATGTAAAAGATGAGAACAGTGTGTATTTTTGTACGTAGTGATAAAGTTGAAAAGATGACGTGTTACTTGGTGTTACTGGGACCCCATCTCTTTCCCAGTAGCGGCATCTTTTTGTTACTGAACCTGATAAAATCAAATTGCGAAAATCAGGTTTTCTTTTAACCACAATCATTCCGTGTGTGATAAAGAGGTCATCGTGTCACAGGTGACACTAATCTTAATACAACGAAGAGTAGGTCCAGGATCAACTTAACTTATTTACACGTTTCAGGTTACTTCGTTTTGAAAAGAAAAAAGATTTATTTAACACAGACTAAAAGGCACACAGCACAACATATTATACTACAAGTAAAAAAAGAACATAAATAAAAAGTGTCAAGTGCGTTTTCTTGCAGTTTCCCTTAAATCACTTTTGCCATGAACGATAAAAGTTTTTCGTCAACGCCGGCTGCCGCTGAAAACCAGCGCTGGGGCTCTGTCTCGTATAGGGTCTTAGCATTATGCTGAGCGATGGCCGTTTTGCGTGAATGTGACTCATGTTTACCCCCAACTTGTTTTTTTTTTGTGTGTTTATGTCCTTTTTTCATGCGTCATGTTTGCTGCAAATAAATGCATTTTCTTTCTTTCTTTCATTTTTATTTATGTAAATTGGTTCAATATCATGCTTAAAAGCTATGCTTACCTATTTAATTGGTGTAATGTATAAATGGCTTGATCTGCAATTGAAACCACTGAAGTAAATATCGATAAGTTGTTAGAGATGTCCGTCACTTTTAATCCCAAGATTATAGTCTGAACTTTAAAAGAGACTGTGACCTCTGAGTTTGTTTCAGCCTTTCTACTCAGAGTAGTCAAATAGGAAACGCCGACCTCATCTAGTTTTGAAAATATGATTGACGTGTAAAAGTGTTTGCACAAACCTACTTACTTAGAAATAAAGTCTAATTATATCTTTTAAGTTTTAGGTTATTTATCCTAGTAAGCACCTTAAATTTTCGAAAAAACCTTAGCTTACGAGTTTCCAAATTCTCTTACGTATGTTAAGCTGCACCACCAAACACCAAACTAAGACGATTCCCAGTAATAGCAATGGTGTTGGGACCGCAGGATAGGTGGTCAGGGTAAGACATTAAAGTGCAGTAAAGAAACCACCTCGTCTCGAAACTAAGTGCTAGACTTATTTGCCAAGTTACCGAAATACTGCGGTCGGGAGGACCAAGTATTGTGGGTAATTGTTTAATGATGTGCTTAGGCATATGTTTGGTTGTGGGTGTTGGGACAAATAAAAGTTTTGTGCATTTATTGATTGTAGATGCAGTAGAGCGAGTAAGATAATGATTAAATTTACATAATATAGCTATGTCTTAAATTATAATAAGTAAATGTTTATAAAAAAGAAGAGAAAAGAATCACACGACATCAAAAAATTCTTCCGCATCGCTGACAGCAGAAAAAGTGGTCAAACATTGCCGCGTTGTATGGCATTGCTAATTCTCCATACCACGAAGTGTATATGTCTTACTATCAAAGTTTTTTTTATTTTAAAATAGGATTTTTATAGTTATTTTAGAGATGGGCATAAAAAAGATAATTCAGACAGTGATTTGGTACGGTCAGCGATATGTGACGACATCGAATTAAAAAAAAAATGTTTAAAAAAAGTAGCCATCTCTCTCTCTACTTAACTAACCTTCAGTTAACTAGAGAGAGATGGTTACTTATTTGAAACATTTTTTTACAGAGTTTTGTTTTAAACAGTTTCCGCCCAACATATCAGAACCAATTCTCTATCCATTTCCATTCCAAACAAATAATTATACCAAAAACAAAGGAAGACCCACACTTATCAAGCTATAGATTCACGGATATTTATTCGAAACACAGTTGAAGCAAATATAATTCGCGTTAAACCCCCATAAAAATCCGTCGCCGGGGCCACAGGATGAATAGACCAGGCTACATTCAGCGAGCTCATGAAAAGAGCGACCAAAAACGAATATATTCCCGGAGAGAAACGGCTGAAATACGTCGACCGGTCGCCACTCGTGCGCCGTACATATCTACTGGATGCGGTAAGGGTGGAGTTGGGTTATGTAACGAAGCGTAGTTAGGGTGTTGAAAATTAAAATTATGATATTTATTTTTGAACCCAAATAAAAAGGTGTGGACTATGTTTAAAAACTGAGGGAGTTGTGTAGAATGACGCAATTATGAAGGTGTTGAAACTTATTAGTAATTTTCACGAAAAATTCAAGTTTTAAAAACTATTCCATTGTATTTATATTATTTTATAATCACTAGTTTTATTTTTTTATAATTGAAAGTATTGTCTTTACGAAATTATTTACTCACTGCCTACCAATTTCTTCTGCTACCTTTTTACATTTCAGACCAAAGTTATTGGTACTGCTTCTGAAAGTAGCACATCTAGTAAACTTACGTATCATCATGCTGGCTAAGCTTCATAGCAGCGAAAATACCTCGACGGGAAAATAAAAATATAGCCAGAATATAGAACGTAAACATGTTTACCGAATCCACGGTCCGATTAAAAACTGACGATTAGGTAAACATTCATTATTCATTGAAATAACTACTACATACATCTTTCTTGAAAGGATTGTGATGCAGAAATACACTTTATTACGTGGATACCGACTTGAATACTTTCAAATCTTCCTTTTTTGTTTGGATTGAAGGAAGACTATGCCCGCGACTTAAGAATTGTAGGTCGAACCCAAGCAGGCAGATTACTTTGTGTAAATTACTTAATTACCACTGCTCTTAAAACGGCGAAGGAAAACATCGTGAGGAGAGTTTTAGGACATGCCGGTTTGGCATGTCCTAAAACAAAAAAATCGAAGACATGTGACATCCACAAAACCGTACTGGGCCCGCGTGGTGAACCACTCACTCTCACAAACAGGGAGGCCTGTGTCTCAGCAGTGGGAACATTATAAGCTGAATATGTCTTCCTTCATCATGACAGCAGGTACTGCAAGCTTTTTGAAATAAAAGCAGTTCTGATATAAAGATAGTCAGGCTATGTATCATTTTTTATAAATATTAATACCAAAATTAAAGCCGGTATTTGGATAAAGCTGTTCTTACCTAAAGCTGGGTTAGATTATGAAGATGAATGTGTTTTTACATTTCACGATATGATTTCACATGGCCATACACTGTAAGTAAGTGCCTACCGTGGTGGAGCCATGGTGGCCCAGAGGTAATGGCCCAAACTTACGAGTAACTTACGAGAGAGAGACCGGCGTTTTACTTTGAAAGAAAGAAAGAAAGAAAATGGATTTATTTGCGGCAAACATGACGCATAAAAAATAACATAAACACACAAAAAGAAAATAAAAAAAATTAACAAATTGGGGGTAAATATGCGTCACATTCACGCAAAACGGCCATCAACATTGCTCAATTTATTTCATCAACACTGCTCTCAAAAACGGTGAAGAAAAATATTTCATCAAAAATGACATGTGACATCTACCAATCCGCACTGGGCCCGTGTGGCAGATTATAGCCTACTCCCTCTGAAGAGAAGACCCTGTGTCCCAGCATTGGGAACATTAAAGGCTGATTTCGCATCAATGATTGTTTCAGAAACAAGTTATCAACATCTACACACAAATAAAGATATATAAGTTCAGGAATATATTAGGTAAGTACGTAACTGTAGGAATGGGGAAACCCATAATTCATTCTACTATTAAAAATATAAATTGTCTTGAAACTTCTCTATATCAATATCAAATATCCTGAAAGTGGTTTGAACACTGCAACAGTGTATATTTCAGGGGAGATATACTGGCAAGGCACTTAAATCGACAAATAGCTACGTTGCAATTGACAGTGTATTAAACAGCTGCCTGCATGCCAGAATACTACCAAGACTACGTGTGGAGAGGGCTTTACACTGTCCTTATTTAATAAAATAATAATTCTTAAGTAAAAAGGCGTAATGACCTGGACGTGTATCGCGAGCGCTGGTTCGAGGTGGTGATGGAAAAGAGTTCCTGGAACGACTTGGGGAAGGCCTTTGCCCAGCATTTGCCCAGCAGTGGAATTGTGGGACAGTAAAGGCATTCAAAAAAAAAAAAAAGTAAAATGGAGGACTCGATGGGTCGCGGGTTGGAAGAAGTGGATGGCAAAGGCCTAGGTAGGGTGTGGGCAAAGGCCCAACACCCTACATGCGTAACACACTATTAATCACAATCTGAATCATTTTGAAGGATATTCCTAATCCATTACTATGTATATCAAATGACCCCTCCCGCTCTGGGTGGGGCAGAAGGGAGTGTCAGACTCTTACTGACTAAAACCCACCCGTGTTCCTTCCATAGCCCTTTATGTACCAGGGCAGCGGTAACCCTTTCGGACGATCCCGCTACCAGTGTGTTACCCTGGGAAGGCGTAAGTTAATAAAACAAAAACTTAAAAGGTCTGTTCCGTCCCAATATAAGCTAGAATGAAACTACCGAAACTATCAGCCTCCGTAAATTTTTATTCTAACTGCAGATACAGAAATGACTTGAACTATATGTTGGACATGATAGCACTGTTCCGATTATCTCCCTTTTGGAAACTTCACATACCCGCAAATCATGAGGAAAAATCTAAGACAAAGTTTTTCTTGAATACAGTACGTGACTTCATGCATGTTTGTATTATTGTCAGCTTAGTTTTCCCTGTTTGTGTCCTAAACAAAGACTAGGTATGTATAAGGTGGCATGAAACAATTATGACATAATTTATTGCGATCAACAATAAAGGCGCCACGACACTTAGACGGTTTCTGGGTACTAAAAACGTTCATAAAAGGATAGAGGAAAGCCCCAGTGACATCTAACTTGATAAGGAAGGACAAGAAATGTATAATTGAAGCCACACGTAAAAAATGGCCGTCCACTAATGTGTAGCTTCTTAATTACTTCAGTAAAAAATAATTTTATTTATCACTACGTAGCTGCGCCCCGCGGTTTCACCCGCATAAGTTCCGATCCCGTGAGAATATCGCGATAAAAAATATCCTATACGTTAATCCTGCTTATAAACCAACTGTGCGCCAAATTTAATACATATCCGTTCAGTAGTTTTTACGTGAAAGAGTAACAAACATCCATCCATACAAACTTTCACGTTTATAATATTAGTAGGACTAGTGTTTGCCCGCGTGGACGTTGGAAAATATCCTTATGTTAATCCAGGTAAACAATATTTCGCACGTAATTTCGTAATATATTGTTTTCACATAACTGTATTGGTTTACGCGGCGCATTCGAATAAAACTAACAAAGTCACATTACACAATTACACAAAACCTTAGTCATATACACCCTTCTCGAGAATCACTCCATCCATTGGTGGAAACCGTATGTAAATCAGTTCGGGAGTTTTTGAGTTTATCGCGTTCACACAGACAGACAGACCCGCGGGGGACTTTGTTTTACATGTAATGTGTAGTCCACGTAAAATGTTCCGATATTAGTACCGGAATTTTTTTTAAAATTATTAACTGTCGTATCGGATTATGAGAGTAAAGGAACAGAGAGTGCATCTGTATCTACGCACAAACTTGTGAACTATAATATCTCCTGCGTACTTGGCTAGTCTCCGTGGAAATTGGCCGCCATGACCAAATTTCGGTCGGGAGGACATTATTATTGTTTTTCGCCACATTTCTCACTACTTAAATCATCGTAGGTGTACCTACTTCTAGTATGTAAGCTCCCTTATTCTCGGAGGGGTATGTCACGGCGCCTAGCGGGTTGCCAGGGAGCTACAACTTTTTCTTTGATAGAGTTCGAATTTCGAATAAATCCAAGCCAAGAACGGCAATGCAGACGCCAGCGGACGACTAGAATATCGGATTTGCACTTTCCGAACGAATCATTTGTTACAAATAACAAACTATTTGCATTAGTAAGCACTAAGTACAGATTTATTTTCTTGGTTGTATCGATGATTCCAAATTGTATAAGTTTTTAACAAAATCCAGTCCCATCGACAGTAGCATTCACAGATTTAGGACTGATTTTTCAATCAACTGATAACTTTATTTGAGGAATAATTTTGAAATTTTGACAGTTATTTCATACAAATACTGTCAAACGTCAATTTTATTCCGCGAATAAAATATATCTGTCGGTTAAAAAATCAGCCTTTATCTTGGGTAGGTAATCTATTTATTTTTAATGAAGACAAAAGGGTCCATTTTGCACAGATGCGGGACGTGACAGGCTAGTGTATAAATTAAATTAATCATACATTTTCAAGAGTTGACAATCACGATAATATTCCAATATGAATAAGGCAGCTCTCTTTCTAAGACTCTAAACTACTGCTAAACTAATATCAACATGCCAAGTGCGATAATAATGTATGTTTCTAAAATCTTTCACTGTCCAGGGGCTTTTTCAGCAGCACAGTAAAAGAATAGCTGTCGCGAAGACTTAATTACCTACATGTCTTCTTCAGTAGTAACATTTACTATCTATGTATGTTTTGCCAATGCAAATATAGGAACCGTCACGAACAACGCCCAACGCTACGTCTCCTGTTGTGTGAATTCTCTCGTCAATACTAAAAATACCAAAACAGACTACTAATATCGCTATAGACAACAATTTAATACAAACTTCAAGAATCTCTCATTTAGTCAGTTGGCAAAGCTTAAAGATAGCGGTCATCGCATAAAGGAAATTCCTGCATTAAATTACTATTAAGCCATGCAATTTGAGTTGCAGCTACCACCGGTACTGCACTTGATATCTACATCTGACCACATGAATACTTAAGAGATCATGACTGCCAGATCCCAGTAGATATTATATATTGTTTTGCTGATGGATTGACTTAAACAGGCAATTTACTTTCTGTAAAATAGTTTATTACCGCTGCTCTCAAAATGAAAAACATCGCGAGGAAACCGGCATGTTCTAAAACCAAAAATTTCGGAGCTATCTGATATCCACCGACCTGCACTGGCCCACGATTACGGATTACGGTCCACGCACGCTCTCGTCTGTGTCCCACCAGTGGGAACATTATAGGCTTTTAGTAGTTTCTAAAAGTTCAGTTGAATCCTATCAAAATCATGACGGCAGTGTTTGAAAAGCCCAATCATACTTGGACTTGGAGATATCAACGGAGGTGCTGCTGACAAATTAAAAAAGAGCAGCTATTGCTAATGAATGAACTAGGAGAATATTCTCAAGACCCCAAAAAGGTACCCACCATTTTAATTTAGAGTATGGTGTCATTCAAGAAAAAAATTAACCAGTGCGCAAACTGTAACCATGAATTCAGCATATGATTCTAGACTGAAGAAAGGTTTGTCGGTAATTTAAAAAAAACAGCGGTTTCATAGAAAAGTGCAATACCTACGTGGTCAAAATGTATGAAAAAACTAATATTTGTTTGGGGCTAACTTATGACAGTATGCAACGTATTGGTTAAAGGCCAGATGAAGTTCTATACGGATAAATTAGAGCTTCTATAGAACTAATCGTAAGTTTGCCCGTGAATTAGAGACTAGTTTCTATGACCCTTTGGCACAGCAATGTCTGGCAATGGACCAGAAGGGTGCTCAGATTTAGATAAGAAATAGGTTTTCTTTTCTGTCAAGAATAATTTGTTTTCCCACAATTAAAAACCTTGGAATTAAAATGTTTATGGAATGTTCATTTTAAAGATAAATTATATTTTCTCTTTGGCAGCCTTTGATCTAGGGCAGTTGGCACAAGAGGTATCTTTTTATTGCCTATAGTTTAGCTTATTCCAAGATCTGAAAAGAAAAAAATCGGATGCTTCATGCTGAATGAAAGTTTGTTTAGTGTGGCAGTATTTTATATTAGTGAATATTATAGTTCCAACAAATCAAATCTACCATAATACTTCGCTTCTAATACGAGTCCCCTAAATACAATATTTATGTATTTTCAGACAGTTTCATATTTTGTTCGCGATGTCCGCTCGAGTTGTATCCTCGACCAAATTAGTTTGAGCCGCGACTTTCCCTCGAATTGAGCCTTTTCGTTTGTATTCTTGTTTTGAAGGGAGAATATGGGGGTCTTCGTATGCTGGTCATGTGTTACGCGGAGTGGCGAGTATGAATAATGCATTTTTGTTTTGGATTTTTATGAGCAAAGTTTTGATTATTTTCAGTTCGGCACCGTATAGGTATCTACACGAGTTAGGCAAGACTCTTTCGGTAGACAAAATAATTGTTGGGATGTTCACTGTTACAGAGGTACAGTCTGTTTGTTTGGCGAAAGTTTATTTGTGGTTTATATTATTGGCTGAAAATTTTCTGCGTAAATCAGGGAACATGAATAAATCTGAACTTCATATTAACGTAAAATATTATGTTTACCTTGGTCGACCCCAAAAAAGTTGGGAGATAGGGATGCCAAAGCTGATCACCACCACCATTGACACATCGACACCGGGATCGACATCGTCGTCATGCAGACCATTTTTACCTTGGTCCTTTTATAGAAAAGTATTTGAAAGAACTAAAAATTAGCTGTCGAAGGAACTAAGTAGGTAGCACCTGCAACGATTACTCTAATTTTAAGTTATGTTTTTGGTATGACAAGAAACATCCAAACATAGGTACAAACTTTCAAACTTAAAATATAATATAATTTTAATATAGGTATTAGTAGGATAGCCATTGATTATGACAAAAATGAAACCCTCGATTCGGTAACAGAAACAACTTTCATTAACCCCGAAAACAGTAACACTGCAGTCTCTAAACAGTTACCAAAAAAACAAACAATAATTGCACCAGCAACGTTCATACGAATTGCGTTGGAAGTAAATCTCGGAGCAGGGACGGGGCGACTTGCAATAAAACTACAAATATGAGCAATAAATCGATCCTGCTACATTAATCATGTGTTATTGTTTATGTGCAAACTACTTTTGTCATAGTTCGGATGTGTTCTTAGATAAATTTAGTCGTACGGTGAATTTGGCAAAAGTTACCTGAATATGAGTTAATGTTTTAGGTCCAGGGTAATGTATTTATATTAGCGAATAATATGAAATCTGAACATGGAAAAGCCTGCGAAGTAACTTTTAAGTATCGTGAACCTTTTGAAGTTGTAAGGAAAAAGGTATTTACATATATACAACGTGTTTTTTTTAGATATCACATAACTCTAGGGGGTCATTGTACTCATCATTATGAACAACTTTTACTAGGGGACCAAACCCGAAATCGCGAAACAAAATTCTGGTGTTCCCTACATTTTGACGAGTTATACGAATATAAATGTAGGGAACACCTGATTTTTTTTTCGCGCTTTCAGGCTTCGTCCCATAGTAAAAGTTGTTCATAATGATGAGTACAATGACCCCCTAGAGTTATGGGATATAAAAAAAAACACGTTGTATATAGTCAAACACCGGGAAAAGAACCCTTGTAACATAATGTACATACTCACAGTTATCTTCATTCATTCCTCCAGGTCAGAACAAGCATTCTGTTACCGTTAGGCGCTGATCTGATTATTTATTACGACACGTTTCATCCACAATCAGTACACAGACACAGCTCCATCTTTAAGATGACACTACGATGATTTAGTGACATCCAAGGGTTGGTAATTACGCCCACATTGATGGTTATCATTTTTCCTATAATCACTATACTTCTAATACAAAATAACTATAGATTTTATCGTAATTTATTAATAATATATTTTATTATGACAGCTTTGACAACGACGTTTAATACGTCGCCATGGCAACCTTTCTTTCAAATTCTTACCTGCCTGTATCTTTTTAGCTAATTAGACATAGAATACTTATTATATTTAATTACTGGCCATCTTCGTAACTCAAATTCATATTTTCTACATGATGTTATTCTACGAGCTGACATTATAGATCCACGCAATCCAAGGATCAGTTCGGGTTTCGCCTCTAAAGCGAATACAACTAAGAGCCTGATACTCCAGGGCTACCTATTTATTACCCAGCGTACCTCTCCGCTCCGGTACCTGTCGGACCCTACCTACGCCTCCGTCCTCCGTCCTCCGTGAAGGGCTCCTGTTACTATTAGGCCGCGCCTCATCCGAGGGCCGCCACACCTGGCGGGCTGACAGCGTCTCTGTCGTGCCTCTGTCTCTTGCTGCCGAGCTGCGCCCTGCCTTGCTGCGTGGACCCTCCAACGGGTGTCCTCCGCCTGCACTTCATCTATACCTGTACCTGCGCCGGCTCCTGCTGCCGTGCTGCAGCTTGCCCTGCTGCGTGGGCCCTCCTACGAGTGTCCTCCGTGCCGCACACGCACCAGCGACCTGCCCTCATTTGTACCTGTATCTGCCGCCAGCACCTGCCTCGTGTCTACCTCCCTCATCTGGATCTCCACTTCAGCCTCCTCAGCCCACCTATCACGCATCGTCATCCACACACCCCACCTCCACAAACTACACACCTCTCTGTCCATCTCCATCTTAAAATTATAAATATACCTTTAATTGTTTCCTACCTCCCTTTCTTTAATTTCATTTTTCCCTTTGGTTTTTATAAGTTTAGTTACTTGTCGCTACACGACACCCTTGTGAGCTTAATAGTAAGTAAATGACGAAGTAGGTAGGTAGAAATACAGTTTTTGTAAAAATATTAAATACGTAATGTCTATCCAAAGAAATCCAATCATCACCTGCCTAGCCTTTTCCCAACTATGTTGGGGTCGGCTCCCAGTCTAACCGGATGCAGCTGAGTACCAGTACTTTACATGGAGCGATCACCTATCTGACCTCCACAACCCAGTTACTGGATAATACGATACCCCTTGGTAAGGTTGTCAGACTTTCGGGCTTCTGACTATCCGTAACGACTGTCAAAGATCTACGAATGACAGCCTGGACCAACGGCTTAACGTACTTTCCGAGGCACGGAGGGGTCTCGGTATGTAAAGATGGTCACCCATCCACGAACCAGTCGCGGCAAGGGTAGCATAACCTGATCGATCGACCCGTGCGGCTGTTAATTCTTAGCCACAAGATTAGGTCTAAATCAATACGAATTTTAATCAGTAACAAAGAGTTTATCAGTGTTTTGCTTTTATTCCATCCCATAACTCACACAATGATTCCGCATACCCAATTGGAACTCCACAAAAAGCTTACTCATCCCAGATACACGCACATCCAATACCTACCTAGTAAATCAAACGCTCTGGATAAAGTGTGTGTTTATTTGTTACACGGTAGTCTTGTTACATGTTTGTACAAATCTGATAAACGTCGCAAACGCACTCTCACGCGATTTCGCGGTTCGGAAAAACATGGAACTGAAGTAGAAGAGCCGATTTCATCTGTACGACTATTTTTAAACGTTAAATGTAGTGGAGTTGTTTCTGAAAAGGGTTTTGGGGTTTGAAATATTGTTACTGGTTAAAATTTTAATACAAGTACCTACACAAAGTAAGACTAGAAGTTCTAAAATTAGCACAACATTTTTGCGTAAATTTTGGTACAATGTAAAAGAGTCTATTTGATAGAGGTTCTGTGAACAATGTGAAAATTATAATGGACTTGTTTAAAACTTAGTCGATATCAATTTTAATTCGTGGATGAAATAGAAACTCCTAGTGAAATAGAAACGCCTAGAGTGAAGTGACAAACCTGAACAAGCATTACAAATTTAATATCATCATCAATATCATGATCAAAAATGTATTTATTTTATTTTTATTTTACCATTTATGTACATACATATATAAACAGACAAGAAAAAACAGAACAAAAAAAATAGGTACAGAGGTGATGCTTATTTTATAAGAAATCTCTTCCAGCATACCTGCGATAGGACAATAGATACAGAGATTACAATGTTGTTGATTCAACATCATCAACTTAATGCTGAGTAAAAGCTTATTTTGTTGACTACACTTTTCTCACTACCAAATACAAAACAACTCATTGGGCTTATTACTAGCCTCGAAAAAAAGCGCTTTATTCATTTTAAGTGGTATCACTTGAAGCTGACTACTGGTGTAGGCACAGTAGGTACTGAGCACGTGACAGCGGACAGCGCTGGAACGCTGCTTGAACCGAATTTGTGCTAGGGCTGTCAATGTATAGAAGTTCATGGGATATTACGAAGATGACTAAAAGAAACTACAAAGTCTATCAAGGGTTTATAGCCTTGTTTTGGACAAGCACATAAATACTTAGAATGATGTTGTTCTTTAGGTCCTCTGTGGTCCCTGTTATCACATTATTACATACATTATTTTGAGTATGACGTAGAATATATTGGGCTGGTCGATTTTGATTCACAGCTTAAGGAGAGTGTTAAGTTCTTATGTTATAAGAATAATTATTTGCTTTAAAACATGGTACATTAAGGTCTTATTAATAATTTATGATCTTACATGTTTCGCCATGGACTGGCACATAAATATTTAAACATATATTATTAGGGTTAGGGATACCTAACCCTAATAATATATGTTATTAGAAATGTTATGTATAAGTGTTCAAATAGATATATTTGAACACTTATAACTTATAATAGATACATAAACAAATATAATTAAATCTCAGTATTATATCTTTTAATTATGTTACTTTTTTTTTAATACCACGCATTCTTAGATTACCAGAACCAAAATCATATCTTAACTGGCAATTAGTCTACAACGAAAATCGAACTACCTTCAAATCCAACCGAAATATTTCCTTCCAAATATCGACGTATGCCATCCCCAACATACACCCACCATCCAGATTGAACGATTAAAGAAGTAATTAAGTATCGACGCTCATTCTGTCGTGGCGACTCTCAAATTTGCATGTTAAACGAAGTTTAACTGTGGTTTTTGTTTTTTTCACTTATTGAGATGCTGGTTGTTCGCGTGCGTCGCCTCAGGGACATTTGAGCTGCAAATTTACAATTACGTCTCTTGCATCTCCTATTTCATCCACGTTAAGGTTGGTGTTGGCTTGTGCTTGTGTGTTTGGCTGTCGTGTAGTATTGATGGACTTTTTAATTGTATTGTTAATGTCAGTGTAAAGGCGTAGAGATCGCTTGCTACGATTGTGTGCGGTCGATGCGGTCTTGTATTTGTCTTTGATTGCTTTTACCTGAAAACTGCATAGATTATTGGGTTAACTGATTTGCTGCGTGATTTAGTTTCTGAAGTAATTATTTATATGTAATGCGTTTAATTTGTCTGTGCTTTCATATACCTAATATTAGGTATACTGAAGCTGATTTCGAATCAGTTTCAGAAATCTTTTTTTTTGGAAAGTATGTAATTTTACAATGATATATTATAAAATTTGAACACCACCATAGCCAAGAAACTTCAACTGAAATTCAATCAATCAACTCAGTCTATCGCAGTTCACTGCTGGACATAGGCCTCTCTCAGACTACGCCACAACACCTTGTCCTCCGCCTTCCGCATCCAGTCTACCCTAGCCACCTTCTTTAGGTCGCCCGTCCATCTAGCTGGGGGGCGTCCCACACTACGCTTGCCGATACGCAGTTTCCACTCCAGGAATCGTCTGCTCCAGCGGCCATCGGCCAACTGTAATTACAGATATTGAATTTGTAGGTTGAAACATGTTCCGTTAGAGATATTGCGTTATAAATCTTCAATCCTGGAACAAACAGAAAAAAAAAATAAGACAGTGTGTAATAATCTTATGACATTAAAAAATTAATTCCCAACTTTCACAGCCACCTACACAATTTAATTCCCACATACACAAACAAGTATCCAGGAGTTCAAATTACAATCACACCTTTATAGAAAGTACATTTATAATACACCTAAAGCACATAACTCTTAACGGAGAAGGAAATAAATTATGTACTTACGTCGGTAAGCCATATTAAGCGACCCCAATTAGGCTAGATGAGATATATTGTTATAAAATATATATTTTGTTTTGGAGGGTGAGCGGATCGATTCCCCGTTAGCGGACGGTGGTCAAGCATTAAAATATTAAGGGGACTCTAATCTGCCATGATTGAATTTTGCGTTACCGATGGCCGAGTGTGCGCCTGCCCTAACTCGGGAGCTATGTATCATGTGTGGGTACGATCGGTTGTCGATTAAGGTTAAAATTCATTAAAGCAAGGTTCCCTGTAATGAAGAAACTTATAAAGTTGAGTTGTTAGAACTGAGAGTTGGGAAGTGCAACTAAAAGTGTATTACATTCATTAGTAGGTACCTACTTTTGAATCTGGTTAAACAAATCTTTCAGAACAACAAGAGACAAAGACACAAGAAACAGAAACAAGGGACAAAGTCATTTTCATGTCGACTAAGAATTTTACTCTCTTCTACAAGTCTCCATTCGGTGCACATATAGTACTTCCTTCTTGCTTCAGGTTTTAAGAAAATCATGTTCATGTTCTACTACTAACTCTTCCTCTCTCATACGAGTTTTATCACCTTAAGAACGCAGAAACGGATCGAGTACCACCAGTTTCCCTCAGCCGTATGGCATAAATCTGGAGGTGGCACACAAAGCGTGCGCCGGACCGATAGCGAAGTGTCTAAAGCCGCGGAGGAGAGCCCAAATTAGCATTTTAATAAATACACACCCTTTGAACACTCAACACTCATAAATTTATACCTATGGATCTTTATAATCAAATACAAACATATAAATCTTGTTTTGAATTACAAAGTCGGGAAAAGTTTGCCGTTGGTTCATTTTTAATTTGTATTGATGACATGCGATATTTGGGGTATGGATATTTATAAGCTTCAGGTTTACTTCTGGTTTGATTCATAAGGTGTATAGACATTCATGATGGTACATTCGATAAAACTAAGGGCGAATTTCACCATTGAAACTGAACGAACAAAACATCTGAACCGCATTCAAGAGCGGTCAGTGTCATCATTATTGGGGTATTGACACTGACAGCACTTGAACACGGTTCAGATGTACTGTTCGCGTTTAGTTATTAAAAACTCGATTAACACAGAACTGTCTTAGGGCGAATTTCACTAATGAAACTGAACGCGATCAGCACATCTAAACTGCATTCAAGTTTCATTGGTGACATTAGTCCTCAAACAGTTCTGCGTTCATCGAGTTTTGTGGGATGATTCACTTACCGTTGCTGATGGTAATTCGCTCCATAATAAGAACGCTCAAATTTATCTCTAAATTACAATCAAATAGCACCAACTTTTCTCCTTCAGGAATCATTAGTCAAGCAACTACACGTTTTATCGACAAGCCTATGCTGCATGCCAATGCTGCTACAATCGCTCCTATAGTCAACACCAGCCTTAAACCTTATGAGTAATTCTTGTAAAACTTAAATCCTCTCATAATATCCATGATTAATGATCATCACCAACAAAATATCAAGTAACGACATGGACAAGCCTACTTATATCTATCATCATCATTAACAGCAGCCTTGTTCCAACCACTGCTGAGTACAGACCTCCTCCCTTTTGTGCCATACATTCCTGGTCTGTGCGAGTCTGAACCCAGTCATTAGTGTTATGTATATCTATTGCTACTAGTGTAGTCCCACTAAAGCTTAAGAGTAATTCTTGTATAACTTAAATCCTCTCTAAATCCTAACGAATAACTCTTGCATTGTTCCCATGACACACGCACTCCACTTAATTACAAACGCTGATGTTGCGAGTCTAAAGCTAAACAAGTGGATCGCGGTCATCGTAATCTTGGATAAGGGTTGGTGCATAAATCACGCGGGGCGACGTTGCCCCGGGCCTTTACTTTATCTACTGTGTGCGGGTGACGCTACTGGGGCGAAGAGGTTCGAAGAATGGAAAGGATATGGCTGTATGGACATAATATTACGCCTTGTTATTAAAAGCCGAAGGGTTGGGCTGAGCTGAACGTAGGTATGGTACACCCACATTTTGGCAGTTATGTTTAAGTCTCATATAGTTCTCTCTCTCTCTCTCTCTCTCTCTCTCTCAGTAGGGGGCTAACTAATTGCCATCAATCGGGAACAAATCCAGATTTATAATTTTTAAAGATATGTTAGAATAATTTAACGATGATTTGATCCTACAAGTGGCTGGCAATAACAGTATAAAATTGGATGGTGCTGATAAAAGCGTTAAGAATGATCTCGCTTAAAATATAAATAGTGACAAGGTTTTTGTTGTTAAATAATAACCTTTAAAGGATTATAGATGACAACAATAAGACTTTTTCAAATAATATTCTTCCTTTTTTTACAAATTGTCTATTCTACTAGAGGCCGAGCTCTTCAGATTCACACAGATCTGAGGGGCAATTATCGTAATTTGAAGCACGTTCACAGTCTCAATCTGTCAAAAATATCTTTAATTTCCCTACATTTTTTACAAGTTTTTGACATTGAGATTGCAACTAGATTTGGATTACATTTGCTTTTATTACTGGAATTGCCCTTCTGATATTTAATATAATCCAAAACTTACTTTTGTGAGTTATAAGGTGCATTCCAGATCTCAACCTCTTTCCTAACATGTCTCTTCCAGGCGCTCCTATACATTCGTCCCCGATAATTGCCGGCCGCCCCGCACCCCGCCCTGAGCACCTCTGACCCTCTGAAACTTGCAGCCGATCACAATAATTTATTGTACGTGCCACCCAGTACCGGAATTTCGCGAAAACTAGCACATTTAGTATGTGTAATTAGAAAAAAACGTGAGTAAATTAAGCTTGCAGTTCGTGTGTTTCGTAGACGGTGGAGTTTTAGATAAATAACTTGCATAGTTGATCATGATGATTATTCCTTATAGCCGCGAATTCGGCTACAGTGACTGCATTGGAACACTTTTCAGGGCGGTTGCATAGTTAAATTACATGATGACGATTAATGATGTATTTTAATGAATTAATGTGTTATACTATGAGATTTTTTAATACTGTTCAGTATAAAAAAGGCAGAGATCATTTAGTGCCTAGGTAGGTACAGTCCACCGCACATTAGAGGTAAACAGGTAACAGGTAACAGTGACAGCCCCTTTAAATCGTAGCGATAGGTGCGGTTTTCGTTGTATTACAAGCGTTACCACATGTCCGGTTGACTATACAATGTATTCATAACCATTTGCTGAAAAAATATTCACTGCTTGTTGCCAATATAAACACAGAGAGGTGTAAAAATCAACTGATTGACTCAAATTAACTAACCTAGTTCATGTAATCTTCCTCTATAAGGAGAAGTGCAATGAACTATTAGCTAAACCTTACCAAACAACTCACAAGTCACACCATAATTCTCTTCCATGCATCATACCTTAATTAAATCAAATTAATTACCTAAAAAGTCCGGCACACAATAAAACAAATGAAGTCTCCAATAATTTATGTCCTGGACTAGTGTATGCCGCGCATGCGTCGACATTGCCTGATTTACACACAAAACACTACCCCGATCTTATCCTGGGACAGGGCGGTCGCATAAATAAATGAACTAATTCTGAGATATAAACACTTTGCATACTGCCTATGGTAGACTAGTCTTTTAGATAAAAAAAATCTCATCAGAGAAGAAAAATATATTATACGTAAAATATGGCTTAAAGTCTCGACTTTCAGCCATAATAAAAACTAAAAAAATCAAAATCATAAAAAGTCAAAAAAAATCTGTGATTGCAGAGAAACTTTTAGTCGGTAAGTATATTGTAATAAGAAGACTTGGTTTGTTGTTAAAGGACATTGACAATGGATGTTGGACCAAGTGCTGCCCAGAATGAACACATAGTGCATTTTGTTCCATACGTCAGTACTAACCTGTAAACCGAAGTGCTCCAAATTCTGTTCAGAGGGTCAAGAGAAAAACAAGTTTTTCGTTGTGAATTATTTATTGACCAAAAATGAGCTAAAACAAATAATTGGACTATTTTTAATAATTATTGATAATAAACTATTAATAACAGCTATAATTGACGATTTTTAATCATCACTGACAATAAACTATTAGTAATCACTGTAATCTATTAATACTAACTAATTAAACTGTAGTGTACTGTAAACTACACTGTAGTACTACGAATAAAGTCAATTGTTCAGTTGTGAGGACTGGAAAAACATTAACATTGTCCTGAATAACATTAATGTTTTGAAAAGAAACTCTATTTCGGTTAAGTCTTTTAGAATCGACATAATCTGCTAAGTCATTATTAGTATTCAACCGCTGTCGGGCTATATTTATGAAATCACGTGCATGAAGATTATCTAATATATCCACATGAAAAGCATTTACTAAGAGGCAGCAGTTTTAAGGTCTGCAAAAAAATGTGACATGGCTATGTTGCAGTATTCATGTCGAAATATTTTAAAATCCCGTTGTAGTCTACCGTTTACCACCTCCACGGACCATCGGCAAGTAGTGCACAGCCTTGATTTATTTGCTTGGATTGTGCTTAGTTGAGGAGATCCCCTTTTTTTTTGAGGATGGGAAATCATCAAATGACCCCTCCCGCTCTGGGTGGAGCAGAAGGGAGTGTCAGACTCTACTGACTAAAACCCACCCGTGTTCCTTCCTTAGCCCTTTATGTACCAGGGCAGCGGTAACCCTTTCGGACCTACCCCGGCAGGGAGGAGATCCCCTTGTTTGTGATTCTGGGAGAATGCTAACATATCCACGCGACTCTAACATAGAAATAGAGTCGCGAAATCCTCTGTCCAATATAAATATGTATGTCACCAGTGAATTACCCTATCAACACCATCTAAATGGTTATCCAAAATAGAGGCGTCATTTTAAGTCGCGGCATGCGGCCCGGATATATCTATTATACATATATGTCAACCCCTCCCGCTCTGGGTGGAGCAGAAGGGAGTGTCAGACTCTTACTGAGTAAAACCCACCCGTGTTCCTTCCTTAGCCCTTTATGTACCAGGGCAGCGGTAACCCTTTCGGACGATCCCGCTACCCCGGCAGGCTTCGGCCCTGTCGGGCCCCGTCAACTACGCTGACATCTCTTTGAGGCGCGCGTGGAACACAAACACGCCGTCCGGCACGGGCCTGGTCCTGATCGGACGGAGAGCTACCCATTGCTCTCCGCCCGCAGGCCCGCGCCTACGGTGGCCGGGAGTCGTCACGCGGCTCCCGACGCCCGGAGCGTCTCCCTCGGCGGCTGAGGCGTGAGGATCTCTCCCTCGCCCATCCCGCCACCTCCTTCGCTAGCATGACTGCTTCGCAGAAGGAGGTGACCGCCTCCCACTCCCTCTCGCCCCGGGCCATGGCTTGCACCAGGGCCGGACGCGAGAGGTTGCCGCCGCTGCCGATCGCCTCTACGAGGACACGGCGGTGCTCTGCCCAAGCGGGGCAGACCTCCACCGTATGCTCCACCGTGTCCTCTGGGCGATCCTCGCAGTGGTGACACCCGGGCGTCTCCTCCCGCCTGATGATGTGCAGGAACCTCCCGAAACATCCGTGTCCGGAGAGGACCTGCGTCAGGCGGTAGGTGAGAGCGCCGTGACGCCTCCCTAGCCACTCCTCAAAGAGGGGTCTTATCGCCGCTATCGTGGCGTGCCCTGCGCTGGGTTGCGATAGTCGCGCCTTCCATTCCACCATGAGACCGCGCCGGAGGTCCGTCCGCTCCGCAGCGATTTGCCGCGGGTGCAGAGTTTCCCCCCGACGTAGTGCCTCCGCGCGCCAGTCATACAGGCGCGCGAGGACTATCGCCTCCAGATCCCATGGTGGCAGTCCGGCAAGGAGGCTTGCTGCCTCGCCCGACATCGTGCGGTACCCCCTTATAAGCCTTACGGCAACCACCTTTTGGGGCGCGTTCAGATAGTGTGCGGCTCGAAGCCGCAGTGAACGCGCCCACACCGGGGCCCCGTAAAGGGCCATGGACCGCACGACCCCTGCGTAAAGCCTCCGGCAGGAGGCGTTTGGCCCCCTCAGGTTGGGCAGGAGCCGCTTTAAGGCGGCCCCGGTCCGTTCCAGTTTGGGGGCCAAACGTCGGAAATGCTCGACGAAGTTCCACCGGCTGTCGAGGACGAGACCCAGGTATCTCATCGTTGTCTCGACGCCGATGTGAACCACTCCTACCATCAGTTGGGATCCCGAAGGTGGTCCGTACCGGGGCCCATGAAAGGACATGGCCTCGGACTTGTGCAATGCCACCTCGAGACCCAACTGCCGGATCCTTTCCACGACTATCGCAACCCCGCGTGTCATCGCGTCGGCCGCCGCCTGATGCCGACCTCCCCTGCGCCAAGACCAGCGTGTCGTCAGCGTAGCAAACTACGCTGACGCCATCAGGGAGGTCGGCCCGCAGCGCCCAGTCGTAACCGATGTCCCACAGGAGCGGCCCCAGAACCGATCCCTGTCGGGCACCGCACGACATCTCTCGCCGGTTCCAGTTCCCGTCGCGACCGGGGTAGATGACGGCTCTGTCCGTCAAATACGCCCCGACTATTCGACGGAGGTAAGTCGGCACCCGGTGATACCGGAGTGCCTCCCCTATGCAGCTCCAGGGCAGGGTGTTGAACGCGTTGGCGATGTCGAGTGACACCGCCACGGCCACCCCACCCCGGGACACCGCGTCCCCCGTCGTGAGGGCTCTCACGCGCATGATGGCGTCCACCGTCGAGCGCCCCTTGCGGAAGCCAAACTGGCACTCCGTAAGATCCGGCCCCGTCCTCACCAGGTGCCCGACGAGGCGGCCCGCAATCACTCTCTCAAAGAGCTTGCCGACCTCGTCGAGCAGCACTATGGGCCGGTATGCGGACGGAGAGTCCGCAGGGCGCCCTGGCTTCTGAATGAGGACCAGCTTCCCCGTCTTCCAACGGAGTGGAAACTGGCCTCTCTCCATGCATGCGCTTAAGAGCGCCTCCAGTCGAGGCCCGAGAGCCCTCGAGGCCAGGACCCAGGCTTTACCCGGCAAGCCGTCGGGTCCCGGGGCGGTATTTTTGGCCTTCAGCCTGCCTACCGCCGCTCTCAGATCTACCCCGGTCACTTCAGGGGTGTCGTCGTCGTCGTCCGCGTGGTCCGCTTCGGGCACCGCAAGTGGCGGAGCCATAGGCGGGGGAGTATGCTCCCCCCGTGAAGGGAATAGAGCGCTCACCACCTCCTCCACCAGCTGTGGGCGGAGACTCTGCGTCAGCGGGGGGGCCCATGTGCGGAGTTTATTCCGCACCATTCTGTAGGGGCGCCCCCATGGATCTCTGTTCAGAGTCTCCAGCATCTCCTCGCGGGCCATATCCTTGGCCCGCTGAACAGCCTGTTGGAGGGCGGTCTTCGCCGCTCTGTACCCCTCGTATAGCTCCACCTCTGTGGCTTCCGCATCCGGAGGGCGGACGCGGAGCCTGCGGTGCCTGGTGTACCGGTGTCGCGCGTCGACGCACGCCTTGCGTAGCGCCCCAACCTCCTGCGACCACCAGTACACCTGACGTCGGGCGCATCCTGGCCGGACTCGGGGCATTGCCACGTCACAAATCTCGGAAATGGCCTCCCGGAACCACTCCACCTCATCGTCAATATCAGCAGGCCTGTCCGGTGAAAACACCCAGGCCTGCACGATCGAGGCTTCCAGGAGAAGCTCCCGGGCCAGCTGCTTCAGCGCCCACCGCGGACCACTCGGGGCCTGTTGGACCAGCGCGCTAGAGGTCTGGGTGGAGACCTCAAACCGGATATACCGATGATCGGATTAGGTCTCCACCTCCTTCATGACGCGCCAGTCAATGACACGCTGTGACAGAGCGGGGCTGGCGAACGAGATGTCCACCACCGACTCGCCCCGCATCCGCACACACGTAGGAACAGAACCCCGATTTAGGACGACCAGGCCTGTTTCCAGAGCCCAGTCCTCCACCATCCTGCCCCGCACATCCGTGCAACGGGAACCCCAGGCCAAATTCTTGGCGTTGAAGTCCCCGAGCACTAGCACGGAGAAGGCGTGGTTTCTGGCGACGACGACACTCAACTCTGTTAAAGAGTTCTGGAACTCGGATATACATATACCTAAAACCATTAATAAAAAAATCCTGGGATTTTTTATAATTTTTTTGTTAAGTAGATTAATCTAGGAAACCATTTGGAAATACTCCCATGTCTGGGCAGCCTTTGGTCCAAAACCTGTCAATGTCCTTTTCCTCACGCAGAAGGCTGCTTATATTAATATTATATTTCCTTATGTGAGCATGTAAAAGTCGATGTATCATTATTATTCTACTAATATTATAAAAATAAATCTTTGTATGTTTGGGTGCTTGTTACTCAATCACGCAAAAACAGGTTAACGGTTTTAGATGAAAGAAGATGTTTTATATTCGGCCAGCACCATGTACGGTATATAGGTAAATAGGGAAAAAGATAGAGGATTTTCATAAAAATTAAAATACATTAATTTGAATAAAAGTACAGGCGTCCAGTAATGATTATTTGTGAAGCTTTTTAATCAGACAACCCTACTTTATGGTCGCCATGACAGTTGTTTGACATGACGTTTGACGACTTTGACAGTAATGCACTGCCAAAATAGAGTAGAATATCTTGTTGTCCTTTATTGTATCTTAAGTTTGAGAAACCCCGAATATTTTTGAAACTCGTGTTTAGTTTTTTTTCGCAGCTAGTAGAATCAAATGTCATTGTCATAATGACATTTGGCATATTGCTGAACCGCCATGTTTATGGACCAAGCTAATTTGAAATTACATAAAAACGAAGTCAAATTATAGAAAATTAACATTAAAAAACGGTTACTGTATTGTATAGCAATATTTACATTTAGTGTACATAGTGCCAACACTATGTACACTAAATGTAAATATTGCTATACAATGCCAACCCAGGCTCCATACATTGCTGGACCATCTCCTTTGGCACCCGGGTAGACCATGACCTGGACTGACTTTTTATCCTGGTAGTACGTTCCCGTGGTATAATCCGAACTTCACTCGGGCGAAGCTCCTGGCAAAAGCTAACAATTTTATATAACGCCATGAAAATTGCAAACTGTTATATTAAATCACAAAAAAACATTTTTAATATTCTAGATACTTAAAGCCGACCAAACCTCAGCCTAGCGCTTCAGAATGCCTTCATTACCTTCAATCTAATCCTGAACTAAATAATTTTCCGATTTATATGTGCCTAGCATCACTATGGACCAGCTAAAGGCCCAAAATTAAATATTATACCAATAAAAACGATAATAATGGCTTCCCGACGTCCGACCGCTGCGATAATTCCTGCTCCCGACCAATAAATATACCTTCGACGTTTTCAAGTTAAGTTGGTATATTTCAAAATAACCTCAGGCAAGACAGGAACCTTCCTTACGCGATACGGCAATAAAGGGAATCCCTTTAAACGTATCCTTGGCCCTTCGACTTATAAATATCAATTTATCCGGGATGTCAAATACGGCGAACCCTGGCCATTTTCACATTACGAATTGTCTGCGATCCGTCTTGCCCGGGAGCGGTTTATCTCAATTTTTCTTGAAATTTTTATACAGAACAGACTTTGGCTGTGGTACTGAAAAACTCGACGTATATTGCGGTTATTAATGGTGTTTGTTTTTAATTATTTTGTGTGAAATATATAATGCATACAATTTTTAGGTGCTTTTTAATAAAATATTTACAGTTATTACGTCAACCGTTGAGTATTTTATGTAACTAATATTTTGTAACAATATAATTTGTGTCTATGGAGTTTCTTGCTCGTTCTTCTTCATACGTACCTACTACGCTTTGGAATTGGCAACTAGCTTCATATTTTGTGACTGGCCGACTCCTTGACAATTCAAAAATGTAAATGGTTTAATTGGAATAAATGCTTTGAGTTGGAATTTACAAGAATTAGGTATTCTACCGAACGATGTTACATACTAAGATCAAAGGTTCACCTCTACTTTACATAGCTTTTCAAAAACCATCTCATTCTAAAAACCAGATAAATCTCTTGCCAGCCTATTTCCAACCCGTAAAACAGTCCGAAACGAAACACGAGCGTTACAATTGTGAATGCAACTTGACATTAACATTCATTAAATAGCTGCGTCCCCTTAAATTTAAGTGTACCAACAAAAATAGAGCAATATATTAAGAGGATTTACGGTACAAATATATGTAAAGTTTGCTGGATATATTATATTTTGGGGTTGGGACGAGACGAGAGGGGGTATACGTGAAAACATTCGAGTACGTGCCTTAGCATAATTCCTTAAGGGCGCTAGGCTGGTAAGCTTCCGCAATTCGTCTTGGAGGAATCCCTAATTTGAAATGTGGATGAGTTTCGGAATTCCTCTAGTAAAAGGAAAAGCCTCAACGTGTTGAGAGGTACCTACCTTATCTTGGGTTACTATCAGCGAGCTTAGTTAGAATGCAGCTAGCTCAAGTAGTCCTCAAAACGTCATAATTGACAGTAAAAGTACTAAGGACTACGGATAGCGGCTTTGAAATCGAGGTGGGCAGGACACTTGGCTAGTAGACACGGTGATGACAGCTGGAGCAGAGCTTAACGAAATACTAGCCGAGAAATGGTAGAAGTAGCGTTGGTAAACCAGTAGCTAGATTGGTGGACGACCTAAAAAAGATCGCAGGCAAGACCTGGGTGAGACTCGCGCAGACCAGGGAGCATGGCACAAGTAGGTCTATACTCAGTAGTGGGTAGAACAATGCTGCCAATGATTATGATGATGAAGATGAAGTACTGAACACTTCATAATGATAATTGATGGTCTAAACTTTTAGTCACTATCTTAGTTAGGTGACTTTTAATTCAACGTCAAACTCGCCATGAAACAGTCAATAATTAAATAAATCTTCATGTCGGTAATTTATATGCTAACATTGTTGTCTGATTAGACTATTGATTAAAGCCTTGTTTGTTCTACTGAAACACATTAATTCAAATTACTTACATAAATAAAGTTCTGTTGTAAAACTCATCTATGTCGTAAGATCTTATTGCTTAACCGGCGCACCTATCTGCTCACTTTACAAATTTAATCATTTTTCTATATAAAAACCCTTACAAAAGTATTCCAAAACAAAATTATTTTATACAATATTAAAAGAGCAAAAACTAGAAACAAACATTTCTCAGAGAACTGAAAATCTCTTTCCCAGCGCTCTGCCATTTTTCTTCATAACCCCCAAAACGCTGGATTTAAATTTTTCGTTTCAAACTTGTTAGCAGATTAGCAACAAAGCAAGCGCGATATCTTAAATGTGGATCTGTTGTAAACAGATTCGCGAGCACAACCGCTATTTATGAGTTTATTTATCATTAACAAATTATATTAAAGCTCACGGGAACACAGTTTTTTGTTGTTCCACACTTTTAGCTTGTAATTTAAACGCGGTAACGTAATATGCGTTTTGATTCTTATCGTAATTGTTAAAGATTGGTGGTGTTAGTGGATAATTTGTGGCGTTTGTTTCATGACTGATTTCTGGATTTGATTTAATTTCAGATGTGAATTTAGTTAGACGATTATTATCATCGTTACCTTAGTCTGAATTATCAGTAGGTTGGCTATTGCTGTTAGTAGTTTGGTCTTAACTTTACCATCAGTAGCTTTGTGTTATCCGTCAGTACTTATAACTATTATTACTATCAAAACCTCGGTCTTCACTATGAGTAGTTTGAACATCAGTAACTTGTTCTTCATTATCCTTAGTTTGGTCTTTTCTATCAGTATTTATTTTTGATCATCGGAAGCTTATGTTTCTTCCGGTTCTTCACAATAATCTAATGTTTCATCATCGTCAGAATGTTTAAAGATTTTCATAATCACACCTTTAATGTCTTCGTACCCGTAATATTTTCGTGTAGATTTTAAGGCATATAACTTTTAATACATGTCGTAAATAATTTACGGTTATGCTCAACATTATGAGAGCGTACAACAAGACCTATATCTATAAAAAGTTTACGTTTCTTTCGCACATTTTGTTACAGAATATTCAAATGTTGTTTGTCCTCTTTAAAAAATAAACCCAGAACGCTTTACAGGCCAATATTGCCCATTTCTTCAAAGCAAAACTCACCATCAAAGGTGTTTGATTAACCGAACAAAAGCATCTCTAGCCATAAAATCCTTCAAAACAATATCTTCCTAAGGAATTCTTCCTGTAACAAACCGTTAAAAAAGGTAGGTAAAGGCCTTGTGGGGATGATATTTCCGAGGTCGACGGTACAGAACGGAGGTAACAGAAGCCTCGGAACAATGCGACCCATCTGCACCCACTTCCGCCGTTCAATTAAATTTTTACTGGAGATTATCACGCAGACGTACGGACGCGGACGGCCCGATTATGGATGTTTAAAATGTTGTTTTAATATTAGAACCTTGTACGAGATTGGATTACGTGGGTTTTATTTTTCAAATTAGGTTAATAAGGATGACGTAAATTTTTGTACGTTTATTTAAGTTTATTTGGGGCGAATCCATATTTACGGCAGGATTATGTAAGTGTGTCTTTCTTTGCTTTGGTGATTTTTGTGGGAGATCTTCATACATTGGAAAAACGTTTGAGTGCCTTTCTTAAATTTTAAGAACCTTTATGATAAGGCGGTGCTGTGGACACAGCTACCTACTAGTACAATCAATGTTAACGTTATTATATGAATTCTTATCTTTCAATCACGAGAGCTTAATTTAGTGCTTTTTAAAAGTATTTACGGTTTGAAGTGCTCTTGAGTTAGAAGCTTCTATTTTAGGGCACACCGAACGAAAGCGCTGTCCTTTTGAGATCGGATTGTTTGTATTGTGTTAAGAAATCTATTCTTCTTATCAGCTGGTCGATGTTAAAAATATTAAAAATAAGTAGGTAATTTAAGTTTAGGCCTAAAAGTCTGACACTCCCTTCTGCTCCGCCCAGAGCGGGAGGAGTCATTTGATGATTTCCCACCCAGAAAAAAAAAAAAAAAAGGCCTAAAATTTAGTATTAAAAAAAATAAACATTAACAAGGACGTGCTTTCCCGGGATGCGGGCAAAATCGCGGATATTAGCAATTGCAAAAAACAAACAGCACACTTTAAAGAGATCAACCTACAATTTTTCTCCCCTTTTCTATCAACCACATTTCCTATCTACCACTCAACATCTTCCCCCATTTCTATCATGCCTTCCTACACGGAAGCAATAGACTTTGTTCTTGTATAGCGACACGTAATAACTCCGTAGCTGTTTGCAGTACTCGCTTGTAAATGAAAAATAAACATGCGTGAGCTTTATGTGACTATGTTATACTTATTAACGTTGTTTGTCGTTTGTTTCATACTTAAATATTGTAAATCTTGTTGTTTTGTTTTGAGCTTTATGGGATTTAAGTTTAGGAAGGATTTTTTAGGTTAAGAAGTACTTACCTAAGTGTCATTATGGTTTGTTCGCGCTAGGATAGAAGTCGTGAATCTTATTGTGTGACATTGGTGTCGTATCTGAAACAGATTTCGAATCAGTACATGTAGAGAATATCAGCACAAAATAAGTTTAAAAAAAATATTGGAATAAATCGCAATATGAATAAAGGCATACGGGTATTGGTGGCCCGTTGGAAACGGCCGCGAATTACGGTCGTAGGTTCGAATCCTGACAGGACTTTACTTAGTGTAAATTATTTCATCACCACTGTTCTCAATACGGTTAAGGAAAACATAGTGAAGAAGCCGGCATGTCCTAGAAAAACTTTGAAGACTTGTGACATATACCAACCCGCACTGGGTCCGCGTGGCCTGTGGTCCTAACTGTGGGAACGTTATAGGCTGATTATGTAGACGAGGTATTTAATTTCCTGAAATTGCCTACATTAATAGGTAGGATGACCGGACATATTTAGGTGCAACAAAGCAGAAATATTCTAATAGATACAAATACATTCAATATACCACCTTATTATGTCGAATAAAGTACAACAAACACTAATATCTTTATAAGCGCACCCAAAACAAATTACCATAGGAAAGAGATTCAAAAAAACTTTCCCTACACTCATACCCATTATAAGTTTCCAAAGAAAAACACTTTTCGTGCACACGTCGGTCGCTCCCGGTTTTTTCTCGGCGCACTTTTCTAAGTGCTATAAATCTCTCACGTAAATAATTGAAGCTATATTTTATGCCAAAACATTCCGCGGGTGGGGATGTCGCACCACCTGCCTCCCAACTTGTACCACTTTCCACTTTAATTTGGTTGCGTAATGTATTTTCAATTACTTCCAAGGAACAGTGATTTGTGGTCGGTCTGGAAGAGATTGGAGAATAATTCTTCCTGCCTAATTTAAAGTTGCCTAGGTTACGGTGTGGTGCGGTAACTTTATAAGGTCTTAACGGAATTTAAATCAATCACGTTATAAATACTTGTGGTTGTGAATAACCCCTAATTATTGATATTCGTCGTTTTAAATGATTAATTTTATAGTAATATCTAAAATTTTATTATGTCACTAAGGCAAGTAACAGGAATAGCAAAAAATCGATCGAGATACAAAGTCATGAAATATGTCTAGGCAAGATTCATGCTTGCGTCTAGACATAAATCGTGGGAAACCTAGATTTTCGGACAATCTACGTCACTTCTACGCGATAAAACCATCAAAAATCTCCTCAAAGTGCGCTCCATTCACCTCTTCACTTAATTTATGACCGCAAAGGAGCATCGTCCGTCAAAGCGCAACCAAACATGCATTTTAAATGCATTGCCCAACAAGATCTGATAACGACCTTTGTCGAGGCCACAATACACTGGCGTGTCATAAATAAAACCTCACTTTTTCACTTCGTAAGGGAAATTTATCATTTCGTACGACTTTTTTTCCCCTTTTCCCAACTTTTTGTACATCTTGGATCACACTTTTAAATGCCATTTATTTCTTCGCTCGCTCCGTACCGTTCTATACTGATGAAGGTATCGTAATGCGGTATCTGATAATAAAATGCTTGAGTTGCTTGATTCGATTTGCATGTTTTAGGGCTGACTTTTTTCTAAGTGGTTTATATAAGTGTTCGATGCTTTTGCTTTTGATGTTTGTGTTAAGATATTTTGTTTGGTGCATTTGTGAATTATGACTGTACCGTTTTGTTCTTATGTTTTTGTTTCAGAAAAAGTAATTGAAGTACAGTAGTGGTTAATGGGGTCAATGTGCTTATAATGTAAGGTTTTTTTATTTTTATTTAGCCGTTATTATAGTAACCCAACGGCTTAAAGATACTATACTAGATACTTGAAGAGTTACGATTGTGGTGGCACAGTAAAAAGTTAGCAACACAATAATGGGAGAAAGGTATAATTTAACGCAGCTGAACCCTTCTAAATAGCCAGCGTACAGGATAATGAAATATCATTGTTTAACGGCTGTCTAATACGTTATGTTTATGGCTTTTTATTCACGCTCTATTACACTTAAAAAGTATATCCAAACTGTCGATTAACACAGCGTTAATTTTTTGTGTCGTCGGTCCTCGCTGGAGCCGAAACGTGACTAATGAAGCGCGCCAACTCCTTTGTTCAACACAAGTTGTTTTTATAAATCCTTAACATCCATTGAGGAGACTCGATTCCATCTCTTTGTGTTCTCTATATAAGTGCATTATAAATTTCTGTCTCTCGCGGCCATAAGTCATACGTGTAATGAATAAGGGCGATTTGTTTTGAATCCGTCCAAATTTATGGACGATATCGGCGCTTTTTACAGGCGTTCCTCGCCTCATTCCGCCATTGTGATCGCCTTTTTCTGCCCCTTTTTATCCCCGCCAAAGTTTTTTTTATTGTCCTCAACACTGACACTTTACGAGTTATTAATTGGTTGTCACGAGTTTATTTATTTCTCTATTTTGACATCGGAACGTTTTTCGTCGTATATTATGGAGGCTGGATTGAAAATCTATCATATTCAGGTTGTCGTAAATTTTACGTGATATAGTGCGTTACACGGTAATAATTCTGCGAAACCGTCGCGTAGTGTGGACGGATGTGACGTGGTTTAAATAACGACATTGGATATTAAAATGGCCGCCGAATATGCGTTTTTGTCATAAATTATATATTAATTTACACTGCGAAAAAAAGCCATTACGTTGTCATCGGCGAAAGAGTATGAATGCGCTTTTTAATTTAATATTATACCCGTGAAATGTTTTCGGTCGTGTAAATTAGGTTTGGAAGTGTCTGTAAACATAACGATAGTTTATGCGGCTGCACTTAACAACCAATATCAAAAACAAATCAATCGCAAATGTAAAAGTTTCGTTATTTATTCAAGTAAACAACGTATATATTCCACCCTTAACATGTCTGTTGGATCTATATTTTACTCACTGCCAAAACAAATCTAATGGCATAAAGACTGACAGTTTAGAGTTCTTAATAGCACGACTACACACATCGTTTCTCACGTAATACCCAATTATAATGGAAATTGGGTCAAAGGAAAACATTCATACATCACCTAACAAGTATTCTGTAACAACCAAACATTTTCCCTCATCAATCTTTCATACTCATTTCTAAAACATTATCTCCAACGATATTAGCAAAACTTCTAGAAAGTACCAGGAGTCTATAACCGCGCAACAACGCACCTAACCTGAGGTACATTACGAAACTTGAAGCTTTCTCTTACGCAACACTAACATTCATAATGTATGTACGAAGCCCTGTATGCTATTTCCCGTCTTATGTAGGTTCTTTTTTTCGCCCATAAAGCATTGTTGGCTGCTTTATTCCTTGATTTATAAGAAACGTTGGAAAGACAAATAGCCGGATTGTGTTCCAAATTTTTAAAGCCACATTTCGTTTCGCGCTCGCACCCCCCGTAGTAATACCTTCGGCGTAGTCTTGGTGCTTAGAGGATTGCTAGATTCAGGCTCTTACTAGATTTGCAGGAACTAGTTTTGTATGCATGAAAAGTGTGTTGATTTTTGGATCTAGTTTACAACTTTACTTTTTTTTACTAGGCAGATACCTAAAAAGTGATAAGACCGAGCGATGAGGCCACCCATTGTATATTTTCAGTATTCGTTACATTTTTTTTGTTATGTATTTTTGTGGTTGTCCCATGGAGAAAGTTGTTCAGTTTGATGGTCTGTACCACATCCTTAAATTTGGCTGGTCTTTAAAAAATCAGCCTGTATATAAATAAATACCTTCATTCCTATAGTATTTAAAATATCGCGCATTGATGAGCCAATAACAGCTAGCTACATTCATTTCCGTCACTTTGAAAGATGACCATTAATCAATCAACTCTGAGTTTCATCGCCCACTGCAAAACAAAGAGTGGTCCAGTTTGTCATTCTAAAAATAAAAGACAACAGTCGATCATTGGCCACCTACATCACCGCTCAATCAAGGTTTGTCCAAAGACTACCAAGAATTTTCCTTCAATTTTCTAAAAATTCACCAAGAAAACGTATCAAAACGTGTCGCAAGACTGCACTAAAATCCTACTAAGGTACACCCCATATTAAAATGTGTTTTCCCAACGCTTTTCCACTGCTTAGCTGAAGCGCCATCTATCGGCCTGTTAGAGAGATTTAATGGGAATTCTCTCATTTCTATCGGGTCTTACCGCGGAATTTATAACGACATCGCGGATCTTTTTTCCATACGAATGTACTTCGACGGATTTATTGGTGTTAGAAGGTATTTTAAGTTTGGAAAATTACTTAGATTGTGATTTTTCTTTTGTTTTATGCCGTGAGGTTGGATTGATGACGAATTGGGTTGTGCCTTTTTTTTACTGGCCGTTCACAGCCTGTACGAACCTGTTACAATGTGAGGATTAAATAACATTTGAAGAACTCCTGTACCTTAATTAGTTTCACGTTAAAACTTTTCAATGACATCTCAATACGTCTTTTAAAGTTGATCATGGAAACTAAAACATAATTTGGCGCTCTGGAAAACATAAAATAATAACAAACCTAAAGTTCATAGAGCAACCTCACTTAGTTCATTGTTTCAGCATGTTTCGCCACCGTAACAACGAGTATACGCGGGCCAATCTAAAAACAATTGAATAAATGCCTTAAAACAATGTCCAATTCGACCGTTCGAACTATCCAATTGAAAATCAACACGTAACCGTTCGCCGACTTAATTTTTACCCCATAAACGCACCCCACGAATCGCGATACGATATGGAAATTTCGCCGCCCGTCGTCGGTAATATTCGGCAATATTCGGGCGGACGTGAGCCCCGAACTAAATTGCCTATTTATTCTTAACTTCATATATTACTTTGCGCGTGTTGTCTGCGCAAAACGATATTTATTGTTTGACCGTTATTGCGTCAAATGACGTATTGGTTGTACGTATTAACGGATAGGTTAAAGATGGTAGGCGCGTGACGTAGCCAACATTTGTTGCTATGAAAACATTGGACATAATAAGCTTGAAGAAAAAAAAACTAACTTCTTTTTATGCATACTACGCGCCCAAAAAACAGATACAATAGCTTTTCTCTTTTCAGGAAATATCATAGTTTTTTTTTTGGAGTACTCTTTTAATTGTCTTAAATAATAAAGACACCAGACAATATCACTGTTATTGCTCAAAAACAATCCCACAAATTAAACTTCGAACTTCAACAGCGTGATGACAACCCAGCTGTTGGACCCACGTGTTTGAACACGTGTAACTATAACAGACACATGCCGAACACATATTGAACTTCAGTTGTCTTTTTTCTTCGAAAACTTTGATCTTCTTTTTTTTAGCTTCGACGTTCAAAGCTCGTCGTCTGTGGTATTCCAAAACTTGCAACTGGCACGTGCCAAATCAATATGAACATGTTTCGTAATCTCTTGGATGATGGAAACCCTGCTTCCAATAAACAGCCCTAGATGCCAAACTCAAAATACCATTTGGGGCCTGCTTGGTGTATTTGGGATTGACCTTTACGAATGCTATTATCACTCATTTATTATTAACACAGGAAATTCATAGCGAACATGCCCGTAAAAATTTGTGAAATCTAACATACAGGATGGGGCAAATATGTCAAGGCATTCAGGCAGACAAAAGTAGACAACTTCGCAAATGGCTGTTAATTATTTCCCTGTTTTGATTTTCACTAAAATTATATATACAGCATAAGTATAAAGTACCTATATAAACAAATAAAAATATTATAAATAAATAAGACAACAAAAATAATAATTGTACAAAATATAATACCTATTTAAAATGGCAACATTCCGTTGCGCGACCATCGACGCAAGCGCAAGAGTCATGACACTAAAACAGTTTTTTGTGCACACAGCGATCACAAAACAATTTTGAGTTTGACATTATTAATTAATGACATGACCAAGTTATTACCTATCTGGGCCCTAATTCACTATTTCCATTTAACGATTCCTTCATTCGAAACCACGTCAATTCCTTAGTTAATCACGACATCTGAAGGCCAATTCTCGTAATATAAAACGTTCAAAATCTAGTCGCAGTCTCATCTCAACGACAAACAAATGTCAAAAACTTGTCAAAATGTAGGAATTTGAAGTATTTTTTGACATATTGAGACTGAGATCAGACTACGAACGGTCTTAAAATTATGAGAATTGCCCTGCCTGCTATCAACGTATTCTCTATGACACAATGGCGTGGTTTGAACTGTCAAAATTCATGTCCGTACGGTTGACATTTCGATTCCTTGCCGTTACAAGACACGATTTGACGTGGATGTGCAATACGTGTGTGAAGTGTTAAGATTTTGCGGGGAATAATACAGAATTGGGGCCCTGGTCAATGTTAAGTAAATTACACAATGGAAATTCAGTATGTGATAATCGATGAAGTGTTTAGAGTTGTTGTTGTGATTAGTGTGTGTGTGTTCAGATGTTGTCTAGCAACCTTTATTTGAAAAAATGTGGATATAACGTATCTCTAAGAATAATATATCAGCTTGCTAAGCTAAGCTAAAAACGTACCACTTTCAGGCCACAAAAGAAGTCCCGCCATTTAATTGCAAGTTAATAGCTCTTCCCTATCTTCTTCGCCACTAAATATTTTCTTACACACACTCAATGGGGGAGTAATGAATTCGTTTTATTTACGAGGCGCAGACTGGCAGACGACCGATAACGTCGTACCCAATATCATATCGCCATTACATTCGGTTACTGACTGAAATATGCCGCGGTCTAAGTTTTTGTTGAGCAAAATATGGTTTGTTTGTATTTTTGGGTGGCACATGTGGGTAGAAGATGTGGGGTATTGTGTTTTAATGGGTTTTAAAAGGGTTCATTTTTGGGTAACTTGTTTAAAATGAATATGTCGAAGCCGACTCCAACATAGTTGGAAAAAGGCTGATTAATTATTATTTTATGTATTTATTATTCAAAGCCTGTGATGTCCCCTTGCAGGGCATAGGCCTCCCTACTCTCTTTCCACTTTTCTCTGTTTAAAGCTGCTAAGGACCAGTTCTTGTTGGAGGAGTCCAGCTCATCCCGCCATCTCCGTATGGGCCTGCTGCTTGCCATTATACAGGGTTATTTTTTTAAGACCAGCCAAATTTAAGGATGTCGTACAGACCATCAAACTGAACAACTTTCTCCATGGGACAAATAGCGTAATCGCGAAAATTTTATCAACTGTCCCATAGAAAACTTCAATACCTACTCGACCTAAATGTATGAGACGGCTGAATTTTTATTCGCGATTACGATGTTGGACCCATGGAGAAAGTTGTTCAGTTTGATGGTCTGTACCACATCCTTAAATTTGGCTGGTCTTTAAAAAATCACCCGGTATGTATAGATTGATCAGTAAATAAAGCATAGCTTTGTGCCTATACTCAGCGTCAGCATTTTTATTTCAGCGCTCTTCGAAGAACACAGCATCAATAAAATAGGCTATAACATTAAAATTAAAACTACCCTCCTTTCACGCACCTCACGTTCAACATCATAAATAACAGCACAGATCAACTTAAAGCCGACCTTATTTAACTTACACAAACTATCTACGTAAAGTAGGTATATCTAAAGTATAAAAAGTAAAACATACCCATTTTACGCTTAGGCGAAAGAATAGGAATAAGTTGACAGAGACTTCGCCCCTGAATTATGTTTCTCAAGATAAACGACGCGGGCGAAATGAAGTCGCACCCCCCACGCCTTGCACCCCCCCTCTTCGTCCCCCCAGCGCCCTCTAGAGGCAACGCAGGGACATAAATTTTGAAAGAAAAATCCACCACGGTTTCTCTCGGAATGTGTGATTTGGATTTTTAATTGAATTGGTTTCTGTTATCTGTTTTATGGATTTATTTGGTCTAATTTCTAGGTCGAGGGGTAGGTTAGTCGGTTTTCGGTTTAAATTAAAGGCTGTGCTAAATAAAAATCTGCAAAATAAGTCAAACAATTTATTACAGCGATATTTATTTAGAATTTGTCATCTAATACCAACATTGTAAAAGTTTAGAAAAATTTTCACTTCCAGAATTTGCATGATTATTTTTTCAATTCTAATTGTGTTTACTACAAGTTAACACTAGGTTCACGCATAGTCATGTAGGTACCTTAGCACCTATGATATGACCTGAAAAAAAAGGTCAGAGTCTAAGACTATCCGTCATTCCCATAATGGCTCTATAAGACCATGGGTAAGCTCTCAAAAAACTCGAAAATGCCCTCATTTTATACCATCAAGTGTAACAAAATTTTTATCCCCCTCATCAGATATGATTTGCTCATACACTATAATGAAAAAGTTGCACAAACTCGACCTTTAGACACTATCATCTCACTATAAGCATGAAAACTCCACAAAAACTTCGTCGATATCCACCATTATTTTATCTCATAGCGATCAATCGTCTTTTTTTTTCCTGTGTTTTTGTTACATTAATAATGCGTTACTATCTAAAAAGACATCTATTGCTGACCTGTATTATTGTCATAGAGATATTTACAGCGTTCATTTATTTCTCGATGTCCCCTCTTATTTTCCGTTCGGGGCCAATCGGATAGAGGCGACTGTTGAAATTTTTTCGTAAGCAGTAATACATCTTGTCGCGACTCCTATCTCTCGGTGAACATTCGACGGCCACCCCTATACTGTGGGCAAAGATCAGAGACGTTGGCAGATTGGTATGTTTGACAGGATTTATGTAGACACGTATCTAAATAACCTTTCATTTCCTTTTCATCTATTTGCAGGTTTTAAGACATCTTTTTGAATTTATGAACACGTCATATCACCTACTAATAATGAAATCCTGTACAAAATTATGTAAAATTAAGTGTGGTTTAGGGGCTAATTAGGTTCCTGGGTAAGAATTTTAGCATGTGTTTCACTGATGGTTCATGTCATGACATAAACTAATAAACTTATTAAGTACAGGTGTATTATTCACGCCGTTTTCCAATGGGTGTAGGCAGAAACTACAGAACTCTTCCTGCTATGATTATTAGATACTATATTTCCTTCGCCTAATACACGCACACTGCTACCTACATATATCTATTAGGTTTTTGTAGTCTTGTTTTACCTAGCGTGTAGTTTTAAATTGTATTTGATCGCACATGTACCCAGCCCAAAAAAACTGATATAGCTGTTATTCCTGATTCAATATCGGAATTAAAGTAAATATAGTAATTCCAGTAAAAGAAACTCCTTTCATTTTCAAAGTGAAGGGCCAACTGTAAATTTACTCCACAATCCAAATAGGCATATACTCAATAAAACTTTAATATAAATGTAAGTACGTATTATCCTCACAGAGGCTTCCATAAATCACAGTCCGACAGTGTCCTATCTCCTCACCGTTTGATCTTAGCTCGAGCCCCGCGTCCCGCCGCGGCGCGCCGCCCGCCCCAGCTAAAACCACTTGTGCCAATTTTCTCGGGGACGCTTTCCACTTTACTTGAGCTACCACTAACACAACACCTAACGACCTAACTACACCTCCACCCCATTCAAAAATCACTTCTACGACCCACGATTTAATGCCCATTTTCGGTCGCCGAATGACCCATACATTACTCCGTTGTTTACGTACCCTTCATGTTTCGGGGTACATTTGTAGGCCTAGGCATTTCTTTTCCCGCCCTTTACTAATGTCTTTTGGTTGTAATGAGAAGATTTTAGTGGTGGCTCTCATTTTAATTTGATTCTTGGCAGCTTTAGATTAGTGGTTCAGGGGATTGATATTAAAACGTTCGAGGGTGTTTTCCTGAAAAGAAACTGGGGCAAAGTGTAAGCATGTTTTTTAACGTCATGGGTACTTAAGTGTCTTTTGAAATAATGTCATTAAGCATGGACATTTTATTTTTTAAACATTATGTTTTTTTTTGCCCGAGTCGGCTAAAATAGAGAATATTTTATCGCCTTAACTTGTACAAATTGCTAAATATGCAAATAAAAAAACCGCGCAAAACCACAAAGAGATGAATAACAATTTTAATATAACATGAAATGAAAAATCCGAGAAATGAAAAAAAACTGACTCATCCATGCACGATCATTATCCCAGAAACTACTTTTATTTCTTGTCACATGTAGCTAGGAGGACCATGATGCAAAGCGTTACAGGAAAATTCTTGATTTCTGGCAAAAGTAGACATAACATACTAAGTACATAGCATTGCATGCCATAGCATTTGAAAAGGAAATTTCAGTCAATAACACGTCATTAGAAACGTAACGTTTTGTATAAAATATATTATACATATTTGTGTAGTAAAATCACGAGTCCCGCTCTAGATTTCACTTTCGAGATTTAGTCATAATATTGTATTAATTTTCAAGGCAACTGTTGTAATAAAACTTTCAATAAACATTAGGTATAAGCCAGGACAAACTTTTTTCAGGAACTTGAAAATTGCGTATGAGTAATTGATTCACCAATAACCCGTAACTCCTCCACCACTTTTCAATTAAGTTTCATAGCATTCCGGACTTTTTAATTTTCACAAGTTATTCAAAACATTTTTTTTATATTAGTCTCTTTTATATTAAACTCTACATATTTCTTTTTTAGTTTCATCAGAGGGGCAATTCTCGTAATTTTATGAACATTCCCAGTCTGATTTCAGTCTCAATCGGTCAAAAATACCTCTAATTTCCCTAAATTTTGACAAGTTTTCGACCTTTGTTTGTCGCCGACACGAGACTGCGGCTAGATTTTGAACGTTTTTATTTACGAGAATTGGCTTTCTGATCATTCTCACTACTACGAAGTAATTATTGTAAGCTAACACAATTTTTTTTCAGGAGACGAAAACCAATATCGCTTTCTCCTTCACCACTTCTCGATCTCGAATTCCGACAATCCCGCTCCGCTCAAGTCCATGGCCAGCGCACGTAGGTAAATTATTACAGAGCGTCATAACTCGGGCTCGACCTTAGCCCGCGGCCACACTGAGCGCGATAAATCCCGCCTGTCTGGATCAGGTGACACCACCTTCTTTATGTTTTTTCTCAGGCCATTTTACGGGAAAGATAAAAATCTTTACATATTTTGACGCTGCCTCGCCAAGGCTTATTCTCAAATTACGCGCGTCCATTACGTAATACTCAGAATGAACCATTTTAAAGAGGTGAGCCTGTTAGTAACTTGAGGAGTTTTAATAAAATATTAAGTTTTGTCTAGCTTGGATGTAGTAGGCGTATTAGTTAAATGCGGTTTTGTTTCTCGTGAGAGCTTTTTGATCTGTGTTCTGATTAGGGCGAAGGCTTAAGATTAAGGACCAAAGGTCGTGGTAAGATGGACTTTACATAGAAAAATGGTACGAGCAATCTGCTTACTCTTTGTTACAAAAAGACTTTTCCAACATGTTGTAGTTTCATAAAAAGGTCCATATACATAGACCCAATATAAACAAACTGTAGGTAAATATAGTATGGTAGTTCAAGGGTTATGGTCCAGTCAACCATTTTCCCTTCCTCAGTGAAGCCAGCCTAACGCAAAAATATTTACGACAGATCATTTATATCGAAACAATGAAGTATTGTCAACTATATGAATCACCAATCTTAATATCCCTCACAGTCATCCACATTTGCAAGTTTGTCTACTGCACACATTGATATTGTTAGACCAGCTAACAAAGCCGTAAAGTCTTTAAACGATATAATGTCATCAGAAAAACAAACCCTATATCGCATGCGACAAGGGTAGATTTCCTTTACAAGGCTTTCAGATAAAGAACCAAACGATATGAATACACACGATTCCCACAATTGGAATGTTCGCGCGAAACAGTCGTAAACGAAACAACATAGGTTTTAGAAAATACTATCTAAGCAATGAAAAATTTACGACGATTTTCCACTGCCCCCGATACAGCAACTAAAGCATAAAAGCTCGAAGCAAAACTGGCAATGTATAAAACATTAGTAGATACAGAAAAGTAGCGGAGCGTAGTGACTGGGCGTCTGTGTATGTACCCCACACCGCACTGGGCAAAACGAAAATATATTACTTTTCCGAAGATTTAGGAGTGTTTGGACCGAACAATAATGTCCGGCTTTTGTGGAAAAAGATAGATGGCAATGCATAGGTTACATGGAGCGGAGTTTTTCTTTTGTGACCGAATGAAACTTCAGTATGGGACACTGTTATTAATAATATTTATGTTTGCAATTTAATACGAGACCTATTGTTAGTGAGGAGAAAAGATTTTTCCGTAATTTTGTCTGAGAAAACTCTGAAAGCACTTACTACTTAGCCGTACCTCCATTACCTACGGCTATGATAGATGGCTTGACGTGATACTATTTCGTGTTCAACGACTTGTATATTGTCAATACAAGTAGGTATATTTAGGTTCAACACTAATGTGACTATCATGAGAAGTGTTCAAAAGTATCTGTTTTCACTTTTTTATACATGAACTGGGTTCGAAATCAAGCAGGCAGTTTACTTTGTGTGAATAATTTCATTACCACTGCTCTCAAAACGGTGAAGCAAAACATCGTGAGGAAACCAGCATAGACTAGATCCAAAAAATCGAAGACATGTGACATCTACCAACCCGCACTGGGCCTGCGTGGTGGATTACAGCCCATTCCCTCTCACAGAGAGGAGGCTTGTGTCCGAGCAGTGGGAACATTATAGGCCTATTATGTATACATGAACTAGTAGGTCCGACGACAACCATAGTCATCTCTTTCTAGTCTCCACTTGCAGACTATAGTCATCGTATTAACATGTCTCTGTCCTGTAAGCAGCATAACATAATTTCTTGTAATCAATTCAAGTTTGATTGATTTTAATCTTAAACCAATCTTGGCCTATGAAGAGTTCACATGGATTTTTAAAGTACAATATACAATTAAGACATTTATAATTTACTTTGTTTTTATTGGTTCACATTTAGTTACGGTACCAATATATTCTTTATTCTATGAAGCCATCAAAATATTCAATTCGTATCAATTCAAATGTTATCCGCCTCATTTGAATTTGGTTGCGCAAGTTTACTTTATGTTAGAAGTGGGGTACAATGATTACGGATATCCTAATTCAATAAATCCATGATTTATTGATTACATATTCTAATATAGATTATGTTATTTAAATGTGGTTTCGTTTTTAATAAGTGTGTTCTACTTTTGTCATGTTTTTTCCGTTATGTTGCGTGGTCCCCTCAACTCTTACGCTGCTTTGAGTCAAGCCTTACTACTATGTTTATTGGAGACAGCTGCATAACCCGTCATCTATTAAGCAAGCTTATTAAGTTCGGTAACAGTAGAAAAAGTAATTGTGCCTCATTAGCAACAGTTGAGCTCCTAAAGTACTTCTTGATTACCTATTTGTCTATTTTTACAGGGTGGCGGCTCGCGGGGACATTGAAGCGCAATCTCCCTAGCGTAGAAAATTTTCGTTGGTTATCAAAAAACAATATCTGCTGTTTCTTAGAAAAGTACAATACTTTCGCGGTCAAAATGAACAGCAGTTTTTTTTTAATAACAGACGAAAAAGTTCGACGCTGTAGGGTTCAGAATCATGTACTGAATCCATGGTTGGTTGCGCGTCGATGTCCCTGCCGCCCTGTATATGACTTCTGTGTAAATAACTACATTGACTTTACTGCCATGGCTTATTTTTATTTAATTTATTATTTGGTTTGTTTTTTTCTATCTTTTCACTATGGACGCTTTAAACGTTTTGCATCGTTCTCACATGCATAATTTTTAACATGAATGATGTAACCAATACTTTGTACTTAACCATATTATTGTGATTTAAAAGAGTGTCCATGCAGTTTCTTGCCCGTTGTTCTCCATAGGTACCTCCTACGCTTTGGAATGGGCAATTAGCTTCATCTTTTTGATAACCGACCCTTGACAATTCACAAGTACCTGTAAATGGTTTAGTTGAAATAAATAGTTTGAGTTTAAAAATATCCTTTTCACTTTTTAAATCCTCCACTCTCTTGTCCGTCCAATGATGGCATGTAATAAGGTTTTCTATAACAATCAGCCTTCATACAGCTATATATTCTCTAATAGAGTAGGTACGTTAGACGTCAAGTAATTCTGCATTGAAACTATCGCCAATCAACAAGTCTAAAATTTTCGGCACGAATACTAAACGGACACATTGACACCGGAATCGAAATGGTCAACTACTAAAAATAGACACGAAAAATAAATATAGCCCAGTTACACGAGTCGTGTTGTACTCATACGCACCGATGGTGTACTTTGGCGTGCCTTTCAATATTATATAGATGAATAGAAAAGGTCGAGTTCACACAAAGCGTTTGAAATACCCGCGCACACATTGACAAGAGTTGCTACTGCAGTATTTCTTCTAGACTCTTCTGTGTTACTCATTTATAGTGTCAAATCTATTTCTATGTGTGTGTGTGTGTTGTTCCATAGTATGTGTATAGGTCATGGTGGGTCTTCTGCTCCTATATTTTCAATGGTCCCAGTGAAACTGCGCCGGCGCACCGTGACTTGCAGAGGAATCACCAATTATTGTATCGCGCGGTGTCTCTTCTTTATTAATCTGAATATTAACTTCATTCCCCTCGTCACGTATGCAAGTATTTTTATGGTTTTCCTACCTTTGTTTATATTTATGGTAATGTAAATTTTTAGTTATGTTACGCAGAGTTTAAATATCGATTTCGATAACTGGTAGCGTATTGATTGAATTTAAATCGGGCTTCCCTTTTGGTTGATTTATTTTTATAACATTTGGTTCTTGTTTAAGTACTTGTAAGTAGCTGGGTTACATCATGTGTTCGACCCCTAACGGTAAAAGTTATATTATAATTTGTGTTGTCATTAAACACATAAGTCTTTGAAAGACCAGAGAAGTATTTTAACAAGTAAGAATGACAGTATTAACGGTCCCTTTTTTTATTGCACTTTAACAATAGTTCTGAATAGGAATTCGTTAATAGACGAAGGAGAAGAAGAAAGAATTATAAAGTTAAGGAAAAAACCAAGAACCAAGACAAACGAATGTTTTCTTCAAACTAATGCTGGATGAAAAATGTATTTTGCGTACAAACTGAACCCAGTATGGTTTAGTTCGTACGCCAAATACATTTTTCTATCACTGCATAAACAAACTAGGAACACCTATTGCCTATGTCCAGATAAAACATTACGACAATTGAAAACTAGGACCTTATATGTCTCGCCTCTCAACACAAAGGTTCTGCGCTAAAATCCGGGCAAGTACCTACCTAACAATGTCTTTTTTAATATATATGAATTTTGTAAGTTTATCTTGAACATCACTGGCATGTAAAACATCATGATATTAATGAAATCGTCAACCCGCCTTGAGCAAGTGAAGTGATCAATTCTCATGCCTTCTCTGTATGAGAAGCCTTTATCCTTCAGTAGGACAAACTTAGGCTGGTAGGTATTATTAACATCTAACTCAAAGGATAATTTTTTTTTCATTAAAAACTTTCCAAGACATTCTAATAGCCAGGGTTAAGGTGAAAGCGTCAGGTTAGCCCGCGAAATTCAAATTTTCTTACGTTTTATGCAATTTGCTGGTCAGTATCAGGTTGTATTTTGCTTTAAATATAATTTGCGGCCATAACAAATATTTTTTTTATAAAATTGTTAATCATAAAAATCATCAATAAGTACAACTCTAAGTTCATATTACCCTATTGAATGACTGTTCCATGTAGGTAAGTCTATTTGAGGCCAATTCTAACTTAAGGAGTTTTATTGCTGATTCTCATTAATTAAAGTCCGTAAACTAAAATTTTTTACGGTTAGCTAATCATATTGTGTTGTGTGTTATGTGTGTATCATATTGTGGTTTGTAAACGCACCCACGATACAAGGGTAATTCCTAGTGTGGGGCAAGGTTTTATAAAAATAAAAAAGATATCTACATAAGACCTGATACTGACCAAAAAACGTAAGCAAATTTGAACTTCACGGGCTATCTTAGCGCATCCCCCTTAAACGAAACCCTCAACTCGCCTTGAGCAAGCGTGGTGATCAATGCTCATGTCTTCTCTGTGAGATGAAGTCATTACCCTACATAATGAGGCTTGTAATTATCAACTAATTCTTGCACCGGATGCCTTGCCCTGTCACCTGCGCACGTGAGGACCTAATGGCTGATTCAGCAAATGCTATCCGCATTGCTGAATTTTGGGCCAAAACAAACCTATGTTTTTGCCATCGACACGCTAAGAAGAACCAACTCATAGGATACTGTCATCATAATATTAAAAACTTCCCAAGAAAAAGCCTTTAGGGTTAAACCAGGCTAAACCTAGTTTCAAAACATTCAAATAATTAATCCTTTTATATCGCAAAGCTTAGTCAACAAATAAAGGAATCCATTGCGGGGGGGGCATACAGCTCTAATTTATTGAGCGCGGGGTTCTCTCATTAAGGGCTGGGTTACACCTTGCCACCTGTAGAATGATCCGTTCTATTAGATTTATCGTTTTTTACCACTTTCGCTTTCCTTGTTTTGATGTCGTCCAATTAATTCGTGGTTGTAATTAGATTTTGGCGAGATTATTCTGATTTTCTTTGGAACTTGGAAAAACAGTGGATCTTTTTGTGGAATTTATGGCGATTGAGTTAGTTATAAGAAGTGTAAGGTTATCGTTAAAGCTTCTGTTTGCTATACAAGCTAATTAGGATCAAAAATTGGGGGAATGCATAATAAACATTTTGTTTTTTTTTATAATGTTGAAAGAAAAAAATGCTTCTTTATTGTAAATATTTCACATTGCTGTTTTTCCAAAGCAGATTTCAAACTTTCCCATAAAAATAATGATTTTCGTATTAATTTAATGGTTTTTTTTTCGATATTACTATAATAAATTTTATACTTATTTTAATTTGTGAATACCATCCGTAACTGCATACTTTCATTAATTTCTCGAATTCAATATTTATGGAATTTCAAAAATTCCCTCATAATATTTTATTAAAAATGCTTTATTCTACGTCGACGCCATGCTCTCGACTGCCGTGGCTCCCACTCTTTGCATCGCACGCGGCATCGCACCCCGCCCATAAACATGTCACTCCGGACGGCACACTGCGATTTACGACCTCTCGCTCTAACACACCCATAACTCAGACAAACAAAAGGGAAAGCTATAACGTTCATCGGTCCCATGCGGATAGTTTAATTTACACACACAGACGTAACAAAATGAGCTAGTATGCGATTTGAGGTGATAGTATACAGGTGATTTTGAGATAAATTGCGATGATTTGAAGGGTGTTGTATTGAAGAGTGCTTTAGGACTATAATAGAGGAAAAGAAAGCAAGGCATAACAAATGTTATATTCACCTATTTATAGATTCTCATACAGAATGGTCATAACGCATCTTAGGATTTACCATATACTGCACGAGTCTTGTTCTCGGAGCATGAACGAGCCGGCTACGTTCGAGTTCGCCGTCGGCCGAGAGTTTAATGGTTTTATCTCACTCTAACACACAATTCCCAGATCGTAAATCTCGAAATGGCCGCATGTAGGTTACGCACGCCGTCCGCGCTGTACCAGCGGGAGCGCATAAAGTATAGTTTTCTCTGTTTTATTACGTGTTTTAGTGTGCGACAAAGGAGATGAGAGTATAGAGGGGAAATCAGCTGTTTAGGGCATGCTTTAAACGTGCTGAGGAATGTGGCGAACGAAATGTGCTGTTGTAACGCTACGCAAGTGGCTCTACTTCGACTTTTTATTTGTTATTTTAAAGTGACTGTTTTCGCTGATTTTGATAAAAAGTGAATGTATTGGCGATGAAGACTCATGGTTAGCTTCATTAGCCATATGGCTTATGTGCCTACTAATATGACCTCGAATTTTAATTATCATAACGAACTAGATAAACTTGTTAGTTGATGACATCACGCTTTCGTGCATTATTCCAATTAGATAGTCGATATATTGGATGTGCCAAATTATGTGAAAGAATTTCAATGGGCACCTAAGCATACACTCAATACTTCAGACGTAAAAACAACATTATTTTTAAAAAATTTATTTATTTATTTCAGGCGACGCAGGCCCATAGTTAAATACCTTAACCTAAACATACATATTTTTATTATAAAATAGTACTTCACTAGCTAGTTCTGGTGCTGCTCTGTGGTACTTGTCCGCGGAAGCGACGGAACACCACGTCCTGCGGCCAGAAGTCTTCGTCCATGACGACGGACAGATAACAATTCGGTACACGCACCACAAACGCCTTGAAGTTGACTTTGCGGTGCGACTCCAGTAACTGCACCCTTGGCATGTACCTCGTCTTCTGGCGCATATACCTACTCCACGATGTCCTTTGCCTTAGTGGTGAAGTATAGGCGGGAGATGTACACCGGTGTTTTCGGCTTTGCGGCACGCAAGCTGACTTCGGGCTCCGTAGGAGCTTTGCCGCAGCGGTTCTTGTTAGTTTGCGATCGGCGCTTCCTCCTTTGCATCGTCACGAAACCCTCGTCATCAGCCCTATTCAATGCCTTTTCTGGCATAGGCTTCATACTTGGAGCACCTGGAGTACTCGCGGTGACGCTAGCGGATTCCTTTTGTAGGGGCTTCGCTAGGGCTGCAGACACTGACAGCGGGACGGGGAGAGGGGCTCGGGCGGCGCTGCGTGGAGGTGCCGCGATGACGGGCGTGGGGCTGCGGGGCACGCGGGTGGGGCGCTCTGCAAGCTCAGCAAACGACGGGTGCGCTGGCGACGAAACTGCTGACGCGGAATTTGACGACGATCCATCGAGGCGGGCTCCGCGATAAATGTTTACGTTAGATGCATTGACTGATGACCTAGTTACTGCCACACTGTTGCGCAACTCGCTAACTTCGTTGCGCAAATTGGCGACGGTGTTTTGGGATGCATCTAACTTCGCCAGTACATCCGCGAGGCGAGCCTTCAGAAAGACAATGTCCTTCAGAAGGCTTGTTACATCGACGTGGTCGAAGGTGACGGGTGGCAGCTTGTGCTGCTCCTTCGCCACAAACGTCGGCACGTCGTCCGGCTCGGTCTCCTTGAACAGCGTGATAATGTCTTGCAGGCTTTTCTTAGTCCCGTCACGCCGGCGGGACACCATCTGGTCGCACTTGTTTAGCACACTGAACAACAATAGCTTGGCAGCAGCTATGTCATCCTCGCTGAAGTTCGTTGCGCAGATTTGGACAGCGGATACCTCGTCCATCACATCCAGCTTCTGCTGCAGGAACGCCAGCAGCTCATTACCACAAGTTCATTACTCATGGCGTAAACAAATTACGAGCGACAGCTTGCGCCGCGCCAGTCAATACACAGCATAAGCAAAAACGTGCGCATCGGAATGCGGCACCAGCAAGACTGTCATTAGCCACCTAACCTACCAACATTTCAGCTATGACAACAGCTTCTGAGATGTTATATCATTTAATTTTGTAAACTAGCAAGTTCAGAATCACATTCAATGAGCGGTGCTCTTATTCGTACATTACTTATCACAAGAAACGCGTGCATATGCGTTTGGCAAGAGCTGGACTTTTGATTAAAGAAAAGATGGTCATTATATTGGATTATTATCATTGTTTATATGTAAGTCTTTTTTGTACAGATATATCTATTTTATCAGTTGGCCTAGTCATCATCCGTCGTGCTCTTGCCACCACCGGGGTGCCAGCTGTTTTAGAACCCAACGGCCGCAACGCGACGATGGGAAGAGACCAGACGGAATGACCATAATGCCCTGGAAGTTAGGCAGACCTTTGGTGCGGGATGCAACATGTGTCGACACCCTTGCGCCATCCCATCTTCCTAGCACGGTGGGCTGTGCTGGAGCGGCTGCTGCTGGTGCAGAAAACCTCAAACTGCGACAATATTCCAACCTCATTGGGAGTTAAGTATATGTTTGAGCAGTTTGGGGTTGAAACACTAGGGCCATGGTGTCCGAGTGCCCACTTGGTTTTTCGGAATATCGCCAACCGGTTATTCGACTCTTCACGTGACCAGAGGGCTGGTCTGTTTCTTGGCCAAAGAATTAGCATCGCCATGCAACGTGGCAATGCTGCCAGCTTTTTGGGCACTGTTTCTGTTGATTATTTTGCTTATTTTTTCACATGTACGAGTACATAGGTAATTATCATTATTTTAAACTAGCTGCGCCCCGCAGTTTCACCCGCATAAGTTTCGATCCTGTGGGAGTATCGGGATTAAAAGTATCCTATATGTTAATCCTGGTTATTAACCATCTGTGTGCCAAATTTCATCCAAATCCGTTCAGTAGTTTTTTTGCATGAAAGAGTAACAAACATCCATCCAGCCATCCATCCATCCATCCGTACAAACTTTCACGTTTATAATATTAGTAGGATGTTAGCTTATATAATGTTGGCTTAGTTGCCTGAAATATAATGGTAAATAAAAAAATAAATAAGTAGTAAAACCTGAGGAGGCTCTCGTTGGGCAGCTGGATTAAGGGCTTGATTCAAAAAGCGGTCTGGAGCCCCGACTGCCGGTAGCGTGGACCCAGTTCCCGATACCGGTGGGCAACTATTTTGTGAAATGTTCTTATATTTTTTTAATATTCCAATAGGTATGGAAATGCAAAATATCGTTTTTATATTATTTAAATAATGAACTATAGGAAAATATAATAAACTATTTGTAAATTATCACGTTTTTTTGTCGGTAAAAGATGTTTTATTTAACGTTTAACAGTTCCATATGTGCCTGTCTACTCACTCTTTGTACACTCTTTTATGTGTGAGCGTGTGTGTCCCACAGAGTGGCGGACAGCGTTGCGTTGCGCGGGATTAGGGTTCTGAGCACTATGCAGGGGTTAATGTGCTGTGCCGGCGCAGATGGGAGTTTACGTTCAGTAAGGGTTGCTTGTGGAGCTCTATTGTCATTGTCAAGTAAGTTTTACACTATTATTTCACTTTGGAGAAGCATTTTTAATTTGTGTCATCTCCGCTAGAAATGAATACCACCAGTTTCGCAGTGTAGTATATGTAGGAGTATGAAGTGGTACTTCAACGCAAACCAATGGTGACAAAACATCCGAGTTGAACAAGCTTGGGATAGATTCTTTATTGAGTTCTAACTAACGTCGCGGATACGGAAGGGACACGACTTGAAACTGCGGGAAGCCTGGAGGAGAAAAACCCACGATCGTAAGCTATAGAAAAGCCTGGAGAGGCCTATGCTAATGAGGAAAGCAATCTGGAGATTTCTGATGTTTAAACCATTTATTGTTAAACTAATTATTATGATTAACAATCTTAAAACATAAAGGTTATTTGAAATTCTTCGGACATTTTCGCACCCCCTTCGTGTGTTAATTTAGATAAAATCAAATACCGAGCTGCTCAAGAGCAAAACTTAACGATTCCTATATTAAAATAAACTAAAAAAATGTACATGGTGAAATAATTAACTAAAATAAAATCTCAATTATTTTTAACAAATGCACGTTATAAAACGAACACACAGGAGTGTAACATATTTTGAATTCCCAAAAAACTAATCTTACCTAGGTATATCACAAAGAACCAATCAAAACTTAATTTAAATAAATAGTCAAATAAATTATATTTAGTTTGTACCTACTTATTACGGTATGTCCAGCATCTTGACGTTGACAGATGTGACTGGCGCTACCTCTCATCTCGATTCGGCGCGACTGGTGGGGAGAACAAGATGGCGGACAAACCGACGCTTCTGATTGGCTGGAATGTGATCCCTTTGTAGTCCATTCATATTGTTCAATGTTTTGTAGGTGAACGGTTGCTTTTGTCCCGTTTGGGGAGTAGAATCAGAAAAAAATATTTTCTTAACGCTTTGTGCTCTTTGAATAGGTGCATTTGACTTCATAGTAGTTGAGAGTATATTTCAAGTATTTTCGTTTGTTAGACGTTAGTGTTGTGAGATTGTGACGAATTGAGTAAGTAAGTTAATTTTAAGTCTCCGCATCTTGAATATTTAGGTAATTGTGGTAGAACTGACGTTCTACTATATTTATATAAATATTTTAGATTTCACATTTTCACTGCAGGAGTAGGTACCTAAGAGAAAACTATCATAATTGTAAAACACATCTTCTATTTCCGATCTTAGATACCTACATTGTTTAGTCAAACAGTTTCGATTAATCGCTATTTGCCATAATCAGTAATTAATACAGGGTTATTTTTTAAAGACCAGCCAAATTTAAGGATGTGGTACAGACCATCAAACTGAACAACTTTCTCCATGGGACCAACATCGTAATCGCGAATAAAAATTCAGCCGTCCCATACATTTAGGTCGAGTAGGTATTGAAGTTTTCTATGGGACAGTTCATAAAATTTTCGCGATTACGCTATTTGTCCCATGGAGAAAGTTGTTCAGTTTGATGGTCTGTACCACATCCTTAAATTTGGCTGGTCTTTAAAAAATAACCCTGTATTTATTGAGGCCTTTGCCCTGCAGTGGGACACCACAGGCTTTTAATAATTATAATAACATTGATTGTCGTTTCTTCTAGGTGGATTCAATGTTTCAAAAAGGCTTAAGTGCATCAAAATTCTTCATGACCTTATTTGTATACCTACATTCTAGCAAATAAATAATTCGATTTGGTTTGAAAATCCCCTTGGACTAGTTTTGGTGTTTGGTATTTGTTGAATACAAAGTGAATCCAGCCATTAAGGAAATTAGTGCAAATCAAAATGAGTGAGAAAAAATAATCAGAGAGTTGACAACAGCTGAGACAATAAGTAGTCTATTAACACTATAGGTTTGTTCGTGGCTTGTGAAAGCAATATGTCTGGAATGTCTAGACTAAGTCTTTTCATCATCATCATCCTATAGCAGTCCACTGCTGGATAAAGGCCTCTCCTATTGCACGCCATTCAACTCGATTTTCGCTGCTACCAGCCATCCTGCGAAGATCGTCGCTTCCACCTAGTCTGAGGGCGTCCCACCTTACGTTTACCGATTCGCGGTCTCCACTCAAGAACACGTCTACCCCAACAGTCATCGGTTCTACGGCTAATATGGCCGGCCACTTCAACTAGCCTATTCTGTGAGCTATGTTGATATCTTTGGTTCTCTGCCGGATCACCTCGTTGGAGATCGGTTAGGTCTTTTATTTCTACATATTACCAGTTTCATTCAAATTATTGGGGAAGTCTTAGCGGCAGAATCTGATGATCATCAGAACTGTATTTGGTTTGATATTTTCCTAATTCGCTTGCAGAGTGAGCAAACTGAAGTGGCAATGGCCTACCATGTCTATCTTAGGGCCGATAGCCGTTGAAGTAGACGAGTCTTCGAGTGGATGCCACGCATCGGCAAGCATACTATACCTACATATGGACCGACGACTTTACAAAGGTGGCTGGGTTAGTCCGGATGAGGAAGGCGTAGTAGATCCGAGTATTGTGGGATAACTTGGGAGAGATCTATACCCAGCAGAGGATCACTATAGACTGAGTCCTTCGATAATTACAGTATTTATGATCGAAAGTCGAGTTGATTGGTTGAAGGTTACAGCAGCGTTAATTGCCCAGGGATAGCACCTTACAACAATTTACCCTGGATTGAACTGAACTTTTGAAGATAAAGGTCAAGCCAAGAACAACCGATACGTTTCGGTGTTTATTTGATTATATATATTTGTTTCTGATTATATATATTTGTTTCTAAAATACATTCTATTTAGCTTGATCAACTAAATAGAATGCATTTTAGTGACACAAACATCACTATTTGCGCAGAGTACGTCCTGAAAAGGAGGCACTTAGACATATTTCATGCAATTGGAGTCCACTGACTCCAATTGAATGACCACATGACACAAAACAAATTATTTTTTTATCCTGATGAAACCGAAATGCCTGATACTGAATACCTTGGAAATTAAAAGTTAATACATGATTTATTGACGCCATTAAGACGCAAAATACCTGCGCTGTAGTGTTTCTTTTTTTTTTCTTTTGATAAGTCACAATAAATACCCACGTGATCATAGGGAATCCTTAGCCAAAGAGTAACAATTGTAGCAGATAAGCCCAAGCCCATACCTACTGTCTTAAATCAGCGCCAGCATCTTATTAAATATGTAATATCGCTGTAAAGACCAATATAAGGCTATTTGAATAATTTTGGCTTTTACGTATGGGCAGTAACCATCAGTCAGACCATTGACTTGTCATCAGTCATCTGCTTGTCAGACTTTCAGGCTTCTGACGACCCGTAACGACTGTCAAAGATCCACGAATAACAGCCGGGACTAACAGCTTAACGTGCTTTCCGAGGCACGGAGGGATCTTGGCATGTAAAGGTTACCCATCCACGGACCAACCGCGGCAAGCGTAGCTTAACCTGATCGATCAACCCGTGCGGCTGTTATTACTTAGCCAAAGACATTAAATAAATTATCTTAATTAAAATTAATTCATTCACAGGCACACAGCCTAAATAAACCGCTGGGTCTAGCCTGAAATTTTACCTAAGAGTTCCTTTTGTAACAAAAGTGAGCATTAAGGAAGGAATTTTGAAAATTCATCCCCTACAAGGGTTAAATAGGCGATAAAAGTTTGTATGGAAGCTCAGTTCGTCATTTTTGAAGTAAGAAACGTGAAAGTTGGTAATTAGACTTCTGTTTATAAGTAAAAGTTAGTTACGTAATCGGTTTTTGTTAGTTCATCCCTTAAAGGGGTTAAATAGGGGATGAAAGTTCGTAATTTTGTAAACTTGGGTATGTGTGGCCTTTAAGCTTCTATTTATAAGTTAAAGTTAGTTGTATTATCGTTTTTGGTAAGTGATCTTCTGATGAAAAAAATACTTCTGTTTCGATCGAATATTTAGCTCAATAAAAAAAAAAAACATTAAAAAAAACTGAAATGGTAATCCTCTTTTGTCACTGACTAGCACTAACCTACTCAAAATAAAAAACGAAGACCCAAAATTGCTCATGATTTCGAAAACTCAATGCATTGTGGGAACTGCGAAAGAATATAATGTCCGTTATTTGTCATAATATAAGGTGGAATTGCACGAGAATTTTATTATTTGCGATACAAATCGTGTTGCGTAACGTCTGCGTCACGCACGAGTAACAGTTCAGAGCGTAACAAGCCATTGGCCTGCGCGTACGCATTCATCCTGCTGACCTAAAGTAAAACTAATAAAAAGTAAAACTACTTTTATTCATTTACTTGGAACGAAGTTAAAATATGAACGTGTATTTGTGTGTTGGTCTTAGGATGATTTCCGATGTCTCTACGTTTACCTTATTGTGCTACATTGAAATATCAAGATGATTTTAATGAAAAGACTCCTACTACTTACTACTACTGCTACCTACTACCTATCAACTTAGCAACTGTATTCAGCCAGTAAAACTGATCGATATTGCCTAATTAGCTTTGCTGATTAGCTGATGACTTGGAAAACGTAGTAGAGCATCTTTCCGACCGTGCGAACTGGCATCAACGTCTGGTGCATCGAACGATACACGAAGAAACTTTACGACGCCGCACTTGCTCGGATCGGCCGTGCTACGGCCAACCGCCGATACAATTCTATCGCGAGTCGAGACCGGACCGTTCAATTAATCGCTCCGATTAACGTTGTCTCTCGGACATCAATGGTGTTGGATTAACGGAGGGTGGTGGTGTCCTTTTCTGTTGGTCGCAGATTTAGTGCGGCGCCGCGGCGTTCGGCGTCGCTTGGCGGGGGGTGCGCCGTCGCTCGTAAAGCATCGGTCGCCACATTCTACTGACGCGCGCCTCGGCGACTACGCGTTGCGTAACCAACCGCGCCATAAACAACACGACGTGCTTGCCTCCGCACCTGACGGCTGTCGGCTACTTACCCACGTGCGCCCGACACATTACGTATTGCGCTCATGCCGCATCTAAAACGCTGACACGTGACTTGACGGAGTGAAACTCTCGGAACTCTTTTTATTCGGTAGAACTGTGAGTTTTGTGAAGAAGTTTTTAGCGAGCGGGATGGCGCGAGCGCGTTTGCCGACGGCGAGCGCCCGCCCGGCTTAAGGTAAGTTTATTGCCAATTTATGGCTCCCAACTTTACAGGTTCGCGGCAAGGGTCCGGCTATGTTCCGATCGTCAAACTAAGTTTTGCGAAGGGTCTACAAAGTGTTAGATGGATGTTTAGAAACAATTTAGAGCAATGATTGAGTTGATTGTTTAGGGTATCAATAGCCTAAACAGATTGTAGAGCAGTTATTTTATTTCTGATTCGACAGAATTTATTGCTGTTAAACATAGAAAAAGTAAGTATTTAAAAAAGTGAAAAAATCACATGACAAATGGAAATATAAACAAAATAAGTACCTATGGATTTTAATTTTATCGCACATAAAATTGCAAACATGAAAACAGAGTGGTCCCGAAGACACAAAATTCAAATCACTTTACAGTAAAAAACTGAGTTGTAAACAGTGCACAAAACTCCCATTAACGGTCAGCAAATATGAGGTGTCCAACGAAAATTGTTGACTTGAATTAAAAATCACTTCAATCCATAAAACAATCTTATTCAAGTAACATCAGAATCTAAACTAACAGTAAAATAAAAGATTAGTATGATCCAGTTATCCAGTATGTGCAGTAGCTCCGCTTACGCATTTTTGTGTCCAAATTTGAGCCTTCCCATCATAAAATTAAGGTCGAAAATTGTGTGTTTGAAGCCGAATATGGTAGAAAAACATACCATTTATGAAATACAGTTTGAGCAAAGATAAGTAAAGATAACAGCTTCCTTGTACAACAGTAGATTAAAATTAATTTAGAAACGGACCTACATTTATCGTGGGTAATTGTAGGGTCGACTAAGTTTAATTGAACTTAAGTGTATTAGCACATAATTACTCTGATTGATATGTAAAGTTTATATAAAATTGTAGGATGTGATTTGATTCTGATAATTGTTCATTTTAATGTTTATTACTGGTTGATCTAATTGCGATTGTAGGTACTAAAAATAATGTGAGTTGGTCAGTAAAAAAATATTATTAAGGAACATTAAATGTCGTAGTGTTCCTTTAATTAAAGCATTCAAATTAATCATTTAAAGGCATGGATTGTAATGAAAGTACTACCTACTGTTACTAGAAATGATAATAATAAATCTTTGTATTGATTTGATTCAAATGAGAAATGAATGAATGATTGAAATCAGTCTATCTCTATATAATTCAAGAAACATTTAAAAAATAATTTTTCCTCTTAGTATTAAAATTGATAACAGAGCTAATAATATAGATATTGATTAATGTGTCTTCCTTAAAAAAAACCAGCCTGTATATAATGTCTCCCTGGATCTATATAATTTTAATTCCTTAAATAATAATAATGATTGGCAGTATTGGAAGAATTGAAGTAACGCCATAAGTATCTAAAAAGGTTAACCCATAGTTGTCTTATAATCTCATAAACTTAAGGAATTGATCTCTATGGGTCCCTGATAATAATGGTGGGTGTAATATGAAGCACAGCAGTAGTAGGGACGTAGATGAACGATGGATACAATAAAATAACAAATAATTATTTTGAACGTTGAACCTACCTACTACATGGAAGGTCAATACGAATAAAATGTATAGAAAATACTTATTAAAAAAATAGACATAAGTACCTACCTACAGATAAAAATAAATATGAGACATAAGTACGTAGGTTTACTTAATTTCAAAATTCAGCTCTAATCTATCTACCTACCTATATCTATGTAGTAAAAATGAAATGCTGTTCTTTGGTAGGCGCATAGCTTGACTGATTTGGCTATTTTTATTATATTATTTATTATTATATATTATTATGTGAAGAAAAAATGGGAAAATCTTCCCAGATTTTTTTAAAATTTTGTACAAACTGGACCTCATTTTACCTATGGAAGTTCTGCATGCACTCAAGATCTTCAGGTCAGGACAACGTCGGTTGGGTCAGCCAGTTATAAAATATGAACTGTTATAAAATAAAATTCATATAATTAGTTACTGAAAAGATAAATTCCTTGCGTCCCTAAGATAGTAAAATGACAAGCCAAGGTAACATTCTATTAGCAAAGTGGGCTTTTGGCACAAGGACTTGTTAACATTTTTACTAACGCGTTTACATTATTTACATACAACACAGTAAATAAAATACCTGAAGGTACAAACATACCAAGAACTGATTCTTATTAAACACAAATACAAAGTAAGACCGAAGTAAAAACTAAACTACCAAAGTTACTTGAAACAGTTGAAGAACAAACTGTTTTATGAGTCAAAAATGGAACCGGCACAACTTGAATTCCCAACACTTGTAGTTTTTTTTACAAATAGAGCAAAAACTTGTATTACAAACTCAATTTAAAGACCTTATCAGTCCTTGATCAAAGAAAACGAACTTCCTTAAAGTCCAGAAAAATAAAAAGAAGTAGTTCAAGGAGTGTTTGCGCGGGCGCTGTGTTTGTGATTCCGCTCATGCGCGCCGCCATATTTGTCTTATTTCACATCACCCTGTTAGATCTCAATCTCTACTTATTATTCAGTGATGCTGCTGGTTGCTTTTTGTAATATTTAGCTTTCCTTGTACGCTGCTGTGACTCAATTCCTTGGATATCATCTACCTAGTTGTTAGTTGAATATGGAAATTGCTTACTACGGCTTGAATATGTTCCAACTTACAACATAATATTCTCTGAAGCACAGATTTCTGAAGAAAACGATGAAATAACCGTAGCCAATAATGTATCTGATCAAGTAATTTACTATAAAAGCATATCTGAAGAAACTGCACAAACGGATGATGTAAAAGATAAAATAATAACTCCCAATCATTTTGTAAAATGTGATGAAACTGAACACAAACTTGCAATGTTTAAGTTGAAACCTATGTCATGTGGTTTTCGTGGCCTCAAAATATCTTGTGCTAACCAATTACAGGATCCCCTAACTTCAACAACAAATAGATGGGCTACTGTAAGGACAATAAGTGACAATTTGAAGAGCAAAAGTTCCTCACATATATAGCTTTAAATGGATTTTCCAACAATAAAGGAGTTTCTGTCTCTCAATAATTTGTTGAGATTTTAAAACTGTAGTGCATCGACTTTAATGTAAGTGTTTTTCTTTCCATTCTTTCCAAAAAGTCCTTAAGCACTCCTTTACTTTTAATGTTACTGAACCTTGCAGGCACATTAAAATACAATTTATAAAAAAAGTACCATTATAACTGTTTCGTTAAAAATTGCATTAAATTCATTGAAATTATAAGCAACATCTATGTATGACATTAATAACATCTGAGGTGTTTTGTATGTTTTCTTTCTTTCTAGAGTTATAATGGAATTTCTAGACTAAATGGAGATATTTTGGATGGCAACAGTCGGTACCTACAATCACACTTGTGTTTTCAGGAAGACGTCTAGAATGACTTCACTCTACCTCTTAAAGACACAATACAACAGTATGGTTTTAAGCGAAGCGTCTTGGTAGCCCGCGAAATTCAATCTGAATGATATATAATAAGTAAGAGCTAGAAATCAAGCTGAATAAAAAGCAAGAACCACTTTAATAGATTCATAAAAGCGATGAAAAGATTATACATTTATTTACCTTACACAAATAAATTAACAAAATAATATTTGGCCAGTGTGCTTAAGGGGGGAGCGCTAGGGTAGCCCGCGAAATTAAAATTTGCAGGTCAGTGTCAGGTTATATGCTGAACAACATATGATTCGCGACCGTAACAAGTATGTACTTACAGAATTATAATTATTAATATCATCAATACAACCCTTTAAGTTTATACACCGTGATTTTTTAGTCGTCTGACAAAGGTGGTCCACTTAATGTCTCCGACATAAGATACCTCTAGGCGTGTTTTTTTTACCATTAATTAAGATAATAGGTACAAAGAAAAATAAATAATACATTAGAATTATGAAACATCCTGTTAACAATGTTTACGTATCAAACAGTAGAACATACCTAACCATCGCACGAGTCGGGTAGATAGATCTTCGCTCGCAACAGAATGTTTCAACTACGTTATGCATCATAATACTGATATTTTTTTCCTTTTTTTTTCTCTTAAATAACATTTTTTTTTGTTATGAAAGTATAGTAGTCATTGGATACATGAGGTGGGCTGCCGTTGTCAGACGACTAAAAAGTCACGGTGTATACCCCTATTGAAGAACTGTTTCATGAAGTTGTCATTCAATAGGTTATGGGATGACCTGCAAATTGCAAATAACGTAAGAAAATTTGAATTTCGCGGGCTATCCCGCTGCTTTCCCCTTAACGACACTGGCCAAATCTTATTTTGTTAATTTATTTGTGTAAAGTAAATAAACGTACAATATTTGCATCGCCTTTGTCAGTCTTAAATTAGCTCTTACATATTTATTATAATTCAGCTTGATCCGTTATAGAGCAAAAAATAGAGATACAATCATCAACTGTTGACATCATAAACAAAGACTTAGAAAATACTTGGCAATGCAAATCTCAATAAAATTTCCATAAAATCATTGTTCAGATTATAAAGTCCCATAAATTGACGCTTTGATTGATGGATTTATTCCAGTTCTACTTCCCGTAATTATTATGTTAATGGATCGAACAAAACCTATGACGCTTGGGTGCGCATCCGATGCCCCTGGACAAATTGAATACACCTAAACGAGGCGAGAAGTTTCCGCGCCTTTTTTGTTTCATGCAGACGTTTGATGGGACCTTCTCAAACAAAAAATTGAGGGGCACATTCAAGTGTGTTAGTACAGCATGAAATTGTCTTACTCGCGGTCATAAATTATCATCTTAATAAGTTAATGAGTGATTCCAGCAATACTTTTGTTTTTGTTACGCACCACGCAAGTGCCAACGCTACCGGTCGCCGCGCACCCGTTATTGCCATAAAAGACGCGCGCGCCGCGCATCTGCCTTTATCGAATTTGATTAAACTTCATGTTTATTTATCGCGTATTTATTTATACAAGTAGGCCTGCGCACCGACGCCATTTAGAGACAATAAGACTTGAAATGACAAAAATATTACTAGCTTTTTGTCAGACTTATTTAATTCCTGAGGTCACTCCCGTTTGAACGTTAACGGCTCACATGGGAAAAGTCCCGACTCAATAACTATTTTGTATTGGAATTTATGTACCTAATGATGAGATTTCTCCAGTGCATTATGATGTTCCAGTGAAATCAAATCTTTATAATGCAGCTAGCTAAATGTATTTTCCACATGATGCGTTCGCACATGTTGGAGATGACGTTGACGTGAGTTGTGCGTATGCTGGATCGATTCGCGGCACGTACCGGCGATCAGACGCTATCGAACTTTTAATTTCAGCAAAAAATCGTTTGCGAAGCGTCAAACATTACCCAGTAACAGGTGAGTCGGTTACCTCCCGCGCGCAACAAGCAAAAAACAACATCTGTTAGTGAGAAATTTATGCAAGCATCGGTCGTACACACGATCATATCTACTTGAAATACGTCGCTGGAGACAAATTGCAGTCACTTCAAACGTGGCGAGCGAGTCCCACTGCCGCAACGGAATAAGCAAATAGCCGATTGTTTCGCTCCCGGCCGGGGATGGCGGCCCGAATAGATCTTAACCCCAGCGTAACAAAATACAAAGTCGTGTAGTACTCGCACGCCGTAAAGTACCGTAAACCTGAACGTAAAGCACCGCACTTCAGCTTTGAATCCGCATAATTATCGAATAGGCAATAAATCGTGCGGTGTGCGGCCGCGTGCCTCGTATTGTCTGCTGTGACGACATTATTGTCTTTAGTCTGCGGCAGAGACGCGCGTTCCACGTCCAAGCCGTCATATCCACCATCCGCCATAGCACCTTCGTAAAAAAGTAGCCGTGCGTTATCAATATATTTATACTGCCTGACGCGCACAGATAAAAACTTGATGTCGATTAATTACTGTTTGGTAAACGCGAATAATTTATGGCACTGCACTAAAGATTCGCATGTTCTTTTTAAATATTGGTAATTTGATTAATTGTTGTGCAATATAAAAATCATGTCTGCCAAGTTTTGTTATGGAAAAGTTGTGGACTAATTATTCAATGATCATAAATTCATTCATAAAGAAAGTGGACAAAATTGTCCAATGTTTGCTTATCCATAATTTCATCTATGATTTACAGTGATGTTCCGACCTCATCGGTTCGATAATGAATGAGGTGGTCGTAAACGGCGAAGTCAAGAGAACATTAATGTCAATAAAAAAGCCATAAACCCTATTAGCCGTCATAAACTTCACCACATCTGGTCAATAACTCGTTTCGCGTACAAATAGTACTAATTGAATAATTAAAGTTTTGTACGGTAACGATATTGGTATTAGGTAGGTATAATATTTTGATTAGAAAATATAGAAAAGTTTTATTACTTAAGTTAATGGACATTTTTATTTACCTTTTCAACACTCCTTGACTTTACCTAAAGCTTGTAAAATCAAAAGGAAAAATACATATTTAAATGTGACGTTTTCTTTTCTACTAAATTCCCTTAACTATTTACATACATACATTGATATGATAATGCAGTGCAATATAACAAAAGGGCGACGATCATTTCTTTATAACATTTCCGAAAAGCCGTAAATTTTCGTGTCAAAGATAGCCCGGAGTCGATAGAGAACACGGAAACGAACTTTTTGTTATAAACGCCACAGAATAGAACAATAAATTACGTCAAGGTGTTACGTGTTTTTAGCCACAATCCTCCAAAACACAGCACTAAGAACAAGTACATTGTTACTCGAATTACCATAATAATCGGTTACCTGCTTACTTACAGGTGAATTGTCACTTTTGTCTATGCGAATAGTTTGCGCAACTTTTATTGCAGTGTCAAATTGCTTTTCTTTGTTTTTTTTGCAGCTAACGGTAACAAAAAAGGAATTTTGTAAACATAACGGTGCAAATTTGCATCTTTTCTCTATTTAACATCACAATAGGATAGGCCCGTTTTGTTTTTTTTTGCGTATAAAATTGCGATTTTTAGGAATTCTCTTCTCTTGATATTTATGTTTTAATATAACACATGTTCTTGTTTTGACTACTGTTATTCCTTGAAACAAAAATGTTTGTCTTTGTTCTATTGTCCCGTTTTGCTACCGTTAAGTTGTTTACCGTTTTTTACATACATAAATGTGTTTCTCTTTTCAATAAAACGTGTAGTTAACAGCCATGAGAGAACTTGTAATAATTTTATTGTTATTATTTCCTTTCAATATGATATTGTGCAATCTTCATGAGGTAGAAGGTGGAATCGCGTTACCCAACAAATAAATGGGTAATTAATAACGAATGCATCCGTAACTTCTAAGTTTTTCTTTGTTCCTACCTATACTTAATTATATTATTGTGAATATTTTCTCCTTCAAAAAGTTTCATAATGGTGGTGCAACTTACGTACTTAGAGTTCAGACACAAAATTTTTGTATGTCCCATTTTAAATCTTAGCAAACCAAACCAAACCAAACAAATATGTAGGTAACTACATTCAGGGAAATTACAGAGAAATTGATAGTTTAGTAGATTTACTGTCAAGTGTGACTGTTTTCGTTGAAAGACAATTTAGTAAGCAATCATTTTCTCCGGGTTTAAATGCAACAACAAAACCAAAGAAGAGGCAAAGGTCTTATCGACAAAAAGAAAATATAGGCAAAACTTAACTCACCACAACTTCCAGCACACCATTTTTTCTCCACCACCATAACAGAACTTCAGAACCGCAAAAGTCAACTATGTAAAGTATGAACGAAGTTGCGAGTCCGTCGAAGAGTAGGGAGGCAGCGTGCTTCGAAAATTGTAATATTTCAAAATTACTCAAGAGTCGCGTTCGCTTGAATAATGCGATAACTTTGAGCCGGGGGTGGGAACCTCCCGCGTGCGTGCCCCACCCCCTGCCACTTGTTTTTGAACTTCTGCTCCTGAGTTTGATCAAAATATACTTGCGCCGCCCGCTTCATTTGAGCTCGTTTATTTGACCAGGACAATACAGACTTGAGTTGTTTTGTATTTAATAAACACTGCCTTAAGGTTAAGAGCGTTTACAACGTACGGCATTTCATACAAACTTTCAAGTCCTTGTTTTTCGAAATGCATGAACCGATTTTAATGAAACTTCCTACGCATAAGCAGGATACATAGGTCTAAAAAGTTAGTCAAGAACATTTTCGAAATGTCTTATTTAAAAAAAGATGGGTGTTGGCGAGCCTATTGCCAACAACCGGCACGAATACAGACTCCAAGTGTCCACTGCGAAATTCCTGATGAGAAAACCCAATAACCCGTCCTGGGAATCGAACATGATACTCTGACCTGATGCTCAGCAGAAGTGCTTACGACTACTTGACCAATGAGGCAGTCGAGATACTATCATGTTCATCTTACCTTTTCCCAATACCGAGTTTGGATCTCCATCTATCTTATGAGATGCAACTGAATTTTTTTTTTTTTTTTTTTTAACTGCATTTTACTATAAACGTGTGACGATAATGTTTAGGTTGTATGATTATTGTTAAAAATATAAATACTTACATGCATACAAAATTGAAGCACAGGACCGGCGGAAATGGTGATGCTTGGGGGAACTCTATGTCCAGCAGCGAACGTCTTTCGGCTGAAATGATGATGATACAAAATTGTTATCCCAACCCGTATCAGAGATAATTTTTACACTATTTATTTATTATTAGCCTTGAATATCGCACTGGTAAGCAAAGGTCTCTCTTTCCACCTCTCTATCCAGAACTGCCAAGGACTAATCTTTATTAAAATAGGGTTCCAGCTTTCCCCACCATCTCCGTCTGAGCCTGCCGGACGGCGTGTTTGTGTTCCACGCGCGCCTCAAAGAGATGTCAGCGTAGTTGACGGGGCCCGACAGGGCCGAAGCCTGCCGGGGTAGCGGGATCGTCCGAAAGGGTTACCGCTGCCCTGGTACATAAAGGGCTAAGGAAGGAACAGGGGTGGGTTTTAGTCAGTAAGAGTCTGACACTCCCTTCTGCTCCACCCAGAGCGGGAGGGATCATTTGATGATTTCCCATCCTCAAAAAAAAAAAAGCCTGCCGCGATTTATTTTTTACACTACCACTTAAAAATCCAGATACCTACTAAACAATTTCAATTTTCTCAGGAAACAATAAAATACCTTCTTCTAAAGACTTATGAAGTACCGAAAACCGAATAATCAGGCACGTAACAGAATTTATATCTTTTCTATGCTAAACAGGATTCGGACTACACTGAGAAATAAAAATTGAGCAATCTTGAAGAACTAGGCAAGCGTACTTAGGTTTTGTAGAATAATACTCATAGGTAAAGCCTAGCCTAGTGGATAATACCTATTTATAGTTAAAGTCAGGGATATTAATTGTTAAGGTGCTGTTCAAAGGTAGACACCGTAAAATGATCAGTTTTTTGTCGCACAGTTAGGCTTATTGGTACAAATTAGCTAAAAAAAATTTTGTGTATTGTCAAAATGTTCAAAGAAAGACTGATAAATATTCCATTAAAATAAGTATCATGATAAAACAATCATAAAATAGCTCAAAAAATATTTTTCGTCGGATTTTCTCATAATTTTAAGCGTTAACTGTTAACAAGGTGTCGTTTTGCATCCTCGTCAAAGGAGGTAACTATGCTACTGATTCTCGACACGAATCAATAATAAAATAAGTAGGTTTTTTTTTTCTAATTTTCGGAAATCGTCAAGTGTGGGGACACGCATCTTAAAACGCGGCTTTCGTGAAACCGCACTGTAACTGCCCTTTTACACACACATAAAAACGAGGCTGCTTATACGATACCATAACGCGATTGTGATCTTTGAAAGTGGTGTATTCTGAAATACTGTCAAATTTAAATAACTAAAAAAACAAGTATATATTCATTATTTACCAGGAATCAAATTCTTCCACACAAACTTCAACACCCCTATATCCCCCGTTGAGGGGTAGTTTTGAAAAACTTACAATGATAAACTTTATTACTTACTCAGGCGAGTATTCTTGAAAAATTTCAAGTTTATTAACCTAATGAAGAAGATTATTCATATAAACTGTATCCCCAGCTTTTCACCCCCACAGGGGTGGAATTTAAAAAAATCGTTTGGGATGTATTCGTAACTTGACTCAAAGATTATTTATACTAATTTTCGAGTTAATCAAGCCATGCAGTAAAATCCTCCCATATAAAATTGACTACCCCTTTTCAAAAAACCCTGATACACATTATTCTTTAGTTTTGATCCTAGGTATAAATACTGAGTAGTTTCAAGTAAGTCGGACCGGGCTCTAAAATTTTTCCATACAAACTTTGAAACCCCCCAATTTTAGGGCGTAGTTTAGAAAAACATAAAATGGCAACTTCATAATTTACTTAGATTAATATTGGTACCAAGTTTCGAGTTTACTAACTCAAGGAATAAGAATTTCCATACAAACAAAATCCCCCCATTTTACCCTCTCAGGGGTGGAATTTCGAAAAACCCTTTCTTAGTGGATACCTACTCATCACGAAGAACACACCCTCCAAATTTCATGTCTCTAGGACCAGCGGTATAGGCTGTGCGTTGATGTATCAGTCAGTCAGTCAGTCAGGAGTTTGAATTTTATATATATAGATGACAATTGTCAGTCTTTTATAACACGGTAAGTTCACATTGGGTATCAGGGAATCAATTTGCTTAACAATTGATTCCCTGACTGTTACAACACTAGTCGGTAGTAGGTATACTTGTCCAATTAGTTAACTAATACAAAGTAGGAACAACAAGCCTTCTAAACTAAGTTTTAATGAACCTCTGTAGACCCATTTGACCTAAGGTCAGCTGGTCAGCTAATAGATTTCTTAAACAATATCAAAGCCTGTACAAAACGGGCTTACAAAGGGCAGGTGTGTTCAAACTCAATAGATTTTAATTGATAGGCTGCGTTAATTAAATTAACTGCTAACAGTCAACGGCTTCTGGTAGTAAATATTCTATATTGTTTGTTACCTACTGTTTCTGCCTAGGTGAGTAATGATCAATTGAATTGAACAGAGCTATAAGGTAGTCCAAACAATTTAGATTTTCAAGTAATCATTGCTGCTGTCGATAGTTATACTTAATTATCATCATTTAATAATATAAGAAGACATGTCGAAGACATATGACATCTACCAACTGGGCCCGCGGGGTAGATTACAGCTCATTCCCTCTCGAAGAGAGGACGCCTGTGTCCCAGTAGGAACATTATAGGCTGATTATGCTTTATGCTTATACTTAATAATATAAGAAGATTTACACAGCGCACAAACAGATCCAGAGATTTACTAAACAAAGAAATTGCAATAAATATTACCACCCCATCAAACCAAATCTGTGAAAACCTTGCAAGTATAGATGATAACAGTCACAACATGGTTTAAAATGGGAAACAGAAGACCATTTAAACAAAAGCAAAGGTTGGGTTATAGCATTGAAAATGTGCAGTTAGTAGCATCGGAAAAAGACAAGAAAGTGGTAGTAGACGAAGATGTCCACACAGAGCAAGAGGCTTTAATAACTACGAAGTTTGATATTAGTAACAGTACAAAACTTACTAATGTTTTGTCACATTGTGGTGGTTCGTACAAAAATGAAGCGAATGGCATTACCTGATACAAAAAACTGATTGCAGCAGAGTTTGAAGGTTCAGCTAGAAGTGTTAATAACTACAAACCATACAAGAAAGAACAAGATGAAGTATGTGGTGACAAATTGTTGACAAATTGAATGTATCATGGCTAATAAATTCTCAAGCAAATAGAGACAGTTAATCAGATCTCCGGCGCAATAGCAAATGCTTGGCTAACACGCCAGATCGGTGGGTTGTCGAAATATAGTAGAAATACTATTAATTATCTCATAGAAACAGCATATTATAGAGACGAAGTAGCTGAATGTAACAAAATTCCACAACGGCTGATGATCAAAATTTGATTAACACACCTAAAATCTGATCAGCATATTATAACAGCATTGATTATATATGTTCAATAACTTCGATTTTGTAACAGACATGGGACACATTCACAGAGAAGACATAGGCAGGTGAAATTGATCAAAACCTTACAACTGCTGATAATGAATATATTATTATAACAACAAAACTGTTACTATATCTTCAACCACTATCTTGTCGTTACAAAGTCTATAAAGAAGAAACAAGCGAATTTGATCAATATGAAACAACTGTTGGTCAAGATTTGTTAGGCTTAACAAAATTGCTTAAGCATCTTCAATGACTGCCTTGACATAATCAAATCTGCGTTCTTCAGGTTCTTTTAATACATTGGAATGGACTTTATCATACGGTTACTGACTATGTAACTATGATATCTATGTATACATGATTTATGAGTCATGTAAATGAATTTCTCATCCTTATCGACATCAGATGGCAACCGCATCCTGTGATTTAAGTTTACATAGCAGCCTAGCAGGAGATAGCAATCTCCATAGATTTTATATTTCAATGATACCAAGTTATAAAATATCTTCAAACAAAATCTTGACGATATCAAAGTAAAAAATCATTTTGTAATTGATACCACCTTTTTATTAACAAGTGTACTTGCCTAACCTGCCACTTAATTACTTTTTATATTTAGTTTCTACTTTCTAGTTACCAGCACTATATTACCATTCAAGTTTTTTTTAAACTCTTGTTGAGTAACTAATCTTTGTCTTTCTGTTAAACTACCAGAAGTACTATTAAAAGGGGTTTGTTTGGACCTCCCAGAATGGTAGAAACATGTCCCATTTTGCAAAACGTTGGTGAAGAGTACGTATTCTGCGAATTAAAAAATGTTGCATTTCATTAACTAGATTATGAACCAAACTAACTATATTTCTTACTAGCTGCATCCCGCATAAGTCTCGACCCTGTATAAATATCGAGATAAAAAGTATCCTATGTCCTAATCCAGGACATGGTCTACTTATGTGCCAAATTTCATCTAATTCCGTTCAGCGGTTTTAGCTAGCGAAAACGTAACCGCTTGACCGCAAACAAACATACAACAAAAAAAAATCTTTTCTCTTTAGAAAAAGGACTGTAAACAGCAAACAGAGGGGCAGTTCTCGTAATTTTGCGAACGTTTTCAGTCTGATCTCAGTCTCAATCTGTCAAAATTACCTTTAATTTCCCTACATTTTGACAAGTTTTTGACTTTTGTTTGTCGCTGAAATGAGACTGCGACTAGATTTTGAACGTTTTAAATTACGAGAATTGGCCTTCAGAATACGAGTCGAACTTTCAACAACAGAATCCCGAACATAAACGGGGCATTTAAAAACTCATAAAATAATATCCACCATAAACATACTGAGAATGCGTTGCGTCCTCGCCTCTACATATACACATATATGGCAGGTTACATTTACATTCGTATATACTTATATATAAATGTATAAGTGTATTCTGGAGGCCGCACGTGGTCCATGCCATGTGATAAACCGGTCTTGGGCAAGCCTAGTAACCTCTAAACGACACCGTACGTGAACACTCTTGAAGGATGCCATAGCCTCACTTTTATTTTTCATTTAAACACCGTGAGATATATTTTGTGAGAAACAAAATAAGTCGCATTGGAATATTTTTTAAACACGTACACGTACTGGTACATTTTTAGCGATCTTCGTGTCGTATGGAATCGTCGAATACTTTTAACAAAGTTTCTCACAAGTTTGTCGTTTTACTACTTAATATTTTTGTATCTAACAAGCCTAGTGGTTACTTCTTTCATGAATTATTTATGTATCTAATCTTAGAGGCCGATAAATCCGCAGTTATCAGCACATATCTCGGGGTGACAGCTATGCAAATCACTTCGACTGGTAAAGAAGATATCCATGTACTCTCAAAAAGGCATTATTACGTTCTGTATTAGGATATGACCATTCTTTATTTCGTTCTTAGGAATAAACAGATGCCGTCTAACACCAAATTATGGAGCTATTTATCTTGTTCATTCATTAAAACAATATTACATATTAAATAGTGTTTTGAACTTAATTAACACGTGCAAAAAGCACCTACTAAGTGCTTTTCTTTGTAATATTTGTTCGAAACAAAGAATATACATTTAAAATAATTATTCCGTGTAAAAAACTACACCATCTCAATATAAAATTGTTTGCTATTAATCTAGATAGAACAAAAACTACCTTTCAATTTACACATTTACTGTAAAGTAGACCAATGTACATGACTGAAATAAATAATTGTTTTCCTTGTTTCATACCGTTTACAAGACTTGTTGCTTTTGAATTTATTGGTATGATATACGGTTTTCTGTACCTTCGGTGATCGAATTATCTTGTCGATTAAAAAGTGTTGTTTCAAAAATAAATATAGTTTTTTTTTGTTTTTTTTTTGTTCCACCAAGGCGTAATAAACGGGTCTTTAATTTATACCTTCATTATAAGGTACAACTAAGTATACAACCGAAGCCAATAATTGTTTAAATTGAAAACGCCCGCTCCCCGGGAAGTCGGTGGATGTAACCGCACCTGCGAAACTTGGGCCCCGGGCAACTTGAAGAATTCTCAACTCTTAGAATTCCCGGCTAGGAACTTGCTTCGTCTCGTTAGCTGCTTGCCGCAAAACCTCCTCTTATTTATGCCCCTACTTTATTCCGTTTGCGGTTGGCTTTTACTATTTTAGCGCTATTTTTCATTTTTCGTAATAAAATTTTCAAGATGTGCTGCGAGTGAAAGACTGTCATATATGTGCATCTGCTTTGTGCTTTTGTTCCTGAAGGAATGAGGCTCTCGTAAGTTCTAGAGGTTCTTTCAAATACACCAAACTTCCAACTAATATTTGAAAAGAACGTAGAACTTATTTTCTATTGTGTCTAAATGGAGCATTGCATCATGCCCCATAGTTGAATCATACCTTCAAGCTTTATTACTCCATAAAAAAGATCAATAAATAATACCTGCACATTATATAAATTGCTTAATTTTCTTATTAAATTGTCACTCATCAGTTTAAGTAATGTCTACAGCAACGCCATCTTTCAAACGTAAAATATTATGTCGACAATATATCAAAGTGAAAAAACTTGATTAACGATACAATGCTAATGGAGATCTTTAGTTTTGGTCATTCTTGTTATGTAAATTATTCGTTGAAGTTATAATTTCTCGAGGCCGTATATTTTCCATTAGCTTTCGAGCAACAATTACTTAATAATAATAATAACGATTATTAATAGTTAATGAGCAGAAATTAATGACAGACGCCTGTTCTCTCAGCTTTGAGTAAAGATATTCCTCTAAGAAATGATGCGCCCAAGAATTCAATACCTGCATAGGTACTTCTCCTATTTCTTTTAAAGTCATAGTTTTTAAAGGCCAGGAACTTGTCTTTTATACTTTACTTATTGCATTAAGCACAGCATACCGCAATTATATCATATCAATTTTTTATCTAACATTTAAGAGTAATAAGATCTGTCATTAAAACCGTTCGGTCCGATATAGCTTTCTAGAATTCGAGTCATGCAATTGTAAGGTGTCGGAAAAACGCTGGCAATTCCATGAAAATGCATTGGCGCAAAGAAACCCGCCGAGGAATGCCACATGCTGTCTTTTAATCGATATCAGTCATATCACGAAGCAATTTAATCTTTGTGAATGATGGATTAATGTTAAAAATTTATTGGCGTCCATTTGGTTGTTACGACGTTTTGTCGCATAAGTATAATTGTTTCGCGTTTTTATTTGAGCAAGGTGCAGATATAAAATGCGAACAGCGACTAAACGTTGCGATTATAGCATAGATAGTGGTATACAGTTATTGTTTGTATAATGAATTTAACGTACCTGGCAATAAATTATGTGAAATATTTTTATATAAAAACACACAAAGTTTTTAGATGAAAGTAAAAACTGTATGGAAACAGCGCGTGTCATGTTGTGAAATAGTTGTTTTTGTTGTAATAGAAATGCTTATTTTGTTATTTAAATGCTAAGCTAATGATGTAAGCTATTTGGTCTATGACTTATCAGAGTCGATCTTAGATACCTACATCCTCCAACTGCCTTTTTTTTTTGCGTTGGGAATTATCAAATGACCTCTCCCGCTCTGGGCTGAGCGGAAGGGCGTGTCAGACTTTTACTGACTAAAACCCACCCGTGTTCCTTCAGTTGTTGATCCTCAAACTGCCTTAGGAAACGACGGCACTATTCATAGACTACCTATGCATAAACATAATCAGCCTTTATCTTTCCTACTGCTGAGAAAGGCCTCCTCTGTGAAAGGAAGTAGGCTGTGCAATCCACCAAACCGGCCCAGTGAGAATTGGTAGATGTCACAGTCATGTCTTCGAATTTTTGGTTCTAGGATATGTCGGTTTCCCTACGTTGCCGCGTTGTTTTCCTTCACCGTTTTGAGTGCAGTGCTCAGTAGTGATGAAATAAATTATACAATGTACAGCGCCTGCTGGGTTCGAACTTGCAACCTGCAACTCGTAAGTAGGGGACCGTTACTCCACGGCCACCACTGCTCTCCTCCACTATTCATAATGATATTTAAATGACATTATGTATTTTCAGGCATTCGCTTCATGAATCAATCAAACATGAATATTCAAGGTAATTACATAACAAAGACATAAATCTTTTAACGAACAATCTTGCAAAATTATCACAATAATAACGTCAAAATAATCTAATCGTGTTAACGGGTCATTATGACCCTGGTAATTATTGCAATTAATTATAAGCTCCTTTTAATAAACAAAGTAACCCTCCAACCCCTATATCATTAGACGTTTCAAAGACGTTTATTATCCGTGAATTGTTACTAATTTGCCGGCTTCGAACGTGTTAGCACAACAGGGTGTTCGCGAAATATTCGGGAAATTTCAACTTTGTCTGGTATAGTTCGGTCGAAATAGATGAGTCAAAAGTGTAAATAACTATCTGGTGTTACTTATTTTGATTGACACTGAATTAGGGAAAGCAACTAGATACTTCATTTTAAAAAGTTACAATTAATAAGTACTAAAGATGATTTAAAAATGTATATGCGGCAGGTTTAAATATTTTTTTGGTATACAAAGTAGAGATATAAATAAATAGCACAGAAGAATTTATTACACTTGTCGTGACGTGAAGACGTCATTATTTAAGTTTTTATTACATTAAAAATATTAATATTCACAGCTTACTGTACTTTAATTATATCATTTAATTTAATAAACACTTCACACGTTCGTTAGTGTATTTTTTAAGATATATTATTATGAAAGTTTGCGTAGGTAAGTAAACGATACCAACAAAATGCTATTTTTAATTCTGTTTTTTTTTTCTTCGTCCAATTTGGTTCCAGTATTGTCATTTTTTTTATTTTTTAAACGAAAAACATGTTCAAACTTGTCGTTCATAGTGGTGGTTTCTGCTTATGGTTCATATTATAGAATCAGGATGAAGTATGTCACTTTAGTGAAAGAAAGCAAAAATAGTATTATTTGCACAGAAACGCATGCATACAAAAAGATACTGACTACACACTACTACACGTATAGTGCATACAATTTAAATATCCTGGCGAGAGTTTTTTAGGTCATCATTTCAGCCGAAAGACATACACTGCTGGATCTTGGCCTCCGCCAAGCACTTCACGCCAAGCACGCCACTTCGACCTGTTTAGTGCCTCCCGCATGTAGCGGATTCCTGCGGCCTTCACAAGGTCATCGGTCCACCATGTGGGAGGCCTTCCAACGCTACGTCTTCCGGTATGCGGTCGCCAATCCAGAAAGTTTCGGTTCCATTGACCATCTGTCCTGCCAGCTATGTGCCCTACCCCTGCCACTTTAGTTTGGCAATTCTTCGGGCTATGTTGGTTACCTTGGTTCTCTTACGGATCTCTTCATTTCTTATTCGATCACGTAGGGAAATTCCAAGTATAACCCCCTCCATAGCCCTTTCTACTTATTCTTATATTACTATATTATTCTTTACTTTAACTAGGTAGGTTTCTGGTTGGTTGGTTTATCCATCATGAACAGCTTAAAAACTACAAACATAAAATAAATCTTTATAAAGTTACCTATTCCTACTTCTACAAAACGATGACACATGGATTTTAGATGTTGTTTTGTCCTTTTCCAAGGTTGATCTAAGTACTTAACTTATGTGTGTTTACACATAAGTTAAGTGTAACATAAGTTACGTAATTCAAGTTAGTGTGCCCGCATATGCAGGCTGTCTCAAGGACTAATAAAGATTGTCGAACAACAGTACAGACGTACAGTAACGAGCATAAATAGGTTACAGTTACGCAAAATTAATGGTTGTTTTCTCGTGGAATAAAAATTGCAAAATTTCTGAGCATGAGGTTCTGGGTTCGGGTTTTTCTATCAGGAATTTCTCAGAGGCAGCGTGGAGTTTGGATTTTTGCCCGGTTTAGGGCTTCTCCCCAATTACAGGGGACTTAAACATAGCTGGTGGAGGTAAACCTCTGCCAACCCTTCAGGGATTACAGGTGTGATGTTATGTTATGTTAAAATTGCCTCACTAAGAAATAACCTATTTCGTAACAGTATAGTTTCGATAATACTATGTTTGTGACGTCATAAAATGTCGACCGATACTTTAGAAACAAAATCGCTTTTGAATCTTTCGTAAGTGTAAGATATTTATGCTCGTGACTGTATAACACTGACACGATTTAGACCATACTTAGGTATCTACAGATCTACGTCTTACAACCTTGACCCTTGGTTTTTGGATCACTATTTGTTAGTAATTATTTAGAAAAGAAAAGATATGCAGCATATAATGATTACCTACTCAGTTATAAGAAACTTTTAGGAATAGGTACATGACATCCACATCATATACATTGGTTTTTCTCGGGTTTAGAAATTAGTCTCTATTCCATATTTACATCCTTGTTTCAACTTTTATTGATGTCGTTTCCACATAAACAAATATCAATTTTATGCTCTCGTAAATTAAGTTGATTTCAGAATGTTTAGTACCATTAAAAAAGTTATCAAAATGTTTGAAGTTGTATCGCAAACTGAACTTTATTTGTGGGTATAAAAGTTATATTTTCAAAAACACATTGTTGTTTACATTTTTGGCTACTAAGTTGTGAACGCAGGATAGGTTTTCTCTGGCTGGCTGGACATTGGTTGTTTTCTGTTTCCTTACTGTCAAAATAAATCATAGAAAAGGTTTAGGTTTCTATCCAAGTACCTACTATCGAATACTATTTAGAGAATAGAAACTTGATACAAAATATTTACAGTAGGTCTCATTTAAATGCCATTGAGAATATTTTTCTTGTCAAACCAAAGGACAAGGTTAAGACCTGTTATAAAGCTCGCAGCAAATGATAACTAACTACCCAACAGCTGTTATAAAAGCCAAGATATAATAAATAGTTGTTTATGAATTATGTCGACAAGATAACATTTTATTTAACACTACATTTTCGAAGATTGATAGCTATTAATGCAAACGTTAACTAGACTAAACATTGTCGTTTTAATAGGGACGACAAATCGTGTAATTTTTTATTTAAAGTAAAATCTACTATCTCCAGAATATTTGTATATATTCTTACTAATAATGTCATTCAGATTCCTTGTTTAAAACATTATTAAATTATATCTAATGGACTGAGTATACATTTTATAAGTTACAACAAAAAACACAGGAAATGCGTACGTATAAATATTTTATCTAACATTGTCTCTTGAATTATTTTTAATGATGTAGTGGCAGTCAGATTTCTAACCAAAAAAAAATTGTTCTAGTGCAATAATGTTTATGAAACGCATTTACATAGGAGACGCACATAAAGTCGGAACCATTTATTGGAACCAATTTCAATAACATAGAAACATAATTGAGTAAGTACCTAAGGAGACCTGGGTCTCCTAACAAGTAGGTTCACATGAGTACTTTTCTATGTAATAATAATTTAGGTCAGTTACCCAAAAGTATCCTTTCCCAGTTTCCTCGTCCGTCACTCTCAGATTTTTTCACTGCGTTTCCAACAAAGAAAATCAACAAATAACAAACAAGTGGAAGTAGCAAGTGGTGGTGTGGAAGTAAAATTAGTCTTTGCATTACCGGATGGATCATTATACCTTACTAGTGGATCCTCATCTTCTGTAACCCACCATTTACCAAAAGCGTGATGGTACACAGTTTCACTGACAACCATTAAACGGACCCTTAAAGCCAAAAGCATTGTACCTCGATACATTGTGGCTTATCAACAATCTCTACGGATAGGAATTTTAACTAATAGTAAGTAGTTATCTACCGTCGAGTATCAGTATTATACCATCACGGAGCTCTTTGTGCTGACACGTCATCATCATGATTGGGAGGCTTTACCGGTTTCTGTCCGGGAGCAATGCTATTGGGTCACTTCTTGGGATGCTAATTTTCTTTCTTTGGTCATAATTAGTTGAGCATTTTAATATATGACAAATGATTTTGACATGGCCAGATATCGCTTAAGAGAGGGAGGGGGTTTGGAAGGACAATGGGGAGGCCTTTGCCCAGCAGTGGGAAACAATATAAGCTAACGAAAAAAAAAACATTCTGTAAGTAGGTTTGACTCTGAGAAGAAAGAGAACGCTTCATATTTTTGGAAGAATTTTGCATTTTTTTTTTGTGTAACACACCATCAATCATATTCTGAATAATTTTGAAGTGTTATATTGCTAATTCATTGCTTCATATATTCCAAAAATTTGTCTACTCAGTAACGTAAACACAGCAATGAATGTTGTAGAACTGTCAAAATCAAAGCCATTCTTACTGTTAATGTGTTACGCAATTACCCCGCTGATTTTAGTATTTCAGACCAATGGAAGAATTGGACATTTTGACAGCATATTTTTCCTAAACATCTTTGGCTCCTACATTATTACGCATTCAATCCACAAGATAAAGTTCAGAGGTCCACAATCAAACCGATCCCGCACAGAAACGAATCGCATGTGGGAAACCGGTTCCAACGGTCACAATAAACTTTATTACTAGCTACTAAACGATCAAGTCTTAGAATTAACCGCATTGAAAGAATCCTATGAAGCAATGCTATCTTTGTGGTAGCTACAATCACGGTAGCGGTCTCGCAATGAACCTGATCGGGCTACACACTTGATTGATGGATAAAAGGACGCCGACCACAAATTAAAGAACAATCCAAAGCCAACATGGCGATGGAAAAGTAAAATCAACAATTAAACTCGTTATATATATATATAAGTGGGTGTGCAGACTGTGGTACGTATTTGTTGGTGGAGAGTTGCATATACAAAGTTGTTTATCAGTGCCTTCTTATTTTTATTGATGGTAATGCTATATTATGTATTCGACCTGCCTAATTTAGAGTCTATCTAATCTAACTAACATGTATTATTCCACTGTTGGGTCTCCTCCCTCTCTCTTTTCCACACAATTCTGTCTTTTGCTAGTTCCATGCCAGTCCTTTCGGTAGGAGTCAAGCTCGCCCAGCCTTCTTCTGAAACTCGATCGGTGGTTCTTCTTGCCCATTTCTCGTCTGACATGAGGCAAACACGTACGGCACGGTCCCTCAAGCAATCTAGAGACTACAAGAAAAAAAAAGAAAAAGAAGCTTAAAGAAGGCTAAAAGAAGGTTTACTTTAAAACATTTTAAACTAAGCCTTCTGTATATTAGGTCTTCTGTAAAGACAGCACCAGCACCTAAGTCATTTGGATTTTACTTTCCATTCGTCAGCTACATTTTGTGGCGATATCTGAAATCACCCTAACATAGAATGCAGTTACAAAGTCTCTTCATAGATACGATCGCATCCAACTTTATGAACCACTAATGTACCAGTACGCCGGTCTTAAACTCAAAGCGTAGCACCGTGAATAATTTTGACAAACAGTGTAATTAAATTTCATATTTGTGACTATGTACCCATGTAATTATGAACGGTAAAAAAATGTTAAAAATGAAAATGTATCGTAAGAATTTGGCTAACATTTTTTCAGGTATACCCACCTATTATTAACATAGTTAGTTCCTAATTAAAATGTTTTATGATTAACTCGAAGAACAAGTAGGCAGAGGTATTATAAATTTGTGTAGGTAATTAGGTATTTTATGTGTGTACAATTTTGGAGTAAAGGTTCACGCATGTTTGAACATGAAGGTAGATAACAGTTTAGTTAGTAGTTTTATGTTATGCGGTGAGAATCTCATAAAAGCATACATTTGATTGTTTAAAACAGATAAAGCATACACAGTAGTGCAGTCGTTTTCTGAGAAATTTAATTTAATCTTTGAAAGTAAATGTCACAATCAATTTTTAATCACTGTAACTAATTAAATTCTGCAATAGAAACTTCTTTTATATTTTATAACATTTATAACTTCAAAAATATACAGTTTAATGAAATATCCAAGTAAGATTAAAGCAGGGTTTCAATATATTCTCTATTTAATGTTATTTCCTGAGCGTTGCGTGGTCAAGACGCCTGCGCATGTCTCCGCTCACTCGTCAATCGCTTCGATCGAAGATGTCCTTAGCTTCAGCGACATACTTGAAAGTTTATTTACTGTGTACATTAAGTTCTGAGTTTAATTTAAAAATGAATTAAAGGCTTTTACAATTTCGGTCCAGATAATCACTTTAGAACTAAAATACCTTCCATGTTCTATAGGGTTCACTATATTAAAGTACTAGCTTCTGCCCGAGACTTCGTTCGGGTGAAATTTCCCCGTCGCATCGCATCGCTTACCCGGTTATTACTACGTTTTCGCTTAGCATTCTTCCTTACTTTTTTTCAATTGGCTCGGCTCCTAAAAGACCTAGCGTGATGTTAAATAGCCTTTACCCTTCCTTAAGAATTGGTCTATCAAATGCAAAAAGATTTTTTCAAATCCGACTGGTAGTTTCGGAGCTCAAGCGCGTTCAAACAAACAAACAAACTCTTCAGCTTTATTATTACTACCTACAGATGTTGATATTCTGACCTAAATAAATATGAAAAATAATTTTCCTCTCGTCTTGATCTTGCCTTACTATAGAAGTTTCGAGTTAGTTTGAACCGACTACTTATTAAAAAATAAATACAAACATATTTATTTCAACGTAAACATTGTGTATGCACACAACTGAGTATATCATCCAAAAAGTACCTTAAATTAACGAAAGCTCTTGTAAATTTTAACTTTGATCACAGCGCGTAGATAAATATTCATTTCACGCCGCACCAGTTGAAAGGGGCGTAAAATGAAGACCAGAATATTTCACAATAAATAAGAAGGTGGCGACGAGACGTTCGTCCTCTCCTGTGGCCTCGCAATGACTGACGTCAAGTCAGCGATGATTTATGCATCGCGGGCGCAGTCTAATTAGGCCCAGGCGCATCTCATTCTATGTAAATTTGAGCCGGCCCACAGAATGAATGATATTCTCATCGGTACAATCTCAAACTTCGTGTAGGTTTAAACAAATAAACGTACGAATAAGCCAGTCGTGATACGAATAAGTAATTACGTTGTGATCCTAATATTCATTATTTTAATACTGTTTGTTTATATTTTTAAGAAAGCGCCCCGAGAGAAATAAATTTGACAACACCTTTGATCAACTACAGTTGTACGTGAGTGAATGTATTTTCACACGCCAGAAATTAATTCAGAGTAATTTTAGTACACTCTCAAACCAAATAAATAGCACGTTCCCAGCGAAAGACTGCTCTTGAAAGCTCTGTACTAAGATCCCGTTGCGTTTAAGGATGTCGCGTCAAATCCACTGGAGCGTAGTTTGGCATCCAAAATCTGTGGAGACTACACAGTGGCGTGGTACGGGGGCCCGAGGACGAGTAATGTTATGAGCAAGCCATTATTGTCTCGCCCCATACCGTAAAACATTACGCAGTCGTGCCGGGACCGACGAATGCATTTAGAGCTGTCAAATACCCCTAAACACAATTTGTACTTTATAAATCACGTAGTTCTTGAACAAACAATTTGAGTGTTTTCTTCAAAATTTCTAAAATGGAAGATAATGTAAACGAACTCTTAAAATTCACGCATGTCTTTCTTGTTTCCAATGTGTTCGATTTAGGCTCAGCGGAACGCGCAAGCAAAAAGGCCGAAAGGATCAAATTATAAATAAGTTAAGTGGAATTTCTTGGGTCAGTACAAGGCTAATTATCGTGCCTACACCGGTGCACGCCATTAATCTGAACGCGTTAAGTTCTTCCTGGGATCGTTAATTTGTGTGCTAACCTAATAAATTAATTGAATAACAGGAAGCGACAACAAAGTGTGTAATAAATAAGCACATCTCAAGACATGTGTTAACTGTCAGATATTTTTCATTTTATTTTTGAAAATTGTATTAACAGCTCTATATAGCGTGGCAGTGAAACCGCTTAGGACCATCTAGTGAATGTTTGTACGTATAGTAAAAGATACTACGATCTCTTGGGAATAAAAGAGTTATCAATAAGTTTTATTCAATTGGAATAATTTAGTTTGGGATAAAGTGGTTGATACCGGATTTTGGACAGCTGTTGATTCAGGACTTGTTGTAAAAGTTTTTAATACGGTTTTCTTGATCTTTCCTTGAAGTTTTCGCGACATTATATTTGCGGAAGACTTAATTTACACTTTAGTAACGGTTTCAATTTATTTAATGTGCTGCCTGGCTTTGTTTTATCGACTGTCCGGGCTATATAAAATCAGTAAAATGCAAACAGTGATAAAGTTCAGTTTCAAAATAAAAGGAAAACTCTACGCACTTTACCAGCAGTGACAAACAACACAGTTTGCATGCAGCAGATAGATGGAACTGCACAAATAAGATATAAAATTTTGTCAAGCAATAGCTTGACAAGCACGAAATCGCGAAACACAAAACGAGCGTCAACATAAACTAACATCCGGCAAACACTGATGTATTGCAGCCGCAGAACTATGGAAACAAATCTCTCGCAGTAATAATTTACGGGCGCAATATGGCTCCGCAGTTTGAAAACAAACAAACAAAACAAAAACAGAAGCGCGACCCGCGATAAAAGATGTCGCCACACTCGCTGGCCTCACTTTAAAGATAGACTAGCTAGAGCTTAGATAGCGGCAAATAAAGGACATGGACTTGCGCCTGCGACTGCACAGACGCCCGTGGCCAATCAGCGGCCGCCGCGTAATTATAGGTTGCGTTCGAATTAGGAACGACTGCCGTGGCTCGTGCTAATTGAAAATAGAATTCGTTGATTTATATCATTTTGAGTCGGAAGCCTTTGCTGATTGTTTTTAACATGATTAACGAGCTCTCAAACTATATTTAAATTTAGATAGACTCCTAGTTTCGAGACAATTTATAAGCCTTACTTGTTGCCGCTACTGTGTTGAAAATGTTAATTGATAAATCGGCTGCAGAGTATTGAATTCAATTTTAATAACTGCTTCTATGCAACTTATTAAACAATTTGTATTAAACATGCAGGTAGGTAGGTAGGTAGCTAGTACTATTCATTAGCATACTAACACGCAATAAATTAATCTCTAATGAATCTAATCTATTACATCGAAATTACAGAAGGCTTGTTGATATAATCTTATGCAGTTTGACTTTGAAGTACCTAACGGGTAATAAGATGTTTGATTTATTGTATTGTAAGTATACTTACCTAATAAAGCATGTCAATGTTGCCTACCTCTTTTCGAAAACGGCATTTTTGTCTTCAATAAAAAACATTGTTTTTTAATGTTATCTATCTCAATAAAGTAAAAGGTGATTACAAGGTGCACAATTAATAAACACAGATAAAATTCCCATAACAGTTATTCGAATTATAATACAAACATGACTCACGAGGAAACAAATTAAATGCCCACTGTCCGCGCTAGGGTTGCCAGCTCGATAAAATGCTTCGAATTGTCGGGTGCCTATCGTCATTCCTGACTCAATTATTTAAAAAACGAACGCCCGTTGCGTGCGGTTCCGTCCTTGTCCCGCGTGATTTTTGACGATATATCCGACTCTTTCACTCAAATGCGCCCGCGTCGTCGATAACCGCGGAATGTGCCGGCTGACTTCAGTCGGGCGGCGCTCATAGACAATTTAAATTGGAGAAATTGGTAGCCAAGTACTTCGAGGAACTGGTAATAACGGACAAACGTCAGCGTATGTAGATAGTGCGGGCACATCATCTATTACCAATGACATATTATTACAAGGAAACGGCGAACCCGTTCGTACTGTGTTATTTATTTACTTACTCAAATGGAATAATAAATACTAGTAGAAACGTACTAACCTTTATTAAAAAGCTTCCAAATAGGTAAAACAAACATGATAAAAAAGAAAAACTTAGTGGAGTGCAATTCTTTTTAATGCCGCCTTATCATTCGCGATTCGCGACAACAAAGTAAAAGCAAAAGCTGAGCAAAAAGTTCCCGATCGGCTCGGTGTCACTGCGCAACAAGAATTCTGAACAAATTCGAAATCGGAACTCGATAAGTGCAAGTATCGATAAGATATGCTGTCGATATAACTGCAATAAAATCAATAGGGCAGCTAATCAATCCAGCACACGTAATGTGTCGCGAGTTTCAATTAAGACTTGGCTCGCCAACTAGTTATTCGCGATTAAGATAGGAGATAAAAACTCTAGGCCATCATAATAGGGATCATTGTATTCAGGTATATCATAACGTGTTGCAAGTTTTATATGGCGTCCTAATACGAGCACCGTTTAAATAACGAGTTAGCGATCAATTCATTAAGATGCAGTTGGCATGACGAACTTAATCCCTGAGGGAGAAAATCTTGCGGCCTGTCAGAAAACATAAAAACTCGGCGACGACGGTCGAAAAGGAAAAAAATAAAATCCCCAAACTAAACCGTTTACTTCCCGAGAAAATTTTCAAGTAGTCTTGAGCGCTGTATTAAGGGTAGCATAATAAGGCTTTCTGGATTAGGTGTACCGCTCTTGAGTGAGAATAAACCCAAGGGAAATCCTGGCGCGCAGCTTTCCTTCTAATTTATTGCTCCTCCAACGGCCAGCGGCCTTTGTATCGGATCTGCCGGGAATGAGAAATATATTTCTAGATAGATTAACATGTTTGCCACTTAGAGGTTGGTAATTAGTGTACTCAGGTACTTTCGGCTTTCTTGAGGCCGGTTTTGATGTTGTTGAGTTGAAAACAAGTGAAGAACATGAGCTTAGAACTCTGTGATTGGAAAATGTTTCTTTTATACTTCTACATCCATCAATGATTTCTAAGGTAGAAAAATATATGCCTGTAGGGTCTGATATCGCAAAAAGTATCTCGAGACTCTTAATGTATATAGTTATATTAGGAGTCTTTAGATGCTTTTTGCGACATCCTGTGGAAGCTGTAATCAAATATGATTATCCTTCCAAAATGTTAAGATGTGACGATATCTAGTTAGTGAAAACAGCGCGCATACCCAGTAAAATAAGCCACAGTGCGATATTTTACCTATTTGATAAATTCACATTGAATAAATGCTATATATCTCTCACACGAAATCCCCGTATCAGCTTAAAAGCAGACTTAAAACTGCAAGCCTTTTTAGTCACCACGATTTCGCAAGCTCACCAAAATAACAAATAGCTTGGATTGCAGCCATCGAAAACAAAGAGATGAGGATAACTATATGTTACTGTCTGCTAAACAAATTGATTTAATGACTTCTTAAACTAATTGGATTTACCGGTCCACTTGTATTTCGTCTTTGCGTCGAGATTAACGCCCTGTTCACATCTTAACTTACTCGGATGTGTGGACAGCGTTGTTTGGCTATAAATTAAGAATTATATGCCTTTGAAGATAAACCATTTCACTTAAGATGTACACCCCACTTAAGAGTATAAAGCAGTTTTGTAAAACGATCAAAAGTATAAACAAGAGCTCATTTTGAGTTGTGTACTGAATCTTGCAGGTCCTAAATTAAAGAAAGAGCAGGGTTAAGTTGCGTTGTATCGCGAGTGCTTCCTACTATTAATCCGTAGTAGTGAATTAGTGCGATGCACACACGTTTGTAGTGTGGAGACACTTCATTACGGGGGCAGGGCATAAATCAGGACTTCTAATATTAAACGTGCCTTGGTGGGGCAAATTGCGGCCCTGTCTGCGACTGTGCGGTCGATGGCAGCGACCTGATGAGCTAGGTTAAACCTTACTATTAATTACCCTTAGTAATTATGTGCACCGTCGCCCGACAGGCCAGCATATCATACTCTAAAACTGACTTCATGCACTCTCCTTAAAGTAAATCACAGCCCATAGAGTAACAATGTGCAGTGAACATAAAAAATAGAATACAAAAAAATTAAATCAACTTTATCTCTACTTCCATACAATTTACTTTTTTTCTGTCATCACCCAAATGAGATATGAAATGTCTAAAGTATTTTTTATTAATTTCTTTTTTTCCCAGTGCGCGAGATAATTTCGCGGGCCCCACCAAGATCTTCTACTAATGTGATTTTAATGTACTTAAATGTCCTCTCACCTATATTTGTATAATCTGTTTTGTGATTTTATTGTTATCTGAATTTTATTTGGCTTTATTTACGTACTTTGCTGAGTGTAATTCATGTTTAAGTATTTTTATCATGCTCGGGTTTTTCATAACGCAGCTTATTTAAGAGGTTGGTTTAAAAATATTGTCGTTGAATTTCGAAAACGTGCATGAGTTAATGTTCTACAATGATTTCAAGCACAGATTTCTTAATAAAACGTTCTTTTAGCTCTGCATATATACACTGCAGTTCTTGAGAATTCTAGGTTATAATAACATAAGTTAAGTATGACTATATTTAATGGGCATTGACTTCCTCAAAGTCATACGTATCTGAACATACGCATATGTATAAGATAATTTAAATAACGACTTAAATATAACACTTAGAACGCCATCTTCACCCATAGATAAATAAAAATAAGTAATGGGGGAGAATTTGAGAAAAAGCGCAGTTTATAATATTTTTATCTTTTTTTGACACTATCGGTCCCTCCCTGTTCTGCGTGTTCGAGACAGGGGCGTATCGAGAGTCATTTAGGTTCCCGTTCCCTATCTGACCCCTTAAGAAATATGGGGTTGGAATGGGGACGAGACTTCCACTCTTAAGTGTGAAATATCGATTTAAAAATAAAGGATTAATTCGGTTTATAATAAGCTGCTTCACTTTAGCAGCAACAGAATTTGTCGAACTTTAGCTAAACACTTTGAACTGAACATTTTAAGATTCTGAATCATAAACAGTTTGTAATTAAGTTTTATGCTGAACTAATTGTTAATTACAAACCAAAATTGGGACTATGCCCGAAAATAAAAACAGACTCGCCAAATTGGTATCTAAAACGACTATGATAGACTCCTGCCTTCCCTTGCTAGTTGTACCTACTTTGTATAAGTAGGTAGGTACTGGCCTACATTCAATTTCTATGATACATTTTTGCTTGCGAAAGGTGTCAATTATATTAATTGTTATTGCATACCTCCATTTATTATTGAGAACATCGCTGTTATTGCCAACATGACGTCACGAAGTCTTGTTTTAGACCTCATTTGAGCAATTGATCGCCTGAACGTGGCTCAAATGGATCGGAAAATGCTCGGGATGTTTGAAATTATTTTTGTCGCGTCGGCTCCCGTGGCGCAGACGTTTATTCGCCAGTGTATCAACGCCCTACTGATGTATGGTTCGTTCTAACATGTACTGTATTAACTTTTTCGTTCTATTGTTTCGGCGTATTTGTTTATTCGAGCGTTTTTGTGGAAATTCTGGGCTTTTTGTTTGTTGTATGATGAACGCTGTTGTTTTGTTTTATTGTTACGTGACATTTAGCACGGTTCACTATAAGCTTACTTGAACAAATTGGTACATGTAAGGTAAATAAAAATAAGTTTATATCTGAGAAGACCACTTTTTGAAAATACATATTATTTTTACTGCAGGTTTGATTATGAATGACCACCTTGATAATAACTTACGGAATTAACAAATTCACGTGGCTAATTTTAAGATTATGTCCGTGATTTGTCAGTTTTTCTTAAATGTATCAACTAACAACCAGTAAATAACTCCAGCCACACAAAACCAAACAGCTATCTCACATTTAACAGATAAACCACAAACACGACTGTGTCAGCTAAACCCCGACAATTAGCACATCTTTTACCCAACTCGAGCCACCTAAACATCTTAGCCCCAACTTTACTCTAACAAACAATTCAGTTCCCACATTCATGTCAATGGCTCGTTTGCTATGAACTTTAGAAAGGCGGCCGGGCCCTCGAGTACCAACCTACCTACGAACTCGCACATTAAAACTTTGCCCCAAGTACGGCCCTGGCGAGTGCGTTGTACAGAAAAATGTACTTAATTAATTAACATTATTTATGATGAGTCGTAAATTTATTTATTAAGATAGAAAAGTTCTGAATGTGTCTAATTTTTTCGGTGGGTATTTAAAAACGTTGTTATATTGTTAACACGGCATTTTTGTGTGTGGTGGTTGGATGAAAGAATGGTGTCTGTTTATTTTGTAAAGGTTCTTTCATTCGTATAAAATGTTTTAGTGATTTCATATTACATAAACGTCCTTTACGTAAGTTGATCTTTGGGCTTTGGGCTTTTTTTCCATTTTCCAATCAAGGTATATTAAAAATCAAATATAGGTACTAAACTCTGATTTTTAATTTGCTAGACTAAAATGACAGCTGCGATCGAAGTTTATGTCAACATTGACATTATTTAGTATTGTATTAGCTGTCATTTTGGTCTAGCAAATAAAAAATAAAGGGTAACTAGAGGGTAGGTCGTCTCAGTACTTTATGGAAAGGTTTGTTACGCAGTTCTGCCAACTTTTTATAGTAAATCTAAATACAAACAACTATAATTTGTATGAACAGGTATATAACTATTGTCGCCATGATTGATGGCAGTCTCCTAGGTGGTGTTTGTACCATTATTCAGTGCGTAACTTAAAACAGTGTCTACCATAACACATGGTGCAGACACATAGTTGTAGAAAGCAATAACTTATCCCCCTCATCCCAACTATTCCCTTGACTCAAACATACATCTAAGTGTAACCTACTGACAAAGATACAGCGCTTTCTGGAAACGGTAGCGCTGTGTAAGGAGTACGGGGGCTTGTGGCGAATATAGAATATATGTGATTTGTGGAAAGGGAATTTAAGTAAGAAGTTAAGATTTCAAGATATTAGCGAAGCATTTTTTTACGTTTGAAAAGCTATACGTACAAGCACAGTTTTAAAACTTTCTTGTTTTACTGACCGAGTTTTACAAAAGCGTCAATGCAAAAAAAAAAGAAACATCTAGGTATTTGTCAAAATAGAAAACCCCCTAAGCAGAAAAAAAATAAGTAGTTTTCAGATCACCTGCTTGTTAATGTCAAATTATATGTTATGCATAAAGCAAGTCATTAAAGCCCTATGCGGGCACTAATATTGTATTCAGTTTCATTGTAACCCGCTGGTCAATAATGTGATTTGAATTAGGAACCTCAACAAAAAAAAATTATGAAAACTTTTACCACGATATTTTTTTCTATTTATGTTCAGGTCGACCAAAGAGTTTTTAATTGCCGTCGACGAACGTAATTTAATAGAGATGTTATAGTGGGATACTAAGTCACAATAATTTATATTAATTAAATAGATAAAACTTGTTTTCTGTATATGCCCAAAATTATTGAATAATATGCATATTAGACCGCTGACCGCTGTGGCGGTAATGATGACATATCATCGCAAAAGCTGATCTGTTGTTATTGCAAGTCTCCGTTAGAATAAGAAGTAGGGACCTACGTTAGAATGTTGGTGTTGGGTATCATATTAAGGATAACAATTATAGTATTTTTATTGTAAGTAAGTAGGTAATAATAGCATTAGCAAATGTTTTATAATGTAAATTAACAACCAATTCCAACTTCATCTTACCTTCTTCCTCGCTTTTTCACGGTAGAGTTTCTTGCCCATTCTTCTCCATACGAAACTACCTTTTGGAAGGGGCGATTAGAATCAATTAAATTAACTGTAAATTTTGACGTTAATAAGTGCCTTTTATGGGCCTATTTGAAACAAATGATTTGAGTTCGACTTTTCCGCACAACATTCCTACCCCATCTAGCCCAAATACATCTATAAACCTACCAAATATGAAAGTTATTCGCGAACACCGCGTGTTGTTCAATATATCACATTTTGATTCGGTCGCGCCATAAACAATACAATATATCAATATAAAGCAGACGGTGGCGAAATTTGAACGGAGCGAGTGCGTTATATTTATGTGCGAACGACTGTACGCATTTATGTACTGCCAGTGTTTTGGGATGTTTTAAACACACATTCAGCAAGTCTTGTTGTGTTTTGTATAGTGGGAATGGTAGTGCGTGAAATGGACTTTTATTAACGTGTACGTCTATTTTATTTCGTTCTCACATATAATTGTAAATTCAACATTAATGATGTAAATAATATTTTGTAACAATACAATTTAAAAGACTGTCCATGGAGTTTCTAGCCCGTTCTTCTCCATAGGTAGGTACCACGCTATGGACTACCACGCTTTGGGAAACTAGCTTTATATTTCTGACTGACTCCTTGACAATTCAAAAGCCTGCAAATACTTTAATTGAAATAATTATGCTTTGAGTATGAGTGATAGTGGCGTACAGGCATATAGTGGTTTAGTACAGTTGCATTTGTTAGCTAACCTCAACATAGTTGGAACAAGGTTAGGTTTATGATAGTGATTTAGTAATCTGTGCCGCGGCCAGATCAGACAGGTAAGAGTTGGGATTCCTTATTAGTTAGTGATTAGTAAGCAGATTATTATAATAACTTAACTTTAACCTACGACTTAATCAGCACCTAGATAAGTAGGTACAGACGACAGCAGGTCAAGCTGCCCGAAACTGACAAAATTTCCTAATCAACCTTAAACCTTAGTGCGATAAAGTTGAAAATCTATTAAAGAAATTTGACAGATTGTAGTAGCTTAATGTGCTGGCGCCCGTACCTTTATTATAATGAGAAAATTTTGTACCGTAATTTGGACCTTAGAAATTTTATCCTCGAATAACTTTGGGAAGATTGCTCCTTTGGCCGCAAGCGCTACTGCTAATTCAATTCAATTCAATTTATTTATTTCAGATAAATTACGAGTACAACCATTATAATCATCCATTATAATTTTGTTTTCAAATAATCTAATAAGAATAATACATAGACACAACAATAGAAACATTGGATCAGGGCCGCACTACTCGTACATGTAGTTTTGTCCAATGCTCCATAAAGGAGCAATCCACATCCATTCTCCCTGCAAGCTGCAGGAAGCTGTTGGGCTGCCCCGTATGCGGCGCATCAGAAACGCAATTCTTTTGCGATGTATTGCTTGAAAGCCATCCACTTGCGCGTCTGCAAACATACCTGATGCGCTACAAAAGCGTGGCAACCCCATCAACATCCTGAACGCGTTATTGTATTGAACACGCTGGGCACTGTACGTCTTCTGCGTATGCGTCACCCATAGGCTGCACGTATGAAAAGACTGACAGTATGACTTGCTAAGCACGAGGTCCTTGGTTTGATTCCCAGGTCAGGCCAAGTTTTATTTATTATTATTTATTATTTTATTGGGTTATTCTATCAGGAACTTCTCAGTAGCAACTCGGAGTCTGAATTTGTGGCCGGTTAATGGCAATAGGCCCACCCCCTTTTCCATGGGACTTAAACATGACTGGCGAAATGTGAGTGTACCAGAGGCACACCTCTACCCGACCATTCGGGGAAACAAGGTAACTCTGGGAAGTGTCTGAATACATACACAAAACAATCTCACACCACACCCCACAGAAAAACAAAATCTCCAGCAAATTAAAATTGTCCATAAACCCAAAATGTTGGTCATCCCTTGAGAGAAAACTTGTACTGAACCAAAAAAAAAGCTTTTAAAACCACATTTAAGCGTGCATTACAGTACATAATTAATGTTCTGTCACATTGTGTTACATTTTGTTTGATTTTAAATGCATTAAGTGAGTCAATAGGCTTGTTTGAGTCAACTGACTTCGCTGGGAGGTGACCGGGCGTTGATCTTGATTGCTTATGGCTGCTTATAAATCAAATAACAAGCTTCGATTTATATGCTTAGGTTTTGATATTAGTAATTGGAACGAGCAAGGAATGCTCATTGTTCTTTTTTGTCAAATTTAATTATACCTACCTACTGCATTAGGATCGTGGTAGGTATATGACAAGTGTGTCAGACCGACGAGGAATTGACTGGCTATCTTCCATTTTATCGCTCCAGAAACGCACTAAAGATTGTAGAACCCGTGTAAGTAAAAGAGATACATATATTAATAGTTGATTGTTGACTGTTCACACCGCCGCCGGCGAGTTCTCCTTTGTTGCAGCGGCAAGAGCTATCAAAGAGAGTACTTGCTTAGCGATGCTCGCTTGGCGGGTAAAACACTAGCTGAAAGACTCACGCTTGGTACAGACGGCAGCACATCACGCTGCTACAATCTGTCAAATATCTTTTGTAGATTTTCAACTTTATTGCTAAAGCATAAGGTTCAAAGTTGATTGGGAAAATTTGACAGTTTCGGGTATCTTCATGTCCTGGCGTCTATACATAGGCATACCAGCGAGTAATCGTAATTCGTCATCACATTGCTCGCCAATTGGTTTTTAGTTGCGGACTCTATTCGCTTTTCGTTAATCGTCGGCTGTGGGACAGGTACCCTGTCCAAATGCATACCTACTTTGATTTTTATGCTTGCTGCCTAGGTAATGACTATTAGGTCCTGATTTTGTCATAGTGTAGCCCTACTTCATACTAGATCAGTAATTTTATTATAATAAAATTATGTCAAACAGTAAGGTGGATTATCTTTGACGCCACGTTTGGCGCAGTGGTTAAGCGATTGACTGAACAAATATTTGTATAATCTACAAGTAGTTGTTCCGGGTCTGGCTGTTTGTGTATGTGAGTTTAAATGTTTGTAAACGCACCCATGATACAGGAGTAATTCCTAGTGTGAGGCAACGTTTTTATTAAAAAAAAAAAAAATTAAATCTGGTTGGTCTATTGGTCGCAAGGGTTAATTCTGAGCATGAGGCCGTGAGTTCGATGCCGGGTCGGGCAAAGTTTTATTGGGTTATTCCATTTTGAATGTGTTTTTTTTTTTGAGGATGGGAAATCATCAAATGATCCCTCCCGCTCTGGGTGGAGCAAAAGGGAGTGTCACACTCTTACTGACTAAAACCCACCCGTGTTCCCTCCTTAGCCCTTTATGTTCCAGGGCAGCGGTAACCCTTTCGGACAATCCCGCTACCCAAGTAGCAGCCCTGAGTCTGAATTTGTGCTCGGTTGATGGCAGGACTTAAACATAATAAATTATTAATAACTGGTGAAATGTAACGTGGGTGTAATTATCACACACCTCTGCCTTACCCTTCGGGGAGTACGGGTGTGATATTATTTTATGTAGTATGGATTTTCTCCGCTTTTATAAACGGTTACATAATGTATAATTATATGTATGCTAACAAGAAAATAGCTCGGCTACGTGTACATTACAGATTGTTACAGCCGATCTGGGTGTCAAACAATATAGAACGAAGTTAGAACGAGGCGACTATAAATCACGTTTAACCTATAATTAAGTAGTTAGCGTAATGTTTACACCATGCAATTTCAAAGTACCTAAGTAGTTGGTAGGTAAACCTTTAAAAGTTATTATTTTTGAATTACGTGGTGTTAAAACTTAAGCGACGATAAGTACCTTTTTTGTAACTAATTGACAATGTTAACTTTAAAATGGTAATCTCCAAAAAAAATATTTATCTAGGTATTGAATGATTAGCACTTCCAACCAAAATCACCAAAAGAGAAGTAATCTAATATGCTCATTAAATACTTTAAGATCTAGGCTATCGAGAAAAATCAATACAAGACGCTGTTCTTATCAAATGAAGAACTCAAAATCTCTATCAAAATGTAGTTCCAGCGAGCGATTATTCGTAGCAATATCTTAAAGCCAACTCGGCCATTCTTAGAGGCTCTAAGAACTGCGGCCTCAAGGCTAAATCACTGGAAGTCACATAGGCGCTTGATAAAGTTGTAGCTACGAACATTGTTCCCAAACATTATGTACTTTTTTATGCAAAACTGATCTTTATTGATAAATTCGTCGCTAAAGTAATATTTTTTCGAAAGATTACAACAGTTTTTTTACCAGCGGCAATGGACAAATATAATTACCTCGATAAAACAAAAATATCACTTCTATCCAGCCCAGATAGTCTAGAACAGATTTCATATCGAAAGAAGACCTCGAAATCTATCAAAGTGCAGTTCCAGCGAGCGATTATTCATAACACCTTAAAGCCAACTCGGCCATTCATAAAGGCTCTAAGAACTGTGGCCTAAAGACTAAATCACTAGAAGTCACATAGGTGCTTGATAAAGTTGTAGCTACGAACATTGTTCCAACCTACGCGCCTATATTTTGATTTGCATAAGCAAGGCTGGTTTTGAGGTAGTGCGTTTAAGTTTAAACTGTTGAATTGCTTTAAGGGTTAAGTTATCATTTTTTTAAAAGAAATTTACTTTTTGGTTTCCTGAAAAAGGTTTTAGGTAATTTGTTTTATACTATCTAGCCCTAAGCACGTTAATACGCATCACTACGCTATACGCTATAAGTCACTATTTTTACCCCTTAGTGAAAAACTGCAATAGCAAAATATATTTTCTCTTTTATATCTTTAAAAAAATCTTCTATCTTTTTAGAATAATTTTATATTAAAGCCTAAGTTCTTTTCAAGAATGATTTATTACCTAGGTAACCTAAGACCTTTTTATTACTTACTTAAATTGAATACAACTCTACTCCGCCATTCAATTCTAGGTTACGAAGTATGTTTTGATTCTCAGAACCTCTCTATGAGTAATTCACACAAGTAATTGATTTAATTACGCCATGTTTCAACGTGTATGTCGCACGGACTCCAGACATGTTCTACGTTGTGTTAGCGAAGACCGCCTCTTGTTTAGGCTTGTTCTGACTTACAACGATTTCACTGTCACCTTCCAAAACCACTACTACTTCAAACTTTATTAAAGAAAAAGTTGTTAAAAAAATCATTTTGAGAAAATTTATTTTCATCGAGATTCGTGTTTAAGACTTTTCTATAATTTATTTAACTTGCCTACTTAAACTTTATTAATTTTAAACTTAATCAAACGAAGTCAAAATATTAATTTCAAAATTCGCGCACAACAATAGAAAATTACAAGAATGATTTAATTACTAAGCGTGACTTGTTCGATCGTGGGTTGCGCGTAACCAACATGTCAGACACAACAAGTTGGGCGCACAAAACACATTCAAAGCGGTGTGTTGTGCACGACTTCGCTTACTTGGCTTGCTTCAACGAAGAATTTCTCTATTTTTTTATGGAGAAGGTGCAAAAAATCACAGCTTTCCTGTAGTCTATGTAGTTTACTAATTTACTTATGATGAGAGCCCTTGATTTTAATTAAGAAGCTTTACAACATTTAGATATCGGTATTGACCTCAAACACTGAAATCTTAACACGGCAATAAAACAAAAACAAAAAGGTAGTATTATAAAGCCTACCGCATAAGCACCTTCAAATTGCATCCTATCTTATTCCAACCCTAAGTTTATTCAAACGCGTTTGTTACGCACAAACACACAACATGTTGGGCGCACTAAACATGTTCGCATGTTCGTACGTTGCGGTGTGTTCGCACTCGCGCAGCCCGTCTTGTCTCGCCCCGCCCCGCCCGCTACATGGAATTGTTTTAAACTTTGATTAATTCCTTGCCAGCGCGGTGATGTTGCTTGTTTTCAGTTGATGAATACTGTGTCGAATAGTTGTTTACTGAAAAAGGGTTTACTGATTAATTTTCGTGGATTCGTTGTTTGTTTTACGGACTAGGTTTGTGTTGTTTTTGCTTTTCTGTAAATGTGAACACTGAATCATTTTGAAGTAAATTGCTAATCCATTGCTTCATATGTTCGAATTTTTTTCTGCTCAGCAACATAAATAACGCAATGAATGTTGTTGAACTGTCAAAATGAAAGTCATTGCTGCTGTTAGTGTGTTACGCAATTACTCCTCTGTTATCAAAATGATGGAAGCAATAGAAAGGCTTTTGTGTACCTAATAGATAAGTTTTTTTAGTATAATGGTGTGACGATAGGTTTACCCTTTACTGCTAGAATTCTCCGAAATTTAACAATTTACACCTGCATTTATCATTGTGTAAAAGTAACTGACGATTTGGCCTGTCGACAACCGCACAACGAAAGCCACCGAGCTTGACACATACAAAAGGCACAGCGGTTATCTCGAGAATTACATTAATTAGAGGTGTGGCTATAATTAATATTAATTAAAGTCACCTTTTAGCTCGCGACACTGAATGCGTATCGCAGTTAATAAATTTAACGGCATTGGCGGACCACTGGCTAACGCAGATAAAGATGCACCAGAAACTACGCAATTTTATCAACAATTCAATCCCAATAAAATACACCTTAATCCTGTACCCACAAGGTCCAAAACGATTGCATCAAACACTTGGCAATTACGTTCGCTCGTTGTAAATTTTGCAAAAAGTGTTTATCGTCCCCGCAAAGAATTGTAGGCTTTGCGACATCGAGATAAGATAGTTGACAAATGAATGAATTTACTTTGTTTTATGTCCGCTGAAAGTTTACGATCGTAAAATGCAGGAGTGTAACGGGCGAAGAAATTATAAGTGAGAATATTTTTGATCCAATAATCCAATTATGAGGTATTCCTATTTTTGTTTTAATCTTGATAAGGTGTGTAGTTCCTTAATGAACGGAACGTGGAATGTTTAAAATAGACCTGTTGAAGTTGTCAAACTTAATATTCGTGACATAAATGTCAGTATTAAGAGAATGTATGCGACCTTTTGTAGTGGCACGTGTTTTAGTTACATTATTATTGGGAGTAAAGGTTTCGGGGCCTGAGATAAGGACACTTATTTCTGTATTGATCGGTTTGATAAGTTCACTTTCACCTTCATCGCGTGAATGTTGATTGAGTTCGTAAATTAATGACTTTGTGAGAATGTTTGTGTTATTTCTGCTAACCAGAGGTAACACAACAAAAAATACAATATTAACCATTGCCTTTACATCAATATCACGTTTACAATACACAGCACATTCAGCTGCAAAATTTCACGTATTCATGCAGAACTTCTCAGAATATTTAAAAGAAAACTTTATGTGTTTCAATCTAAATAAGAAATACTATATTATTTATAATAGCCGCACATTTGCATCACATAAACAATAGCACCTAATCATTCCTCGTAACCATTCCTGACTAACCGAAGTCTACATTAACCCGTAGCTATTGTGTAGCGTTACTGCATACATTGCTGGCTTTGTGAACAAAATGCAAATGTATCATAATGTTAGTATTGCATAAATCATCGCGCCCGGCCGCGCGGATGCCCTGCGCTGATTATCTAGCTATGGATTTCAAGATAAAAGCTTTATTTGTCTATTGCTTAAGCTGGAGAATGAAATAAAAAACAAAACAATAGAGGAGCTATTTCTATCTCGGAAGAAGTGGAGTTGTACAAGAATCTTTTGGCGCGTGGTCAAAATCGGAACTAACTCACACAATGGTTTCCCTAGAACGCCCCCCTGTCAATGTCAGCCAACCGCCAAAAGATCCTTGTAGACCTATCACAATGTTAAAAATGGAACACCACTGGCAGCTAATAAAACAAGTGACTATCATAATTTGAATAATTTTGAAAATAAGAATGCCTTTTCAGATTGCCATTGTGGTTTATGAATCAAGGGGCGTAATCGACCCTAGATTTCCACAATAAGACTGTTCATTACTCCCTACATCGTCCGTACATAGGTGTAGGTCCAACTAATAATAAATTAAACGGTTGAACAACCGAAGCCAATTTTGAAATAGAAAAGGGTTAGGTTATTATTCGACCGCAGACGTATTAAAACCGTTCTCATTTTATGAAAATTAAATACAGGGCCCATTCGACCCTTTGTATATGACCACATGTGCTTGGGTTATGCAAATGACGGATTGGATGTCGGGGTACAATACATACTTGATTAGAGATAGTTTCGAAATTATTATCAAAGCTTCTAGAAAATGAACATAGTGGAAGATTTTTTTTTTAAACTGTTTCGATAATTGAATACAAGGAAAGATAAAGGTGAAACTGGAAGTTTACACGCTCTGAGAAGGTATTTTGGTCGTCTGTATAAAGTATAATTTTACAAATAAACACTCCTTTTAAAACCACTTAAAATTCCTACAGAATTTTAGAAACAAAACTGGTAAATTCCACATACAAACTTCATATTTCGAACACTTCTTTCTTTTTTGCATCCAGCCTATGGTGGGCACGGTGGAATATCAAACATTTTGTCATTAGGGAAGCATGCAAAACATATTTATGTCGCGGAAATATCTCATTCTGTCAACTAAATGCGTTTTGGTTTAGCTAAAATTGCATGATAATTTTGATTTTAGGATTCAGCTCGACCGCTGTGATGACGGATATAAATTCTATGCCGCTATATATTTCACATGACTACGTTTCGTGTTTACTAACGCTATTTATGTAACATGAATGGTCGAAAATACGAGTAAATTACTATTTTTGTGTTAGATATAAAAAGTTTTCGTAATGGTGGCGTTGGGAGATAAATATTGTACTACATAATGCTCGTTAGTTTCTTACATTGTTGCTGCTTGAGGAAATGTTGGCAGAGATATGTGGTTGATGAGGAAACTTGAGTTTGTGAAGTTGTTTATAGGATATGGTATGGCTGACTGTAAATTTACGATTGTGAGTTGTGAAACCGAAAGCTTTATTTAAAAGATCATCTTTATCATCATTGCTGCTTGGTTCTATCCACTGCTGAGTATATTCCATTCCCTTTTGTACCATGCTTCCCTGGTCTGTGCGAGTCTCAAGGTCTTCCCCGCGATCTTCTGTATCTTTAAAAGATAATAATTAATCATGTAAAATATCATAAAATGGTACCTAGTATTTATTTTCATATAGGTATAACTTTCCTGATACAGTTTCATGTTCATTATTATTTACGACGGTGCCACTCTCGTGATTGTTTTGGGACTGCTCGACTAGTTTCATGCCTGAGTTGAGCTTTTAATCATGACTTAAATAACGTGGAAACTTAATAATACCATTTCTCAAAATTTCATGTATGATTTTCTTTACGTATATATGTGATAAAATATATATACAAATGTTACTTTACCGCCTTCTTTCTCCTAAATTCTATCCTTTCTTTAGACTTACGACGTTGCATGATTCTTAACGACGTCTTCCGCATTCCTTGAGTGCAGGGTCAGCATTAGCTATTTTGATTAGGTCGTTAGCTCTTTTGACCTATATTACATGGGGCCATGAGAGATTACTCATTTACCTGAGTAAATTACCTGAGTAAATCGAACTATGCATGTGAAAATAAGATTCTATGGAAATCAATGAAAAAAAAATGTAATGTTTTTGTTGCTGGCTGCAAATCACCTACATTTCTCTTCAGATGTATTAACCACAAAGTGATCTTAATTTGATTCTACATTCCGTCACACCTTAATTATTTTAAAACAAAATTTGTTGTTAATCTTTAACAAATCCTTATTGTTGTACTTCATACAAATATCCTTTACAATTCCTCATAATATGTATTTCCGCCTAACATTCAACCGTTGTTTGACATTTAGATTCTCATGTACCTAAGTTCACAGTACAATAGCTTCGTACATCATATCATGCTATTGTGTAGTTTTAAATGGAACACGACACGAGCCTGTTCGACGGGCTGACATGTAGGAATCATAATAAGTACTGACAGCCTGTGGGTAGATGTTTTAAGCACGATATTAGAAGTTGACAGCAGTGGGTGTTCGAGTCCCGTGCGTGACCATTCATGAACTGCTCGGAATGCTTCATCATTTTTGAAAGGTTTTATTGCTTGGTTGTTTTACAGGCGATTTTGAGTTCTTATTGTAATTGATAAGGTTCATTTTTAATTGAAGGTGACTGATTCCTAATTGGGTGTCTGTAATATGGGAACGTGTCATTATATGCCTTCGTTAATTTCATGTGAACTTCAATATGTTCGTACTAATATACGACAAGGTAGAATCACTTAAAAGGTTAAAGTGATAATTAATATTACTATCTAATTTAAAACAAAATAATAAAATTCTGAATATTTTTGAAGTCATTCACAATTTTAATCGCGTAACATAGCATTACACTGACCCATCTGCAATAATATAAAATATATGAATAGAAGAATACTCTCATACATTTTGTAGTAGGTACAACATCTCTTAGTTGAGTGACCTGAATCTAGGTAAATTGATCGACAGGCGACGAGCGCCGTCATTTTCAACGTCAATGCGTACAAATTGAGGAACCCACATATCAAGTCTCGTTGGCAAATCTGTGATGAAGATCTAGCTCTGAACGATAACCCGGAGTAAGTAGCCACTTGCGTCATTGGCATGAATACGAGAATTGAGTGATCTAACTAACTCAGACAACAGTCACACAGATTAATTTAAATGTGGAGAGGATGATGTAAACAGTGGAGTGTGTGAAAATGTGGGCGATGTCTGGAGATGGTCGTTTGAGAGCAATTGAATTTATGAGGTTTAGAATTTTATTAATTAGATGAGGTTAGAGAGAGACGTACCTAGATAAAAATAGAGGGTGGCAGGGACATCGACCCGCAACCTGTTAACTTGACTACAGGACCTACATGATTCTGAACCAGCGTTAAAAAATTTCATCAGTAATTAAAAAAAAAAAATGCGTTTCTATACATTGTGACTGCGTAGATATTGCACTTTTCTATGAAACTGCTGATTTTTGTTTCTTTCATGGTTACAGTCGCGTCGATGTGGGATGTCATCCTGTATAAAAACTTTTTTTAAAGGTTTATTTATTTATTTATTTGGGATAAACCAACAGTACCTAACACATTATATCTGCGCAAATAATATAAACAAAGATATTATATAAATGTGAAACTCTCACCGTTCAGATCCATAGTGACGTGGAAACAATTCTTGTTCCTTGATTAATGATTTCAAGTATTGAAAACAGTTTTATTTAATACTAATAATCCATTACTGGCTTGCGGGATCAGGGCAGAAATACAAACGGACATATAGACGCACCGCTACATAACGCCACTGATTCCAACAAAAGAATTCATTATTGAATAGTGTTTCATCTAACGTTGACAGCAAAGGGTTGCCACACGGAGGGAACAGTACATATTGAAAAAAATAATGACAATGTGGCATCAAAAACTTTTTATCCACGATCCCGAATTGTCTTAACCCTTCAACCCTTTCTATTCGGCTCATAAAGTTGGCGAAACGTACAAAAATACCGACATAATGCCATTTGCATAATGTTTCCAGCTTTGTTTTTTCATAGAACGGTGGGTTTGAAATGTCACCGCAGACTGGGGGTGCGAAAACACCCATTATGGGGTGCCGAGTGTATTAAAAATCGTTCGCGTCCTTTGCATTCTTGAGGTTATGGGTTTTCGTGCGTGGATCCCTTGAATGTGAAGAATGGACGGGAATAGTACTGTGTACAGATAAATATCTATTTAGACGTTTATTACGTTAAAAAAGGTTAAATTATGGGGGAGTGATAGCATGTCTTCGCGATGGTAATAATTTGAAGGATTCGTTGGTGTGTAGGTCATTAGCAGTTGGATAATGACTTCCTTTTCTATTTTATTTTAACTACTTATAAGACTATAGCTTCAAAATTTTCTTTTGAACGATTTCATATTCATATCTTTATTTGCATTCCATAATGCTCATAAGATGTTACAAGGTTGTTGAGGTACAATTACGGACCCTGTGTGGTACAACAATAAAAATATAAAGTATACATTGTCGTAGTTGCTACAAACTGCTGCTTGCTATTAAGATTCAATTTTCCAGCAGCAATATAAATAAAGCACTTTCTCCGGAAAATCCCAAGTAAAAGTAAACTTGATATTTTCCACAACCTGACTTAACTACAAATACCTAGATAGTGTTGCCAGCAAGCATTTATAACTCTTGTTCTCTTGGAGTATAACTTAAATCTTGGTGTTTAAAATAGTTGCCATAAATTAGAGCTTTCACTGGAATGAAAGACTTGGAATTAAAATCTTTATTCTTGGGCATCTCTTAAGACATTAATGGACTAATGTGTTTCTCAGTACCTTATTCTGAATTACCAACTGTAATATGAAGGGTACCTTTTTGATCTTTTGTTTCATTTGGAACTCTTTCAAGACTTTCATCAAGAGGTAACAAATTCACTCCAATCATACAGACACCATCTTCCATATAACTGTTGCATTATCCCGATTCACAGTCCACGAAGGTACTCTCAAAAATGGCAAAGACAGTTGTCGTCACCGGCGTAGACTTGAAGTCTACACGACCGGATGTAGTAGTCGTTCCGGCAATAACATTTCCGGTACCGACACTCGGCTTACTTCCGTCGTCTGCGAGGGTACTGTTTCCTTCCAATTGTTTATGCCTTCGACAAATACTAAACGACAAGTGCGAATGCATCATAAACTTAAACGGTACAGCAAAGGCACCGTAGTACACTTCGAAATATTCTTATAGATAATGGTAGACAGAAAAATGATTGAATATAGCAGAGGGCATAACTTAATACTACTGATACTGATAATATTACAACAGATCCTAAACTAGTTGAATTAAATAAAATTATTACTTTCATTCAAGCACTGCTTAAGTATCATATTTAAGCATTGTAGTACATAAGTATTGTTACACAATGCTCAGTAAACTCCTAGAGGACTCTAAATGCCAGGATATCTTCAATTGACTATTTAATACTTTCTATATAGTAGCGAGGTTGTGGCTAAAGTGATTCGTAGTAATAACTTCAAACCTATGTGACGCTTTTGTGGGACTGTGTCCACCGATTTTTATATCTAGTACATCGATTGTCAATTAATTGTTCCTAACTTTCCATTCTTGTGCTTGTCCTGGACTTTACCCTCGTTGTTCCTGAGCTATTTAGTTCACATCATACTTGCCAAATCGATTTAAGATCCCTATAAACCCATCATTATTATGTACGAAATCATAAAACTGCACTAAAATTCCAGCTATGAATCAGCCATCTGATGGCAATGACAATTTATTGCTATTAGAATATGTAAATGGTCGCCGCATGGAAGGGACTGGGCTGTTTTTAATTTGGCGCCATATTAATGAAGATTCTGTTGTTTCATTTACGTACAGTCGTGGTATTCGCTTGTTTTGGCCAGTAATTTGGTTTCGCTCTTGTTTTATTTTACTCCTATTCTGCTATGTAACTTTATTTGGCAAAGAGATTGTACATTTTTGATAGATATGGTTTACGTCATGCTCAAGCCAAATTGGGTTAACTTTTAATCTAGTTCTGCTATCTGTGTTCAGTTCTCTCCCGTCTACATCGTCCTTAGTGAAGGATACTTCGGGATTAGTAGAGCTTTAAACTGTTCTAAGTTGGTCTGCATAGTTTCTTACAGTACTTACTGTAATTTATTTTGTGAGATGTTGCCTTAATAAGCTGTTGTATCTTAATTTTGGGATTTTCTAACGATTTTGGTGCTTCATTCTGTTCAGCAGTGGTATTCGATTCTTCTGTTAAATAATTTGGTTTTGCTGTTATTTTGTTTAGTATGTTTCCATTCTCGCTTTGGAGTTACTGTTTTACTATTATGTAGTTGGAAGAATTGAATATAATTAGGGTATTTGAAGGATGGCTCTTCTAGTATCTATAACTAACAAGTTTGACTATTCTCATCATTGTTGGAAACTTCGAAATGGATATTGGAGTAGGAAGGCAATTAATGGCCCTGTGTTACAAGTCATGGCAATGTTTTCATTGAAAATTGTTTAAATTTTTCTTACAGTGACATAAAGTGTTTTCAAAACTCAGATTTAAATCTTAGACGAACTAGGCCTGGAGACTGCTCATAATATTGGTGGACATAAAATATCGAGTAGGCTCGTCCCGAAAAGTTGGTATCGGGAGAGCTGTCCAATCAAAATACAACACAAAGCCATAACGAGATACTATTACTTGCCACCCCTTAGAAAACCAATAAGAACAATAATAAATAACTCTTATCATATTTCGAGTATGCTCCTGGTCGCATCGCGAGAGATCCGAACTTATATATCACTAGGAATTTACGAGGCAAGATACGACAGGAAAATTGCAAGAATGGTGGCGCAATCTATCTTAGTTGGGTTGCTTGGGGAGGCTGGGGTAGCGCGGGAGTCCCAGGGGCGAGGGGGCGGGGGCGGCGAGGGGGAAACTTCGAGAGGTTATTAGTCCAAGCATCTGTTGTTGAGCGGGGGCGTGATGAAACTCTTCGGGTAGGTACAAGCTAACAAATCTAATTGCTCAGTAGGCGCTCGTGTATACCAGCCCTGACAAAACGGCCCCCCTCATGCGGTCGCCGCGTAAGACTATTTGTTAAGCGCCCAGGTGACCGTGGAAGATTTAGGATTTTCCTAACATACATGTTTTATAGTTACTTTTATTACGAGTGAATTTTGTACGTCGTTTGTAAAGTTTACGTCGCATGAAACACTCTGATGTTTTTTTACAGACGCCTTTTCTACATAACCGGTTTTATTTTAAAACGTAACTTTTTAAATATCACTGAGAGTTTAGTAGAATATGCGCAGTCATTCCTTTGCGTAGCGGCAATAATTATTCGCGCAGTTGCTAGCCACCGCTTTAGTCTCTACGAAAAAATAGAATAAGAATTATTATGATGGAATTTGAGATATGAAAATCTAAGTCGTAACAAAAATTGCGTGTTACTTAACTCTTACTGAGAAATTTTGTATAGTTAAGTATGTGAGTTTGCTTTAATCTGTCGGCGTGACTAATCTGCCTGGTCAGTTATATAAGGAATTGGCTTTTGCTCTATTACCTAAGTGGTTTCGGGGAAAGGTGTAGGCGTACATTTTTTGTAGGCCCCGCTTGACGCGAGATAACAAAATACGAAAAGTTTAGTTCTACCGTGTACCCACCTCATACAATCTCTTTATGCTTATCTTTCTGTGATTTATGAGTTGTTCGGCGTCCAACAACGGGAAAGAAAGGAGGTATACAAAAGTAATTTATTTTTTACGTTTGTTTTTCTTGTCTTACCATCGGTGCGTGCGGTACTGGCCACGGGGCGAACATGTTTTTGAAGTTGGCATTTTTGAGATGTCGCAATATGATTTATGCTTGACCCCGCGCGTAGGCGGTGCTTACTGCTTAGCCCGATCGGTATTTTCGGCTCTATATACTATAAATCATAATACATAAATAAATCATACATTAAACGTCACCTCTTTATTATTGAGATTTATTTATGGCGCGATTTTCCCCGAATATGTTGTCACAGAATAAATATGAAAAGTAAACAGTCGCAGGATATAATTTATTGTCTGCTGCAGGTAGGTAGGTACGTTTCATTTCGAGGTGTGATTTTTTACAGTGCATTTAATCATTTATGAGATCCACCTCGTCTGTTGTATAGACTTTTTAATACTCTGCTTAATAATATTTTTATTCATCGCAGCATCGAGGCTCAATCTCGTCAGTACTAAGTGGTCACTCCAGTAAAAACTTCACGTCATAAATCCAAAACTGTCCGTTTACGAAACGAGGTTATTAAGATTCAGAAAAAAGTTCACACGCTTTTATTCGACAAACACGTTGTTGTCTCAATTAAGCGTCTTTACTGGCCGGACAAGGCCCGGACACGGCCCGGACACGGCCCGGACACGGCTGTACGGAATTATTCATGACGCGACCGACCGACATGTCATTCGGCCAAATTAGAGGCTTGTCATAATGAAGTACACGGTACGAAGCTGAGGGTAGTTCCACGTATGTCGCTCTGCAAAAATGGTAATTAGTTCATTAGGCTCTTGCAGCATGAACTTGATTTAGAATTGAAGGGATTTTGTCTCGAGCAATGTTTACTCCCGAATCTCGATGTTGAAATGGATGTGAAAATTGGTTGTGTGCTGAAAGTTTGCTTGCTTGCCGTAGTATCCTTAATGCTTAAAAAACTAAGATCATAAAACAGGAACTAGGTTTTCAAAGGAAAGTTGTCATCAATATTCCCAAGGCAATAATTTCCCCATCTTTCTTATCGCCCAATCAACTATAAACCAGCTCATAATTAATTATTTTTTATATTGTTCACAGGTATGTGAGTAACTTCTGGTTACTACTGCTTTTTACGAGTCCGACAACGTTACGTGAGTATCAGTAAAACCGTTGGCTTTAATATGACCGTAATAATGTCATAAACTTTCTACGCACTCCGAAGCCGCTTTATTTCCAAGAATCTTCGTCACTTGCGCCTTTCTCCGGTTTTTATATTTTCCATGAAAAACCGTTGGTCATAAAAGTAAAGAAACATCAAGCACAGTTCATACAACTTCATGTATAAACATTGTAATATCTATATCTCAGTAGGCCATAGAGTACAGACCACACAGTCATCGAATTCCTCAAGCATTAGGTTGATTGCAAACTTATCAATAGACTAATACATTTCCCATAGATAAGTCGTCCTACTTCCTAATCGTAGAAAACAGGATCGAAACCTAGTCAAACACTCGATACGTTCTAAGATCAAATACAATTATGTACTCTCGAGCCGCTATTTACAACAATATAACTTGAGATAACAGTACCAAATGCACTGGGCGAACCACTCTAGTGCTTACGTCACTAGCCACGTCAAACCGCCTCCAGCGGTATCATACAAAAGTGCATGCATTATGAAGATTGCATGCACATCTAGCTGAGCCAAGTACCGGGCTAAAGCTTTGTTGCCAAAAATCACACAATAAATAACACAAGGGGGCAAACTGCATGCATTATAGTCGTACCTTATCTTACTGAATTTGAAGCCAAGAATTGCCCATTAAATATGCATTAAAATTACCTGTCTCGGATGAAAAATAACGGGCAGTTTTAAGCTTTATTATTGGTTTGAGGACGCATTGACGTGTTTAATTAAGTAATTTGTGCGGTTGGACTTGATGTCTGTATTTGTGGTGTGTATGATGCTTTAAAGTGGGAATACTGATTGTTGCTGGTGTCCTGGGGAGCCTGTAATAATTGAAGACTCCCCATATTGTAGAAAGGTTGTAGCTGAGATATGTTGTTCAGGCTTTTGGCTCCTTAAGAATATTTACATACTGCATAATAATGCACAGAGTCATTAATTACTATTAGATATTAAGTACGCACGGAGCAGTAATGACTATAATATTAGATATTTGAAGTTTTCGATTACGGCATCCTTCAAACAAAACACGCGCTCTTAACTTATTCTTACAAGTAATAAGGTATTCACAATAAATAATTCCATTCCAATCCATCACAGCTTTCTTCATAAAGTTATTGTTCGAACAACAATAAAGAAATCATAAATGCTGTTCCCTTCACGACATCGATTAAAGAAATGATTGTGCAAACACGCAGACAAACAGGCGCTGCATTTTATATAAGGTAGAGATTAGTAAATTTCATCATGTAGCCACCGGTGACACGATGAATCACAATAATCGCATTCTGTATACACCACGGTCCCATCAATTAGATGAGTCGCAGGCAGATTGTATAAACAGATATTAGACCCAATCACCGTAAACGCATTATATAATTTGGGTTTTTTACTCAGACTCCAAGGAATTCTAAACAGGAGAGTGGCGATATCGGATCATGCAATTCTATTTTAGAAACCATTTCGTAACCTGGGAAAACGGTCGAATTAGAATATTACGAGTACCTACATCTTTAGAAGTGTAGATGTAATTCTTTTAGTTGGAAGCATTACGGAAACTGGAGCAGTGTTTGATAGTGTTCCACAGCGATATATTGCCAATTGCAAAGTCCTAGAGGCTGCCAAATATTTTGTAACTGAAAAAATCTTCAAACGATCTATTGCATACAAATTGGCTGCAATATTATTGGCGTTGTAGAGATACACGTAACAATTGATATGAAGATTTCGACGCCGTCACGATATCGTGACGATAGGTTGGAAAGTGTATGTGGCTTAAGGTCATCGTTTTGAGCGATTTATTGTTACCTCAATGACCTGCACACTCAGACGTAACTCATCTCTGAAAGAATAATGTTTTACTGCGCTTCTGTCAGTTTAATCAAACTTGGCTTTCCATTCTTCTTGATATTTTTCAACTGATCTTATTGTTCTCTGTAATTTAGTGATTAATTTGTGATTTTTTATCTGGTTGTCTAATTTTTTTGCAATATTCAGGTTCGTAATCCTCGCCATCCCAACTTTCCACAACTACGAAGCCAAAAATTATTTCATGTTTTTGAGCAAACTCTGTCCATCCATCAGAGGTTAGTACATCGGGTGACATGTAACAATAAATAAATTTAATATCATCGCGCATGTTCCCAGGGTCGGTACCGGACACGGCTCTCCAAGTGTCCAGCTCCGTTGTCCGTTCATTGCCAACATCACTGTCTCCGATACTCTTGTTTCCAAGATTGCGACTACATGACGCCGGTACTACTGGTTCTTGATGTACTTTATTTATATCTCGATTTATTTATTCATTGAACACTTTAGATTAAATATTAGGGTTTTTTGTTATAGAACATATTTAGTAAGGTGGCAACCGATTGATTTTCGATCGCATGACTAATTGAAGAAATAAGCAACGGTCCAGTTTTAAATGATTGCATGTCTGATCAATTCAAGTAAATATAAAACGCTCATGGAAGCATCCAACAATAACACTCTGTTAACAAATCTGATGCAACAAGTCAGATGAGTCAGTCTGATGTGACAAGTTAAATTCGAATAAAATAAACACTAAACACTCCCAAAACAATCTCCAAGTAACTGTAGACGCCACCAACTTTTGCTTTAACAATTTCCACAATCTCACTTAGCAACTTGGCTAATCTCGCTCGCCGAGTCCGTGGTAGGGCCCATCTCATCACAGGCTCACTGCCAACTGCTCGTTTGTTATTCACTAGCACACCTCCACTTGACATCGCACGCATATAGAGAATACTCAATGTGGGGAATTTTCGCATACGATCAGGACCATGCGTTTCGATGGAGTACCGACGGTTGCCGTCTTTATTTTGGCTTTGATCGATGGGTATATAAATAAAGGAAGGTCTCGTTTGTCTTGTTGATACGGTAAACTAAGATCAACAGTCGATTTGTGGCAAATTTATTGTAGAAACACAATACTGAGTGAACTGGAGTACGCTTACGGAATCCGGATCCCTGTAGACAATTAGGTCAGAAAAACAAGTGAATATCATATGATGTTTGGAAATTGGCAGACTCTAGGACTGAATTTAATTACGTACAGAATAAACGGTCATGTATTTTACGCAATTTCGTTGGAAAGCCCTAGTTGGCGGCACTTAGCGGACTTAACTTGGTACGTAAAGTTCTCGCGACTGTTCAGCTACATGCGTTCTGGTCACGTTTTTATCCATTATGGATTATTGCAGGGCACCCAGCAACTTGTACCATTATGCCTGTTAAAGCCACATGCGGAGGAAACATGTAGTTTCACTATACAAACTTAAGTTCATATCATAACGGCCTGCTCTACATTAATGGACATTCAATTTGAAATTCCAAAAAATCATTGAACTCTATTACTTTTTAATTTAATATTTAATTAAAATCTTTCAGAGCACCGAAATGATGTCGGGCTTGCGGTTTTAGTTGGGTAATTAGTAAAATACCGGAAACGATAGTATCAGCTAGAATTACACGTTCCAGTTTATTGAATTAGCTATATAAATAACATAGATTCGACCTATAGAAAACCTGTCCTGTTGCCACACCTGTCATATTTGAGCAACAAAATATGATTCACTTTCAAACTCTAAATAAACGATACTTTTATGTTTGATTATTCTGAATTTAGTGCTAAAATGCAAATGTCATGTTTTTAATTAAAACAGTATCATAGTTGATTAAGATATGGCTAAAAGCTCAGGAAGAAAGAATGATATCGCATCCACTGATATTAGAAATCGTGGGAGTGAATCTTTTGTTGATTTACATCGTATACGTCATTATGTTGCTATTCATAGTATGCCCGACATACGTAGTTCTGTTCAAATTTTAACATATTTGACAGAAATCCTATAAGAAAATGGACGTTCAGTTTTTAGCGAATTTTTTTTTTTCGGGAAGCTTTTCCAACTTTTCTTTCCATAAAACCTAATTCGGACTATTATGAACATTTTAAAACGAAAATTATCAAATATGTCCAACCGTTCTCAAGTGTTACGCCTAACAACGAACAGTATTTTATTTTTATTTCTATACTAGCTGCGCCCTGCGGTTTAACCCGCATAAGTTTCGATCCACTGGGGAATATCGGGACAAAAAGTATCCCATGTGTTAATCTTTGTTTTAAATTATCTGTGTGACAAATTTCATTCAAATCCGTTCAGTAGTTTTTGCGTGAAAGAGTAACAAACATCCATCCATCTATACAAACTTTCACGTTTATAATATTAGTAGGACAATGTGTAACTGAATTAATGCACATAATGAAAGTAGTTTGTTCAAAATCGTTTACCGAATTGAATAATTTTTTTCCTGGACGAAGTATCTACTACGCTAGACACTTATACGTTTGTGCAACAGTGTGCGTGCATAGGTTTGTAATGTGACCACAATTTCTCCCATAATCAGAATAACTAATTTAATAAATCGACAAAGTTTTATGCATAATAGTAAAAATTCAATGTATGTTTTAAGATCATAACATATAAATTGTAATTGGGGTCATTGGGGGTGTGCGTTAATTCCGGGACATGTTGTATAGATGTGAAGTTAAATCAGTTAGCTACCTAAAATATTGAACTTTGGTACCTAATCGCTAAAGCTATTATAGGTACAAAATGTTTAAATAGAAGCAACTTTGACCCACAGGTTAAGTCTCAGTAAATGGCGGTTCTTAAGTGTAGCTTAGTCAAAGAGCTGGTGTGTGTATAATTTTATTATTGTTAAAATATTAGCAGTAGGTAGGTTCCTATATTTCTATGATTTGTCAGCTTTTAGTAGGTAATAAATAAGACGAATTCCTTGTGTAAGTAGAAATAAGTAAGTTAAGACTTATTATTTTTTATTATAAGCGTATTAAAATGATATTTAACTATGGTTATGTATGTTTGCTATGAGGAAGTATGTACTTAAACTAACGCTTGGTACTCATACAGCGCACTTTAGTCACCAACGACTTCCTGACGATTTCAAAATCTTACACAGATTTTGAAATCGTTGGTGACAAATCTGTAGTCAAAATCTGTATGTGTACGAGAAATTTTGAAATCGCCAGCGATTAAAGTTCCTGCATGCTTATCTACCTAGTATAAGAAAACCACGTCGAGAGCTATCGTGAACTTTTTATTCACTTCAAGTTTCTAGTAATAAATTAAATTCATAAAAATCAAGACATAATCTGTTATCTATTACATACATTGAAACTATGTTGTTATTAGTGGCAACACTAGATTAGAATTAAACGAATTAACATAACCGGAAACGACTTGATTAGAAACCCTTTTTCTATTTAACTACTTTTCTATTACCTATGTTAAAACTGATATCATCGATTGATTTACGTTCGCCATTCGTATCCATAAAATTTATAACCGATAAATCGGATAGAAAATTCCCAATCGTCACCAAAACATTCTTCATTCATTTAAAATCGAGAAGTTTTGATACAAAACCGGTTTTTTGAGATGTCGTTGAAAATGCCGATTCGCGATAAAGGTATACCGTTCATAGAAAAAAAAACATCTTCCGATGTCAGTGTCCGAATAATGACGATAGAATTCAAAGTAGTTTGTGGTAAAAAGTTATGTTTAGTCTATGCCTTATATAGGAGCGGAGTCAAACAATTTTATGTTATTTATCTGACCTGTCACCTATATTTTGTCTTAAATGCATTTTCTTTTTCAAAAACCCAATGTATAAAGATGATTAAATTTGTATGACGTTGTTAGTTCCGAAACTAGTATTTTATGAATTCTAGCCAAATATTGCGGGCGTGAATTGGTAGGTATAACTTTTAAAAACCTTCAACCCACTCTAAATTCAACCAGTTTTGCTCGGATTTTCCTGTAGGATAATTGTCTAAAAAAAAAGCATTTGTACTTTGGCTGAGTTAAGTATTATTCTAAGAAATATTCTATTGAAAGCCTAGGCGCATTAATAGTTATTCTGAAAGCATCATGACCAAAAATAGCACAACACACACACACCTTGAAAGTTAAGTAGCAGCTGGTAAAATTAAACTGTGCCTAAGTACACAATACACAGGTAGCAAGACAAATAATTTTTTTATCGCGTAGATATTGCACTTTTCTATGAAACAACAGATTTTTTTTTTATCTAATAAAAAAAAAACTATGCTAGGGGATCTAGAATCACATCACACACACACACACACACACACACATCACATCACAGGGATCGGTCCTAGGGCCGCATCTGTGGGATATCGGGTACGACTGGGTGCTGCGCGCCGACCTCCCTGATGGCGTCAGCGTAATTTGCTACGCTGACGACACGCTGGTCCTGGCACAGGGGAGGTCGCACCAGGCGGCGGCCGAAGCAGCGACACGCGGGGTTGCGACAATCGTCGAGAGGATCCGGCAATTGGGACTCGAGGTGGCATTGCACAAATCTGAGGCCATGTGTTTTCATGGTCCTCGGGACGCGCCACCGTCGGGTTCACAAATAACGGCGGGAGGGGTTCACATCGGCGTCGAGCTGACGATGAAGTACCTGGGACTCGTCCTCGACAGCCGGTGGAATTTCGTGGAGCACTTCCGACGTTTGGCTCCCAGACTGGAGCGGGCCGGGGCTGCCTTGAGGCGGCTCCTTCCCAATCTAGGGGGACCAAACGCCTCCTGCCGGAGGCTCTATGCGGGGGTCGTGCGGGCCATGGCCCTTTACGGGGCACCGATATGGGCGCGATCTTTGAGGCGGCGACCAGCCCGCCGGTTAATCGCGTCCCAAAGGGTCATGGCTGTCCGGCTCATTCGAGGATACCGCACGGTCTCCGCTGAGGCGGCGAGCCTCCTTGCCGGATTGCCGCCATGGGATCTGGAGGCCAAAGTCCTCGCCCACATATGGGAGTGGCGAGAGGAGGCAAAACGCCGGGGCGTTGCTCCGCTGCCGAGAGAAATCACGGCACAGCGGACAGAGCTCTGGCGAGATCTCATAGCTGCATGGAGAGTGCGATTGTCGCAACCCAGCGCTGGGCACGCCACAATTGCGGCGATAAGTCCCCTCTTTGAGGAGTGGCTAGAGAGGCGCCACGGCGCCCTCACCTTCCGCCTGACGCAGGTCCTCACCGGACACGGTTGTTTCGGGAGGTTCCTGTTCAGGATAAAGCGGGAGGAAACGCCAGGGTGTCACCACTGTAGGGATCGCCCGGAGGACACGGTGGAGCATACGGTGGAGGTCTGCCCGGCTTGGGCGGGACCCCGCCGTGTCCTCTTGGCAGCGATCGGCGGCGGCGACCTCTCGCGTCCGGCCCTCATACAGGCCATGGTCCGGAGCGAGAGTGAATGGGAGGCCGTCACCTCCTTCTGCGAAGCAGTTATGCTCGCGAAGGAGGAGGCGGAGCGTGTGAGGGAGAGGCAATCGCTGCACCCTCGCGCTCCTAGCCACCGCAGGAGACGCCCTGGACGGGAGTCAACAGCCGACTCCCGGCCACCGTAGGCGCGGGCTTGCGGGCGGCGAGCTATGGGCAGCTCGCCGTCCGGTAAGGACCAGGCCCGGGTCGACGGCGCGTTGTGTCCCACGCGCGCCTCAAAGAGCTGTCAGCACGAACTGACGGGGTCCGTTAGGGCCGATGCCGCCGGGGCTGCGGGTTGTTCGAAAGAGATACCGTGGCCCCTGGCACAGGCAACTGAAGGAACACGGGTGGGTTTTAGTCAGTAAAAGTCTGACACTCCCTTCTGCTCCGCCCAGAGCGGGAGGAGTCATTTGATGATTTCCCACCCAGAAAAAAAAAAAAAAAAAAAAAAAAAAAAAAAAAAAAAAAAAAAAAAAAAAGGGGATCTAGAATCATGTACTGGATTCATGGTTACAGTTTGTGTACAGTGTACACCTTTTTGAGACGGACTGTACCCACATACAACTACAAGTTTTCCACCATAGACCTCCACAACTCCGCGCAATAACAATATTTTCGTAACAAACCTGTTTAAATGAATAAAGTCTGGTAATAAAATATTTAAATTATGAACAGTAGGCTCAAGGAAAAACACGGTTTTACCATTATTTTCCACTCTAAACTTCCTGTCCTTAGCACGAAAAGTGTTAATACAGAAGCCTTACAAAGATTTCCACAAAACTAGTATCTACTTAATTAATATCGCACTCCTGGCTATTCGTTCTCAAGTAAATTGCATTCAATTAATTGCCGTGACAGTCTATTAATAACTAACACTGTGAGACATCTTTCATTACATCGCAGAGACTCAGTACTTATAGGTAAACTAGAATCTAAGTTAGTTCTGCCTATAAATCAGGCTTAGAATATACGCCTGGTTTATTGAAAAATATGGTATCATGCTGTTGACAAATTGAAGGGAAGCTAAGTAAATCATAGTGCAAACAGGAGCCTGTATTAAAAGCAATTTGCTTAGATTTTCGCAGGGAGGCGAAGTTTTGCATAAGGTGTTACGGCCATAAGTAACCCAACTGCTGTAGATCAGATGAGTAATAGACCTTTCAACAAGTTTTCTTTAGGTTATGTGGTAGTTCTACGTAACTCGAGACACTCTTTTAATGGAAAGGACATAATCAAAAGACAAGGAATGATGTGACAAGGCAACGTTGCGGTTTAAGATGTAGTGATATAAATTTAAACAGTATGTTTCGATGGTTTGGTCATGTTGAGAATGTGATGAATGAAGGTGACTAACAAAACGTATTTACAAGGCAGATGTGAGTGGAAACGCTGGGACGGCATATAGTGACCTTATTGGTGATGTTTTTCAGAAAGGTCAGGTGCGTAGTACTCACAACCGGCGTGCGTGTATGACCAGAAGGGCAATTCTCGTAATTTAAAACGTTCAAAATCTAGTCGCAGTCTCATCTCGGCGACAAACAAATGTCAAAAACTTGTCAAAACGTAGGGAAATTAGAATTTTTGACAGATTTACACTGAGATCGTTAACGTTCTTAAAATTACGAGAATTGCCCCTCAGATGTATGAACGTAAACGAGGCAAAACGATTATGTAAGGATCGTAGCAGGTGGCGTTCTGTAGTTTCTGTCTACCCCCATGGGAATAAAGCGTGAGATTATTATATGTATGTGTATAATTAAAGGAACAGCTAATACTTAAGTTAAAACAATTAATGCTAAGGAAAACGAAGAAAACGCCCATAAACTCGAACATCAATCAGAACAAGACCAAACAATCGAAACAGATGCTAAATTAAAACTTGTTAAGCAACAACATCATTCCCCTCAACGCAACAACGTAATAGCGTCCAATAATCGCGACGATTAACAAACCAATTCGGTGCTTAATAACAAACAATTCAGCGTATACTAACCTGCACAATAAACCGACCAGTTGGTAGGAAGTCAATAAAATAATAGCGGATCCAGCCCACAATAGTACGGAGAGGAGAGCAAACAATGATGCTCGTAAACAATCTTACTGTGGGTGTAGACTGGCGATTTTGCGACTAAACTTTAGGGTCACATTTTGTTTAGACGAGGAAAACAAATGAAATATGAGGATTAGGAAACGCTAAGGTGTTGACTTAGATGCGTTTACGGCAACACAATAAGGAACAGTGGAAAGTCATGGGGAACTTTTGCCCAACAGTGGGACAAAACAGGTTGATAAAAAAACAACTGAAAGAAATCAAGACTATATACTTACTTATTATACAGGAAGGCTATGAATAGAAAGACGATTATCAATTAATTTATTTATTGACAGCTACATACACACGGTCTTGGGTGACAGCTATTTAGTAAAAAAGGTTCAAAGCCGCATCCGTGCAGGTGTTCTACGCTTTCATTAGTATGCTTAAAAATAAACAGGTCTTAAGCTTTTGTGTGATTTTTAATTAATATTCTTTATACAAAATAGATATCCAGTTTCGGTTTTTATATTGTTTTTAAAATGCACCAAACATGTTTTTTACCTAATGTTGATTTTATGAGATAATAATTTTTGCTCTAATGAATTTATATCAGCATAGATGTTAGATATTTAGAGATATTGGATTTCACTATGACAGTGCCACCTACTAGATTAAATATTTCAATCTTTTGTCTCAAATGATACTATTGTCTTACGAATAATCGTAATTCCAAAAGTAGTTTTGAACTTAGTCGCAAGTCTGCGTGATTTGAAGTATGAATTGCGAACTTAATACCTTATACTTTGTGGAAGCTCATTGAAAATCAATGGAGTTTTACGATTATCAATATTATTGTCGGATTATGCAATTATTGTTTACTCCTTCGGTTGTTTATTACTTTATGATGGATATTACCTATTCGTGATGATTTATTTTATGTTTACTAGATTTTCAAAATCTTCTATTTCAGTTTTGATCTTTCGTTACATTCATTTTCTACACGTCGTCGCCTTTAAAGGAATAAGAAACCTATCCAGGCTTCCAGAAATACTTGTAAAGATATCGCGGTTTATTTTTAAACGATGATTAAAGTTAAGTGACGTTTAAACGTCAAAAATGTATGGTTGTCGCTTGATAGTCGCTCATTACTTTAACTTTAAGCAACGCTTAGGAATAAAGAGGTACATGTGCTCTATCATTTACTGAAGGCTCTCCGCATACTATTTGGCTTTATTCAAGGCTTTGTAAACAGTTGAAACTCAACCCTTCTTCGCAATTTTTTCAATCGTGTATTTTTGGCTTGAATTGCTTTTTAATAAACTTAATACATCACATACCCTCTCCAACAAAGAGACAATTTAAAAAACATGAATTCGATTTCACATATTATTGTATTCAATATGCAGACCCAGAACGAATAACCTTGAGAATATCCAACTGCGGTTACGAGGGATCGTGAAATATAGTGAACAAATAATAAAATCATCAAACATCCATATCGACATTTTAAAATTACAGTCGTGACTTTCATTCTAAGACGTTGAAAGCTTACGGCGATGTATTATTTAAAGCCGAGGCGCGAGTTCCATAAATCATTTCACTGTCTCTCACTACAATCGTATCGATTATATTTTAAAGAATAAAACGTTACAGAATAAGGACCTAATTGCGTGCAGTACTGACAAAAAATAATGTAGGTCGACACGTGAAGGGTTCAGCCAATTTCATGAAGTGTTTCACTAATTATAATCGCGCCGAAACGGTGTATAATTAATCTTATTTGCTCGTGCTTCGCGCAATTAACATCGGAATTAGGCTGAACTGGTTGTCGCCATCATGAAGTTGTAAGAAATGGTGGTTTTAAAAATCCTGTTCTCATTACTGATTCAGCGAAGTGCAAAAGCTGACGCGAAAACAATCGTTTATTAATAAAGGCGACAGCAAAACATCGGTTGGAGTCGGAATAAATCGGAAATGAAAATGCCGATTGTCCTTATAGTGCATTAGGGGCACGTACGGGTCTGAACGGACCTCGTCAGAGCGAACAGTTCTTTCTGCGGTACCGGTAGGGTTGACGACGCTCCAGAATATGTTGCCACTCGGTTTCTTACACAATGCTTTTGCAATTCTTAGTGTAACTTATTGTTTGTCCTGAATCAGCGGGTTGTGAGCGCTGAGAAAAGTAGGTGTCTGTGTTTCAATATCGTGTCTGACTTACAATTGACGCAACATTGGTTTTTTTTTTTTTTTTTTCACAACTATCACACAACGCCATCTAGTCCCAAGCTAAGCAGAGGTTGTGTTATGGGTACTAGACAACTGATAAATATACTTATATATTTCTAAATACATAAATATTATAGATAAATTACACCCAGACACAGAACAAATGATCGTGTTCATTACACAAACATTTGTCCTGGGTGGGAATCGAACCCACGACCTCCGGCATAGCAGTCAGGGTCACTAACCACTAGACCAACAGGCCTGCCTGTGTTTAAAAATAATCATTACCTAAGCTTTTAATTAAATCAATTTAACTTAGGATTGCCAGTTTTTATTTTGTGGTTTTATAATATATAGTTAGAAAACTTGGGTAATACCTGTTCTAGATGTGAGATTGCTTGACATGATATGTAAGCTCTAAATATGTTACCAAACATCCGGAAAGCGTAGGTACCTACTAATGTTGATATAATCTTATATTGCGTTCCGCTGGTTTATATAGTAAAACCACAGATTCACATCTCAAATCTGCGAGCTTAAATTCCTTAAAAACATTTGAACTACAGATTTTTTATGTTTGAAACTTATCGTAAAATTAGCTTTAAAAGGACCTGTTACATTGTAATGTTAACGATTTATAAAAATCTTTTAAAATATTTTTTTCTTGGAACATTCAAATTCATAATTAATTTGCGTATCCTTTACCAGCCTCTCATTACAGCGTAACGAATTTCCGCTCAACCCTGCGCCTGCAACCAAAAATCCGATATTCAATAATTGTTGTACGGGGTACGTAAGCTTAATGTCTTCATCAATAACTGATAATTTATGTACAGCACGATCGGTACAAGACGAAATTGCGGCCGCCGGCTCCCCTTTGTAATCAGTGCAGAATTATAAAGCCATTGCAACACCGCAGGGCCAGTTCTCCGTGTTATTATAAAAGTTATATCTCAATGAATGTACTGAATGATTGTGTTTTTAATCGAACGGAAATATGGATGGAAAAAGAACACAAACATAATGTATGTTCAGTAGCAAGGACCAGTTCGTTTAAAGATATGATTAGGAAAACATGAACATGAAGATTTGCAGAGATTTAGAGAAACAATTTTATGAAGCAATTTTGCCAAGATGTAGGAACTTTATAATAAGCTTAACACCCAGGATCTACAAAAAAAAATAATGTGCCTCAATCTGTTAGCCTGCATCATCCTGTTGCTGGGTAAAGGCCTCTCCCCATGACTTCCAGCTCTTTCCATCCAGGGTTAAAGTGGACCACTGGTCGTTTGCTTTGTCCAGCTCGTCCCGCCATCTTCTACGGGGTCTGCCACGACGCCTGTGCCTCAATCGAACATAGAAAAACTACTGAAAAATGTCCGGACTCAGTATCGTCAGGGTAAAAATGTCAGTAGGTAACTGAGATTGTCCACATTGGAATTTTTCAGGAGTACAGTCACGAGCAAAGGTATGTATACACTCGGCCTTATTCAAAAGCGATTTACTCCTTTGTTTTTGAATGAAATATTATGCTGTTACGAACATAGCATTTTCGAACCCATAGGTTTATGTAATGTGTCGTATTTCAACGTTGCATTCGTTATTTGACGAAAAAATCGCATTTGAAAGTGGCCAAGTGTTGACATATTGGTGCTCGTGACTGTACAACTCAACCCGAGAAAGTATGCAATAAATCTCTCCAAAAAATAAGCCCAGCAGTTCTTCACAAAAGTTTATTGTAGAAGACATTGATTAACCATAACAAAACGCGGACGAAACGCCTTAAAATAAACGCATTTGCCTCCAAAGTATTTACACTGACGAACTTGATTGATGTCTATCATTAGCCAGTTGGTGCATGGCTCTTGTTTACCGAAGATAAGCGCTGTATTCGAGCTCTTGAAAATTTTCGGTGGCTATTTCGAACGGGCGCTTTTATTAGTTTAAAAAAAGGTCGTTTAGATTACAGCGGCGTCCGAGGGTTGGGTGGCTTATTGGCTTCTGAAATATTAGGTGGTGGGATTAATGGGACTCCCAAGAAATATTGTAGTTATTATGAAGTATCGCTCGCTATATATTTTCTTTGAGAAAAGTCGCCTTTACTCTTTTTTTTATGCTGGTTTTTGATACAGTGGAAAAGCTTGAAGGAAAAGGTTTTATGAAGAATCAAGGATACTATCCTGCCCTCCGGATGCGGAAGCCACGGAGGCGGAGCTGTACGAGGGGTACAGAGCGGCGAAGACCACCCTCCAAGAGGCTGTCAAGCGGGCCAAGGATACGGCCCGCGAGGAGATGTTGGAGACTCTGAACCGAGATCCATGGGGGCGCCCTTACAGAATGGTGCGGAATAAACTCCGCACCTGGGCCCCCCCGCTGACGCAGAGTCTCCGACCCCAGCTGGTGGAGGAAGTGGTGAGCGCTCTGTTCCCTTCACGGGGGGAGCATACTCCCCCGCCTATGGCTCCGCCACTTGCGGTGCCCGAAGCGGACCACACCGACGACGACGACGACACCCCTGAAGTGACCGGGGTAGATCTGAGAGCGGCGGTAGGCAGGCTGAAGGCCAAAAATACCGCCCCGGGACCCGACGGCTTGCCGGGTAAAGCCTGGGTCCTGGCCTCGAGGGCTCTCGGGCCTCGACTGGAGGCGCTCTTAAGCGCATGCATGGAGAGAGGCCAGTTTCCACTCCGTTGGAAGACGGGGAAGCTGGTCCTCATTCAGAAGCCAGGGCGCCCTGCGGACTCTCCGTCCGCATACCGGCCCATAGTGCTGCTCGACGAGGTCGGCAAGCTCTTTGAGAGAGTGATTGCGGGCCGCCTCGTCGGGCACCTGGTGAGGACGGGGCCGGATCTTGCGGAGTGCCAGTTTGGCTTCCGCAAGGGGCGCTCGACGGTGGACGCCATCATGCGCGTGAGAGCCCTCACGACGGGGGACGCGGTGTCCCGGGGTGGGGTGGTCGTGGCGGTGTCACTCGACATCGCCAACGCGTTCAACACCCTGCCCTGGAGCTGCATAGGGGAGGCACTCCGGTATCACCGGGTGCCGACTTACCTCCGTCGAATAGTCGGGGCGTATTTGACGGACAGAGCCGTCATCTACCCCGGTCGCGACGGGAACTGGAACCGGCGAGAGATGTCGTGCGGTGTCCCACAGGGATCGGTTCTGGGGCCGCTCCTGTGGGACATCGGTTACGACTGGGTGCTGCGGGCCGACCTCCCTGATGGCGTCAGCGTAGTTTGCTACGCTGACGACACGCTGGTCCTGGCGCAGGGGAGGTCGCATCAGGCGGCGGCCGACGCGATGACACGCGGGGTTGCGATAGTCGTGGAAAGGATCCGGCAGTTGGGTCTCGAGGTGGCATTGCACAAGTCCGAGGCCATGTCCTTTCATGGGCCTCGGTACGGGCCACCTTCGGGATCCCAACTGATGGTAGGAGGGGTTCACATCGGCGTCGAGAATACGATGAGATACCTGGGTCTCGTCCTCGACAGCCGGTGGAACTTCGTCGAACACTTTCGACGTTTGGCCCCCAAACTGGAACGGACCGGGGCCGCCTTAAGGCGGCTCCTGCCCAACCTGAGGGGGCCAAACGCCTCCTGCCGGAGGCTTTACGCAGGGGTCGTGCGGTCCATGGCCCTTTATGGGGCCCCGGTATGGGCGCGTTCATTGCGGCTGAGAGCCGCACACTACTTGAACGCGCCCCAAAAGGTGGTAGCCATAAGGCTTATCCGGGGATACCGCACGATCTCGGGCGAGGCAGCAAGCCTCCTTGCCGGACTGCCACCATGGGATCTGGAGGCGATAGTCCTCGCGCGCCTGTATGACTGGCGCGCTGAGGCACTACGTCGGGGGGAAACTCCGCACCCGCGGCAAATCGCTGCGGAGCGGACGGACCTCCGGCGCGGTCTCATGGTGGAATGGAAGGCGCGACTATCGCAACCCAGCGCAGGGCACGCCACGATAGCGGCGGTAAGACCCCTCTTTGAGGAGTGGCTAGGGAGGCGTCACGGCGCTCTCACCTACCGCCTGACGCAGGTCCTCTCCGGACACGGATGTTTCGGGAGGTTCCTGCACATAATCAGGCGGGAGGAGACGCCCGGGTGTCACCACTGCGAGGATCGCCCAGAGGACACGGTGGAGCATACGGTGGAGGTCTGCCCCGCTTGGGCAGAGCACCGCCGTGTCCTCGTAGAGGCGATCGGCAGCGGCGGCGACCTCTCGCGCCCGGCCCTGGTGCAAGCCATGGTCCGGGGCGAGAGGGAGTGGGAGGCGGTCACCTCCTTCTGCGAAGCAGTCATGCTAGCGAAGGAGGTGGCGGGATGGGCGAGGGAAAGATCCTCACGCCTCAGCCGCCGAGGGAGACGCTCCGGGCGTCGGGAGCCGCGTGACGACTCCCGGCCACCGTAGGCGCGGGCCTGCGGGCGGAGAGCAATGGGTAGCTCTCCGTCCGATCAGGACCAGGCCCGTGCTGGACGGCGTGTATGTGTTCCACGCGCGCCTCAAAGAGATGTCAGCGTAGTTGACGGGGCCCGACAGGGCCGAAGCCTGCCGGGGTAGCGGGATTGTCCGAAAGGGTTACCGCTGCCCTGGTACGTAAAGGGCTAAGGAAGGAACACGGGTGGGTTTTAGTCAGTAAGAGTCTGACACTCCCTTCTGCTCCACCCAGAGCGGGAGGAGTCATTTGATGATTTCCCATCCTGAAAAAAAAAAAAAAAAAAGGATACTATCCTCGACCTGATTATTTCGGTTTTCGGTTTTTTATTTCGGTGTTTTATTAAACTGTTTTGGTAAACTTAATTGTCATTTATTAAGTTAGGTACACACAGTATTTTACATGCGTTATTATATATATTAAAACAAGGCTAATTACAAAATCGCCAATTGCTGCGCCATTAGTCCAATACAAATATTCTGTAGGTACTTAAATTCAAGTCCCTATCTCACAAATGGACATTGCAAATAACTAATTATAAACCTCAAAGGAACGACTAAATAAACATACTAATGCCGAGCTCTTACCCGTGACCTAACAATGCCGGCGATACCTCGCTGTACCTCGCTGTACCTACAGGTAGGCATCTAAATGTGTAGGTTATGCATACCGGTCCAGAAATAAAGCTAAACCGGGCCCGCCGTAATATCTTCATCAAGAGGTGTGTTCAATCGATTATACCGCTGTGCCTTATAAACCATATGTATACTTTAGTGTACAACCTACTGAGAAATATTATGCGTTGTTTGATTTTTATTTGCCAGCCTTGTAAAAGTGGTTACATTTTTTCGTATTTCAATTGCGAGGATCTGGATAATGGACATCCTTTTACCGAATTAAGTACGGACTCAATTTCGTCGCCACTCAAAATATTTAATGTAAACGTGGCTGTTCTCATGGGTACGATAAAGATGTCGCAATCGCATACAAGCATTAATTAATTCTCGGGTGTAAATCAAAGTTCTGTTTTATGACTTAATAATATGTTACCAACGTTAAATCTTGGTTCAATCAACTTTATTAAATTACTTTTTTAATGAAGTCAGCATGAAAGTAATTCGGAGTAAGATGATATCTTTAATTTTTCATTACTAAAATAAATGCGGAACAAATAGTAATCAGAAACAGTAGTTTTGTTTGGATGACCACAAATTACATGTTTCAGTTGTATCCGGTAGCGTACTAACATGTTGTTAGATTTAATTTCGCGAGCTAATAATTCACTATGGAACATTTCACCAAATTATAATACAAGTATCAAAATTAATACACAAAACGATGCACCATTAATTTGATAAAAGATCCAGCAAACATTCAGAGCATGTATAGCGAAAGCCTTTAATCAATGCGCTACGCGCAACCGCGAAGCGAATCGCCGACTTATGCGTCTTTTACTTTAGTATGTAGATGAGCTTAATTCGCTCGCATCCACTCTGAGTATGTTAAACACTCATCGGTGGTATTTTTAATGTGAAATCTCCTTCCAGATCCCGAGATAAACACAAAAAATTACACCGTTTTAAAGCATTTCTCTCTCGGCCGCAGTTTGTCATTTAGCACACCCTTAATATCGATGCCAGTGCCAGATAGCCTCGTGTTTATGTCGCTTAAATTAAATTGCCTGTGTTGATTATTGTGACACTGCTTTTTGTATGTGTTTAAATTTATTTCACTCCATATTTTATGTAGTACGGGCTTAGCTTTTATTTTCTGGCCTTAACTTTGACGACAAGGTTTGAGTAATATTGGCGGTTGGATAACATTTATTCCGGCACGACACAGAGTCCGGACTGATCAGCCTGCCAAGCTAAGCGCCACCTTCATAAAATGATGTTGTCATAAAAATCAATATAAACACAATAACATTCTATAAGAGCGGCCACGATTTAACTTAACGTCTTCATTAGGGCGCGCACGACCTCCCGATCGCAGACTTGCAGCGCAATTTTCGACTCGGCTCGATTCACAGTCGCGTCCATAATTTGCGTTGTTCGGGTCCCGATTTGTCGGTCGGCTCCGCAATTCTGAAAGCGCTTGCCCGACAATTTCCAAGAGGTCTTGTCGAGCAATTTTCGAACGCGAGCGATTGGTGCACTCGCGATATTCGAGGTGCCCGAGTCCCACGTCGTAATTGATGCTTGAGGCAGGTCGCAATTTTAAAATTTACCATGATTGAGTGTTCACCTTTTATTGCAGCAAAACTTAAACGCTTTTAAATTTACGCACGATGCCAGTAATTTTGGTGAGAGATTCATTAAATTGTTGTTTAAAACAATGAATTGATCGGATACGGCCATGGTTTTGTAATTCATTTTTTAAACGTAGCAAGTTGGTTCCTCCTATCGATTATCAGGTGAAATCATATCAGAATTACAAAGGTAGAGGGAACAAAAAATAATTTGCGGATATGGCTAATCCAAATATTGTTACTCCATCACGCCTACTCAAAAAAGTTTTTCCTGCAACAAATTACGTTTTCTTTACAAACCTGGCTGCGGTTAATGCTCTAATTATCTCTTCTATTCACTCGCCCGACTAAAAAACCCCGCCATAGTTGTCTATTAGCGTCACCTTTCCTTTTTTCTGTAAAGGCACATAATTGTACAACCTGAGCCTGCGCATGGATCAGTACAACAAAATGATTTATGATCTCTGGCTAGTTAATTGTATTTTTCTCCCAAAAAACATCGGGCATTATCTCCCGGCGGTCGACAGGTAACAAATCTTGCTTTTTAAATATTATTACTCATCGTATTCGATTTGGGAACGAGCTCGCTACGAATGCTTTATCACCACCTACTCGGCGTCCCGCGGCTCACGATTCTTTGGTCCCCCTAAACTTTATTCAAATGCGACACACATTCATCTATCTATCTCAGTCGCACGCGCCGCGATTAGTCGCCCTCAAAATATACCCGTCTCGCACCTCACTAAAATAGACTGTGCCCAAGCGCAAAGTGTTCGTGTCAAAACTTTTGTATAGAGTCGGATAATGGCTTACGAAATTTTTCCCCTACCTCGTGACTTTTTTTTACAGTCGAGCTTGTATGCTGGGGTCGTGAAGTTGTGTAAAAATATTCTGGATCGGTTGATGCGGTGTTTTATCGTAGCATAGGATTCGGATTAATGTCGGGCAGATGCCTTCTCCGTTCTATGTGCGCACAGAACACGACTCTGTTATAGTATGGACAACAGTGTCAGTTGTAAATAAGGATTTGTATAGGCCATACGTATCGAAGTAGTGTACGCGGTCCGATACGCGCCAAATAATTTAATACGAACTTCATCGGTCCAAGTTCAAGATAATAGCAATAATTAGTTATTGTTTATTTTATTTATTTATTGTGGTCCAACAAGAAACTTTGATGAATTTAATTCATCCTGGTGTTTTTGATAGTGATATTGAAGATTGTTTATTGGTGTGCTAGTGTCATCGTTAATGCAATTAAGTGATCCGATCCAGATTTTATAAGGATTTATGTTGATTGTGAGTATCAATCAAGTCTTAAACTTTTCTTATTTACTTCCTTTTGACTTTATAAAGTTTGCAAACGTAACTTATTCTACAGTTTTATATTTTTATTTTCGTGCTTTTAGATTACATTTTAGGTACTTACTTCCCACTTTTAGGTTTATAACATCTTTAGATTTCACACATTTTTCAAACTGTTATTTTATACTGTTCCAATTAGATAGATCTTTAAAAACGTCATGGTTTTAATGAGTTAATGTATTCTTTAAAACTGCTTAACAACATTTAAGTAATAGCAACAAAAATATTAAACCTGTTAGAAATACAAACATAGCGGCTTAACACAAACTCTTTAAAGACCGTCGAGCGGAATGCATCGCGATAAAAGATGTCACCCCGATCCTCAGACCTAAAAGCGAAATTAAACCATATTGATATCGCCCCATCAATCGATAACCACCCTTATCTCAACAAGTCAAAGTTCAATATAGCTCACCCACATCGGAGGGTCGAATTACTTTTTTTATCAAAGGACCGAAACAAAAGTTCAGACCTAGCTTTGGGAATTCATAAAATCAAACCTCCATCCGAACCGTTTTGTTATTCCCCGAAATCGTGTTCTTTTGTTTTTATCGATCATTTTTCATTATCATTTTAGTAAATTCTGGTTGTGTGCGGTGGAGTCACGCTCTACGCTTTCGCTGAAAGCTTATACGAGAGTACTCTATGTATGAACACTTATGTGCTTCGTTCTAACCTCAACAAACAAAATAAAAGGCGCTCACGATATTGCCAACACCTGTACTGAATTCAGCTTTTATCACTTAGGTATTTTTGTCAGCGACTTCCTTAGATAGCGAAGCTCTTACAGCCTTGAGGAAATGAAATTCTTATCGTGCTTCTGTTGAAAGAAGCTCACTCCTCTTATCCGTAGGTACAGGAAATATATCGGGGGGAAGAGAACCGCTTGCAATATCCAACATCTGATTGCCAAAAGGAATCACGGGGAAATCTCGGGATTCAGCAAAAATGTATCGTACTAAATATTAGGGATGAAATTGAATAGATCACAATGATTGAGGGGGTTTAGTTGTAGATACGTTGGAAGCCAGACTATTTACTTGCGTCGTGCTATTGCCCTAGTCGATAGAAAGTTGGGCTCGTAAGTAATTAAAGAATTTGCGATAAAATATTTAATTGATTAACAGAAAATTTAACAGGAGTTCAAATTAATGGAATACTTTATCATGTAGACTAAATAAATGACGTGAAAACGCGAACACAAACAAGCAACGCGTTTATTATTGTCATGCAAAGCGACTCGATTACATACGAAATCACAGAATGCGTTCGAAAATTTTCAACAATGATGTCCCCTTTTTCATTCTGACGCTACAGAAAATTTACGATCGGTCCTCGCGACCGAGCATTTCGTGCCTGATGTTTCTAAAAATGTGTCAAACTTTTTTACAAACTTCTTTCATTTAGCGTCGTCCGACCTTCCTCTTTAGCCTTGCAAGTTTTTATTTCTATTGTTTATTTTTTAGTCTCTATTGAAATGTCGCCAGGGCAAAGGATTCTGAGCAACACCGTAAAAACTGGGCACCCCGTGAGTAAATGAAATTTCTCTTTTTAAATGCTCTTTTGTACAAGTGCCTTTGGGATGTCACTTGTCTTTGTTGGTTTTTTGAGATGAAACAATAAAGAATTCTTGGGGAATGTTAGACTAAAAATTGTCTGTGCAGAATTATTTATTTTAAATTAAAATAGTTTCTTGACCACAGATATAGACTGAACCAAGTTATTCAAAACAACAATAGTTGTCTATATCACGAGATCTATATTCGGAGGTTGACTAATGTTCCTATTTCTAGGCGATGATTCTTCACGTGCAAACCTCATTTCCAGTGTTTCCTCAAACAGGAAGTTACCCAGATCGCTTCGGGGTTCGATCACAGGCCCTTATTATTTGTTCCTTGTTTTATCAATGTTCGCATAGCGGTTTGCATAATCGGTTTATTCAGAATTTATAAAGTGTCCCCGATGATTTCTTCGGGCTCGGCGGTCGCAAAACCGGTCTCCGTGTTAGATGTTTTTGTCGTATCTTCAGGCAAACGTTTATGCTTGATTCTAATTCGTATATTATAAACTAAAGTGTCACATTTATGTATATGCACAGTTCATTTTGTTAAGATACGTGTTGGTGTGTTATTAACATAATTATTTTTGGGATTTGATTCTAATTCGATGTACGATTTATGTGTGATCTTTAACTTTGTTCTACCTACAAAGTTGTAAATACGATACCTATAGTAACCTACATATGAAAGAATGTCTAGGAACAAAAACAAGGAGTAGGTACATCGGTTATCTTCCCGCGCAAATTGTAAGAGTCAATTGAGAGGAACGAGACAGTTTGTGAACGTGGGCGATGCGCTAGAGAACTGTCACAACTTAAGCTCTATATTGAAATCTTCCATAACTGTTTTGTAGCCATAGTTAGCACTAGACTGTAATCCACTTTTATTATACTTTGAACATTCCACCGAGTGTGATTGATTGTGAGTAAGAGTGATTAAATAACTGGAGGCATTTCTACCACTATAGAAAAAAACTTACATGACGAGAATTAAAAAGTTGGTCACATGTCCAGACTGAACAATGTTGTCAATCCATTGAAAGAGACTATGATTAATGGTATCCAATAACTGCCCAATTGTAATTCGTAACTGTTGATAGGCGGAGTAGATGCCTAGAATTTTGAAACAGGTTTATACATTAGGCATCCAAGAAAAAACAAAGAATAACTGAAGACGTCCCACTATGAATCAGTACTTGTGACTTGTTAATCTAATATTCAATAAGTTTTCTACATATGGACAAGTAGCAAAGTTTATATGACGGAAATCGGAAAGCTCCTAAGAGCATAATATATTTACAGCATCCAATTTATATGATAATGTTCCGATATATTTAGAAATATTATATAATAATAAACTAATTGATTATTAGGTAGAACTCATGACGTTTCTGCTTTATTGAAGTTTTGACTCATGAGTAATAAACTTAACGTTTGATTACTTCGTTGAATCATACTGAATACCTTCATAATGAATTTATTAATATATTAGAATCAATAGATTCATTAGATAATGTAATAGATTGATCCGATGGTATAATTTATTTCCTAACGTGGTATACAACGGGTATTTTGATAAACATCGCGTCGCATTTTGAAAATTTCAAAGAGGTTATTTTTCAAAAGTGAGTTACTACCAACATAGTTATTTATCACGTTTCTGTGTATGAAAAGGAATAACACAATTACTTCAAAACAGAATTTAATAACATTTTCACTGTAACATACACCACTTACAAATATTAAGACCAGTAACCGAGAGTCGACCGTTATTATCCCGTCAGGAGTAAAGGAAATGGATAATAAACAATACAGCCCAGCCCTCCTTCATATGGCCAGGCCATAGCCTGGGGCTAAGCTGGTTATAGAAAACAGATACCATAAGGTGAACACTAGAGCCATCACTTTCTAAAGGTCAAATTTTAATGGATTTTGCAACACGTTTTATACTCACTTTAGTTTGATGTTCACTTAAAATTCCATTAAGCATCTATTTGCGACTTACTAAGTTAAATTTGATCCTAATAATTGTTTAGTAGGTAAAAATCTTGCTAAATTAGTTACAATTGATTTCTAAATAATATTTATAGGCAATACCAATGTTTTTGTTCTTGATAATTCTAGGGAAAATTGAAGCTACAGTTTTAATAAGCTTAATTAAGTTATACAATTAATTTGCGAAAAGCAGCTGAAAATAATACCACCCTTGCAATATTCAACAGGCTTTTAAAATTCTAGTTTCATTAAGCACTTGACTAACTAAGCTATTGAAAGAATTCTCGGTTACATTTTAAATAGTGGCCGTTTTTTTACCTTGCGTACACGCTTGTTTGAGTACATAGCTTAAATTAATTTAGTAAAGTATCGTCCCTTTGTTGCAACACACCTGTTGAATATTTTATAGATAAGATATATACGGGGTAACTTTTTAATTATCTATTATTTTAAGCCCTAATTAGGAAACAACGCCCACTTCCCGTAAAACTTGAATGTTCGAAATAAATACCTCTGTGGATAAAAGAAATTGTTTTCTTTTAGATTCTTTTACGAGATAGCATTCGGTCTTTTCATTACGAAATAGTTCTATTTTATTTACTTGAACGTCTATTTTTGGAAGACTTGTTTTAAGTTCTTGTTTGTCGAATGTTTTGATGTCAAACATTCAGAGGAGCAATCCTCGTAATTTTAAGAACGTTCACAGTCTGATCTCAGTCTCAATCTGTCAAAAATACCTCTAATTTCCCTACATTTTGACAAGTTCTTGACATTTGTTTGTCGCCGAGATGAGACTATGACTAGATTTTGAACATTTTAAAATACAAAAATTGGCCTTCTGATCTCAGTCTCAATCTGTCAAAAAATTCTTCTAATTTCCCTACATTTTGACAAGTTTTTGACATTTGTTTGTCGCTGAGATGAAACTGCGACTAGATTTTGAACGTTTTAAATTACGAGAATTGGCCTTCAGATAACCAGTAAAAAAACAACTATTTTTAGTAGAACAATCTGTGGGAGCAGAGAATAGAATAAAATATTTATCAGTTATTCATAAATTGTCTGATAAAGTGGACGAATAAAACTTAATTTACATACGTATTGATTATATCAGAAACAAATATTTAACATTATTCATCAATATTAAGTGGATATGATAAAAGAATGAGCCACAGGTATCTTACGTATTGGATATCAATTTACCGCGGTTAAATAATAATGTAAGTTACAATAAGTTGTCTCATTTTATTTAATTTAAATCTTAGGTATAGTCTGTTTAAGTAAGTAGGTATGTATCTGATTAGAGATCAGACACCGACAGAGACGTGCCAGCCAAGTTTATGTATGCATCTAGCAATAAAGAGTATTAAGTTATGGTCAACACAATACCGGACACACGAAAATACATATCATAAAATAGACAAGTCAAATTAGTGTCCCCCACAAATGGAAAAACCGATTCCATACTAACAAACTTATGCTAATTACGAAACTTCCACATACAACTTTATATTTTTAAAAGACACAACAAACCAAGGTGTTCATATTTCGGTGTTCGAGTTTAGAGATGCGTAGGCGCACAAGAATTAGCCGGAGTGTAAAAAGATTTAATCTGTCCCGAATGTGGGCAGTGACTTATAGGTTTTTTCTATTATAAATTTTGCTTTCCAAGTCGAATATATCAACTAATGAGGTTGGGACACCGGTTGTCCAGGGAAACTCGGTTTTCTTAGGTGCCCACATAACCCGAAACGTAAATCAAAGTGACACGGTGCGTTAGTTAATTAATAGGATTTCACGCTTTGAGCGCAGGGTTTAATTTAATAGGTAAGTTATATACGACTCTGTCAATTAAAATTTCATGGAATACATAGTTATATTATAATAACATTTCAAGACGGTGTTTCATAGATTTGCTCCTTGATAGTAGTGGACGTCGGGCGTACCCACATCATGCATGCTACCTAGATAGAAAAGCATGTATGGAATATAAGGAAGGGAGCACACAGGCGCGCCGCGGCCACAGCTGCCTGCAGCGTTAACTGACAGCTTTTAGATTAGGGCTCCCACCTCCCCGCGCTTGGCCCCTGAGCCCCTCCCAAATTGAGAGCTCCATGCCGCGCCGCCTAAATTAGTAACGGTTACCAAATTGCTTTTTAATTTCGTGTCCGTTATTAAGTAGATATTTTTGGAGTAACTACGCTTTTTTGCTCCTGTGGCGTAATGATGAAATCGTTGGAGATTACTTTCCAAATTTTTTAATTATTTTGCACGAAGCAGCCGAGCTTTCGGCTTACGTTTTAACAAATTTATTATTATAATTGTATGTTCATTATATTCTTACAAACATTATGAAGCAATAAAACAAATCGGGCTGAGTTCAATATTGAGTTACAAGTAACAAGAACAACGAGCGGACATTGAGAAATCTTTCATCTCATCCGTATCGATGCCCGGCAGTTATTCATTGTATGTGTGTTTTTGGTTCGTTTTTTTTTTTCGTTGAACCGAGCCCCAGGGCGCGCCGGCCCCGGCCCTGCCCTAGTCGCGGGTTTCGTGGCCCAACCCTAATTTTAATGGCTGCTTACTTCGTCACATCCGGGTAACTAAATATGGAATAGGTTTTTTTATTTCTTAGCATATTTGAGACACGTTAGGAATGTTCGGAAATAATCTAAATTAATTAAATGGATTTAGTAGGCATGCGTAATTTTGCGTTTAATACATATAGCTCTGCATATTATGCAGGGTTAACGCAACCCACAGCGCTTATCTGCGTGTTGATTAGGAGGCGTATCTAATTGCGATAATTAAACTGCTATAAATCAATTACTTCTTAGTAATTTTGTAGAATTTATGTGTCTGAGGTAGCTCGACGAGCCTTCAGTTTCTATGGGTTTTGTATTCTTGGAATAACACCTATAAAATATACCTACATTTGCGGCAAGAATTTTTTGTGAAAGCCGTACCTACCTACATAGCAAATTCATTAATTTATTAAGATTAATGAAAGTACTCAACGCAATTTTTCAACAGCTTACATAACTTTTCACTTGTTGTAAAAAATTGCTACTTTAACTAATTAGGCATACCTTTTTAGTTTCAAGGTGCCCACATCGTTCTTCAAGATAATAACTCTTCATCTTTTAAATTGCAATCTTTGCTTTCTGTGTGTATTAAATCAGTAGCCTTATAAATAATGCATTAGTCGAGTAGATCTTTACCAAATTTATTATTTAAATAATCCATTCAATACATTACAAACTTCCAATCCACATATTAAATGTATCAAGTCTAATTCTATTATTGAATAATCTAATACCTTTTACTGTATAAATTAATTAATCCGAGTCAGATTGGATTCCTGTGTTCGAAGCGTATTAATACAAACTATAAGTCATCGGCGCTGCACTCGTGGCCAACCCTATCCCGCAAGCTGATGCATGAATTACGAGTGCGTCGGACGGGCCTCACCGACCCCGCCGTGTCGGATCGACCGTCGCTTTTTGTTATATTCAACCCGTAATTGCTGAAAAGTTTTCACGCCGTTGCGCTGGTCACGCGTATTTTATTACTATGAAATTGAATTATTTATGACGCAATGCCCGACAGAGCGACCATTGTGCGTTGTACACGTCGGCTGCTGAATTTTAATATTCGAATTATTATATTTTCACCGCTATAAAACGGAATTGGACGCGATTAGTATTATCCAAATCTCGGTAATACTCGTCACAAAATGACGTATCAGCGCGGAGGCTTAATTGCGTCGGCCCTAAAGCCTTGTCCGAGATTTATGTATATCCAATCCCGGCCGCCTAATCCCGCTCCTGGCCGGGTCAATCCGACCCCGGAAAAGGTTTTCCCGGTTATTTTCCGTGGAACTTTTAATCCTGCCGAATACCGACATACATCATAGAGGATTAAGAGGTTTAAATTGGAAGTTACCGACGTCCGAAATAAATTTAAATCGGCTGGCAGTCGGTATTGTGATATCGGTGCCGATGCTAAATGGGAGCCAATTTTATCCCACAAGTAAATCTTCTAAAGAACGGGCGTTTAGAAAAGTTGATATAAATATATATGTATAGGTACTTATAATGAATGTTCGTTTATACAAATGGGACAATATCGGCTGCTCTACACAAAGAAAAGGGTAATCTGTGGATTCATTTGTTAAATTGTTTTTTAAATTTGGTACAGTTAACGCCACTCTTTCTTTTATCAAGAAGGGGCGCTGGTGTTTTGTTTTTAGTGTCACGTTGTTTGTTATTCCCTTCATTAAAAGCCAAAGTACCTAGTTAGATTCTAGAACTGCTTCACTGTTGCAGTAACTACGTCCATTCTTAACTAACACCATGTAGGCAAACCAATCGATACCTGTATCCTTTTCTAATATGCAGCAAAAAGGTACCTCGCCACGTTCAAATGGGACCAAATTAAAATGGGTATCAATAAGGGCCCCATAAATCATGTGAAAGCGTCTAGCTGGCAGAGGGCCCCTCTAGAGTGGACCTTTAGGGGACACCTGACCTGCCACAGTTGGGCCCTGCGTCGCATATGGTAGATGGATAGTATAGCAACGAATTATAATATTGATTTTTGGCTTTTGTTGTTTTTTTTCTCTATATTTTTCATAATTACCTTCTTTCAAGAAGTGGCAACACTGGGCTTTCGGTAAAGTTGAGTTTACATGAGGTGGGTTTTTACACGTTCAGAATGATCCATAATCATAATTATTTTGATGTCATATGTTTGTTTAAAAATCAGTCAATTTAGTATGATTATGACACCCCATATTACCTATGTTCAGTAACACAGGCTTTATGCCCTTACAAATTAAAAAAACTATGATTGAAAACTTTTATAAAACAGTTTCCAGTAAAACCAAAATCAAGTCACTTATGAAATCCAATGATGCTTCATTAGTCAACATCCAATTAACCCTTAGAAATGTAACAGTTGCATAAGTAACTCGATCCCTAACATGTACATATAACATAGGTACATACACTGTATACCCTCAGCCATATACCCTCGTGGACAACACGGAATTGGGTACGTAAATCATTAATCAGCCGCGTCATTTGTTCGCGCCAAAATTATTAATGTCCGCACTGGCGCTGCGCTTACGTCGCACTGCCTCTTTAAAACGCAGTTATTGCCTTATGTGCTGCTAACATTGTAGTGCTAAATAAATACGAATAAATTTATAATTTTTTTTAGGACTAAAATAGTTGCTTGTGAAGATTACTAAACTTTGTGTTTGGTTTAAATAAATAAAATAAATAGTATGTAGTTAAAATTTTCGTGTTATTTATTACCTATTCTGTGAAATCTTAAATTATATAAAAATATTTTGTGTTTTGAACAAGTTAAAGTGATAAGTATTTCATTTTGGTTAATTTGCGTAGTACGAATAGTTTAAATCAAATCAGATTGACCGATAAGAATGATTCAATGAGTTTAGTTGTTCCCATTTCTTATGAAGCCTTTGTTATGCCACTTTATCTAAAGTTCTTAACAAAAAGACCAAATTAATACTAGAGGAAATATTACACAAATTCTGTAACCTGTACTCTTAAAAAAATATAATATTAATATTTGGAAGCAATTAGATCTGACATTTTATTAAGCATTGTGTGAAATTGAGTTATTATGTGAGAATCTTGCGGATTTTTCCGAATACCGATGATTTGTTGTAGAAGTGTTTATGTTTCGCTTGCTAGGCATCAAAAGTAAATAAAAACAATTTTCGCCCTTCCGCCCTTCGCATCTATCAAATCTTTACCAGCTGCTTTTCAAGGCCTACGAAAAAAACATTCAATCTATTAATACATTCCGCAGGTGTTAAACAAAAAATAAAACATAGATAATCATTTCAAGCATACGATATTCAATAATAAGATTTCACGGCTAACGCTTTAAAGCTCCGTAAGCTAATTAATAACCAAATCTAGAATTTAAACCATAAATTATCATACATTGTCAAAAGAACAGCGGATACACAGAGTTGAACTTTTCTGAAGTCGCCGTGGCTAATCAAGTGTAAACTTAGTACAAAGTTGGGTGGCTGTTGGAAAAGGGCGTAATTCAAGTTGGAAGGGTTGTAACCGCTGGAGGGCTGAGGGCCGGAGGCGCAATAAACTGTCGGAGGACTCCCTTGATTAATGGATGTGTAATTGTTCCCACATAATGTAAAATAACTCGCATAGATAAACGCCGCTGTGTCATTATGGATGCGGCATCAAAAATTCGAGCATGTTTCTAGTAAGAAGTTTGCTTATTTCAATTTTCTATTACTTAAAAAGACCTTACCTAGACTTTACAAGCAGACCAACTAGAAGTCAAAGTGACAAAAGCTTTTTAAAGTAATTGATTAGATGATTGCGAACTAGACGAGACAATAAATTGACCTTAAAAATTTAAACCAATTTAACGATGTGCTAGTAACAGTGTGGGTATGCCACAGCAAAAAGGTCGGTATGCACCAACATAACCAAACTGTAATACAAGGCTGCATAGTATACAAATTGGAAACATTAATTTTTAGTCCCCTCTAATAGTCAACATTCCTCAACAGGACCCAAAGACCAATCCGAGGGTTGTGCGGACCCGATGGTTTATAATGAACCCGGAGAATGTTTCACTAACTAATGTCTTTGTAATTGTCCTTGTATAGTAATGTATCCCTAGATTGCCAGGCATAAGAAATTCACTAACTGTGGCTGTAACGTGCTGGACGGATATTGCTTAATTTAATGGCGAGGAGATCACATTTACGTTAGAATGTAGACTATCGTCAGTTTGCCTAATAAGGAATTAGTTAATAACTGGTCTATTTCAAGATTTGTGTAGCTTCTTATTAGTTATTAATAGAATCTGATTTAGGGCTGATTTTTCCAATCCCAGATAATTTTATCGGAGTAATAATTTTGAATTTTTGACAGTTCTTCCATACTAAAACTGTCAGACGTCCACGAATAAAAATGACCTGTCTTTTGAAAAGTCAGCCCTTAATAACAACACTATCGATTAAATTCTATTAATGCTACATCTAAAAAACAAAATAATCGACACCGAAATGGAAATGATTATAATAATTGAATACTTACATACCTAATACCAAATTCTTATTAAAATCAGTTCCGTTCCGCATAAAACACTCTTCTCTCAGCGTATTAAATTAAATTTGTTATCAGACGAATTAATCTCAGGGCTAGGTCACGCATCTATTGTCTCGGTTCCGTTTAACGCACACTTAATTACACGTGGTCCAACGTGAACACCTTAGCTAAAGGTGAAGATTGCACTTATCTTCCTTTCCTAATTTAGCTAAAGATAAATAATTCAATTACCACACGGTGGGGCGGAATTACTGGGTGGGCGAGTAATTGAACTAATTACGTCAGTGCCTCTGTGTTATTAGTAATGAATTATTGATGTGCGGTAGCGTGTGATAAATGATCTTCGCTTGTTAACTAGACAATAATTATTTTTTTCTGGCATTCGTTCGATGAATTGAATTTTTATTGTCGTCTCGTACTCGTTTAAGGAATAGCTCATTTGAATAAATGTATAGACAATTCTTCCTACATGTAAGCCGGCAATTAGAATTTGGAGTATTAATTTGAGGAATTAATTCATCTATTCGACGGCAGATGTCGCTGTTTCGAGTTGTTGCGTTTTCACGGCCAAACGAAGGAGACCGCCACTTCCCGGCACAATAACTGTCGTGTTTTATTATTATTTTATTGCCGCGTTCAGTTATCAACGTTGTTTATTGACATTCTATTACAAAGCAGTAAATAAACAAGCGTGTAACCGCAATAAAAGTGCTCGTTCATCATCCGAGCGAGATTGAGACGATAGTGAAGCGACAAACGTCCCGTAGTTCAACAGTGTGGCGTTAGAGGGCGTGATTTATGTCAACATTGATGTTCGTTTATGGTTCAATTTGTTCTAATCGACGATTATGAGCGCATTAGTTTTTACGACGTATTAAAACATGATTTTAATGGGCTGCTCTTCAAATATTTACGTACTGCGGCGCTTTCAACTGAACTAATAAACTTATAAGGATTTATTGAAGTGTAGTTGTAGGATCAACTTCTTAATTTTTGTGTTGTACCTAACACAATACGCCATACGGGTGTGTGCCAAGTTGTATTTCAATGAGATTTAAAATTTGTTCATGATCATTATTTCAGTTGACTTTGTTATTATTTCGGGTTCTTTATTTTACGAGGGGCTTGGCTTCAGGAGCTGAAAAAGCAATTGAAAAGATCACAATGTAAAAAAAAATTTACTCATGTGGGCCGACTGGCCTTATTTATTAAATTATATAGGTAGGTACCAACAATAAAACAAAAGCTTTTTCATATCTTTGCACCTGCTGACTGAGCCGACTCTAATTGCTTTAGAAAAACTACACTTTTTTATCTACCATAGAATGTGCCTTATGCATGTTTTATCTAATGTACTATTGTGCTTTTTCGCAGAGTTGTTAAATAATTATTTTTATATAATAGTTTTATTTAGAAATTTAATTCCCAAATTTAATTGAAATATTAAGTGATGGCCTGAAACACAGGTTTGAATTAAACCTAGTTCGGGTGGGTCGCTACTTAACACTCGAATTCCGAACCATCATTACTTGCACCTGTAATAAAAATAAAAATATTTTAGTTGTAGTTTATTTTTAGGCACTATCATTGTATGGGAAATTTGCCACTCTTGTCTAATTGTAGGTACACCTTTTGTAAACGTTTTTATTAAATAAATTATTATAAATCTATAGTATTTATACCTAACTCTAAAGTAGATAATACATTCCTATCTTTCCAATTTGGGACATGCAACTATTATTTTAATACCACCACTAAAAGAAAAACAAAAAACTACCTCCTCACTAACACCCATTAAAAAATACCTACCAACCCTATTCGTCATGTTATCACTACTGCGCACACTTAATAATAATACTGGACTGGCAAGGGTGAGTGCGAGGTACCCCTAAAAATTAAAAATGGCGGCTGTCGGGTGCGGCTCGATTGGTGGCCATAACTCATTCGGGCAGCAGGGGCGCTAGTCATTTGTCTGTGTCCCACCCCCGCCCGAGAAATGCGCGCAAGATGGGGGATGCGAGTGTCATATTGTTTTATTGTGTTTAGGAAACTGTTTTAATGTATTTTTTTTAGGAAAATATTGTTTTTCGGGAGTTTGGTGACAGTTGTTAGAAGTTATAAGTAATGTTCCACTACCTACACACCTACTTACCTACCTATAATTCCGTCCATAGATGCTGCTATAAAATCTTGAATAATGTTTGTAAGTATTTATGAAAATTTAGTGAGCCTATGTCATAGGTACTTTCAGCACAAAACTATCCCAATGGTAGTTTCGATTAAGTTTTCCATGCTGGTAGTTTCAAATTGTAATATTCTTTAGACATGATAAGTGAAGGGGAAAGCGCCAGGGTAGCTCGCGAAATTCAAATTTTCTTACGATTGATATTTCATGAAATAGTCATACAATAGAACTTATATATGAACTTACTTACTTGTATATGAAGTTAGAGGGTTATATTGATGATTTTAATGATTATAATTCTGCAAATACTTATTCGGTACGGTCGCGAATCATACTTTGTCCAACATACAACCTGACACTGGCCTGCATATTGCAATAAGCTTACGATAATTTGAATTTCGCGGGTTGCCCTGGTGCTTCTTCCTTAAGGTATAAACAAAGAATAATACCAAATAGCTAAAAGTCGAAACTAAATTAGGAACATAATGTAGGTTCGTTTTCGATTACCTAATCTTTCAAAATACAGCCAGAATCTCTACTACTCACACAAATAAATAATAAAATACCAAACACAACTCATAAACGAAATTAAAAACTATCGACGAGCAACTCTATGTGGGAGCCATCAGATAATACAAACTTAATTAGTTTCTTCGTGTTGCCCAAACGTACTTCTTATCTATCTATGTTTATGAATATACAACGCTATAAGTAACTTAGAGGGACAAGTCTCACTGATTAGGTCTCCGTAATACTGGCAACTTACAAACTTATTTCGTCTTTTAAAAAGGAAAATTTTGGGTGAAGGTTGATTAATGCCGAATTGAGTAGCACCGAAATAAGTTACCTTTGATTTCGTCAACGGTAAAGATAAGTTTGTGGGTGAGGTTGCGTGTTCGAAGGCAGTATCGGAACCCGCCTCACGCACTCTTCCGAAATTATTTTAATAAAACCAGGTTAGGTGAATGTTTTGATATTTTTTCCCTCAAAAAAATAGGGAAGGGAAATAAACTTAGAAATTATTTGACGTAACTTATTTGGTTTTCGTGGAAATCGTTGGTATTTTTTGGCTATTTCTAGTAGTTGGTTATCTGAGTAATATTTTACTTACATTTCTAGATTTTTTTGTAAGAAATCCTCAAGCTTCTGTACATAAATACAGGCTTTATTGAGCTTATTTTCATGCAGCTTTCCACCCAATCTATTGGATGGTCGACTGTCCTTCAAACTTTTGCTTAGGCTAGAAAGGATACATAACTACGACTATCGAGACATCTAGAAGTGAGCTTAATCTCACTAGTAGGATGTAGGTACTTATAAAGTTCCATTGAGCAATACCTAGTTATAGATCAGGCTAATAAAAACATGTTTACATTTATCGAGCAGATAATTCAATTTCAAAGTGCGTTAGCTAATTTATTTTAAAACAGGCAGAAATTAAATGCGTCATACTGAATAACTAAAATTATAATTAAGCAGTAACTACGCCAGGTAGTGGACAGGCGAATACAACGTTACTAGCACAATATAATAATTGAATATTTGCAACCCTTATTAAGTCCAACAATGGTTGACCAAAAATAAATCAACAACAACAACTCTATCTTTGAAACAACAAAGCACTTGCATTCGCAACGATTATTATCTCTAAAACAAACTTAATGCATTTAAGGCTAGTAGCGACACGGTCTAGAGACATTTTACCACTTAGCAAACATAATTTCGCAATCAATTTGACCTTTAACTGCATTTAAATAGAGCTCATTTTCGGATGGTCTAATCGCGAATTTCTTAATCGTAACCAGCCAATATCCTTTTGCGCTTGGTTTAGACTTTAGCGTTGAAGATATAGCGTCTGTTTTCGGTTGTAGAGGTAATACAAATGAATAGTAGAAGGACCAGTCGTGATCGAGGATCGTGATTGCGACACCGTACTGCGTGCCCTTTGAACACGGGTTCCGTAGCCGTGAAAAATCACTTGAACATATGCAAGCTGCCGGCCTGTCCCTTAGCGACATTCTAATCCAGCGTAATGGTAGCAGCGACATTTATTACGTGTTTACTCTTGTAAATCTTACTTTTATAGTCAGTTTCGAGTAAGGTGGACTTACGTAAGTTATTGTGTAAGACCGGTAAATATCCGTGATTGGGGAATTAAAGAAAAATATGGAGTCATCATCTGCTTAAATGTATCAATGTTAACTACATCTAAAGCTTTATTATGATTCATGGGTAAAGGGTTCTTTAGCTGTCACTTTTGTAATCTTTAACTGCTTTTCAAAACTAACTTGTCCATATCACTGTCAGTTATTAAAACTATCATAGTTTAAAAATAAAAAATAAAAAGTAGTTTGTCAAAAAACACTAATTTCAGTACCCACGCTCCAACTTTTTGTTCGCACTGTACTCCACAAATGATCGTTTGGTTGAACACGCGAACATGCTGGCACCGTGAGCTGTGTCGAAAGAATTATTGCCCTATCTATCTCGATATCAGTATCATGATACCTGCACGCTGTTAAGACAAATATCAGGCACGATTAAGTGCTTTTAAAAGTTAGAACTCTGTTAAAAGTTTAGCTATTTAAAGAGACAGCTTGTTGGGCAATTTCTCTTTTGCATTTCGCTGTAAATATTTTTGAAAAACGTCGATGTATTTCCATCTTGTTACTACTAAATAATGTGGGTAGGTGGACACATAAAAATAAGTGCTCTGAGAATCGTTAACACATACCGATATACACAAGTACCTACATAGTCTCTGGCCCACTTCCCATGGGGGAAGGCAGAAACTACAGAACGCTACCTGCAATGCTATTCTGTAAAAATGTCACCGTGAAATCTTAAGTGAAGTGAGTTGTCTATAGTGTCAATACCTAGCATCTGCAGTACAATTCTGTAACCATCTCACCGTGAAAACTTAGGTGAAGTGAGCGGTGAATCGTTCGGCCGATGCCAGGGATCGCTACGGATTGACAGTATTGACAGCTCATGTGAGGTTCACTTCACCTAAGTATTCACGGTGAGGTTTTTACAGGATCGATCGGCAGGTGGAATGACAGCTCACTTCACCTAAGTTTTCACGGTGAGTTTCTTACAGAATATATCGGCTGCTACGATTCTTACATACTTACTCCAATTGCGACAAGAAAAAATCGTAAAATGCACGCGATAAGCTCTAAAAAAAATTATGTACACGTGCGTTACCTGCGTAGTATGATTCATAATGTAAGTACTATAATAACAATTATTATTTCATAATATTAATAGCCAATAAAAAAATCGACTAATTATTTATCGACTCTTCGATATAATCGATACATGCGCGCGCGCGTTTTGTTTAAAATTCGAACATCGACGCCGCCCGGTATGGCGCACAAGGGATCATAAAATATTATGGCTCTATTCTTTTCGATACGTGATAACTCCTGGATCAAGTGTTGAGTGAATGTTAATGTAGGGCTGTAGCTAATGTGACACCGATATGCTTCCGGGATGTATCGATATGGTGTTTCCCAGGTTTGTTTTTTATGTTTTCACAACACTTGCGATGACGATTTTGAGGTATCTAATTAATTATTGTCGTAGCGCGTCTGCTACGCAGCCTGTGATTTGCTACGCGAGCGTTTGTAGCGGTTGTGTCCTGTCATTCTGTTTGTTAAACTTTCAAGTTATATTCGATCATCGTAAAACAAAAACAAGTAATTGGATATAAACCATCAAGTAGTTATGTTTTTGTATTAAGAACTTTTTCTTAGTCGGAATGAAGTTTGAAATACAAAGTCTGGCTCGAAGGTTTAAAACTCGTTTTGTTAAGACGGAATGCCTTCAACAGCAGATCCTGAAAATAAAAGATCCAGAAATTATTTCGTTGGATGTGCTTACTATAATTTTCTTAAATGATATATGAAGAGAAGTTCAAATAAAAACTTCGCTCATAAAATACTTTAACTACAAATATTTCAATCATCTACATCGAATTTTAATTACTAAAATGTCATAAACAGTTATGCTTTATTATAGTTTAATTAATAGACTATCGACCTGATATTACGGGTCATAAATAATTCAACTAAAAGTCTATTATTTATTTAAACAAATCATGACGCCGCATACACGTGCGTGTTGGAAATATATAATTTTTGGAGCACGTGTCATTTTTTGTGTCCAAAATACTTTAGTATTTTGGCATAGTAATGATGATCGAAGAAAAACTATTAAACTTCGCATTAGTATTCCGATACAACCTAAATCTACGAGAATTTGAACACGTACAGAGCTTTTTTGCTATGTTGAATGAAAAGTTACTATAAAAATACTGAAGACAGCTTTGAAACTTAATAAAATCGTCTAAGTTATGTAACAGGTGTGATTCAAAATAAATGTAAAGAACATTCGTTCGTTTCGAGGAGGGGCTCGTGGCTGAACAATAACAGCCACACAGAACGGTCAGTGGTCAGTGACCATCCATTACATATCGAGAAGCCTCCGTGCCTCGGAAAGCACGTCAGTCCCGGCTGCCATTCGTAGGTCTTTGAAAGTCGTTACGGGTTGTTACCAAGGGGTATCGTGTAATCCAGTAACTGGGTTGTAGAGGTCAGATAGGCAGTCGCTCCATGTAAAAGGTTGGTATTCAGCTGCATTCGGTTAGAGTGGAAGCTGACCCCAACATAGTTGAAAAAAGGCTAGGCATTGATTTTTTTAACTAACACTTATAAATAATATCATAGACATTTTCCAAATGCTTAATGAATGTGATACGTAGTCAAGCTTTTCCGAAACGTCATAATTCTGCAAAACTGTTTATGCACCTTTAAAATTATCGGCTTCCGCTCCATTACGGACAATGATGCGGCATCATTTATGAAACATGGACTTATTTGGCTTATACATAGTGAAAATTTTCCAATAAATCACTATATTTTATTGGATAGTTTGAGCTTTCAGCGGTAGGCGTCACAAATCATTGAAACGCATCGCCCGCCCAAACTGACGTCAAATGGCGCAGAAACTTTATGTATTGTGCGCACCTAGTTTTGATGTGTGGTGACGTTTGTTTTACATACTATTGTAGTTTTAAAAACTAGAAAAAGGCTAGCCTCATTTGTTGTTTTAAAAACTTGATAGATTATGTTAAAAGCCGGTTAAAGTATCTGTTCGAGAATATTTTTGTTTGTCTCCAAACGACTGGATGAAATACTTTAAATAAAACAAACCAAAAACATTGAAATTCAGTGCATGTCTATTATACAGGTCAAAAATCATAAAAGAAAGTGTTCAGCAAAGCATTCTTCTTATAAGCGCATTGTGTCCTAAGCCTTAGAGAAATTGTAAGTTTGACGCGTTGTTTTAAATGTGATTCACTCCTAATCAACTGTCAGATTTATACTTATTGAAACTATTTGGGACCACCCCATTGTTAGTTCAGTGTCACAACCACAGTGACCTTTATTCCCGTCACAATAAGGTTACTATTGGGTTGCTGCTGCTTCTTGTTTGTCTCGCTGGCACGACTGTAATTCAGACCATGTTGGCCCAAAACTCCACCACTTCATACGGTGTCGTCGGTGGCAGGACAGAGGTCATGTTGACTGCTTATTTTGGAACATAGCGGGCAGGATATGACGTGGAGCATTGTTTGCGACATAACTCTACAACCACACCCTACTGCCGTTCCGTCAAGGTAGCCCCACTTTACCAGGTTGTAGTTATATCTTCCCACTTGTGTCCAGAGACGTTTCAGGTACCTCCAAGTGGACTACGAAGGGTTTGCTGCTGTCAGCTGTAATAGTATAACTGTGGAAGAACTGTAGATGACACAATGACTTTGATAATTTTCCAGTTTGCTATCAATGGTTTTATTATCGCAAGATAGTAGCGAAAGAAGCAGTTTTACAAAATGAAAACAAGTCCATGATAATGATCTCTTAATAAGCAATGCAATCAAAACATGATTTTGATATAGGTACCAAAATAGTTCCTGTTTGCCAACAGCCATCTAGAACCATATAATTATTATAATGTTCATTAAAATGCCAGCAGCCTATTCCAACGGACCACGATAAATGCCAATTAAATCGTAGATTAGATTAAATTCAACCGTAATGTCTGTCTCCAGACAATCAAATGCAATGCCTCGTTTGATAGCGAGGGCAAGATTAATCAAGTACTGGAGGCTAGTAATGACGTGAAATGTCCTTAATTTAATGTGGCAAATAATATGTGCTACAATGATTAATATTGTTTATCTTAATTAAAATAGTGCAACCAGTTGTATCAGTAGCAGACATGAATGACAGTGACAAGACATGTCGCGGATACCTACATCAAGTTTTGTGTGAGAGAATTGATTAGATTTGTGAGTTATATAATTAAACTAGAGTACCTAGATTTACGAGTTTCTCAATTATTGTGATAAACTTATAACCTGAATAGTTTTGTATTGTACATGTACCAATTATTGATCATTAGGAACTAGAAGACCTACCACGATGTGTTCCCACTGCTCCACAGCAGTGAAGAGGTGAGAGAGGGAGTGGGATGTAATCTACAACACGCAGGTTTGTAGACGTCACATGTCTTCGAATTTTTTGTTCTAGGACATGCCGGTGCCACCCTGAATAATACCAAATGCGCCACCTGTTACCATGGGTTCAGCACATGAATGATGATCAAGAGAAAATGAGGATTAGGTAATAGCATTATTTAGGCCAGTATCTAAATAATCCTCATGATTCTTCAAGGAATCCATTCTTCCAGTCCAGCAGGGTAACTGTGTATAACAGCAGCAATGGCTTCAATGTTGACCCTTTTTTTTTTTTTTTTTCTGGGTGGGAAATCATCAAATGACTCCTCCCGCTCTGGGCGGAGCAGAAGGGAGTGTCAGACTTTTACTGACTAAAACCCACCCGTGTTCCTTCAGTTGCCTGTGCCAGGGGCCACGGTATCTCTTTCGAACAACCCGCAGCCCCGGCGGCATCGGTCCTGGCGGACCCCGTCAGTTCGTGCTGACAGCTCTTTGAAGCGCGCGTGGAACACAACGCGCCGTCGACCCGGGCCTGGTCCTTACCGGGCGGCGAGCTGCCCATAGCTGGCCGCCCGCAGGCCCGCGCCTACGGTGGCCGGGAGTCGGCTGTTGACTCCCGTCCAGGGCGTCTCCTGCGGCGGCTAGGCGCGCGAGGGTGCAGCGAGCATTACTGCTTCGCAGAAGGAGGTGACGGCCTCCCATTCACTCTCGCTCCGTACCATGGCCTGTATGAGGGCCGGACGCGAGAGGTCGCCGCCGCCGATCGCCGCCACGAGGACACGGCGGGGCCCCGCCCAAGCCGGGCAGACCTCCACCGTATGCTCCACCGTGTCCTCCGGGCGATCCCCACAGTGGTGACACCCTGGCGTTTCCTCCCGCTTTATCCTGAACAGGAACCTCCCGAAACAACCGTGTCCGGTGAGGACCTGCGTCAGGCGGAAGGTGAGGGCGCCGTGGCGCCTCTCTAGCCACTCCTCAAAGAGGGGACTTATCGCCGCAATTGTGGCGTGCCCAGCGCTGGGTTGCGACAATCGCACTCTCCATGCCGCTATGAGATCCCGCCGGAGCTCTGTCCGCTGTGCCGTGATTTCTCGCGGCAGCGGAGCAACGCCCCGGCGTTTTGCCTCCTCTCGCCACTCCCATATGTGGGCGAGGACTTTGGCCTCCAGATCCCATGGCGGCAATCCGGCAAGGAGGCTCGCCGCCTCAGCGGAGACCGTGCGGTATCCTCTAATGACCCGGATAGCCATGACCCTTTGGGACGCGATCAACCGGCGGGCTGGTCGCCGCCTCAAGGATCGCGCCCATACCGGTGCCCCGTAAAGGGCAATGGACCGCACGACCCCCGCATAGAGCCTCCGGCAGGAGGCGTTTGGTCCCCCTAGATTGGGAAGGAGCCGCCTCAAGGCAGCCCCGGCCCGCTCCAGTCTGGGAGCCAAACGTCGGAAGTGCTCCTTCAATGTTGACCCTTCAACAGCATTCATTGCGTTATTTACATTGATGAACAGACAAATTTTTCGTACATATGAAGCGATGGATTAGCAATATCCTTCAACATGATTCAGTTTGTGATTGATCGTGTATTACGCGACTAGGGTGCGGGATGATAGTGCATTATTAATAAATTCCGTCATTGCTAGTTCCCTAAGAGCAGAAGGTAAGTAATTGGTATTTATAAAACAGAAGCATATCGAATTTCAAATTAATTAATACCTAAGCGGCTGAGTAAACCCATTATTTAACAATACCGTAAAATTAATTAGCTATAATTATTCCGGATCGAGCGTAAAAATTTAAAAGAGATAAAAATGTAGTGTGTCTAACGGTCCAATTATAGCTTGAGGCATTTTTGACGCCTTATCTGTCTAACGAGTGGACTTATACGTATAGGATATATGTGTTTTAATTACAAATAAATTACACAGTGTAGCAAAAGAAATTGTTAATAGTTTTCGCACTTGGCAGAGACAATTTAGCATTTAAAGTGTACGTTTTACGAAAGTTAGTGACTTCTAGATATCGTTGATATAATTAATCGATATTCTCGGGCCTTTGTGCACCTTGGCTTGCCATTGCTTGGTCTTCTTAGGTTAATTCCAGTCTCCCTAAACCTCTGAAGCATTTTTTGGACAGTAGAACGTCTCACATTCATTGTTCTGGCTGTTTGTCTCTGGGATCTCCCGAATTGCGCCATAGTGATCCTGGTACATCTTCCTCAGGTGTGGGAGGCATGATGATACCTTTATTTACATGTCAACGTCTGACGTAAGCACTTTTAGTTAAAAAATCTATACGCAAAGGTAAAAACAATAATTCAATCAACGTGAAAATAAAAGTATTCAAATATAATCCAAAATTATAAAAGGTGACGTATTTTTTTTTTACTTTTTTCAATCCATGACTTCAAACGAGTCAGTCTAAAGGTTTTAATGTCCAATATAATACTTTTTTCATGATTTTCTTTATTTCAAAAAACTAACTTGTGTGGTTTAGGAGGTATTTAGATTTCTTTAGGCACTTTGCAAGTAGCTTTTTTATATTGTGGGTGTGGTTACATAATTTATTGAAAGAAAACAAGAGACAGACAAAAATTCCAAAAGGTGTTAGTCATCAATGTTATGCAGACTACTTCTTCAAATATATTCGAGAATTATATAGACACCAATTTTCTATTTCAATCCCATGTTATATCCACAAATTGCAAACACTCATCAACTGGGTACCTACCTGAAGTTAAAAAGATCGTGTCAGGCATAAACATTTCCAAATTACATGAAAAGCAATCAATTTCACCAACACACTGCCCATCAATCCGAACACGGCATAAAATCTAAATCTGCGCGTGCACATGCATAGTTAATCATTCGTTAGCATAGCAATCTGCATGCGTAACGTACCCGCGGTGTACACAGTAATTAATAATTTCGACACTCGCCGATTAACATTTAAATCAGAGTCGCATTCGGTCGGGATTGGTCGGGTTCGGTCGGGAGCCATCGTGCCCGATCGACCGTGGTCGGGGGTGAACAGTGAAGTCTGACGGATTGATTTATATTTTGTTTATTCGGCAAACAAATGGCTTTGCCGCGTGTGCGGGTATCGTCAGTGTTCAGTGCTGACTGCTGAGCTAGTTTTAGCTGCTAATACGAGATCAATAATAAATAATAGGCTTTCTTTTATACCTACACAAATGTTTCAACTTTACTTGTTTTACGAAAGTAGCGATAAACTGCGAAATAGTTCATTATCACCGTAAGGTGTAACAATACTGTGCATAATTCATACTTTACTATTTCTTGATGCTAACTTTTCCGAGAACGAACTTACCTGTTTTTGCGCCAACTAAAAACGGAGAAAGAAATATAATTTACTAACCCCAGACTATTTTTTGTTCTCGAGAGCTATATTATTCTCATTCTCACTAACTAAACTTGATGCTCGACGCATTGACAGCTTTAACAGTCAATTACCTACATGTAGGGTAAATGTACCGGTTGTAGTCTGCATTCTAAGCTTCTTTAAAAAATACCTATGTAAATCTTATTGCGGTTAACAGCGTGTAAATGTGGTGGCTAATCTATCACCATACAATTAGCCTGCGTCTAGACGCGCACGTACCTTCGACTGGTTGAAAGATAAATAGTGGCTGACAGCTAACTGGCCAAGCGCCTGCTTGATACTGATAACACTATCTGACAAATTACAGTTTACATTGTAGATACATTGCACACCATATTTCGTACTTGTAATTTACCTAACGAATGAAACGAATACGTAACAAGTTTTATTTCTTAATAGCAGCCAGTTAATCACTTCGTCGAAAGTGTGAAGTTACAGAATAAAAACTGGAACACTTTGCCAAAATTCCATTCTTATTATGGTTAATAACAGCTGGTATCCACGCAATTACTTCGGTATTAATCCATAATTTTCCACTTAACAAGTTAGTAATGACATAAATAATTGCAGTTCTCGTACCATCTAGTACAGGTGACCTTCTCAGGAGTTCAACCCTTAATTGCGCGATAAAGGTATCGAAGCATATCCTATAAATTACTGGAGGTAATTATGGTAATATTGTCACTATGGATGTGGTTTTGTGGGCCGTCAATCGTGGTCACGCTCCAGTGCCCGACGCTTGCTAGACGTTCGCCCGACGCTGCCCGTCATTGGGTGGCACGGCTCATAAACGAGACACCTTCTACTACCGTATGTATTAAGACTAGGAATGCATTAGTGTTAATAGGAAATTATTGGCTGGAGTTCTGATTGTGATAGTGATTAAATTGAGACTAATAAAGCTATTAAATTGATTGATTTTCTGCATTGTAATCACAGAGAGAAATACTTCCTGTTTTCGTACTGACATACAATTCGATTTCTGGCAAGAATCGCATAGATCAACCGAGTCGTCTCTATTCATCTGTATGTCAGACCAGAATCCCTAGTCGACCATAAAGCTCTTCCTCTTTCCGGTGACATTTCAGGCTTCAGTCCGCTATCCTTGCCAAGAGCCTCGTCTTGCCTATATATTGAAATAGAAATACACCCTATCTATTCATACTATGGCAATGGATTATAAAATACTTTACCAAATTAAAGCGTGCGGAACATTTAAATTTCTGGAGCTAGTTCTCCAAAATCAAAATCAAAAGTCATTTATTCAAATTAGGCTGAGAATCAGCACTTTTCGAACATCAACATTACAAAAAACAGTGCCCCAAAACGCCCGCCCTTCACCTCTTCTACGTCTTTAAGTTGTACCTTCTACCTGAAAACCACAATACTTAGATACTTTTGTTTAAATAACTTTCAGGAATATTATCACTTCGTACCTACTGGTCCCTACTATCAAATCCCCAGCAGCTTTGCACATTTTCTTTATCCAACTCAAAAATTCGCACAAGAATTTCGCGAGTACAATTTCGCAATGTTTTCGTGACTATTTATTCCTGTCATCCGATGGGCGCACGTGTCTTAAGGCACGTATGCCATTACTTCAAGTTTAGCTACTACATGGCTGGGCCATCCCACTAGAATACTTACCTACAAGGAAATGTAAATTCGCTTTCCGATTTCGTACTACTACTAAACTTTATAATGAATCACTGCTTTGGTATGTTAACGATAAAATTATGCAAACAAATCAAAATCTACTGGCATTGTCAATATAAACAGTTCCTGAAAACAGTTTTGACATGAATTTTGGGAGTTATTTGTCTGTTAATTGGTTCAATTAGAGCTAAAAGCTATTCCGTAGCCTAAGTACAGTTACTTTCCACAAATACCTTTATCCATGGTCTGCGTTTACCCTTCACACTGCCTGAAAAGAAGAGATTACTACCATTTCAGAGGTTTTTTCACCTTTTTAAGCCTGTTAACATCAAAACATTCCCAATCAAGTCATCAAAACATAAAATGACGTCTACCAAACACACGTAACACAACAATTATTTCAAAATCGCGCGGAGGGCACACATCACTCGTGTTCGACACGCGCTGCCCAACGTTTTTTCATCAATTTGTCCACCGCATTGATATGCGAAATGTAGTCGCAAATCGCACGTCGCATACATACGATTAAAAATCGCCGCGGTAGGTGACCGGTGCGTACTCAGCTTTAATTTAATAGATTTAGCGTCACAACCCGACTCCTAATTGTCTAATTTGAAGCGAAAACAAGGTATGGTTGGCGGACGAATATATTACAGTGGTATGCAGAAGGACTTTCTTTTGGTGCGATATAAACAGTGGCCGGGAATAACAAACAGTAACGCTATAGGACTTCTTGACATTGATATTGATTAGGCAAGATTTGATAAATTAGGTCTTGGCATACTTAGGCGTAACCCTGGCCCAAGATTTCAACCTAGTTTCACACCACAGTTTCACAGGCATCCAGACGGTCAATTCTGTAAAAAGCTCACCGTGAAAACTTGGGTGAGGTGAGCTTGAAGTGAGTATCAATCCCTAGCATGAAGTGAAATAATGGTACGCTGCACCTAAGTTTACACATTGAGATATTTACAGAATAGGCCGACTGGTATCCAACTATTTAAACAACTCATAAATTAGTATGAAAAATAAATACAATCCCATACTGGAGAATAAGTATTTCAATTTATAAATAGTAGGTTACATCGCTATCTTGCCAATTGAAGCGCAGTTATCGAGTGGTTGTTTTTTTCAGCCTGAAGGCTTCTCCTTTCCAGGGCTTCCAGTCAATGACATTTCCATTCACATCTAGGTTTCTAATAACATTGCGTCACTTCAAAAAATAGCACCATACATTGTCAACATTTTTAAGTTATTCAAAACATTTAAGGGCAAAAAGTAATCAAGACACTATTGTTTAGCCGGCCTTGTGTCTAGGTGCAGTATTATTATTCTAAGACCGGCGACTATAAACCTGAAGGTATGTAGGCAAGGCATGTGGGTGGCCTATGCTAAACCGTCGATACTGCCAAACGTCGGCGGACGGCTGCGGAATACCTATGAACAGCGGCCAGCTCGGTCTACTGGAGGTCTCGGAAAGAAAAGTTTTGATGCGGATGTATTGTTTTGGTTTGAAAGAATTGGGGCGGGATAACGGTAGGTCGGTGCGTTTGAGTTTCCTTGTAGCTGCACCGGCGACGCCGCCTTTCTATTTTCGATGATTTATTAGTGTCAACTGACAGATTAGTTCATCACGTTTATACTTACAAATATTAACAGCTACCTACGCATAAATCAGTTTTGATGCCGATGTCATAATTTTTAAACTGACAGTACGCTACGAGGTCCCCACGCCACCTGCATAACAAATGCCAGTCTCTAATTAGTTTTACGAGTCCTGTAAACAACTCAAGATATCAATCAACACACCCAACACACGTATTCAAATGTATCACTTTGTGATTAACTTGATTGATAAGTTATCTTCAACTTTTGTAAGAAAGCATTTTTCACGACGCAACATAGGAAAAGCGTACTTTTTTCACAATTTATCAAGACGAGCAATTCAAAATACGCAAATAAAACTAAAACAAACCATGTTCTCGCGGACCTAAAATAAAGACAAAAGGCGACACCAATAAATTGTCGCTGAAAAGTAACCAAAGCATTATACAGTTGCATAACAGTACAGTAACAGTAAATAAAAAGAGGAAAAAGGAGCAAAACTGTGCACGAAACTGTGCGCTTTTAAATACGGACGACGTTGAGCGCGGGTAAGGCAAAGACATTTATGTTCACTAAACAAGTAGTAAAAGTCACTACTTGAGCGTTTTTATGGCACTCATAAATGTCAGATTGTGCGCCGGGGGTTTAGCAGGCCCAGGCCGGCCCGTGCGCGGGACGGTGCCCGACCTACTGAATAAGGCATCCGATTTTACGAACCCGACCACCGATACTTAATTGATTCTGTTCATTTCTCAATTTGTGTGTTTTTTTAATGTTTTCGTTTACACTCTCTTGACGTTTACGACTGTCATTCGTTGTATAATAAAGCGATTTCTTTTCCTTTTTCAGGTAACCATATCTGCTGCTTAACAGTCCATAAACAATAAGGCGTCATTAAATGGTAAGTTGACGGCTGCGCAGAATGTTTAGCTGGTGAATGACGAGCGAGCACAACGAGATCGCGCCGTCTCGCGATATTTAGCACAAAAGTTCACATAACAAGAGTTGCTACTGTAAAAGGAAACTTTATAGCCGAAGACAGACGTGAGAATAGGTCGCGTTTCTCAGCAACGGGCCCTTATGCAAATTATTGCATCATTAAACACCTCGTTGCGAGCTTTCGTGTTAGATTGACGTTTGCTACACCAACCAGCCAGTTGTCTCAAGTTTGAACACGATTTGTAAGACCGGATGCGTTTGACTGGCGTTAGTTTGTTCAATTATTGTAAAGAAAACGCGTTGTTCTTGCTGAGATTGACGGGTCCAGATAACGCGTAATATATGTTTGGATATTTTGCCGGCCATGTGTGCGCGAGCATGCAAATTAAATCGCCGTAATATTATTATGAGGAAGGCGACACACCCATCTTGTTGGGGCTTAATCATCCGTTACTAAGGAACTATAAATTTTCAACTTTATTGCGACAATACGTTGACTCATTTGCAGCAAAATTATTTTAAAGAGCTGCTTGAAATTAAAACGGTCGAGATAAAACGCTAAATGGCCAGTGTTTCAATATTCTGGTATGAAAATGTTGACAGCATCCGTCTACGAGCCGCGTATTTGCATAGTACGTGTTTACGACCAACTAGGGTTATCACTGTAGTAAAGAACTTTTTTACTGTAAACCATTTTGCTACTGGTGAACTCGTAAAATGTATATCGCGATGAAGGCATAAGTGCGGTAGCGCAAATAAAATCTTTGAGTTACTGGGTTGTTTCAGTAACGACTTTTCGTGTTATGCCTTTGGACTTTTTCTGGTCTTCGTAGGTCTAGAATAACACGGATATAAAGTTAAAGTATTGGGAATAAAGAACCTTTAGTTATCACGTCATTTACACCAAAATAATTATGACAAGTGTGGTACAAAAATTACGCGCATAAGGCGACGTAGTTCATAAATTTTTAGCGATTACATTATTATCGTTTGCTTTCACCATTTTCGTCAGCAGCCATACACTGTTTAAAAAATTAAATACGTACTAGTTTTCGCACTTATGTCATGTGTTGCATTCTTAGTCGTACCAAATGATTGATGCTCAACAGCTTATCGCTCTTTCAAAATTCTAGGAACATAGAAATTGCCATCTGTAACGAAAACATGACAGCAATTTTAATGGTTTTACAAATTAGGAACACAATTTTCCCGTCACTTAAGAATGCAATTTATTATAACTCCTCACCATTAGCAGGCAGCCCTACTGCCATATCCTAGACAGTACACCTGCTAGCGGGCAGTAGACATGTGTATGGTGGGACGCTGACTTTTATTGACGCGGCCGTGTTTATTACTCGCTCCTGCCTTCTTCGGGTGAGCCTGGCGACAGTTTTGCCTTTCGGTATACTGGGGTTGAAGGATAACAACGGCGCGAGTGATATTGCATCATATTTTTTTAAATGTTGCCAGTTCTAAGTTTCGTTTTGGTAATAAGGTGCGTATTTGGGAACATTGCTCAAGAGTGAGCCTTGATTGAATGCTGGCAGACAGAGGGCATTGTTTTAGAACTCAGGCTTGAGTATTGATAGTTTCACAGATAACAGCATAGAATATTGGTTTCGATCATTCATAACCAAGTTCAATTTTATTTTATAAAAACAAGGACCAATTACTATTCCATATTGAGTCCATCAGCAAAATAAATAATAATTAAGTTTCAGTTGAGTGAACTCTTTACTGTTTAAAAATGCGCATAATAAATAAGAAACTGCAAGCAAAAACTTTAATATACCTTAATAAGAATAAAATAAAAAGCGTTGACGAACCAATTTAGATTTCCGCTTCCGCCTATAACTTGGCTCATTTTGCAAACTTCGTTTTATGGCTTTTGAATTACGTATGTTAAATAGAAAATGAGGCATGGGAATATTCTACTTAGTGGCTCAGCGGTGCCGATGCAAAGGAATTTGATTGGAATTGAATTGAATTTGTTTTGCATGAATTTCACCGTGCGGTCTTACTTAGTTTACTATATCAATAAAATCATAATTTGCCTAGCCTTTTCCCAACTATTTTGGGGTCGACTTCTAGTCTAACCGGATGCAGCTGAATACCAGTGCCTATTTTACATTGAGCGACTATAGGCTATCTGACCTCCACAACCCAGTTACTAGGTAATACGATACCCCTTGGTAAGACTAGTTGTCCGATTTTCGGGCTACTGATGACTCGTAACGACTGTCAAAGATCTACGAAGGACTGCCAGGACCAATGGCTTAACTTGCTTTTCGAGGCACGGAGGGGTCTTGGTATGTAAAGATGGTCACCCATCCACGGACCAACCGCGGCAAGCGTAGCTTAACCTGAACGATCGACCCGTGCGGCTGTTATTACTTAGCCACAATCCCCCCTTCTACTACTACTTCATCAATAAAATATTTTATCTTATTTCTTTTCTCTATTTTTTATGTCGAAATCGTAAAACCTATTTTAGTACTATCCAATTAAGAGCAGTCGTGTAAGTAAAATTCGGCTTTATAGACGCTCAATGGTACATCAGCATATCAAGATTACGAGTTGTTTCTTTCATTTTTACTTTAATTTGGTACTAAAATGTATGGCTTATTTGTCTAGTATTCTCCTTTTATGGAAAGGACGTAAAAGTTTTGTTAGTCCAGGCTTTTTATTGATGTTCATAGTGATAGCTTCTGAATAGCGTCAATAGACCTTCCGTTGTAGCACAGTTAGAAGAGTCTATCTATGCTATAATCGACGCAGCAATTTTCTTTACTCTAGTCTTTATTATCTCCAAGTGTTGTCTCCAATGTCTGTCTGACTGTCTTTTGTCTTCCCCGTTCTCCTGTGTCTTCTATTTTTTCTTTGAAAAATCTTTAGAAAACCAGTCCATTAATAGTGAAACTGGTCCACCGATAGCGTCTCCCGATTTTGCATGTTCTAGAAATTCCAAAAAAGGATCGTTTAAAAACCTGTCGATTTTGAAGGCAACCCTTTCATAAAGCTAATCATTCTACCATAAAATAGGTGCGTATACGTTGAAAGCACCAATCGTAATGGCGCGAGAGGGCATGTCCGCGATCGTAGCGCCACGATAGCATTGTGCGGTGTGGTGCGCAAGAGTCGATCGCGACGCCGATTGCGAACGCCTGTCGCTTACGTGTCGCCTCCCGCCCGTATCTCAGACCGCATCGCACGCAAATTATAATCGATACCATTATTGTAATATCCGAGTGTAACATTCACACCACTATTGTTCCTTTTCTTTGGCGTAGTCTTAGCTCTTTGTTCGCGGCCGTCTGATGCTGTTACAGATCTATCTAAAAACTCGAGTAACAGATACATTGTTCAATTATAGCTTTCAACTGTGTAATAGTAGCTAATTAACACGTGATTTAATAACACCTCTCAAATTTATAATTAATAAGATACTTGGAAGAGTTTCTCGTTTGAGCTTTTTGTGTGTGTCGGTATGTTAAAATTTTCTTTTAATTTAGGCTGTGGAATGCAAAGTTATTCATAATTTTCATACACGTGATAATTAAAAGCAAAGATTGCAGTGTTTTGTCATCTTTTCGTGTAGTATTTAAGTTTATTATCTTGTTTAATGATTTCGTGTGATCATTAACAAGGAGTTCTGACAGACCGCGTATCGGTCGAGACGTCCAATTTAAGTGCCGACAAGGGGGACACGTAGTCAACAACTGACATCGATGGTAAAAAGTTCATTTTGTTCCAGCAGTGTTTATTTCGTTTCCAACTGTCCTTTCTGGTTTCACACTCCGACCAAAATGTACCGAATGTTCATTTAATCGAAACATTTTCTCGTTCCGCACGAGTTATGACTTACGATAATTATTTTTTTTAATAGTAATAAGCCGTCAACTCTTATAGTCATTACGACTTTTCGATTGTGTAATTGGATAATTTATTCGATCTTTATCTTTTCAATTAGCGTCGTGTCCAATGATGTGAAGTTTTAATATTCATCTGACAAATTGTTGCCATTAATTTTTAATCAGTTTTTTTGTTATTTATTTGCTTCAACATTGTATGCATCGTGAACAAGCGTGACTAGTGTATGACTTTATTATTTGTGCAATATAATTTATAGGTGTTCATTGTTATATCTTGTTTTAGATATTCTTATTGATTAAGTATTGCAAATTAATTGAGTTGAATCATGTTTCATTACATCGCTCTACACCACATGAGGGGTAATTGCGTAAAACACTATCAGTAGCAACGGGTTTCATTTTGACAGTTCAATAACATTCATTGCGTTATTTAAGTTGTTGAGTAGACACATTTTTCGAACATATGAAGCAATGGATTAGCAATATCCTTCAAAATGATTCAGATTGAGATCGATAATGTGTTACGTAATAAGGGGTCCTGGTAAACATAGAACAAAAACAATAGTTATGATTTATTTTACCATTTATACACACAGACGTACATCACCACCAAGACAATCATCACCTTTATACCCATTTTTATGTCTTGTTTTTTTATTCTTTTTGTTTATGTATGTGTGTACAGACGCCAGCAGGTCAAGCTACCCGACACTGTCAAATTTTCCCAATCAACCTTGAACCTTAATGCTTTAGCGATAAAGTTGAAAATCTATTAAAGAAATTTGACAGATTGTAGTAGCTTGATGTGCTGGCCGTCTGTACACACATACATAAACAAAAAGAAAAAAAAAAAAACAAGACATAAAGATGGGTATAAAGGTGATGATTATTTCATAAGAAATCTCTTCCAGCATACCTGCGATAGGACAATAGATAGAGAGATGTAGACAGCGTGTGAAAGAGTAAAGGAGACTAAAAACAATACATAAAACCATAAACAATTCACTTAATAAAACAAAACAAATATTATGAGAATATCCTACTAATATTATAAATGTGAAAGTTTGTGTGGTTGGATGGATGGATGTTTGTTACTCTTTCACGCAAAAACTACTGAACGGATTTGGATGAAATTTGGCACAAAGATAGTTTATAACCAGGATTATCACATAGGATACTTTGTATCTCGATATCCCCACGGTATCGAAACTTATGCGGGTGAAACCGCGAGGCGCAGCTAGTACTTACATACATACAAATAAACATATATACACAAATAAACATACATACATACAATAAGCTTTTAAACGATATCTATAAAAATATCATTGTTAACTTTAATCACTCTGTCAAGCTTCCATGCAATGGGGATTATCATCCAATCGTACTTTTCGTAACCCTGTTTGAGTTGCCCTTACACCAACCAGCACCCTAATAGGCTATTTTCCTAAAAAAATCTAATTAGTCCTTCAGTTAGATTATCAAAAAATATTGAACCCGTATTTTTTCTTTTGTCAATTATATAAAAAATGATGAAGATATCGCCCGTTAAAGTTCCACGTGACGTCACTTTCTTGCGACACTTGCAAGCAAGTGACGTCACGATCCCCCACTCCCAAATTTTGACGCGCTTTATCTTTGTCATTTTTTGTTTGATTGACAAAAGAAAAAATACGTGTCCATTATTTTTCTATAATCTAACTGACGGACTAAATATAATAATTATTTTTTTACCCAGGCAAATACCCTATTGCGTAACACACGATCGATCACAAACTGAATGAATTTGAAGAATATTACTAATCCATTGCTTCATATGTTCGAAATATTTGTCTGCTTAGCAACGTAAACAACGCAATATGTGTTGTTGAACTGTCAAAATGAAACCCTTTGCTACTGATAGTGTTTTACGCAACTACCCCGCTGAAAGAGGTGCCTAATTATTAGTAAAGCCATCTAAAACAATTTAATATTAAAACGTACCTACATATGTATATAGTAAAGTTTCTCATACAATTTTAAAAGAAAAGAACGTGAACAATTTTGAATCTAGAACCGGTGCGCTGCATTGAAAAACTTTTGAAACAAACAAGATAGAACCTCTAAAACTTCGCTAAACAAAAACCTCTTTCAAAACTTATTGGCGATCAAACTGCAATCCAGCCAGCAACAACCACATGCATTAATGAAAACAGATAAAATCCTCCTTTTTTATCCAGACACGGACTTTGGGCGTGTCCATGGTGGCACTGTCCTCATAAATCACAGCACTTACGAACATTGTTTCATCTCATAAATGCGATACAGTGCTGTCTTTATTTGCAGCCTGTCTGATAACAGGGAAGATCTCAATTCACTTGGATCCAATCTTGAGTGAGGTGTATTGTGCGATATGGAGATGAGAGGTTTTGTTCTGGAGTTTGAACCTGGTTCTTTCTGACTGGAGTTTTATAATGCATTGATGATCTCAGGATCTATTAATAGGTTTTACTTAAAAGAGCCTCTTTGGTGTAGTGTTGACAAGCGCTACAGCTGAGCATGAGGTCATAGGATCGATTCCAGGGTCAGGCGAAATGTTTTTGGGTTTTTTCATCTGGAATTTCTTGGCAGCAGTACAGAATCTGGATTTGTGTCCAGTTGATGGCAATATGCTTGTCCCGTATTACATGGAACTTGAAACATAACTGGCGAAATGTGGAAGTACTGTAGTTACATCTCTGCTTAACCCTACCGGAGTGAAGTCATGTTGTGTTTTTTTTTTAAATTAGCCGTTAATGTCCCTCTGCTGGGCAAATGCCTCCCTACTCTCGTTCCACCTCTCTCTATCCAGAGCTGCCAAAACCAATCTTTATGAAAGGAGTCCAGCTCATCCATGTTGTTTACTTAAAACATTTTTGTTGAGATCTGAATGTGATTGGTTCAAAAGCTTTTTAAATAACAGACACATATTCAATTTTATGACGACTATTTACTTCAGTATTAATTTTTAATTTACGTTGGAGTCAAAATAAAACAGCACAAAATTTAATGTATTTTTCATGAATATTTATTAATCTTTCCGTTATCTGCCCGGTACATTGCGACTTTCACCAAAAGCTCATGAAATTCAATAGGTAATTAATTATCAATGTTTATGAGATAACATTAGGAAACTGCCCTTTCGTAAGTGGCGCTTCGCATTCGGTCAAGAAACTCATTAATAGTTAGTTAACTTTCCAACAGCTGAAGAAACAGGTGAAAGTCCTATGCAAAACAGGGTCACTATGCTAAGGCATCACGCGAGACACAACAGCTGTTACGTAAAACAGCGTATAACGGCTCTAAAGCTATAAATTGACGCAATATAAGGTCAGGGTCCCCATATAAACGTTCAGTGTTCGACGTTGGATGCACTACTCCGCAAAGTGGTCATTCATTTCAAATAAATTACCATGTAATGGCGCGTTAATTTGCATACTCTACTCGACGATACAATTGTCTCTGCAAACTAAACACATCCTTAACTCAAAGTTCTAAGCCATATTTTCCTTCACACAGACCTTTTCATTCAAAAGCTTCAGCGATGGTGCTGCCACAGCGGCAAAGCTCGGAACTACGAGCTTTTACGAAAGTTCATGCGCCATCCCAGAGATGGCGCTACGGTCGCGGGGTAAAATGGTTCCAGTTTTAACCGTGTTCGGCTAACTACGGGGGATGAAATTGTTCGCGTTTGAAGCTAGAGGGTGGTTTTGTCGCTCCTAAATGTTACGGGGTTGAACGAATAGATGGCGCTACACCGGGTCGCGGGAACTTTGTGAACTTTTTGGAGCTTTCGTTACCACGTACGAACAAGTTAGCAAGATGGATGATTAAATGAATGCTTATACGAACACTTGTACTGAATGAGTTTGGTTTGCAACGGCCATTCAATAAATACTTGACTCATTCCATTGTAAATTCTGAGTTTAAGCTTTTTACTTTTTTTCATTATTTAAATAGGTAGAACAAGTTTTTCCAATATTAGAGAATAGTTTAACAAAATAAAACCACTTATTAAGGTTAGGTTTAACTACCTAAGTAATTTATTATTTTACATAACATAGGAATCAATTTAGAGAATAGCTTAAAAAAATAAAACAATTTATTAAGATTAGATTTAACTAATAAACATACTAACTATACTTGTATATAATTGTATATAGTATACATACAAAGTAAAGTAAATAGTTTAAATAAAGTCCACTAATAAACTAAATTATTTAAGCCTAGGTATTGGTGAAAACTGAAAATAACTATGAATGTCTCCTAATAATTTCAATCCTATTAATTTTAAAGAGTTCTGTTTACAAACAACCATTGTTCCGCCTTTGAATGGAAACTTGAGGAAGCAAAAACTCTTTTGCAAAACCCGCTTTATTCCAATATCTAACAATGAAAAGTGAAAGTGCAAATCTTCATGCAAATTGTGACTCGCACAAATATACCTGCTCCTGTGTATTGTTCTCAATTGCATAAGTAAAGTTGACAATTAAAGTCGTAAATCTAAAGTTTGACCCAATTCAAGACTTCTTTTGTCGTCATTTGTGTTTCTTCAATTGTTTTGACTTACCTGTTGTTGGGAACTGTTGAGGTCTTTGAATCTTTTGTGCAATTGACTTCCTTGTGCACGGTTTGCGAAGATGGTTGTGTAAATGGTTAGTTACCTGGTGCCATTCTCATAATTTTAAGAACGTTCACAGTCTGACCTAGTCTCAATCTGTCAAAAATACCTCTAAAATTCCTACATTTTTGATAAGTCTTTGATATTGATTGTAGCTGAGATGAGATTGCGACTAGATTTTTAACGTTTTTAATTACGGGAATTGACCTTCTGATCATTTTAAGATTTTGACTGATCTAGCAAAACATGTTCTGTAACTGTCTGTCATCCTTAGTTATGTTCATGAGGTATCGGCAGGTTATGGTCCTAAGTCAGTTAGAAAAGGGTTTAAAAAAGGGACCTAGCACCGGTTCCTCTTCTTCTTTTGATGCCACTCACTGGCAGGTGGTCGCCAGCTCTGAAAAAAACCAGTTCTATCCTCTGCCAGGTAGAATTACGTTATTTTAACATTAGCCCAACTTGAATTTCCAACCAGGAGCTCTAATTAACTTAAAATTATTATAAAATCTTACACCCTCCGAAACACAATCGCAGCCGAGAAATTTAGATGTCTCATGCACTAAGCAAACACATATGATTTATATCCAAACACGGGGTCCGATGACGTTTCCACGCCATAAATCGCAGCCCTCAAGGCGAGCGGACATATCGGGTGCTTTATGAAGAGCACAGACTCGACGACAGCACGGATACGACCAGCGTACCTAGCCGGGTATAAATTGGTACACGCGCCGGTCACAGGCCGGTACACCCGGGTACGCCAGGGTATAAATCTGGCACATCCGGCCGGCTACCGCGCCGGTAGTGGCGACGATTATTCACCCAATATCGAGTTTTAGCTTCACTAGCTAGCTTTCTAATCTTCGCTTTCGTCGAACTGGATTTATGTCGGACGTTATAAACGTTTTCTGTATTTTTAAGGCTCACCCAACCTAGATTTCGTTTTCAGTTTCTGCTGTTAAACCTCGTGAAATACGACCGAATCATTTTCACGTGACAGCATCCCTAATTCAGTGTGTCCATCCATTAATTTCCATTACGAAACAAGAGAAAAAGTTAGTTTAATTTCTCGTACTTATCCTCTCTTGACTTTGATAACATTTCGCTTAGTTACATTTATAACAAAGAAAATACCGAACAACTTTCGTCGCAGAGTGAACCTACGAAATTATGACGTAACTACTAAAAGCTTTGGCATCGACTTCTAGAGCGGAGCCCTAAATCAACGTCCATACTCATTAGGGCGCGTTCGGGAATCCTCGGAGTAAACAACACGCTGCCCTTCGACTGTCGTTCGTCTAGACGTGACCCAGCTCACCTAGCATTGCTTTTTTTCTACCGGCCAAATCCCCGAATCACACACGGCTAATACGCGACCGTTCGCAATAAATCGACTCGCCATTTTTGTTTTCAACGCACCGATAACTCTTTTGTCATAGGGTGATGTAGTAGTACGAGTAGGTAGGGGTCCAATGGAGTTATTTATATTGTCGTATTTTCCTTGGTGGAAGAAAATTTCCTTTCTGTTTGCTTCATGGGTCAGTGATCAGATTCGTTCGGCGGTGCCTGCCGCTGATGGCTGCGGCAAACAAGCATAGGGATGTAAGTGAAACATCACGTAATTGTTGGAGCAATTAAACGAACACATGCATGTTATCTTACGACCTATCACGGCCTGAACAAAGCGCCGTAAAATTACTTACCTGCTCATAATTTCCTTTACAACCAGTTATTATAAACGGTATGGTATTATCAAAGTTAAAAACTGCAATTAATCTATTAAATCGTTGCAAGGAGATACTTATTGGAAATTACTGTATCATTAAGTTAGAGCGCAATTTAAATTATATTTGCACAGGCGATCGAATGTACCTACTTATTACCTAGTCCTAAGATTGATTGATTATGTAGTTCTATTGACTGCATTCCATCTTAGATTGACTTGGTTAAAAAGGAGATAAAATCTAGCAAAGCATTATCAATCATAATAATTGCTAAGTTATTTTAAAAATGTAGTCCACTCCATTATATTTAAGCTGCCATTGCTACTGAAAAGAAAAAAAAGGAAAGATTATTAAAACTATTATTTTCAAACCAATGAATTTGAGACTGAACTAAAAACGCTTGTTAGTAATTTTGGAGTGTCTCCCTTCTTCGCCAGGACCGTTTGCACCCCACGACTCCTAGTTTGCAGGCTCGCTCCCTATAAGGGAAATAATTGTTTATTTTCGACAGCCACGCACTTAAGTCCACTGTGAACTCACGACCATGTACAGCGGTCACCCTAAAATCGTGATAAACGTGATTAGGGAATTTCATGAATTTTGTTATGTTTAGAATGTACACGTAAAATTAACATCGTGATAGCTATATTTAGATATACATAAATAATGTAATGGACATGTCGCATGCTTAATGGAACACTGACCCATTAGTAGATAGGTCAGATGTGATTTCCGTTTTTTTTTTACTCAGATCTCATCAATAGTTACTCAGATCTCGTTCAAAATACAAGCATTCATGATGAATATAAATCAGTTTTATTTTTATGCAAGTAGGTTAAGTCCTCATAGCAAGATCTCCTTTGCGATTTCCCAAAAATAGTCTTTTTTTAGTTAAGTCAGTATTCCATTAAGCATGCGATGTGACTGCTTCATTGGTCTAGTGACCGCTAGCGCTACTGCTGAGCATGAGGTCCTGGGTTCGACTCCCAGGTCGGGCAAACCGTAATTGGGTTTTTCTATCTGGAATTTCTCAGTATCAGCCCGGAGTCTGACCTCGTACCCGGTTGATGGTTATAGGCTCGCATCCTATTACATGGAACTTACACAGAAGTGTGAGATGTGTACTACAGGTACACCTCTGCCCAACCTTTCGGGGAAACAAGGCGTGATGTTTAAGTAGGTACATATTGAAAAACTTTAGGAATTCCTTAAAACAGAAATGAGTGATTATTGTATTAGTGATTGTTGTGTTAATTGACACAAAGAGACGGCGATATCCCAGAAAGATATTTGGCTACTTTTCCGGGTTTCTTCGAAGTCCCTTTTATTTCCATCAGAAATTGCATTCACAAACACTACATAAAGCAATTTTAAAAAAAGTAGGGTTACACAGAGCTTTAAAATATTTGCTATCCTACTGTGGATTGGTCGTTCCGCACATCCTCTTGCATTGCATTCTACACCCCACTTTAATTCCAAACATTCCAGATTTAAAACAATCTTCCCGCTCAAATAAAATGCGTTTACATACCGAACGCAATCAACGGCAATACTAAACTTTTTTTTTGCACCCATAGACAGTAGCTACATAAATAACAGGGACATAGCGGGAAGCATAGACTATACAATGGCAAATGTCGGTGCTCACTCGCGACCATTGTAGCGTGGCGCGGAGGCGTTACGAATCAATGGAGGGAATTATCGGCACTACGACTGGCGTGGAGATGACGTACGTGGAAAAATATGGGAGCAATCATCTTGTTAGCGGGTAAGAATGGTCCTGTATGTTGTAGCTTGAGTCTATTTTATCATTTGAGTCCTTTTAAGAGTAGGAACAATCTTTTCTTGGGTATTTAAGCTGGTTCTGCTCTTTATTTTACGCCATCACAGTGAATGGACAGTATTGAATCTTGAAAAAAATTATTTTATCTTTATTTCCATGGAAGGTGGGTAGGCCTTTAGTGTGGGATGCAACTTGTGTCGAAACTCTTGCGCCATCCCATCTTCCAGGGTCGGCGTGCTTCGCTGGTGCTGCTGCGGCTGCAGAAAACCTCAAGCGGCGTAAATATAAATAATCTTATTAATAATTATATTTTCGAGCCGTTTGGGGTTGAAACCCTCGGGCCGTGGGGTCCAAGTGCGCATGTTCTTTTTAAGGAAATTTTGAAAAGACTGGTTGACACTTCCCATGATCCAAGGCTTCCCAGGCTTTTACCTTGACCAGAGGCTAAGCATTGCCATACTACGTGGCAATGCCGCCAGTGTCTTGGGTACATTACCAGTCGACAGCGATGTGGATGAATTTTTCGACGCTATATTTTCGTTTGTAAATAGTTTTAGTTAATTTAGGATATAATTTAGTTATTTTAGTGTTCTCTTGTAAATTAAAATGAAAAAAAATGGAATTAGAGGTCATTACATTTTAGATTTAAAAAATTGTGTGAGGTTCTAAACATTGTTCAAGAAAGACCCTATACAGAGCGGCTGGATACTGCGGTTTGTGGATCATGAAATTTCTGATATTATCGCCCACCACGATTGCGCCGACAGTTCCTATGAATCGTCGCGTCATCGTCTAAATCCACCTAAATAACCTTGCTCTTCCATTTCCAGATTTACAATTTTATTGTTATAAGTTTTGGAGTTATCTGCCAACCCGCACTGGCCCACTCCCTCTCACCGAAAGGAGGCCTGTGTCCCAGCAGTGGGAACATTATAGGCTGATTATAATTGTTATGCTACAGTTCACAGTCCAAAGGGAAGTTTCCAAAGATGAATTGAGCAGAACCTGTAAAAAAAAACAAATTGTCCCATTTAAAATTCCTGTTCTGCTGAACCCAATCACTACATTAAGACAAACAGCTAAACACATACAAATTCCCATTTTATTCATGACGACATCTCCATAGTCAATCTTGTGCTAGATTAGTTCGTCCCACGCAGCGTATCGGTTGAAGAGGTAAATGAAATGCTATCCGGAGGGGAAAAGTTAAATTACTGAATTTGAGGGTCAAAGAAATAAGTCTTTCGTAGACAGACACGCCTATTGAGTTGTCTATTGATTTAAAATGTGTTGTTTTGTTTATGGCAACGTGTACATAGTGCTTTATGTGCACGGCGTTGAAAGTGAAAGGGGTCACGAAGTTGAAAGGGAGGTGAGCAAATTGATGATGATCGTTGTTGTATGATGATTATCATCATTGCAGAAAAGATGTCCACTGCTGGACCTAGCCTTTCTGTAGGCATTACTATAACGACCGGTCTCCTATAAAAAAACACATTCTGCAAAAGCTGAACTTTTACTAAGCTAAGTAAGGGTTTTTACTTTTTTAGCTTTGGTTATAAAAATACACTTAGCTCTTAATCTATTTTGCTCGTCTCATTCTCTGTCAAATCCTTTAAAATTTCGATCACTCTAGCGTCATGTTTTTCTTTTATATACAGACCATAGTGATAATGGCAATAGATAAGTCTGCATTCAAACAACATGCTAATCTAATCTAACTAGCCTGTATTGTCCCACTACAGGGCAAAGGCCTCTCCCTTTTCCACACAATTCTGTCTTTTTGGCAACATGATACTTTATTAAAATTCCTACAACTCGAAAAGGGTAAAACATTCAAGGATTGAAGAGAACGGCTGCTGCTACAGTCATAGTTGGTACCTACTTCTTTTTGACCAATACCTATGTGTTCTAGATAAATGCTTCACTTATTTAAGCACAGTTTTTGTATATTAGTTAAAGCATTCACATTTAAAAATACTTGATTGTTAACTTAGTGCAATTTCTCTACTTCCCCTTTCTTATTCGATGAGGAGTCACCTTACACATTGAATGAAAATCAAGTACCGTGCAATGCAAACTTATTTCTACTGCTATTATGTTAAAACACATTTTCATATTTTGCTTTCCTTTTTGGGTTTTTCCACGCATAAGTGGTCAATTCTGAATTTATGGGAATCGAGCTTACTAATCTCCTGGGGTTTCCCTGCTCTATTTCTAAATTGTACTATATTGTTCTAGTGAGGGCGGAGTCAAAATAATTCTCTCCCCGTCTCATTACACTAAGTAGAACATAAACCAACTGTTTTGTTTTTAAAATGAAGTTATTAAGTAATTGAAGCAATAAAATTCATGATATTTATGAACGTTCAAAATGAGACGTTTGACAAATATACCGCATTTACCCAAAACCTCGAAATTGGGGTAGGGTCGTAGTAATGACCCCGTTTACTGTTATCTATGACGATCACTACCACAGACCCTAAATTGCCGCCAAATTTAAAATTCGAACATCATAATCTAACTTCTTGAGGACGAATTAAAAAAAGACCGGGAAACTTTTTTATTGCGTGTGTCCGTTTGATTGCATGTTTTATTTATCGGTGATTATAGTTCAAAATTGTTTGTGTTGTGACTCTGGGAATTGGAACATCTGCCGGTGTCTGGAAGCGGCTCGCGCGCATTTGAAATTTTGAAAAAGGCTCGACGCCAGAGCAACAGATGCGGCATGGATTCCAAAAAGCAGATGTTTATTAAATACCCTCATAGATTAAAGTGGGGAGTGCTTTTGTTTTTTCATTTCTTACATTGCACAATATTGTGCCTTAACTGGTTTGACCCTTTGCGTTGATATGCGGGTAAGATAACATGATAATTGGTTTCGTCGTCTTTTGTACTGATGTACGATATGAAAATTGCTAATAATTGTGCTTATTACTTTGTATTGCGCGTTGAATTATGGATTCGTTTTTTGTCTAATCGGTTACAAATAAGGTGTTCAATATCTTGACCGAAGTCAAACAAAAAGTGGTTGTAACTGGATACAAAGGGTATTTGTAGAATTGCAATAAAAAGTGGAATGGCAGAATAAATACTCGATATTTCATTGCCCAACTAAAAGTTTTCATACAGCTACGTTACAATTGCTTATTGTGATAAATTAAACGGGATAGGTATGGTTCATAACATTTTTTTAGAAATAATATTCATGGCTTTTCAAATATAAGTTTATTCATTTTCCATACAGTAAGTTCTGAGGAAAAACAGTTAAACTCTATAGTATTTTTATCTCACGAAACGACGCGCGCTTTACTTGTATTTACCAAGTGTACAAACACGCTGTGAATGAGTGTGTAAGCGCAGGAGTTCTCGGTACCCCCCGAGACAATGGCGACGTTGGAAGTGTGTGTGTGTGCGTGCGTGTGCTATGTGCTGACGCTAACATTCACAGCGTGTTTGTAAACTTGGTTACCACAATTAAAGCGCGCGTCGCTTCGTGAGATAAAAATAATGTACTAGTTGATAACGATTAACGATTCAGTTGATACAACTGAAAGGTATGTTTACAAGACATACTGTAAGTATATTCAGTAAACAAAACAAATCCGATATCGACTCCAGTACAGGTAAGCTGTATTACGCTTATTAATTTCAACCACAATCACAACAATACACTCAAAGCGCTTAGTATTGCATCAATGGAAACTTCACTGTGTCCAACATACCATTAATGCTTACACACAATCACGACCTTTTTAATCAAAAATGTTCGTTAGAATTAACACAAAAACACAACGATCTTTTTCGAACGTTATTCCCGTAGCGAAGGTGAAATTTCACGGCCAATTTTTATATGATTCGTGGAGTTGGCACTGGTTTAATCTAAACTACGGTTAAACTGCTGTTTGACATGCAACTGCGTGGAAGGGAATTAGATAAAAGTTTCGAAACTATTTCATAGAAACATTTACGGAATGGGGGTGGCAAGGAAATAGACGGATTAAAATATTTTGCGTAAATTATAATGCGTGGGGTGAATAATTTTGGGTAGTTTTGTAATGTCATAAAAGTTTCACCCTTTAGTTTTAGAAGAGACATTGTAGTAGGGGAAGACCTAAGAAACGATGGATGGACTGTGTGAAACATGATCTGGCTAGAAAGAGGGTGACTACCGAGATGACGACTAATAGAGAAGTATGGTGGAAAAAGACAGAGCCCAAATAAATTGGGACAGGGGCAAGATAAAATGAGAATGAAAACAGTACTAAAGATATAGAATATATAATTTTACCGCTGACCATAAGAGAGCTTTTAAGCAGAGCATAAAGATACATTAGTATTTTTCCCTCTTTTTAGGGTTTCGTACCAAAATGGTAAAAAGGAACCTTTATTTTTCTAACCTGGTCAATCTCAAAGCAGCTTTTAATGGCGGGACTTCGGTGTCTGACTGTACCTATATGTTTTAGAAGTTTTGTTAAGCATAGATGTAGAAATAATTTTTCCTGAATCCTGTCCCCGAAAAAATGTTTTTAAAATTTTTCAGTGTTAGGTTATTTTTGTTGTGTGGTTAGTAATATAACAAAAAACTTTACAAGCCTTCCCGAAGCTTCTGCTGGTATCTCTGACATACTTAACACAATACTTTAATCAGTTCCAAAGCTCCCACTGCGCATTTTTCGTCTGCTATGACGTCATCTAACATGGCACGGTACACTCCAGTCCACACAAAAGAGGCCACGGGCGATTCCGGCCTCGCCCCACTACCTCGGATATAATATTTATGAGGGGTACATTTTCACTCTATAATTACGTATCGATTCGTCCGTCCGAGTGACGCCCAAATATTATTCATACGACCTCTTCAATTACTATTACGTAGGTGGACGGCAAGCCGTTATTTTTGTTTAGAATTTTTGGTTGTTTTTTTTATTGGTTTCTGGCAGTTGTGACGGGTTAAATACGATTATTATGTAACGTTGTTTCCTTTGGCCCAATTTTTTTATTTCATTGAAAAAATAAAAGACGCGTTCACGCTTCATGGTCGATTCCACTACTAAGAATATCTCAACGTAACACTGATTTGTTATTCAATTAACCCTTGAAAACTAATCTTGGTCAAGTATGCGCCTATTTCGAGTCATTCCGCTTACGTCATAAGTTTTATACAACCTGATTCATTAATTATAAAGATAAATTGCTATAGGTCATTGTTTTGACATACAACAAGAGTGATACATGGAGATAGCCTTTTCATACTCAAGTAAAAGCCTTAAAAAAGTAATCAGAATAAGTGGCTAACATTAATTACAACCTTTATTAATTAAATGGCCGTCAGGAATTTGCGTGTGGCATGCCGCGGCCTAGTACGGGAATTTTTTTAATAAAGTTCCATTTTCACACAAAAGAGCATGTAGGGTAAAAAGTACTACCAATAAAAGATCAATTCACAATGATAATAAGCAAAAGTGAAAGCGTACACGTGATTGTGGAGTCCCGTTGGCATGGTACCTGTTGCAGTCTTATTTACGACCCAAAACAAACGCTTTATCTCGCCCCGTCCATATAATGCGACCATAAAACGCTCCACACCGATCCATTTACGACTCCTTGCATAACACCCTTTTGTTTATAAACAAAAAGATTTCAAGGTCCGCGCTACCTTGCGATTTTAAAGTCGCAATTGAATTTAGTGACCGTTTTTCGGCCGTCCGGTGAACTTGCTCGTCCTCGACGAACTGCAATTTCGTTTTAAAATGATAAAGCCGACGATTAAAATTCAGTGGACACTCGCGTCGTTACCAGCTGATCAATATAGTGCGGTATTTAAATTGTGGTAGTGGAGTGATCATAAACGCGGAATGGTTATAAATAAACAATAAATTATGTAATGTATCGCTTAGGGCCGATAACCCGCGATTCCTTTTCACATCTATCTGGAGTTTACAAGCCTTATCATGTTTTACGATCTGCCAAGTGGTAAACGAAGATGAATTAATTTTAAGTATTATTCATTAATTATTATTATGTGAGTTTTATGAGTGGTGTTGACGGATATATATTGTGAAACTATACGAGTATGTTGTATTGATGATTAATGGGCACAAAGGTAACAATTAAAATTTCTTGTATCTGTTAATCTAATTTATTAATTTATTAAAGTTATCCTTCACACAAATTGCTCACACCAAACAGTATTAATTGAAAGTCAGTGCCAATTCTAACCAATTAATTTACTAGCAATTAGTCTTGATTTTAGCCATATTCTACAAATCTCAAACGCAAACTCAGAAACTCAGCTGTATCCAATAGCGTACTAAGCGCGGCGTATAAGTAAAAAAAATAGACAAAAAAGTGATTCTAATGTGGGGAATGGCGGCTGAAACGAACCGGGAGGGGCGAGCGGGGCGGAGCGGGCACAAAAAACTAATAATAACAGTATGTGTCACCCCATCACTGTGGAGTGTGGTGTCCCATTCCTGCGTCACCCGACGTCACTCGTGTGAACTTTGTATGCCATTTTGGATCGAGACGCTTTTGGGAGCGAGTTTAATAATAGCGCAATAGTATTTGTATGTATTTAGATCGTGGGTAGGTATTGCGAACCGTCTGTCTCTCAAACGTCTGCTAATTAAATATTTTAGTTTTGCAAGAGATAATTGTGTTTATTCTGTCTCTGGGAAGCTGTTTAATTGGATAAGTTGTGTTCGCGCTCTGACTTTGCATAGACTTAAAATGTTTTGTACAATGCAAATTCGGTCACGATGTCGTAACACTTTTAAGAACGATACTTAGATTTCTTTAAAAACAGTGTAAATACATCGTGGTAGGTATTCAAGATCAACGAATTTTAAATCCAAGCACGATTTCTTGAAGCCAGAAGGAATTTCAATCACTGTAATAAAGTAAGAGTCCCAACTCTCAAGACCACCGTCATTGCCAAACAAACGGTCCACGTTCTATTAATCTCACACATACACGTGAGCATTTTTCTCAGCGGATTTAAATCTCCGTTCACCTATCATTACGAGGGCGAAACTAATCCAACGTGTAATCTTACGTAATTATAACATGGCGGGGCTAGTGTAAGTCACGAATCCTGCTATCTAGGCATGAGGCGAGACTTTTAAAACTTTGCTCCTATGTATATGTTCAGATATGTATATAGATACCGTGGCCGGAATCTGATTATCATCGCGGACGGAGTAAAGTTGCGGGTACATTGTGGACTTGTGTGATAAAGTTTTTGACAGTGGAGGCTTTGGAACGTCGTGCCACGTTAGACTCAGTTCTTGTGTCCGAAAATGCGTCGCTTTAGATTTTAAATATTACTATATTTCGAAGTAGAGTAACTTAGCATTAAAGCTACTATAACTGCAACTGTAAATTGAATAGCAACCTAATTGCGTAACACACTTTTTATCACAATCTGAATGATTTCGAAGGATATTACTAATCCATTGCTTCATATGTTCGAAAAATTTGTCTGCTCAACAACGCAATGAATGTTATTGAACTGTCAAAATTAAAGCCATTACTACTGTTACGCAACTAACCCGCTGGTTTTCATTAGCACGCAATTTAAGCATAATTATGTAGAAGTATGTTCGTAGCGACGTCGTAACTCGTAATAGCACTTTCCGAACACTTTTACATGCAACAACAGAGCGGGGCAAATGTTCATGTTCCGCTCAAATTTTTCCCTGGCGAAACTATACTACTCCGTTTTCTAAAAAAAACCCATAAAACATACACGTTTGAATCACGAACAATCATATAGACCAATTTACTCAAACAAAACCTCAACGTCAAATACTCCGTAGCACACAGCTCGTCGGCACCATTGTGCCCCCTGCCTAACATTAAGACCGTGAGTTTAACCGGCTGATAATCCGGGATGTAAACACGCGAAACACGATCGCCTCCCGAAGCCCGCCACCGTCGCTAGCTACGTCAAATAATGCACTAATATTTATTTATTTATCTACATGGAATTTTGCCCTAATAGGGACACAGGCATCTTTAACTAGATCCTGCTTAGTGCTACGTAAAATATGAATGATACGTTAGGGATACCAGCGTTCTTTCCGACTTTTTATTTCTCTTCACTTGGCTCCCAAGGGTCGTAGCGTGATGTTAATTTAATTAGTAGAATATAACATTATAATATAAAATTAATTAGTAGCACAACCAATCAAATTTGCTTTGTTTACATTTTATTGTTAAAATATCGAGATAGAAGGTACTGAAAACCGAAATACAATCTTTGCCTAGTTCGGTCAGTGGCTACATCCATTTATTAGAAATGAATACTGCTAAACTATTTTCTGTAAAATATTATTAATTTTTTTGAGAAATAAAATTCACTTACTTATTGTCAAAGATGATTCACTTACTTAATGGCAAATGACATCCGCCAATCCGCACTGCGTGGTGGATTATGTCCCAATCTACCTCAAAGAGAAGAGACCTGTGTCCCAGCAGTGGGAACATTATAGGCTGATAATTCTAGATCAACCTACTATCAAAGCACATCATAATTAGAATTGAATTCGTCAGTCTCCTCATCGTCTGCGTAGGTAGTCTTTTCCCAGCTATGATGAAGTTGGCTTCCAGTCTAAGTGGATGCAGCTGAATAGCAGTATTTTACATGGAGCGACTGCCTATCTGACCTTCACAACCCAGTTACTGGGTAATACGATACCCCTTGGTAAGACTGGTTGGTTGGTTAGTTGGTGATTCGTCAGTCTCCTAAATCTGGTAATAATCTATTCAAATGATTATTATCATTTTGTTTTTACAACGTCTATAACCTCATGTGTCATAGTAATAACTATAATTCCACATCCATATTTGGGGTTGAATTAAAATAATTCATAAAAAGAGTTGTAGGTCCATTTCGAACTGCTAGTATCTGAAAGCAATAAATTAAAAAGCGTTTACTGAAATTAAGATGCAAAAACTTTATCGGACCATTTATTGGCATTTCATCAACGTCAAGCTGTGATGTGTGATGGCCGACGATATAAGAATTATGGTCAATTTTCCTGCTGTTGTGGATGATATTTAAGTACTTTATCATCTTATCTGGGCATGCAGATTCAGAGCAAAAAAGTTGATGTTTTAAATGAAGGTGTAATGATAGTGTATGTGCTTTTAACTTATCATGTTAAATTCCTCATTCTAGGAAAGCACACGAAAATGGCAGTACGAGTAGAAGGTTTGAGCAATTTGGTAAAGTTGCCAAAAGGGTCGATCGACAGTAAAGCTACGGTTGTTACGGTCAGTTTCGCGGATAGGTGACCATCTATTACCTCCGTACCTCGGAAAGTACGTTAAGCCATTGGTCCTGGCTGTCATTCGTAGATCTTTGAGAGTTGTTACGGGTATTCAGAAGCCTAAAAGTCTGATAACCAGTCTTACCAAGGGGTTTCGTGCTACCCAGTAGGTAACTTGGTTGTGAAGGCCTGATAGGCAGTCGCTCCATGTAAAATACTGGTATTCAGCGGCATCCAGTTAGACTGGGAGCTGACCCAAACAAAGTTAGGAAAAAGCTTGACAGATTGATTTTACCAATACAAAACAAGAGCTAGTTTAACTATTCAACAAACTCTTAATACGATTTATGAATTTTACCAATACAAAACAAGAGCTAGTTCAACTATTCAACAAACTCCCAATACGATTTATGAATTTTGAATTCATTTCGATGTACAAAAAAAGTGTGTTCCATTTAAAAAACCGTTCGATTTGACAAAAGAAACAATGCAAAACGCTAAATTAAATTCAAATATCGAAAGAGGAAGTCGCCGCGCCGCCCCCGCGTCTCTGCGAGATTTATTATATTTGTCCTGCGCTTATTTCATTATTGCCAGTCGCGCGATTCGGAACAGGCCCGTTGAAATTTTAGGAATAGTTTACAATGTCAACGATCTCTGATAGTCACGAATATGCGGTAATTTGGCGTTGTTCTGTATTAATGATAAGTATTTATTGGTATGTTTCCAAAAACCGTTTTGCTAATAAAGTTTTTTTTTTGTTTCAGGTAAATTCAGCAAATATCAGACGAGTTGAGAACGATTATTCATTATTCAGCCCGTGGTTTCGCTCGCGTGGTATGTCGATAAAAATAATAATATATAGCCCATGTCCTTCCGCAGGATTCAAAGTATCCCCAAACCAAACCTCAAAATATGTCCAGCCGTTTCGGAGATTAACCGAAACAAACAGACTGACATTAAAAAAAAAAAGTACCTACCGTATACCTATTTTCATAATATGCATTTAGTAAAAAGGTGTTATTTTGATACTACTTCAATTTATTTATATTGTATATGCTGCTATGAAAATATGTACCTACATATTATATTTTCACTGTAGCATATTTTTGAACTTTCAATAACAAGCCAGACCATTAAATTAGAAAAGTGGTAAGGGCACGAGGAGTTAATGGACTGAACATTTCAAAACAAGAATAACTTGAGAGGGTTAAAACGTTATGTAAATAGAATGAAAATCGTTTTCTAACTGAACTGCAAAAGCGCGCAAAAACTTTTTGATGGGCTCCCACTGAGCTTACAGTATATACAAAATTTTGCCATAAATTAATTGAATTTTGTATTAAATACAGAATATTTTATTTTAAAAGGCCTTTATGTTTATTATATAATATTTAGTTTGATAACACCTTTTTAAAGTTGCAGAAAACTGAACTCAAATGTCGATTAATGTTCGTCAAATTTCGAGTATACAATCACTTATAAATAGAAAGCGTTCAATGAATATCTGTCTCGTTCACACTTGGGAATAACCTTATCAATCTAACACGAATCGAACAATAGCGTCGCATGTTTGATTTATACAGTCGCTTAGTAGGAACATTACGGATAATTATAGTGCGACTAACTGATTTTAACGCTTGAAAACAATGAATTTATTTAGACTCGTGAAGTGCTTTTGACTGTAACATTAAATTTAACCGTTAAGACACTATTGTGGAACACAGATTAAAATTATGTTTTTATATATTCAAAAAAAAAAAAACATTTTCTTGCAACTTTTTTCTTTCTTCGTTTTAACCCTTAGAGAATGGAAAGTTCGTCACTTTGAGAAAGCCCAAGGTCTCCCAGATACACTAAATTTGGTTCATCGCACTAATTCCAAGCCACGTCGACCTTTAAAAAGGCAATTTCAAATTGCGAACTGTCAATTGGAGCGTTCACGACAAATCCCAAGAGGTCTCGTTCGAAGTACACCTCCACAAAAGCCGAACAGAAGTAGGAGCTCAGCTCACGAGGTTTTCAAGGGTGGTGGCTGCTTTCGGCGGGAAAGCAGCGGCTTGAAGCGGCCGGAGGGTGGGGTGGGGTCGCAGGGGGGCGTGATGGCTCGTATTGATTTAGTGCCGTCGTCGACGGAGCTATGTACTGCTAGGTAGGCAAGTATCGCTCGATGTCGCTTGATGCGCTTTCTTTGAGCTGCGAATGGATGACTAGCGGGCGCGAACATAAATGATGGCCTGAAGTTGGTATTCTGTGTTGTGTGGTGAATAAAATTGAGATACTTTGGTGCTTTTTATTCTTTTGCACTGAAATTTAACATCAGTCATTCATTTTATAAGTACCGTGAGACTTCTGTTTGTTGTTAAACATGAATGACTGTATCGTGCCTTTAAGTAGGTTATTGTTCAGTGTAATTTGGATTATGACGTCAACAAGATGCATACGATTTAAACGGAAACGGATTGATCAAGCTATGTCAACAAGATCATATTTTTAACGAAGAACTGTTGCTCGTGGAGACTGATCTTAGTCGTCTAGTATTTTCCAAGTTATAACGACGCCTATGCTAAAATATTTGCCACTACAAAATCAAAAACGAATAAAAGTAAACCCACACAAAAATCCTAGTATAACACAATCTAGCAATTTCCCGGTGCAGTCAATGTAAAAGCGCTTTTCGCTGCTGCAGCGCTGTATGCCCCTGAGACCTCCAGCGTCGAAGATTTAAATGGATATTTAACTTTAGTCTCAAGGAACCTAAAGTCTATTGCCTTCGTCCTCCAAGTCTGTAGGTTTTTTTGCTTAGAGAAAAACTTGCGAAGCTCCCAGCAAATGGTTTTAAATAGTCCAGATACAGCATTTTAAAACTTTTATAATGGTCTGTTTATTTAAGTTTGTAAGTTTTGTCTTTCTCTTGGAGAGGACAGGGTTGGTATATTGTTATTTTAGTTTAGCGAGCCTTGATAGAAAACGGTTTAAATGATCTTTAACCGACGTTAAATGACATTGGGGAATTGGCTGTCAGTTTTGTCAAGTCAGTCTTTGATTTCAATTCATCATTGACACATTGGTAAAACGTTGGCGTACAGGTCGATCTAAGGTTAAGCTACGGTTGCTGCGGTCGGTTCGTCGATGGGTGACCATCTATTATATTAGAGACCCGTCCGTAACTCGGAAAGCACGATAAGCCGTTGGTCGCGGCTGTCATTCGTAGATCTTTGACAGTCGTTACGGGTAGATAAAAGCCCAAAAGTATTATAATCAGTCAGGGTATTATGTTACCCAGTAACTGTTTTATGGAGGTCTGATAGGCACTCGCTCCATGTAAAATACTGTTATTCAGCTGCATCCGGTTAGACTGGAAGCTGACCCCAGCATAGTTGGGAAAAGGCTGGGCAGATTGATTCACTCATCGGTAGAACAAACATTGAACGAGTTATCTAATAGACTTCGACTGTGTTTTTGATTGAAATTGTGTCCGATACATTGCGATAGGCTCGCTTCCGATGACTGAAACCGATAGCGTCATCGCTGAACGGTTGTGATAACAAATGTGCCAAGTTCGGCGAAATATTTGGAGATTTTCAGCTGTGGTTTTAGGTAAAGAACTAAAGTTAATACCACCAATTAATCATGACTCCTGGAAACTAAATCATACTACATTAGTGTAGATACATGGTTAGTAAATAAACTTGCTATCTGAACACAACTAAATGTCAAACATAGAATATTATGTTTAGTTTAAAGATTATGAAACACTAGCACTCATAGGTAGGTCAACGTTTGCAATAAATAATATCAAAGAGAGTAGGTAAGTATGTACCTATGTAAATAAAAGTTCTAGTTTTAGTCCTTTTTGGAGTGAAAACTTCTCAAGGCGCACTTTCTGAAATGTCAACGAAACTGAACCGTGACGCTCGCGTCGGTGACGCTGAATCGGGTATACTCGGCTCCAGTCGGTCGGTGACGCTGAACCGCAAATACTCGGCTTCAGTCGGTCGGTGACGCGGAATCGCGAATACTCTCCAGTCCAGACGTAAGAAGAAGTCGGCTCCAGTTGTCAGTTTTCACGTCTATCGTGTGGTTATAGGCACACACCCTTACTAAAACCCTTACTAAAACCCACCCGTGTTCCTTCCTTAGCACTTAATGTTCCAGGGCAGCGGTAACCCTTTCGGACGATCCCGCACCCCGGCCTGCTTTGGCCCTATGGGGCCCCTTCGTTGATGCTGACATCTCTTTGAGGCTCGCGTGGAACACATACGCGCCGTCCGGCACGGGCCTGGTCCTGATCGTACAGTGAGCTACCCATTACTCTCCGCCCGCAGGCCCGCGCCTACGGTGGCCGGGAGTCGTCACGCGGCTCCCGACGCCTGGAGCGTCTCCCGCGGCGGCTGAGGCGTGAGGTTCTTTCCCTCAGCCATCCCGCCACCTCCTTCGCTAGCATGACTGCTTCTCAGAAGGAGGTGAATTATGTCCTACTATAATATACAGGCTGATTTTTTAAAGACCAGCCAAATTTAAGGATGTGGTACAGACCATCAAACTGAACAACTTTCTCCATGGGACAAATAGCGTAATCGCGAAAATTTTATAAACTTTTTTTTACCATAGAAAACTTCAATACCTACTCGACCTAAATGTATGGGACGGCTGAATTTTTATTCGCGATTACGATGTTGGTCCCATGGAGAAAGTTGTTCAGTTTGATGGTCTGTACCACATCCTTAAATTTGGCTGGTCTTTAAAAAATCAGCCTGTATATATAAATATTTCTCCATGGGACTTTAAGACTAAAGCCAAAACAAAATAACCACAAAATTGCTTGTTTGTTCACGATTAAATACATCGAATACATATTAGGTAGGATCAAAAATAACATGTAAAATGCGAAATATGGATATCAGAATAATTATGGTTACAATAATAATTATCTTCCGCTTTTCTTCTCTTCAGGACTCAACGACATTAAAGCATCCTCTTTCAAACTCACTTGCACTCTCTGCTCGGTAACCTAATCTGTGTCAAAATAAAGAATTTTATGGTTGTTGCGGCGATGCCTGCGCCTAATCATTACACCCGGTTTTGGGTACGCTTCCTACTTATTTTAATTACCATTTTAATTGCTATACAACCGCCGATAACGATCGTTTCGTTACAAGCACTATTGTTTGGATTCGTTCGCACAACAAAAAAATATACGTTCCTAAAATACATATGTAAAAAAGTGAGAAAAAAATATAAAGCGAATAGTAACAAAGTTTTGACGCCTATACGTGATGTTATTCAGGAGACAGAAACTTTATATACGCTTACTTTAGACAGTTGGTATTTGCAATTCACACACAGAAGTCGCTCGGCAGGTAGGACTTTAGAGTTATCTTTTATTTATAACTACGCAAAGAATTCCTCTCTAATGTCGTAACCATGGGATGTCGGTTCGCTCTCCCCATTGGAATTGGGAGCGGGAATCGGATGAGTCTTTTATGAATGTTTGCCAACGCCACATCAACTTCATATATAAAAATGAATTCAGTACTGTTATTGATTTTTATATGGATACATAATTATTTATAAAAAAAAAATCCTATGTTGTCCCACTGCAGGGCAAAGGCCTACCTTTCTGCTTTTCACTACCCTCTGTCTTGAGCTAGTGTGACCCAATCCTGTCTGTAGCACGCAAGCTCGTCCCGCCATCTTCTTCTGGGTCTGCCACGATGTCGCCGCACGTTTTATGGGACATAATGCACATCAAAATTATATGTACATATAATGGAACATCATTATAAAACCATGATAGGTTTTTCTTTTTTTCTTTCTTTCAAAGACATGAACACATATGAGTTTCAAAGCCAAAGCAGAGAGAGAACATAATTTGAACAACTATGGACGACAGCTGCTCTTCCCTCCAAAAGAACAAAAACTACTGGAGCCTCAAAGACTTTACTACTAGGTTTTAATTAAAGCAATCTTCGAGGAAACACCATCAACACCTTTGCCTTAACCAAGTATAAAGACACACACACACATACATAGTAGGGGGTCCAGAACTCCGGAAACCAGCGGGTGTTCGCTCTCATAATTATATTCACGTCTGATATTTTTGAACTTTCACGTGAGCGCTTTATTTCGGCGCTTTTTTTTCTAAACTCCGTGATTTACGTCAGTTGGAGTCGGATTCTGTGAATGTCGAGTGTCGAAAGCTTTATGTGGGACGAAAATTTATTTTGTTTTAAACGATCCTAAGCATTGTCTCTATAATTTAAGTTGTAGTAAAAAATAATGTGTTGAATCTATTAATGAAGATTCTCTAGGGACATAGGGTATGTCCTACTAATATTATAAACGTGAACGTTTGTATGGATGGATGGATGGATGGATGTTTGTTACTCTTTCACGCAAAAACCACTGAACGGATTTGGATGAAATTTGGCACACAGATGGTTTACAACCAGGATTAACATATAGGATACTTTTTATCCCGATATTCCCACGGGGAAGAAACTTATGCGGATGAAACCGCGGGACGCAGCTAGTAGGAAATATGGCCGATATAAACTACTCTGGGCAGCGTTTAATCACCACATCATCTGGAAAAGTATTTCGCAACTTGCTCACAATATAAATTTTATCAAAATGTGTATTCTATGACACGTTGACACGAAAATTAATATATTTTAAAACATCAGACAGATCTTTATTCAAATTTATATTATAACTAGCTATGCCCGCGACTTCGTTCGCGTCGATGTCGGAAAATAATAATGTGTCTCTTCTTCTAAAATAAAATATTACTCGTTTCGTCAAAGTCGGTCCTGCTGTTTCGGAGTATAGCCAGAACCAATAGACAGACAGTCAAAAATTAAAAAAAGTTGTTTTTTTGTTATAAGTACCGTATATACTTTCATATACATTTAGTAAAAAAGCTGTTATTTTGACATTACAAACAGACACTTCAATTTTATTTATTTGTATAAATGACATCAGAACTCGTACGCATAGGACCAAACACCAACCCCTCAAACAAAAATTCTTTGCTAAATTAATAAAATCAAAATACTTAAAGAAGCTATACAAAATAAAAACAATTAGTTACCACAAAGTGTTACAATAAAAGCGCGCCCACTCCTTTTTCCTGTTAGTTTTCGCTCCCTTGCACTTTTCCGGACCAAAAGGAACAAAAGATTTACGTTGGCCACGTCTGGGCCTTTCTCTAAGACTACTTTTGTTTGTAGGTAGGTATCTACTTTAAGCACTTTAATGCGCAAGGTGAGATGCTTAAGATGTATTTTTGTGATAATAAATCTTGTTTGGTGTTGCTTCATTTAAGTAGATAAATTGTTATTTCTTTGTAGCATTTAAAATAATTGGGAGGTGATAATGTATGACATTTTCTGATAATAAAAAAAAAAACTCAAACTCAAACTATTTATTTAAAATAAACCAATTACAGGCACTTTTGAATTGTCAAGGTCGGTCAGTCAAAAAAAGCTTGAGTACCCAGAATTTTACATGGAGCGACTGCTTATCTGATCTCCACAACACAGCACACTTTTGTCCTCGGCTGCACTCGTTTAGACTGGAAGCCGACCCCAACGTAATTGGGGAAAAAGCTAGGCAAAAAATGATTTTCAAAAACTTTAACTAGACCTAATGCAATAGGTACAGAAGAAGATAAAACTTTAGTAATAACTACTAACTTAGTACTAACAACAATCTCTCAACAGCTCGTTTGTTACGGAAATTAACACTTCAAAATCGATCTACATCGAAAGTCAGAAAGTGGTGGGATCACCTGATAAAGCGTTCTCGAAATCATAATTCAAATAACGAAAGTAATTCATCTTCCCAAATTTTCTTCCAACTGAAAACAGAGTTAATTATGATTTATGAAATCTATTTCCATTTCTACAAAGCTGAATCACACCCAACAATGAGTTAATAATCCAATTAAATTTCCTTCGACTTCTGTGTCCTGGGCCATGTTTCAAATTCAAATAAATCACCAACTTGAACTCGTCCGACGGAAATAGCACTCCGTCCGTCCATAAATCCAAGTCTATTTAAGCAATCTCAAACGAAAAATCTGAAATAAGCCGCATAACATGTCACCTAGCACATAACTTTTTCAATTCCAAAAAGATTAAACAAAAGCCTTGGTTTTTAGGAATTTATCACGGTTGTTCGAATTAAAAATATTCTAACTATACATCTTCAAAATATATGTAGGCCTTTTAACACATTACGCTAAGAAAGACTGCAGAGATTGATCTCAAAGCCTAAATACATTGAAAAAAGTCCAGGCAGTATACAAATGTCATATTTACCAAAAAAAGAAGAACTGTCAATTAAACGTCAACTTAGCGTTCCATTAATCGATACTGCCAATTCAAATTAGCTACATTAACGTAATAACAGGTTACAAAATAGACGTTTTACAGCAACGATAATTAATTTTTCGTGATTATCGTGCACACAATCAATGCGAACGTTCGCGCGCGATACGCATCGAGTTAAAATAATTAATGCAAATTTATGAAACTTGCGGGATTCGGAACGCACCGGCGCCAGCGGCTAGACTTGTTGCTATGTTCTAGTTATTTTAAGAAGCTGGTTTCGAGTTTTGGCAATAAGGTAGGGAGGACTGTTATCGATCCTATGTTTACTTTTAAGTAGCTTAGACATTTTGGCCATCATAACAGGTAGAGCTGAATGAGTTGTCTAGAACAGTTTATTTTTTGTGTGGGCTAAGTATATAACTAAAATTTACCAAAGTTTGGTTCCCCTTATCAGCGATCTAAAAAATACATGTACTATAGTATGTGGCATCTTGCTTAGCCTTGGATATCTAATAAAAGAACTCAAGGATACAATATAATACAAAGCAATCAGAATCATTTTAATATGTTCTTATTTTTAATATACACGTGTCACGTCAAGGCAGCTAAAAACAGTCCATGTTACCGTATTTTAATGCATGTAAAAATATTTTCGTAAATATTATTAATAGCGCAGTATCAAGCGTGGGAACTACTTAATTAATTGCAATATTAAAAATTATAATGAAACCAACCAGTTTTTTTTATTATCCCACAAATCTATGAATTGAATTTCAAGGCTTTCTTATTATATTATGTATACGTCCTGAAGTTGTTTGTATAGTTTCTATCGCAACTAATTGGTTAACGATTTATTAACTATGATTGTAAATGAGCACGAAATCCTTACTTAATTGTCTGTACGTTTGTTGATTGGGCACTTGAAATTTTATAATTCCTACAGCTAGAGCCTCTTTTGAGAGTCATAGGAATTGTAAAAGGCTAAAAAAATTAAGAATAAATTACGTCTTGATTGGACTATATTAAAAATACTACATGAAGTTTTATTACCAGAATAGCCTGCGAGAAAAATATAAACTAAATTAATCCATAGAATAATAATTGAATAATGTTTTCATTCTTTACAAAATACAACGAAACCTGTGTTTTAAAAGTTATTGTAACTCAAACCGACCTTATCACTTGAAGCAAGTATCAATTCGTCTTCGCTTATCTTAAACGTGAGTGTTACTGATTCACCGAAGTAATTAGTCTCCATAAAACCTTTGATACATATTAATTTATATCCCGTCATACCGGTTGTAATACATACAGTCTAAAATAAACTGGTAGCAGTATATTGGTAAACTGATGTTAACGCTGCTGCTATGAAATCGATATCGTTACACTGTGGTCGACTGACGTCACTAGTGTGTTGCTATAGTGCTGTATACGAGATTAAAATACATTTTTTAATGGTAATCTCGATTTTTATGGGTGTCACTTGTATTAATGTTTTAATTTAATAAATAGTAATTGTTTCTTTTTGACGCTTTTCCGTCAAGTTATTATTTTATTAATAGCGTCTTTACTTACGTTCTCATGCCAGGTTTATATTACCACCGGGTCTGTAATAATTCATTTAAATCGTCTGACGTTATTAAATGTAAATAATGATGTAATTAGCACAAATACATTTAAAAACGAGGATTAGCACCACGATGAATTTATTAAGCTTAATACAAGTATTTATAAGAACCCCGCAAGGTTAAATTCATATTAAGACCGCTATTAAGTAATTTATCACGATCACTAAATAAGCTATTTTGGACACAATATTTGCGAATATAAATTAAATTCCAGAAGCAAACGCCTACATAAATGATTATGGAACTTTAAACGAACGAGGTAAACACTAATAACACGCACTTTCATTTTATTATAAAAGTGTAAGACCACCTTGTATCGATTTAAGTATTCATTATCGATAAAGAATCGAGCACGTACTCCGATAAAGTATCGATGTTCGGTATAAAAATCGTTGGCGGCACCTATTTAATCATGTCGGCTGGCTGGGTGTGCACCTGCTTGCATACATATTCATTAGCTCGATATCGGTACGCAGTCACTATCAATGACGGTTTTCGCAACACTACGCTGTGATAAAAAATACGTTTTGGAAATCGAATTCGATTGTTTAATTTAAAAACACGTGTTCGAATGTCGTGTCCTGTATTTAAATCGTCTGGCTGAATACACGAGAAGTAAAGCTACGTTCAGACTGTAACACGGTCGGCGACACAAGTATTGGGACCTCATTTCGTGTTGTTCCCATTTGTGAGAATTTTAGTGTTATAAGCTGCTTTTTCTAAAAATGTTCACACCTTATATTTTAAGTCATCACAACCAGTTTCACCAAGGGGTATCGTATTATCCAGTAACTGGGTTGTGAGGTCAGATAGCCGTTTAACGTAAAATACCTACTGTTATTCACCTGCATTCGATTAGACAGGTATAATCATATATATATCAATATATATAGGTCCCAATATAGTTGGGAAAAGGCTAGGCAGATGATGGTGATGATTTTAAGTCATTAGTCATTCATGTTGTTTCCGGCTCTTGATTTAATGATAGACTAACATGTTAATTAACACAACAACAGAATATGGGCCATATGTTTTTTGAACTGCATATCTATAACCGTAAATGTATGCGGAAGAAAACCCGTAGCACAATTTGGTCGTGTAACAGTACAGTAAATATAGACGTCTGCAAATAATTAGTTATTTCTGCACTATTAACAGCGAATAGAGCGGTTATTAAGTCGATTTAATTTAATTATTATATACTCATAAATTACTGTGTGGTGTTGAATTACATACTATAACATACTTAGATCTCTGACGGTGTAATGACTTGGAATTGGAGATATCATTGGTATATAAATATTCATGTAGGTGCGATATCGTCTTTGGCTCGTCGACTTGTTGGGTCGAAGAAATTCTAACGTTTTTCAGGTGTGTGCACAGCCTATCGTCATCTACCTAGCCTTTTCCCAACTATGTTGGGGTCGGCTTCCAGTCTAACCGTATGCAGCTGAGTACTAGTACTTTACATGGAGCGACTGCCTATCTGACCTGTGTGCACAGCATATGTGGCTGATGTTTAAGACAGTCAGGCAGTAGTAATAAATTTTACTGTTCTTCTTTGTGTTGCTAGCACGACAGTCTTTCAAATCTTGTTGGCATAAAGGTCTCTGCACACAGCCGGCGGGGCGGGGCGGGACGGGACGCCGACGCGACGCTGAGCAGTTGTAATGTACTAGATATGAGCACAGCCCAAAGAGATCTCGAAAAGCTACAGCGATTTGCTTGCGTGGCAATCACTAGCTGCATGAGAACTGCACCCACCGCTGCCCTACAGGCTATGCTTGGGCTGCCCCCTTCAATCAATTACGCAGGTGGCTACCGAAGCACACCCACACACAAGCAGAGAACCGGTGGTCCTCGTCACCGCAGCAGGCAGTCCAAGGAAGCCATGCCATCATTAGATGGCAAGCTAACGAAAAGATTACTACGCCTGGACAGGAAAGGCCTGCGCCTGATTGCGGGGACCATCACGGGACACTGCTCACTAAACAAACACTTCCAACCGATAGGCTTAACGGACAGCCCCCTGTGCAGGGCTTGCATGAAGGCTGATGAGACCGTCGCGCATGTGCTCTTTGAGTGCACAGGCGTCACCCAGATTAGGTTGGAAACCCTCGGAACACCCCATCTTACACAGATGTTCTCAACGGACCAGGAGACTTAATAAGCTTCTGGAGGGAGGTGGGCTGGTTGGAATAACCACCGACGGCCGCCATGGCCCACGCACAATGGTCCACTTGAAGGACTAAGTGCGGAAACCAAACCCGTAACATAGAACATAGAACATGTACTAGCTATTACGGACGACGCCACACAGAGCCGCCCCGCTCGACGCGACGGTAACCGTCGAGCCCCGCCGCCGCCGCGCCGAGCGGGCAATACAAGTCAGAAGCGGCGGGGCGGGGCGTGCCACGACGCGAACGCGTTTTTGATTTATTTCATGCACCCATTTCCGTTTACGTTGCTTCTTGATAGCTAGCGCAACTATGAGCAATAGCGTTTCCATGTTTGAATCGCTCAACATCTTTTTTGATGAAAGAAAGGCGCGGCGGGACGGGACGTGATCGCGACCGCAGTGTGAACACTACGACCGCGCCAGCGCCGCGTCGCCGTCCCGTCCCGCCCCGCCCCGCCCGCTGTGTGCATAGACCTTAAAACTGCGCCACTTGCACGGCATCCTCGGTGGCAGCGCAGAGGTCACTTTGATTGCATGTTTTGGGACACACTCTGCTACCCTTACGTCGAAGTATCCCCACTTTATGAGGTTGGCGTTACATCTGCCCATTTGGGTCTTACTTATAACAAACTAAAAAATAAAATTCAGATTTCAACAAAAGTCAAGTGGTCATTTTCAAATATATGTGCCTTAACTGTGGTTAGACTTTCAAATGGGAAGTTTATTTTCTGTTTAGTTCTATGCTCTACCAAAGTTTCTGGATCTGCTCCGTAAGTGGTGAAGATTGCATTAAATTTTCAACTGCACAAAATCAGGGCAGTAAAATCTCAATCCATAGTATCGCATTACGGGTAACCAACCGTACCTCCTCGGCCCCTCAGCGGAAGGAAAAAATTCTAATTTGCAAAAAGCTTTTCAGCTACTCAAAGACGACGTTATCACGCGATGATATCGATCAGTTTCACCGTCCGTATTTTTCCCGGTTTAACGAGCGTTTTCTAATCAAAACGAACAATGCTATCATGCAAACAACACCAATTAGAATTGTTATATAGGAACGCCAAAGAAAAATGCAAAGAGGAGACGAATTCAATTTAAAATGAGATCCGTCTGCGTTCCGCTTGGTCCCGCGTCGATCGGGGCGAAATTGAAAAAGAGAAAAAAATCCGAGAGTGGAATAAATAAAAATAGAGATCCCGCTACAGCGCAAGTCTCCGTTGAAATGAAAATAAAACAGCAAAAAGCTTTTTGTGGACGAAATAAATTAAAAAGTGTGTCGCGATTTTGTGAGAGCACCGTCCGCCATGCTCGCCCTGACTGTCTATGACTATCATACTCGTACTGCGAGTGTTTAATGTGTTTTCGATTCCGTTTTGAGGTTTTTAGCTTTTACGAATATTCTTTTTCACACTTGTTGATACAAACTTTAATAATATTTTATTGAATATCAGCTTAAAGTAGTTCACTGCCTCCATTTGTGAATGTTGTTTATCAAAAGATTTGCCTTTTTGATAAAATCTTCTGCGAGATTGTGTAGTGTCTGCAGTGCACTCAGAAATCAATATTTCTGAGTGCACTGCAGACTCAAGTGGAATTCATGAAAACCACCTGAAAAGTAAATGGGACAAAATTATTTCAATTGAAGATTTTGTTGAATAAATCTCATCATCACATTAGCAAATTATTATTTTTACAGGTGTAGTCGTTAACTCTGCCCAACATTTTAACGACCACTCGACATTAGTTTTCACAAACGACGTCACTATTTCAGTCGTGGCTTACATTGTGAGCCGCGGTTCGATGACGGATGCTTGTCAAACGAGATGCGGACGAGCGAGTGACGTCACTGACCAGTAAATACAGCCAAGATATTAGTTATTTATGGGTTTGATTGATTGCTGAAACAATCGTCGTGCCATGTTCGTTAGGCGCAGACAGGGATCGTCACACATTTCTCTTTGTTGTCGTAGTTTCTGTATGTAGAATTCTTTCAGCGATTTTTGAATTGTGTTGATTGCAATTACTTGCAAAGTATTAACTGTCTGTCATTTCACTTTCTCTCTTCAGTCCGTCCTAAGTTTGTCGGTATAAATTGTTTTTAGCGATAAAGTTGCCCTTTGTAACTTTCAAACTACTGCATAGGTATTTACAGTTATTTAGGAGAGTTCTGACTGTTGTTGCTTTTACCTATCCATGGAAAGGTCTGATATTATACCAATCATTATCGCCATTTTTCATCATGATCCACAAAAATGTTGTATGGCTACTCTTTTAAAATAATTTCGAGAATAATTCACTTCCACAAAAATTACAGCCAAATTACTCAAGTCATTAATCAAATACATTTTCCAAAGCATTAGCAACCCCCCAAATATCTCAAAATTTTAATTCATCACATCCCTATAAAAGTACGTCACCTATTTAATGCACCCGAGCTCGGCATAACCATCGGGGGAAAGTTTTACCTAAAATTATATTTGTGGGTCGTCACGCTTTTCCGGGGGGTGAAGTTAGGGGGAGAGCCCGGGGGGCGATTAGAGGGGTCTTTTGTGAGCTCGCCGTAGGTGGCGGGCCATGGCGGTATCTATAGGAAAGCATTGATTGATGTTCGATTTAATAAATGGCGTTTTTGATGAAAATTATATTAAGTACGTCTATTCTAGCTGATAGAATTTTACCTAGGTGAAAAGTTTTACGTTGGACAAAAATACTTTGAAAATATCAAGATTACTTGGACTTTTCTTGTTCAGTGCCCCAAACAAGGTCGGTTGGCCTTCTTTTATTATTTGTATGCGTCTGTCGATGTGTTAAGATACTGGTTTTCAGCTGCATTCGGTAGGACTGGAAGCCGACCCCATAGTTGGGAAAAGGTTAGGCAGATTATGTCTGTCGATGTCGTCTCAATCTCTGATCCATTTTGCCGATGAGACAGCTGAAAAAAAAAGTTCGTTAATCAAGATATACCACCATTGATTAAACGATCCTTCAAGGACACCAGAAGGCTAATTCCCGTTATTAAAAACGTACAAAATCTAGTCGCAATGTCATCTCAGCGGTAATCAATGTCAAAAACTTGTCAAAAATTTAGGGATATTGGGAATTTTTGACAGATTGACACTCAGATCAGACTGTTAACGTTCTTAAAATTAAGAGAATTGCCCCTATGTTTTCCAATTAGGAATAACTGAAAATAAGTAGGTTTTTAAATGTTCTAGAGGTCTACGACGTAGCCTACTGCTACGGCGTAGACCTACGTTCTAATTTCACAATTCTAAGTCTTTTTGGGCCTTTCACAGTTTTTCAAGGCTTTCAATACCTACATTATCGTATTTAGCTTTCCTGGAGTTATAATTGACCACAAGACTTGGCAGTTACTGCACTATTTGTTCTCTGGGTAGGTACATTATATCTTTTCCATGAGTTATTACTATGAACCAGACTACAGATACGGCACATTTCTAATCCGGCCGGCACTTAAGTTGCGGGGGCAATCGGGTGTAATGCGCGTTTACAGCGTTTCTATAGTTTTCTGTTGTAAACTAAACGTAAACGTTACGTGCCAACAAAGCCTTCGACCACCTTCTCCACGAGCCTCGTAAATGTTTTACAAAATTGTAATAAAGTTAATGGCGTCCGACATATACCTCATACCCGGCATTTATGTACGCAAATACATAAAACACGTAGTTTACTAACATATGCATATTATAGGTTGCTTTGTACTAATGAAACTTTCTATAGAAAGTATTTATGTTCTTACACGACTGTAATTTAATTTTACTGCTGTAATTACCGAAATTGTAGCATTTCTATTACACACATAATGTTTAGCTACCGTATGTATCGTACGGTAGCATGAAATTAAGTATTAATTTTAGCCATGACTTTCAAGCTACCGTTTGAATCGGCATTCCTTGACGCGCCAACTTCCCAACTTTAAATGGGGATCCTGTCAAGGTGGAAGAAAGTGGCTTACAAAGAAACCATTTATGGGAAGTTGGGGGCTATCCCGAGAAGAAAGTTTGGTAAGAATTTTTAATCAGCGGTGCGTGGGGTGCGGGGTGGTGTGGGGCGGCGTCGCGGCGGCGGCGGCAGTGCGCCGCGCGCGGCCGACGCGCCGCCCGCCCACAGTCGCCAGTCGCCCGCCGCCATGCCGCCCCGCGCGACTCCACGCGACCACGCGACCACGCGCGCGCTATAAACTCGCGCGACCTCACGCACGAAACTGAATAAGTTCGACAAATCCTCCTCCTACCTGGACCACTACATAGACAAACGAGTGTCACAGTGATAGTTTCTTTCTTTTTTCTAGTACAAAATTGTATATCTTCTGTAGAGAGAAATATTAGTATTTTTTATTGTTAAAGTACAAAATAATGTAATATAGCGGCACCGTAGCGTCTATAGTTTACATACGAATAAAATACAGGGTCAGTTTTTGTATGAATTCAATGTGATTGTAGTTTAAGTCGCCGAGTCGAGATCGCTACTGTTCATACCGCTTTAGATTACCTACTGTGAGTAATTCTAGGTAAGTAACTGACCGTAATGATAAGTCTGCTGCCCGTCTACATCTCATTAAGAGTCATCGCCACTATCGCGATACGATCACTGTTACACTTTCCACTCGGATCATAAATATTAAATTCGGCTTTATTACACGGCTTAAGCCTTATAAATTAAGTTGCGGTACATAAATTCAAGTAATACACACTTACGTTAATAATTACAGTATAAAACACATATTAATAACAAATTATTGACCAACAACTTACAAACACGTAAGAATGAATTACACCGGCTAACATCTTCGGATACGAAACGTCTAAACAGAACCAAAACAAACCATATTTCTCGAGCGATGTGGCAACTGATGGCCGGTGCAACGGTGGCTACATTCAAGCTTTGTAAATGCAAAAAGCATACGTATTCCGGTCTCGAAGACGACACCGCTATGATTTAAGCGCGCGGCAAACTCCTAAATCACGCTAGGTGGCAGAGGCGAGTGCCGACCGACACCACTCCGTTGCTCGCAATCCGCAAATTGTTTGTCCCAAGCCTAACAATTTAAATTTAGCACGAACAAATGCCGATCGTAAATCGAACGGCTCGCAATTGTTTTGAATATAGCCACGAAACTTAGCAGCGAACAATTGAGATGCAGCGGAGTCGCGTCGAAAGTTTGATTAATCGTTCGCACACAGCCACCGGCTCGCGTTTTGTGTTTCACCTAATGTGTTGTGAGTTCATAAATTGTTTTAGGCTCCGTAATAAGCATTAAGGTTGAGTTTGCCACAAAGCATTTACATGACAACTTTATGGAATGTGCTGTAGCTATTTAGTAGCGATAAATAATTCTAGTAACACTCTTTAACAATAAAGCTTGGATGTCAAATGGCTATGTGATTTCGAAAAAAAACTTACACAAATTTGAATTCACACATACAGATTACCTCATTTGCAGCTTAATGTTGTATTAGCGGTTTTCTAAGCCCATGGGAATTTTGTCTGTCAGAGAAAAATAATAAAAATTATCGCTTCTATGTTTGCTACAAAATACAAACAATGATGTTAAACTCAAAACAATTTGAGATAAAGTATAAAATATTAGCATTAAACTTGGAACGTATTGCATGTTAATGAAAGAGTGGCATTTGTTACTAAGATAATTTACGATTGGCATGGAATTCAATGAATGTGTCTCTATTTTTTATCATTCACATCTCAATAAACGTTTCGCAGGGCTGTCGACGAGGAAAATATATTTTAAAAAACGACATCTTGTCACAAAGGCGCAAACTCAACAGCTTAAAACAAAATCCTCTTTTTTTAAAAGTGTTTTTTATCAAATTCTTAAAGAATGGGACAACCACTAAATCATATTTGCCCTTTTGTTCGGAATATCACAAAAGAAAAGAAACTAGACTAAAATAGTTTTTATCTTTCGGACGCGTGTCCCTAACGGTACACTACGATATTACGAAAGCTTCCAAAAATGTTTATAACAATGGTTCACGTGAATGCGTTTGCGCAAGACATTGCTATGTTTTTGTACACGATTTTTCGTGGATAGAGCAAAATGTAACGTGTTGGCATTTAAGAGCTATTGTTATGGGGGTGGTCGGTGAAAGCGAGCGTCATTGAAGCTTTGTTATTTATCAGTTTACAATATGCCTTTGTTGTTCTACTTACCTTAAAATTGGACCGAAACCTGACGTACCCTTTCGACAGCCATCACTGATATACAAGGCATAATTTCTGTATCGATTGTACAATAAATATTGAACATCAACTAAATCATAACGTATTACATTTAGAAACAAGACTCTAAATTGGAAATGTTATTAAAATAACGTTATTTTATTATATGACCTAGGCCTTGTATGCAGAATGCCACAAGGAACGATTGTCGGCCCCATGAATTGATTTAGGCTTTTTTCTACATTTTTGTCTTTTATGTAAATTGTAGAATGTCCCGGCATTAAAAATATGTATTTAGGTACGTACTTACATATGTAGCTTATCAAACACACGTTAAGCAACTGATGCTGATGCCATGAGAACCTGCGGGCCGTGACCCCGTTACAAACAGTTTTATTTTTATTTTCTAGTCCAATTTCCTTTCCGACCGTGTCTAAACTTCATAAATATAACGACTTCCATATTTCGAAACACTTTCGAAATGGACACGGATTTCGTACGTTTTTACGAAATTTCGTAAATCTGTGTTTTGTATGGTATGTGATTGCTCTAGTTACCGGTATCTGTAGATACTTCATAATTCATGTAATTGAAATGGATACTTTGAATGTCCGCTTATCTGAAATAGTTTATGTTAATTTTGGGAACTTAATAACACTTAGATTTATTTCTTGAACTACTAGCTAGTGCAAACTTGAATATTTTTGGTCTCTCAAAAATAAAATCATCACCACAACAAAGTCTAGTGCCATTCGCGTCTGTGTTGTGATATAAATCATTCTCGAACCGAGTAATTAAAATACTGGTGTACGCCAGAATCAGGCATTTCGAATTTACGCGGCCAGCCTGTGTACGATGTAAAAACTCGAAACAGATATTGTACGAGTGTCTGGTTATGTGAAAATGGCGACTGAATTGCAATTGAAAATCGCCATCATTTTTTCGACTAGTTCTGAAAAAACTAATAATAGTCACGGTTAGCTTTTTATCCGTGGCTGTTTTTTAAAACAGTTACAATTTGTAAGCTTTGATGAAGCTTTTATTACATTCCTTCGCGTTCACCAGTGTAAGTTCAAGTGTGAACGAAATGTACTTCCAACTTTAAGCACCCATGTTAAAACCCAATAAAAACTTTTTCATATCACATACTAAAAAAAAACTACACACATTCTTGTTTTAAATGCCTTCTACAACTGCTTTAACGGCTTCATTTGTTCGCGTAATGAGCCATTTACGTATGTAAACAAAAACAAAAACGTTCTTGCAAATCAATAGGCCGTTGAGAACGACTGTTATCTACAATACAAGCATAAAACAACCAATTACAAGGCTATAATCTCAATATGCCAATTAAGGTTAGTATTACGAGTGCATAAACGGTCGCCGGTTGAGCGCGGTAAGTGCGTCGTAAAGTAGGATTTAATAGCCCAGCTGACTACCGAGGGAATCCCGACGCTGGTACAGCTTGTTTCAAGGACTTGGAACAGTTTGTGGGACATTATCAATCAGTTTGGGGTTGGTTTATGTTATAGGAGCATATTTAGTGGAAGTTTTAAATGATGTCAGTCGATGATGAATTATTTCGAAAGTTGCCAAGGTTTTCTCTTGGGAACTTAGATATTTTTCTTTCGAAAATCACACAGGAGCTTTTACGAAATAATAATCTTCTTGAAAAATAAACTTATTTTTAGATATTCTTTATATACTTAATGGTAAGTCATTATTCAACGAAAATATTTCCTGCCTCAAAATTGGAGGAAGCTCCAAACTACAAAGTAATTAACAACGCCTACAGTGTACATAAGACATAAAATAATGAGCTTATAAAGTTTGTGTAAACGGTTAGTTTGTCTAGTAATGATGTTATTTCTATGTAGACAACTTGGAATCCATCGCGTGACTGCAAACAGAAATTCTTATAGTGGGACACGCCAACTATTTTATGTATGTTATTTAGGATTCAAATGTATGTATGTTAGTAACTATCAAGACATTTATGAACATATTCATAAATGCTTAACCGTTTATTGTCGCAATAAATTCAGGTATTATGCTTTTGTTTTCTGAAAGTGGTATTTTGACTAATTTTATTGAGACATTACTTTTATTCACAGCACATATAACAAATGTTTTGATGTCAGCTGTAAAGGAGAATTAAGTTTTATAAATGTAAACTGAGTACATAATAAACACAAGCTAGCACAAACGCTTCATAAGAAACTGTCTATAGAGCAACATAAACTTTGTCATTACAAACTAAGTATAATAGAGTAACGGTTGATCTATAAACACATGGTATTGAATATTAATTAAATTCAAAACTATTGACTAAGTAGGTGGTCATAAGCACAAACAAATACATGATTAACATAATAATGTAACACACGATGCTGATTAAGAACACATCAAATCCGCTATACAAAGAACAAAACAGACCTTTATTCTGGATTAACACGATCCCGAGGGACATCAAGCCAACTAGAGCCATCCGAAAACCTACATTTACATAGACACTTACTGCGACCCCAAATTGTACGTAATTTAGGAACTCCTTCGAAAGTTGGTAAAACAAATCCGAAGCCTGACGATCACAACGATTCTATCAAGGAAACTGATAATTCAGATAACATTGAATACTCACAAGAAGATTGCAATCGATTTCTTCCAACCGCACAGTCAATGAAAATGTTACAGCGTGTGGATAGTTTCAGTAAAGAACACTTCCCAAAGCTTTACGATAATCATAACGATTTCATCGAACAAACTGATCATTCACACTCCATTGAATAGTCGGAAGGAGATTGCAATTGATTTCTCTCAACCGCACAGTCAATGGAAATATAAGAGTGTGTAAATAGTCTGAGTGAGGAACATGGTGGGTTACTTCGGCCTGTTTGCTATGCAGGGCAGCGTGGTTCGCCCTGATTTTTGGCCGATGCCGACAGTGAGCCCAAAATGTATTAGTGGATTTAACGCCTACGGAATAAGAGGCACCGATCCAGAAATGTGACGGGAATACGATATTAGAATACGGAGGTTCTAATGCTTGGGCTAACGAAGTTGGATTCGATTTTCTTTTAGCTGATTTATTTGTTTATTGGTGGGAATTTATTCAGTGATTGTCAGTATTTTTTTAAACTGTCATAAAATGTACTTGAATTTGCCTTCTAAAATCTTAATTATCCCAATCAAAGATAATCAGTTTCCCATTATTATTATTATTATTGGTAAGAAAAGCAAACTAGAGAGAGATAGGTAAATACCAATTTTATAATTCTTGGAAAACACAAAAACTAATTTGTTTATGTACTCAGTTTACACACATGATTGCGTGTTTGATCGACGGACGAAACTACATTAAAATAGATTGGGTCTCTAATCAGTAGGGGACCTAATGCAATTTCCTTTATTGTTTTCATCCAATAAGACAGGTGGGGTGGGACACACGGACAGAATATTTGGGTAAAAGATATGATTAGCTTTAAGTGGAAATTGGGGAAAAAATATGTCTCGCTTTGTTTTGATGTTTTACATACTACTGCAACTACCTATCTTTGTACTTATATTCTTAGAGATTAAGCACAAAAATAATATGACGAAATGTAAAATAAAAATCCAATTTGTTACAAAAAGATCATCCGTTATGACCAAACTTGTTTAATCCCCGTCAAAGGAAGACGGTTTCCTAAAAAAATAAGGATACTTCAAATTCCTGGCGTTTTTAAGATTTTTCTTTATATATTTTTTATAAGCTTCAAGGTGGTAGACTACACAATCTACTAAACAAATTATTTAAATCAAATGCACATAGCAAAATTATAGTATTCATATATCCAAGTATTCCCACGAACTTTCTAAAAAAAAGCAAAAGAAAACTGCATCAAAAACACGGACCAATGACCACCTGCTTTGCCATATTGTATCCCAATGAAAAATATGAGTAGGATGTGGGCGGTCCCAGGCTTAACGGTCAAAACGATCTATGTTCTGAACAGCTATTAAATTCACACGAAATTAGCAATTATATTGCATGAAGAAAAAGTTGCTCTGGTACCTACATTGCTTTCGTGACCAATTTCATGTTCATTTGCAATTAATAGTTGTTAAGTAAAAGCTTTTGAATTAGAGACAGGTGCAAAGTTGACTATGTTTCTAATATTGTTAAAGTTATTATCACCTATTACGGCAACAATGACTTATTATAACACCTTTATCGTTAACATGTGTATTTTATCTAAAAGCGCTGCAAGTGCTGTCTCTTATATTAATTTAGACAGCGCTTGAAGCGATGTAGGACTTGCCTTTATAAAGGTTACCGCAGCCTTCAAGCGGTTTTACTAAATGCCAATAAACTTTCTTTTAAACTTCATGAGCTGAATTCATAATTATATTCTTCGCTGTTTCTTAATTCAGTAGCCTGTTGTAGAAAATTACTATTTAAACACTTGAAAAAACTTTTTTTAAATAGTTATGAGTCGTAAATTCCTCTGAATCGAATCCATAAAAAGTTGAACATGTAGATAGTTTTTTACCATGTGATAAGCAAGATATTGACTATTTCATACACCTCTTTTCAAAATAGTCCAGTCACATAATTATGCAGAACGCAGCGGTAAATAACAAAACACATATAAAGGTTAATGCAGACATGCGTACATAAGGTGTCGTGCACATTCGCATCCCATTTCCCGCCCACGCCACTTCCGGTGACGTCACTCGATAGGTGCTCGCTAGGGGCTCAGCTTACAATGCTATACATTAGAATAGAGCTATAGAGTTGCCGAAAAGCTTATTACAATATTGTATGGCTTCATCTAGTCATGTGATGTCAACAGGACGGGAAGCAGCATTCTTCCAAAAGTCAATCCAAATAAAAAGACCTATTATGATCACCATTGCGCAGGTTGGTAATCTATCGGGTACTCCAAAACTAGGAGACATTCTAAAGGCTGATGATATAAATTGTGATGATCACAAGCTTATAGCGGATATTTGTATTGATGATAATCTACTATATTAATTTTATGACACACATGAGCACAGGCATATCAATGTTACAGTAGAAGCCATAAAACCGAGGCGTTTATTAAATATTAATAGCCATTCATTACTACCAATAAACAGGTCCCGCAACAATGTTTCAAAGGTAATATACAATTCCGATCATTGTCCTTCCAGGAGGCTCTTACCAAGATTCTGCGAAGACATAAATTTATCCATCAAAGTGTGAACAAGTATTCCTTTGTCAGTTGAGACTTGTGAGTAAGGAACATAAAAATAGAATGTTTTGAAACACGTCCAGGGATTCCACTACTTATTCCAGATTCAAAGCTAATTGACGTAAAAAATCGCCTGAGTAAATCGTTGAAGCGTTCGCGTTTGTTTCGTACGAAGCGTGTTTGATTCCAGGATGTGATAGTGGAGTTATCGCCTTCGCGATGTAATCATTCTTTATTTCGCCGTGAACCGGCCAGGTTCCGTCCTTCACTCAATCGCGCACGCAAGAAACGTTCCCAAAAAAGAGGTGTGGATACTTCCTGACCTTTCTGATCGTGATTACCTCTTTTGAATTCTGCTCTAATTTATTGGTTTAAGACAAAATTGTAGGCTTTAACTAACTCATCATTACTTACTGATAAGTTTCGTAAACTTGTTCTTTCGTATCGTTGTTAATTCCTTCTTCATCAATCACGTCATGAGGTGATAAATAAAGGAATTGGTATTCGCATACTATTATTTCGCTCCGCGATTACTATTAATTCAGTCATTAGTCACTTTAAAACTGAATAGCTTGGCTTCTGACCAGACGACTTTAAAAGGCAATTCTTTTAAATTGGTTCCCATTCCTCATGCTATGGGACGAATCAGAAGTCATTAATTGAAATAATGATTCGGAATCGATTTTAGTGGTTTGTCGGTTTGATCGATGTCTAGAAATGTTGAAATCCTATCGGACGTGGTCATCGGTAACAAAATGTTGTCGATATTTTAAGAATTAATAACATGCGTGTTTACGTTAATTGATGGATCCATAAGTTTTATGATAATTATCATGAAACCGATTTGAACTAAACTTTTACAATATGGCCTATTATGTAAAAGGTTCATTTTTTCAAGCCACTTAATCAAAGCTTTCTAAAACTAATACATATCTTTATTGATATGACAAAAACCAGTAGCATTCGGTTACTTTGTGCCCTAATGCGATCTTATCGGCAGAAGGGCCCGAGTCGGCGCGCTTTGCCACTTAAAGCTACGCTATTTATATCTTGGACCCTTAGACAGATTGGGTGACCGAGCATCTGTCTGGCGGAGTAGACTTTAAAAAGTTTTGAATGAGATGCCAGAACTCAGGCCGGTATACGGAAACACAAATCCTATCCTACTAATTCCTACTCATATTATAAACGCGAATGTTTGTATGGATATATGGATGTTTGTTACTCTTTCACGCAAAAACGACTACACGGATTTGAATGAAATTTGGCACACGGATAGTTTATAATCAGGATTAACACATATTTTTATCCCCGTTTTCTTACGGGATCGAAACTTGTGCGGGTAAATCCGCGCGGCGCAGCTAGCAATGTATAAAGCTAATCACCAAAGAGTTACAAGATATGTAGAGAATGGTTTTTATTATTATTATATATAAATACATTACTCGTCTGATAGTTCTTTGTTAATATAATCACCATTGAATTGCTCAAAGACTTCTAAAATGATTCTTAATGATATCTTTATTGGTAAATTCAGTCTTAACAACCCATTACAAACATCTCAAAGTTTAAGTAACACGATAAGATACATTAATACCGCACATAGCCCCTTTTTAACTCCACCATAAATTAATTTCATGTGAGAACATTTTGACACTGACACCGTCCTATTTATTACGTACCGAAATTGACTCGGATCATAGACTACCATTCATTAGAAACAGATGCCTAATAACCAATTAAATGCAGTGCGTTAAATGCGTTACTTGATATCTTATCTGTAGTATTAGGTCGCGTACAGTGGTCGACATGCCTATGTGCGTTTGACATAATTTTTTGTGTGTGCATGTTACTTGCTTTAGTCCGTGACAAACCTCGTGTGAACTTGGTTTTATTCTATTTTTCAGAAACAATAAACATGGAAATAAAATGTTTACTTAATTTCAAATACTTAGGAGAAATGTACCCACGGCTAATTCTTAGATTATTTCCTTATTCATATAGATGGACAAACATACGTCTCATTCGTTTTATACAACAATAGTAGGAGTTGGGGGCCTTATTATTGCTTGTAATATTGTTGTTATTCTTTTTCAGGTATGTATCCAGATTTACATGACAAAACTACATAAATAACAAAGATGCAAAGGCTACAGTGGTCAGTATATATTTGCTAAGATTATATTACACAATTTTATTATGAAAGACGATCAGTATATATATATATATATATATATATATATATATACACCTACACAAAAACACAATAAAAATAAATAATATTTAAAAACAAACTCAATACCTTTGAAAAACAATTTTCAACAATGCTCATAACAATACGATGCATGACGACAGACTCGACTTTTGTGCTGCACTGTCAATAAGGAACGGAAATATTAAAAACTTATTCTATAAACACGACAATCAGAACTCACCTTGAGGTGTCAGTGCAGAAAATAATAGAAAAATTTCATAATACGTGATCGCGAAATCCCAGTACAAACGCTTCTCACAAAATCTTTTTACATATAAACTGCATAGAAGCGTTGAACTTTTACAAAAGCACTCAGGTAAGTATAGCGATAGGTAGTGCCGTTTATAGAATAGGATAGAGTCTTATCCACCGTGTGAAATAGAAATACGCAAATACATTGAGAGAGAGGGGGACGGCGGTATGCAACTCTGTTGCGTCCCTGCAAAGCTTAGAGCTCAGCTGTCTGCCCCGAGCGGTGATGTTTGAAACACGGGACAGGCGGAGCTTAGCTACAAATCACTCAATGTCACATTTTGACATTTGAGATATTAGGTCTTTTTTTTCTATAACACCGCCATCTCTTATTTCTCCATGAGTTTTTAGGTATACATTGATAATATGTCTAATTAACGCGGAATTTGCGACTTTGCATAATATATTTTAATAAATAATCCGTTTAGAGGCAACTTCTAAAATTCTTGTAAGTGACCATTAAACATTCACACGGCTCATCAGAAGAGCTATAAAGTTTACGACGTCAAAGTAATTTCTGGCTTTAAATTTTGAACACAACGGCACGGAACAAAGTAGGCACGGTCTTTTAGTGGTACCAAGTTAAAAAACTTAAGAGCCAGCTTACTGTGGCCCCTTAGTTGTTTGGTGATTAAACTGGAATGGGAGCTTTAACGGGTCTTGCGTTAGTTGGTTGGTCATGGTTCAAGGAAGCGCCCTCAAATAGTCCAAATGAGGCCATAAAAGTCCCGCTGAGCGACGTCTCAATACAAGACGTGTTCAGTCGCGCTAATCATATTTTTACAGCCCACATAAATTATTTGAGTAACAAAAGCAACAGTAAATTGTACTGCACGCACTGATGACGCACCACTATTTGTAGTAATTCGCTCGTATAAGCCTATAAACTAATTAAGAAAATCTTAGGTAGATTACCTAGAAAAACTACCCGTGAATTCTGCATTTTTAAATTCTACGATCTTGTTTTGTTTCTTCCAAGACTTTAATTACATCTCCCAAGAAGAGTATTCCGTATAAAACAGTGTAAAACTAATCGAATTTTCATTCGGATCCTGTCAATCGGCGTTACCCGCGAGTTTTCCTATTACGAAGCTGGAACGGCTCCAATACGGCTTTACCTCGAACTTTAACATAGCACTTGACGATATTAATTTTCTTTTCCTAAATATCACATCCCTGAACAATTTTGTACCAAGAATTAAGACACATGCAACGTCTTAATTATGGTCTTTTGTTCAAAAACAATTCCCAAAATAAAGATTCATTACTGTTCCTTGAAAAAATTCAAGCATATGACATAGCTGTTTTGTCCGCAAATTACGCAAAACGTCCAAACATGTCCAGCTTTGTGAGAAGAAACAATAACCCGAGCTTTTGTTTGCATAATTAATTCTTCGTCCAAAACTCAGTTCGACCGCGATCCCATACCGTTATACTCGTAAACGCAGCAGGCTACAGAATACGGCTCCACAACTTAGCCTAAACACCTAACTTAGCCCTTAACACAATCAAATAAGAGCTATTTTCTTTTACTGTAAGTGCATTGGCAACTTTGTCTAAATATAGAATCTTTGTTTCACGCATTCTAATTCTTACACATTTTTTCCGCACATACAAAACAATGCTTATAATGAATAAAATTATTAAGTATAATTACTATTCCCGCCTTTATTCGGTTCACGTTTTGTTCACGAAGATAATTCGTTACTTTAAAATTATTAATGGCGTTGTAAAGATAATCTTTGATAACGAAATTAAGCTATATTTTTAAACATAGAGTACATAATTAAGAATTCGTGTTTTTGAACTTGAATAAGACGCGAGCATTCCAAATACAGTACAGAGCAGAGAGAATATTCACAATCAGCCTATGATGTTCCCACTACTGGGACACAGGCCTCCTCTCTGTGAGAGGAAGTGGGCCATACGTAACTCTCCACGCGGGCCCAGTGCGGGTTGGTGGATGCCACATGTCTTCGAATTTTGGTTTCTAGGACATTTCGGTTTTCTCACAATGTTTTCCTTCACCATTTTGAGAGCAGTGGTGATGAAATTAAATACACAAAGAGAATATTACAAGCCTATTACTTGTTTGCCCACTGCAAAAGAATCCTTGCTCAAGACGGTTGGCGATTTTAGAGTAGAGTCCAGTGAGGATCTATATGATTCTATTATGTGTTTTCTTAGTTTTTTTAGTCCGTTATAGGTATAAACTCCCTATACTTCTAAAGTCTAAGTTATCTTTAAAGTTCACAAGTTTTTGCGTGAAATAAAAACAAAAGACTGAAAAACTACTCAATTGCCACCTTGAGAAATGTACAAGACAAAGCAACATTCCCTAATACATCATTAATTCAATAATATTTACAAATTAGACCCATTTTTATAACCAGCAAGGCTCATAAAATATCATCACGCTATAAAACGTAGTACCCGAGTAAGCAGTAAATAAGGCAAAACCTTTGCGTTGCGGGCAATGAGCTAGTTAGCTATTGGAATAGCCACACTCAACTTTTATGGCACCGATAAAAATGTTTTTACCAGCTCAGTTGGTTAATTAAACAATTACCATTGTTACTATCTGATGCGGAGTATAATAATCAGTTACATGTTGTGGCTATTATCTAATATATTCAGTCACACTGCTACACAGTGTGACTGAATATATTAGATAATATCCGCACTGACCAACCAATGTCGACAGTTCTCGCAAACTATGTATACAACAACGGGTGCAACGATACTATTATTCATTTCGCACGCAGAAATATTTACCTCGTTCCGCAATGAAAAATAACATTATTATTTTCTAACATGTAAGAATCTAAATTTACATTTTAATAACTTAATTAGTGCTTAATCGCGGAAAAAAAGAAATACTAATTTATTACAAGCGGCTTTATTTTTATACTAAGTCATTTATTACGGAAAAAGAAAATGGGTGATCCCACTGTGTTATTCAGTCATTGACCGGTCACTTACTACAATGGCCGTTTGTGTAATGCTTCCGTGGCATCTGTTCACGTGTATGTAGGTACAGTTAGACCAGAAAAGTAATGCGCTTCGTTAATCTAAGAAATCTTCGTGTTTCCGAATTAGCACGAACATCGCAGTACAGAGTAAGCCCACAGAGGCAAAGCTTCTAAGTTTTGTACTGCCATGCTTTGTAGTAGTGCACCTATCATTCGGCGTTTGTATGAAGTTTCCTCTCTGTCAGGTTACCTATACTCTCGTCGCAGATCGTTACCTGTCAGTCAAAAATTTTAAAAAGTTTGTTTGGAATTGCATAGAGTTGTTAATCTATAATTTTGTAATCCCATTCGAATACAAAAAAGTTGAGTACCTATTTCCATGGTTGTAACTGCTCTTTATTTTAGATGCCATCATCGCTCGTTCGTTTTCCGAATATGGACGATGATTTCCGAAGCGCATACTTTTCTTGGTATATCTGTAACCACGTACCTACGTATATTTTGTATCGGAAAGGTGTAGACATCAGCTGACAAAGGTTTTCTAATATAGTCGCCCCCCGTGGCTCTACGACGGCTTGATGGATGGTCAGTATATTGAAAAGCAATGCCTAGCAGCTTCATTTGTGTCTTACACATAGGGGTTGGTCACGCAAGTCTTAGTGGGATTACTATGGGGCCTCAATTTGATCAATATTATTGGATTAGGTGGGTTATTGAAAAGCTTGCGTGGTGTCTAACACTACTATCCTACTAATATTATAAACGTGAAAGTTTGTATGGATGGATGGATGGATGGATGTTTGTTACTCTTTCACGCAAAAACTACTACACGAATTCGGATGAAATTTGGCACACAGATGGTTTATAACCAAGATTAACGTATAAGATAATTTTTATCCCGATATTCCCACGGGATCGAAACCTATGCGGGTGAAACCTCGGGGCGCAGCTAGTATTATTATAAGGTAATTTCAAAATGGTTCTTCGGATATCAGAAAACTGCTGTTGTAACTACAGTAGTGTTAATAATCTCAGATAATTTACATTCCATCGCCACTTGATCAGTTTTCTACTTTAATGTAATGTATTCTAAGTTGATTTTTGACTGACAATTTGTAAAATAAATGTGCTAATAAGTTTTTGGTTGCAACCAAATTTGAACTTTGTTAAGTATGACATTCAGTTTGTTGTTCCATGAATTATCTTAAATTCTTAATACAAATATAGGATAAAGTTTAATTTTCATTAGATAACTCATAAGGTAAGGAAGGTACTGAGGTATGAAGACTCTACCCAAATCATTTGATATACTTAGGTACATTTCATGGGTTACAATATATTGTTCTGTTAGATTTATATTCTATCTAACCCTACTTTTACTTCTAACACTATCATGTTCAATGTAATCAAACCATTTATTACAATACAGTTACTCAGTAATGAGTAAAACCTAACCTTTTCTCTGACGACTTCAGCTTACATGCAACGTTTTTCCTACACTGAATCACCATGTACCAACAATACACTAAGAAATATTTCCTGTTTTAGAAAAACTAGCTATAAACTAGCTTTATAAACGGAACAGACATTAATAGTTTCCACCTTAAATAGGTACAGGAATCATTTATATAGTAGAGTCCACCTTAAATACAGGTATTGAAGTAAATGGCTAAGGTGCATATTTATTCAGCCTGTTAATTTATACTAGTTGTAGTGACAACTGAGGCAGAATGCCGCCATCATAAATTTCATGTAACTCATATATTTCATTTGATATTCAAATATGTAGGTGTTTGCAAAACGAATACTGATAGATGCATAATGTTGCTAGCTAACTAAATGTACAATTTATTCGTATTAATAGTAGGTATTTCCATGAATATTTCTATCTAACGACTGCAAATGCCATCAGTTTAACATTCTTGAAAAATTACTTCAAGTGTATAAAATGCTGTGAAATAACAAAAAGCTTTTTATCGATACAATGCGTTCTCAATTACAAATATACGGAGTACGCGAGCAGATGTTTAATAAAACCAATTTTATTTAAAAGCTTGAGTGTGAAAAACATGCCGATAATCGCGCGGCTGCGATGTTCTTAGAAAAACAAAAGAGATTACTCATCCCGATGCTCGAACTCTATCTGAGAATTCTTCGAAGCGCACCACCGCACTGGGGCCTGTAGCGTCAGCACCGACATTCTACGATAAAATACCCACATATAAACTAAACACACTCAATAAAAATGCTTATACGTAAACTAAATAAAAGCTCCCATTAAACGACTACATGGTAAATCATGATAAAGCATTTTCTACAATTACCTATAACAAAAAGAAACGATTCGAAAACTCGACAACATTTTGTGACGTAAAAAAAATACAATTCAACCGAATTCAACCCGTCATCGCGACGTGACCGCGTGAAATAAAAAATGTACGTGTGAGGGTCTGTCCGTACCCACCCCTAGACCGAGACGAGAGAACGTAAGACGGAGTACAGAGAAAGTTTGAGTGACGTACCCCCTCCACCGCCCCGTCTCCCCCAGCGAGGATTTACGGCGCCATATTGGATTGGGACAAGATGACACGAGGCCCGGATAATTTGGGCAACGGTATCACGTGACAGGACCCGAACTCTGAAACGGCACTTTAATTATGATATTCTCGAGTTTATTCCACTTTGAGTTTGCGAATGTTTAGTACAGATAAGTTTTGTTTTGTAGTTAATACTGTTAGAATAGTATGAGTACATATTTGCTTTTTAATCTGTGTCCATAAGTATTTACTTTAATTAATTGGCCATAAAAATTACTTACGTAACGTGGAGTTTTATTGTTTTCTTTAAAAATAAGTCAATCAAGTTTTATAACTTCGGTTAGCACGAATAATTAAATTATTTCACTGATACGAATCCAAATTGCGGTTTAATAAAATGTAAATTGAAACAATAAAAAGTCAATAAGATATTCATTGGCGTTTTAAAAGTCAACCCTCAAATGAAAAGGTGCTATATAAACAAAACTAATTCATCAGTAAGGCAATAAATAACCCGAAGCGGTTGCACGCACTCGCGCGCAGCGTCTGATGTCTTGACACGCATGCGCCGTTTGGCGTGCCAAAGCACATACTCGTACTGTATCTACAACTCAGATAGACGAAGAAAATAATTGAGTGCAGAAGTTTTAATAAATCTCAGCTGAAACTTTTGTATACATTTTCACACATCGATGATAAATACTGTATTAACAATGTATGAAATCAACTAATGAACGATGATTAATTGTCCGTGTATTCGAGAATTATAATGTAGCGATCGTTATGCTCCGGCCAGAGTCGTTTAACAAAAGCCGCTGACGTAACAATCCATGCAATACGAAACAAGGACGTCACCGAACTGCTAGTATCCGAACACTCGAGGGTGCGAATACTGCAAAAACAGAAATCTCGTTAAGATGACAATTTATGGGTTGTTTTTGCTAAATGAAAATAGTCGCAGGCTGTGAACTGAACAGACCTTTTTTGATTTTCTTAATGGAATCTTTCCGCTTGGGATTTGTGTCGAGCGATGCTTTAAGCTCTTCCGTTTACTCACAATACCCTATAGTGGCAGATTTGTACAAGCCTATTTTCTTTTTCGTGAATATTTTCTCCGAATTCACTCGTATAATTGACACCGTTACCAAAACGAGTTTTGCCATGCTAAGGGTGAAAATGTTGACACAAAAATGTTGTAAACAAACAACGTACTAGGCACCTATACAATTAGCGGCCTTTTCATTTCCTCGTGGACAATAAAAGCTTCGTAACATTGATACAAACTTTCTTTGTAATAAAGCAACCAGCCGGAAGCATTTCATGATTTATGACAAAGCAAATTTTTATTTCCATTTCTCTTCGTTCATTGTTTTTTTATTATTATTTTGCCACAATTCCTCGCAGCTTTTCAGTGGAAAAAAGTCACCGTGGAAAGTCGCTTTCGTTTTAGTGGAAATGGAAAATGGAGGAAAAATAAAAGAAATGGCCGCATATGTGCTGCGAGCGAGAAACTTCGGCGTTATGATCGCCGGTCGAGTGGACTTGCCACGGCATTTAAGGGTTAAAATTTTTAAAACGATAATAAATTCAGCTTTAAATAAAATACACTAAAACCACCGTTGCATAAAAAAAATGGAATCGTTAATTAAAACATTTACAATAGAGGTATCAATTTACACCAGCGGTGTGTCATGTAACACTTGAACAACATGGAATAAATAAAATGGGTGATAAAAAAATATTTATAACGTTTGCATATTAATTTATTTGTGTAAAATAATATTGCTTGGTAGAACTATTTGTCTGACTACACGCAATAGACTTTAATTGCTGGTTATATTTTACGAACGTTTTGAGACAAAGCTGGTTTCATCTAAGCATAGTGTAAAAGTAGATGCATACCAGGAAAACTTGATTTACCGTGATAATTGTCTACGTATTTGCTACGTACGGCGTGAGTTCTGCCAAGTCCCCAGAGGTTTCACACAGCGCTGCCGAGGCGAGTACATGCCACTCTTTTTGCCTCGTTTTCCTGTCACGCTTTCCTTTTCAGATATTACTGTCTTGTTCACACTTTATACAGGAACTATGGACCTGTAGACGCGTTAAATTAGAAATTAGTTATGTGCCTCTTCGCAACAATATTCCTTAATTATTCAAGACTTTTTATTAATCTCAATAAATAATTACTAATAAACAAAAGATAACTATTGCTCCCATAATTGAAAACACGGTTACCCAAAAAAATTGTAAAAAAAAAACTAAAAATATTTACACTAAAGCTACTCCACGGCTCCTCTGTTCCAACACGCGTCATTCTATTTTCTTTATTCCACTCTGTTTTGTTGCGTCCCGCTGCTTCCGTACCGTGGACACTTTTGGTTAGTTTGTTCTGTTTTCCGTATAATAAATAATAAAGCCCATACCACTGGACTATGTAGAAAACATTCTGCGCTAACTGTGTCTTGACTCTTGTATCGTTAAGGACAAACGAGCCCTGTCGCACTTGGAGGGTCAGGAATGTAAAAGTTTGGGTAGCGGCTGCATAGCAGTCTTGATGCTGATGTAGGTATAAGACGATTTAGGAGGTAGAGGTGAACGACCTTTTCTTTTCTTTATCAAAAAATCTCGGACATTAATCAATCTTTTTTTATTAGATATTTTGTGATTTATTCTTAAATAATTGTTAGCGAGATTTTTTTCTGTTGTATATCGATGTGGCTACAACCGATTTAAATCGGACAATGAGCATCCAAAAAAGATAAATTATTTCATAGCATCTTAAAATAAGCGTAAAACCGATAACCACAGTCATTATATATGCAGATACAATGCAGACAAAGTCGTGATTTGATCTATGGCGCTTTAATATTCTATTAACCGATATTCAGACGTTTATTAGCATCAATGCATTATTTATATCTAATAGTAATATATCATTATTGAAAATAAGGTATATATAGTCAATGATACGTTTTTTCATTGATCAATGGTGGGCACGCGTGCACTTTTATGTAGGTACAACTGATAAATAGCGCCCGTTTTATAGGGTAACACCATTGATATCGAATGTACCCATTGATTTATCGTTTCGGCGTATAATTCGCAATTTCAAAAACAAGTTTTTTAAGTCAGCGTTTTTTCCACGAGATATTTGATGATCCGGTGATGAAATATAGCTAGTTTATGTCACAATGTCGTCCAACCGTATAACAGAATCGAATTTAATTTGGACCATTTTGAACTTGATTAATTAACTTTTAATATCGAATGTAACGGTTGCCAGAATCGTGCTCACCATTCTTCGTGTCTACATGAACTTGAGCCAAGCTAGCGTTAAACTTAAATTGAATCAGGATCTCGTAGAGCGCTCAGACTAATGATTGTTTTCTGGTCTAACGAAAATAAAACTAATTTCCCAATCAAATCAACGAAATATAAAAAAAGAAACGCAAATAACACCTACTATCCATCAATGTCATCGCTAAAAAAATAAAAAGAAGAAAAAGAAAAAGATCTAAATTCAAAAATATAAAATTCGAACAGTTTACGTTGGTTCGGCTCGCGATTCGCGAAAGAATCAATTTTATTGGTAAAACAAGCGGCGTCGGTGATTTATGTCGTACGAACGTGGCCGATAGCATGTCACCGGCCGGCGTGTTCGCGCCTCGCTCTAGAATTTGCTAGAATATTCTTTTGTGTTTACAAGTACAATGACTTTTTGGTGAATCGAATTTCTGTTAAACAACCTTTTAGATACTGAAATTCAGAAAGACTGAATTTCATAGAAGGATTTTCCAGGCATATAGAAGAAGTCTGAGTCCCAGTAGAGGAAACATGATATCTCAGGCTAATTAAGTATGTAGACATTATTAAAAGTAAAGTGAAAATCATTATTTCAACATTAAAATTTCAATATGGAAATAGCGTTTATGTATCTTGGGCACTATTAAATTAAACATGTTGGTTACTTTTTAAATGAAAGTTGAAATTGGTGGCAGTTAGTAGGTGGCTAGTTAGCCTCTTCGAGACTGCAAAACTAAAAATTCCAAAATAAACCAATTAAGGGAGGATATCGGAGAGCACTTTAAGCTGTTTGCTGTCATTCTTGGATCTTTGGCAGTCGTTAGGGCTCTTCAGTAGCGCGAAAGTCTGACAACAAGTCTTACCAAGGGGTATCGTATGTGCGTAGCAGCACGGTTCGGAGAGATTGTAGTAGTGGGAGTATACTTCTCTCCGAGCCGAACTCTCGCCGAGTTCCAGAACTCTTTAACAGAGTTGAGTGTCGTCGTCGCCAGAAACCACGCCTTCTCCGTGCTAGTGCTCGGGGACTTCAACGCCAAGAATTTGGCCTGGGGTTCCCGTTGCACGGATGTGCGGGGCAGGATGGTGGAGGACTGGGCTCTGGAAACAGGCCTGGTCGTCCTAAATCGGGGTTCTGTTCCTACGTGTGTGCGGATGCGGGGCGAGTCGGTGGTGGACATCTCGTTCGCCAGCCCCGCTCTGTCACAGCGTGTCATTGACTGGCGCGTCATGGAGGAGGTGGAGACCTACTCCGATCATCGGTATATCCGGTTTGAGGTCTCCACCCAGACCTCTAGCGCGCTGGTCCAACAGGCCCCGAGTGGTCCGCGGTGGGCGCTGAAGCAGCTGGACCGGGAGCTTCTCCTGGAAGCCTCGATCGTGCAGGCCTGGGTGTTTTCACCGGACAGGCCTGCTGACATTGACGATGAGGTGGAGTGGTTCCGGGAGGCCATGTCCGAGATCTGTGACGTGGCAATGCCCCGAGTCCGGCCAGGACGCGCCCGACGTCAGGTGTACTGGTGGTCGCAGGAGGTTGGGGCGCTACGCAAGGCGTGCGTCGACGCGCGACATCGGTACACCAGGCACCGCAGGCTCCGCATCCGCCCTCCGGATGCGGAAGCCACGGAGGTGGAGCTGTACGAGGGGTACAGAGCGGCGAAGACCACCCTCCAAGAGGCTGTCAAGCGGGCCAAGGATACGGCCCGCGAGGAGATGTTGGAGACTCTGAACCGAGATCCATGGGGGCGCCCTTACAGAATGGTGCGGAATAAACTCCGCACCTGGGCCCCCCCGCTGACGCAGAGTCTCCGACCCCAGCTGGTGGAGGAAGTGGTGAGCGCTCTGTTCCCTTCACGGGGGGAGCATACTCCCCCGCCTATGGCTCCGCCACTTGCGGTGCCCGAAGCGGACCACACGGACGACGACGACGACACCCCTGAAGTGACCGGGGTAGATCTGAGAGCGGCGGTAGGCAGGCTGAAGGCCAAAAATACCGCCCCGGGACCCGACGGCTTGCCGGGTAAAGCCTGGGTCCTGGCCTCGAGGGCTCTCGGGCCTCGACTGGAGGCGCTCTTAAGCGCATGCATGGAGAGAGGCCAGTTTCCACTCCGTTGGAAGACGGGGAAGCTGGTCCTCATTCAGAAGCCAGGGCGCCCTGCGGACTCTCCGTCCGCATACCGGCCCATAGTGCTGCTCGACGAGGTCGGCAAGCTCTTTGAGAGAGTGATTGCGGGCCGCCTCGTCGGGCACCTGGTGAGGACGGGGCCGGATCTTGCGGAGTGCCAGTTTGGCTTCCGCAAGGGGCGCTCGACGGTGGACGCCATCATGCGCGTGAGAGCCCTCACGACGGGGGACGCGGTGTCCCGGGGTGGGGTGGTCGTGGCGGTGTCACTCGACATCGCCAACGCGTTCAACACCCTGCCCTGGAGCTGCATAGGGGAGGCACTCCGGTATCACCGGGTGCCGACTTACCTCCGTCGAATAGTCGGGGCGTATTTGACGGACAGAGCCGTCATCTACCCCGGTCGCGACGGGAACTGGAACCGGCGAGAGATGTCGTGCGGTGTCCCACAGGGATCGGTTCTGGGGCCGCTCCTGTGGGACATCGGTTACGACTGGGTGCTGCGGGCCGACCTCCCTGATGGCGTCAGCGTAGTTTGCTACGCTGACGACACGCTGGTCCTGGCGCAGGGGAGGTCGCATCAGGCGGCGGCCGACGCGATGACACGCGGGGTTGCGATAGTCGTGGAAAGGATTCGGCAGTTGGGTCTCGAGGTGGCATTGCACAAGTCCGAGGCCATGTCCTTTCATGGGCCCCGGTACGGGCCACCTTCGGGATCCCAACTGATGGTAGGAGGGGTTCACATCGGCGTCGAGACAACGATGAGATACCTGGGTCTCGTCCTCGACAGCCGGTGGAACTTCGTCGAGCATTTCCGACGTTTGGCCCCCAAACTGGAACGGGCCGGGGCCGCCTTAAAGCGGCTCCTGCCCAACCTTAGGGGGCCAAACGCCTCCTGCCGGAGGCTTTACGCGGGGGTCGTGCGGTCCATGGCCCTTTATGGGGCCCCGGTATGGGCGCGTTCACTGCGGCTTCGAGCCGCACACTACCTGAACGCGCCCCAAAAGGTGGTAGCCATAAGGCTTATCCGGGGATACCGCACGATCTCGGGCGAGGCAGCAAGCCTCCTTGCCGGACTGCCACCATGGGATCTGGAGGCGATAGTCCTCGCGCGCCTGTATGACTGGCGCGCGGAGGCACTACGTCGGGGGGAAACTCTGCACCCGCGGCAAATCGCTGCGGAGCGGACGGACCTCCGGCGCGGTCTCATGGTGGAATGGAAGGCGCGACTATCGCAACCCAGCGCAGGGCACGCCACGATAGCGGCGGTAAGACCCCTCTTTGAGGAGTGGCTAGAGAGGCGTCACGGCGCTCTCACCTACCGCCTGACGCAGGTCCTCTCCGGACACGGATGTTTCGGGAGGTTCCTGCACATAATCAGGCGGGAGGAGACGCCCGGGTGTCATCACTGCGAGGATCGCCCAGAGGACACGGTGGAGCACACGGTGGAGGTCTGCCCCGCTTGGGCAGAGCACCGCCGTGTCCTCGTAGAGGCGATCGGCAGCGGCGGCGACCTCTCGCGCCCGGCCCTGGTGCAAGCCATGGTCCGGGGCGAGAGGGAGTGGGAGGCGGTCACCTCCTTCTGCGAAGCAGTCATGCTAGCGAAGGAGGTGGCGGGATGGGCGAGGGAAAGATCCTCACGCCTCAGCCGCCGAGGAAGACGCTCCGGGCGTCGGGAGCCGCGTGACGACTCCCGGCCACCGTAGGCGCGGGCCTGCGGGCGGAGAGCAATGGGTAGCTCTCCGTCCGATCAGGACCAGGCCCGTGCCGGACGGCGTGTATGTGTTCCACGCGCGCCTCAAAGAGATGTCAGCGTAGTTGACGGGGCCCGACAGGGCCGAAGCCTGCCGGGGTAGCGGGATTGTCCGAAAGGGTTACCGCTGCCCTGGTACGTAAAGGGCTAAGGAAGGAACACGGGTGGGTTTTAGTCAGTAAGAGTCTGACACTCCCTTCTGCTCCACCCAGAGCGGGAGGAGTCATTTGATGATTTCCCATCCTGAAAAAAAAAAAAAAAAAAAAAGGGGTATCGTATTACCCACTAACTGGGTTGTGGAGGTCAGATAGACATTCGCTTCGTGTAAACTACTGGTATTCAGCTGCATCAGATAAGACTGAAAGCTGACCTCAACATAGTTGGGAAAAGACTAGGTAGATGACGAAGACTAAAACCAGTTGTTATAGTAATTTTCCTCGACTAATTGTTTTATTTAAATCACGAGTAAGATTTATTGCATTTATGACACACTCAGTAACTCAGATCCTAATTTGACAATGATTGCTAACAGGAAATTAAAATAATAGGATTTAATCAATATAATTGCAAAAAAAAAAATTCGATTTAAATACAAATGTCAGTAAGATGCATTATTCTAATGCATTTAAAATCTCCTCGACATTTAAAAAGTTGAAGGTTCACTGAAACAAAGAAACGTATTGACCTTTAAGCAAGGTGTACCGATTAGAATCTAAGCAAATGTAAAAATATAGAAAACAAACAACCTTTTGCAATTTATTTGCTGTTTCGACGACAAAATTGTGCATGTATCAATGTAGGATACGAAAGAAAGGACAAATGTTGTGCTAGAAACAACACCGAGCCTCATACTACACAATGTAGAAGGTTTTATGTTTTGGATTCCATGGATGAAAACTTACTTTTTAGATTTCACGATTGTTTTTCTCTGTAAATAATGTAAGTTATTTCCTAAAAAGGTGAAAACGCGAGCTCGTTCCATCGTAGAAAAGTGATAAAATGATTCGTTTTAAACAAAGAGTGTATAGAGATTCCAACAAAAAATGTATGGAAGGACTATCGGAACATCCACCTTAATTTTTAAAAGAGTCAATTTATATTTTGAAAAAGTCGCATCTTCTACATTCATTTAATTTGTGTCTCCATCATCAAATATTGGACTTATAAATATTCCTGAAAAATGCAGAATGCATGCATGTTTTTGCAAGAACAAAACGATGAATAATCCTTTTTTATTGATCCAATACACGAACGAACGCGAGAAAAACCGCGAACAAAAGCCAGTTCCCAATAAGCAGGTGCTACATTATCATATGGCAGTACAAAACCGACTACAGACGCTAATCTACCCGTCAAACATTTGTTCGCGGGCTATATATCATTATCGATCGCTATTACTATTAATTCGCACGTTTACCCATCAATTACCAAGAGTTTTTTAATCATTTGTCATTTATAACGAGTGCCGCATAAGTTTAAATTAAGTGCTTATTGTTTGGAATGGTTTTAGGAAAAATTAAACTGTCATTGGCAACATGGTTGCCACCGTCCAGCGATATTCTTTAATAGTTCTATTTACATTGCCGGTCCCTCATATATTTTGTTTTTGCTCGCCCAATGATGTACATTTACGATTATACCATTCTATTCGATCGTTATCGTAAAGAAGGAGTAATGGGACTGTTTGCAAAGGTTAGAGAAACGTTTAACAACTTCTCGTAGTTAATTTAACATATAAATAGAAGTGTTAGTGAGTTGTATATCAATATTTAAGAGCTACATTATGGCCTGGCCCTATTCAGCTAATTGTCTCAGTTAATTACAGATACATCTTGAATTACTGTCATTATTAACTTGCTAACGCATCAAAATTATGGGCTTGCACGTATTAGGAACAATGTATTACAAAGAAACAGCTCTCCATACTTTTTAGTATTCTGTATGAACATGCGAGAAAGTCAGTTACAGGAAAATTACGATGCATTATTTACATTGATATACCTACTTAATCAGCAAAACACCTGTGCAGGTGAGGACTGAAGCTAGAAATTATTAGACTAGATAAACCTGAAATGAATTCAGAAAGCTTTTTTTGTAATCAATAGCAAACATGAAGATTATGATAAAGGTAATAAAAAGCAATAGAAGAATGAGGGGGAAGAGATTATACTCGGCAAAGCTGATCATAAAAAATAAGACCATGCCATCGATGATAACGAAAATAAAATAGGATTATCGACCATATTCACGACGATATATAAAGCTTCTCAGTTCTATATTGCGATGCTAAACGTTTTATATCTACTTAACGGATCATTAAGATTATTAATCGTAGCGGCATGCAGTGGTGACTAACGTTGCGAAAGGTCCAAATTCGGAAGGATTGGGGTCACGTTCGTCGGATGATATTAAGTGGACTCAGATATGTTGTTTTCGTGACTTAGATACAATGGAGTCATTTTGTGATCTGTTATCTGGTTTACAGTGTGGTGTATACGTTAAACCGATTAGTGTAGCTTCAGTATAATTACGTTATTCGTTGATTGGCTAGTCGGTAGTTCGATTAAAGTCTTTATAATGGCACTGTTTTTGCAGATCTGGGAGTTTCCAAACAGTCTAGACTAAAATAAAGTGTCGATTCTTTGTTTATAATACATATGCGATAAATTTTCATAACAGAGAATGTGAGAATTCATAAATAATATCAACACATTCAAGGGAAACAAGTATCCATAGAAGGCATAACAAGTTTGTGGAAGAATATAAACACCGGAATCGAAACGATGACTAAGTGTCTGCCGATCTACTATTTTGGGTAAAGCCTGATCAGCCAGCTCGACAGGTAGTCGCAGAATAAATAATTACTCGAAATTCAACTGATATGTAACTTCCTGCGGTTAGGTTAATGGACTAGGCTAATGAAATAATGAAATATGGACCATTATTTTAATAAATTCTAGAAAGCTCGGAAGGAAAAACATAAATTTTCAACTGGAGCATCTTGAAATCAATTACTGAAGCAGATGACAAATGGGGACTACAAAACTGTGATAAATGTTTTCACATGCAAATTCGGCGACCACCAATGTTGAGCCGATATGATTATCATATTCTAATTGGCTGAACGAATGACACTAAAGCGTAGAGTTTCACTTCCTTCATAATACTTCTTCGTTCGGTTTCAATTTCTAACGGCATAACACCGGGAACTGTTTAAATCACGCGCATACGCCGAAAATAAACTGCGCGATCACTTCTCCGCCTGGCCGTAAATTCACTGCTAATTTACAGCCCCTCAATGTTATAAATAAATAAATATTCGTCGTAGAGCGCCACATCCACTCCTGACACATTGTGCCACCACTTGGATGCTGCTGTCATAACAGATCCTTCGTTGCACGCTTAATGGATCGCTTCGGCTACTGTTATGAAACTCCTTGTATTTAGGTGCACTTCATCTATAGGTTTTTCTGCTGTTTCGCCACCACAAAGATTGTTCACATTGTGGAATACTAAGATTAGTGAATCACTGGGATTTTTTCCTTTTGCAATTATTTTGTTAACACGTCTGACAATATTCTAATTTGTCACTTAGTAACAAGCAGTAATTGGTTATTCAGCAGCTTTGACGAAAACATAATCTCTTTCGCCATTTAACATAAAATCTTTCAGCAAAAAGATCTAATCAATTATCAACATAGTAGTGGCGAACTCACAAATTATTCTGCCACTCGCAACGCTGGTACCCAACAAAAGTTATTGAGTGCCAAGTAGACTGAAGCAAAGGAACAGCCGCGTTAGCTCCGTGCCAGCGATCATTGGTGGGATTGTGGCGGCCATTGTAATACAAATTCTCCACCGCTGTTACCATCTGTCTTGAAGCCGAAATTCGAAAAACAATAATAGAAGTAGAACTTCACTACGATGATTAAAATGTAGTGTATCGTATTTGAGGTGCATAGTGACGTGTGCTACTTTTGTCAATTCGCTCGCGTCACCGCCAACAGCAGTCGATAGAAAGCCGTCATATATCTATCATACGTAACCGTAACTTGAATACATTACTATGTTACTAACTTAATTTATAGTTGATTTGCACCTGCAGCGAATTATCAATGCATGCTTCTGGTTAATGGCATTCTTTCACTTCATCAACTACCATTAATCGTTGCTTACATTCTTAAGCCGCGAGGACAATTAATCTGATTCTTCGACCAACAGTAATGTTCTTGGTTTCTTTTCGAATCTCTCCCCACTGTCATTGAGCGAGAAACACCTTGGTTTACTAGCGTGGAACTTTTTGATTTGTGTCGGCTTGTAGCGTGTCACAGTACATTTAACGAATTGAGTTATTAATCATTTCAGCACTTGTCGTGACGATGATTGATTTTTCGTTTTACAATTAGTTTGCAACAAGAAAAAAGTTGTCTACTAATTGCAGGAATGTCGATTTTATTGACAAGAATGCTGTTTTTAAAGTTGTTGAAAGGCTATTAATTAAGTTGTGTTGTGTTTTATCGACAAATATGACGTGTGCTATCCATCACTATTGATATTTTGTGATGCACTCTGGTTGCCAGCGGGCGGAGTTTGCATGGTGCCAACTATGGCGAGCGCGTTAATGTAGCGGCGATGCGTGCGCATGTTTTTATTGTCGTCTGCGCAAGAGCCGTCTAGCTATTAGTCGACCTATGCGTTAATGCCACACACGGTGCTGCCTGGAAAACCACAGGACTTTGATGTTTTAAAAATGATGATCATCAATCGACCGATGATTTACAGTTTTTGATCCAGTACCAGCTCTTATTGAACCAATATTTTACAAGAGACTATTTTTTTCAAACTTCTGGTAATCTTTATTGTCAAATCGTGGGTGTTTGACGGTTGTGGCTCACAATAAATGTCACACTATTAAACAGTCGTAAAGAGAAAACTCAGTCTGCATTGAAGCGTTTGTTATTTAGTTTTATTCGTTTTCGCTAGCACTTCGTATACGAGTTTTTGTGAGACAATATTTTATATTCGTCTTACAAAACGATGACATCAATTGTTCCAATTAATCGTGATTAGAATTTAGATTCGTAGACGCACCCTGTTTATATTCAGGCGTCTAAATTTTCATGTCTTAAGTCTCATCAAAATTGGTCTTAGTAGTAAAACATTTAAGGTCACCTCTTACTGGCCATCGTTAAGATGATTGCATCGTGTGACTTAACAAGTGCTGCAGTTGTTACGGTCTCTATATAGAAAATAATTGCGCCAGTTATCCGAAGATTTCCAAAGCTCGCGGTGAAAGCGTCTCAAATCACATACGCCGAATCAAGATCAGTTAACATCCGCAACACATACATAAACAATATGTACATATGTGTACGTGAGAAGGGCCCGTCATGTTTTATTTATTCGCGGCCGACTCGTAATAGAGTCGTGCCGTGAGAGCCACCGCCAAGTTTTTTGCCGACCGTAAGCCTCGTCGAGTATTGAGACGTCTGGATGCTGATGTCTTGTTGCCTGTCCATACTATACTTTCGACATGACGGCGACATTTATTTTTCCAATGTTTTTTTAAACATCCGATACAACATGTTAGCACAGCACTCGATGTAAAACAGTGATAGATAACAAAAAGTTCCATTTGCTAACACTTTTCATCAAAGAACCACTGACTCTGGGACAGCTGCAAGTGGATATTAAAAATCCATTCATCACTGTAACAGCAAAAAATAAGAATCCAGATTCACACTGGAACACGGCGACTGCGAAATCTGGTGAGACGAGGAGGTATTTCCCCTCCCCCTGCGTCCCCCGATCTGTCGGGGGTGGGCGCACGCCTCCCTTTTGACAGGAAATGATTGTCTAATATTAGCTTTGTTATAAGGTCCCTCTTTTGGGATTTGAGCGAGTTTTTGGAGTAGCGCTTCGGATGAATCTTCGTAATGCTTGTTGTCTTAGCCATTTGTTTTAAAGTTCTACGTATTGCAGCGATTCCTGTTTACATTTTGAATCTGGCAAACGTAGAGAGATTCGACATTGAGAACTTGTTTACCAATACTGTGTGTGTATCTACAATATTGTAGATCGGATTAATATTATGATCACGTGTTTCAAACAGAATTTTACCAGCTGTAAATGTTTGTAATAATTCAGCTGACAATAAACACTAACTTACTACGCTACAGCTACTCGTTCTCATTAAAACGAATTTATGTTGTGGGTGGTTATCTGCGTGAGTTAGTAAAAATACACGACAAAAACTCGGTAATATTAGAGTGTCGGACAAAAAATCTAATTCGTAACGTTGAGTCACTTCAATAATTTTAAATTAAACATGCAATGAACCGTAGGAAAAATTTCGGGTCGTTGACCTTTGCGGCTGAGAAATGAGAAGAAGACATTTTTTGAACACCCCCGATAATCACAATAAAAAGTCGTCGCCGCTCCACAGAAATAAACCTGAAGCTTTATTTTCTAATTTATTGGTGTTATATCTATTTCGGTTCGGTTTTCGTCAACGGTCCGCTGGGAAGTGACTGGAGTCGCCTATGAATAGTCGCGCCTACAGCAACCGGCTACCACCGACTCCAGTGACAGATTTGTGTTTTACAAATGAATTCTGAGCGGGTCCGGAACACTATTTTTTGGTTTAATGATAGATTTAGTTTTGTTTTCTACGTAATTTATTCATATCACCATTAGTTTGTCTACCTATAACAGACACAGATTTATTTATGTCTGTGAATGTCGCTGTGGAACAACTATCCCTGAAATTCTGGAACGACTTTAGTCTGTGCCATGTGCAACAATAATGTAGAGCTCTATCGTTGAAATTATACAAAATAAATTGACTCTTTATTTATTGAACACAAACTTTGTTAACCAATCGTCTGCGGTTTGCACACTGCAGTTCCGCAATAATCCGTACACATTAAAACAAAAGGGTTTATACAAAATTAAATTACCAATATCGGTGGAGCGCGTTGCCACAAAATATTTTTGTCGAAACGGCAATAATGCGAAACTCGCATATTGTGCGATTCGCGCGTAGATAACAGAAATAATGGGGTTGAAAAATGAAATTAATTCCAGGTTGATGATTTCAAATTGAAAAGTCACATCGGCTCGCGCCATAATTCATGATCCTGAAACGTGTCCGGGCCGCCGGTGTTGGACGCCCGCGCCAACGAGCGCAGGGCTGTGCAAAACAACCTTCATATTATTTACCAAGACTCCTGCATAACATTTTGATACCAAATTAAATATCGCAAAATTATGCACCGTAATTTTGGCTACACGTTTTTTAAATCATGCATTATTAATAGCAGCATAACTACACAACATAATAATTTCTATTCACGTTTGTCATATTAATAAAAAGACACGACTAAGCCCGTGTCACATAATTTTGCCGCGAATTGAATAGGACAAAAAGCGAATGCAAATATTGGCATTACTGTGTGCTATCAGCCCTATGGCGGCCGGGCTCATTGTCACAGTCCTTTGTCGGAGGTCTCTTCCGCTTCACCACGCGCGGTATCTCGCAGAGGTGGCGCCCTCAACCGAATATTCATGAACACATCGAGTTTGTGGGATAAGTTTTATTTATATACACAACTGTGTAATACATAAACGGTACATAAAGTTCATAGTTGAGTTGAGAGACGATGAGAGGAGTGAATGATTTCTGAACGCTTAGTGTTGAGTAAAGAAATAATTATTTGGATTATTATTACCTACTCATATTCTTGGGTTTTCCACTTTGGTTTTCTTTGAACGTATAAGAACACAGATCTGAAGGCGCTGAACATTTCAGAAAAATAGGTACCTACTTACCTACTTGGAAAAATTATCACTGAAAATAAAAATTGTTACGTTTCCATGTCGTTAAGATTAGAATACCAATTACTATTTAAAAAAATAATATGAAATTGTGTGCTAACTATGAAATTAATAGTAACGAATGATAAAAAAAACTTTTCACGTCGCCGTGCCAGCCCTGAAAGGCGTAAATACTCGTCGTGTAAATACAAAAATAAATAAATGGCTATACCAATATTTTATTCTAATTAAATGAACATTAAACTTTTTACTTCTTTACGTAATTTGAAAGGATCCTCTTGAGGCATTAGCGATTCATATTTTAATACTTACATATTTCAAACAAGTAAATTATCTCTTGTGATATTTAAGCAAAAAGATTGAGTAATTTATAAAAAAAGAAAGATTTTTTTTAACTCCTGTGAACAACCCTAAAAATTTCGAAGCAATTTATATGAAGTAAGTTCGTTCTAAAAACTTTTTCGTTTACAATAAAAGTAGTGATCAATTTCATGTGACACTGGGTACTCATAATTGTTTCTAATGAGTTAACGGTCTTGAAACCGGTCATTGAATGTTTTATATTTATAGCATTCACTGTAGAAATGTGGAAAGTAAGTTTTTTATATGTAAATATAGCTCGGTGGCAGGTCTCATGTTTAATGCAACCGCTATGTCATGAACATTTGTCGGTTGCACCATTTCAGACGGCTGTAGGTACTCCTGTTAGCTTAGTTTCTACTAAACATTTACACAAAATGTTGAATTTCATTTCGAAATAATTCATCGTTCATATTTCGTGTTTAGTTGCACATGTTCCATACAAATAAATTTTCTAATTCTAATAATAGTTTAGGAACGAAATACCCACGAGCGTTTAATGAAGACGAAGCCTTTTTTATTTGGAATCAGCTTCCGGAATAGCAAGCATTTTTAATTAATATTTCGAAGTTTTAATAAGCTCGGTGACGTTGAAAAATACCCGTGCTGAACATGTTAATCCAACTAATTATTGTACAGGGTAAATTAGAAAAGACATCGTAAATCATTCCATCCACAGGTCTCAGCCATGGAACGTCGCAAGGCTTTCAAGGAAACACAATAGCTATGATGGTGTCCCTGTCTGATACTCCAAGAACCATAGTAGTAGAAAGAGACAGAGTCATTCACGAAAAACGAGCCCGTAATTTGCCTGCACGAAAATTTGATAATAAATCATAATAGTTTTAGACAGAGCAGAGGTAAAAAAATAAACCAATTTGGAAAGTGAATTGTAAGGCACGGCGAGCACCGCCGTACGGTCTGTTATTAGAGCAATTATGTTATTATGTTCGCCGTATCTAATCCGAAAAACTAAATTGGAGTCGGCCGCTGCCGGCGAATGCCCGATAGGTTCAATCATTTCCACTTTTGGGTCGCACGAAATTCGTTGCGGAAGCAATAAGAAACACGAAAATTCCGAACGAAATAGTTACAAATTATCCAATAATACATAGTTGTTGAGCAAAATATTGAGCGATGCACAAAAAACCGGCCCAACATATTTTTGAGACCCCATTTCGCTACGGTTCATAGTTTAGTACAAATTAAAAAAGGGTGCATTATTGCAGTACATATTTCAAAGTTCACATTTCATAAACAGCCTCGCGTCGCCCTTTGATATCCCTCACTTAACTCATATTTCATTCAATATGACCATAATTGAAGTGATGGCTGGGAATTCATTAGAATAGGACGCTTATTGCTTCAGCGGGAGAGTCCACAGTGGACCGGTGACGTTTCTGTAGATAAAGAAACATCGTATGAACGATTGCCTCTTTCACAATTTGTATCTTTAGCATAGTCTGTTGGTAAAACAGGTTTTTCTCGTGTGTTTTCGTTACAAAATGCGTGGTCCCTTTGTATTTTAAAAGTATCAAATATGAATACCAAATAAGGGTTGGGACAAAAGAAAAAGTGACAACTTTTTTAATTTATGCGCAAACGAGTACATGAAAACGTAATAATAGGAGTGTGTTTGGTAAATATATTAATGTAATAATTCTCTGAGGGCGTTCCTAAAGTTGTCAGGAGTTATTTTTCTAAAATTTCACGGTAGATACATCATGTAGGGATCGTGAAAATTTTAACGTCTTCATTATAGTGGAGTGCTTGTGTTTTGTTGGTACTTCATGTCAGTTTCCACGATTTGTGTGACAATGGAGGTGTGGTGAAAGCTAATGAAGTTGTTCGGTTTGACCAGTTCTAATTCTTTATTAAGGAATCAGGACTATACAGGAGTAAGTTACAATGTTCATAATTATTGTATGCACGGTTATTATAACCAGATTTGATTCCATGTCCATGTTCAAAGCAATCACATAAGAACTTGGGACTTTAAAAGAGACTGTAATCTTTCAGTTTGTTTTGGTCTTTCTTCTCAGAGAGTCAGTTGCGGAACACCTGCAGTCTAGTTTTAATCTCTCATCTAGTTTTAAAACTTAATTAAATTTTGACGTGTAAAAGTATTCTTTTTTACCCACACGTCACACATAATAAGCCTATAATATTCCCACTGCTGGGATACAAGCTTACTCTCTTCGAGAAGTGGGCTGTAATCTACTATGCGTGCCCATTGCGGGTTGGTTGGTTTTTTTAAGCAATTTACGGAAATAAATGTCTGTACCTATCATTTATCAAAACATTGGAGATTATCATTTTTTAGATGAAAGTTTTGTTCGTCGGGAAATGCTACGTTTCCACACAAAGGTAGCGTTATCTAAAACGTCAGTCGGTTATTTAAAAAAGGTGCGTAAAATACGTTCTACGTAATTTCATCAGGTAAACAATTTCGTTTCACATAAATTCCGGAGAAACCGTTCACCTCAGTGTTTACAGTCTTTATCTAAGTGTTTATTTTTAAACTCACTCATACGCAGAGGAAATGCAATAAAATATTTTTTATATTAATTTATTCTCTCCGACTTTTGTTTACGAATTGCACACAACTAATATATATACACATTTATCGTTTTAATTAACTTAATACCGATAATAATTTACATGTGTGTATGTATTTTTTCAATAATTTATTGCAAATAATATATCGGTCAGTGGTTAAAGGTTCGTAATTTAGATTCAAAGTAATTAATTATTTTTTGCTATTTGATAAAAGTAAGTGAAATGAATAGCGTGTTGTGTTTGTTTGTAGCAATAATGTTTGGCTTTTTGAGCGCTAATGGTCAAACAAGGTTTACAAGACATTTTATCAGGGATTAATTAAATGGTCTATTAAAAAACTTAAACGTTATAGATACCTTCAACTAAAAATACATACATATAATATAAATGTATAAATAATAAATCTAAAGTATGTAAGTGTGTAAGTATGTATGTAATTTAATATAAATTAAATCCATTGTAATTTGCTTCTAATTAGACATCATGTATCACCAAATCAAAAAGGTCGTCCAGATAACATTAAATAAAACACAATACACACAGATAAAATATAATAGGTAGGCATTCGCAAAAATAAAACTGAACTTGACCACGATACCAAATCTCTATATACTTAGCACTGTTGCACTGACCCACTTATCTGCCTACTATACTCCTGACCCTGTCTTCATATCGCAGCCGCAATGATAATGTATTGACATAGGTCAACGATAAGAAAAGCTAACGACTTTTTGAAAATATTTTTCCTTGATTCCTGATAACAATGCACAATGAATGACGTTATTGTTCAATATTTGAATAAACAGTTCTTTCCACTTGTTTGTACGTTTAATGGATTAATAATAAATTATAATTAATTAATTTATTAGTTATAATTATTATCGTTAAGTATGATTACATTTTAAACCTTATAATTTTAATGTGGGAAACGATGTTGGTTTTGAAGTGAAAATTATTTGCATTTTAAAGTGTGTGTGATATTAAAATTATGAGCTTTTTAAGATGCAAATTTAATCTGTTTTATTTAATGGCGTTATAAACTGTAGATATCTACATAATTGGTGGTTTTGGTCAACATAATAAATTGGTTATTGAACTATAGATATTTGCATTGATCACACTAATCAAGTTTTGCGCACATCATTTTGAGTGTTTATTTATACACCGATTTTAAGATTTATTGATCAAAACAAAATTACATGAGCAAACTTTTAGTTAATTCTCAGACCATAATTCGATTGGTTCCTATTACCTACTACTTTTATATTTAAATACACTGTGTGCAAGTATCTGTTACTATTTAAGATTGATGGGGTCACAGTTTTGCAAATAATGTAGAATTCTTTTAACAGAGTTCTTGATAAAAAAGTAAAACTTTCTACGAAGCTCAATATCAGTTTAAATCACATTCATTAAGTCAAATTATTCAAAAACAGAGCAACATAAACGAATAACGTTCCATTTTTAACTGACCGTTTTCTTTTTTGTTGCAGGTAAGAAAGAATTCCTGGCCGCATGGAACCTAAGGAAATATGTACGAAATTCAAATTGCGAATTATGTGCGCGTGTGTGTGAAGTGATCGTTTGTTTTGTCACGTGTTCGCCATGCGATTATCAGTTCAATGGTAATTAACATAAAGTCGTAATTCAATTTTGCGCGAAGACGTGCACTGTGTATTTGAGCGTGTGTTGGTACGACAGCTGAAAATCAAAGGGAAGTTTTCTGTCTCGCTTAGTCTGAGGTGACTTTACAATAAATAAAATCAATTGAATTGATGTTGGTATGTATTATATCTTCTTATGATTTAAACACGTTTTAGGACCTGTTATTGCTGAATAAGAACTTTTGTGAATAAAGTTTTGGTGGCACAAAAATTTCAATAGCAGTTCAAGTAGATAGGTAGATACAAGACTGACATTAATACAGTAGCCGTTATTATATCGCCTGTTATAAAACGAGTAGGAAACTGGTATTAAACATCAAATCCAACAGTAAAAGTTTGCATACGAAACTAGTAAAGAACTGTTGCATAATAAACATTGCAACTGTTTGCTGATGTGCAAATTAGGGCGACCGTGTGATATTTAATTTTTGGACACTTAATTTTTATACCTATACTTATGTTTCTGTCAATTGCACCTATAAAAGAAGAAAGCTCTATATACAAAAAGAACTGTGGCAAGCCAACTGTGCACATTATTGAACATAATTTAAAGAGTCAAACAGAAATGAGTTGCTCGATTCCAATCATAGCGACAGCGGCGCATCTCTTCATAGCGTTTCCCGCCCATACGAACCGCTGCGCTACATGCATTCGCACGCATTCGGCTAATCTCACATGTGATCGGCCACATAGACGCGCATAACCAGCCATTTTATAAAACCGATACGGTCCCAACTCCGTTCTGCAGTTAGGCATCATTTCGTCTGGCCGCGTTAAAAGCACGCTGCATGTTCGCACTCCCACCCGCCACAACACAGACGCGACTCATGTATGAATCACGAGCTGCGTATGTGGGCGTGCCCGTACGTTCGCGCTCCGCTGGAGGCTGTCAGTGTGTTGGTGACCATCGACACACGTGCACGCGCCCATGTGTGCGGGCCCACTCATGGCAGCGGACTATGACGGCTCGTAGATTTGACAGCTAGCTCAATGCGGGTTCAGACGTTCATTATACGCCGACCGATGTAATTTTCGTAAAATACTTGACAGTTTTATTTACGTACGATAAAGACATTAGTGTTGTGACGCCGCCTCTACATGTGACAGTGTTTAGCGTTGAACTTAAATTTTGCGCGAACTTGAACTTCAGTGTTTCTCCCCGGTATTAGAGTCAGCCCAATTTGACGATTGATTTGTGACATGCCCGGTCTCAAGGAGCGTTTATGATGGTCACAATTAGATACGGCTCGTTGGAAATCTGTTCGAGGGGTAACGGAATGAATAAAAAATCATTGGACGTTTTGCAGTACAAATTAGACGGAACGAAAATACATTCCATGAGTGGAAAAATAAAATAAACTTTACCTAAAGTGCTTAGAAGACAATAAAACTAATCAAATATGATAAAAAAGAGGTGATATTCTTATTTTCCATTCTTTTCGCATTTAATTTTGTACGTTAGTAGTGTTAATCAAATGTATTTTTATAATCAGTGAATATGACTAGGAGTTAGCAACCGGATTGAGTGTTTCATTTATGGATTGTTTGGGAAGTTACTCTGGAATCGTTTTTTGCCGCCCAAATATTATCGGTGAGTTTAGTAAACTGTTATTTTTTCAATAAAATTTGTTTGCAAAAAATATAATAAGTATAATGAGATTCAAATGTTTTATGCTCTACCCCACTACCTATAATATGTATCTATGCAACAAAATAACTCATAAGAATAACCTAAAAAAACATGATATTCTGCATTTGAAACGGAGATATCTTTATTCATGTTCTACCTAGCTACCTACTTTTAAAAGAAACAAAATGAAAACAATACTATTTAATATACGTACAAAAATCTAAATAAATTCGTTTATTTTAAAGATATTACTGATGTTTATAACCCGACTTGAATTTTATTTAGCTTGCTGTCATAAATTTAAATTACTTGTAAATTTTGAGCACACAATACCACACAGCACTATTTAATTAAATAAACTATAGTAAAATGTCAAGAAAAATTACGCTTTAGAAAATAAAACAAAAAATATGTATCAAACGGAAATATAAAAATGCAAATGAAACCAAACAGCTGTGGCGGTAAATCCAAAATGAATTTCATAACAAAAAAGAATAAGGTGCACATGTCACTAAGATTAATAAAGACATTAACGCAAATAAGCATAAATTTTATTGTTTTCTTTTATATAATAATGGTAAACCCTGGTCACCTTTTTGTAGGAGTCGCCGACAAGCAGGTACCAAAAAGGTTTGGTGATCATTAATCAAAATCGTAGTGTTATCCTTTTAAATGAGTCGACGAACGGCGAAATAGAGATGTAGACGCAAATGGGGATGAAGTTTGGCACCGCCCTAAGAACGGCCATTAATCAGTGTTATTTTCTTTATCTATGTATGTTTTACATTTCTACATATTCTGTTTAAGTATTATTATTTGATGAAAACATCATTATTGTAGGTATCAATCATTTCTTTATTTTTCAAATACATTATGTTGGTCCATCACTGAATGATTAGTATCAATTGACATTTTATAGTGTCGTTCTGCCATAAACGTCAATTTTGGTGTTATACTTTGGTCGTTCTCTTGATTTATGTCCTGACCATAATGCACCTAATAAAAATATTTGGATTAAGATGATTAGCAAATTTTATTACTAAGTAATAAATTATATTCATGTAATTTATCAGACAAACTTAATTAATCAGCTTTTTTATGAACGATTTATCAATTACTGTTACTGTTAGCCTGCATCATCTCTCTGCTGGGCAAAGGCCTCTCTCCATTACTCCCAGCTTTTTCGATCCAGGGCTAAAGTGTTTTCTCCAGCTCGTCCCACCATCTTCTACGGGGTCTGCCGCGACGCCTTCTCAATTATTTGCAATAATTATTTGAAAAGCGTACCTATTGTTTGGCGAATGAAGTTATAAATAAATACAGTAGTTCTAACATATTTCATCGTGTATCGTGACATCACGCCCAAATTCGGCTCTGTTGTATGTTTTAATTGTCTCATTAAACGAATAGGAATAAATGTATTCCACATGTTTTAATCTATTGAATGAATGCGTGTTATGTGGGTATCTCCATTTCAAAACGTTGCTAATAAACAGGCTTCACTAAATCAATATTTAGCACCAAGACTCCAAATATTCATTACGCAATTCAATTACTACATTGCGTTACAAATATTTAAATACTTAATCATTTAGCCAATTAAACGGTGCAATGGTATAAATCAACTGAAAGGTCAATGGCAATAAAAATGTAGCCGTCAAAACTGGTACTATAAAATTGATCCAGATACATGGTCACAGCAATGAAACTAGGTGGAGCTTTCCTAGCGGCTATTATTCTAACGGTCCCTTTCACCGCTATCTTCTGACCATCTGATGAACTGCTTTTTTCAAGTGCCTTAATAAAGCGAGCAGCATGTAAGATTGTAATGTTCAGTAGACCCGTAGATTTGGTCGGTGCGATAATACGCCGTGACTGTGCGCTCACGACTTTCTATGAGTGCACTGTTAGAGATCGAGCTGTAATTTTTTTTGGTTCAAAATTGTTGTGCCCTTTCGCGAGGTAACGATTTGAAAGTCGCTTACATGATGTTATCGTGTAAGAACGAAAACCCATTAGGTAGTTGTAGATACTGATATTGATGGATATTGCCACAGTAGTCAACGCCGATAGTATACACCTATCTATTAAATCATCTTATAAATCTCCTTAAGTAGATGTCAATTTATTTAAAAAAATCGCCATCACCAAAACATCGGAACAAAAATGATTACGCCCACCTTTGTGTGTCGTTAATTTAATATCATTCGTTTATGTCATCGGCTCCCACTAACAGAGCGAGCTTCTCATTAAATATTTTAATTAACTTTCGACGGTCATGTAAATGTCAAAAATATATAAATGTCCTGTCGGATGTGTGGTCACATGAGTAATATTTTGACGTAGGCTTTATAGACGACCTTTAGTTTAGACAATTACTTGTGACTTCTAGTAAATTAAATTAGAAATGGAGATTAACATTATCATCGTAGAACGGGTTTTGTCGTATATTGGAACTAGTTCACACAGTTCACAGACTATTCTATTAACTTTGTAGCAGAGACAAATGTGTTACTCATTATTAAACGAATGATTGCTTATGGAAATAACGGGAGAGGTTTTCACAAAAAGGTATATAATTATCTATCCTATCAATGAGCAAATTAACTTTAAGTTCAATAGTATATACGTATAAAATTAATTCGATACAATCCATTATTTTCTAACACTACCATAATTACAAGAAGACACATCTAATTAAACCCGACGCAAACAAACGAGATAAAAGCCTGACGTTGAAAAATTTCCTCAAAATTTACTTTACTTTCTGCTCACAAATTAGTACAAAATACAGATAATAACAAGTGAATTGGTGGTTTGACATGTGAAGTCGGCGATATTAATGTGTATTATAGGCCCACACCCGATCGCTGAGGCGAATTTGTAAAATTATCGGCCGAACGATTTGAATATTAATCTTGGGATGCGCCCGCGCCGATCGAGCTCGTTAGATTACGAACTTTTTGTCCGCCGAACGTTTTTGATAGCTTACATGATCGATCATTAATCATTTAATATACCTAGTAGTACCTACATGCAATTTTGTAGCAATTTATATTATTTTACTTGAACTTAAAAAAACTTAAAGTATAAATTAAACTACAAGGAGCACTCAGTTATCTCTGGTTTCGTGTAACCTGATAAGTTATTTTTTTAATAACAAAACTCCGGTAGTAATATGTTCAATGTTTTGGGCAATTAGATATCGTATGATTACCATAATTATATTAAAAAATTCAAATCGATTAATAATCAAAAACATGCTTGTTATATGCGTTAATAGTGTGATAATGTAATAATATTATCACAAATTATAAATACTTAAACAGGCTATTATAAATACTTAGACTGACGCTGATAAATACTTCAGCTTCGATTTTTTTTATTTAGTGAAAATGAGCTGTATTTAGTGCCTAATAGGAACTAAGATTCACACATAATATTACTGTGCAAGAGAATAAAACTAAATAATTAGGTATATAAATAAAAAACAGAACCGTTTTTGCTATCAAAATTATTCTGACTACAGTTTTTAAATTACTTGAACGCTTGGCTTGTTACATTTAGCTACTGAAATAGTAATAAAATGTATATACGTAATCTCTATTGTCTTACGGAGATTTTTATTATTAAAAATAATGAATTTAAAGTGGTGTTGTTTTGACGAAATATTAAAAAACTTTATGCAAGAGAGTACTAATTTTCTGCTTGTATTTTTTGTATCTGAATTAAACATGATATCATTTAAAGAGCATTTGTTGTAGTGATTACAATAATAGAGATATATCTTTGAACATGATAAGGCACTTGTTAGTTTATTTGGCCTTTTAGTGTGTTCAGAATCATGTTATTGTTAGCTGATTAACTTGCTGTTGTTTATCTGATTTTATTTCTTATGGGAAAACAAACCGTACCTAATATACTTACTAAAAAACAGGAATGTCTTACAACTTAACAAATATAGGTATACTTCTTATTTATTGGAAATAAATACTATTAGATATTAATTATTACTATTATATTATTACTGTTGTCCTTAACGTACTTTCAACAATTATTATTTTCAGTAAAGTCCTGCCGAATTGTCACAGTATTCAGTGCATGCATGAAACATATTTTTACAAAAGCTCAAAAAAAACTTGAGTTACAATTTTCTTTTTAGTGTTTCTCTTTCTTTGATATTTTGTGGACTCAGAAACATAAGACTTTTCAGTTACAGTTCTTCTTTGAAAACAGCGCCCAGCTTAAAGTTTCTTTTCACATTTTCTTCTTAAAAGCTGTCGTGAAGCTGAAATTCGTTGCAAGCCTGTCGTTTCTATGTGATGTAAAAGTTTCTTTTGATTTTTCTTAACTGTAAAAAGCATTTTCAAAGAAGAGCTTGAAAATTTATGATGAGTGAATAAGAGAGCTTACATCACAGAGCTTTTCTTTAAGTACTAAGAAAGATTTTAAAAAGCACATAAGGATGTTAAACCCAATTGGTAACAAATACCTAGGTTAGTACCTCATTTTTTTTTTGATGATCACTATATTTATTTATTTAAAAAACGCGTACAACTATCATCACAGGCTTATAAAGATAAAATTATAACAAATACCTTACAATTATTATGAACAACCAAGAGTAACTATACTTACACAATAAAATCAATAACATTAGGAAATTCGGAAAATAGTTACCTACTTATAGGTACTGTATACAACATTAATCTTTCCGGAAAAAGCAACCCAATCATTTTGAAGAGTCTAGGCATTTTCCTCAAAGAATAGACCATCATCATCTGGTTTGCCTTTTTCCAACATGTTGGGGTCATCTTCCAGTCTACCCGAATGCAGCTGAATATTCGTGTTTTACATGAAACAACTGCTTATCTGCCGTACCAACTCAGTGACTGGGTATAAAATTTTGATACCGCTTGGCCGGACTGGAGGTTTCATAGAAAATACTATTACATAATATTTTGAAGGATAGGCCTCCCCAAAATGGGCGAAGCGGCCTACTCTCTAGTTCCGTCATGGAGGATATGGACCCATCCGAAAGTTGTTCGATACATCGGTATGAACCCTACTCGCTGTTAATTAACTTTGTCGGACGGGCAAAAACACATCGGGAGTAAGGACAACTGTCAAATCGTATGGTTATTCATTCTTACTTCGGACCCCGAAGTAATCTCATAGCCGTAGCTGATACGAGGAAGTACCGCCCGTAATTTCGGCCGTAACTACGGATGTCGTGCTTGAAAAGTAGACCCCCAGAAGTGGACGTCTTTCGGCTGAAATGATTCATAATCCATAATCAGCCTATAATATTCCCACTGCTGGGACACAGGCCTCGCCTCGGTGAGAGGAAGTGGGACGTAATCCACCGTGCGGGTATATTGCGGGTTGGTAGATGTCACATTTTGGTTCTAAAAATGATACTGATAACAAAATATTTAGATTACTCCTTAGTACTACCCATTAGTACATGAAAATATATCAAAGTGCAGGGCTACTGGGATACTGAGATGTCTAACAAAACTAATTATACTTATGTAAGCATTGCCTAATTAGATACAGCGTCTGCGTCTCAAACGTTTGAGTTGGGTTAGACAAGACCGTTTTGAGGGTGACCGGACACTATAGCCGACCTGTTTATTTATATACATATACTACACAAGTATATAGATGTATTGTAGTGGCTATACCAAAGTTATCTCGACCTCAATAGGCACAAAATCCAAATTGTAACCCTAAAAATAGTCGACCATAATATACCCATCAAGGAAGTACCAAAATAAAATTTTAAAAATGTTGCTAGTCTGTTGGTCACATTACCAAATGACAGCAATGTACTTTTATGCTTAGGTATGTGTCTATGATAATGCTTTGATTTCATAAACATATGTAAATAATAGAAAGTGGGTTGTGGAGATCAGATAGGTAGTCACTCCATGTAAAATACCGATATTCAGCTACTTCCAGTTAGGCTAGGCAAGATGATGATGAGGTACTTAGCTTTTGTAGTAGAGATAGGTATCTTTTATCTAGCTATAGCTATAGACACTTCTGTTAAGTGTAATCGAGAGGCCGAAATATAGAAGAAACGCGTCTGACTAAAATAGTGATGAATATAAATGTTGACCGATGGAGAGGGAAAGGAAGGTCAAAGAAAATATGGATGGATTGTGTGAGGAATGATATGAAAGTGAAGGGAGTGAATGGTAGCGTGACGGTTGACAGGGGAGAATTGAAGACGAAAACGTTTTGCGCCGACCCCAAGTAACATGGAACAAGGACAGGAAGGTGATGATGATGACTTTTATTCCTCTTCTATTCTTCTACGTAGCACTCTTGTCAGAGCGGTCGTGGTCCTGATGTCGCGCATGTACTTTTATAATGACATGTGTACTTATTCCTCTTGTACTCTTCTACGTAGCACTCTTGTCAGAGCGATCGTGGTACTGATGTAGCTCATGTACTTTTATAATGACATGTGTACTTATTCCTCTTGTACTCTTCTACGTAGCACTCTTGTCAGAGCGATCGTGGTACTGATGTAGCTCATGTACTTTTATTATGACATGTGTACTTATTCCTCTTGTACTATTCTACGTAGCACTCTTGTCAGGGCGGTCGTGGTCCTGATGCAGCTCATGTTTATTATGATATGTGTACTTATTCCTCTTCTACTCTTCTACGTAGTACTCTTGTCAGAGCGGTCGTGGTCCTGATGTAACTCATGTACTTTTATTATGACATGTGTACTTATTCCTCTTCTATTCTTCTATGTAGCACTCTTGTTAGAGCGGCCGTGGTCCTGATGTAGGTCATGTACTTTTATTATGACATATGTACTTATTCCTCTTGTACTCTTCTATGTAGCACTCTTGTCAGGGCGGTCGTGGTCCTGATGCAGCTCATGTTTATTATGACATGTGTACTTATTCCTCTTCTACTCTTCTACGTAGTACTCTTGTCAGAGCGGCCGTGGTCCTGATGTAGCTCATGTACTTTTATTATGACATGTGTACTTATTTCTCTTCTACTCTTCTACGTAGTACTCTTGTCAGAGCGGCCGTGGTCCTGATGTAGCTCATGTACTTTTATTATGACATGTGTACTTATTCCTCTTCTACTCTTCTACGTAGTACTCTTGTCAGAGCGGCCGTGGTCCTGATGTAGCTCATGTTTATTATGACATGTGTACTTATTCCTCTTCTACTCTTCTACGTAGTACTCTTGTCAGAGCGGCCGTGGTCCTGATGTAGCTCATGTACTTTTATTATGACATATGTACTTATTCCTCTTCTACTCTTCTACGTAGCACTCTTGTCAGAGCGGTCGTGGTCCTGATGTAGCTCATGTACTTTTATTATGACATGTGTACTTATTCCTCTTCTACTCTTCTACGTAGTACTCTTGTCAGAGCGGCCGTGGTCCTGATGTAGCTCATGTACTTTTATTATGACATGTTTACTTATTCCTCTTCTACTCTTCTACGTAGTACTCTTGTCAGAGCGGCCGTGGTCCTGATGTAGCTCATGTACTTTTATTATGACATGTGTACTTATTCCTCTTCTACTCTTCTACGTAGTACTCTTGTCAGAGCGGCCGTGGTCCTGATGTAGCTCATGTACTTTTATTATGACATGTGTTATATTACATATATTATGACTTATTTAAATCATATTCTGTTGCTATCAGAGTATAAGGTCGATAATTTGCTTCATCAAATTTCACAATTCTAAATTCATACGACCAAATGATTGCTTAATTTAAAACGTACACTAAACATTGAACTCAACAATTAGTTTTACCTAATTATCATATAGATAAAACCCACGTATTCAGTTCCTAAAAACGGCTGATTTATTACATTTCGAATAATAATATACGTACAGTAAGTATTGTTTAGCTCTCCCAGTGAGCACTTTGTTTGAAACTATCGCATCTATGAAAAACATTTGTTTCAAACTATTTATTTTAATGTATAGTAATTGCTTATGCGTGTAGGTGACAATTGTTTTAATGTTGATCAGCTGGGAGATTTGGTCGAATGTTGTTTGAATGAAATTCCTTGCGTGCATTACAGGATTTATTATACTTCCTATGTGTTATTACATTATGTTATTGCATTTATCAAAATCAGACTAACATTGAATCCAATAATACAGGCTGTTTTTTTAAAGACCAGCCAAATTTAAGGATGTGGTACAGACCATCAAACTGAACAACTTTCTCCATGGGACAAATAGCGTAATCGCGAAAATTTTATGAACTGTCCCATAGAAAACTTCAATACCTACTCGACCTAAATGTATGGGACGGCTGAATTTTTATTCGCGATTACGATGTTGGTCCCATGGAGAAAGTTGTTCAGTTTGATGGTCTGTACCACATCCTTAAATTTGGCTGTCTTTAAAAAATCAGCCTGTATAGAAAGAAAGAAAAAGAAAAGAAATAAAGAAAATGCATTTATTTGCGGCAAACATGACGCATGAAAAAAGTACATAAACACACAAAAAAAAAAACATGTTGGGGGTAAACATGCGTCACATTCACGCAAAACGACCATCGCTCAGCATAATGCTAAGACCCTATACGAGACAGAGCCCCAGCGCTGATTTTCAGCGGCAGCCGGCGTTGACGTGATGACGTTAACCAGTGCAGCATGAAATTATACATAAATAAATAAAAACAACAATCAAAACCAGAAATAAAATAAACCATTGCAACATATAATTCGACACAAAACAAAAAACAGAAATCAAAACATGAAATAAAATAAAATAAACATAAATTAAAAAAAAAAAAAAAAAGATGGTGAACCATGAATTTGGTTACTCGTCTGGACAGGTTCACTTAAAGGTTCTTTCCTCAAATGACCATTTCAGACACTAATTTATATGGTCCTCACATGATCTGACCAAGATTATGTCTAGACTTTAAAAGAGAATGTGACCTTGTGAGTTTGTTTCGGCCTTTCTCCTCAGAGTAGTCGGATAGGAAACGGGAACCTCAACTAGTTTTTAAAATATGTTTGACGTGTAAACCTATGTACGAAAATAAAATCATTTATAATTCATCGCCCATAAAGTACTAGGTAAGTAACTACTTACCAACAAACTCGAAATAACTAGTAAGAAACAATGAACAAGTTCATAAACTCATCTAAAATTCTGCACCAATTGCCCACTTTACAACCACAAAAGTGGTCGCTAGTTAAATGTGGTCACTTTTGAATGATCCGGCCTTGAAAGCGAAACGATTCGAAAAGCGGTACAACCGTACAATGATTGCTTGATTCCGATTCCGACAGTCGAACGAGACAGACACTGGTTCATTTGAATAAAATTTACTCCCACTGATATCAATCAATTTGTATTTTTGTTTTCTAGATACAAAATTGATTGATTGATTGGCGATTGATGAATTTGCGGGCGTAGCTAATATGTTTACGGAATTTCTCTCACGTGAAAGATAGGATAATAATTATAAACAATTTTTTCATCGCACGTCTGTGCGCCATTTTTGTTCTTTAACAAAACTTCGAATTATTTACTTGCAGTCTATTAATATTTTTTAAAATTTTCACAAGTATCATAAAGGAAATACTAAATATCACATTGACGAGGTTTATCCCGATTTGGTAATTGAGAAACAAGTTTAATTAGCATTTGACATCTATTAATTGATTTACGAACACGTTTTATAGCTACGTCCGATCCAAATCTGTAATTATCTGTTTTAGAGTACCGTAATAAAAAATAACATGAATGGCGAAACTTCATGTTGTCATGATTTTATATCGATGCCCGTCATGTCTGTGAAGTTTCACTAGTCAAGTTAACTTCACTAAATTAAATTAATTTCAGCTACCTTGGAATACAATAAGTAATTGCGTAACTCACTATCAATCTCAATCTGAATCATTTTGAAGGATATTGCTAATCCATTATTGCTTCAAATGTTTGAAAAATGTGTCTGCTCATCAACGTAAATAACTCAATGAATGTTGTTGAACTGTCAAAATTAAACCCATTGCTACTGTGTGTGTTACGCAATTACTTATTGTATTCCAAGGTAGCTGAATTTAATTTTAAGTTAAATCAAGTATTTATACCTACTTACTTAAAATACATACAAACAAATGAAATAGAAGTGTCAGTTTGTAATGTTAAAACAACAGCTTTTTACTAAATGCATATTAAAGTTTAGACGGTACATATAACATTTTTTTAAAATTATTGTCTGTCTCTGTTTGTTTGGACTAATCTCTGAAACGACTAGACCGATTTTGACGGGACTTTCACTAGCAGATAGCTGATGTTATAAGGAATAACTTAGGTATTTATTTTAGAAAAATAACTAAGGATTTGCACAAAAAAAACCCTATTAAATCCAATTTGTTTTCCGACATGCAGCGAACCAACAGCTAGTTTAATCTAAAAATAAATCTCACTAATATTATAACCGTGAAAGTTTGTATGTGTCGATGGATGGATGGATGGGTGTTTGTTGCTCTTTCACGCAAAAACTACTGAACGGATTTGGATAAAATTTGGCACACAGATGATTTATAACTGGGATTAACATATAGCATACTTTTTATCCCGATATTCCCACGGGATCGAAACTTATGCGGGTTAAGCCGCGGGGCGCAGCTAGTATAATAATACTGTGCTTCTGTTTGACAGAAATCCGTTATTTATTTTAAACTAGAAATGCCTCATCTCGAACAAGATTGTATTTTAAAAACATGTGCATTTTCAAGCTATCTCCTCCTACAAATGGCGAAAGAAAACATTGTGAGGTAATCGCGTTGACATCTAATACATTTTAAACATGTGTTACTGAAGGGACCTGTCTGCCACCTATGGGAGCTTTGCTTCCTTACAGATTTATTGAGGCTGAGCTTAATAAAAGATTTCTCACTGACCCTGCTTAATCCCTCAAGTTAATCTTCTGTTTACAATCACAGTTTGTTCTCATTTCTATTTCTGCTTTATGTATCTTTGCATCAGTAAATAGTTGGTGGTCTGTGAATATCGAGGTGTTAAAATTGTGCTCTGATTATAAACAGGTCTGAGAACCGTCTGGACTTCGAAGATACACCTATCTATTCCTAATTAGAATAAGTTAATGAATCTTTCTTAAAACGCTCATTAGTTAGATAAGCATGATCTTTTGGTAGCAGCCTCCGAAATATTATCTAAAATTTTAGAGGAATTTTAGAAATACTGGAAACTGACTGCTTTTTTTACTCAGTCCTTTTTAAAATCCAAACTTATGTATGATTCTTAATTATTGGCTCTGCTTCCCCCACGATGTAAGAGACAGAACCATTCACATTCTCTATCAAAATATTCTTGACTAAGCAGTGGGGTAATCGCAATGGCTTTCAATTTGATAGTTCAACAAAATTCATTGCGCTATTTACGTTTTTGAGCAGACAAATTTTTGGAACATTTGAAGCAATGGCTTAGCATCCTTCAAAAAGTCATTTTGAAGGATATTGCTAAGCCATTGCTCTAATCAATCAATCTAAGTCGATTGTGATTGATTGTGTGTTCTGTTCTGAGCATTGTAAAGACAAGAATGCTCGTTCTCTAGTCACACCACCAAAACCCAAAGACCACCAAAACTAAAGCCCTTCTTAAACATAAACATAATCGGCCTGTAACGTTTCCATTGCGTTCCCATTGCATTCTGAGAGAGGGAATGGGCCGTAATCCACCACGCGGGCCCAGTGCGGGTTGGTAGATTTTTTTTAATGTAAAGGTTCCCCACACTAGGAATTTCTCCTGTATCGTGAGTCATTTACAAACATTTGAACTCACATACACAAACAGCCAGACCTGGAACAACAACTTGTAGGCCATACAAATATTTGTTCCGTGCGGGAATCGGACCCGCGACACGCTGCGCAGCAGTCAATCACTTAACCACTGCGCCAACCGTGCCGTCAAATGATGATGTAGATGTCACATGTCTTCGAATTTTCGGTCTTAGGACTTGCTGGTTTCCTCACGATGTTTTCCTTCAACGTTTTTGAGAGCAATGGTGATGAAATAAATTACATAAAGTAGAGCGCCTGTCCGGGTTCGAACCCATGACCTACAACCACTCGTAAGTCGGGCCACCACTGCTCTCAGCCCTTCTTAATGACACCCAATAAGTTCCTAATTTATAACTAAAAGTTTACTTCATACTTGAAGCTTCTACTAAATTAAAATTAATTTAAAATAAAATCCGCTTCACTCTTAACTGGTTTCGTTACTAGTTACTCAATGCACAGAATAATCTAGGTTAGCAGGTACAGTTTATGAGCCTAATATATTTAGCATGTGAAATACGTACTCGACATTTTATCACCTAACGGTGGTTTCAATGGCATCGTGGTGCTGGATGGTGCTCAACTAGAGAATTAGATAAATAATAACATTAATTTAATATTAATAAATAAAATAATAAATAAATATTAATTTAATATTAATAATAATTGATGTGAATTAAGCTACATAGTATTACCAGGAGTAGATGAAAGGAATTCTCGTTGAGGTAGCATGGCCTCACACGTGTACATTATACAATATCAGCATGTTATGTTAATTAATTTTCGTCTCCAATTAAAATAAAAAAATAAAACAAGGAAATTACTACGGAAAACACGTTCCAAGAATACAAAATCAAATATTTACTCATACACCTTCAACATAACATTAGGCTGGCAATATAATCATAGCTTATTAAATAACCAAGACCACAAAAATATACATGGTATGAATAGATAGGTACCTAACCTACCTTCAATGTTCCGAAGGTTCTGAATACATAACATAGAACAGGGTACATATCAACACATACATCAAAGTTACTCAAGTAACTTGCTAGGCACGACCGCCGGCGGCTACGATCATTGCTCTCCTCTCTATAATTTCGGCCTTTACTTTTTTTAATCGGCCCGATCTCCGATTGCTGCATATTCGGCGGGGATCCTTGGAATTTTATCCAACCAGTGATGTGATGATTTATAACCGTACATTAAATTAAGAAACGGGTTTGTACGTTAATTAAAACTTAGAAGTTTACGGTTATTTTGTGACGTGTTTTGTATTGGTATCGGTTTTGTGACATTTTAATTTTATTGTTAAGATGTGTAATAATATTTTGCAATGACCGTTAGCACATATCGTGTTGGCTAAAGAAAAAGTGGAATGAACATCATAAATTCAAACGTTTAAAATGTTAAAGTAATTTAACTAGATACAAATACAATGTGTTAGCTTATATAAATGGGTTAGTTTGAATAAATTAAGTATTTGTAGGCATTGTTATAAAATAACCTTTGTTTATTGCAGAAAGTAGGTTCTGTTGTGTTAATTATCTTCTGAACATGAGGACATTAATCTTATCAAGTCCTACTAGTGATATGGTTTGTACGAGTTGGCAGTTCATTTAAATTTCTTTATTGTATGTAAGTTTAATATTAATGTATTATACACATAAACCTTCCGGAGTAAATTCTCTAAATGATGGTGGAAACTGTATTAAACCCCGTTTCGTAGTTTAGAAGAACAACACGGTCACACAGACAGCCCCTAAAAGCGACTTTAAGATAGCATAATGTATAGTTATAGATAGGAGAAACCTATTTATCATTTTAGGTCGCTTTGGTATACCTATCTAAGCTGTCTCTTCTTTCTACGGACCGTCAATGTCACCTACCAACTGAACAAACAGTCAACACATAATAATTCTCATACATTTGTAATTATATTTACATAGTTCAATATGACATCTGTTACCAATCGATTAGGTTGTTTTGAATAGGATTTACGTGTTGCCATACCCACTTATTTTCTACGGCAATTTAATTGTAATTTTGGTAGATTATCTGTCTGTGGTTTGAGAATCTCCCATCAATATTGTAAGTTAGATTTGATGAATGAAGGTCTTATTTTTGTTCGTGTAAGGTTAAAGGAAAATAAAAGGTCATTCATTTGGTTTTAATTTCGGTTTTCGATTGATGGTTATCTTGCATGAGATTGGTTGCAAAATAAAAACAAAAGTTACCCATCATTATTGTCTGATTGCTACCTAAGCATTACCTTTGTTTGTGTTTAAATTCAGATAAGTATCATTTAATTTGGTGGAAGCTCCGGGATGTGCCTGACTTGATGGATTATTTTTTACTTCAAAATTACTTGTTATCACCTTTACACTGACGTATGGGTCATGTCCATGTTATTGGCGGAAGTGCTGAAACATTCCGCTTTTTGGACCACTGTCCAAAAAGCGGAATGTTTCAGCACTTTCACAGCTCAAGGAAGGGTGGGTGGGTGGTCGGATAAAAAATTTACAAATTCTTCTCCGCTCTGCTGCTTTGCCACTATGGATAAATACCTATGTAGTTCCATTTCACAAGCAAACAGACGTTACAAACTTTACGTTGGTAACGTTTTGAAACGTAACCGCGACCAACCGCCAGCAACCGGCGGGCAATAGGCGTTTCTAGTGATGTGCCACGCGCGAGGTGTTCCCGCGCTAACTGCGCACCGTCACGCGAACACCGCTCCGCCCATCCTCACGCACGCTAATGCTTGATTTTTGAAACGCCAACTCCATTTTTTACCTAACTTAATTATGCCTGTAATTCAGTCGATACACGGTCTAATGAAATCACATTCGATCAAACCACTCACGAGTTTCAGGTCATGTTTTGATATAAAACCGACTTCCACGTGCAACAAATAATGTTTGTTATTTGTTCTATTTAAGGAAACAACCGTTTGAAAACAGTATTATTTATACGTAACGTGCATTCTGCTTTCTATCTACTTATTTATAGCGAAATGCTGAGCAATACAATGCTCGAGCCGAAAGAAGAGAAATACCTTCGCAAATAAACATTAAACATGTTTACATTTGCTGGCTAATATTAATAAAATAGCTTTTCAATTTCAATAGCACGTGAATTGTGATTTCAATTTAATCAAAACTCAATATTCCTCACTACGTAGATCCATCATTCTTATAATTATCGCGACGTAGTAACAGTCACAATGAAATAGTCCAAGTGCAGGGAACTAACACTCGTTCTTGATAAACGGCGGCCATCACTGCACGCCACGGCCTATTATGAGAGCATGACGTCACCGCCCCGCCCCCCACCTCCTCGCTTCAATCAAACCGGGGAACCCTCGTCATGCCCCCACCCCACGTTCCGCTTTACTGACTCCGCATTTTTTCTCATAATAATAACGTCGAAAAAATCGCACAAAAAATCTCGACAGACGCGGCGTTGCTCATCCCATCCCTATCGCCGCCGTCCTTTTTCGAATCGAGTCTCGGAATTCAAAATTTGAATTTAGATAGAATGGAATCTTTGTTTTTATTTTTTTAATTAGGAATACGGTATTATTGGCTAAAAGTACCTACCAATTTTGGTACCTATGAACCATAACGAAAATAAATATTAAAAAGAAGATATTATTACCTCAGTACATAATAACTAGATAAGGAATCAAAACACAAAAATTAGAATTAATGTCATTATCTTATAATTAAGTACCTACTTAATTTTAACAACGTTGTAATTTTGCATGGCTATTATAGCATTTATGGCTCAGTGTGTTCCAGTTATGTGAAACTCGCCGGAAATAATCTTATAAGATTTAAGAGAAACAAAAGATTTAATAAATTCGCCATCTTCTAGATAATTACAGGCATTGTGCACAAATGCTCAAACAGTTGTTACAAATTAACAATAACAGAAGGTCACGCCAGTGGTCACAGGTGTTCCTTTATAAAAGTAAAGTAAATAGTCTTATTGGATAATAATATTACCCACCTATTTAGACAAATGTGTTTGTATTGGACTACCTATTAATCATTCTGTTTCTCTTGTTGGTAAAAGACAATTTCTTATAGGAATTATGTAATTTGATACTTACCGAAAGGTATAAAAGTTCAATTAGGCGCAGTATTTTTCTCTAAAGCACTATTACTATATTACAAAAGTTGATAAAAATATTACTGTGTTATTTAAATTGATCCAACAATATAAAAAATAAAAAAAATATTTTCTTCAAACTATCCAATAATGCCATCTGTCATCGAGTCGAATTCGTTCAAACTTGAAGTCAAGGACTCCACGTAATGCAACTACTCTCCGGTAGAGGTCAGCAGTGTGCGAGTTTTTAAAAGTTTAGTTAACTATCTCTTTATTTAGTTCGAAGCAACTTTCACAGATGGTGTTGTTGTCAAAATGTATGTTGTGTTTATTTTTATTGAAGTACAGTTAAATGAACACTTATGATTTAAAAAAGTATGTTTTGATAAATTAATAAGAGTTGTATGTTTGAATTAAAAGAAACTTTGTGGGTATTAGGTGTGATATTATCCAAGAAGAGAGTAGAAAGATGATATTTGGAAAATTTTACTCTGAAAAACTAAACAAAAATGGTGGTGTGTTGACCCGTACACTCAGTTAGTATTTCTATAATATTGAAAGTACATTCAGGTTGGCATGGGAGAATTTAAATTCCATAATCGTATAGCTTAACCCTTGTCAATGTTGACAGCGTCTAAATTAATAGTGCGTGAAGGTATTTAGCAAAATATAGACTTAATTTATGTATGCAAAGATTTATGACTACATAAGATTATTGCCAACAATATGACGTGTGTTTATTATAAAAATAAGTTTGCATATTTTTATCTGCTATTAATATAAAATGCGTACAACAGTAGCAATTTAAGTTAATACAATATTAAAATAACTATCAGTTCCCACTCCAAGGGTACTCTTTAAATCTTATTTCATCGTTAATATGATTATGAGCTTATGCCACAATACCTTAATATACTACAGAATTCTCTAACTTAAAAAAGTAGGTACCAACTTTAACATTTATTTTGATTTCCTGGTACCTGTGTTAAGCACTCGTAGTACCCACAGAGAGTACCTAATGATCATGATTGAACCTATTATTTTATTTACTTTCAAAAACTTACTATTTACTCACACGCATTAATTCTTCAAACTAACAAGGAATGAAAACTCAATTCCAAAGCGGTATTACCCCATAGATCTCACAAAGGAACGTTATTGAGAGGAGCGTGCTGCGACCGAAGCTTGATGAATGATTTTCATCGCTACCGGCGCCAGGGCGGAAACTCTCAGATACCGCCCGCCCAGGGCAGCCGCTGCGCGTAAATTAACCCGCCCGCCATGCCACGTTTCCGTTTACATTTCTGTTACATTTAATGTAAAGCCGCGATTTACTGTTCCGATGACATGGTTATGATAAATGTTTTTTGGAATTCGTGTAAAATATTTATTTGTATGCACGTCACTTTCAGGGTAGGCTGAAAAATATATTTAAAGTTTCTGTAAAATATATTTAAATTTACTGCTCATTGATGAATGGAAACGATATTTTATTCTATAAAAAATACCATAGGTAGTAACAAAACAAAAATAACAGCATGGTACAAAATAAGGAAAATCTGCAACTATAAGATTAATTAATTATTATCTTTTTTACAGTCCAAAATGAGTCAAGACTAAACGCGTGTAACCTTATAACACAGTTTCCTCCGATAGGTAAACTTAGAGAAAGGGAAACGCTGATTATTCAGAATGCGTCTCGAATTATTCAATGTAGCGGGAAAACGACCGTGAAAGGAATTTTAATAGACTTTATAGACAGTCGCTTTCCCATTTAAATCATTGCTGTTGCTCAATTCAAACTTTATTTTTAGTTCTTCCTATATTCTCCTGTCTTCAAAACATTTCCGACAAGGATCTTTGGACGACTGTACCTTTTGAATTTTGAAGTAGTTTACTGCCATCGAAGGTAGTTCATTATAAAAAAATATAGATGGCGTTGAGTTAAAAGTGCATAATTCGATAGACAGATGGTGTTGTTTAAAAGTTTATTCAAATTAACAAAGTAACGTTTCAAGTTTTTGTTTCCAGACAAAACCGTTATAGAAAACCGTTTTGTATACTAAAGTAACAAGCTGCAAGCTATAATTACAATGATTACGATAAATTGAAAATCAGTACCGCCTACTTATTGTCATAACATCTCACCCCCGCTCCTATTGTTCGTACGTATGCATGCAATGTTTGAATCACGTGTGGCAATTACATAGGTGTCGGCGTTTGTATCTCGCCATAAATCAGCTTTGCGCGATATAACAATTAGCCGGTATGATAGCAATGTTAATTAAACGGGTATAACTCGGCGACCGCAGCGCCGCAGCGGCCGAATTTGGGACTACAATGAAACATTGCGGGCTTCGATTCAACTCTGTACCGATGACTTGTGTTATGGTAATAATTTTTTAAGCCAGTAATTACAGTGCAAATTAAATTGAGTGTAATGAATGTAATTAGTAATTCAATTAACGTTTCCATTGAAATACCTATGTATATCAGCTTGATAAATATTTAGCAGTAATTATGTGGAAATTGCAGCTAGATATTCACTGAATTTTGGCTTGTGTCAAGTTGTCACACAAAAACGTTTGAAAAAAAATTCCATGACGTTGTAATAGGTACATACGTTAACTAGAAAAAAATATTTGTGGAAGTTTAATGTCCTTGATTTCCATTTCCTGTTGTTTACATAGTTACATAAACGTCATAGTACTTAATTATTTAAGTAAGTAAATAAGTAGATACATTTAAAAAAAACAATTGAAAATCTCAGGATATTTCACCTACATACTTATAGATTAATTAAAACTCTTTCATTTGTTTTTAAACAACTGTGGCGAATCTCAGCTACTACACATCAATATCGATACCTACTGCCAACAAATTTTATCGATATAATCTCCACTAAATCGACACCACGACCACTCAACATCCAGACGTTTGATGCTGCCCCCGAACCCAGCGGAATGCCAGACATTTTGATTGCGATGCCAGTAATTGATAGCGTTCACTTTGATTAACAGATTCCAGCTTACTGTACCCCGTAATCGGTGATGTGGGACTATTTGCATCGGTTTGTAGGTATATTGGTAGGTAGATGTAATTTAATGTAGGTAGGTGGTATTTCAGAAATGTCAGGTGCGTAGAATTCACAACCGGTTTGCGTGAATGACCTGAGGGGCAATTCTCGTAATTTTAAGAACGTTCACAGTCTGATCTCGTTCTCAATCTGTCGAAAATACCTCTACTTAATTTACCTACATTTTTGACAAGGTTTTGACATTGATTGTCGTGATGAGATTGCAACTAGGTTTTGAACTTTTTTAAATACGGGAATTCGCCTTCAGATATGAACGTTAACGAAGCAACATAAGTAGGTTGGTATCTAAGGATCGTAGCAAGTGGCGTTGTGTAGTTTTGCCTACCCCCATGGGAAGAAGGCATAGTGAGTGTATGTATGTGTATTCTTAGATTTTTTCATGAAACCGAGAATGAATTAGTGTCTAATTCATCAAATGGCAAATTAGTGAAAAATACAATAACATTCCTTAGATACAGAAAGAGATGAAATACACCTTTTTCTGCAGTTCATACATCTTCCAGATTCTGCAATTAAGTATGATGAGTAGATAACTATAGGTAGTATCATCAGGCTCTAAAATACCTCAGTTTCATTCACGTTGAATTTATAAACGGGTTGTTCAAATTGCATAACACGCTAAAAACTGCAAAATTCTCTAAAATACCTCACCGATTTGTTAACGTTTACAACAAAACTTCGTCGTGTTTATTTATGAATTACTTGTGACATTTATATAGCAATACATCAGATTCATATCTATCCATACAATTTATAATGCACTGACATTACAAAGGTTAAGTGGGACTTGTTATTTACTTATTTATTTTAATACACCGCAAGTCAAAACTTCCGTTGTTGAACATAGTATGGAGAAATATAATTTCCATTAGGTTTGAAACATGGATTATTTCCTTTGGATAGGTAGAAGATGGAAGATTTGATGATAGATCTATTACACAGGTACAGTTACAATATTTTTTGTTTCAATTGAAGCAAGTCTGTTGGTAACTGTAAATGTGATCCAGTTTCTGGTGCACTTTGCTATTAAGGTTTTTAAGGATAGCAAACAGAAATTTTAACACAATTTTATTAAACGAGAAAAAAAACTTTTTGATGTCAACTTTTTTAGTTCTGAGACAAAAAATTGAGAACTTAATTCTTCCTGAAAATCCTGATAGGAGGAGGTATTCATGAAAAAACGGAAAATGTTGATAAAAAATCAGTTTCCTAGTACCCTAAACTACCTAGCCATTTATCAACTCCATGCAAAAACTGTGTAGCACTGATGCTGACGCGAAACGCAGCTTTTATGCGCGGCCACGGCACGACGTGACATAAATTAAATGACATGATACTACTAGTGCGAAACAGTAGCCACAGATAGCAATCTACTAACAGTGCACAGATTATACAGCCAGATAATTGCATAAATGCTTCGTGTGCAAGTAAGCAAGGCGTTTCTAATTGAAGTAGCATACAGACGTTATGATTATGGACACATTATCAACTGAGGCGATTATTACCTCATTATTTGATTAGTCCTTCGCGCTTTAGTTAGGTCTTAAGAAGGGAGAGCAGTGTTGACCCAGTGGTATCAAACGGCATGACTTAGAATCAAAAATTTAAAAGAAATGACTGTGACATCCCCGTACTGGGCCCGCGTGGTGGATTACGGCCACTCCCTCACCTAGAGGAGGCCCGTGTCCCAGCAGTGGGAACATTTTAGGCTGAAGTCATTATTTGATTAGACCTTCGCGCTTTAGTTAGGCCTTTAGATTTCTTATTATTCTTTGAGTTTCTTCATGTTTAAGAGTATTCTTAGTTTGACGTCTAAAAATTGTACCCTAGAAATATAACTTTTGTCTCTCTCCGAGCGAAAGTCTCCAAATGCAAATTCGCTCATTGTTTTTCGCAAAGGCCCTGCCACTGTCATTGTTCACTTTTGGGGGAACAAAGTTCTTTTCTAGAATTTTACTCCATTAAAGTTTCATACAGTACATAATAAGGTGTAATTAAGCCGCTGTTCACTTTTCCTCTTATTTAACCCTCCACACGTCAGGGTAAACAGTGACATACTAACGCTGTAATCACAACACCCCTCATCCCGACGGCGTCATGAAAAATTATGGACCCACCGTGAAAATTACACAAGTTGTCTGATTAAATTTAGAAGTTGGTTGGCATAATTAGCAGGAACATAGCTATTCACTCAGGGTACGCTTAGTGGCCCGGATTTACGCAAGGGGGGAGTTGGGAGGAGTTTTCGTGGAAAAATGCGCCCGTTTTTCAATACAGAGAGGACTCGTAATGTCACGTCGGGGAATATGACGTGTTTAAGGGTTAATAATGGAGCGGGTTGATGATTTTTTTGGTTGGATGTAATGAAATGTCAGGTATTTTACAGTATTTTTACGTTCGTGTAAAAGGAAATTAGTTCAGTCGAATCTACTCTACATTCAGAAGCAATACAAGCTAGTGATTTTAAGGAAATGACGTAAAACAGTATAATGAGAAAATACAGTATCCACATCATTAAGTTACATACCTATACCTAAGTACCTAAATAAGGTCAAAGATTATTCATACGTGGTTTTATTAAGCTGGTTCTATATATACGTAGTATCTATCTTATGTATAAATAAATAAAATTATTATGAATCAAAATAGCAGCTTTTTACTAAATGCATATGAAAGTATATAAATACGGTACTTATAAAAAAGAAACATTTTTTTTTTAAGTGTCTGTCTGTTCCGGCTAATCTGCGAAACGCCTGAAGCTTTTATTTTAGAAAAAGAATTATTAAAGAGACACATTATTGTTTTTGGACATGCACGCGAATAAAGTCGCGGGCACAGCTAGTAACAGATAAGAATATAATTTTCATTCAACCATTTCTGAACACTCACTCTGCCACTCAGTAATCAACTAAAAAACAACAACATCTTGTCCAATTTCCTTTACAATTTCGATTGCAAAACAAGGTGTCTATCTAATTAAAGGATTAATTTAACACAACACAATAATAAGAACATCAGAGGGAGCCACCGGCAGATTAATGGTCAGCCATGTTTAATAAATGGTGCGACCACTGCGCTCCTTAGAAAGTGGTGCTGCTAGTAATATGCATATGACGTGTAATTAATTAAACTATCTCTATTTAAAAACGAAATTTAGTATTTCGTAATAAAAAGTATAAGTACTGTGGGAAATAATTGTGAGGCATTTCTGATTTTTATGGCACCTTTGTAAAAATACAGAAAAATAACAATCATACCAGCGGGGTAATCGGGTAATACACTAACAGTAGGAATGGCTTTCATTTATGGCCTCTTAATGGCAAGCGATATCGCGGCAGGCCCAGACGGAGATGGCGGGATGAGGTGAACTCCTTCAACAAGAACTGGTCCTTAGCAGCTCTAAACAGAGAGAAGTGGAAAGAGAGTAGGGCTGCCTTTGCCCTACAGTAAGACATCACAGGCTTTTAATAATAATATTACACAAGAATAGAAGAAAAACAAAACTCAACCAATAATTAAAAAAAGTTGTTGGTGGCTATATATACTTACTTCTCTTACTTAAATATAAAACTCGTCTTACTTACAATACTATTGATACAAGATATACCAGTCTAAAAACATTGCAATTAGGACTCAAACGGTACCAATATCTCCAGTCGGTATCGTCTGGTGTTGCAAAGCCATCAGAGGCGTGAACAAAACGAACACACATGAATCAACACAATTCATTTATCTGCAATCTTTAATGTTCTTATACGTATACAATAATCTTAGTATTAATTAATAATATACATTCATAAAAGGAGGTTCGCAGATTCTGTCTTTGAGAATCTAAAATAACTTCAAAAGCTGTGTTGACCTTAACAAGAGAAGTTTTCGTGGCAGAAATTAAACTGACATCTATCCGAAGAAACGAGTTATGAAAAATTCTCTTCTTGAGTCCTCATACCCGCCATGGAATGTGCTCTACTTCATTACATTTTCCTGAAAAAAAAGAGGGACAAATAAATTTAACTTAATAAAAAAATACGATGTAAATCTAGAAAAAAATATAGTTCAGCATTTACGACGACAATACATCGTGTTTCTTTCAACGTTTTTCCACGATATTTATCACACACCTTTAACAACTCCACTGCATTATTTGTGTCTCTTATCCTATACGATGACACGAATTTAGTTTAAATCACTTTAATTACTTAATGAACAACGATGAATGTCATCAGGCCTGTCATCTAACTCCGTTATAATTTAAATTAAAAGTACCATAAAATAGGTTAAAAAAAACTTCTTGCGAACGATTCTATGTAAATCTACGTCAACAATGAGATTTTATTGAGACAGATGGGAGCGATTTCCCGGAACTGAAAACAGTGCAATAAAACAAGGTGGAGCCACTTTTCTTGCGTACAGTCGCATTAAGCTGATACAGGGTGTATAAATCAAAGTAGGTACGTTGTTCCCACAATAGCTCTCTAATTGACAAATAGTAGAAATGATAAATACACGCGCCGGGAATTTTCCCAAAATACGCATCCTTTGATCGCGTCTTGATTAACAGCCGCCGACTCTTGGTCGCGAAATGTTATTAATTTTCTTTTTAATTTGGTCTCTAGTCTATTAGACGGTGTATTTTTGTATGATTTATTGTGTGACTCTTATAAAACAAGACGCGAGATGGCCCATCGGATATTTCGCAGTTTTTTTAACGTATGATTAAAACATTTCCGAGTGATTTACACGTTAGTTCTTCAATGAAATTGTTTAATAAATATTGTTCTGAACATATTTCGGATATTAATTCAATACAAACGTAAATCTAGAAACAGTATTTTCATAGAAAAATTTCGACGTTTATCACTGAAAGCGGTTTTAGATCATTTTTTAATGTTTGTATCAGAGTGTTATCTGTTGCCAATATCTGGGGTGGTCTTGTTATAGTAAAAACAAAACTTATTCATGATTAATTTTCTGAGCTATAATGTTGTTGTTGTTAACTTATTTGACGTCAGCTAGCTCTTCCGCATATTCTGGTGTGGCAGTATGGAATGTGACTAACATTCCTAATGGTTGTCGCTGCTTCGCTGTGCCTTTGACATCCGAAATATTTACAACGAATGGTTCCACAAAAATACTAGTCGAGTTGTTCTAATGACATTTAACGAAATGGTCTGTTTTCTCACGATTTATGTTTTCATAGAGATTCTCTAGATCTCCGAAACCAAACTAAACCGGTTTCAAATTTTAAGGCTGTAAACCTTTTCTGCTCAACGTCTATCCTTAATAGAACTTTCCAAGAATTTACATAGAAACAACTCATAAACATTTTGACACACACCTAATTACATATCCAACTTTACTTAGAAGCAAGAGGCATGAGAACGAACCTCGGCTGACTCACAAACCAGTTATTTGAGAAATAAATCAAACCGTAGACGTCCGTTATCAAATTATCAAAAGCACGTGAGACTTAATTTCGACGACGGTCAGTTTAAAGATATATATTCCTTGAACGTTCAGGGTTGAAGATTTTTATCTTGATCGTAATTGTCGGCTAGAACATTAGCCGTACGTGCACTACAGATTGAGACACGACTATGAGATACTGTTCTAATTATTACACATGTAATTTTAAAAGTTAATTCGCCGAAATATGTTAAAACTTACTTTGAAGTAATTTACTTAACATGCATACTTAATTGAGCATTTTTTTGCCGACATTCTTATGCGCTGATGCACGTACTAAGCTTTTATAAGAGCTGTTTTAAGTCTAAATAAGTAAAGCAATTAAAGTAGAATTACCGTTTCTAGAACTTAACATAGTCTATGTGGACGTAATTGTTCGTTCTCAACTAGCATAATTATTGGTTCTCCACAACAGGCGAGATAATAACCGGCTAACTTGAGGCTCTAAGCACTGTGCGAAATAAGACCTTAGCGAATAAAACCTCATAAATCAGTTCTCATCTACATGTACTTACATCTATAGGGCGAGAGTTAGTTGTTGGAATGCAAATGAAAATTGAAAATTAAAAAAAAGCGAGGGTCGCGCCGCTGGGGGGCGGCGAAATCGTAAATTTAAATTGTCCAGCCCTGTACATGCAAATTTTCCGAGTAGGCATGCCTTTCAATTGTTGTACCTACGCTCAGTTTACGCTCGCTTCAAAATTAATTAACGCTGTTGTGTATTGTCCTTAGAATTTTCACGATTTCATGTGTCATCAACAGAGAGATTGAACCCGAATCTGGACTAGAATGGATGCTATTTTGTAGTGATGGAACTCGTTAAGGACATGAAATATTGTTTTGGTAGGTCTGGATGGTTCAGCTGACAATTTTAGCAGCAGATAATAATATTACATGTTCCCATGCCAATGTTTGTTACACAACAAAACAGTAGCATCTGCGAGTAGCATATTGTCTCGGAGTCGCCGCCATCATTAACTGTCGCTAATGAGGCTTGAGCTTTTGGTTTTAAATAACTTGCGCCTGCCCTTAGGGGCGGCACTTCTACTGCAAGGATTTTTTACTCAGTATATGGTGGTAACAAAGCATATCGAAAATATTCCGACGTGACTTTGTAACGCTGTTAACTATTCCGAATTTAAAGTTGTACGCAGTAGCTACCTCTTACAATAGCTTACCATAAATTGAGCAAAATATGACGCAAGCGCACGCTTGAAGTCGTCTTAACTCTAAAATTATTCTCGTTTTTTTTTTTGCTTAATTGAATTTTTTAGTTCCATCATGGTGGCTACTTGGTAAATTCTAGTAGCAGTCGTATTAAGTACGCAATAAATTCTCTACATTAAACCAGTAGAGCGAGATTCGGCGATAACGCGGTGGTTTCTGTGACACTTGTCCCTCGGCGCACAAATTAACGTCCGTGTAAAGTTATATCGTCGGGCAGCGGCGCGGTTGTCACTCATGCTCCATCAACTGCTGGGAAATGTCGAGGGTATGACGGCGGGTCAGCCACATGTCGATGTCGAGACGTGACACTATTCCATCTGCCGTCTCGCTTCTCAGGATCCACTTCCTTCAGCGAGACAAAGACAGATTTCAAATATGACTCGCTTTTAAGAATGTGCCGCTTAGTTATCTCCGGCGAACGGGGGCCCGTATCACAGACAGGTTGTCGCTAATAGGCGTTTTACTCGGAACATGAGGTTTTATGACTTCGTGTGTGTCCCAGCTTTAGGACACGTGTCAGTCTGTCAGTCAGGTCGGCGGCGGCGCGCCATGACTCTGGCGCAGCTAACTGTGAGCTCGCCAACACAAACACGATCGAACGATAGTCGCTTTCTTACACCTGAGCAATGGAAATTTAATTATAGATTTATTAAGTGTATCAACCTCTCTTTTCAGATTCGAGGAAGAATCAGATGAGGAGACACCGTCCGTCAACACCGAGCAGCCCATCAGTGAGACCGATAGCTGTCGTGTAGTGAATGGAATCCGAAGTGTTTGTGTAGTGACTAAACTGTGATAGCTAGTGTCGGCCCGAGGGGCCGAGAATCTGCAACGGAAGATACGGACGCGAGCCGCGCGGGCTGCGGGCCCGCGATGAGCGCCAACAACTGCGATAGCATGACCTACTTCTCCAACGCTTACATGCCCGATATGAGGAACGGCGGCGGCCATGAGCACCAGCAGGCGCACGCACACTACGGCGCAGTGCCACAACAAGGCCACGAAATGGAGGGCTGTGACCAGCAGCTCAGGCCGGCGCAGCACCACTACCCCGCGCAGCCGGCACCCGGCATGCCGTACCCCAGGTTTCCGCCTTACGACAGGCTGGGATACTACCAACAGATGGAGCAAAATGGCTACCGGCCGGACAGTCCGTCACAGATGGGACACATGGGTCCAAAGGCGGCGGACGGGTACGGGCCTAACGGTCACCAGCCACCAGCGCCAGCGGTGTACACGTCGTGTAAACTGCAGGCGGCAGCGGCGACGGCGGGGGGCGTGCCGGGCAGCCCACCGCTGGAGCAGGCGCAGCAGATGCCGCACCACATGCATCCACAGCAGCACATGGTGCAGCACGGCGTGCCGCACCAGCAGCACCTCATGTACCCCGTGGACGACATGCAGCACCAGACGCAGATGCCGCCCATGCACCAGCAGTCCATGCACGCGCAACAACCGCCCCCTCAACAGCCACCGCCAAACACCAACGCCTCGCTGCCCAGCCCACTATACCCCTGGATGCGAAGTCAATTTGGTAAGTGTAACTTCTTAATTTGTAGTTATCAAACCTGCCCATCTGGTAGTGATACTATGGCAGACTCGTCCAGTTGCTTATGAAACCCTTCACAAATTCTGTTGGGATTTGTAAACATCGTGTAGAACTTTTTCAACATGGAAATCGAAGTCACTACTTCGTAATACCAGTATTCAGCTGCATCCAGTTGGTCAGGAAGCCGACCACACAGTTGGGAAAAGGCTATGCAGATTGTTTTTTTTTGACTTTATAATAACGGACAATCGCTTTTGTAAAGACTACATCACTAAAAGGACAAATTCACTATCTACGTACCCAGAACACTGTTTATTGATTTATAATGCGGCGCAAGCGAGAGCAAATTCCTGTGTCAACGTAGAATTTGCACAATATACATTACGTGAACTCAGGTAGCGAAAATAGATTCGACAATTTGCAAAAACACTTTCGCTCCACGTGCGCATTGATGAGAAACAATAAGTGCCAGAAACAATACCCAGCCTACTGTTCGGGGATTATTTATGAGTCGAAGAGGCATTCAAAAGGAATTTCACTTTTCATAAAATTTACAACTGCCGACACAAAAGCGCTCACCTTCTGTTTAGCTGACGCCGATCCCGAACAAAGACCCTCAAGTTGTGCTACCATCTCCACTGTTTTTGAATTTGTCGGAAACCTAATTTATGGTGGAACCGCCTGATTTAGGGTCCCTATTGTAATTGGCGATATCATTCGCAATAGAGATGCTGTTTAGAGTTTCGAGTTTAGTTTTGTGTGCATATTTGCGCGGCATAGTTGGGCTACTGTCCGGGTCCGAGTTATATTATTCGCGAAAGTTTTGAGTCAGTTTAAATAATTTTACCTCCAGTGATATAATAGTGTATACCTATAGAGGTATTTGTGAATACCGAAGCGACGCTAAGGTAACAATTCTCTGAATCCAAACTAACTTTTTAAGCGTTACCTTGTGGTCGGGCGTCCCTCCTCTCAGTACCTATTGGTAAGCTTCCTGATGTCTATTTTCAACCTATTGGCTAAGCACACAGTATAGTCGTATGACTAGAGACGTTCTTTATTCATTAAATGCAGTCGCAGATTGCGGAAATTCCAATGACGTGAAGGCTTGGTAGCGTCAACAACTACGACATTCTATGCGTATGGACTCTTTTATACTTCTTATATTTATTGAATCTAGCTGGCAAACATCATAATTCATTTAGGAACAAATTTTTCCAAAAGCCAGATAATTATTATATAATTTTGAATAATTTTGAATTTTTGACAGTTCTTCCATTCAAAATCTGTCAGACGTCAATTTTATTCCACGAATAAGAATTATCTGTCGATTGAAAAATCAGCCCTAAATCTTGTTAAAGATGATCTTTTAGAAGTCAGAAGTTAGGTTTGGCAAGCGTTTTCTTTTTTATCGTCAAAAATCTTACCGTTTTTGTGTCTACTAACAAGATGGAGATTAGAACGTATAATACTAGAGGTACATGATAGAATTGATGGTGATAATGCTAATCTTTGAGTGTAGCACCTATATTTAACGGCAAATAAACCTAGAAATAGGACTCATCAGTCTTAAAGAGAAATGCATTGAAATTGTCGCGCATGCCAAAACCGAGGCTTAATTTAACAGCACAGTAATTAACAACACAACTCACAAAGCATTTTAATTCGTATAAATCAAGTAATCATAAATCAAATCTGATGGTATCTGTGTGTTCGCCAACTTTTACTGTCCCTACGTAGCGTAGGATGTGGAACGATCTACGTCCAACTACGAACTTGCTAGAGATGAGAAGTTAGATAGTCGATTCTAATTTATGCAACAAAATAATCGGTGGATAATAATCGACTAAATACTTGAATCGATTAAACATTGTTGTTGATTGAAAGATTAGAACGTGACTGGTTTATGAGCAATAACAATGCAATGCATTTGACATGCAAGTATTTTTTACGTCTTGTCCTATTGTTTTAACTGCTTCGATAATTGAATTCATATTGATCAGATTAATTTTATGTTAAATTGTCTTCTTTCGCGTTTTGTGCGACCCTATTCGATTATGCAGCATCGAGTTACTCGTCTATTCGACTTGCAAGCTTCTCCCTAAACCAGTTAATACTAAGTGATTCTAACCCATGTCATAACCAATATACCAGCTAGATGCCAGATAAGTCGTGCCAATTTTGACTTAGTTTCTGTTTGCCAGACGGTCTGAGTTGGCCGTCGTAGTGAATTAATTTCCAACTTCGATGTGATTTGATGAGGCAGAGATAAATTGTTAGTGAAATGCAAAAAGATGATGCAAGTGGTTACGCCTCTTGTATGGTGATTGGGTGATAATGCGCACTTGCATTTGTAAGCAGGTTGTTGATCAACGGGTTCTGGGAATTTCGTCTTTTGATTGCTTAGTGGTGTTTGTCAGGCGATTTCCCGTCTCTAATTTTATTTATTTTATTCTTCTTAGTTAGCATTCTGGTCTTTTATTTTGTTGGTTGAATGATGTATCGATGTAGGTAATGCGGTGCAATTAAGATAGGGCTGACATCGGTTCAGATGTTAGTTCATTTTCAATTAGTACAATAGGTGTTCATATATCTCTCATAACTCATCATCAGTCATATCTGGTAAACCATAAACCCAAATTTGATATCTACAATAAATACCTGCCTAAATTCTACTTACATGTCTGTAGCAGCAGTTAACATCTTAAATATTAATTGCACAACTGCAGATACGAAGCAAAATGGGTAGACTTTACCAAAACCAGTTCAGTAAAAAAACAAATCTCGGATATTATCTCTTAAACACCAGACGTGCCTATTTAGCATATGAAAAATACTCGGTGCTTTAAGCACACGGTAGCAAATAGTCGCACTTAACCAGAAATCTCGTTAAAGCTCTTATGTTATCTACTTGAGAACGTTCCTTCATTAATTATCTTCAAATATCGGCTGCCATTTTGAAATAAAAAACCGACCAATAGGAACACCGCGTGCGTTTGTTTGAAAATAGAACGCCGTTCCGTTTGAAGCTTACGAATCATTAATCATTGGCCAACTGTAGCAACGTGTACGCAATGATTATGTACTAATACAATCTGTTGGTATGTCTGTACCTAATGAGCTACATGAAAGAATGGGCAGGAACAGGCTGATTAGATCAATGTAATAAGAAAAATCGATAGTAGCGTCAACATTTCGAAAGCAAATCCGCAGGATGACATTAGTGTAGACTGACAAAGACAAACATTAAAGTCTGATTATACAGCTGATGTAGCCTAATGAGATTTCGTGTTAAAACATATCACAAGCTTTACTGATAGAATTATGTGAGTCATTAGTTTTAAAAGACAAATGATAAATCTGCAAACATTTTTCATTACACATAAAGAGGAAGCTGATGAAGATATAAAATGGGGAATTTCGGATGACGTCAAAAGGTGGTCAGTTATTGCAAGATAATTAATCGAATCACGAGAAGAATATTCATTAAGAACTGTCGTTTTTTCTTCTGATGTGACACATTGACCGTAACAAAGAGGAACAGGATATACCAGCAGCTCAGGAGGTTATCATTAGCGAAAAGTGAAATAAGACATGAAAGGAAGAGCTTTACTTGTATTAATTCACAGATAATAATATAATATGTCACTAGTGTTCAGTCAGCCAGTGTCCAAAGACTTCGATATTGTTCAAGCTTTGTTCCCATTTGGGACTGCGTAACATTACGCTGGTATTCCCTGAAGGGAATAGGCAAAGCTGTACTACCTATAGTACACCCTCTTTTCGGCAGTCCCGAACTGTTTTCAGACCGTTCGTGATTATTTCGGCCTCGAGCCTCACGGTTTTGAAATATGGTGGCGAAAAGTTTCAACTTCAACAAAGCCTCTAATTTCTTAAGCAGTTGGCGTTTCATTTCCCAAAATACCTTTATCAACGCCACTGGACTTATTTTCTCCAGAATTCACACAAAAACACCTTTATTTCGCCACGATTTGACGTATAGCCGCACTGACTAACGGCATAGAAAGATAGACTTACCTAGTCCGAGAGGTAGGCCGCGATAAGTCGCGGGGAATCGAGGTGGAAATGGAAATATAATGGAACCCCCCTCCCCCCTACGCGCCGCCTCGCCCCCCTTCGCATACAATGCCGGATAGACGACTTGTTACATTTCATTGTTCAGTTATCAGCCCCGAGGCCTTTGTGAAAGCCAGATGATTGAATACAAGTATTTGTTCTCGTGCCTGCTTCTGATTTTCCCCGCTTGCCTCTGAAAGCTCGAATCGTTTCGTATTAAACATAGAAATGTATAATACAATTACAAATGTGTTGCGGTTGGCTGTTTGTTTTTTCATGCAAACATCGAGCAGGAATTCGGGTGTTGACCCGTCATAACCTATGAATGAAAAGGGAATGAGAAATCGAAAAACAAGACCTGTTTTCGAACTGAGAAAAACCAAAAATTTGATAGAACACAATAGTTTTGAGTGGTTTCGAATCATCGTATTTTGATGTATTTCAAGCGAGTGCGCTGTACTTAAAAGTTTCAAACAAAGTGCTTCAAGTAGGTTGAAACTTAGTTCGAAGCTGAAAATGATTACACATTTTCTACATATTCAACATTATCTTTTCGTCTCATACGCAAATTGTTTTCTCACTACATAATTTATCGTTTTTCAGTAATTTTGTCACCATCTCTAACAAAACCTAGTGATTTTCAAAGTAAAGTGCGCGATAAGACCCATTGTCGGTACGTTTGACTTGATCGATTGTCGATTGTCGTGCAGTAACAATGACGATAAATGCCTCACTAGATTGGAGTTCAGTTTCTTTTTGTACCCAGCTTTCTACTTTTCCTTTGATTTTTATGCTTTCTGAAACTTCTTCACTGTTTGTGACAGCTTTTGTTGCTTTTGCTGGTTGTTTCGAGTTCTACGTTTCTATTGATCATGATATTTTTCTGATTTTAACTGATTTAAATTATTTTTTGTGCTCTCAAAACGGTGAAGGAAAACATCGTGAGGAAACCGGCATGTCCGAGAGCCAAAAATTCGAAGACGTATAACATCCACCAACCCGCACTGGGCCCGCGTGGTGGATCATGGTCCACTCCTCTCGAAGAGAGGAGACCTGTTTCCCAGCAGTGGGAACATTATAGGCTGATTATGCTTCCAATGTTTTAAAACTGTATTTCTCAAATAATTATATTGTGTTATTAAACAGCCTCATTTATGCTAATCAAACTAATTTATCGAAGGAAATTGTATTTTACATTTCTTGTACATTCAATTCAAATCAATCAAATTGCTCAAACGCAATCATCAACAACTTAGTTGGCTCAATTATGGATTGCTTTATTGCAAAAGGTAATAAACGTCACTTGAATTATCCATTAATTTGTCGTACAGACTCTGCATCACTACCTTTCCTATCCTTCGAACTATAAAGATGAAGTTAAAAATTTTCGCAAATGTTATTATTTATTTAACACAGGAGATGGCCCGCATTTCCCCAACTTCCCCTTGTATTTACACGTGCTATTATTTGCATAAAGATTTTTTACACAGTAGGGTAGAGTGGGGTAGAGGGATAAAAATATATTTCTAATTCTGTTCGGTGGTGACTTTCCGGTTCGACCCGGTAGCGGGACGTTGACGAATGGCGTTTATACTGTTTTTTGATATTATTTTTTCGATGTCGGCTTAGGAGTTCTGTGGTTTTCAAAGTGTGAACGAAAATATTGAATAGAGGATGTTGCAATACCTTGGTACTGTATTTAGGGATCTTTATTTGGGTTTTTAAACTTGATTTAGTTCATAAAAAGAAGTACAAAGGTAGGTACTACCTACTATCCTAGCAGCCAACAATATGGTGGGAAAATACATTAATATTTCCTTTTAACAGTAGACTAACATTCAAGTAGCAATAAATTACGATGCATCGATACATTCTAAAGTAAAAGAGAACATTTTTTTTAAATTCTGTTCACATATAGCTCACTTATTTGATGGTTAACATCTAACTTATGATTCAACTTGTCTCTATCAAGCTGCATAGATATATCGTTTAAAAACCGCTTCAAAATGACAATATCAAAAGATAATCTACCTCAGTAACTTAGTATTGGGGACTTTAAAGAGCTCTGTGTGCTTGTTAGTTCTTAAGTTACCTGCAAGATGGCGTTGAATCAAACTTATCCGATTTGAAAGTTCTGATGCTGAAAAGTTAAGTTTTAAGATAACTTTTCCAATTGGATATGAATAAAATAAAAATAATGAATGCTCTTATTGAATAGAAAAAAGTTGTATTCATTTATTTAAAAGCATTATTTTATTCATAAATAATTGTGGTTGACTATGCTTAGAATATTATCCAAAATGGAGATTGAAAATAATATATAATTATGTCCTGGACTCATTTTAATATGTAAATATTCAGCATTGATAATGTTTGCATTTAATTTAATTTTAAACAACATGTAAGTAACTAAATCCATTCATAACCACATTAATTCATAGATATACAGCTACATGTATATACTTAGATGAAATATGAATATGATTACCTACTACACAAAACAAAAAATATAAAAAGGCAAAAAGTTGGGAGCTTATTAAAAAACCATTACGGTCCTATAATTACATACACCCACATCGAAATACACCAATCCCATTAATATATGTCTAACGCACACATAAAAAACCGAAAACTCACGAAGACACACGAATATTCACGATTGCCTTCTCACGAATAGGACGGCACTCACACATTGACGTGACGAATGCTGTATGACGTGGGCTGTCAATGTGTGAGTCATGGAGTTGCCAGTTATTTTTGATACCGTTTATCGTTGGTAAAATTTTGAGCCAGATTTTTTTAAGTAATTACATTGTTCAAGATCATGTTATTGTTGCTGTGAAGTTAAGTTACGTGGAAAGTTCGTGTTAACTTTTTGCAAACATTTTTAAATTTTCGTATATACTTATTTGTTGAAAAGTATGGTGGTTTTTTATACCTTTATTAAACTTACCTAACCGTTTACGTAATGATAATAAAATAATGCAGGAAAACTGTTTTGAAATCTATACCAGGAGAATGTAGGTATTGGAATCTTACGTTACAATTCGTTCATAGATATTTGGACATAGATATCAGCATTGGTTACAATAATGTAACAATGAAGATGAATGTAAAGATACTTTCCCGATATAAAACGAACATCATTATGTCTCATTTCCCAGCTTTAATGAATGTTCTTGGTGAGTGATTTTATCGTTAAATTACAGTGACTAAACGCAGGCGGAGCCAAGCATTACATAATTCATAATTAATGCATAATTACATAATTTTTTTATAAACTGTTCAATAGCGAATGAACTCACAGTATTGTATAAAAATTCCCATCATTTGCATTTGTGTTGGTAGAAGATAAATCTTAATTTTACAGCTATCTTCCTTATCGTTTAACAACTTAATTCAACTTTTGTTGAATAGATGACTCTGAGATATACATGATATATGACATAGCTAGTCATTTCGAAATCCTAGTAGAGCCAATATCAAAAACAAATTGTACTTTGTATATATTGTTACTGAACAGCCTAGCAGGCACGAAATGTCAAGTCTTAGATCAGTAAGTAATTAATCAAGTTCCCACAATGCATTCCTCCAGTTTTCAACTTGAGTTAAAGTTCACTAAATAACAAGGTGCCTTTCTTGTACCCTGTTTCAAGTTACTGAGTTCAGACCAATAATTTCCCCGAACTACGTCCTTTTACTTCAGAAGTAAGTTGTGTCCAATTAACTGGCAACATTGACAGAAATCGTCTTTCTCTCTTCGGCCCAGACTCGCCGTCCTTGTCTCACTCGAGGTTAGGATAGCTTGGCCCACATTAATTACATAAACGTCGGGATAGAACGCCAATCAAACTTTGACCGCCGCTAAGCCGATGAAGCCGAACTTATTATGTGGTATTAAAATACCATTTTCAAACACCAACCGCTCCAAATTGAAATGAATCCATAATATTATGGAATGATAGCCACTAATTCAATAAATACTAGCGTACCGGCTATTAACTGTTGAAAAGTTTAACGTATTGCTCTTTCCGATCATAATTACCGACATAGCAAATTACTGAACTAATAGGTGGCTTGTTAGATATCGAAATTAAATTCTATCATCGCTCGATACTCATTAATGTGATATTAAGTCTGTTCGTATCATTAGTTGTGTACAAAAAGCGGCGTCACATGATGCGTGCACATGTGCGAGTCGACGGTGCCACATAAATCATAAACCGTATCTTTGTACTTGCGCCGGTAGGTAGGGAGTAGCCACGTCGATGGAGGAGCGGAAAAAAGCCCCCCCGTTTCCTGCCCGGGGATCACACATGACCGGCCTGTCTATCTGCCAGACCCGTGTCAAATATTCTCTGGAGCGGAGATCGCCCCCCACCCGGCTTACGGGGGCAGGGGCAGCCCCCTGGGGCACGCTGTCCCGCGGCGAAGCTCATCTTGGAGCCCTAATGCGTTTCGCGCTCGGCATTATGTTGAGATGAATTTTTAGGCAGACCACTACTGTTTTTGTTACGTTCGCATATTACCTAGACATCGCCCGAATAACATCACTAGAACCTTTAATATCGACGCCAGAGTAAAATGATTGAATATTTTCTTTTTCATTAAGATTTTCGCTTTCACAGGGCGGGCGTTGAAAAATCACCACCCCGCACCTTTCATAACTTTTCACTTCGTGATCCAACGCAATTACTCACTTTCTATCGCCTTCTCAAATATTCATTCGTGCTTTTCCTGCTGCAAATTATAGTAATGGCCCGAACAAAACTGGTAATTAGCCCCCTACGTGTAAGGGGGGCACTTATTTTTATAAAAGCTTCAGGTCATTACATTTCACTTTTCCATGTTTTTCAAAATATAGTCCTAATATCTAATTGATGGGTTTAATTTAGTAATGGAATGATTAGTTTTTGATCCTCTATCGCGGTTCGTGCGCTATCCTGTTATGGTTTGACTGTGTTGCGTGTGTATGATTAGGCTTAGGTACCCGATCCGTAGGTGTGTCGGTACAGAGGTCGGGTAGGATGTTGCGTCGACAGGCGGAGCCGGGCACAGAACAAAGCTGTGCGAGCCTAACAAAGACGTCACCGGCCGTGGCTGCGACGCGGAGTTATGGCACCCATTGTGCGCAACAATACCCAACAAACGAGTTTGTATAAGCTATTAGGTACGCGCATTAATATATATTTTTTGTTCGCCCGAAAATTTAGCATTCCATTACGAGGGAGAGAAATGAAACGCCCGCCGCATGAATTATATTAAAATATATTTGAATATTTCATTTGACACCTTTTTTGCGGGCGGTATTTCGTTCAATCCCGGGCGGGGAGCGCGTAATTTTTAGCATACACCAAAGCTAAATTTTCGGTGAATAACATTCCATTTCGGATGCGAAACACGACGGGTATCAGCGTCAACACAACACTGACTGATGGCTGTGTGTTCACGTTATAAATTCTTTTTGAGATCCGCTCGGATTTGTGATGAAGCCTTTCCTCTGAATGTAGATATACATTCGTTTATGGTCATTATTAATTCGTACATAACAACCTTTTAGCATTTCCAGCTAGAGAGAAGATCGTGGAATCGCTCGTCTTATTCCCCAAATTAAATTCTGTTTCAATTTCATAAAATTCAAGATGGTTAAGCTAGATTCTCAAACCACGAAACTAACTCAACTAAAGAACAATTGCACCAAACATGGTTTACTATATCAGATATCTACACAAATGGTTCGAAACAAAAGTCATTAGGGCAGCATACATAAGCCACTAGCAATCTTCAGTACATAATCTAGCGGCCGCCCAAACCTCGGCAATGATTAATGATTTATCAAAACTAAGTCAGCCATGTTGGTTTTTTTGTCATGCGTCACTCGACCCTTTGTGTAAGATTCGTTAACGATTTTCCTATTGGCGTAATCGAAATACTACATGAAGACGATTATGGAAAAACAAAAAAAGACTGGTCGTTAAGGTGAAATAATGCAAGTGTCTTAGCCAAGACAGTTTAAATGATTGGATGCTCGAAGGGGGGAACGATAGGACTGAAAAGGTAAATCCTGTGAAAATACACATAGAGACCATCCCAAAAATTATATATATGTATCTACATTTTAGTAACTCGCATGTAGGGTTAAATATGTACGCACACGACACATTAATCATGCATGAGGTACTCGTAATTATTATGTCGCGTGTTTTGTCATCCATCGCATTTTGGCCGTGGATTTTATCAATGTACAACAAATTGTGTTCATGTCATTAGTATACCAATGTCGCTTTTACAATGCCATTGCCGTTTTAATGCTAAGCGATATTATTTACGATATTTACCACCTGTTTAGTGGCCGATCCTTTTTATGGGTTGCTGCGGTAAAAATTCATGAAGCAGTAGGTAATAAATAAACGAGATGTCAAGATTGTTAGGAAGGAAAACATACCGTTCAATGCTATGCTTACTGAAAAGTATGAAGAACATTCGTAGAGCTTTTTGCATTGTCCAGTAGGGTTTACAAAGACGAGGCTAAATGAAAAGACACTGCTATTATTTTTACTTCTCCATCTTAATGATCAATGGTCACATACTTACAATGTTCACTAAGAAGGTCCGACAATTGTAAGGCCACACGTAAAATTTTTAGGGTCACTCAACTTTATTCCAATCTCCACTCAGAGATCTTGCTTGACCTTATCAGATTGCAGGGTAAGAACTGGACCTTAAGTGCATTACAATGTATCAACAGAATTGTATTTTGTTAAGTGTAGGTAATTGCACAAGTTTGATTGATTTCGTTATCAAGTATAGTCTTCAAGCTTCCTATAAGGGCTCGAAGATTTATTTTCCCTGAGTACTCGTAGTCCTTAATTCTTCATCGGCGACTTTAAAGCTGAACAATCGTCACTACGACATTTATTTATTTTTATACGATTGCTATATCAATTAAACACTATAAACATGGATCGACCTTCGCTATAGTCGTTGGAAACCAGCAATTTTATTTACGACGTGTAAGCGTTTAAGAGAAATTGCATTAATCTGAATACCCGTTTGATATCATGTACGATGTTGCAATACACTGAGTGATTTCAGTATAGCTATAGGTCATAACAAACAAACGTTCATAAAGCATTTTGAGTTCAGTCACGTTGAATATAAAGTCAGGATTCGATTGGTTTTCGTCGCCCAAATATAGCGTTGGCGTGGAGTCGAAATGTATGAAATTGTAGGACATGAATTATGGATTGTCGATATCGCTTCAAGCTGTTGCTGAATTTTTTTCGTGTTCCTGTGGCGATACCGCAACGAATTAAATTAAAAGCTCTTTTCACTTGTCATCCCTTGATGAATTTGGTATTTAGGCTCGTTCGCTTTGCCTGTTATTATGTTTTTACTCGCGGTTGCGGAAAATGTTTTGGGGACTATTTCATTACACGACTGACATTGGAAGAGTTTGGTTATGTTATGTTTTATAACCCAATTATTTTGCCACTGGTATTTCAACAGTTTACTTCATATTTTTAGCTTCATGGATTATTTTCTTTCCGATTCCTGCAATCCAACCATTCGTTATCGGAAATCGTTTAGGTCGTCTATCATTTTCTAGTTCAGCATTGACGACGTCGTTTGCTCTTAGTAAATCTTGATTTGTAGCAACCAAAATCTCTTGGAATTTACGACTACGATACTGGAATTAGGCATTATTTTCCTTAACTTTCTTCCTCGTATCGAAATAACAGTGTTTACGAGTTAAACGCTGTCCCCATAGTTGCTGAAACACCTGCCTTAACCGCAGAATCTATTGAACTTAATTGCTGCAGTTGCTAAAGTTTACCATACTATTTTAATGTTATCTGTTGCAATATGTTTAGTTCTTCGGTTAGTTAATTTTAATGCATTTGTTGCTTTGTTAAAATATTGTGGGTATTACGCTGCAAATACGATAAAGCATTCTACAAAGAACTTCACACTGCAAATAAAGCTGACCTTTAAAATGCAATAGATGTAGATATAACATTGTAACGGTTTCATAGTATTATAATAATAATGGCATTTATCATCTATATACAAAAGAGTATACATCTCAATTCAGTTTAGTCTGGTTACAACCGGTTCGCGGCAGCTGACCGCATTTTTCGACCCTTTACCTTTGTACACGCAACGCTGTAATCAGTACAAATGCGATGTGAGATAGCGCACGCCTTTCAATATTTTAGCACGCACTTATCCAGATAAATGCGAACCAACCTTTACTTCCCAGGGGATTAGTAAAGTATGGATTCTGTTGCAAACGCCCTGGAAAACGCATTCGTGGACTTAGTATTACTAACGATAATCTCTTCGGCTCGATACATCAGATCTGTAACGATTCCATCGATTCTGTATTTCGGGCTCTAAAATATTAGAACAACTTCTTTTCTCCTATTGGAAAAATGGAATAGTTTAATAACTTGATTGTATTACTGAGAGTTGCTTTAGTTAAGAAATATAACGTGAATGTGTTCCAAGGCATCATATCAAGAATTGTCTATATCAAGAATTGATAATTATGATCTAGTACTTACCTACTTACATGTCATTCAGACATGAGGCGGGCATGAGGAAACTACAAACGTAGGTGTTGCTAACAATGCGCTACAGTACCAACATTTTACATTATACTCATACAGTAAACACACTTCCAGATTTCAAAATCGTATTTCTATTCAGAATCTCTTACATCATTACCAATCACTTTCCCCGGTCCATCGTAGCCAATTTTCAACAATGCCCGGTGTTTGTCCACATCGTCGTGAAAGTAAGCCCCTTCCCTTGCCCGAGATGATTTATAGTCGACCGACGACACATGCAGCGCTGCGCCCGGCGCCCGACGCTCCTAAAGCTGCGATTTCGTTTGGGATATACACACGAGCGGGTCGGACGCTGCGGTTTAGACGCCCGTTTGTTGGGTAGAGCGAAGATCCTTTTTATGGCAATGTTTTCTAGGGTAATGGCAAGAGATGTTGCCTGTTTGTAAGTTTCAAGTTTCTCGTCTACTTCATTATCAAGAGGAAGACTCTTTCATCATTGATTTTGACTCAGTTGGTAGAAATTGGAACATAGTCAGCCTATAATGTTTCCACTGCGGGGACACAAGCCTCCTCTCGGTGAGAGCGAGTGGGTCGTAATCCACCACGCGGGCCCAGTGCGGGTTAGTAGATGTCACATGTCTTTGAATTTTTGGTTCTAAGACATGCCGGTTTCCTCACGACGTTTTCCTTCACCGCTTTGAGAGCAGTGCTGTTGTAATAATTTACACAAAGAACAGACAAGGAACAAAATGAATCAAATTACTCATTTCATAACTGTTCCAATGTTCCGTAGTATATCATAACTATAGTAGGTATTTATTATTTCTCTGGATGTCTCCTTCTAAGAGTTCTTCATCTATCTCAACACTCATAAAAATCATATCAATTAACTTCAAATCAATCCCAAAAATTCTCTACGACCGGTTAAAATTATAGAATTATCATTGTCTAGCCGCTAACATCTCGCTTGCCTCGTGCCCTCTTTAATGCTCTTATTACGGACGGTTTAAATCTGACGGGGGGATCATGTTTTATGCATCTGAGTGTGCGATGAAACCGCTGCTGTAATATATAAAGCCCGCTAGGAAGGGGATTTCATGAGCTATATCGCTATACGACATTGTTTTGGAATTTTCGGCGCGACATGACCGATGAGATCGTGTGTTGTCTTGATGAAATGTAAGGTCTAGAGACGTGGTGAAAACTAAAGACCGTGGTAGATTGTGACTTGGATTGTTAGTGTTAATGTTAAGAATGAATCACTGTGTGATGGATGAAAGATGTATGTTTTTTAGCTTCACCAATAGACACAGTTCTGGGGGTCCAACGTCATGAACGTTGGACCCCCAGAACTGTGTCTGTGTCTATTATGTCTTAAGATAATACATTTTTTATAAAAGAAATCTTATCCCCTGCTTAGTACTGCTTATTCTTGCAATATGGAAATGTTAATTAAATATATTTTTTGCACACAAATTCCTCATTATTATGGTGAGCAGAAACAAACGTTTTCACTATACGTCAACTTTACTGCACCTTATTGACTTGTTTGGCCTATAACAAACTCCAGAATGGTTGTAGCGACCAATCTGCTTTGCACGATTTTTATGAGTTGACAAAATATCCAGATTTCTATTACAAAATATCCAGATTTCATTATATCCAGATTTGTATTATATGTAAGCTTAATTTTGAACACATAAACCGAAATAAATTCTCTAAACGATGGTGAAAACCACACTAAAATCTGTTGTGTAGTTTAGAAGAACATAGCGGTCACATAGCCAGACACGAAAAGCGACTTTAAGTAGATATACGTACATAGATCAGCTCTGATGTTATTGCCTCAAACATCTCAAAATCTTCAAGACTACGAGTATTAACGGTAACGTGGCTGTACTTGAATGCGTCCCAAAATCCGGCCAGGACGATGAGGTTGTTATCAATTGCCCGAGCAACAAGTGGGCGATAATTTTGAATCCGTTGCACCAACCCTAACACTGCCTGACTCTTTTACATCACTCTGTTAAATTCCTCTAGAAATCTTAAGATTTATGTTGGCCGGTCAGAGGTTATCTATATTGATGACGTTATAGTCCTCAGTACCTCGTTTGTCAACTCGTAACTAACTGTCATGTTTGCCATCAGCTCCTTTCTTTTTTCCAACGTTATGAATATTGCTGTTCTTGGAAGTCGTCGGTAGTGTGATTCGCAATGTAATCCGCGATTCTTGTCTGCGTATTTCTTCGAAGTTAGCGTGTTTATCGTTGAACTGAAAATAATCAGCTAACTTTTGCTTTGTTTCAACTCCAACTGTTTCTATTTCAATTTTGAATGTATTTTGTGGTTTGTGGATATTTTATGCGAATTTTAGGTTTCGTTTCGTTATATACATTTCGTTTAAATTAAATTTTTGCTAACTTCTTTTACCCACAGAGGTCAAAGTTTGCAAACAGTATATTCTACTAATATTAATTCGGTTTTATCGACAGAGAGCCCTAAAGTTGGCCATTTACTGTACATTTGTATTCTTCTCTATCAATTACTAAATCTTTTGTCTTATATATTTCTTTACTATCATCATCACGTTTGTTACGTGCATTTCGACCACAGATTTGTCATTTTTATCTTCAAATAAATTACAGTTCAGTGCATCATCTAAACCGTGTATAATAGGCTTCGCATCTTCCTCGAAGAATAATGATTACAAAATGAAAAAGCCCTGCGGCGTCTTAAATTATTTTAATTGGCTTCGGTAGCGGTTCGGAACTTCGGACCGAGTATTCACTCACAAACACACGTACACCTCATTTTACGTAATACACACTTAATATCACGCACATATACACAAAGTTGGTAATATATCAGAATTATTAAATATCTGTAAATTTATTACAGGCGTCTACTTACGTCTCACTAATAGCCGTATGTAATTATAGAACTAAGAATATGGTAGGAACATTGTCGGTAGCGAGAAGGACTACTTTGATTGATGCCGAGTTGGTTTTGCTTAAAATGTATCCTGATTCTGAATGCGAATTCACTGCACATAGATCCATTTTCAAGATTAAAGTTATCCATGTTGCACTACGATGTCTACACACAGTTTAATGCTAATTAAACTTTGTTATTAATTGAAAAGGCTGGTGAATTGATTAGTTTGCATTTAAACGAGCATGTTTTTAAAAGATATCTTAACTGATAACTTCATGATAAAAAATGTCTAATGTCTGTAACGAATACCAAGCAATGTGTAATATCTTGGGTTACACAATTTCTTGACTTGGTCGATTGCGAATTAATGTTTCTAAAATTAGATTACCATTGCCCAGCGCACTGATTTCTATAAGACTCCAGAACTCCCGACAGTCGAGAGATGCCCAACAAGCAAAAACAATTAACAAATTGATAAGCTCAAAACAATTTTCAATTAACTCGGCGCGGGAGTGTTCGCCGTTTACAAATAACCCAACATTTATCAGAAATGCCTATGCAGTTTTTAACGTCTGCCGTCTGTCAGGGTTGCCCCGTGTTTTAAAATTAATCTCTTTTATTTTTTCTCGTTTCGTATTAACGTGTGCCGTTATCTAATTTCAGAAAGGAAGCGGGGTCGGCAAACCTACACCCGGTACCAGACGCTCGAGCTGGAGAAGGAGTTCCACTTCAACCGGTACCTGACGCGGAGGAGACGGATCGAGATCGCACATGCGCTCTGCCTCACGGAGCGCCAGATCAAGATCTGGTTCCAGAACCGCCGCATGAAGTGGAAGAAGGAGAACAAGACCAAAGGCGAGCCCGGCTCCGGGGACGAGCCGGACAACATGAGTCCGCCCACCTCGCCACAGTAAAGGCCTCTAGCTTAGTTCGCGCGGTCCAAGCTAGGGGTGACTTGTTTCAGATTTCCTCGCCCGAATCACAAACTCCGTTCTCCGCGTTTTATTTTGTGTATACGATTATGTTCGACTGCTTCGAACACAAATCTGAAACAATACGCCCCGAGACCGAAGTTACTAGAACAGTTTAATTTGTATAAATTGTATGTTGGACTTTTCATGATAATATTACATTATAACTAATACGTAACCTAGTGATTTCGAGTAATGATAGTGTGATGAAGAGATTTTTACAGTTGTTAAGTATAAATTAATTTATAGAAACAATCTCAATACCAATAATTACCAAAAACGCAGTGTATATGATTAGTAAACTGCATCATTTATGTGATTATATAGTTGATTAATTGTCATTTTCTCGGTATTAACTACTGATTTGCAATCGGTCATTACGTTTGTATAAGTTCTTGACAAAGTGCTTGATACTACGTGTCTCATAATATTTATTTCATAGCTACTATAAGTTGGCATCAATAGTATTTTGAAATTAAAAAAAAAAAAAAAACGAAAATGTGACGTCCATAATTTATTGTTGAATTCTGTATCGAGCACTATGTCAGAAGTTATGTAAAGAAAAACAAAATTCTCTAATAATTTTGAATCACAAAACCATAAGGACCTCTTATAATTAACCATTGATAAGAAGGCAATTAGTATCCATATTGTTATTATTTAATATATTTGATGTTTTATTTCTTAATTAAGCTATCTAAATACTATTCTGTACATACATACATAATAATTTTTAGATTATATGATGTACAATTGTTTTAGTGTGAATAATTAATTATTGAGATTAATTTGGGAAACAACGATATTATTCGTGGTTTGAGTTTTTTGCGGTATGAGTGTTTTTGATTTTTGGATCGTCTCTTTTTTTCTATATGCGTAACCGTAGTGCGGGAAGGCCAGTTTACAAGTGCAATGTATACGATTTTTGATGACACATATACGTAATTAATACTGATAATAAACGTCATAGGAAATCTATTATTATTGTAAAATGTTACGAGATTGAAGCTTATAATTTAGAAAATACTTAATGAGAACATAAAAGAGATATTCTTTGAACTTCTATTGTGGAAAGATGTGTGTCACGTGAAGACATCTTGGACTCGTTGAAAGGAAATGAAATGAATGAGGAAAATTACTTTATTTATAATGAAACAAAAGTTACCTTCAATGTCGTAGGTGCAGAACTTGATACTTTGATTTATAAATCTCTTGTGGAATGTAGGTATGAGGTTACATGTTCACAGTATACCAAAGTTAGGAAATAAACTGGTGTTTATACGAACGAATATACGTAGATACGGAGGCGCTTGACGTTTCAGGTATAACCGTAATACATCATTTTGAAAAGGTATTTTTATAAAATCATTGATTAAGAAACCCGATATACGTAAAAAAATATCTAAATATAATATATATACTCGTAACACGTTAGTTTTACGAATATTATTATTAAAAAATTGGCGAGTGATAGAAAGGTTGATCTTGTCAGGATTCAAGTTATACGTTTTTTCGTAATAATGTACAAAAAAGTACTATTTGTAAATTATTTTTCACATAGATTGTAATTAGTGAATGTTTTTAATAAGAACTCAGTGAGCCGGTTCTATAAATATTTTTTTTCTTTTTTTTTTAGTTTTGTGCTGTGTTCGTTAAGTGAAATGTAAATTGTAATAATTGTATATTGTCGATATATTCAATATTTATTTATTGATTCGCTAATTAGGTTCGCTTACATTTTCTTCTATTGCAATTGGGTGGAATATTCGATAGCTGTCTGGCTGGGATGCATTTTGTTGAACTATTTTTAATTGCTCAATTCACATATTTGTGTTGTAAGTTTATTGCTAGCGTTAAGCAGTATTTTAATTTGTTGTTACTTTGTGTAAAGTGTACTACAATAAGTATGGTGTATTAACGACATTGTCAGTTATAAATCCTCTTAGATGGTAATATATTTTCAGTGCAATGTTCCACAAAATTTTCAGATCCCTTGCCAGATGGAAACTATGAGTTTGAAACGTAAAATTTTAAAATTAGTTTTACTTATAAAATTAAGTTCTGGTTCTTAAGTCTGCTGAGAACTGTCCTCGAAACTCAAAAATTAGGTCTGTAGAGAGACACTGGAACCTAATTTCAACGATTTTATTTACCATTTATGTCCTATCGATTCAAAATTTATGAAATATAACTATAATTAGTAACATAATAAGGTTAGGCGAGACGATATTGTCATAAATATATAAATACATGAAATTAATAAAGCATAATGATTGTATCTATGAGATTTTTATTGTTAACTACCTTATCATTACATTAAAATACACTGATAGTAAAGTTGGCAGTCTTTTAGGTATTGAAGACTTTATAGCTATGATATTATGTACCAATATCGAAAAATAATACTCAATTTTTAATTATAAAAAATCTAGTTTTAAGATAATACCTAATTCGCTAATGGCTGATAATATCTTGTTACTCATTGTTAATTTTGAACATAAAATGAAATCATAGATATGGAGGATTAACTTTGCTGACAACATTTTTAAAACTATAGTTTATTGAAAACATAGTAAAAATGTAACATAGTAAAAATGTGTATGATGTTTTTACACTCTTCTAAAGTTCAAGATTCCCACTCAATTTTTCTGTAGTACAAAAAGGTCAGGGTTTCACACAGCTGTGCCTAATGCTGCACATATCTCAACTTGGGCTATAAAATAAAGGCTTTCTTCCAGATCGTGGCTCTAGATACCGTCATTATAATACGTCAGCTTAACGACAAAATAATGATTTTGCGTGATACGACCGTACCTCGTACCTTCCGTGTCAGTTACGGCTGATTGGTACCTCCCCCCTCACAAATCTCGAAATTACGTTTTTTTCTGTTTCACGAAAGCTATTTATACGACTAGGTGTGGCTTCTCTAATGCGTTTTTAATAATCCCTACGTCCAATGAACGCTGAAGGCGAAACATTATTCTCGTGCGCGATCTCTACTAATGCGATTTTGACAAGTTTGAAATTGAGGCAATTCTTGTTTTGCAGGGTTTTAAATGGCATGTATTTGTCTGGGTGATTTTAGCGATCGCCGGAAGTTATTATAACAATTTTTTGTAATTAGTTCAGTGTCGTTTTTTAGTGTTGTTTCCCGTTCTATGCCAGATTTATCTGATTGTCGGCCTTCGCCCTTCAAGGTTCTTTATGTCCAACACTAGACCCTTGCATCCATCCAATTATTTTGAGCATGGTTTGTTGCATGTCATTATTTCTTAAATACGCAAAGACCAATTTGTCAATATCGTTACACCTCATTTTTATAGTAGTGTTGACTGTTTATGTATCGTAAATATTATTTCATGCACCGTGTGTGGCTTTTGGCAAGATTGTATTTACTTACAAAACATTGATATTGGCACCAATGTCTTTACTATTTTTATCATTCACCAACGGATGTAAACAATCCAATTTCTTTCAATTCCACTACCAACGAAGCTAGATCCTTTATAGTGATGGGATTTAGATTCAATTTGTTTTGTGATAGGGGTCATAGTAAAATGGTGGGTGTCTCCTCTCAGGGAGCGATGATAAGTGTTATTTATGAGCTTCGTCAATGTGCCATTGCACTTGCCACAGATTGGGTTCACGGTCGTGCTCAGATAACACAATCATGTACGTATGCCACGCAATTGGAGCAATCACTCTGATTCTGTCTCTTAGTGTGTTTTTTATAAAAATAGTTCTGCTGTCGGTGTTGTAGTTTGATTAACCAGCCTCAGTGCCATTTTTACTTGTAAGATACATTTTATATTACAATGTATTCTTACTTGAATGTGTGTTTGTAATGGGCTTATGGTTGAAGTTGCTTCTTCTGTCTAACAAGTTTCTGATAATACCTACCTATTCCAATTGAAATTTCTCGAAGCCAGGCCTGAGTTTTCTTACAGATGTAAGGTTCTTGTTACAACCAGATCTACATAGAACTTGATGGCTCGTCACATTGATGGAAATACTTCTTTCTTGTCAGTATGCTGGTTTTGGTCATACATCATTAAACTATCTGCTAGTTCTACTGCGTTAAATTCAGTGTGGGTTGTATTGATTTCATGTCCTGTCTTCATTGGTTTTCAGATTTTGGATAATCTTTATATTATCTAAATTCCTAGGTAGTCTGGTGCTAAATAAATTACAAATGACTCATTGACAACCATTCACGCATCCTATCAAACATTTCTAAACAAGCATTTAGTAGTTCTAAATCATACAAAAAGTCAAAACAACATCAAACTTTAACTTACTGTCCCAAGATGAAGACATAAATCATTGACGATTTTTCACTTACGACCTTGCCTCATAACGTTCAATTTTATTGACTGCAATAAACCAAAGCAATGGTTAAATCAACGCCGCTGTATCGATATAACCACCTCGTAAATATTCCCTGTCCCTTTCATGTTTATGAGAATTTAGGCATGTTTGAGCGAGATAGAAAAGTCGCCTCTTCATTTAGCTGTTACTGAAAATAGTTTATGAGAGCTAAGGTGTCGTTTCTAAACGAATGATTGTAGACTCTATCGCTTGTTACATAGGAATGATTTTCTAGTGTATTGTGAAATTTATAGCTTTTAAATGGGTCCTTAAATCGCAATAACGATTTGTTTATAGATACTCGGGCTGTCGGCGATCCTTTGTAGGAATAAGTTTAATTTATGGGCTCGTGTTAAGATACAAGTCCACTTTGTAATTGATTTTATTGGCTTTTTGACACGTTTGATAACATATCTGACATTCTGTTATTAATTATTGATTCGTGATCGTTGGTAATTCATGGTGGGAGTTTTATGAGCCACCTAAATGACCATACATAATAAGGTAGGTATTTGTTACTTTGACATTTATATTAGGTACTTACTAATCATAATCCAAAGACTTCTCTAGACTTCTTCTTCAAGAAGTGGTTTAGTAGATTGAGTTAAATATACTTTATTTATCTCAAAACATTTGTTATATTAAAACTATTCTTCCTACCTAAAGCATATTTGTCCCTAAATTGTTAAAATTCAATTTCTATTGCAATATTTTATTTATTTTTAATGCTTTAAATAAGTGCTATTCAAAACTTTGAATGTCTAAAGAGTTTAATTGTTTTTTAATCAATTTGTCCAGTAATGATATAAGTTTCCTTAATTTTCATTATATAACTGTTATAAGTCGTTTTACAAATCCAAATTGAAATTCAAAATTGGCGCCCGCGCGGCCGCCATTTTGTTTGGGGCGGTGTCCTCGCTCGCCCCGCCCTGCGGCGCCACTCCCACGCGTCAGCCACTCGGACGCAGCCCAACTCATTTGTTATAGTGTACAGTCTACCCAACAGGTTTCTACGGCGTTAGGAATATATTTAATTCTATGATTTGTAAGGTAAATCAAAATTAAAACTTTCGTAAACTAGGGAAACCTACTAAGTAGGTATGTATATAAATAATCTATGCTTAATTTATAAATGATAATACCCAACTATACATAAAACAGAGTGCAAAAACAAATGAAAGAATAGGTCTTGGATGAAGAAACATGTGACAAAGTAATTATGTATAAATTGGCCCAAATAGCCCTGGATACATTTAGGGTTAATATGGCAAGACAATTCAATTTTTTTTTAAATTAATGGTAGGAAGGTTCAATACAATTGACCTAAGGGTAGTTGACTGCCACAAAAAATATCAGTTTTCTTAGGACAGATTGTACATTTTTTTATTACCACTAGGTATGTACTCAATTATTTTCACAACCTAATTTGACACTAAAAGAAATAGACTCTCATATACTTATAAAAAGAAGCACGAAATAAATACATTTTATTTCAACTAAGTTAGCGGAGAAACTTGTTACCGCTAGATACACGTCAGGCGTTGCATTGGAAGATGACACCGATAGAGATGCTACCGTCCTATTCCCATATATGGTAAGTTATATATTTCTGTCCTTTTTAATTAGCACTTTTACTCAGTTCGGCTTGAAGCACAACAGACGCGGGGGAGCAGTTACGTCACTTAAGGGAAGCACGTATCAACTATACGTAGGTATATCAATAGGTATGTATATCTAACTATATTGTGTTGCGATCTCTTGAATTTTTTAACTCGAGCACAAATGGAATAGGTATACAAGCTTTAAAGGATAATACAAGAATAGATACGAATTTACACGTGGGACGTAGGTTACAAGAAAAAAAACCCAAAAACTAACAAATACTTAACTCACAATGTGAAACACAAGACCTTGAAAGAGAATACTAACATTTTGAAATAATAGACAGAACGAAAAACCGTCTAGCAAAAAAAGGTACTAATGAAAAAAATATCAACAATCAAGCAATCAACTAAGTAAGTAATAAGTTATATGAAACAAACAATGAGCTACTCCTTAGCTACTGTTTAGTTCTTTACTCCTTGATACCTGATACCACTAATGATATTTTTTTCCACGTTGGATAAATTATTTTCCTTCTTGATTGCATCTCTACATTGTCCTTCTTTTGATGTTGGTAATAAATGAAGTAATATTATTATAGTGTCATCAACAGCTCCGTTATTATAAAGAAATTTGTTGGATATATCATAAGAAGATATTATAACGTTGTCTATAATATCTTGGTGGTTCTGTTAGTACATTTCATCTATGCTTAATGAGGTTTCTTGAAATTTATAGGTACAAATATTTCATACAAAAATTGGCACACATTTTAGGTCAAATCATTGCGTACGGAATTGCTGAAACGCTCCCGTAAAAATATCTATAAAATGACTACCCCATTTCTATTGTTCTCAAAAAAGGTTAGGCTTAGTACTCGCTACCAGCGTGCGTGTATGACCAGATATTATGACCGTAAACGAGGCAAAAGGAGTGTGTAAGGATTGTAGCAGGCAGCGATCTGGAGTTACTGTTTCTCCATGGGAAGAAGGCTTGAGTTCGTGTATGTATGTGTTCTATTGAACTTATCAATGCACTCGTTTCTTTAAAACCATATAACCTCCAATCAGCATTGCTAAGCTTTTCCAACTTACTAAAGTTTTCAAAATCTACAGATCTATAAAGAGATGGTCTTTCTAAAATGACACGCATATCATTTACCTGCTTCACACGCAAGTCATTAATCTCATCACCCAGCTCTCACAAGCGTTCATTATGACTGCTGGCAGACAACTCGGCTATTCTCAGCCTCTTACATTGTAGAATAATTACTTAATTATATCAACCAATAAATAGTTACACGCGGGAATTCAAAAAAGAATTCTTTCACTGTTTGGCTGTCAATGTTGCGTTCAGCGATGTTAATTAATGTAGGTAGATGACCTGTCTTCATAGATCAATCTCCAATAGACATGTGTATTTAACATTAGGACACCCAAGCTTTCATCTTCTACTTTGTTATCTTTCTGTCTGTTTCTCGATAAAGTCTGTCCAACTAAGTGTTTTGGCCCTAAAGTAATTTTTTGCCTATACTATATCAAATTAGACCCGTCATTTTCACATCAGTCAGTTCTTCTATAGTAAAATATAAAGACCAAGTTAAGCGATCTCATATTACTTGGTAATAACGCAATTTACAAACCATTAATTATTCCACTCCCTTCACTTAACAGGTGCTTCTCCTGATGAACTGATGTCGTCCGTAATCTCATAATCATCTTTAATATCAATCCAATCTTCGATAATTTGAGCTTACACCTTCGTTTTTAAATTGATAATATCCAATTTTACTCGTTTTTTCAAGTTATTTTTCGAAGATATTTCATGTAGGGACATAATTTAATTTCTTCTTTCTTTGATTTCATTATAGTTTTAACTTTTTAAAGAATGAATGTTCTCAACTATATTAGCAAAAATTTTTTTCAAATATTTCATTAGGTAGACACATAAATTAATTATGCTTGACGTAGTGTAGACAACTGCTACTTAGGTACCTACCTGCTAATTAAAAACGAAGGACATGTAACACGTACAATGTAATAATAAATTCCATTAAAGCTAACAATACGTTTTTAACCCCTAAACTGATCGACATCGAGCAATTAATTTCACCGTTACTCATTACATGAATTATTAATGAATTAACACAAGTTGTGCGGCTCACAACATTATGTTCGAACAATTTAAAAAATAATTAGACCCTAATGAAAGCTTTGACCTTATTATATTGATTGGTAATTAGATTATTTTTATCTGACTCCAATTTGTTGGTATTTTTATAGGATTGTTAATGTCACTTCCGATGTGCATGTCAATTTGTCTGTCAGTGTGCCAAGTTTTCGTGTTTTATCACCTATTTGATATTTTATACTTCTAAACGACTTCTCGGTATAAATAAGCGAGAGAATATATCTGGAGGGAGAAAAAGTTTAACTTTTTGTTGCAGGTAGTGTGACGGCCGACGGATAGTCCCGAAATAGAGCACCGCCGACGGCCGTTGGAATTATTTTTGGGGCTTTCTTTTCTATTTATAATTTTTGCTGATCTTCCAAAGCGTTGAGTAGATCAAAAGAATCATAATTGTTATCGAATTAAAAGGAAAATATTTCTTGTAGCCCTTTTAATATTCTCGCGTTTTCGCGAATACAGGCGCTAAACTACCGAGATTCTAATATAATTATTAGTTAGGTAATCCTTCATGCTAAAAAGTAATGATTTACAACACCAGAAAATAATATGACTACATACCGCAATTGTCAAACCTATGAACTGCAAAATATCTAAATATGATTCTTACATTTAGGTATCGCGTAGATACTGATTCTTAATTCCAAGCTCAATAAACTTAATAATTAGCTATTTTCCGCAGATGCCCTTAGATATCCAGTAGTTTGTGTCTTGTTTGGTAATCAAAGTCATAAATAAAATGCATCATTTTATAAATACTTTTATTTTACTAATTACTAACTCATAGAATCTTAAATCAAAGCACTAACTAAGGAGTCAAAAGAATTATAAATCTCTTGACAAAATAAGAAAGACGTAAAGGCATTGACTGATTGAACCAAGAAATAATACCAATACTTACTAGTAAAGAATTGCATGTACCTATTCATAAATAGGTTAATCCAAAACAAGTTTTTGTGCTAACACGCAAAATACACACACGAATTAAATAAACTATAAAATCTCACAATATGTCATTCGTTCACAAATACAAATAATCTTTTAATGTAATGTGATGTTATTTAACGGTATTCATAAATGATTGATGATAGCGCCTCATGAAACGACACTGTGTTTCTCTGTGTTAACTTGTCTTAAAGTCTGTTCGTACATTTCTGAAGAGTGTCGTTTTCTTGTGTTGTTGGAAAACAATGGTCGCTGTCGGTTGAGGCCGCTTTGTCGGTCCAAGGTTGGTTCACATCATTTGCATAGGCAGCTCGTGATGCCAAGTGTACAGTCACGATCTCTTAATGCCATTTTTATGTTGAGCAAAATATTGCACTTTCTAATTTTATGGTGTTGTTTTTGTGTAACCTACTGCGGTTAATCTAGATTTTGTCGGATACAAAGGAATATTCCATGGTATTTCTACCATGCCAACCATATGGTGACACTAGCTATGGATAGTTCATCATCATCATCATCTACAGTCAGACTCCACCGACTGCTGGGCATGTGCCTCTCTTTCCTTGTGCCATCCCCACGTTCCTGCGCCACCCACATCTAGGTTTTGCCCGCGATGGCAAAAATGTTGTCCGTTTATCTCGCCGCCGAACGACCGACTATAGTAAGTACTCTCGTGTAATCTACGTAGTCAGGTTCGATCAAAATCGATTATTAGGTTATCAATTTATCATACACTATTATTAAGCATCTCACGTGAATTTGTGAATTAAAAAAAACAAAAAACACCTTTTTCTATGATGCTCTGCAATTAACTTCATCATCATCATCAGTTCAGTTGAAAACCTTTCACTCCTGGACATAAGCAAGCGTCACCACATCGACCGGTCCTGTGCTTCGTGCAACCAGTGGCTAAATTCTGTTTTTACAAATAATTTATAATGCATTTAATTTTCATTTAAAAATTAAATACTGTATTTATTATCAACAATATAGCGCCGTACAAAATCACTTAATAGTCACCGTGTTGTGCATTTCCTGAAAGCACTCACTCAATAAGATTAGATAGTTCTTTCAGTGGTAGATAGCCAGTTTCCCATAGATGGACGCATCCCATTAATTTCTTCGTAAAGGAAAATACCAACGTCTATAAAATCGCGGAAATTCTTGCACGGAAATGGATGAGGAATTATTTGTTTCTAATGGAAGTAAAGTAATCTATTTGCATTCTATATATTTCCTATTAATGAAAATCTACACTAGCTTCATTCAGAACCCTTAATTTTACTAATCGGCGTAGTTATAGTAAACATAACAACACATCACGCCTGCATTGTCCGAAGGGTTAGACAGAGTGGTACCTATATTACATCCACGTTTCGCCAGTTATGTCCCACTAGCTGCGCCCCGCGGTTTTACCCGTATTAGTTTCAATCCCGTGGGAAAATCGGGATAAAAGTATCCTATGTGTTAATTCTGGTTATATACTATCTCTGTGCCAAATTTCATCCAAATCCGTTTAGTAGTTTTGGCGTGAAAGAGTAACAAACATCCATCCATCCATCCATACAAACTTTCGCGTTTATAATATTAGTAGGATTTAATAGGTAGAGTGCCCTTTGCCATCATCCGGGTACAAATCAAGATTCCAGGCTGCTACTGAGAAATTCTACGTCGAAAATACAATAGTACTTTGCCCGACCCGGGAATCGAACCCAGGACCCTCATGCTCAGTAGTAGCGCTTGCGATCACTAGACGATCTCTTTTTTTTTGTCGTTTTCCATTCCCAACTTACCTATCTATTATTAAATTCCAATCAGATGCATCTTTATCGATACATTTACTGATACCATATACCATCTCCATCTTCTTATGTAGACGGGATCATAATAATTAAAGATTCTTCTCAACAAAGCATCTCAGTACTCCGGCAGTCTGTCGAACATCCTCCAGCAAAGTTAACTTGCATAATTATTGCAAGAACCCAATGTAGAATCAGAATCAGAATTTTATTTGTCAAACATAGGGTTTGACAAATAAAATTCTGATTCTGATTCTGATTAATATCCGCCTCGGATCTCCTCATTCCGTTCCTCGATTCATCTGGACCTACCTACGCTCTTACTCAGATCAAACAGGCATTCAGTGATAGCACAGATTACTTAATAATAGAGATACTAACTACTTGATAGTGTAACGACTAAATAATCGTTGTTATGCAGTAGGTTTTATTGGACTAGATCTGGTAGCTCTTAAGCAATTGAGTCCTTACAATGTTTTAATGGCCAATAGGATTTGATGCATCATCATTAGAATTAGCTGTGAGTATATCTCTTATTATTTTTATTTTTAGCCTGTGTTGTCCAACTGCAGGGCAAAGGCCTCCTTTTCTCCTTTCCACTCCTCTCTGTGGAATCTCTGTCCAAATATGTAGAACAATCTGGTCTGTAGGTATCAAGCTCATCCCGCCATCTTTTCCTGGGTCTGCCTCGATGTAGTATATCTGTTAGCCAAAGTTTTTTTAGATCCTCATCTAGCTTATCTAGATTCACTATTATTTCACCATAGATTTTCAGCTTTTCCGCTCAATATTTACTAGACAACCTTCATTTCTCCTTGAAAATACCTCTAAGTTATTGCCAATTTTCTTGCCTCTCAAAAACTTCCCAACAAAAATGCTAGTTAGACAAAAATAACGAGATAAAGCCCTTATTGCACGGTCCGTAGTCTGCAGTAAGTTATGTTGGGCGGCGTGCTGTGAGCAGCGTGTGGCATTCAATAAAGATAATCCGCAGATACCAGCTGGTAAGCGTGTAATCATAGCAAAGATATAATCTAGTTTTAGGTGTGCAGGAATCTGGGGTGGTTGGGTTTTTGGAAGGATTTGATGTAGAAACGGATAATGTTAAAGTCTTAAATCATATAGAAACGATTTTTGATATTGATAAGACGGAATTGTTTAGTAATGAAAGATATTTTGTAGAAGGTGGGACAGGCTGGGGGGAAACGAAAAACGAAGTAGTTACTGCAGTAGAAACGAGAATTTTCTTAAGACGTGGTGTAGACCATCGCCCCAGTTTTTGTAATAAGAACCCATCTATGGTCATTATGCAGTTCTTTATGCAAAACTGACAACTTTATCTGGTACTAACTTCTAGGTTTTGTATTAAGACTTCGCCACGACCGAATAAAGTTCGACTTACAAAAAATGGCTCAAAAGTTTAAGCTAGGGCTAAAGTTAGATCTCGTAATAAGACGGTAAGGCAGTGGCTGATGGTTATTAAACAACAAACAACAACACAGAACATAAAAATATTGAATTCTTAAAACAAGTATCAGTCATAGATTTACCTATAGGTAGATAAGTAGATAATGCATTGATAAAAAAGTAAATTTTACTAAGATTAATGAAGAATCCATCGTCATATAGCATCGTCCACACAAGCTGGTGACCTCAAAACCAGTCTCTCACATCGGTGACACTAGCACCACATTTTGATGAAACTTCTCGTGATAAATTCAATCAACGCAACGTAATACATTACGTTAATACTTACGTCATTATTTAAGTAGGTGTTGAAGAGATTAATGAGTGAGATTATGTTCGTAGGGTTCGTAAACTTTATTACAAAGTTACTAATGCACACTCACCTATGGATGTCACCTTCTTGCTCATGTTACAAGGTATTTAGAGGTGGAAAATACTGTGTTAAGGCTAGTGAATTATTTAAGGCGAGATAATAATCTACAGGTTTTAGTAAGTTTCAACAGGGTTACATAATGGAACATAAGTATATACAGTTTTCTGAAAATAGAAACTCTTTTGTGAGTTGGTGCCCATTAAGTAATTGCCTTGCATATAATTGAGTACTTACCTATTCCACCAACTTACGGTTATAAAATAATAAAATTCAGCAGGAAGAAGACTTCATGGTGGAAAAGGGACTGTATTTCTTTTCTTTCTCGACGACAAACCTTACATTTCCTTCCTACCGCTTAGTACAGCATTTCTCCGCTCCGCTTCGCTCAGCTCCGTCGCTTACCGCTGTCATCGTATACAATAATGCGGTGTTCCGATTTCTCTAATATCATTGCGTGTCTACGGATAAGCTCAGCGGGGTTCCTTCATATTTTTGTTGCCCCACTTTTTGTTTATTTCCTTGCCCACATTTTTAAACTTTAGCCCGAGAGCAACAAGAAATGAAACGAGAATTTAAATAATATAATTGAGTTTAAGACTTCCTGTTTGGATTTTGGTATGAGCTGGTGGTCATATTAAACCAACTTAGTTTTGTTTATATTCAATTCGTCTTTAGGTCATGAATTTCAATTCCAGAATTTTTTATTCCTTTTATTTGATAAATTCTTATTGGTTTTCATTAAAATCTGGTGAAATGACGTTCCATATCTTTATGATGTTCATATACTTACGATATGTCATCAGATTCCTGGTGCAGCCTCACAAAGGCCTCTATCAGAGTGACACGGGAAGCAATCTCGTCGCACTACGACACAATAGCAAGTATTTCGTGTGTCACTTGTTCCCTAGCTTTTCTCAGCCAAGGGAGGTCGTAGTTTTGATCTTGGTTTCACCAAGGAGTCTCGAAACTAATAGACGATCTTCTTTATTGCAATCGCTTTAAAGCTTTGATACTAAACCAGCTGGCTAATTATGTAACACTCCTCGATCGTTCGCAACGACTTTGATTTTGACAGTTCAGCCACATTCATTGCGTTATTGACGTTGTTGAGCAGACGAATTTTTCAAACCTATGAAGCAATGGATGTCAATATGAAAGGCATTACGATCGATTGCCATTTTACGTGTTTAACGCAATTAGAGATAGAAGACTAACGGAGGGAAGACTAACAAAGGGTTAGTATAAAGTTCAACGACTTTCGATATTGATTAACAACTTTATTAACGTAGTTTGTTTTGAACTTAATAAAATTATTAAAAGCATCAGTAGCCCAAGGGCAAAGGCTTTGATTGGGGATTGAGAGGTAATGACTCAATCTTCTTCAGCGGTGAATGAACTCATTTAGCAAACAAGTTTAATTTTGATTCAGGTGTTCACGAAACCAAATGGTTCAAGAATAATATTGGTCATATACTTATGTCCGCAACAAATATAGAATTTGCATATAAAGGTTCTCACTTCTGGGACACAGGCCTCCTCTCGGTGAGAGGGAGTGGGCCGTAATGCACCACATGGGCTCAGTGCGGGTTGGTAGGTGTCACATGTCTTCGAGTTTTCGGTTCAAGGACATTCCGGTTTCCTCACGATATTTTCCTTCAGCGTTTTGAGAGCAGTGGTGATGAAATAATTACCATAAAGTAAGGCTTCTGTCTGGGTTCGAACCTACAACCTGAAACTTGTACCCAAGTGGCAGCCGTTACCACTGGGCCATCCCTGCTCCCATAAACAGAATCTGAATCTCTAGATATTAATCAGAAATCTTCAAAACATAACATCACGACGGTTTTTCCTGAAAGGGTATGCAGAGTTTTAAGGGTATGCGAGCATTCTTGAAGAATCCCCGAAAGCATTATAACTCGACACTTTCGAGAAACCAAAGTAAATTTCTTGGCAATGGGTACACTACATAAATACGAAAAACTTTATTCCGTCAGTCACCAATATCAGTAACGAATTTCAAAATTCCGATTTTCATCATTCCGAATGGTTCAAAATTCCGAATATAACAACTCCGACTTATCATTACTCCTATTTTTATAATTTCTAAATTTCAATATTCCTAACGTTTATAATTACTATTCTCAAAATACCGAGTTTTAATAGATCGAATAACACAAAGTCCGACTTAATGATAATTCGAAACATCAAAAATACGAATTCCGATTATTAAAATACGGATTAATAGAATTCCGAAATAAAAACGCCTTGTGCCACCAACAATAGAGGCGATCTGGCACTCGGCGGCCGCTGCCGCGGCACGCTCGCTTAGCTTGCTCGCCTTCGCGCTTTAATAGTCACAGTTCTAACCTAACCTAACCGAAGTGATTCATCAATAATATACGGGATTTGCAGAATGTAAGGAAGCATGCACCGTGCAAGCAAGCATGCAGCATGCACGCAGGCATGCACCGTGCAAGCAAGCATGCAGCATGCACGCAGGCATGCACTGTGCAAGCAAGCATGCAGCATGCACGCAGGCATGCACCGTGCAAGCAAGCATGCAGCATGCACGCAGGCATGTACCGTGCAAGCAAGCATGCAGCATGCACGCAGGCATGCACCGTGCAATCAAGCATGCAGCATGCACGCAGGCATGCACCGTGCAAGCAAGCATGCAGCATGCACGCAGGCATGCACCGTGCAAGCAAGCATGCAGCATGCACGCAGGCATGCACCGTGCAAGCAAGCATGCAGCATGCACGCAGGCATGCACCGTGCAAGCAAGCATGCAGCATGCAAGCAGGCATGCAGCGTGCAAGCAGACATGCAGCATGCAAGCAGGCATGCAGCGTGCAAGCAGACATGCAGCATGCAAGCAACCATGCAACATGCAACCAGGCATGCAACGTGCAAGCAGGCATGCAGCATGCAAGCAGGCATGCAGCACGCAAGCAAGCATGCAGCATGCAAGCAGGCATGCAACATGCAGCAAGCATTGTTTCTGTTACGGCTCCGGCGCTGCGGGGCTTGGGCGGCCCCACGCGAGCTTATCGTCCACCACACCACAGCTTCGGCTCCGCAGCCTCAGCCGCGGCTGCAGGCCTTCAAACCACCTGCTTCTCAGCTCGCGGGCCGCCCCACCCCTCCGCGCCTACGCGGGCTTAAATTACACTCTAGGGTAGGGCAGACAAGACTGCGTGAAGTCGGTTTTGCAGCGTTTCTTTTTTGTCACTAAATTTTGTAGCACAACAAGTTGACTTTTTATGACAGTATTTTAATTTAATATTGAAAATGCTACCAAGTAACCAGCTATATATTTGTAACCAAATTATATTCCGTAAAACGTTGTTTCAGTGTGGTGAAAATTATGGAAAATAAATGATTTGGCTAATGAAAAAAATTCAAAAGAGGCTTCGGCCTATAGCAAAAGTTATTTTGTAAATTGGCGAAATATAGTTCGGTAAAATAATACCTATGACAAATCTAAAAGAACAAAACACATCACACACACAAAAAAAAACACACACACATCACAAAATAACACACACACACACACAAAAACACATCACATCTAAAAATATATGTCAAATAATGCATAAAATTAATATATGTAAAATCGGAAAACTAAAAAATTGCATTTACGACTTTCGGTAAAATAGATTTCGTGATTTTTAATAGTGGACATTATATTTCTTAGGTATTATGAAATTCGGACTTTTGAAAATCAGAACATCGAAATTCGGAATAAAATATTTCGGAGTATTTGGGTGTTCCCCTTGGCAATGTATAAGGGAAGAAGTGACAAGCGTACACAAAGGGGCCAGATATATGATGAACGCTAACTTTCCGCGAATTCAGTAATACCTATACGTACCACATATCTACTAATGAAATTATCTGTCCTCGTTGAAGGAACCCTCGTGATTAACGAGCCGAGTGAAATGGCGGGGAATGAATACGCATGTCGTTAGGGATTTGATTTTGCATATCACAAATTAATTTTGGTTTCAGTTCGGGCTGCGGTTTGCAGTTCCTGGTTTTCGGTGTTGGTCAGGAATACGTATGGAATGCACCTATGGATAATTTGGTTAAAATGTTTCTAAATTGACATCATAATATTTTTATTTACAGCAACAATGACTGGAGAATACCTACTTCCTCTTTTACTCCCTTTTTTACATCTTCAATCAGACTCTATTATTGGGAAACGGGCAGGAAAATGATGGTGATGACGACTCAGACTCTGACATTGTTTATTTGCCTTGCTTCACAGAATTCTACATATCATTTACTTATCATTATGGTAAATAATAATATCATGAAGGTCCTCAGTAGCATACCATGTCTTATTATCTCATGCATAAATTATAAATATTTCTTAAAAATCAAACATTTTATTTATATAAAACCCAACATCCGGTACATAAGCACTTATGTCTTGAGTTTCCAATAACCACGTGGGTAGAATCGAATTTTCGTCACAATAACCGTTATCTAGTACTGTGTTGTTGCCCACATTATGTAGATGTATTCACTTGATTCCGTCAACCAGATTTTCTTGACCCGCTAGACTACTCAAGTCTAGTACTTCATAGAAAGGAGCAGGGCTCAAGGTATATTGGTGAGATGAGTTCAGTTTGAGGTGAGCGGTACTATTGTTGTCCTCTATTGATTAATGTCATAGTTTATCCACGATATGACAACAATGGCGTCTTGCCCGAATACCTTAATGCGTTCTGCCTATAGGTTTTATTTACCCTTCCCTTGTTTTCACTTATATGGTGTTTGTTTATTGCGTTGAATATTGATTTGTTTTTTTTTCTTTTTCTTGCAGGAGATGCTGTGACGTCGGCTCCGTGATCTGAAAAGACGAATTGATTATGTGAATTATTCGCAACAATGAATTTAAGAGTTATTACAACTTATTTATTTATTTTTGTTCCGATGCATAATGAAGACGTAATAAAAGGATTTTTTTTTTGCTATGAAATAAAATACTTTATACAGAAGGTATAATGATGTTGCCATTAGATGCTGTATAATTATTATTGTAGTTCTTCATGGGAAAAAATATTTGAGATGATAACAGGAACGTTTTGTCATTCATAACAGCAACATAATGTATTTCAACGACCTAAAGAAAGTAATTAGATCATGGAAATAACAAAACTAATACACCTTACGAAAAGGTTAAACCAATAGGGAGGTATCTGGTAAACTCCAGCTACGCGTATGTAAAATAAATAAATAAATATCTAAGTGGGTATGTTTCAAACCAACTATAAAGGAGGTGCCTGAACGTGTAGAAATAAGACAGCAGGTTACGTTTACGCAAATATCGCCTTGAAACAAAATCAGTACCAAAGCACTTTTTGAAAAATTGTTTTGTTTAAAAAAATCTGAACACCCCGTACAAAGTTGGTGTCACTCACACAATTTGACGAATGGCATCGCATCGTACCATTATATGCAAATGTTCACCAGCGTGTACCAACACTGGGTACGATCGCGATAATACACTGATCACCATCTAAGTAGCACGCCACTGGGTTTGATGATGAATGATGTGACACTTGTGGGAAGTGTCTGTGATTGGTGACGATTGAACGAAGGCTTTTTTGGTAAACTAAGCCAGTCAGCCTAAAAACGGAAGAAAAACTCGATTGACTTCTGACGGGCAATTCTCCTAATCTGAAGAACGTCAGAGGGGCAATTCTCGTAATTTTAAGAACGTTCAAAGACTGATCTCAGTCTTAATCTGTCAAAATACCTCTAGTTTCCATACATTTTTGACAAGTAGTTGACACTGATTGTCGCTAAGATGAGATTGCGACTAGAATTTGAACGTTTTTAATTACGGGAAGTTGGGTTTCTGCTGAGGTCCTAAAAACTCTAAGACTTACTCATTACATGGTGCGATTTAATTGCCTGTAGCATACAAAAAGTTGAAGCAACAATAACAGTTACACCGTTTAAACTGTGTTTTAACAACGCAAATCATTTTATTGTATGCCACAGGCAAGAACCTTGCATTGGTTCAATGATTGCAAGACCTTGATGATACTTACACGGACTAGGAAAGCATGACACACAAGAGAGGAGGCCAATACTCACCTATGGATGAAACAAGGCTGATGATAATGTTTATAAGCATTTGACAAAAGCAGACGTTACCTCGAGGTATTGGAGTTCATTTTTTAACATGATAAAATGGTAACATTTGTTACAATTGTGACACGGTTACTAACCTGGCTAGTGTAGGTTTACAATAATAGAAGAGGCCTATTTACTACCCTAGGCCGAATTTAATCAATACATCTGGGCGAGATAAAAAACTACGAGGGAATCCGTTAATTGCGTAGGCGCGCCTCAAGAGTTTTGTAAGTGAGTGCTGGGTCAAAGATCACATCAATACAAAGACAGTGACACTTACCGCCTACAGTCATTGAAACCTGTTTAGTCAGCATTTGCGCAATTTTAAAAGCTACAAATATATATGTTGTCTGGTCACCATGGATAACTATGGCATTTACAAAGGAAAGTGCAATAACGCTTTGCAGACCTTAATTCTTAATTATTTATTGTACTCAAAACCTATATTATATACAGTGATTTATAGATTCCATGTACAAAAGCGATAAACTATGACTATCTTATCATCAACCCCTTACGGTTCAGAAGGATTTTAAAACTGTTCGATAGCTTTTCCTAATTCAGGACATTGTGGAGACGGGATGATCATTTTGTGAATAATTCAATATCATGTTCAAAGTTAACAAAATGCTCCGAAAGTACCTAGATTATTTTTATTAGTTACAACACGAGTTACGAGTCATCATTATAAAAAAGACACTTCTTATATTGCTTTAAATATTAATTAAATATAGTAAAATAAACACTAATTGCAAACCAATCCCTCCATTTTCATCTACGATAAAACATCTGCCAAATATAATTACCCACCAAAATGCCAACTTCATACGACAAACTGAAATACCAAGTTCCCGCGATCTTTAAGAAGAAACAGGTATGTGTCATGGCCGCTGGGCGATGACGTACGCACTTCAGCAAGGAGTGGGAGACCGGTGACATGTAACATGTGGAAATGTGAAGAAGCTGCAGGCACGGTGTTGATAAGTAATTAGATTGTTTATTATGTGAAACAATAAATAGAATGACTATGTTTGTTAGGAGTTTAGGAATGATTACGGTAATGAACCACAGAAAAATGAACATGGGAATTACAATTTTATACCCTGGCCATTAGGTTAACCGTTTTTTGACAGCTGTCTTAGAACGTACATATTCCAGATTACGTAAAAGTTAACTTTATACTGCCTTATCTTATTGAATTATCTTATTCATGGCTTTTTACACAGTATAATACCGTACGTGTATCAATCAATGTATTGTGTGTTGCTGCAATCACTAGTTCCATCTGTCAAAAAACTGTTTACCTAATGGACAGGGTATAGGAGGCGGTTTTTTGATGAGAGCTGTGGCAGTGGTGTTACCTGATCTCGATATGAAAGGTCTTATAATGCAGTATCTGTACATCTTTTTATGTTAATCCTAACGTATTGCATCAACACTTAGGATCGTCAAGGTTCAAAAGATTGAACGTTTGTGTTGACAATAATCCAAGAAATACAAAGATTTTAATCCCTCATGGAATTGCTTTTTTAATTCATAGATTTCAATAAAATATTAATTGGGTGCGATTAATACGTTGCAGATTAGAAAGTTTACACGATATCGATAATGTTGCGGTCATTGAGTCAAAGGTTAAGGCAGTAGTAGAATTCTGTTTATTTATACGATGACAAGTTTTTAAGTTTGTGTTGTGAATAGTAATGATACGCATCTAGTTTCTCAAGTTTGCGACTGATACGACTAAATAGAAGTAAGAAATAGTAGGAAATATATCTCAGCACTATTTACTTACGTTCATGAAAACAAAAGTGTAAAAGTAATCTATCTACTTAATTGAGTTGTCTAAAAACCTTTTACTATCAAGGAAATGGTGAAACTAATGATTACGAGATAATGCGTAAGAAATGGACGAAGGCAAGAACGGTTTCCTACGTCTATTCTGAAAAAGCGAAAAAAGGATCAGTGATGGAGAGACGAAAAAAAAGACCGAATTTCGTCTCAGGAGAGTAAGACTGCAGAACCTGAGTGTGATCAGGCAAAGAAAAAGGTAATAAGGGACAAAATAATACACTTGAAATAAGAACTAACGATGAAACAATTAGGGATTGTTTTCGTCTGAGGAGATTAACGTTTTAGAAAGATACTTGGTAACAAATAAAAACGAGATATCCGTGACTAGTGAGAGAGGAACGGAAGCACAAAAAGAGTGAGACAAAAATATGGCATTTTGATTAATACGTAGCCATTGCTCAGAGCGGGCTGTGTACCATTGCTAAGTAATGACCACTCCATAAAGACATGGTTAAGGTTAAAAGAAAATTACTTTATCAACGCCTTGTTTTAAATAAATATCCTGTTTCAGGAAATATTATTGTTGTTTCCAATACAAGAAATTGAGATGTTAGTGAGATGTTAAGATTCGGCCGCTTTATTGATAGCTACACAAATGATGTATTATGAGTATCGTTTATTTCGTTAGGAAGTTTTGTTTTGACCGTTTTATTTGAAACATGGCGGGTTAATTTTATTGCTGCTATTAATTACGCGATTGTGAATAGATAACGTTAATTAAAATGTGTTTATTGATGTAATAAATAATATTATTGCTTGTTCTTTTTTACTAGGTAATTTGTGTCGCGTTTCATGTTTGCTGTTATTTAGCTAATGTTTGGTGCATACAGTTTAATGATTTTACACGTGTTTTTGTCAAATTGTGTAGTAATAAAGATTTGAAAAATTAAGTTTAATTTATGAAAATGTATCAGCATCCTTAGTTAACTCACGGAAATTAATTGTTGAATAAATTTACTACCAACCTTAATTGCCCGTCTACTCAAATCACAACTATTATTCTTTGACTGTTGTATGAAATGGCTATAATTCGGCAAATTCACGCAGGGTGTCAATTTGCTTAACAATTGATTTCTCTGACTGAAGTATGGTAGGTAACCTACCTGTAAAAATGCAAATCAGTGGCTACAAAGCAGGCTAACACATTCAAACACTTAAAGGACTTTTTCCAGGTTTAATATTAATTACTTATTAGGTACACTTAAGCAAGACTGAGCAAGCCAGAGGAAGCTCAAACGTTGGTGTAGTATAAAAGCTTTGGTAGAGGAAAAGTACACACTTCAAGAAAACCGCCCGACTCACAGACGTCCCGAAGATTCCAAGTCACCTAACAAAATAATTAAATCCCTTCCTTCTAAACAGAAACAAAAACAACAAGGATATTAAAACGCAATAAAAAAGCACTTAATATACTAAGCTGGGACGAAAAAAAAAACGTCTCAATGTAAATCGTGCGCCTATGACATTCTCATTGGTTAAAAAGGGTTAAGACAGCTGTCAGATTGGTCCTCCACCAAAGGAAATGAATAATGGCTTGAGATAATCTGTGACAGATCCATCTTAGTAAAAAAGCCGTCGTTTGACACAGATAAATAAGATTATTCAGCCATATTCCAACCTTGAATTTTTATTCCTGATTTAATTACCTGGATTCTCACAATGTGTGTCATGTAATGGGGCTTTGTTTAATTTTTTTTTTTGATCAGATGTTTCAATATGATAATTTTTGGGCTTTTTTATTTCTTAGTGTGTTGCTTTGATTATTTCGTTGAAAACTTAGGCATGCAATAATTTGCTGCGTAAAAAATGCATCATTTTAAAGCAATAGATCTCTTAGTAACACCTAAAAAAACTAAACTCTTCTTCACTCGTCTTTTGTAGGTAATAGTGTTTGGGTAAGATACCACTATGTAATAAGACCGTAAGAATAAGATACAGAGACAAAACAGAGCGTAAACTTAGGTTTTGAACTGTCAAAATGAGCATATTTAGGCTCGGTTTTGACAGATCGAAGGGTAAGTTTACGCCATGTATCGTCTGTTTACCCTTGGCAACTGTATTCCTGCATAATTTAGCCTACTCCTTTTTGAAACCCTATACTGCAAGTACTGCAACACGTGGTTCTAGCAAATGCCAACGCGACTTTCTTGGGTTCCCCTGGGAGGAGTGTTTGCAGTAAGTTTCCTCTTACGGAGAACACGAAGGTAATTACATAAAACATTGTTGAAGATGCAAGTATACACATAGTGCAGGTAATTAGTGTCAAAGAGTGCGCTTGACATGGGCTGACTGTGTCATTATAGCATCGAAGAGAACAAATAGAATCGTATTTATAAAATAAAAAAATATTTGTGATTGGATTCCGCCGATTATTACAAAATATTTTTTATAACGATAGAATCAAAAGAGAGGAAAGAAAATACGTTTATTTGTGGTAAACATGACGCAAATAAAGAACACAAAAACAAAAAAAAAACAAGTTGGGAGAAAATATGCGTCACATCCACGCAAAATGGTCACCGCCCAGTATAATGCTAAGACCCTATGCGAGACAGAGTTACAGCGCTGATTTTCAGCGTCAGCCGGCGTTGACGAGATGACATCACCGATTGACGTCCATTAGATAAAAGAAACAAAATAAGAAATAAAATAATTGTACAATACCTAAAATCCCAAATGTTTGACAAAAACTAATCACCTATTCATTCGACAAAGTACAAGCTAACGATCAGAAAACGTTTGTAAAAGAAACAAGGGTGTACTCAGAATTTTGCTTGATTCACGAATACTAAATCCTTCACGACTCACACGCAAAATATTCTAACAATTCCTCAAAAACCGTCTAAAATTGTAAAACCAAACTCCCACAGAAGGGTTCAGTGGGATAATCAATTATGTATGTCTAGGTGAGCCACCAGGCAGTTAGGTACAATGGTCTCGCCATTACCAACTAATTCCTTGTCATTTGCCTGTGGCGGGCGCCGCGCGACGGTCAACCGATTGTGTACTCACTATGTACTGCGATTTTACTTTGATGACTTCACTGAAGCTTGGTTATGTACCTAATGTCGGTGGAAAATTTCAGGGCGAATGGCGAATTTTAGGTTTTAAAATGGGAAGATCAAAATGTTTACGTTTCGGTTCCCTACAGGTTTTCCTCACTGTTTGTAGGAAATATGCTACATGCATGAGCATGATAAGTAGGTACATGAAAATTGGTTAGGAAACTATTTCAGGAAAATGATTGTTATTTTCATACTGGTTCCGCTTTTCTGGTTTGCTGGTAGAAAAAAAAAAAAAATATCTACCCACGAATGTGAATGTGTCACCTGTGGGTATGGATACATTGTATAGGTATTTTCAGTACAGCGTAATTTTCAGCACAGCGTAATTTTTCTTCAGTCTAAAATCTTTACCCGGTAAGTAGTAATGTTTATATCACATAGGTAAGTATGGGTGCTAATGACTTTATACGTCGACCGACGATGTATCTACAACCACTTTACAAGGTGGCTAGTGGCTACCTCATAGCGCCGAGTTGTAGCCACTATGTAACATAAACTAACTTGAGTAGGACTCACGATTGATTAAGGTACTCCCAAATACTTGTTCCTATAAATAAATACAAATTAATATTATTCTATGCAGTGTTAAAATGGTTTATGCATAGACAGGATAACTTACAGCCTGGTTTAACACCTTTGAACAAATTCCTAATTACATATAATTTAACTATCCGCATATTATGCCCGCTCTACTTATGTGTATATTATACATATGTGGGGAAAAACCACCGTTTTGTTTAGCTATAATAAGGGTCAGGGTAATCAGCATTTACGCACCTAATCCCTCACGAACCCTCAAAAAGTACTTAACAACGACCTAAATAATATGCAATTTTCAAATGAAATCCTTAATCTCAGTAAACCCACTCAGCATAAGCGGTTGTATTACGGCAGCAAGACAATCGATTATGTACGGTGGCCGTAGCTGCGCCGCACTTAGATGGAATGGTCGCGCCATTATTGGATAATCCTGTCCATTTGCGTACGAGTGCAAGACATTCCAGTAAGGGTCAAGGTTTGCGGCAACTGTGGTAAGTAATTGAGATTATAATCGCTGATGTAAGGAGTAGAAAGTAACAAAAAAGAACTTGAATAGTTCCCTCTTAATTATTTTTTCTAGATGGTTGATAATGTGCGGTGGCTGAAGTGCGCCGTACTTAGAAGGAATGGACGTGCAATTGTTGGATAATCCTGTCAGTTTGCGTGCGAGTGCATGACATTCCACTGAGCAGTGAGGGTCAAGGTTTGTAAATTGAGGGTGTGCGACTAACTAATAATATTAGTTACCTATTTGAAAGAATAGAAAAAGTTAGGTCCTTTTTTATAAATATTTTTGGTATTTTGGCGATGTATGGTGGCTGAAACTGCGCCGCACTTAGATGCAATGATCGCGCTTTTATTGGATAATCCTGTGAATTTGTGTGCAAGTGCAAGATATTCCAATAAGGGTCAAGGTTTGTGGCAAATAATAGAGATAGTATGGTGGGCTTAAAATAATAGTTGGCAGGTTTTCAGTAACGAAGAAAGCAACTCTTTATATTTCTTGGTTCAAAAACGACTTCAAATAGTACATACAGATTTATTACTATATCGCTCAGAGTTACCGATTATTTGTTCAAAAATAAAATACAGTAAAATACAAAATATTAATTTTGTTGAGCTCGTCTGATACTTTGTCACCTTCATTCCACGACAATCCATCAAACTCATTGGAATTTGCGTACAAGAAAAACAAAAGAACAAAGCAAAGAAATGGCAGATCCACGGAGGCGTCTCGCCTCCATCAATCACGCACAATATTTGCTATTGGTCGTAATCTGTGTGCCCAAACTCCTCACTCAGGGGACACACACACACTATGGGACAAAAATCGACTCTCACGGAAATTATATTGATATTCAATACACAATAAATGGGCCCTGTCAAAAACTTGCTGTTCGCTCCTACGGTCATCCCTAAGCTATCTGTGTCATTTGCTATTGGAAACGCAGTATCTATCCGTCCCTTTTCTCCCTCATACACCTCGTAAGTTAGAGTGAGATAACCATGTATAGTGGGTTTAGCTCGCCTTTGTCACGAGGACTGAACTAATTTTTCATCATAGGGCCCGCGACAGTTACAAATGCGGCCCGAACTGTCTCCTTCTTTAATAATACTTTTTATATTTTTTCAAGGGTAGTTCGCCCTCCGTCGAAGGAAGATTTTCATCTAGACGCCGGGAAAAAATTTAAGAAGCTTAAAATGCAATTTGTTTGTATAAACTCTTTAATGCCGCTTTAATTAGAAAAAAAAAAACAGAGCCAATTACTCGGATGTTTGAATTTGACAATACCGGTCCCGGTGAGGTACAGAGAGAATTTGTAATCTTAAAAAGTCCTACAGATAAATGCGAGGAAACAAATGGTGATCATAAATAAAATAGCTAGATTTAATATAACTGAAATATAAGCAAAATAGAGTACAAAATTTTTATCAAACATCAACAAAATGAAAGTATACTTTACACCATAAATTGCTGGTTAAGTAACTAAAAAATACCGTTTCTACATGACTTTTTTCAGTAGTTATCCCATACGATATTTACGTATTCGTTGTAAGTTGTGTTTAGATCCCAAAATAACACCCACAGGCACGACTCCTTAAAACCAAAATAATAGAAATCACAGATGTTATTCTAAAACCTATCGATGAGCACAAACGTCTTGGGGTACAAAAGACCCTTCGCATTATAATTCGGCACCCCATCAGATGAACTGCGCTCGCTCGATCAATCTCTGACGAATCTGTCATGTTCGGTTTATGAGAAAAATTGTTAGGATGCGTCCGAAGATCCCCCTTCCCCTCTAGCAGAGTGTTGGTTTAAATAAAGGGTATTGGCATGCTAAATAAATAATGTACAGTTTTTCAATATTTAGATTGGGTTGATGAAAAAATATTGGTTCGTTTTTTGTATTTGAATCGAAATTTATATTGGCCAGCCTGAAAGTTTTACGGAAACCAACCCTTAATTTTATGAAAATAGAAGTTAAGATTATTTTAGTAGTAAATTGTGACTACCAAAATAATTTAAACTTCTAATAGTACCTACAAGGTGTACTTAATAGAAGTAAACGGTGAAATACAAGTTTAATTGAATTACTTAATAAGCTTTTACATAGAGCCATAATTATATTGTTCCACCTTTGTTCAAAGAACTCGTGGGTGGAAAGCTCTATAATTCTATATTTTTTAGAGGATCTTAAAATATAGACCAGCCTTAAAGATGTATTAAATTGATTTAAACCAAATCGCCCGCGGACTTCACGAAATCCCGAATAACATCGAAACGCAAAAACATTTGAAGAAAATACGTGGTTGGAAATCATTTGTCTAAGCATCGAGGGGTCAATGCGACGCGCCCGTTCCCACGCTGAACCTACGACTAAAAACCACGCTGTATTTTCACTTAATGAAGCTGTCCACATCTTGAAAATCATCCTTAAAATGTAGTGGGCAGAGCAGTGTGGGTTGGAAAGAAAATTTTTGGGACTGAAAATGTAGGTTGGTTTTAGTGTAGGTATTTGGAGAGAGTTTCCGCTAATCGTCTAGAAAAAATATTTGCCGATTCAGCTACGGTTCTTTTTCCACTGATAAATGTGCTCGGAATATGTATCTAGCAATTTGTGTGTAGTTCGGATCCTTTTGTTTCATTAAGTGCTTTAGTGGTGGAGGTTTTTTCTGTTTTTCCTGGGAAATATGCCATGTGACGGCGACGATGTAAGAAAGTGAAACATTTGTCTTGTTTTTTTTTTTTATGTAAACAGCCTTTGTGGATGACTGTAGGTACTCTATGTATAGTACATAGTTTTTCGTAGATAATAATGGACAAGTAGGTAAGTAGCAGCATAGATCTGATAGATTTACTCATATGAGTGTTTTGTAAATTTGTTCATTTGAAATGCTCCTTTTTTACTATTTGTATTTCCTGTGTGTCCCAAATAAAATATTTTTCTTTCTTTCTTTGTATATAAATAAAAGAACAAGTACAAATAAATACTTTTTACAAACACACTGTTTTAATGTTACTAAACCAATTTGAACAGAACACGCCACCCATTAAAAACCCGATATACACACAGGAAATCAGCCATTTCCCTATTACAAAAGTGTTTGACCTTGTCCCAAAATAGTCATAATTGCCCAAACAAAAAAATACCAATTTATTTTTTACTACAACAATATGGACAAACATACTAACTCATATTATTTACTTCAATAATATACATGGAATAGATCCGAATCAAAAACCCACAAACATTAGGGCAGCGGGCACACCGAGCGGATAGATATTGAAATTCAAATGGCCGCCCGTGATTTAGTATTCATTTGACGTGATGGAGGCTTTACTTCGGTTTAGGTTTCGCCAGGCGTCGTCTTCTCGTACATCATAGCGCTACGCTTCAGATCATTCGGATGGGGATACACTGAGTGGCTGAGTTTTTTTGTGAAAGGATTCTTTTACAATTTGACGTGGCTTTTTAATCGTTGAGACAACTTGTAGTTTTGATGGGTAATGTTTTTAAACCGACCATTATTACAAGATCTTTCGAAAAAAATATGGAAATTTTATCTATGAAAAGGCATGAGCTCTGTCATATTTTGGTAAACAATAAAGCATATTCTATCCATCTGTTTACTTCCATAAACAATTATACATAATTTAGAACGCCATAAAACTTGTTACGTACTCAAATATATATATTTTTTAGTTTATTAACGTCAAAGTTAAATATAGATCTTGTGAGCATAGATGCCATAGCCTTATCTGAACTCTATCACATACAAGAACAGCCGGAAAGGGGATGAATGCCAAGATTTCAGTATTTCCTGTTTTAAATCTATCTACCTACAAAAGTTTATCCCTAAACGACCAAAGTACCTTAAAATTCCGTAAAAGAACACACACCTCGTAAAGGTCCCAGTACATCCTCACCCTCGTCCGGTTGACGGCGGCGTAATCCCAAAAGATTTCCACTTGAAGCGAGCATCAAGTCGCGTCCCCCACCGCTACACATTCTAAATAATAAACAGCTTCTCTACCAACGCTCTACCAGACTCTACACCTACTCTATATGGTGATACCTATGTATTTGAGTATTGGTATTGTCATGGAGGAATCAATTTCTGTCTTTATAGAGAAAGAGTTTTGTAATTGGTAGACTGCCTTATGTACCGTAGTAGTTCTATATATTTATGTACGAAGGATATATAAATTCTATATTCCCCTGAACCAATCAATTATCATAATCATAAATCTTTATTTACAATTATGCTTCTCCTTAACACAGGTTATTTTGTAACCTAGCTAGGAGAACAGTGCTTCACCCACTCGATTGTAGACTACCTAACATCTTCTGTAAGAACCTTGCATACGTAAGAACCTTGTACATCTACTACAATCTGTATGTTTGAGTAAATAAATTTATTTATTTATTTATATCAACTTGATGTTTAAGGCACTGATCAATATAATGCACAATCTTAGATAGAGAAAGGTGTCTGTGATTTTTTTGTTATTTGTACCTACCGTGTCTTTCCAATTCCTGTAATACAGAAGGCCATTTTCGTTAAATTTTTCATTGACTATCAAGTGCTCAGCGCTTGCCTGAGTCTAAACAAAAATCCTAATAAAATATTTGACACACCGTTCTAAACATGCTTGAATGTTCGAATAGAAACCGCGCTAAATTATGGCCAGCCTGCACTAAATAAGGTTGACATTGGTGGACAACCTTTACAGTACCTACTCGAATTATAGATGTTTTTCTTCCCCAAAAAAGACCTTTTCCATATTAAACTTTAGATCCTTAATACAGACATTTTAGTAAGTGATGTCTCCATGAAAGGCGGCGCCTTTCATCCACTTTGGCGGGATAAGCAAACTGATATTGCTAATGAGTTCCTTGGCAAAGCAGACAGGCGGTTGAGATGTTTTTCAGCCGCCAAAAAGAGGCCAAAAAAAAACAAAATGAAGAAGCGAAGGGCCACTGACGTTAAGGAAATCTTTATATTCTGGAAACTAGCAATTAACAGTCTTATTTATAAAACTTTAATCAATTGCTAAGCAACTGATTAGCAAAATTATTATTCATAAGCGCTATTTAGCGCTGAGAGGATGCTAAGCAATTGATTAGTAGCTGTCAAAATTAAACACCACTGGACCATTGTTAAGAGGATGCTAAGAGGCAACATGGCGGATTTTATTTGAATTAGCTGATCGGATCATTGCACTTCGAGGTTATTTTGTTCATAATATCGAGTAGTGCGTAAATATGGACTTCGAAAATCTTTGACTGGATTTCCAAAATGACGTAGAAAAGTTAAATCATTTTGAAACGCCGGAGGGAAGTAGAAGAAGGAATACCTACAAAGCTCGTTTAAATCCGCTACGAGAATAATTACCTATTACATATTATTCATTCCCAGTACACATGATGAAGGGGTTTATAGGGAAAGCTCAATGCGGTGGTTCAGTAGGTGCTTAGGAGGTTTGAAGAGAATGAGTTCGTGAAGAAGCTCATCACAGATAGTGATTATCCAATATGTTATCCCATGTGCCCTTGTGTTATCTTTTGACGCCAGTTCAAAGGAACAGAAATATAGAAAAGCTAAGTTGTGGTAGTCACACAGAAATAATAAGACACATTTTGTAGAAATAATTTATTTTGATACAAATAAAACTACATTTTTGTTCTATATTCATTGTTTTTGTTTTCCAATATTCTTCCTCCAAAGACATAGGTGCCATTCTTTTCTCATGGCACTCTCATTCCTCATTTTTTCCACGTAGCATGGTCTCCTCACTCGCCTTCTTTGCGAGTTTGAATAGTATTGGTGCTAGGAGCTAATAGTGGCTTTCATAGCAGTAGTCAAACTTGTACCTGTAAACAAGTATAAAAATTGTTATTAAAAGGCACTGAAACCCCGTTGCAAAAGCAATAGGGAGTAATATAGAACAGAGACAAGTTATAGCTATATTCATTTCTAAAGGGGCAAATTCATGTCAACAAGCCTATAGGGCATGAAAATACATAGTTATTATAGGCTACTGCTTTAACATTAATTTGGTCAGTTTACATTAGTAAATAGATATAAATTCAGAGACAAATACCTTTTCCTGCTTACTCCAATTATTGGAGCTTATTATTTTCATTGCTACCATCGAACACAAAACATAATAAATTATTTTATTCATATTCAAAATATCCGATGAAGTTTCTGACTTTTAACTGCCAAAGTCACGGCAGATAAAAAATCATAGTTTTGACAAGTTTATTAAAAAAATTGCGTTTTTTAGTCAACTATTTTTATTATAAATCTGTGCCGAACGCATAATTTCACCTCTATTTCATTTCGCTACTAATCACCTGCTAACTAGTGTTTATAAATAAAGAAAAGTTAAGCATTGATTAAGAGCTAACTAAATGGTAAGCTAAATACTAGCTAATGAGTGATTAGCGAGTTTTTTTTTATAAATAAGGCTGTAAAGCTTTAACTGCCTAAAAATTCTTTGGTATATAAATAAGCAGATTTTACAGCGATAAAACCAGTATAATATTTTAAAAGTTATATATTTTAATATTCAAAGGTCTTATTTTTTGCTCCTTTACAAAAAAAAATATTAATAACACCACTTATTCTGCTTTTACCAAAATTATACTCGGTTTTCAAGTACCTATAAGTAAAGGTTCTTGAAATACCAATAGGTATAGATGTATTATATTAGTAAAGTAAGTATATAAGTACATACATAGTTTAAGTACTCGAAGACATTTTGCGGTCTAACCCGTCGGCTGTGGCTCGGTCGTATCGACCCCGAGGTAATTCTTAAGGGGAAGGCAACATTACAAGTAAATTGTTGTGCTAAACAAGTAATTTTCTATATAGGTATAGTTATTATTATATAGGCAGGTATTGGTAAGTAAGCCTTCGTTAGTTACTTATATAAGGCCATGGATAAGGGTTAAAATAACGATAAATTTTGTAATCATGTCTGGAAAACCATACTAATTAATTAAAGTTCAAGTAACGTTGTAGAGGAGGGTTTGACTCTTTCATAAGTCCATTAAAATGCAAGGGTTTCAACTAAAGTTTTTAATAACATTAAGTCAGCATGAAATTCAGATGAATCATGAAATCTCGCATATTGAATAACTTTGACTTCCATTAATAACACAAAGGTGAGATTTTTCGCAGTCAGGAATCGCCGTCAGGTATAAATGGCCGAAGAAGGACAGAACACTACACTTCTTTCGTTGACCTTAGGAAACAAATATCCTTCTCACATCCTTGTCTGCGTTAACATCGCCACTTTGCGTTACATTGCTGACTCTCTTCACGTTTAGAACTCTAACCTCGGAACTAAAAGATCAATGTATGCTGAAGATTACTAAAGAGTTGTGAAACATAGGGGTGTCAGATTACGTAGCTATGCTACAGTAGTCCATTGATGCATTTCCTCAGGGCCACTGTGCATTCGATTGATGCACCGCCGACGGTGGACGTATTGCAATCGTTATGTACCTAATGTCAATGCGATCGTGTCCGACTACTGTTAGTCTGTGTCCGCGTTTAAGGAGTTTTATTTTAGTGTTAGATTGTAATGCTCTGTCTGGAACCGGGGGAATATCCGAATATACGAATGTTGGGTAAGGAGTTCCTGTCTGAATTCAGAATTACAAAATCTATTTTGGAACAAGAGTTTTTATGAAAATATTGTCGCTACTGTCAGGTTGGAGTATACAGTTTGGTATAATGCAATAGAAATGTCCAACATAAAACAAGAAATGTTAAGAAGATTCTGGACTCGTTCTTGCCAGATGGTCCGGAGAAGACAAAACATAAAGAGTAGTAGAAAAATATGGGGGTGACCTTTGCCCAGCAGTAGGACAACATAGGTTACCTAAAATTTAAGACTCCATCGGTCTCCATGATTTGGAAGACTTCAAGAAAGAACCACCATAAACAGAACACAATATATCAAACAAAACATACGACAATTTCAATGCTCAAATACAATGCAAAACCAATCCAAACAGAAACGACAAAGAAATATCGTTTACAAAAGCTGATTCATTGTTTATAAAGAGTCAATTTCAGCAAAAGCAATCTAAAACAGTTAGCAAGGGAACAACGAGTAGTGACCAACAAGTTGTTCGTTTGGGCAGGGAAACAAAAACTAAGTTATCGTAGGTAACTGTGTAATAGGAAATTGGAGAGCGAAGAATTAAAATCATAAAACATTTTGGGTCTGATGAAAATATATATTTTGATGATGAAGACAGATTTTTAGAAAGAAGGTAATAAATAGATCGTGTCATCTACATACTTCTAAAGTTTTAAAAAGAGGTTTCTAAAGAGTCGATGTTAGACAGAGAGTACCTATTTAACTGGATCTGTGGCTTAGAAATTCAGTATCTAGTAACTTGGGAAATTAGCTAGCTTTTTAATTAGCTAGTTAGCTTAGGAAATTCAGAACATCCAAGATAGATCATCTTGGAAGAATTTCCTATAAATATCTACTGTCTATTTTATTATTAAACCGTACAGTAACAAACAAACACGATTTCTTAGTGTTGTTTATGACGCGGTCGAATATATTGATTCTATAGAATGAATAATATGCTTCAAAATATAGATGCCCAATGCTTGGCCTGCTAGTACGAATCGTTAGTAAATAAACACCTCAACATAATCGCCCTGTCTGCATAGTTGTAATACCATATAAATAAATCGACACTGCCACTTTACAATCTCGAGACATTGTAATCACTTGAATAACTTTAATATATATTCGCAATATAGAGGTTTTGTGCAGAACTATATATTTCTGTACGGCTCTTGAACTACAGCCACTATGGGCCTCACCTTGTCTTGTTATCGAAACAGGCCAAACAAAATAAAATTAAAATATATTATTATGTCATAGTCTCTCGACCTGGGACCATTAGTAACTTTACTTTGATATAAGTATCAAGTAAAATTAAGGCTTGGCTAACTTGTATTCAATTACGACCAAATGGCAAAATAATGATACCATACGTTTACTTTGACCATTATAAAATCTTACCAGTTACTACGTCTTAGTTAAAAAATGAAGAAGCTTTAGCAAGATTCCTCATTCCATGCAAAATATGAATTTTGAAATCCTGTCTGGATGACAGGAAACACAATTAGGTCCCCAAACCCGTTAAAAAACCACAAAAAGGTTATCCTATCCCTTCCAGCCAGCCCATAGAGCAGCTAGAACAACGTAGGAAGCATTCACAAGACTGGTTGAAACATAAATCTGGCTCGGCGGCTCGGTCGCGCGGAAACTTTTTGAATTATTAGTTTTAATTTCCGCCTAAGATCCGCCGCGCGTCCCCGTATCTGTCAGCGGACATATACAATCCGCGGATATATTATTATGTTTGTGTGAACTACGCCTTACATGTGGGTTATGAAGCGAAGAATTTAATTACGTGTGGATTTTGTTATTGATCGTTCTGCTGTAAAATTTGGTTTTGGAAGGACTATCGGGCTTAGAAGGGAGGTCTAACAAACTTTTATTCTTAAAATCTGAATGTATCTGTCTGGTGGGCTGATCTAAACGAATTGGACTCTTCCTTATTAGGAGATTTTAATAAAAATCTAAGCAAGCAGGTGAATGATCGTAGACGGTTTCAGATGATTGGAAATATGACTATTAATTATTCTCGTTTCCGTAAGAACATCTTAATGAAATCTTCTACACTATAGGGTTTGGTATTATGTATCTAAGCACCCCTAAACGAAACAACCTCTCCCATACATCACAATCGCTGCACAAACCGACTCCTTCCCAACACTGCAGCATTATATCAGACATCAGCAACATTCTTAGCACTCTATTAAGATACCAGTTTGTTATTGAATGGTAGCGTAATTACAGAGTATGGAACGCCACCGGCTGGGGCGATGTTGATTTTATACTACTGCAGATCGAATGCAAGATACGTGGGCAAATAATGTGCATGTGTTAATACGTGGTGCTTGGATAGCGATCGTCTGACTCGAAGTAGGGTTTATCATCGAAATGATACCTTCTGGAATAACAAGATGCGAGAATACAGATGTTGGGGCAATGATATGTGATTTGCTTTGATTTGGTGTTACGTGCAGCAATTTGTGAGATTATGTTCGATTGGTTGCTAATCTTGCTGTTTTACTTACTGATTCCAGTTGATTTGTTAATCAGAAGGCGGTTTATTAGATTACAGGTTTATTAAGGTATCGTGGATTCAGAAAAGTAGTATTATAACTCCTGAAATCTCACAAACTTCAAAGTTCTATAGTAAAACAGAAACTGTTTAGCGACACTAAAAGGTGCAGAAATAAAAAGCCGATACAACACACAAATAAAAGCGGCCGGCCGATAGGATTAATAAATTTGTCTAGTGGAAACGCCACGCTTTCACCGTTCTCCCTTTTTGCGTGTGTTTCCACATTTTTCACGCTATAAATCATATTTTTTCACCGGTAGCGCTTTTTGCGCTGGCGTCCTTTCGGTTTGCCCGGGCGTACTGTCATTTTTTTCACTCGGACATGGGAGTTTGCACTTGCTCATTTCGCTTTTGTTTTGCACAGAGGATTTATGATTAATTTGTACCACCGATGACGCACAGTTGAATGACCTCGACACTGAACTGTGGTTTTTACATGTGTTTAAATAAACTATAGGCTGAAATAATAACGCGGGCGTTAATTAAAATGTTTAATTATCGATAAACATAAACACAGTGAAGCAAATTCCCTTAACGCCGACATGACCAATATATATTCAGTCGACAGCGGGGGCGATGGCGCACCGCTTAAAATCTCTCATCGCTGTAAATTTTAATTTAGCTACCACAACGAGAACAATTTAATTTAATTGCCAAATCATTAAGTTAAGCACGAAAATATTAGTCGGCACTAGTGCGACGGAATTAATAAACTCGACAGTACAAATAAAGAAATCAATGACGTATCTATCTTCGGAAAAAATGGCGGAGACTGTACATTAATACGTGGCCATAAATTAAAGCGTGGCTTAAAATTAAGACAACAAGCCTCTTTAATCTACAATAAATGGTGGTCGTCGCTCGGAGACCGGTTTCGAGATGGAGGCGCAAAAGAAAAAAGAATAATCCGGTCCGGAGCGGGTCCAAAATATGATAGGCATCCATAATACAACATGGCCGCTAAGCTCCTATATCTGTCTCTGTCGCACGCGGGGACCTTGTGTATGGCTATCACACTTTATTAAGGTTGACCACATGTGGAGTGTTCCGCTAAGCCTAACCTTGATATCATACTCTCCGCTGTACGGGGTGTCCTTATGTCGATTTCATCTCGCGTTTTTACAATTTATTGCTCTACATCGTTTCCTCAAAAGCTATTTACTATATATTAATAAGTTCAAATGAGTCATATTTTATACGGAAACTTTATTCGTATCGCGTGCGAATGTCAATAAACTTTGGGTACCTAAACTCGTTCTTGCAAAATGACCAGCCCCAGCAGTCTCGACATTCATAGCGATCGCTTTACGACCCGATTCGGTCGCAAAGTCCCGGATTAACAAGTGTAATGTATGGAGTGACAGGACTTTGCGACCGAATTTGGTCGTAAAGCGATCGCTATGAATGTCGAGACTGCTGGGGCAGGAGAAAAAATGCAAAAACAAAAGATATACCTATATCTAATTTCAACTCTAGTAAAAAACAAACTCATCTATTATTCGTTAAATTGTATTTATAGCAACACTCATTTCACGTCCAGTTACATAAATGTCCCCTATGTCCTACAGAACACCCTATAGAGTCGGCCCCCCTCCCGCGTCGTCCAACCGTCGGCGACCACAGCATTCCACATTACCAACACCACCTTATAAATAAAACTGCTTATGTGAGCCTACCTGCCGAAGCTTCTCTCAGAAAAACATAATGTAAGTAGGCATCCCGTGTTGACATCAATAATGTTACGAACCTGCATGTCTTGCGGTATAAGTATTTTAATGTTCGACTTTTCCGTTGAGTTTGAACTTTTTAGAACAATTTTTAAACTTTCGGATATTCGGATCTTTTTGCACTGTGTGAAACTGGGCTTAATAATTGCGTGTATGTGTGGCAAAATTACATTCTTAAGTAAGAAAAACCGCCGGCCGTTATGTTTGAACTTTTTTTAAACTCTAAACTTTCGGATATTCGGATGTTTTTGCACTGTGTGTAACTGGGCTTAATAATAGCGTCTATATATGGCAAAATAACATTGTTAAGTAGGAAAAGCCGCCGGCCGATGAGTTTGAACTTTTTTAGAACACTCTTTAAGCTTTCTGATATTCGGATCACTTTTTTAGAACAAAACGCACAGGACCACTATTATCAATTTTTGCATTACATCACAAAGTATGAACTGAATTACCCAAAGCATAGAAACAAACTGAGCCGGTCAAGTGAAAACTAAACGGCATTCCTGTCATGTCAGTGCAAATAATATGCAAATAGTCACGATCAGCGGGTGGTCATTGTGACAAAACACTTTTGTCTAGCATTACACTGTTATTCAAGAACAAGATCACTTTCGTTTGCATTCCTGCGAATATGCTACACCTTTACTTTCAATTCTTTTCTAAACAAACGTTTTGTAGTATTTGTTGAATGTTTGCAGCCACAGCGTCCTTGATGCGGTTGTAAATCAGTAAACACTTTCTTTTGCTAAAATGTGAAAAGAAAGTACCTGCACAATTTTGCACAGTGTTGTCGCAATAAATAATGGTGAAGTTTTATTTTTGTGTTGGCACCCTTTGGTTACCTTAAGTGATATTGCAATTAATTGTTGTAAGTAAAGCGGAAAGCAGCCTCTTTGCCCGACTGCTGTGAAAAAAGGGGTGTAAAGTTTTTTTGTAATAAAGTGTAGACTATTGTTTGTCCTAATGGGTAGGTAAGCCTTTTACAGGAATTATTTGAGGTGAGATGAAATTGTTCAGGAAGCAGTATTTTCAAAGCTGAAAGGAGAATGTAAAGATACATAAGTTACAGTAATTTTAAACAACACAACATCACGCTTGCAATCCCCGAAGAGTTAAGCAGAGGCGTACCTGTAATAATTTTAAACAAATGACTAACGATAGATATTTCATACTTAGGTATCAGCATGAAAATAAAACAACATGATGACTTTAGGAACTCAACCTAAGTTGGTAAGCAAAAAAGCTACCGCTTAATATTTTTTATAAACGATATCTTTCACTCAATGAATTCACTGTTTAGCACTATTATAATTTTTCCTTCCGGTAACAACAATATCTCTTTCATATTAGTCACATCTGTTGATTGTGCTGCTAACGTATTGATAGCTAGGCGATATGAAGCGGTTTCTTAGAATTATATTTTCTACAAGCGATCTTAGTATCAACTGAATTTTCATATTTAAAAATCTATCCGTATCCACACAAACCGTTATATCCGGCTAACAGCAAAATAATGATTTTCTTTATTATTATTATTTTTTGTACATACAATTGTATTTACACAAACAGATTTAATAACTCCTAAAAAGTTTTAAAGGAACATTGAAAAAGTAAATCGTCCATTAACATCAGATAAACATCCAAACTTTAACTGCCAATGTTCATCATTATGTATCTACTACCTTTTGTCCGCGGCTTCACCAGTGTGGGTGTCCACGTGGATGTTAAAAGTAGGTATTATATGTATTAATCCAGGTTATAAACTACCTGTTTGCCTTTCAACCAAATCCATTCAGCCAATTTTTCCTGATTGAGAAACAAACTTTCACATTTTATTACAAGCTTTTATTCAACTTGCGATAAATAAAAGCGTGTTACATTGTGTTCTAAATGTTCTTTAATGTTCCGTCAAAATGTAACACGATTTTATTTATTTCTTATCAGGTTTAAATTATTTTTAATTTTTTAGTCATTTTTGTTAATAAGTAATAAAAGCTTGTTTTTAAAAAGTTTTTTTTTCTTTTAATTTTATTTAATATTAGTAGAATACCTATTTATTGTAGTTTAATTTGTTAAGTTCACATAATGGTTTAAGTTTGAATTAATTGATTCCACAAGAAGTTCTACAATATAAAATGTTATAGTATCGCATATCAGCACGAGTGTATCGCGTGCCTTATTCAACTCATTATCGCCGCCTGCAATAACAGATGTTTCGCTGTTATTAATACTGTACGAATTAACTATTTCATATTTGTTAACACACTATTTCGTTTTATTGTACAACTTTATACTTTGAGAAGAGGAAACTTTGTCGAGCTCAAATTGTTTGAGAAAATGTTCATGCTAAGGTTTGGAGAATACAGGGTAGCAGGAACTACGCTAGGGGATCTGGAATCATGTGCTGAAGTCATGGTTTCAGTTTGCGCGTTGATGTCTCTGTCACTCTGTATATTATTTACGTTTCCTTAAGTTAAAGCTTAGGGTAAACTTTGACCTTTGAAAAGCAAAACCCCAGGTTATTAAGTTACGCGTTTGACAGTAAAATGGCTACGTTTTTGATAGGTTATTTTAATTTGGTTTTAACAGTGTAAAATCTAATAAAAATACTGTCAATATCCATTTGTAGGTCACGCTACCATCTCACCTTTATAAAGCTAAAAAAGGACTTCAAAGCCTAATCCTGCCCACGGTACATAAAATACCACACCATCTGAAGCATCTATTTTCGAAGTCACGCTCAACTTAACACCGTACGTATATTCCGTGATTTTATAAATACATCGTCAATACCAGTACCGTTACCTCCAGACGGGCGAAAGATGTATCTCGCGCTTGACCCGAACCAAGGGTACAAAGAACAAAGCTCCTAATTCTATTGAAACACCATTATCTAATAAGTTCGTGGACCATCGATCATCGTGAAACATCCCCCTCTTCACTTCCATATCATTAATCAGTATCTATAAATGTTACGCCGACACTTGTGTATCGAATTCTTGGGTTTTTTGGGGCTGATTCCCGCTGGCGTGGTTGTGCGTTGATACGAGTATGAGGTATGTAGAAATTGGATGTTTCGTACTTTAATTATGCAGTTGCATGTAGGGTTCTTTGAATTGTATTAGCAGTGCTGAACTGTGTAATGTTGTAGGGATGTTTTGGCTAGTTTTTGTGTCAGATTTTCACGTAAGTGGCTAAAAAAAAATGGAGTTACAATAAAGTAAATATGTCTACATTGAAGTTATGAATCCAAAGAAGTTCATAGGGTCATTGTGGTTCTAGAGAGTAGATAGATAGAAACACCTAATCAATTTTTCAAAGATAAAGGGTTTCATTACAGGTATCATAATTTTAATTATATATTTTGTTAAAATGACTGGCATTTTGTCATCTGATAAGTTATTAAATAATTATTATCTTGGTAGTATAATTTTCAAACAGCATTACAGCCAGTGAAAAAAAATATTAAAAAGAAGAAATAGTAAAAAGCAACATTCAATCAGCTTCATTGACACGCAACGTTTCACTCCTAACAAGGTTAATAAGTAACGATTAAATAATCGATTTGCGTCAATTTAAATGATCATTTAACAGCCTAATCGAATAACAATTTGCTCATCACTAAGCGAGCGAGCAATGACTAAATCGACATGCTAACTAATGCTGTGCATTTCTGAAAGCATTAACTGTAAGTGCCTGAACATAAAACTGATAGGTATGCGATATATCCGAGCGCCCATCAATCTGGGACTGATTCGAATAACATCTCGATATTTAGTATCGATAAAAAAGAGCATCGAGTGCGGTGCCTTTGTTCTTGTCTAAGCTCGCGGTGATTCTTTAGTGTTGTGATTTGTTGGCTTACTGGAAAGGATATTGTAAGTTGTTTGGTTTTATTTACTCATCTGACTTTTATTAAGAGCAACTAGGACCCGTATACAAATCATTTACTTATTTTTTTATACAGCATAAGTCAGTAATTTAACACAATTTTATTTAATGAGACAAAAAATGTTCAATTACAAATTGAGAATTAACATTTAACAACTCAACTGCCCCCATTAAAAATACATTTAAACAGTAGTCATATAAATCTTCTAAGCAAAACAAAAGTACAATGTCCAAATCATAGGCAGGAAGTTAGATTAAAATCGGGCGTCACACAGCGTCATGACTTGAATAATTCCGTCCAATAATAGGGTGGGGCCCTACGGCATGCGGGTATTTGACTCATGTACTACGGCACGGCATCGTATCGCGTTTCGTTACTACTGCATGCCGCATACCGATCGCGTGTACAACAGGCCTTATGTACGCGGACGACTTATCTGACAGTTCGTTTTAAAATTGGAAAGATTGAAACTGTTGATGTTTTTTTTTTGTTTTTTTTTTCGTAATGAAGATGCCTGCGTGTTGTTTTCATAACTGAAAAGCGTTGAGGAAACAATGCTATTGATGACTAGCTTCTGCCCGCGACTCCGTTCGCGTGGGAGTCATAAGACACCACATATACTAAAATAACAGCCACATTTTTATAAAACTTTCCTGTATACTACGTTTGTGGTTTGGGTGTCAGCAGCCAAAACATGAAGATAATCAGAACTGGTGACGCGGGAGCAAGCGACGTACAGTTGTCCGTGTGAAAAGCAGTTTGTTATTGATGAAGAGAGTAACTTCCAGCAATATCTTGGTATGTTGATACGTTGATGTCTTCCTCAAGTTGATACGTGTATACAAGCACTTTTCTACATGTTAATGTATATTTTAAAGAAAATTCTTGCAGAGTTTTCACTTCACTAACCCAACCATCGATTAACCAATCAATCGTCTCTCCAAATCCCATTAGCGCCACTATTTTTATCTATCACGACATTTTTGTCTGAAACGTGCGCGCGGCCGTATTCTTGTGTGTCGACATCCATTTGTCACCATCGATCGCATTCACCATCAGTCTACCTCCCAGACACGCCGATTGCCTTTACAATGTGTAATACGTAATTGTTTTATTTGTTCGAGCAAAAGTTTGATATATCGCCAATTGAAAACTATTAAAAGATCGCCGTGGAACGTTAATAGCCCATTAATGTTGGACGAATTGTAAACATCGAGAAATTATTATGTGGGATCGGATTAAGAGATTTTGTGGTTTCAGAATAGACCTTTTGGATTAGATAGTGGTGGAAAGGATTTTTGTACTCGAATAATTATTTCTGGTGACAGTCTATTTTTAATTCAGAGACAAATTCTTTGACACAATGAAACTTTGTATTATTTTTAATACCTATTTGTGATTTCAGGATAATTTTTGTTTTCCTTCAATGGCAAGAAGTCTTCTAATCTTCAATTGGTACTTTTTCTTTACAACAGACTAGAAATAAGCTAACTGAAAATGTTAATACCTAACTCTAATTTCAGTTGGTTCCTAATAATTATTTTGTAAAAACTGCACATTATCTCTTCTTATTATTTTGGAAGGACAAACTCATTGTTACAAAATTTTTTATGCGTTAAAAAAGAAAGCATTTGAATAAATTATCGATCTCTTTAGAAAAGATTTAGGCATGATTATGAAAACTATACAATTAGCTAATATAGTTGGCTTGTGTAGCTTTTTTCGACTTTAGTCTTATTGTGAAAATACTAAGAATGAATTAAAAAAATAATACATATTCTACTACATAACACAGCATACCTACATCACGCGTCTATGTATCTCATGAGTCGCAGCTGTTACCACTTGGCCACCACTGACTGTTCAAAATACCTACACATACATAATCAGCCTATAATGTTCCCACTGCTGGGACTCAGGCTTCCTCTCGGTTAGAGGGAATGGGCCGCTATCCACCACGCGGGTCTAGTGCGGGTTAGTAGATGTCAAATGTCTTCGAATTTTTTTGGTTCTAGGACATACCGGTTCCCTCACAATGTTTTCCTCCACCGTTTTGAGAGCAGTGGTGATGAAATAAGTTACACAAAGTAAGCGTCTGACTGTGTTCGAACCTACGACCGGCAACTCGTAAGTCGCAGCCGGTTACCACTTGGCAACCACTGCTCAAAATACTATGCATTGATTACAAAATAATACACATTCTACCAGTTCATTATTAAATCATCGTTTTTGCGGTGGTATTACTATCGGAGTGTAAATTATTCGCTCGTAGATTGTTTCACGAGACCAGTTTAAATCGCACAATTATAACGTAATATCTTGATTGCTGTCTTCGTCACGAATATTGCATCCCTTTCTTACATACTAAATAAAAAAGAGAAGCAAACAACACGTACGATGGATCGTACGTGATTGAGGAAAGTAGGCGTGTTTGGTACATTTATTGAGTGGAAATTATAGATTGATAACACCAATCATTTACGACACCATTACTTCACTACTGATTCACGATGGATATAAATTGAAAACACTTAATTAAGTGATCAATTAATATGTTTTTTATTATGTTGCGGTCTAAGAAACTTGTGCCTACCTGGTTTAATAATTATTCGAACTGTTTCTTGCTGTTTTGAGAACGAGAACTTGTATTTTAATGTGTGGCAATTTTATCTTAGGCCTGCAGAATATTGAAAGGGAGAATAACATGTAAGGTATTCGTTCTCTTTAATTAAACTACTATCAGGGTTCGAAAATTAATATCCCGACGAACAAATAAAATACTTTCAGATGAATTTAAAGTGCTGGAACTGGAGACAATCAATAGTTATGTTAAGAATATTATCGTCCAACCATACAACATACTGTATACAGGCGCTGGTATTTTTTTGTAAATAAAAAATATAACATTAATCTAACGTCAGATGGACTTTTATGCATAAACTTGGCAAAACACTTAAGAATAACTCCACACCAACTTCAAGCAACTTTCTATAATCACACTACTTAGTTTACGTAATAAGTCTTTCAAAAACACGTAGCGTGGGCGGTAAAAACTACCTTTGTTGCCGCTCGAGCGAGCTGATTTCTTAAATAATGTCGGTTTGTGTAGGTAGAGGGCTGGCGAACCACATAGCAGGCAGGCATAGGCAAGCCCCGGTGCAATCAGTCTTATTCCACACGGACGCGCCGCGATTAGTCAACGCCTGGTGCAGAGACAACCGTTCCCTTTCCCCCCGACCTCCTCTCGGGACGCGAATATCGATTGTTCGTAATCGATTTTGGTTTGGGCGTGTATCGATTGTTTTGATGTTTTAATTGAATTTTTTTTTGTTACATTCATATTATTACAATTTTGAGTCTGGCAGTTGGGTTGAACTGGTTAAGGAAGGCTTACAATCGAGTCGTGTTCGGAATTTGGTTGCAGATTGGCAATTTATTTCTTACTAGCTTCGGCTCACGACTTCGTCCTTGTATTGATTTTTTAAAGAATTTTCGTCAGCGGATTAGTAGTTCGGAAGATTAACTCCTACATACAAACTCAAAAGTTATACCTCTTCATAATAATAGTATAGATTCAATCTTCTTCAAGAACTGAACCGTGATCATCTGAGGTAAGTGATTGCAGGACTTCAATATATTGTTACCGGACACTAAAATACTCGAATATATGAACGTAAACAGGCCAAAAGGGTATGTAATGATCGCAGTAGGTGGCGTTCTATAGTTTCTGTCTAACCCCATTTGAAGAAATCGTGAGTTTATGTACTAAAACTCTCGACATTTCTCAAATACGAATGTAGAAAATACGAAAACCTAACCCACAACGCCACACTTCCGTCTTTCTAAACTCCAGGATGTACAGACAGATAAGTACACGCTATTAAGGACCAACCACCGCGCAGCATAGGTCACGTCAAGCATGGCTATACAATCTAAACGTTCTCCGCATAAGAAAGGGGTAAACAACATCATCGAAGTCGTGCCCTAATCAAGGACTGGCCGGCCTTTGGCTCTTCGAGCAAATTACTGTTGTTGAGCGTACGTCTTCGTAATTATGTGAGGTATGAGGTTTCAAAATGTTTGGGCGTGTGTTTTGATGGAATGGCGTGTTATTGTGTTTAGTTGCGAATATTAAGATGTTGGTCCTGCATGGCGATGAGTGTGCTGTCGATTTAACACGCCAATTATTATTAAAAACAGTACTTTCATGTTTTAAATAATAATTGGTTAAATGTGGATGTAGACACTAAGTATAGATACACCTCTGGATAGCCCTTCGGAGATTACGGGCGTTATGGTCGATATGTTATGTGTAAATAATTATATTCCTGACTAGCTTTTGCCGGCGACTACGTCCGCATGAAGCAACTTTCTTATTTTTTTTTTCCGTAAGAACCTTCTACAAAGTATTAGAAAACTTAAAAAAACAGATGGATTAAATCGGTAAAGTCGTTCTCAAGTTATGACGTAACCAAGGTAAATAGGGACTCATTTATATATATATAGATTTTAGCTACGCATTCGACTGATAATTTAAAAGAAAGACATCGGACATATTCATTGAAAATTCTGGCAGAAAAATCAAAGAGTTTAGATGTGGCCTGTCAGAATGTTTGTCAACATTGTGTGAACAAAGTAACAGTCCCATGCTTAGCTAAAACTAACCTTATGTAATGTGAACATGTATTCTTAAGTAAAGAACCAGCTATATAACCTATCCATATCTCGATCGCGTTTCCCGTAAACAACTTAACACGCCACATTATCTATCCACGAGCCTTCCTTTATCAGAATTCATTACCTATATTTTATTCACGTGGCCGTCGGTTATCGCGACTTTTCTCACTGCGGCATTATAATGAAGAGTTTAAATTTAGGAGTAATGGTTGACCAATAAGATAAAAGCGAGAGGGCTGCGCTTGCAAACATAACCAGACACTTCACTGAACCCTAAAACTAAAGTCTTAAAGATCAGTATTGTGTGTTTCAGGTGGGTTTTATCTTGGTATTTTGGTAATGACGGACGCTTGGACGGCCGCATACAAAGCAGCCGGCTACCAGAATAAAGTTATCTCGCGATACATCCCCGTATTAATGGGCAACTCGTTACTTGGGTATTGAGACGTTTCGGATCATTAAACCTGATGATTTTAAGGCATCGAACTTTTGAAAAAATCAACATGGCCGTTCGTTTTATTTAACAAGTTGGTGGGTTGGTGCTCCTCGTTTAAAGCGTGCTAAAAGTATGGGCCGAGTCAATCTAGATTATTTCTGATGGCTCTGTAATAAAATTAGCGGGAGCAGTAAATTCACATTTTTTTATGGTTTTGCAGGTAAATAATACGTTAATAATAACGTACGTTACGTTGGTAATATTACGTTGATTTGGGGCTATAAGTAAGCGAACACCTTCTTGGCCAATACAAATATTTTTAGCATCTTGGCATCTCCAAGCTATTATTTTCTTGAAAAAGTATGTATGTATTCTATACGGAATAACCCGGAATAACTGGTTTTTCCTGATAGGAAGAGTAAACAAGCCAACATTTCGACGAATACTTATATTCCAGCGCAACGTTTAGTTAAGTCACCATAATGGTCGGCTCACAATAGTCGAGCACGCAATCACCGCGATCTCTATCGCCCACCATGACCACGGCCAATGTCTGCGGTCCCAGACTATAATTTGCCAGTTTTCGCCGCCTAGCTGCCTGTAATTTTATAACAACGTCCAACAACTTGAAGACTTCATTTTGATATTTTAAACTTTACCTTTTTTGCTAAGGATAGGCCCGTAATCATTGGCTTTCGGTTACGTAACGATGGAGAAAGTCTGCCATAATACCACAGGGACGAACATCATTTTATCATACAAATGAGCAGTATCCTCACTTATTGAGATGTAAAGTGACCGTTGTTTTGTCCAAGAATAACACATTAGGAATATAAGTTAATGAGTCAATGTGACTCGTTGTTTACACACGTATAGTCTCGCCTCATAGAAAACTAATCTGGTAACCAAATGTTCATTCAAATGCTAAGGACTCGTGGACGTATTGCGCAGTTCCATTGGAAAAAATCACTATGGGCGAGCGTTAAAATGTGCAAAGCACAAGACGACGTATTTAAATGAGGCATGTGCCATAAACATCAAAGAAATGTCACATAAATCATAAAAGGTTTTGGAGACAAAGGCTCCTGGCGTCTCCAGTAGTCCCTTAATAGGATTTCGTGAAATCAGGTCAGGATAACATGTGCTTCTGTTCATTGTTCCGTATTGTGCAATCTTCCGGGTTCTGCGGGGATCCATTGTCGGCTATCGGCATGCAAATTTTTTGTTTTATTTTCGAAAGTGTCTTCGCTTTTAGACTTTTGCATTGTTCAGTTTTTGCTAGTCTGTTTTGAATATCACAACCTTCAAAATGTTTTCTATCTTTATTGCGTAACAGCCCTAAAATCTTGACTTCATGTAGCAAAATGTAGATCCAAATATTCGGGTTGCATGTCTGATATCTATTTATATTGTAGTGTCTAGAACCAAAGTACAGGCAATTTTAGGCACTTATATGATAATATCACGTGTTTCGCAGGTTCACTGAAGTCGCATTACCATTTCTATAACGTACCTACACGCAAGGAGCGAGAATCGAATTCGTGGGAAGTCTGAGGCGTCGGACAAAACAAATCACCGTGTCATTCCAACCATTTACTTGCAAATTTCGCGCAAAAGTATCGAAAAAACCCCAAGATAAAGGTACAAAAGTGTTCTATACTAGTCGCCAAATGAATAATTACCTTTCACGTCTCTCCTTTCAATCTGCGCTCGGCGATCGATCAGCGTCGAAGAACTCTTTCAGTGGCATCACCCTTGCCGCGCCTCAGGTAAGGCGCAATTAATCTGAAACATCCCAAATCAGTATTACATTAAAAACTAAATATAAAGCCCGCAGCCTGCCGTTTTTTCGCCAGCGCGTTTTCTTTTCCATTCAGATTTTTTTGACAGCACGAAAAATGAGACTCATTTATTTGACTCGTACACAATGTAGGACTGTTTGAGTACGAGTATTTGCTATAAATACGCATTTTTCTCTACATCTCCTTCCTCAGTGGGGTGAGCATTAGCCTCGGATGCGAAGGGAGTCTCACGTGTTCCCTTTGTTCGATTTCGAGATTTTAGGGGAGTGCTGATGCTTGTATTCTCATGGAATCCATCAAAATAATCGCACACTCATGTATAATGGATTCGTGGTGTCAACAAAGTTCCACATGATTAACTGCTGTCGTATTGGAAAGATGTGAAATATTGGTTGCTTATGCGTATCAAGGACAAAAATAATACTTTATAAGGAGTCTCAAAAGTTCCAAAGTTCATAACAAAGTACAAAAATATTCAGAAGTTTTTTATATGCTTAGCTACTGTAAAATTAATGTAAAAATAAGCTGAAGTTGACGTATATACTTTTATAATAATGTATGCGTCGACTATACAGTCGTGACCTGCCCCTCAATTACTCAAACATCAAGACACAACTAATCAGGAAGCATAGTCTTTAATTTCAACTGCCTTTAATTGAAACGGCGTCGAACCCCAGACCGTGCCATACAAGTACACGCGTTCTTCAAATCGCTTTCATTAGCACACACATAAAAGGCAATTGTTTCTTTATACTTTTTAAATACTGTCTTTTGTTTTATTGAACAGCGTGCACTGGCAATGTCATATTTCGACGTTCTTACATTTGTTAAATGCTAATAGTTTTTCTAAGCTCAATTTTAAGGTTCTCGTGCGTTCAGTGTTCGTCGGTCGGCCGAAACATTGGCTCATTGTGTGATAAATTAGTGAACATAAATAGTGTTTTGTCTTAAGCCATTCAGTTATAATTAGGTAGCACAATTTGCTCTGTTGAATCGTTAATGAGACTGACTGACTGGTGGACAATATGCGGTAAATCAATTACACAATGCGTTCACTGATTTTTACGCTTTTGACAGTTGTACGTTATGAATATGTAACGTTTGGGAGGCTAATGAGTTTCGTGATGATGTCCATATTGAGCAGGTATTTCAACTATTTTATCACTTTAAGGCTGTGTTCCATTTTTATGGCTTTTCTCTTGTTTATCAACATTATTGGTTAGGTGTCTAGCAAAATTATTTTGACTGACTGACTGCACTGAGTCTTCTGAAAGAGTTTCCACTTTCCAGTTGTGTTCTTGAAATAGCACTGGATTGTATTTTTGAAGTGAAAACTTCTTTAGCGGCGTTGTGCACTTTTTTTGTTATGGGTAAAAAATGTTAAACTCGCGTCAGGACGTGACCTGATCGAAAATTCGTAAGACGGAGCTCGCGTCAGGACACGTGACCTGATCGAAAATTCGTAAGACGGAGCTCGAGTCAGGACAAGGGACCTGATCGAAAATTCGTAAGACGGAGGGAGAGTACACCGCATTCCAAAATATCAAAAATGCACAACGTTAATATTCAAGTTTTCACTTCTGCCGGCACTCCCGGAGTGCAACCCATTTTTTTTTTGTAAGATCTGGTTACATTTGTAAAGTTCCCTTAGATTTACTAACAGAATAATAATGGCCGGTGATTGCCGGTGGCCGTTTTACGTAGTTGTGAAGCATATTTTCCCCATCTTGTAATCTTTGTGTTCGTGTTCTTTCTCTGCGTCATGCCTACCGCAAATAAACGTATTTTCTTAAATAACCATTTCTTCTCAGGACTCCTGAAATCAAATTCCCAACAAAAGGTTCAAGGCGATTTTTTTTTACTTAGCTTAATACAAGACTTGTAATTTAATTTGACCCGATTTGAATTTAACAATTTTCTTATCGCAAACTCAAGTTATCAATCACAAACAAAATAAGTTTGAACAAACCACTCGGTGATTTGTCCAAATGAAAAATTAATTTTGCCAATGATTAATATAATCACTTACAATAAAACGTAATTGCTGTTTAGAAGTTTTTACATCTTCCTCTTGTCTAAATTAATTTATTTCAACAGAACGGTGGCAGAATTTAACAATGTTTAACAGCCTGTAAAAACACCGACGAATTTTTTTTTTTTGGATTTAAATTCGACCCTATTTTAATGGGCTTTAGAGGCCGAATTTTGTGTTTGTCTTTCAAACTGTATATAGCTGTTTACTTTTTGGTTACCCAACTGATAATGAAGTTATTTTTTTACTAAATTTTAATATTGTCATCTTAATAGTCCTAAAGACCGAATTTTGAAGAGAGACCAGTCTTCGTCGCGGGAGATATTATAGTGCACAAGTGTGACGCAGACATAGTGCACTCTCTCTTCCCTCACTCTCATTGTCCGATGGGACTTATTTGATATTTGTCAAATTATAATGATAATAATTTGAAAACATATTATCGAGACCACCGTTTTCAACGAATTACATTCTTGATTTTGGACAGTCACAAAACCCCTGTATCATAAATCTGAATCCGCAATCCCCGAATTCATCCAATTCCTGGCATAAACTAGAAGACACCTCCCATTGAAACCTGAACCAAAACAATCAGGTGACAGCATGAGATATGACATTTCGTAAAACAATGAGCGGGATCTCGCCATCATAATAGGATGAAATATCTGTGGTAACAATTTATATTCTAACGCTGGATTCAACTTGACAATTTATTAATCAAACCGATTACCTCCCCTGCAAAACCGGGGCCTATTGTGAAAATATTGTCGCCCAAACAATCCTATGAATAATTAAGGATTTAAATTTGAACACAACAAAGGCATAAAACAATACACGCCCTTCAAAGTGGACAAAGGCATTTCTGTGAGTGGCATTTTAGATGCCCCTCGTAAAATTTTTAATGTGTGGGGTGGTCAGTTGATTGTTAGCACGTACATAGTTAGTCACCGCATTCTTTACTACATACCTACCTAGTTTTAGTATTGCTAAACTAAAATAATTTAGCTAAAACTAAAATGTTGATATTGTTTACTTTATTCTGAAACTTTTGCCCGCGGCTCCCTTTGCGTGACTTTCAAAATTGGCGAAATTGAAATTGGGTGTATTCAGAATAGGGTGATCATGTTTTACGGTTAGGTGATATTTTGCAGGTATTTGGGTCAAAAGTCACCTTCGACTTCTTCAAACGTATCCATTTATTTAGATTTTATAATCTGTGCCTGTTTCATTAATAACGATCTATCTACCTACGAACATTTATTATTTTTCTTGAACAAATGATGTTCATTATTTAACGGTACCTACATATAATATTAGGTATTCATATAGACTAATTAATAACAAAAATGTTAGATTAATCCAGAAATCAATTAAGGCCACCATCGGTTCGGTATACGTCTCCGACACATGTCGGTCCCCACTTCCCTCAGCTTTTTCCATAACGACCTGTGAGCCCCTCCCTTCTTTAGAGAGAAAAGCATAATCCATCACTGTACGTCACCCCTATTTTGGTGCTCGCTGTTTCATTCGCACGCTTTATCGGAAAGTATGTCTCTCCTTGTCTCGCCCGCTAGGGGTAGTTTCTCTCAGTCGCCGCTTGACGGGTGATCATTTTTCTTGTGGCGCGTTCAATCATCGCGTCACTATCGCCTTCCCTTTCGTCCGAGGGCTTGTTTTATGTCCCTCTCGCTCGCACGGGCCCTTCCTGTCTTTCTGTGTGTCCCTTATTTTCTGTTAGCGGTGCGTGTTCCACTACGTGCCCGTCGACCGAATATGGCGTCTTTTGTGTTTGATTTTGACGTTTTAATTTTTGTTAATAAAGTAGTCGGTTTTTTAATTACTTTTCTTTTGTTGTACATTTTTTTTAACATAACCGTAGAAGGATGGGTTGGGTAAGCCATAATTTTGAAAGACGTTTTTATTTTTGAACTGCGTGTGCACTAGGTTTTTATTAAATTAACTAATTCAAGGAAAATATAAACGCACTAACATTAATGAATCATAAGTATTATCTTTGTTGATATAACACATGTTTAATTAATTTATCAATTAATTTATATCGCATAGTAGCTTAACGTTAAGATTCAGATTACAGAGTATTAATCCAGCAGTCATAGGTACTCCGTATAGAAACGTATGCAAATGCACTGAATGTGTTTAATGGGTGTAGAATATGAAAGGAATTTAGATAGTTTTATTTTTATTTGCCAGTATAAAAGCTGTCGTTGGAGCGTTTCCAGCCCGTGGTCAAAGTTAATTGCTATGTGAAACGTAAATAATATACTTAGATAGTACTTAAAACTAAAAAATTTCAACTTTGATTAATCGATATTATTTATTATTCCGCAGTTTAAGCTTATAAGAAGGTACTATAATTAAACGCATTTAATTATTTTGTAATATCTAGGTAGCCTATGAATTTACTTAGCATTGAAAATACCACATTATAACGCAGTAAGTATATGTACTGAACTGCGGATTCAGGTGGTAGAATCACTCGTACTATCTAATTTAAACATGCGGACACAGTGCATATCAAAATCAAAAGTCATCTATTCCAATTAGGCTGAGAATTTGCACTTTTCTAAGGTCAAAATTACAAAAGGCAGTCCGCAAAAACGCCCGCCCTTCACCACTTCCTAATGCTTTCACTGGAAAGAATATGCCCTCGACTACTGGCAAGAACGGATTGACTGATCCAGAAGGTGGAACCGCTTGCGCTCGATTCTGTTTCTCAATCGTACCAAGAAGTCACGTAACGCCATTTTAAAATAAGCACTCAATCTTCAAGATGAAGTAACGTCATAAGTTGCACTTAGCATGCCTCCTATTTAGGGTTATAAAATACCTACAAGCAGCCGACGGTAGGTCGGCTGCTTGTACAATAAACTAAGCTGGAGCGCAAACGAGGAGAATGAGCAAATAAACAATGCTCGCAACATCTCTCCAATCAATCGCACAAGACAGCGCGGCCTTCAGGGAAAGTTTTAGGTTCTCCTCATCCGTATGCTGGAACAATAGCCCGCCGATTCGGAATCTTAAATATCTTGGTACCTTCGAAATTTCACTGTGACAGTTTCTTATCTTTCGCTGAAAAAACTGAGTAGTTATATTGCTGTTTCGAACACGTCTAAAAATGTTACTGGCACACATGTTTTTCACGAGTCGATCTGCCGTTTTAGCATAACATGTGAACAAAGGTTTATTAATTTAATAATTTGTGGATCTTTTTTTAGATAATACACTTGTTTATTTACGTACTTTTATTTATTGCACACATTACATTTTAATCTACTCACACCTTCGCTACTACAGTTATAATAAGATTATTTATTTATAAATATTACTACTTAAATAACCAAGTACTAATCAAATACACAATCAATACATCATTGAACAAAAACGTATCCCAATGCAAAACTTTACTGTAGTACGCGAAAATGTGGAAGTATACCCGCAATTTAAATTATATAATTTAAATTGTGGGTATACTTATATATTTTCACTCCACACATGCATAACACCCATTTAACACCCGCCATACATAACACCCATTTAATTCGATCTTGAGACGTATACCGCACTTTGTGTTTCCGTTATTTGACGTAAAGTGTGTCATAGCTATAGTTTAACTATTCATTTTTTGTAAACTGGCACCTTTTATTTGCTGTGCTATTTCTTTTGTGTGCTCTTATTAAATGGTTTATCTAACTAAATACTCTTCTGGAGGCCTAATTAATATTATCTGTTAAGTAATTTGAATGTCTGTTGTTATTTCGATAAGACTACCACACGGTGAGACTTGACTGCAAATATATCGCGATCATACTTTCAAAAGTTAGGGTTAAGACTTACAATCAAAATAAAAAGTATCTTCCCAATTTGCGTATACTATGCAATGTGCATGACGCTCCGCTGTCCGCTCCCGGGACCGCCCGGGAGCTCCGTAGATTGACTTGTCAGAATATTTGAATTTTAATCCCAGGCAAACGTAACATAAACACCACTTTATATATTCATGAGCCTACCACTGCACTGGCTACGTTTGTTGTAGAGTGAACCTGGGATTTAGGGAAGAATTAGAATCTTTGAACAGTTTTACAATTACTGTAAACTAGACTTAGTTCAATAATTATAATAATAAACAAAGAATACAAAAATAAATGTAGGTATCTAACGAATGCAAGAAAATGATAATTTTACAATCAATAAATTATTATCATCTTCGTGCAGGTTAGAAATGTTAAACTCGCTTTAATTTGTAATCTTTTCAACTAAAAATGTTGGGTAGTTTCAAAATAAGTTCAAAGCAAAACAAAACAGTATTAGTGCTGCACGAAATTAACCTTATTGACATTATTATCGATACAATAACATGTAATTTTTTTACTCAAAGCAATATTTTATCCGCAGGTCCCCCACATTAACGCACGCTTCATATGAGACGCGCTGCAGTATATTAACTTATTGGAATAGACTTCTGCTATGTCTACCTTCAGCATGTTCTATATTATGTAAGTTATATTGTTATTCTGCTTATTTTATTATTACTTCCACATTACTTGATAAATTATGGGTGGATTTCACCAATAAATCGAACGTGAGCTGCTCAACCGAATCGCATTCCAGAGCTGTCAGTGTCAATATTTCCTATCAACGATGACAGTGATAGCTCATGAACGCGGTCTAGATGTGCTGAGCGCGTTCGATTCATTGGTGAAATTCGTCATAAGAAATAAGGCTTCAGTTATACTCCAATAAACGTGTACCAAAAACTCAATTATTATTTACAGCTTCTTACATATTTATTATTATTTTGTTTTATAATAAAAGGTTACACGAGCGTGCTGATTGCGAAATTCGCCTCTAGCCTCGGGTAAGGCGCGATGCGTGCAACTCTTCGGCGCGGGACAATTGGTGTGTTCCTCTTAGCACCACATCTTAATAAAAGGTATGTAATCTTTTTTCTCGTAGAATTTTGCTCTTTTTTCTTGATTTTTCAAGGTCTTTATTTGGTTACAATAGTGTTTACAAATGATCTTATTCTATTTGTACACAAATCGTGATTAATTGGTTGTATAATCTCGTAGAATATTTCTGGCTAAGGAGAGCAGAATACAAACAGCCATTAGGATTTATTTTTCTTTCTAGTAGTTGAATTTGAAGAAACCTCTCTATCATTTGCAAGTATAACTTAATCACGCAATACAACCTGTTATATATTCTTCATTAGCCCTCGAGGACTACATTCCTTATTCATATTCATTAAACTAAATGTCATATAAAAATATTTCAGTTGACTATTTACTACCAATGGTCTCTTAGCTGGTGGTTGTGGTCTTAGCTGTTTCACAGCCAATTTAGTAAATGGTGTTCAAAATTAATTGGTCTAGTCACATTATAACGGTACCTATCTCTTCCTACGCTCGTAATAAAATTTATTAGTATTAAAATACTCCAATAAAATAAATCGGTAATAAATATTGCTCTCTATAGACTTTTAATTACAAAATATCCAATAAGTTACCGTCATCCGTATTAGTATTTTAACGTCATAATTATTCCGATCAGAATTTCATTAATGGGTCCAAGTGGAACATATCACAGGCCTTTAAGGCCAAGAAACCTTTAGGCAGTAAACGATTTAATGGCTTTTTATAAGTTGCCTTACGCGGCTGGCATGAAATTTAATTGAATGACCATAACGAATAGGTCGATGTGGCCAACTGGCCAATCAGGAAGGCGAGACTACAGTGTTAATTATAAGTATTTTATGTAAAATTAATGAACTAGTTTGCTGAAAAGGTGGACATTTTCAAGTAGTAAATTCTGTCTATATTAATTGGAAGGTAATTGCAACACATTTGATTTAAAAAAACTAGCGTTTACCCGCGGTTTCGCTCATGTAGAGGCCGCAAATTAATCCACGGGAATATCCTGCCGGGATAAAAAGTATCCTATTTTCTAACACAGGCCATGGTCTAGCTGTGTGCCGAATTTCATCGAAATCGGTTCCACCGTTAAGGCGTGCCTACAGAGTTACTTTCGAATTTATAATATTATTAAACTATGAAAAAATAAATTCCGAGCTAAAGTTTTTAGGCTACATTTCACATTGAAACATAACATCAGCACTTTACTGCTGGGCAAAGGACATAGTCCTCCAATTGCACGCCCCTGACCTCGCTCCTGGGCTACTCTCATCCATTCCAAAATGATGGTTGATACAAGTATCTAAAAAAAAAAAACATTTTAGTTTATCTACAACCTTCTTTACTTGAAGGTCGCTCGATCTTTTATCTTAGTAAAAATAAAAGCAAAGGCTTTTACTAACTTCGTAGTATATAGACACCTATTTATTACTTTATGTAAATACAACTCGGAGTGTCTCGCTGTAGAGTTTTGAAACTGGAGTACATTTTTATCACGTGTTTTCTTCTTTTCTTCAGATGGCCAGTTGTTTTTCTTATTGTAATTAGATACGGAGAGAGCCACAAAGGTAAGCCGCTAATCCAATTTTTTGTTTTTGTTTTGACGCGTACAGGGGAAAGATAGTGGCGTCCATTAGGGCTACAAGCCTGAGTAAAGAGCCGACACCAGTTGTCGTGGAGTATCCTACATAATATAAATATTCAATAGGGGTTTGAATATGTTAATACACCGTCTCCTCATTGGGTTGTAGATTGCGTCGTCGTTTTTATCTTATACGACATTTAACTCCGGTAATTCAATTTACTTTATTTGCATAATGTCGCCTGCTTTCTAAAGTAGGTGAGTATGGAAATCTCACTGAATGGGAACGCAATTCGTTTGTCCTTTGAAGTGTATAAATAGATTATTCATGTTGATTTTCCGTTTGATAAAGTAGTGTTTTAATTGGATACAATGTGCTTTTAGTTGTACAAATTTCAAATAGAATTGATTACAAAAAGTTTGTAGTGATATTTTACGCTTGTTTCAACCTACGCTGTCGTTGTTAACACCGACCGAATCAAAAAGGTTTCATCACATTATTACGTATAGGCGAATGGAGATATCTAGAATTAATCGGGCTCTGAAGGAATACAAAGCCGTGAAATATTGCTCGCTCGTTGTTCACAATGGCTACGTCTTCATCACGACCCTATTGTTTTTTTTCTTTGGGCACCACACGCGGGATTGTTTTCTGTTACAGCTATGGAGTTGGGAAACGTGTTCTGCTGTCTCTGTGCCCATTTATCAGGGGCTAGGCACATCGAAGGCTTAGCTTGCCGAGATAAAAATATCTCTGTACTTAAATATAAGATTCTTACATACTTGTTAATAATATTTATGGACGGTGACCCGCGATAGTGGCCTGAGGTGTGGGGTGTACGTACCATAATTTATTTGATCACAGTTCTATGTGTTTGTAGCTGTAGGATACAGGTATTTCGAATCCACATTTGCTACATAAAGGTAACCAAAAGTAGGAAGATACAATACTTAATATTTGATCACGTAGGTACCTACATATTTTGGAATAAATATTCCAAAGAGTCTAATAAACTCAAGTCGACGAAACCAAAAAAGATATCATACAAAACTTAATTAATCAGAACCAACCAATCAGTCATGCTTCCAAACAAATTCTCAATACAAATCCAACATATGGGAAGGAAATAAGTTTTTGCCACATACCTATCTACCTGCAGATAGGTACTACATATACAAAGCCACAATAGAACGGTGCTCTTCATTCCCCGTTATCAATCTACCATGATGCCATCTGTGACGCCGCCATTACTCAATTTCCTTTGCCGCCAAAAAAGAGCGCGTAAAAAGAATTCAAAGAAAGAATTCAAACAACCGTTTAGAACACGGAATAGAGACGCGACGCTTCAATGTAGGTTTGATGTTACTCTATGATTTATGGCTGAATAAATAGGTATTGGAATATGATTTTGAACGGGTCTACTCTAGGGTTATGTTTACGTAGGTGTAGCATAGAGGGATGCTGGCAGGAAAGGTTTCATTTTCAGGAATTATGAGGAAGTACCATATGTAATATTATTTGAGTTTATTTTCCATATAGGTAAGGTATATTTTTTTATTATTGAGCCGGAATAATATATATCTACGAGAATATTTAAAACGAAAGGCGACAAAGTTCTTTGCTTTTATGTCATGAGCCCCTAAGTTATTTTCAAATTAATATCGATGTTGAAAACAAACCAAACAACTATAGACCAATCGCAATAAGTAAACAAACGCCTTGTCGGAAATAGATAGATTCTTATCAGATTTGCATATAAATTTTCGGTTTCTAAGCGGAATGTGGTGGTGCACCCACACAGAACCGAATTTGGACTCTTGCACTGTGTGTTGGTACCACTGAATGATAATTTAAATTCATTCTCTCCGCCGCCCGCGCCATCATTTGGACAAATGCTGCGTCATTTGTCTAAGGGACTGCACTGAGGTACGGGGCGGGAAAACCACCTCACAATGTCAAGGAAAATCAACCTTGTATTCTTAACTTTAATGTTAGTTTTCCAACAACACCAACCGATCAAATTCCGAAATCTTCTGTTGATGTAAAGCTACGCAAAATTGATATTTACGTGCAAAAATATAGAGTTCATTCGGGTCCGTGCCACCGAAATCTCATTTTGTAAGCTTCCGAAAACATTTTCACAATGAAAAATGAAACTTATAAAGAATGTTCGTCGGTTGATTTTTGATCGGCAAACTTTCCTTTCAATGGGTATTGAATTAAAACTTACCGTATTTGTGCTACGTTACTAATTAATTTAATTATTTATCTCATTGTGCGCATGTTTATTCAATACACATAATTTTAATGAATAGGTGCTTATATAGGAAGCTTCTGTATCTCTGTAATCGTTGACTACAATATAATTTGACTTCTCTTTGGTAAAAAAAGTTTATTTTACTTATAAACGTAGTTTTGCAAAGATCGCTTTCAAAGATTCGATCCCAGACAGGCGCTTTACTTTGTGTAAATTATTTCATCACCACTGCTCTCAAAACGGTGCGGGAAAACATCGTGAAGAAATTGTCATGTCCTACAACCAAAAATAGAAGACATGTGACATCTACCAACCCGCAGTGGGCCCGCGTGGTAGATTACGGCCCACTCCCTCTCACCGAAAGGAGGCGTGTGTCCCAGCAGTGGGAACATTATAAGCTGATTATGCTTATGCTTTCAAAGATAGGAGTTTTTTTAGCAAATACATATTATTAATATTATCTATCTGAAATCGTTACCATAACCAAAGCTAAACATTTTTACTTTAAAAAAATATCCATACATTATCACATAGAAAACCAATTTTCACGTTGATCTCGACTCGGGTGTCGTCCAAAAGCTATTTATCTCGTGCAGTATCGAAGAAAACTAGGTTAGTAAGGCAAAGATGTCCTGGTATATTGACTTAGTCAACCTTCTCTTGTCACTATGTATCTTGCAGGATCTGTGAACTGACATTATCCAGGTACAATCAATTTTTATAATGTATATCATCGTCAGTTGTCAAATTTTTGCCTTTATCAAGTTAGGACACATTATACCTTTGAAGCTACGGTACTAAGCAGACAGTTGCATCAATCAATCAACTCAGCCTATCGCAGTCCACTGCTGGACATAGGACTCTCCTAGGCTGTGCCACAACACCCTGTCCTCCGACTTCTGTATCCAGTCTGTCCCAGCCACATTCTTCAGGTCGTTGGTCCATCTAGCTGGGGGGCGGAACACACTTCGCTTGCCGATCCGCGGTCTCCACTCCAGGACTCGTCTGCTCAACTGGCTATCTGTCCTTCGACAAACATGGCCAGCCCACTGCCACTTTAGTTTGCTTGCTCTGCAAGCTCAACAATTGCATAGAAACCTATATTCAAAACTTGAAAACAAAGATCGAAATGCATGCGCCTTTGACCAGTGTCGAGCTGTCATCAACTTAAAACCTCTATAATGGCCTGGCCACTTCTTATTGTCACTGTCACATTTTTATTTCGGTCTGACATTTAAAGAAGATGACTGAATGTTGTTCGACGATATTGACACTACCGCGCAATATAGGAATGATTCGGAGTCGCTAAAGCAGATTATATCGTGCAATGATCAGACAAAAATAGCCCTTAAGGTAAAAAAATATATTTTGGCGGTGACTGACTTTGATCTATAAATAAAATCGTGGGGCAATATTGAATGATAGGTTCTAACTCAGGTTCAGAAAGTTAGCTTATGAAGGTAAGTAGGAAAGGATGGCGAAAGGTCCTAGATGAAGAAGATGTGAGCTAAGTATAAAATCCTTAGTGACACTGTGAATCTGGGATTTTGTCATATAACGCTGCTCGACGAAGGCCATTGGGCCATTTATTATTTATTTTATCCAGCTTGTTTCGCCATTTCCATCGTGGTCTGCCTCGACACCTAGATAAATAATTATAATCATATTTGTTTCATCTTTTGCTCTTTGTCGTGTCTCACGATTAGTTCAATCGTGATCGAATCACTGGTTAACATCCTGATTCAGATCTAATGTAGCAATATGTATAGGCCATACTAATTTAAATGTTTGTTTCTATGCGGAAATCACTCTGGGGCGGCTTGAACCTCAAAAGGCCGATGGTAGATGATAGAACCATTTCAGACAACTCTGTCTGTAATAATCCAGAGCTCTTCATGACAAATTTTCTTCTCCATTTCAAATGCATTTATCAATCAAAATCCCATAAAAATCGTTTCGTAGTTTAAAATAAAATAATTCTTATTACTTTTGATGTATTTTGTATACGCTACGAGAAGGAAATGAAAGGCATTAATTTCCTCGGAAAACCTTAATGTAGTACATACAGGCAATCATGTAAAAAAGTATATAGGTAGGTACAAAAGTACATTACAGAGGCTCATTTGTATCTGGGTAGGCAGTCAGTGTAAAATAATCGGATCCCGTAAATGTTATATTAATGATCGTCCATTTCAACGAGTGAAATAAATTTGATGAAATTAAAGGAAAAAAAAAAACAGTATGAATAATTGGCGTCCGCTTGTTGTATGTCCGCCTTCTGTTATTAAATTCCACGTAGGTTTTATGTGGAATGTGGAAAGAATTGTTCCGTACAAGTTGGCCATATATTAGCAACGGATTCTACGTTTTTTTAATTAATTTGCTACATGTTGCTATTACTAATGTGATTATTCACACGATGAATAACGGTTGAGGAAAAATGTGAAGAAAAAATTTAAAAACTCTTTTAATGATCTACCTTCTTTCTAGATTAGACTCAATTCAAAAGAAAAGACTAAAATCCAGACCTTAACAGAGGATGACGTAAGCGCAGTAGACCAAAAGACCTCCTACAGGCTTATTCCGCGAATTTGATTTTTATCTGGGCTTTTTTTGATCCACCAACCCTACAGTCCCGAAAGCAATCTAGTTGGGCCCAGGATTACTCGTTTCTTTTTTTTTATTTTATCTAATTGTGTCCCGCGGTATGCCCCAGAGATGGGGCGATGTGTCGCGGAGTATCTACTCCGCTGCCCTGCGCGGAAACCAATTTCAAAAGACCCAGAAACTGTACAGAGTCGGATGGATTTGCGATTTTTTATAGATAAGCTTAGGGAAGACGAATTGAAGATTTTTTTTTTAAATTAACGTGTCTATAGGAATTCACTGTTTGCCTACAGAGAGAATGTAAGTGACGTTTGCAATGTAACCTTCTTGTTATTCATTAACTTCTTCTTATTTATTCTGATGAAAAGAAAGGTTTAACATAGTCATATCGTATAGTAGAAATGCAGAGTCATTGTCAAAGAATGATTTACGGCTCCTATGTATAGTAAACTCGAGTCTATTTGCTTCGGAAATATTTGAGATATCGATCAAAAACCAAACCTTCGACCCTTTACAAGCACGTAAAATCCATATTAACATATAGATGTATATCAGAAATCGTAGGGTAAATATTGTTCGGAAAGGAAAGCATACTCCGGCCCTGTCGAGAGTGGCGCCCCCTTCAGCCCGCGAGTGACACTGACGGATCGCGGGACATTAGTCATAGTCGAGACCTCCCGCCCTCCCTTCCCGCACCCCGCACTACCCCCGCACATACCCTGTTTATTTACTTTTTGTAACGCTATTGATGTTTAATTATAGAGCACCCTAATGTATCTCGCCTAATTTTGACGCGTAATGTTTTGCTTGTAATATTTCATTGCATCACGAATATATTTTGTTAGTGCTATGTCGTTTGTTGGGTGCTATTTTGAAGCGATTTTCTGTCTGCAGTCGATATTTCTTCGGTAAATGTAGGAGCGTTTAACCAAGATGCTTACCTACTATCTACAAAATTTGGTCGTTGTCTGGCTGAAAAACAACCGTAAAACGTTCTTCGACATTGGCATGAAGGCGTATCTGGTAGGACGTAACTGGCAAACGAAATGCAGCAGAGCTTTTCTCAACATCTCTCTAGTTTACTCATCAAAATCATTGTGTACAACCATGAAATCCAGTGAAATTTAAGCAATGTAAAAATGTAATACCAGTATGCTAGGTTTTATACTCTGAAAATATTTGCAAGCAACGCCGAATGACCACAACTTACTTATACACATTGAAGTATCTATTGCCGACAAGCTAGACGCAAATAAAACGAGAAATACTGCATGGTTCTAACCGGAATGATAGTTTGTCTTACCACTAGTTGTTCATTAATACTTGAACAGCTGTGTCATTTCGAGCTATCAACACTTCGTTCTGTTTTGTTGGTGGAGTTAGCCTATTCATTCGTAGATGACGGATTTAAATAGGTTTTATGTGAGTTAGAACATTCATCATTGGAATTTATTAGCGTGACATTATAACCTCATCAATGGATGCATTCTGATCATGGCTGGAAGTTTCTTAATTAACCTACATTTTGACTAGCGCACCCTAGTGATCCTCATTATCTTTCACTGCATCTATAGTAGTTTTTATTTTTATTATGGACTTTGTTTTAGTGCTGCTAGCTTTTAGGTCAGCGTTCTAGTTGTTATTTTAGTTTCTATGAAGCTCTTTATTTCTAGCCAATTATTTAGTTTTCAAGCTCTATTTGATTGCTGTAAATAGGTAGAAAATCGGCATCTGTCATCACGCGACTTTCCCTCTTACCTACATAATTATTGTGGTTCAGTTTGGTTTGTTAAGTTTTAGTTATTATTATTATTACTTCTTCGAGCGTAAATAGTAATTTACTGTTCTATCTTATATAGTTAATTAGTCTATTATTATTTTCCTGTTTACATGATAATATATTATATTGTGTTATATATGATTATATATACGTATATGTATACTTTCTACACGTGGAAACTTGTAATTGGCCTTATGTTTGTATAATTTATTACTTACTGTATCTGTTTAGCTGTAAGTTTTCCTAAAAATAAATAAATAAATAAATTATAATAGTTATGCCTACGAGTTATTTTCACGGCTTAAGAAAGATAATCTTAATTTAAGTAAATAAACAAACAAGTCCCTCCCTCCAAAACAAGCACTCATATCTCCAACAGTAGCAACAGCAACATAATCATTAACAAATCGAATTTTCCATCAATCTCGTGACGTCATCGCTTACGATATCTTTACCTGAGAGGTGGCGCCCCCTGCCTTATCACATAGCGACATGATAAATGACTTGCGCCTATCTGTTAATTAAGATTTTCGCGGCTCTCACGTGTAGACGGATGCCGGGTAATTTAACTTGGATGTTGTTGGATGTTGGATGACGAAAAATATTGAATTTATTGTGATTGTTGATGTGATAGTGGATGTTGCCGAGTTTAAGTGTTCTCGTAGTTACTTATGTAGGTATAATGTGACTGGTAGTATTAACTAGCTCCGTGATTAGTTTTTCTTATGGGGTGTGGTATAAACAATTTGAAAAAAAATAAAAGTTACATCTTTTATTTGCGGTAAACATGACGCAGAGAAATTTGATGTTCACTTTATGTTTTTACGACATTTGACTGAGAGATTCTATTGATAAGTACGACTTCCGAAGTTATTGAAAAATATTCGTCCGCAAACCTTTCACCAACCTGATAAATTACCATCTTATCTCTGATTTAGGAAACATTTTCATCTGGGATATTGTATTAATGTAATTTTACATTATTGCAACAACGACCTTAAACCCGTACACAAACATTATACACCCAAACACCCGTCTGCAAGTGCAAAGTGTATCAAGACATAGTCGAGATAGTTCGCTGATCACCGATAGAGGGCGTGCCCGAACACCCATTTGTCAGCGAGAGGCTCATTAGGGTCGAATCTGGTTGAATCTCCAGGGATTAAGGGTCTCAATACGAGGTAATCATCACGAGTGTACGGTATTGGATATTGAAGGAAAACTCTTAGATTTAAGACTTCTGGGTTTATGTTAGTCTGATTTGATTTATATATCGACGGAATTTTTAGTTCAGTCAGTAGTTAGCTTTTTAATACCATTGAGCACTGTGTCTCTGCTGTACCTACCTAATAAAAATACGCGGATTTCAAGGGACTTCCGAACATTTTATTGTCTGAACAAAAATTTGATTCAATGATGAAATCATTATCCACAGCCCGACATCACCCACTGCTGACCATACGCTTCTCTTTGCATACTCCAATCCTCCCGTCCCTGTGCCAGTCACATGCTGGTTCTACCCACATTGATAACAAATAGGTAGGGCATATTTAGTAATTATAATAGTGATTTGCAAAACACAGGTTCGATGATCTGATTGGACAGCAATTTCGGCAGAAGTATCTAGACAAGTATCTGTACTTAACTGATATAAAGCTGCATCCATTACTGCAGTAACACCCAAATGATGTTCAACTATTAAACCTACCTTGTTATTATGTTATTATTTGAACTCTTATTAGCAATCACATGAGATTTGTCATCTCAAGTACATTAGGTACCATTACACTAATAGGCTTTTCAAGCAAAAACTCAATCCCCAGAAAACGCTAGTCAACTCAGCTATTATTTTCTATATACGATGTAAATCTGTGTACGACGATTATAAAAACATTACACGATAGATATAAACTTATCGCGACCGCCAATCAGAAACGAGAAGTCGAAATAAATCGATGTTACATCCAATCATTACTCTACGTCAGGATCGACTCAATTAAAATATCGTTAATGTGCTTCAATTAAACAAAAAGCAACCCTATACTGTAAACTTTAGAGTTGTTTTTTACACTGTCAATATTTTTACCTTGCAATGGTCATTATGGTAAATGTTGTATACTATAAAACCACGAAATCGGCGTGTCGGAATCGGAATAAAGGTAAAATAAACAGTCGGCAGAGCTGCGCTGGACACGAGGTAGTAAGTTTTACATAGTAAAACAGCGGCCATTATAAAAATATACCTGTGAATATCATTGGAATGATGTTTATTCTCATACATTAGATAGACGAAAGAAAGAACTTGATGAGATATGTAGTCGTTTGTTCCAATAGTTTCTAAATCTGTATGATTTCATATTTATAGGAAGTTAATTCCAGAATTAGTCACTTCAAATGATTTATACGGTACCACTATCTTTTTCAATTGATGTTGGAGGCTTATGGCCGTCTACTGAAACTTCAGTTTTATACTCAAACCGTCAATAAAGACGTATGATTTCATATTGCATTTCATTGCTTTACTGCAATACAAATTATAATTTGCAATAAGTCCTTCAATTAAGTACATGTTTCATACATCCAATTCAATTAATAACGTCAGCTTACCATAACACTCTATAAAATTAAAACGATCGCCATTTAAATGTTCAAAATCCATATTTACCTCATTTGTATCCAGTACTCTATCAAATTATAATACAGTACATACATTACTGAACTAAAATTATTGCAAAGATTATCTATTTTTCATAATCAACGTAATGTCGGTTGTAATATATCAAAGTGTTTAGCTAAAACAAATATGGAGTTAAGCACTGTAATCTGTATCTTGTGTAGTTTATCTATCTAAGCCCTGGTAATTTGCTAACTGCATTACTGCAATATATACAATAAAATGGTGTATTGTAGTATCTACCTCTTTATTTTGTAAATTTCTCATTCATTACTGTAGCACAGGTTGGACATGAATTAGGGACCTTGTCGTCCGTTAAATTCATCGACCTTTTCTTTCTTTGAGTTTACCTTTCCTTCCTTTTATTTTCACTTGATCTACACTTTGATCAAACACCAGTTCATCGTTAAATTCATCAGATTGTCTTGTAGTCATTTCACCAATGAATATTTTGCTACCAGTATTTGTAAGGCCTGCAGCATCATCGTTCATCTCTTCCCAGAATACCCTAAAACATTTCGACAATCTACATGAGTACTTTTTAAAAGAAAATATTTACAGTCTCCAGCGGTGTTATCCTCGTGTACGAACGATAAATTACTTGTAATTTCGTACTCGGGTGATACCTGAGCTCAGTGAAAAAACACGAGACATAGACGTCTTGGTGCGTCGCAAATTACGGTCATCATCTTCTCATCAGGAGCGTGGGTACGCGTTGATGTATCGCTGTTCGGCTGGAGGGTACCGGAGCGTACCCATATAGGAACTTGAACGTGCAGAAGTGATTTTTGGGAGGTTGATGTTTAAAGTCTTGAGAAATTACAGAAATGGATTTTAGTGTTGTCAACCGATGAACTTTGAATCTAGTTTGTTTTATTGCTCCTGAAGTATTCTAAATTTTAATTTGATTTATTTAAAATAAACTGCTATCTCACCTCCCTATTGTTAATCTCAAACGGTGGTGGGTTCAGCCTTAGTATTCTCCACTTCTTAGCTCTTTTCTTGACATCCATTGCATGTCGTCATGTTTCTATACACTACACTATATCCTCCTGTATTAAGGTCTTCCTCGGAGTACAGGAACAGACAATTTCAGTGCCGGATTGCCAAAGATTAATAATATTATGAGTATGATTAAATTCGGTATGATTTGAAACTGTATTGTGTATTTTATTTCAATCAATACTTCTAGGAGCCACGCACCGGTTTCAAATAATCGTTGCCACGTCTAGACACATCTAAACTCTGTGATGTAAATATGAGCACTTCAACGTCAGAGAGAGTTGGCTTAAAGAGTAAATGGGCGTTCAGCGTTAGGTTTTAAACTCCACTAAAGTTTCTGCCTCACAAGAAACAAATTACGAGGAAACGAAATCACCGCGGTAATATCCCGTTACTTTACATTATGTTGCGTATATTGCCACCTGCGAATATTGCTTTTGTGAACGTAAGATAGATAGTTGTGCAAATGATCGACATGGATTTTCATCGAGGAAGTAGGCTTTTTTTTTTTTTTTTGAGGATGGGAAATCATCAAATGTCCCCTCCCGCTCTGGGTGGAGCAGAAGGGAGTGTCAGACTCTTACTGACTAAAACCCACCCGTGTTCCTTCCTTAGCCCTTTATGTACCAGGGCAGCGGTAACCCTTTCGGACGATCCCGCTACCCCAGCAGGCTTCGGCCCTGTCGGGCCCCGTCAACTACGCTGACATCTCTTTGAGGCGCACGTGGAACACATACGCGCCGTCCGGCACGGGCCTGGTCCTGATCGGACGGAGAGCTACCCATTGCTCTCCGCCCGCAGGCCCGCGCCTACGGTGGCCGGGAGTCGTCACGCGGCTCCCGACGCCCGGACCGTCTCCCTCGGCGGCTGAGGCGTGAGGATCTCTCCCTTGCCCATCCCGCCACCTCCTTCGCTAGCATGACTGCTTCGCAGAAGGAGGTGACCGCCTCCCACTACGTCTCGCCCCGGACCATGGCTTGCACCAGGGCCGGACGCGAGAGGTCGCCGCCGCTGCCGATCGCCTCTACGAGGACACGGCGGTGCTCTGCCCAAGCGGAGCAGACCTCCACCGTATGCTCCACCGTGTCCTCTGGGCGATCCTCGCAGTGGTGACACCCGGGCGTCTCCTCCCGCCTGATGATGTGCAGGAACCTCCCGAAACATCCGTGTCCGGAGAGGACCTGCGTCAGGCGGTAGGTGAGAGCGCCGTGACGCCTCTCTAGCCACTCCTCAAAGAGGGGTCTTACCGCCGCTATCGTGGCGTGCCCTGCGCTGGGTTTCGATAGTCGCGCCTTCCATTCCAGAGGAAGTAGGCTTCGGTAGGAATCTCCAGGAGAAACTATCGAATATGACGTCAAATATTTTCATGAATTCGTAATTACACGAAGAGAAAAATATTTAAGAATCAATAAACTTTGAGGTTTTATGGTTCCGATTTGAATTTGATTTCCGTTTATTTTAAGCGTCTCATACGCAGATTTCTAAACAGTCTGTTTAAAGAACGTTGATAAGTTAGCTTGATGAGTGAACGAGAATTTTCATCGTAAATTTTTTTCATAAAATGCACTTAGATCCCAAATATAACATAAGAAATATTTACTTTGAAAGTTCTGATTAATTTCAGCAGTATTTAAGAGCATTTCTGCTGCCCTGTGCAAGGCCAAAAATTAGGAAACTTTGTGTTTTCGACGATAAATAAAAAAGGTGCAGCTGACACTGTGCATCCTAGTAATACCATATCGAAAGCAGCTTCCAAATGCCATCATACTTAGCCCATTTATCCAAAACAGAAAGGCAGACAAGCATTACAATATAATATTTCAACTGAAGGTATTAGAAAGGCAGTAGTAAGCCGTACGACGGTAACTAATCGTTGCGCATGCGTGGCCAATCGGAATGACAGTGGAACAATTGCTGGCAACGCTTTAGGTAGCCATAGGTGCTTGATTTGATGTGGGAAAGGGTAATGTATTTACAGAAATAGAGACTAAAATGTCAAATTCTTCGTTGACAGCTTTTACTTCGGTAGCTTTAGCATTGTTCTGTTTTCCATTGCTTTGCTGCGTATACGCTGTGTTTCTTTGCCCTCTGTGACATTAAGATCATGGAAGTTCATTTACTTTGGATATGAAAACAAATCTGATTTCAATAACGTTCTAAATGGTGTTTATTGCTATTATTTTTGTAATTAACAACTTTTTTTAGCCTCGTCTTGATTAAAGGAAAGGAATATTTCCTACAATTTTAAATTAATTAATTAATAATGAAATGTGTCCAGATATTAGAGACAGAAGGAGGTAATTATGAAGAATTAAGCGTAACATTGACTTAACTCTCCCCGGCTATTTAGAAAAACCTTCACAGCAGCTTTCAAAGCCGTCCGGCCCAGGAAAGGGCATAAATTTTCCTATTTTTTCAACGTCCACCCACACCTAATAGTTTTTACGCATCAAGCGGTAGCCGTGTGAAAACGTAAAGTACCAAAACGGATCGCCGGTAAAAAAGTGGGCTGGCCGTCAGATCATTAGTAAGAGCCAATGGTCGTTACCTAAAAGTCATTAGCGTTAACTTTTACAGTAATTTGAGGTTGTATACCAACCTACATAAGTGTACTATGTGATGGGCATTTTCATTATAATAATTTATGTAAAAGAACCAATTTTGTGTTATTAGTTACGACATTCGATGATGACTTGATGGGGTGAACTTGATTGGGAAATTGTACCAAACTTGTTTTGTGACTTTCGATAGAGCTTTTTGCATATTTTGCCTTCTTTTGCGCATCGAATTATAATCGAAGTTGTAAGGTTTTACATGTAATAACTTAATTTGTCGCTGCAGCCTTATTTTGTAAGATGTACGCCATACCTTAGTGATGATTAGGATCACCCAATGACTCAATTTCCATACTGGTGTACATTTCATTATTGATGTCTCTGTGAGAGGGAACTTAAATTACTACGTGCTCTTTTTTCAGCACGAATACCTCCAGAATTAGCATAAATGGTTACCATCACAATGCATAACCAGCTTATAACGTTCCCACTGCTGGGACACAGGCTTCCTCTCGGAGAGAGGGAGCGGAGCGTAACCACGCGGGCCCAGTGCGGGTTGGTAGATGTGACCTTTTTTTTTGATTTTTGGTTCTAGGTCATGCCGGTTTCATTTACATTTCACATTTCCGGTTTAATTTACACAAAGTAAAGCACCTCTCTGGGTTCAAACCTACGACTTACAACTAGTAAGTCGCGGCTGTTACCTAGTGGTAAACCATTTTTCAGGCATCGAAGTCAATAAATTGGCATTTATATCAATGAATTTCCATAACCATCGGACCATGAAAAATAAAAACCTAGATTTTCCGCCATTGCTTTACGATTATGGATCAATCAAACAAAAAGCCGGCTCCGTTTCCATCAATTTGTCGCCCAACTTTTACAATGGCATAAGTTTTTGCGCGAGCCAGTGCAGTCGATTGTTCTAATTGCGCGGTTCCATTACAATAATGTCTTATAATCACAGGGCTATTTGTAAACGCCGCGTCGGGCTGCAATGAGGTGTGGAAACGGACCGTTTTGCGGTGCGCGCTTTCAGTGGAGCGGCGGTGGTAGAAGTTAGAGGTGGAGTACGTGGTAGCGATCGCGAGCACGAACATTAGAAATAGAAAAAGTTTATTTATTTATTTATTTATTCACAAGGCAACTACAACAGGCAATAATCACATATTTGCTTATGGTAAACAGGTGAGTTGTCACGAAATATTTGGTTCTAAGTACACACATCTATAATCTATCACCATCATCTGCCTAGCCTTTTCCCAACTATGTTAGGGTCAGCTTCCAGTCTAACCGAATGCAGCTGAATATTTAACATGGAGCGAGCCTATCTGACCTCCACAACGCAGTTACTGGGTAATGCGATACTCCTTGGTAAGTGGTCAGACTTTCAGGCTTCTGACGACCCGTAACGACTGTCAAAGATCACGCATGTGGACCTCGCAACGTGATTACACGAAGGAGTCTTGGTATGTAAAGATTGTCACCCGTCTACGGACCAACCGCGGCAAGCGTAGCTTAACCTGATCGGTCGAACCATGCGGCTGTTATTACTTAGCCACAGGTCCCTCAGGTTATATCTATCTGTAGTGGTATCTACAACGCCACATGCGAACAACGCGTCATACTGACGTCACGCAAATCCTGCATCTTGCAAGCAGAATTTACCGCGCAATTAGCATATATACAAACTTCCCGACATCAATCGTTGGGCAGTTGCCCGCCTGATTCAACACCCGTCTGGTCGGAGGATCCTCCCTTTTCTATAGACCATGAGTGAACTTTACACCTCTATTTTCATACCTCTACCTATATATATCTATCATCATAACTTGATGTGCAGTTTATTAAATATTTTTTTATTGAATTGTTTGGTTTAAAAAACCAAAACTATGCCTATTGTTTCTTCTTCTTCTGCGCTCTTTGATTAATAAATTAACATTTTCACTTATTTATATCTTGCTAACTAAAGATTAAAGATTACTATAAATAGACAGTCTAGGTATTTTAATTAGGTGCGTTGGTAAGCTCGTGACTATCGACTATATATTGAACTTTTTACCGGAAACAAAAGATACGAATGTATAGTTAGGTAACTAGGTACTACAGATATGCTGTTGAATAAATGATACCGGTAACTGATAAATAAAAAAACTTTAAGATGGTATGATACACGTAGTAACAAAATCGAAATCAAAAGTCATTTAGTCAAATTGGGCTCAGAATCAGCGCTTTTCGAACGTCTAAATTACATAAGACAGACCCCAAAACGCCCGCCCTTAACCACTTCCTAGTGCTTTCGCTGGGAAGAAGTGGCGCAACAAACTCCCCAGTAGCACAGCTGTCTGTTCAGTTAGAAAAATTTGATTCTATACAATAGTAGCAAAAACTATATTATAATATACCTACCATTGAATGAACTAACTTTTACCTCTTGCACATCCCGCTAGTCTCTTTCAACTTGTACCACGCAAGTTCTCTGCATTACTGTAACATTGTCGGTCGCTGATGGCCAGTAGCCGTGCGGTTTAGAAATCGATTCAGCTATTCATTAATTTAATACATTTCCTGTTAGTGAGCCTTGTAATTGATATCTAGTTTAATAACGTACAATAATGCTTAATGTACCACAAATTTTGAAATACTATTTTATTAGTAAAAGCATTTCCTGTGTGACAATAATTATAATTATATAATAACTTCCAGCCATATTAACAGGTACGTTATGTATCATCTATTCATAATGCTATGAATAATGCTTTAACGATTTTTGTTGAATAACAATGAACGAATAATTATTTATGAATTTAGTTTTATTCTTTGAAAATATGTTCAGTGCTGAATCGTAGGTATGCATAATCATAGCATAATCAGCCTATATTTTTCCCATTGCTGGGACACAGGCCTCCGCTCTTAAAGAGGGAGTGGGCTGTAATCTACAACGCGGCCCTAGTGCGGGTTAGTAGAAGACACATGTATTCGATTTTTTGGTTCTAGGACATACGGGTTCCCCCACGAAGTTTTCCTTCACCGTTTTAAGAGCAGCGGGAATGAAATCTGAATCATTTCTATTTACGACCAATTTGATATAAGCTTATTCATTCTATTCCAAAACTCCGTTTAGAAAAATTATCGCTTTTCGATCCGAACTTTGGAAAATTCAGCAAAAAATATTGTGTCTCATAATGAACTTCACATACCTAACATTTTCAAGACAGTATAATAATTTATAATAGAAACATGAAATGTGAAAACATAAATGATGAGCTAGAAGTGTGACCTGAAACGGTGTCGGGTGTTGGCAGTGAGACGTTCACTCGTCACATATAATAATTAGTTAGTAAGACAAACGGGTCATGAACAGGGCTGTCGCGAAATGAGAACCAAGGAGTTTAATAGAATCGTCTTTCAGGTGACGAAATGAAAAAAATCTTTCTCGTGATACATTAAAACTTATTTGAAACGTAGTTTGAGGTCTCTAGAGAAGAAGAACCAATTAGCTAGCATAATTGATTTTTCTTTGATTGTGACGACTGAGCTTTGAGAGAATTAAAAGTCAGCAAGCTAGGCAGCTTCGCCGATGGCTGTTGGAGCAGACTAGTCCTAGAGTGGAAACTGCGCATCGGTAAGCATAGTGTGGGACGCCTCCCAGCTAGATGGACCGACTACCTTAAGAAGGTGGCTGGGACAGACTGGATGCGGGCGGCGGTCGACAGGGTGTTGTAGCGCAGCCTGGGAGAGGCCTATGTCCAGCAGTTGACTGCGATAGGCTGAGTTGAAGCTTGGTTGTGATACTAACTGTCTACGGTGCTCAGAGGGGCCATTCTCGTAATTTTAAGACCGTTCACAGTCTGATCTCAGTCTCATCTCGGCGACAAACAAATATCAAAAACTTGTCAAAATGTAGCGAAATTAGAAGTAATATATTTTTTTAAACACATTGAAACTGAGACCGGAGGGACAATTCTCGTAATTTTAAGACCGTACACAGTCTGATCTCAGTCTCAATCTATCAAAAAATACTTCTAATTTCCCTACATTTTGACAAGTTTTTGACATTTGTTTGTCGCCGAGATGAGACTGCAACTAGATTTTCATCATTTTAAGTTACGAGAATTGGCCTGCAGACTGTGAACGTTTTTAAAATTACGAGACTAGCCCCTCTGAACGTTAGTTAGTATATTATCACTGACGGAGGCTCATTTAATGCATCCTAATTTCCTCTCTAGGGCCTTTATATATTATAATTATCAGATTCTATCGTGATGCGTATCATATTAGTGTAGAATACATAGTCATACATTAGTCTGGACATTCCATCCACAATTACGGGTGGTCTTTGCAGGAAACTACACAATTCTAAGTGAAACGAGTCCCACTAAGATCATTAATAAAAAGTAAACATGATCAAAGAACTGCATGCCAAAAATTAAACAAAACACCATTATTCATTTAAACATCTTGATGCTGTATGCAAATTCTTGACGCGTTAATCTTGCACCTTTTATGTTAATTGAGGACATGTAGAGGGGGCTTAGAAGTCCCCTCGAGAGCCAGTCTAGGATTGTGATTAAACTTTGAATTAAGACAACAATGACAGAATAGAAACTATTTGTGAATACGTGTGGCAGTGAAAAATGATGATAGATGGTAGGGAAATGTGCATTCGATGCGATTTGAAAGCCGATTTATTTAATTGTAGTTGTAGTTTAATTGTAGTTGTTGTGTTAACTCGTATTTAGATGTGATAAAATTGTGACTTCAGTACCTATCTACTTTTCAGTAAGATCATAAACTATGGTGATTAACTTCTGCACTTTTCTAAGACATGTCCAATACTATAATAAGGTCGTCTGCATGTAAGTAACTATTAATCGATTATTTTATTTTAAGAATGTTAAATACGGTTTAACGAAATATTGCTTGAATAAATCTAAACAATTCATTATTTTGATTTTATTGGCTAGACATCGGATTTACTTTCGCAGGATAGTTATTGTGACCCTAAAATAGCAATAATTATATCTATCAATTTTTCTCTGTAAGTAAAGTTATGCACATTTCTGAAATACGCAGAACAGCCCTGTCCAGCATGGCATGTGACGTCACTAACGAGTCGACAGTGCTCGGACGTTAGCAAAAGGCAGACTGACCCGAAATTCCACTTAGCAATGCAAAGAGCAAAACTTGTATAAATGTACTTGGTGGAGTTGCTATTACGTATGGACTATGTAGTCTACAGTTTCTTAGTATATCTACGCACCAACATTCGCGTATAGATATAATATGTCCTAAGAAACTAAGATGAGACCCGTATGGTCAGGTATTTACAAATGTCATGAAGAGCTGAAGTCACATCCAATTTTGTTGCAATAAACCTATTTTTTTTTTTCTTTCAGTGTCTAAATTTGCGATCTTTTCAAGTGCTTTTTCCAATTCCATTTTTCTATGTTTTTGAATTGCTGTAATTTTAAACTCTTTATAAAACTTAATAATAAAAGAAAGAATAACATTTATTTGGCACCGGTTCGGGAAACACAAAATACAAATGAAAAAAAAGTGAACATCAACACTCGCTATACCTACCTATCAAAATCGGTTGAATAGGGTGATCATAACAATAATAAAATTATCATTAATTTCAGTTCTACAATACTGTAGGCAAATGTAGCTAACGATTTGAAAGTGCAGAGCCGTTATCCAAATGCGAGACGACCCGAAAATCCACTTAGCCTTCCCGGAAAACTTGGTAAAGGGTTGTGAGGGTTGCACGTAAGAGCTTAAACACAAAGGGTGTTTATTAAATTATTTCGTCGTGCATAGGGATTTAATCAGAGCCACTGATAATCATTTGGGATTGGGATTAATGGGTGAAATGGTGTTAGGTTTTCTTTATTTTCGGAAAAGACACTCGCTGTTTGAGTTGGTCAAATCTTTTGTTTGTTATTTTGTCATAATTTGCCACTGCAGGGAATCGGGAAAGGGTTGATCCTCTTTTGTGGGGTTTTTGTCGAAGTTAATCTCCGTATTCCAGTCCAGTAGTCAGATGCTCATCAACCTTTACAGTGTTCGAATAAGGCCTCCATAACACGCCATTCAATTCGATTCTTAGCCATTTCACTTCACTTAACCGAGTAACTCAGCATTTCCACTTTCTTTTTCGCACAATGACGATCAACCCTCAAATGGGAACATACAAATATTTGTAGCAGGCCTAACATTCCACCAACAGCACAGGATCTAAGCGGACTCCACAATGTCTAATTAGACACAATGAGAACACGTCCCAACCGGTGTTCCTTGTATTATGGCTTGTTATTAAAACTTTATATTTGTGTCAGGTGCCTTAACATAGTGCTAAGTTGCCTGCCAAATGACACTTGTTTTGAATTACTGAAGACTTTATCAAGAATTGTGGAACTAGGGATGTTGGTTAATTTTCCCTTTTACTTTCAAGGAGTTCATTCCTTGTTTAAGCCTAGTTTAGAAAAGGTAGGTGAAGAAATTATTAAGTCTCTAACCACGGTAAATAAATACATGATGAATGAAATTCATGATTTTTTAAATGTTTTTTTTTTCCAATTTCGTGTAAGTAAGAATCATATTTGCAGATCATCTTTCAAAGCATTGGCTGTTTAAAACCTGAGCTTCCTATCCAAACTTTAGAGTTTCCACTCCACTTATAATCACACTAGTTACCTACCTTCCCAACTCCACCATCAATAAAACATCGATAAACAAATCCCAGTCGTCACACGATCAGCTAGACGCGACATCAAAATGCTAATACCAAAACTACGAGCGCACTCGAATAAAGTACATTATGCTGGGATGTTCAGCTGTTCAGTTTTACAGCTCAACCCGCGTAACAATCCTCCGTGGAGCAGCCGCGCAAACTTTTAATTGGCGTGCCATTAGGACGGGCGGAGGCACTAAGCGATTTGTGGTGTACCGGCCCTCTCTCTCGAGGTTTTAATTTCTCTCGCACCTCTTGTGGGGGGCTTGTTGATTACGTATTCTGGATTCGGATTACGAGTGCCTTAGATGTGGTGGATGTAATTGTCGGTTAGTGTAGGTGCAGGTGTTAGGTAAGTCAGGAAATCAAATAGTTGTTTGTGAGCAACTTATGGGATTTGTTCAAAATATTTTGCAAAAGTTGCATTTACTCCTTTTGACGTCATCGTATTGCGATTTTTTGTCAAACTGTGCAACTTTAAAGTAGTTAATATTAGAGCAATTTTTTTAAAGAGCTCCGAAAAAATGTGCCCCAAGAACAGCTAAATGGACGTTTGTACTGGTTAATCACCTTTAGTACGTTCCCACATGCTTCAGACTTCTTTAACAGTTTTGAAAATACACACACACACACACATTTAAACACTCAATACTTTAAAAGTTTCATCTTACCAACTAAGCAACAAATAAAATTTAAAATGAAAACATCCGTTTTTTAAATATGGATGTCGTCTTTAAGACAGATTTTAACTTAGTTCCAGACAGATAGAGGATAACTTAAAGGCACGATCTAGTAAAAAAGTTTGCAGCAAAAAGTTCTCTCAGAAACTGTGGGAGCTGTTATAATTTCAAGTGTTTTTCTCGGATACTTTCTGGAGCAAAAAATTACGTTACGTAAGAAAAAATTGGTATGTTATAATATGTGACAAGTAAACTAGAAGAAGAAAATATAACAAAAATAGATCTTTTGTTCGAATCAAACAATGCAACTCTCGATTTTTAAATTAGTCAATTATAACTTGTGGGTTTTGGCGTGGCTCTGTTGTAGCGGGACGGTCATGTCTTCAGCTAATGACGCGTCGTTACCGCCACAAATCTCCGACATTACAACGTATTAAAACTCTAAAACTTTACTCGGCTCGCCATTTGGCTTCAACAAAAACTTTCTTACATCACAAGATTTAAATTCAAGTCTCGAACCGCGCGAAGTCATGAAAATATTTTGCGCAAGGCTGTCTGGCTTACGAAAGATTATACATAGTTGTAGTATGCTCTTTGATTATCATTCTTTTGAAACCCATCAACGTGGTCTTTTAGGGTTAAAGTTATGTCTTATTCGATGTCGCAAGTACTTATGCTAGTAAATCAGTAGTAGAATCGAATCTTACTAGATTTAAGTAAGTACTCATAAAAAATTAAAACCATTAAAAAAAGTTTGCTAATAGGGTAAGGAATTTTTACAGTGTTTGTGATTCTTATTTGCAATTCTTGGTTGTCAACATTCCTTTTTATTTTTATACAGTGATATAATAAAGAAACTTTTTCTAATCCAAATGTACTGCATACACAAGCAAAACCAGTTACTTTAACTCAAATGTTATGAAAACGTTACAAAAGGCAGTATTTATTGAAACATGAAATAAAAATGACATTGTTTCCAGAAAACCTTGTTCATACTTAGCGCCATTTTCCAGTTCAATATTCGCAAGTGGCGCCGTTTCGCAGAATTCCATTCGCAACTTCGCAACCCTTACCCACGAGGGGGTGGTTATCGTTCATCATACATTGGATAGATGGCGCACGGAGCATTGTATTTCACGAAAGCCAAAACAGATGGCGTTGACAGAACTTCTGGATAATTATTTTGAAATGAGATCAAATTAATCTTATTACTATATTTCGTAATGAAAGAAATGGATTTAGCTATTGAGAATTTCGTAGGTAATTCAAATAAATGATTAATCGTACTCAATGTTTGTTTTGGATAGACATAAGAACATCGGAGTAGAAAAAACAAAAAACGAATGGTTCAATAATCTTATTCGTAGAACACAATAATGATCAGATATAATATACAAATGACAAACGAATTTCAATTGTTTTATTATTCTAAAATTCGAATCTACCATACATCTATCTATGTTAATAGGTTCAAGCGGCCGAGCGCCGGCTGTCAACGATTAGCCACGCTAGCCGGAACAATTTTTTAATATCCCCAAACAAGGAAAGCAAGTCTATCGCGTGTTTGAAATGTGTGGATAAGCCAGATTGCCTTTTTATTAGTCTCTTCTCAGCAATGCTTCATTTGTCCCGCTGCCAATGTGGCAATGTCCTATTAAATCTTTTTCCCTACGTACTTTCTTCTGTTTAATGGGTTTTTAAAGCAGAGTCATGATGGTGTATTCTGTATCATTAAAAAATCTGCAACTATAGCCGATAAAGGATCTGCTTCAAACCTGTAGAGGATTACTATAAAATAATCTGATCACCCAATCTTACCGAGCGGTATCGTGTTACCTAGTAACTGGGTTGTGGAGGTCAGATAGGCAGTCACTCCATTTAAAATACTAGTATAAAGCTGCAGCCGGTTAGACTGGAAGCCGACCCCAACATACGATATATATAGATGATGATGTCTATCAAATAACAATTTATCAATTGAAACTGTTTCTAGGTGCTTCCTAAATTATTCGTTTGGTTTCTACAAAATAGTATTACCGCGTATTTGTTTGCATGTCGCTTAACGCTTGTCTTTGTTTTTGCATGCATTAATTTTCCATACGGCCCTGATCCACAATCCCTAGTCCAACTAACATAATATCTATGAATAGACTTACAACAGTAATTCAAATCTGTACTCCAATTCCCAGTAAATTGTCATGTCTACACTAAGACAGCACGAAAGGAACATTAACAGTTCGCTAGCGAGTTTGACAGCTACAATACGTGTCGTGGTTGGAATTAGCATACACACTTGTCGCATGCACTTGGCGACCGACTATTTCCATCTCATTCATATACATATGGTAGTTTATTCATGTGTGAGAGGGTAGGGACGATCGTGTGTGGTACCTAGCTGCCTTGTAAGACATTGATGTAACATAGTAGGTGTGTATTGCTTCGTGATGGAATATGCATTGTTTGAGGTATGAAAGGAAAACATAATATCTTGTTGCGAAAGTTGTAAGGTCAATGCAGTAGGCCAATGGGTTACCGACTCAAAAACACCGTACAGACTCCACATGTAGTTAGGACGACGTTATCAATTTGGCACATGTGTAAAAGCACTGCCGCTCTTGCCCACTTGAGGTCCACTTAACGTCACTCTTCCTTAAGGCAAATAAAATCGTATAAGGATATACTTATCTGGCTTGTTACTGACAAACTGCCAGTCGTTCTTTGAGTAATTTGTTTGAATTTAATTGAGATACCAAAACGTGAAATTGCTTAACATACTTTGATGCAGAAACGGTATATCGTAATAGACTTGGTTTTACAGAAATGTTTAGGTAGGTAAGTAATCAAAAATGCGATAGATTCGGACGATAAGAACTGATTGAGTGAAAATAATGAACAATGACAATTAAAAGCCTTCAAGCAACATAAAGTGGATTAGAAAGCTGAACAGCAATGTTAAAGACTAATTAAGATTTTGCAATTGGCAGGTAACAAACGTAAAGTGAAGACCAATAATTATATCAGTAATTCTAACTCCAATACTGCTCTCAATACTAAATAAATGACTATTATTCAAATAACCAGAGAACGTTTAATTTTTAGCAACAAAGGCTGACGGGGAGTGGCTCCACAAACACGGATTTCCAATTAAGTTAGGGCCTGATTGGCAGGTCGTTAGTCAACGCTGCAGCGTGAATGTGGGCGCACGTCTCGGCCCGGCCCGCGAAACATCGCGATTATTGATGGCTGATACACAACAAGATGTTTTAGAAACGTATTTTGTAAAACGAGGTTAAAGTAATGATAAAAATGTTGAAATTGAAGTAAATTATCACTTTAAAAGAGTTCTTAATAGTAAGATACACGAAGAAAGGTGGATTGATGACTATTTTTACACAAATTAGGTGTAACCCAGTCCATCTATTAAAGCTACTTCATACACATAAACTCTTAATTCCAAAGAATACATAAATAAAAAAACAAATACAAGTATAGTTTTACGTAAAAACACTATCTAACCACATTCTCAAGCGTCTCAATTGAATCCATCTAAGTACCGTTTACGCTAGGGTAAAATACTACATTATTTACAGGCGTTTATACAAAACGAACTAACAACAAAATTAGTTCACACCGTTAAAACTTCATAGTAGCAATTATTTGCAGATATACTTACTTAGTACAAAGAGATATCAGCACACCTTTCATCGGTTCTACTAGTTTATTCGCTTTCCATGTAAGGACTAAGGAACTCGTAAGCGATACATGGGAATACAAAAGTAATAGGATCAATTTCTATGGTACCATCATCTCTATTAAATTTGCATACTGCTAGATATTTAAGTACATGTATGTCGGTAGATAAGTCTGCACCGTGTGTTTCTTCACGATCATTATTGATTGAAATATTATTAAAATTAACTGGAGCCAATAAGGTTTTATCCTTGATGGGACCTTTATCACTTTAGAGTGCTTCATCTTGATCAGTATGCTTGCACCTGTCTTAAGTTGCATGTATAATACAAATTGTAATGTAACTAAGTATTTTGCAAGAAAACTGATGTTATTGATATCGGTATATAGAACTGCTTTTGTATAACTATTTAATGTTTAATTTACTCTGACACTCATATTTTTATTTCAGCGATTTAACTTGTAAAAAGCAATTAGCTGCTAATCATTGATTTGATTAATTTGTTTAAAAGCACCACTACCTTCCATTTCTCTTTCCTAATTACTTAGTGGGTATTTGAAAAAAGTCGAAAATGTGACCATGATAATTTCAATTTAGCGGATGAGAACGTTTCTGCCATTAAACGTATTTATGCCTACTAATAACAAAGAACTGTTATCTCCAATCCGTCTATGATAGTTTTAAAAGTCCATATGAATTCTTTGAGGTTTCTGAAGTAAGAATGTCTGCAAAAATAAAAACGGCAACCAATATTCCAGAAACACCTAGTAATTTGAATTTTCTTTCACTGCCGCGAAAAGCAACCAAGTCACGCATCACTACACAGTCGTTAATTATCGTCGACTGTCTCCGTATAAACATGATCGATTGACTGGTATGTACGAAAAGTGAAGATATCGAAGGGAAGAAACATTAAGTGTATTCCTATGTCGGCAGTGATATCATTTTCATAGGCTGCCGAGGTTCCTGCAGCCCCTTGGAACTATTGCAAACAGGACGGGTGCGGAGATGTCAAAGGGTATCTTTATTTTTTCTCTAACTAAACTGCATTGAAGGCAGTCTATTAAATGGCCTTTAACTGACATACAACAACAATAACTGTACCTACATAGAGGAATGATATCTTACGATGTAAATAGCTTTGCTGTTTGCATCGCAAAGTTTTATTGGTAAACTACTTTGAAAAATCAGATTGAAAAATAATATTTCGGGGTCAATGCAAATTACCTACGGACCGGAAAAGGATTGAAATGATTGATTTGTACCGATATCAAAGGAAGCTGCCGTTGTTGGAATCGTGCAGAGAAATCTAATACAGACGCTAGCACATCAATCTACTACAGTCAATTTTCAACTTTATCGCTAAAGCACTAAGGTTCAAGGTTGATTGGGAAAATTTTACAGTTTCGGGTAGCTTGTTGTGCTGGTATCTGTATTTAACCGAGACACAACTTCAGAAAATTACGTTAGACGGATTGCGTTGCATTTGATTTGCATTTCCAGTAACGACTTAGAAAGGCAATAAAATGACCATGGACACTAGTAAGGAGGTATACGAACCAAGATATTATGGCGACTATCAAATCTTGGACAAATGAACAAAATAGATGGCATAATAAAATAATGATATTTTTGGAATAGAAGGGATACGAGCAAGCGTCTATGTTTTTTAATGGAGCTGCAATGAACTGACAAGGCTTTTAACATCAGGCATCTTCTGGGAACGATGAATTCTTCTTCTTACTTAATACATCGCTTTCCATCAGGCCGAATCAAGATGAACAGCAAACCTGAACCGCAATAAAAAACAATCTGCATTTTTGTTTGCTAATGAAGTAATGACACATCAAAGGTTCAGAAAATAGCGACTCCACTGGAACCTTATTCTGGACTTACGAAAAAGCAACTGAATAGTAAGGCGTCGAGAAAAAAACAGAATGATTCAATCGGCCACTCTCGAATCTCGATCAGTCTTCGTCAATGTTTCGTGTGTTTAGTTGGATATCGATTTATTGTCGACACTTATGGAAAAACTGACAATTTAGACGGCTAAAGTTTCACAGCGTCTTTCAAGATTTAGAGACTACGAACAGCTCATGATTTGAAATTGGTAAGTACCTACTTCATTTTAAAATGGTTTCTGAGTATTACTCGCTTCTTAGATCTAACTGTTTTATATTTATCTAAGTCAAGAGTTTGTATAGGTATTAGTTAATATTTTTCTATTACCCTATCTCGTGTTTTGCAACCCAATTACTGAACGCTCCGTTTTCGTTTTGTCGTATCATCTATTTCGAACCACAGTCTTCCTCACCCTCACAGACTGTTGCATTGAAGGATCGTGAGGTCGTTATTGTCTTCAACACTAATTTGAAAAATAAATATTTCACGTTTCAGAGCAGCTTGTAATTTATTTACACAAAACTATTTTCCAAAGTTCCACTAACGTGTTTTCTTATGCAAATCTATGGTAATCTGGCATTTTCACGTTTAATTTTATTTCTGGCCACATTTCTCGAATGATATTGTCTCGTAAATCAGTCGTCGGGTGTTTTTCTTGGAGCGGCCGAGCCACCATGTTTTGTTTAGAATCACGCACACCCCGTCTGGGTTGCTTCTGCGATTGTGATTTACAACTCCTGGATTGTTTTATCACTAGTTTTACATGTAATTTAAATGTGTTTTTAAATACATTTTGAAATTATTGTCGTTTCGAAATACTTATAGCTGGCTACAAACTTAGCTTGTGTCATCCGTTTGTAGTGACGAATATTAAAGCCTTTTAAAACAATAATCAAATTCCAATTGAATGTTACTTCAGAGGACTAATTCCCGTATTTTAAGAATTTTCATTTCGCATTTTAATCTCAGCAGGGATCTGTCAAAAATACCTCTAATTTTCATACATCTTTGTAATTTTTTTAACATTGATTGTCGCTGAGATGAGATTGCGTCTAGATTTTGAACGTTTAACATTACGGGAATTGGCCTTCTGTTGATGAGTATCCACCAAGACGCCGACGATTAATAACAAACAACGCTGTTTATTCAGCTCTGTCTTAGCATATTGTGTTCGTACAACTTTTGTTCGCAACTTAACAGTCTTCATAATATCATCATCGCGATTAAAATCTCGATCATATTAGTCATATTCTTACAATAATACTAATAATTATAAAATATTAGTGTCAACTTCATTTCGTCCCTCAAAATTATCCTAATCAATACTTACAAGTATTGCAACTTTCGCAGAAGCTCAACGAGTTTTTCAATTCACATCAAAGTATGACTCACACGATTTAAAACAGGCAAACGTATCAAATAACTGGTCACTTTACACTTTTGATTCGTTTTCGACCAGCTATGACGTACCCATGCCGGTAGAAGAGTAATTATTGTTATTCTAATGGATCGTACGGGCATTCTGAACATTCCCCATTGTAAGGAGTCCAGGATCGAAGCTCTGATTAATGATTGTGCAGCGAGGGACGACTTAGGGGCGACTTATAGTGCGAAATGTAAAAAAAAATACTTGTTTTATGAAACCAAAGGCTGCTACAGAAATCCCAGACATTTTTTTCGAAAGTTAAGCTAATCTGGTATTTAAATTTCTTAGGGAATCGCTTTGTTAACACCTGCTCATTTTTTTTTGTTTTATGTACTGTTTCGTTACTAAATAGTTCTTAAATTAATAAGTGGGTAGGAACTAACATTTTTAGCGTGTTAAACAATAGTTAATCTATGACTTGTAAAACTACATAAATTAGACTGCTAACGTAGAAATTACCTTAGCAGAAAACGTTTGCAGGCCATTGGAGTTAGTTAGTTTAAATTACTTACTTCATGTACTGAAATTATTCAACATAATTTCTTAACTCACTTTGCGCAGATGCGAAATATTAATTAATTATTGAACGTGTTCACTCTTGTCATAGTGTATGTACGAGTATGTAGGTAGTACAAATTAAAAACCATTAGGATGCAAAATGTGAATGTTTTCATAAAAGTGTAACAATTTTTTTTTTTCACTTCATGTTCAGCTGTAAAACATCGCTTCGTTTTAATCTACTTTCTCAGTTACCTTTTGCATGATATTGTGTTAAATATGACCTTGTAATGATGTGATTATTTGTGGGAATGTTATTTTCTATAGTTCCGACTTTGCATCAGATTTAAAATTGTTTTTATTTTATTGTTCTTGCCCATACGAAGTACTTCGAACTATGCTAAATTCACCCTACCTACATGTTCAAAACTAAAAATAATCAACAACAACATGAACAGCCAACCGAAGCCGGTAGCAAAAGTTAGCTACTATACCAACGAGTATATGGACGCAGTGTACGGTCGTCCTTAACGATGGTATCAGGGCATAATGCCGCAGCAAGAGATTATGCCACACAGTTGACCGACCGGTGTTTGTTTGCTGAAATCGACAAGCATGGGGCACCGTCACCCATGGCAGAGCCGATGGGAATTCTATGGCTTGATAGCCATGATTTTGTGTTTGCAGATATGTTTAGGAAGTTAAGAGGGAACATAAGTATTAGCTCAGAATACGTCAATATTTTCGGTTAGAACAGATGAAAACTGAAAAATCAAAAGAAATAGTTGAAAATCGCCACTTGTTGTTGTTATCAAAGACGTAGCTTTATCATAAGAACCAATTGTTACCCAATTCAAAGAACTTTAAATCTAAATAAATCGAGAATTTTAGGCTTAAAAAATCTCATAAATGAAACAACAAAGCGATCATCACATACCTGGTTCAAACACATCGTTTCGCTTCAAACACAACTATTTTAATACCCAACACTAGGCGCATTATATGACGGACTTAGCAATCGTGCGTGTAACTCCGTGACAAATGCCCATTAAAACAACACAATACGACAAAAAAATAAAGGAACAACTCAGTTTAGACTTTAGTCTCATAAAAAAAAACTTTTTTTTTACTTTGAGAAATGCCGAAACTTTTTCAATATTTTTTCACTTGCTTAGGAAGTAATAATTGTCTTTGTAGATGTGTATTGTCTTATTTTTTAAATGTTTGTTGTTAAATTAGTCAAGGGTACACACAAAAATGACGTCGCAAAATTTCGCGAAAAAGAAGCGTGCCGTAAAAATGGGTTTTAACTTTCGGCAAATGGCGACTGGTTTTCACATCACTAGGTCAGACAGATATTTGAAGGATCGTTGACAAATTTAAAATACCTTTCAACGTCTTTTGCAAAATTAAATATTCTTTTATTAAGAAAGTGCTTCAGAACTGCCCCAGATACTAAGGATACTTGCGGGTAAATATTTATAATTTCCCATGTTACGATTTCAGCAGGAAATGCTGGGAACTTTGCATTGAAATCGAAACCTTCCACGAAAAACGGGTTACTCTTCTTCCACATTTGCCTGTATTAGGTTATAAACAACGGTACTTCCGAAACGGTACGTCAATGAGTCCCGTTCCCCGTGCGGTGGTCATAAATCATCAAATTTGCCACTTTAACCGTTCAGTCGGCGTGTTGACAAAATAATGGTGTTAGACAATGTCCTGATAATTGTCCAATTGTCAGTTTGAAGCGAGACTAAATACATCTTTTTTTAGATGTTACTTTGTAACGAGACTGAAAGGTTAGTTTTCAATTTGAAACTAAAGAACTCGTAGTTCAAAAGAATGAAGCATGTGACACAAGTTGGGAGATCTGGCAAACACTACATAAAAAAAAACATAATTAGTCAAAAATAACCATCTCATATCGATCACTCGAAACCATCGCAAAATATTTATTTATTTATTTTACCATTTATGTACACACATATACATATAAACAGACAAGAAAAAACAGAACAGAAAAAATAGGTACAGAGGTGATGCTTATTTCATAAGAAAGATACAATATTGTATAAGATATAAGGAATATTTTAACCTAACCAAATATTTTAAACGCACATTTTCAGCAAAACAAACCCTTCGCATCTGACTCTAGGAACCGGAAAAAAATTCGCAAAACATGAAAGCAGGTAAACGTCCCAGTTTTACGACAGGCGGCGCGCTTTATCAAAGAGCCAGAACCAACTAGAAAGCATTTTATTGTTTTAAGGCCCTAATAAAAGTAACATGTTTGTATTCAAGGAGCCTCCTAAGCCTCTTGTTTCGACATGCCGACGAAAAACAATGCTTGGGTGTACTTATAGGCTACTTCGGTAGGTGCGTATGGTTCTCAGGCAAATTCAGGTGTTGGGCTTTGTTTGAATTCTGCCGATGTGTGGGAAGTCGGTCTTCTTTAGTAGCTGATTTGTAAAAGATAAGCCAGGGTTCGATACAATTTTAAGAAGTCTTGTCTCATCATGTGTCTGTGTATCTAAAACAAAAGAGACGAAAACAAAAGAGATAGGTACCTATTTCTTACCGCGTTATCGACAATTTTTTTTCAGAAATACACATGGCGTAGATGCTGATGAAATTTGATGGAATGTGGTGCGAATATTATCTAAAAGGAACGTTTGATGTTAGCCAACCATTTATCTCAAATAATGATTTTTTGATGTTGTACACGCTAACTTGTGGTGCCATATATTGCCAGCGCAAACCTTTTGCAAATAATTCTTAGTCGGGCACTGTTCAGTATTATCTTCATTTTAGGTGACTTTCTGAATGTCCTTTTGTATTTTTATCGACACTGTACAAATATCAGTAAAGCGACAGATGTCAACTTTTTCGCGCAAACCATAAATTAGAGAAAAAGATCCAAAGTAAATATAAACCGAAAAGCCCCGCGGCAAAACCAAATACAATATTCTGAATAAGCCATCGATTGATTTCGTAAGATTAATGGTTGCACATTGTCAGCGCCACAGTATGACGAGAAGGCTGGCCGAATTTGCGCAACCAAAATGTGTTTTATAACCTTATGTATAAGGGCTAACAAATTTCATTTTTGAAATCTTTTTGAACTGACAGAGCAATGAATGGTGTTCACTGTTTTTATTTCCCACGTAACTCAAATTCAACTTTATTTTCTCGGCTACAAGATTCAAACTTCAACTCTTCAATATTTCTTAGTTAAGACTTTTTGGCATAGGGGTCTGAAAGTTGGGGTTCGATAGAAATTGATTTAGGAATTCAGTGTGAAATTGAAATAAAAGTTTTTTATTTGAAAGCACAGTCGACACAAAGTAAGATTGGCTCTCTGGTTAATCTGACGATTAAATATTTATTTGTTTGGTTTTAAAAACCAATAGTGCTGTTTGCCCCGATTTAAATGTTCGACCACATTAGAGTGTAATGGGTTGAGGTTAATATTTTTTTTGATTTATGATCGCTTACTCCGTCTGGCGCCCAAGTTACTTTTATGTTTTACTAATATGTTACTAATGTTGGCATCGAGAGTAAAAGCTCTTTTCATTTCGATTTATTTTTCTATATGTCTAGTTGAATACATTTTTCATTGGGCGTATTCCTTGAATTTAAGTTTTTGGCTAGAAAATAACAAAGATTTATAAATAATCAATCTGCCTTTTCCCAATTAATTGTAAGTTGGGGTCAGCTTCCAGTCTAACCCGATGCAGCTGAATACCAGTATTTTATATGGAGCGACTGCCTAACTGACCTCCACAACCCAGTTACTGTGGTAATATCCCTTGGTAAGAGTGGTTGGTCAGACTTTCGAGCTTCTGACGACCCGTAACGACTGTCAAAAATTCACGAGCCGAGACCAACGGCTCGTGGATTGCTATGTAAAGATGGTCACCCATCCACGGACCAACCGCGGCAAGCAAATGAAGATTTTTAATCGTGTAACTTAAATCAATTCAGTGAAAATTCCTTTCAATTCCGAACTAAACTTCAACCCACATCAAATGCAAGGCGGAGAACACAATGCACTCGGTTGGTGGGTGTTCGCATGTAACAGATGTGAATCGCCCCGGACAGGAGGTGTGTACTGTGACAAAGAATGCATATGTCGCTCTCACTGCCGATCGTGTGTACCGATGCTTACTATTGGGCATTCAATAATGCGGACGTTGCATGAGTAAGCAGTTTTAGTATTAGTAGGTATAAAAGCTATGTACTGTTTGTAGGTACAGCCCTAATACTTAGAGTAGTAGGTACTAATCCTAGAACGAATAACTAGATATCGTAGAACGAAGCGTTTACCTAGATTTACGTCTGGAATAGCATGAAACCTGGAAGTCTCTGTGGCTTTTCAATAGTGTTGATACTTTCGTTCTATAAGTTTTAAAGGAGACTTCATTTGATTTGGTGATCTATTTATATGAAGATACGGTTTAATATAGCAACACGGGCCACCGGCGGACCGAAGCCGGTGGCCCGTGTTGCTCTATGAATTTAAACGATAACCGAGTTTGAATTTATTTATGTACTTATGAATATAATATTATAATTAATTATGTAATTAGCATATAGTTTATTCAAATTTTAATAATGTTTGCGTAGACAGGTACATTATTTTTACGCTTGTAAAAATATTTATAGAAATAAGTTATTTCCTTTTTCATTGAAGTTTGAAGTAAACGGAAATTAGAGAGAGTAAGTACATAGCTAAGGTCACTCATTTGTTTTAGGTAGGCACAGTCCATTTGAAAAGTATTCAAAATAAATTAATCCTACTAGTGTAGGACTCATTAGGATTAATTTATCTATCTATCTACGAGTATATCTATATATATAAAAATGAATCCCTATTTCCCTTGGTCACGTCATAACTTAAGAACGACTTTACCGATTTCATCCATCTTTTTTTTTAAGTTTTCTAATACTTTGTATAAGGTTCTTACGGGAAAAAAAAATCAAGAAAGTTGCTTCACGCGGACGCAGTCGCGGGCAAAAGCTAGTATATAAATAAAAATGAATCACTGAAATGTATGTACGCGCATAACTTCCGATTGACTGCAAGAAATTGGATAATTCTTATTTTTTGTGTTTATTATTAACAGGGCAAAGTTTGTATAGAAGAAAATAAAAATAAAAAGATCTTTTAAATATGGCAATACGACGGTCAGCTAGTTTTGAATAAAAACAATACAGACATCTTTTAATTTTAAACTGGCGCTAATAAAAGGCAAACCCTTCCACTTTTTGTTCAGTCATCATCTATTTCAAGCCAGACGTTTCTCCAATTAAACAATCGTATTTAAAGCTCCAATAAATTAATTACTTTCAAACATTAACGACATTAAAATCGCAAAGTCGCATCGCATACGTCGCACGCGCACAGTCGCATGCTGCGCCATTGTCGCGACCCCCGATTGAACTGTTACACGTCGAGATGAGTTATGTTCTAAGCCAGGCCTGCGTTTAATACAGGGTGCGTTGGGTTTGAGTTTGAGTTTCTTTTGGGGAAGGAAACAGTTAATACTATTTAAGTTTTGGTTAAAGTTGTCACTTCTTTTGGTTCTTATTCTTAAACATGCGAAAAGAATGAGTGAGTCATTCCTTAGCCCAGGGCCCAGATACGCACGGGCGTGTTTTTCACGCAGCATTTTTTTTTCGCGCCCTTGATTTTCAACGCGCTGCTAAGCGCCAAGAGTTGAAAATCCAACAGTGAGTTTTTTTGACGCGCTAAGATTCGCTTTATCGGATTCTCAACGCTCGGCTCAGCACTGAGAGTGCAAAATCCAGTGCGCGATAAAACCCCACCGCGATGTGTTTACATGCGAACGTGGTCATAAGACATACGGGTTAGGACCCGTCAGGGATTATCTTACTTGAGTTACCAATTTGCTGTTTAGCTATATTTGTATATAGACTGGAGTATCCCACGGAAACATATATCCTAACCCAGGTCACGGCCCATGTGCGCCAGACATCGAAACCCGTTTAACCGTTCAGGCGTGAAAAGGTAAAAGACAGACCAGACAGAGTTACTTTCGCATTTGTAACATTAGCTCCTGGTCAATGTCTGATGCTAAAAGAGTGTTGCGGCAAAAAGCAATCATTGGTTGCTCAAAAATGAGTTGCCCGAAGAACCACCATTTAATTACTAGGGCCTAAACATTGCTTTTGCAAGTGGTAGTTATAATAATTATTTAATGTGATGATAATTGATTATAGATATTGATTTCATAGAATTATCATTCTGCGAATTGAATGATGAAAGCATTTTTTGTGATGACCATGTGATACCTAATTTCGAATATAACACAACCTTTTCATCTAAATCCATATGTTGCGAAATATGTAATTAATTCAAATGAATATACTTAAACATCCTGTATAAAATGCAATCGCCAATGAAGCACAGTGACACACATACGCGGCTTTACACTAAACCAATAATAGAAATCAATCCATACTCCCTCTCTCACTCACACAGACATAACGCAATCAATGATCTACCCATGCCTACGTGCACACACACATACCAAGTATTAGAAATATTGGCTTTGTAAACATTTACGGGGTATTTGCAAAATGTTCCTCCAATAGGACCATGTATACCCTTCCCTTTCTTTTTGAATAGATGAACTAACAAAAGAGTGGGACAGCGCACCCGGGTTTACAACTTCGCAGAGGGACAATGGTGACTCTATTGTTGTAAGTACCCCAAACTTTTTTCAGGTCATAAAAGTATTACTTTTGTTAGGGTCGTGCCGCCTGCATGCACTTACACCATTCGTTTCGCAGACAACTACGGAGACGGGTCGCCGTCTCCTACGCTGTCCAGTTTCAGTGCTAATTATTTGAAATCAGTGCAAGTATATCAGTGTCAGTGACAGATATTTAAATGACATTATGTCTTTAGCAGCTACTACTAATCGTGCTAGTGAAATGTGGAACAATCATGTAGATGTGAACGCTCAAAGTGCGATACAACCTAAACATAACGGATATAAACAATACCCAACGATGCCGTCTGATTATTATAACTATCAGAACAATTATTATCCTCAAAACGGTGACTATTCAACTGTGTTAAGTGATAGTTACGGGAAAATGTACGTACAGAATCAAAGTGAAGGAGCTGTGAAATCGGAGCCTACTCCTTGGCAAGGTTACTATGCAAACTACATCAATGGGAATCATGCTAATATGGAAATGATCAACCGATGGAAGGAAATGAGCTGCTACACACAGCAGCAACAGGTCAACTACGGGTATGAACAGAGAATTAATGCAATTAATCAGAATAATGTAGAAAAACCTGAAGATATCAAATTAATCAATTCACCCGGTGAGTGCAGTATTCCTGATACTAATTACGGATCACCGCAAAGTGCATCAAGTAATTTTAAATCACCCACTCCTGAATCAGAAGATTCACCAAACTTGAGAGCTATACTAACGAAACCAAAGTCCAAAAACCCATCACCTTACTTCGTGAAATGTGACAAATCGTATGCGCAGGAAATGCTACAGCGGATTATGTTTAACACAGAAGAGGATTGGGAAAAAAACAATGAAAGTGCGGAGAAGGAACGCAATTTGTCGCAATTTCATGGTGGATTCGAAAGCGTTGAGGGTCAAACGTCAATCAAGAAAGATGCAGTGGGTGGAGCGGCGGAAGGCGCACAGTCATCACAGGACTCCGCGGAACCCTGTCAGGACGTGACGAGGGTCGAAGCAGGCGGGGACAATGCGGATTACGCAGATAACAAAATGGCGGCTGCGCAAGATGTGCAAGCGTTCTATCCGTGGATGAAGAGTGTCGGTGGTAGTAAGTTCAAATTTTGATCAACTTTTATTCCACTAAATTATAATATGTACTATAATATGTATGTACGAATGAAAATATTGCATTGTATTGTTTATGTTGACTAGGAATCAACATACACAACTGAACTTACCACCATCGACACTCTTCATCCACAAATAGAACGCTTGCTTGCACATCTATCATTTGTTCATGTATTTGCTTATGTTGTCTAGGGGTCAACATAAACAATACAATGCAATATTTTCATACGTACATACATATATTATGATTATACTTAAGCATTTTGAAACATGATTCTAATATTGATTTACTCTAATTACAGGTGATGACAAAAAGGAAGGCTCAAAGCGAACGCGACAAACCTACACTAGATTCCAAACACTTGAATTGGAGAAGGAGTTCCATTTCAACAAATACCTATCCCGAAGGAGAAGAATAGAAGTCTCACATGCGTTGGGACTGACGGAGAGGCAGATCAAAATATGGTTTCAGAATAGAAGAATGAAAGCTAAGAAAGATGGTAAGCTGACTGCGTCACCTAATCCTTACGTTGTTGATGACTTAAGTGCGACTAAATTAAGTGGTATGCCAGAATATATGGACACGAGGCAGCAGATGCCTGGTATAAGGGAATATCCCAATTATCACATGAATGCTGCACAGACCAATATGCCACCTCATATAGCAGGACCACCTATGTCACACAATTATATGATGCCTCCATATGATGGAACCAAAATGTGAGCGTTGATATTGAAAACTTGCAAAGTTTCATGACATAAATTGGTCAAATGTTTTTTGCTTGTCATGGCTATTTGCCATTAGAGTGATGTTATCATAGTATAGATTGACATGCTTTTTAGGGTTCCGTACCCAAAGGGTAAAACCGGGATCCTATTTAATTACTAAGACTCCACTGTCCATCTGTCTGTCTGTCTGTTTGCCTGTCACCAGGCTGTATATCATGAACCGTTAAAAAGAGAGTTAACATTTTCACAGATGATGTATTTCTGTTGCTGCTATAACAACAAATACAATAAAAACAATAAAATATATACTTAAGTGGGGCTCTCATACAACAAACGTGATTTTTTTGCCGTTTTTTGCTCGATATTAATAACGGCAATAGATAGACGCTTGAAATATTCACAGAATATTTAGTTGTGTATTCACTTTAAAAATAAATAATTAAATTAAATTAAAATAAATATTTAAGGGGGTCCATTATCTACAAATCTATCTTAAAATCAGGTCTGTTGTATGGGACAACAGACCTGATTTTTATAGATAATGGTACGGAACCCTTCGTGCGCGTGTCCGACTCGTACTTGGCCGGTTTTTTTGTATTGATTGTTATCTGCAGGCTCCTAAATATTAATTCCTTTATTTGATCTTTACGTGAAAATGTCTAGTAAAACGCATTAAAACTACTGTTGATTATTTGCACATGAGAATATTTTGAGTTTGTAAATTATGTGGATAGTTATCTCCATACCGAATCGATCAATAGCTGATTTATTTTTGATCGATTCTGATTATCATTGATTTTTTAACTTTTTTTCGTTGCAAATCTGTATTAAATCATTTACATTTGTCTACCGACGGTCTATAAAGTCCTTACATCCATTTTGAGAGCTAAAATTAACAAACATATATCTGTCTCTCAAAATGGATGTAAGAACGGGTCCCGCGGTACTAAGGAGCAGCTCATCTATTCTGTAAAAATCTCACCGTGAAAACTTTGGTGAAGGGAGTTTGATTCGGGCTGTCAATAGTGTCAATCCCTAGCATAAGCAGTGCGATTCGATGCTAAGGGATTGACACTATTGACAGCTCACTCTAAGCTCACTTCACCTAACTTTCCAGGGTGAGATTTTTACTGAATCGAACGGCAGGTGCAATGGCAGCTCACTAACCTAAGTTTTCACGGTGAGATTTTTACAGAATAGATCGACTGCTCCTCATTGATACAGCCAATGTGACATTTTAGTCTTAGGTGTAGTTATGATGTAAATACGTTTTAAGCGTTAGTGTAATAAAAATGTTCCTATTTAGACTAGATATGTTATTATAAAGTTAAATTAACTGATTATATTAATAATTGTAAGATTGATTACATATATGGATAAAAATATGTTTGTACTTCTCTAGTCAATTGTAAAGGCGCTAAAAAATAAAGAGGAGTGATTCCTGATTATTGAATGTTTGTTCTTTTAATTAATTCAGATTCCCATAAGTTTTTTAATTCAAGAATATACCTACCTAGTAACTTTCTTAGTCTTTATCTGTTTGGTACAGACAATCATATTATAACTAGATATATTAAAACTCTCTTATTTGACTAATAAAGTGTCAAAAAGATGAAGATGGACGCCTTTCTGACGAAGACGAGCTTCACTTCATGGATTGGTAGATTATTTGTATATGGAGCAACGCATATCTAGACTAACACGTCTAAACAGGCAATCTTGCATAAGCTTGACTTTAAAAAAGAAAAATACCCAATTTTAATGAACAGAATATGAAATTGGAAAAAAAATATATATAAAGAAGTATTAATAAATAGTAAATAAAATAGTTCATTTCTAACCAGCACAGCAACAAGGATTACATATTAAAAGTACTTGTTACTAGGCAAGTATAATAATGTCATATACATTATACAATAATAATCCCACAGCATTTGTGATGGTAAAGAGAGGTTTACTTAGGGTATTGACTCTATCTTCTGAACTAGGCGAAGCCTGTATCTCCTTTATTATAGATCCTTCCTTGATAATAATAGAAAAAAATCAGTTTCTGTATCCTAAAACAAGAAGATTACACGGTCGAGCCAAACATCAAACCCAGGAGCAGATCCGTTTAAAATTAACGTTTAACAACAATGGGATAATCGTTAACAATGTAACCCTTTCACATAGTTTAAAGGGTCCGAAAGTGTAAACACCAGTCTCCAGGGATCGGTTGTAAATGTGCAAATGTTGTCAGCAAGTTTGACATGTTTTGACTGACTACGGGATTTAGAAAAAATGTGCTGAGTAATCCTGTTATGTGCGGCTACCTGTGTGTTGATCGTTTCATGGATTTAACTTCTGCGGTTAGTTCTGTTTTTAAATTAAATATATTTTTAGATTCTGTTTATTTGTGATAATCTTAGGAATGCTCCATTGATCAGTAGCTTAGCCCTTTATAAGCTTCTACGCTAAAGTTACCGTGAAAAACTCTTTTAGCAAGTTGTTTAAACGTAAAGGGTTTGAAGTGTAAATACAGGTCTCCAGGGATCAGTAGTAAATACACAAATTTTTATGTTGTCAGTAAGTTTGGCATGTTTTGACTGACTTTCGGATTTGGAGGAGGTTTTAGAAAAAATCTACTGAGTAATTCTGTTATGATCGACTACCTGCGTTGATCGGTTTAAGGGTTGAACTTCTGCAGTGGTTATAGGTAATTAATATTGTTTAGATAACACTGTGCTGTTTTTATTTAGTAGTGATAATTCCAAGATAGCTCGATTGTCATTGTAGCTGAGCCAAAATGGCTTCTGCAACAAAGGTTATGCACAGGATCATCGTTCACACATCGAGATTACAGGGCCGGGGTTAAAGTGTAAACACACGACTCCAGGGATCATTAGTAAATGTGCAAATGTTGTCAGTATGTTTGACATGTTTTCACTGACATTTATTTCTGACTGGTCTGGAATTTAAGAGGCTTTAGAACATTTCTGCTGAGTAATCCTCTTATGTTCAGCTACCCGTGTTCATCGGTTTCTGCTTTTTGTTTTAGTAATAATTATATTGTTTAGAGTTTTTGCTTATTGTTATTATTTGGTGCAGCCGTGAGGCACACAATACTGTCTTAAGTTGTATTTTTTATCTGTTTTTTTTTGTGGCAATATTGTGTGCCTTACACCTGGGTCAAATAAGCTTATTTCCTTTCTTTCTTTCTTTTGTTGATACTCTTATCTACTTATTACTTGCCGCTCATTTGCCGCAAATCAGTAAAAAATATTTTTAAGATATGCATATATGATAATGATGATTTTTAAGATATGCATAGATATGCATATGATCATCAATATGCAAAACCAGTAAGTTTTGCATATTGATGATCAGGGTTCTCGTAGTTATTGTTTTTGTCTGCTTGATATTGATAGTTTCCTATACTTACTGATCTATAAATTAAAAAACTAGCCTAACGAATTTCAATAAGATGGCGTCCGATATAGTTAAAGTTTAGTAAGAAACCGATGGATGTTTTCGGATAAAATTAAATTAAGTAATAGAAAACAAACAGTCCATTGATCAAATTAAATTTGATTCGATAACATCAATTAGTTTCTTGCTAAGCTTCGACTATATCCGATGATCCTGGTTACTTATCTTTTTTGGTGAGTGTACCTACGAAGATTTTGAGGGTGTTTAGGTGGGTGTCCGATGGCAGCTTTTCCTATACAATAAAAATGTGCGGCACATAGTCACTCAGTAATGAATTTTGACAGTAAAGATGAATTCTATCGAACGTTGATAAGTATTTCATGATCTTTCTCCGAAAATGCGTGGGTCAGTCGGCAGCTGCTCTTCGATCAAGGAGCTCACTGCAAACGAATTGTCGTTTGCAGTGAACAAAAAAATAATCGTTTCATAACTCATTGGAGTAATAAACGATTATTTTGTTTGTTAAATTATTTGCTTGTAGGTATTAGGATCGGGTAACCCCATAATTCAATATAACTTAAAACCAAAACTGAAAATTAGCAAAGATTGTCAGATTCAAAATTAGTATACTTTACCAAGTTCCATTTGTAGCTAACTTCAACATATTCATCGCCCCAGCATTAGAAAGTCGACCCTCCTGCCTTTTGAATAGAGAATAACAATAGAGTCTGCGTGACAGAGACAACAATGCATATCTGAACCCTACGCGAGAAAGAGAGGCACACATTCATCCCTCTATACAAGGGTAAGTTGGGACTACGCATGCGCGGACATTCAACCAAGATGGCTGCCTGTGTTTAGTTCGTATTTCTTTGATTTTCCTTTCAAAAATACAGTTTTGTTTGAGCAAAAGTCACGGAAAAGTATTAGGAAATATAGTACTGACGCATATTGTAAACAGGCAATTATATTAGTTCCTGTGTCTGGCTGTGAACACAAATTAACCTAAAATCCTGGTAAGTCTACGTCATTTTACCTCATAACAAAAAGTAAACACGCTCCAGAAGTTTTGTTCTGTTCAAATTCAAATCAGTTGCCAATATTAATTACAGAATTTTTACTGTAAAATATAAGTAATTAATTTTGTTTGACCCTCTGCCGTGGGTCTCGATTATGTTAAACCCCTTTAATTGAATTGTGATAAGTATATTGACTATTAAACAATTCCTTAGAGCCTTCAGCAGTTTCATATAAGTAAATTATTAAAAATATATTTTACTGAAAGAAATAGATCCCTTTTTGGCTTATATTTTTATAACTGATAAAGATACAAAAATATATACCAACTCAAAGAAAAATACATTTGATTGGGTACCTAGTACTTTCTTGCTTTGGATTATATGTTAATAATTTAAACTCGCGTACAAGGTGTTCTTCAGTATTGGTACTTCATATTAGAAGCCTCATTAGTATATTTTTCCTAACTGTTGGGTCTCTTTTTTTTTAGTACGGTAAATATCGAAACAGCCAAGTAATTTTATAATAATTAACAAATCTCGTACATTACGTTGCTTCGCTTTATTCCACTTGATCGATAAAAAACCCCTTTGTTACCAATCAAATGAAAACAAGACCATTTTGGTTTTGTAACAAACACACCTTGGCGTTACAAACCAAAATCTAAATGCAGTTCTGAAACTGATCGCTGTTCGAAATGACCATTAATATTAGCGCCCTAATGATCTTCAGACTTCAAAATTCGATTCGCCAACGGCAAATCTAAGTTGGTCCGTCCATGCATTGAATACGTTGCTTGAATGACGGGTCTAATTAATCCTAACGCTGAACGAGCCAGCTCTCATTGATGGCGTATCAAAAGAAACCTCCTAATGGGTATTTGAATACCACTATAGTATTTACCTTTAGTACGAATCGGTTAAGTAAGGTTTAGAAAATAGTGAGTCATATAATACAAAAAACATATGAGGCCGAAGTCGGGTGCGTGCAACATTATGAGCCTGTCAAAATCAATCATAGCATCTGTCTCTCACAAAGTAGCTAGAGGTAGAATGTATTCAGATAGCCAAACAAGGATGTGTGTGGGTATGTATTTTATCTAGAATTATACGTAGGTACATATTATCCAGTGTCAAATTAAATTAGCTAGTGAAACCCCGCAGTCGTGATGGATATCTAAACATGATAAAACATTTCATTGTATGTATTGTGTATGTATTAGTTACATGAAATATCCGTTTAAAAATCAGCAGATTTTGTGTGTCTTCTCAGACGTGATGGGTTATTGGGTATCAATATGTGAACACGATAAAAAAAAGGATTTTCTCAGCTTATACTTCAAGTAATTACACTGCAAATTAATTACAAAAAAAGAACACAATTCTTTTTGTTTTTGTTTTGTCGGTTTAGATACCATCGCGTCTGTGGAGTTTTGCTAGGTAATTTATTTGACCCTGTATTGTATTGATTTTTATATATTTTTGGCCACTCGGAAGATGTTCATTAGGAAGTTATGTTTTGCTTCTACGATGAACTCCTTTTGCTCCATCATAATTATCCATTTATTCCAATGATAAACTATACTTGCATGACTTGTCTTCACTTAGATATTTTTATGGAGCGGCTACTAATTCATTGAATAATTCTTAATTTATTTCCGTCCAAACTCAGTCTTATCGACACTCACTTACACATGTGGGTACTTTGATCACTTTGAACGATCAAAGTGAAAAGTTATCAACACCCATAAATTACAATTTATAATTAAACATTACGACCAATTAGTATTAAAGAGGGAGCTGGATTTATTGCTCATGACAAATCACTGTGATAGGAATTTTGTTTGATGTTTCTCCATGTTCGCTGTCGATAGAATTTTATTGCTTTTGAAACACCATTAAAAATAATTTTAGATTTGTTGTGTAAGAACTTTTATTTTGACATTCAAGATTCGCAAATAACGGCTCGATAAAATATTATTTAAAAAAAAATCTTCATAGTCCGGAAATTGATGACTTGAATAGTACCTGTTGTCGCTGGTACCTATCGAAGTAAGGATTTCAGGATTCAGGTCACCAAGTACTATGTTATGTTCAACTAAGTACCTACAATAGGGATATTTTTCACCCTGAGGATACTATAATTTGCAAACAGTGGCTTGATTTTACTGTGTCTACGCGTAAAGCCAGAGATCAGACTCTATGTCACGTATGAAAACAGATCTCATTCAACTGTTGTACCCACCGTATATTTATAATTTAAAAAAAAAATCGGTATAATGCCCATTGGACTGCATAAATTGAGGTATTCATTTTTATAATTACTTTGTAATAGCAACATTTTAATCAAAGGAATTTTAAGCTAATTGGTTGAAGCTAGCTCCTTTATTGGATCTCGGACTCATCGTTGCTATAGCTATACTATAGCTAATACTATACCCCTGTAAGTTAACCGTACAAAACTAGAAAAATATTATCTTCTCTACGTTTTTAACCATGTTGATACTACAGAAAATTAGTATTCTCGAAGGTTTTCCCAAACATTTGATAAAGCTACAGCTTTCAACATTACACCACCGAACAGGACACAAATCGATACAGCATAACACGTAAACATCACGTTTGGTCACATCACAGTAACATCAGTGGACACAAAAAGTGTGGGATCAACAAAAGAATCTACACGGCGCATTGTCCCAGCCGTTCGGATCATTTATCAACAACGCTCCACTGCCATCGTTCGAGAGCAGATCGTGGATCAATGGAACCAGCTTCGACCGCGATTAAAATTTTTGCATCGTTATTACATCTTTAGGTAGATCGTTGGTGGTACATTTGAGTTTAGAAAAGCTTTATAAAAGAGATAGAAACCTACCTTTTGACTGCATAACGTGCATAATTAGCCTATAATGTTCCCACTACTGGGGCACACCAACCGGGCACAGTGCGTTGGAAGATGTCACATATCTTGAATTTAATTTTTATTTTTAAATAAACGTTGCCCCACACTAGGAATTTCTCCTGTATCGTGGGTTCGTTTACAAACACTTAAGCTCACATACCTACACTACTAAACAACTACTTGTAGGTCATACGAATGTTTGGTTCTAGGACATGCCTGTTTCCTCACGATGTTTTCCTTCACCGTTTTGAGAGCAGTTTGACTGCGGATAAACGATTTTAAAGATAATATTAGCTAAGTTAACAAACGCGATCGATTCTTGGATAATGATAGTCAACTTAATGATCTCACAAAAGCACAAAAGTTTTTCTAGTTTCTTAAGTTTTTCTCAATTGAATGAGGTGTCATTGACTACTCAGTCCCGTCAAGTTAGTTTGGTTATATTAGCCAAGTGTGATTGGCGTTATAGTTTACAAAACCAAATGTCCCATTCAACAACATAGTTTTAGTTGATGAATTCACATAAAGGTTAGTGAATGGAGCTGTTAAAAAAAACAATTTGTTTGCAACGTTAAAATACTCAACCGGTGTCATAATCGCTTAATGTATTTATGTTGAAACAGGATATTTATAGACTTATACAGTAGTAATCAAGTCTTACATGGACAAGTATGAAACGTGATCGTTTGCCCCGCCACCGTATAATGGCCATTATTATAATTTTGCAATTTAACGCCTTTTTGCGAAATTTATAATGACTCAATTTATGAACTCCATATTTTTTCTTCAACAAAACAACGATAGACTCTCGTTGAGTGGCTCATTATATAAATTTGATTTTGAATATCGAATCAGCTTTTTCTTTTTTCAGAATTAAAAATTAAATAGAGTGGCATGAACCAAGAAGGTTGAATTTATAAGAAGTTTTTAATAGGAGACATCTGCTTGTTGATTCAATAATGCCCAAGAAAATACTGTGGCGACCTCTTTGACATTTTGTTATGCTTTTGTATGTAATAATGGCGGTAAAATTTATGTGCTGCCGACTAATGAGTATAATTATATGAATGGATGTAAAGAAGGCCTTGTTATTTCCCACTTAGTGCCACTAATGTGAGTTATAATTTATAATCACAAAAGCGAAATAGAATACAGTAATAACATTATTATGCATTCTATTCGTCTTTCTAGATAACTGACACAACACGATTAAAGTGTAAACATTTTTCCCATAGGTTAGGTAGGTACACCCAAACGATCCACTAACAAGTCTGTTCCAAAACGCTAACTGAAATCGTTTCCTGACCTCGGGGCACAATCTCTTGTACTTGTTCCGTTGGATTCCATATTTAGGTCGTCCGTCGTTCTATTTCTGTACCAAACTTTTCCTTCACCTAATTTTATATCCGTCAAAACTACAATTATTGTCAGTCTCCGTTCAAATCAAAATGGTAACGTCATTTACCTGACCGTAACATGGCATGACGTTCCCGCAAAAATGTCCATTGACCGTCCAATTTCACTTGATCTCTACAGTAGAGGAATGAACGTTTCATTTGTTTTAGGATGAGAGCTCAAGTTTGGCTGGTTGGTTCGGCGTCAATGTCACTTATGTGCTTAACCCGGCGAGTGGATGGAGGAAATGATGGATGGTAGCAACCCGGCCGTTGCTGTAACGTCAACTATTTGGAATTGTATAGAGCTGATAGCCCGAAAGTAACATATTTGTATTGTGTTAACTCTTTAATCATAACTTGAATAGCTTTGTTCCGATATTCTATGAGTGTTAATGGAAATATTGCCAATCAATCCTAACATTCTTATCATAAGCAATTTAATGAGCTGGGGCAGTATACTCACAATTTTTTATCTGCGGTGTTTCTGAATGATTATTTCAAGTACCTAATTTAGAAGCGTTCATGGTAAGTAACGATAAAGATGCAATTACCACTCCCATTTTCCCAAATTATAACCTACCAGCTTTAATTAGCAACTTTTTTCGAAATCAAAGCGTATCAACAGCTCTATGGGTATACAATTTTCCCAGCGCGCCGCCCGGACCCTCCGCGCGCACAAATTCCAAATTGTTTTTGACTGACAGCTAAATGTAAGTTAGCATTGTTTGAGCGACGCACCGCACTTCGAAGTCGGCTCTTTCTCTAATTATTTCTCCTCTGCCGGTAGTAATAACACTGTTTGTTGCTAGTTTTCAGACGTATTGAGGTTACGGGGATGTAATAAATAAAGGGTGAACTTTGATGTTATAGATTTTCAAGAAGGCATTGAATATGGTATTGGGATTTCAGATTGGCAGATATGTCTTTATAGGCAGAAAGTATTTAGGTAAAGTAATAAGCTAGTACTATCTATTACAATGTTTGTGTAAAACTATTATGTACCTATACAGGGTGACAGGCACATTGAATCGCAAACTGTAACCACGAATTCAGCACATAATTCTAGACCTTCTAGCGTAGAAAGTCTTCGTCGGTTATCAAAAAGCAAATTTTCTGTTTTATAGAAAAGTCTATGAGGCGAAAAGTAGGGGAAATGGTATGGTACAGCAAATTGTTAGATTAATTAAAAAAAAAAAAAGTTTGTTGTTGTTTGTTTGTTTGTTTTTTTTTTATTGTTTGTTTATTGTTTCTTTTTTTTTATTGTTTATTTGTTTTTTTGTTTTATAACTGAATACAATTTTCAACGCAGGGGGTTTCCGAATCATGTACTGAATCGGTAATAAGTTACGCGTCGATGTCCCTACCACACTGCGTATGTAAAAAATAATCTATTGAACTATTGATTAGCTAGTAATCAATGCCTAGATTTTTTATTTATGTATGTTTACCGGATAGCAAAGCTGACCCAGACCGGAATTCAAAAGATAGTAAAATATATTTGAAATTAATACAAACAACTTAATTTATATAGTCATAGATTTAGCAGTTTACATTAAAAAACACATTTGTGTATTTCTTTATTTAAACTTACCTTTAACCTCAATACAAAGCGTAGTTTTTTTAGATGCCGAAATAAATTGAGACGTCCCAAAAATACTTGAGTGGAATTCACAAGAATCTAGATAGGGAAATATATATCAAGCTAACTAATAAATGACAAAGTTAAAATTAATTAAGTAAAAGTCCACTCGCCGAATTGTTGAACCGACCCGCCAGGCCGCGAAGGATTGACGGGCAAACAAACAAAACTCTTAACGGAAATTCTCAAAGTTTCCAGCCATTTTTATTTACCCAAGAAATCTCATTAAAGTGAACACTTGGTCGGTTATTTTTATTCTGGAAGTACGGCATAGTTTTTGTTGGCGATTTTATCTGTTGTGGGGTAAGGATTAATGCTAATGGATTTTTAAAATGATTATTGGGAATTATGGAAGAAAGAAGGAAAGAACTGAATTCAGGCCGCACGATTTTGATGTTATGACCGCATCTGCTGAAAGCACTATACTAGAAGTTTTACTTTAATGGACTTAAGTTAAAGTATGGGTGGACAATATTCAGCAGTTCACCAATGATATTGATTTTGTTACCGAAATAAGCCCAACCATATCCTGAGAGGCAGTTCCCGTATTCTTAAGAACGTTCGCATTCTAATCTTAGACTCAATCTGACATAAACACTTCTCATTTACCTACATTTTTGACATGAATTGTCGCCAAGATGAGATTGATTGGACTTCATTTTGAACGTTTTTTATTACGGGAATTGGCCTTCAGGTATCTATTATTTTGTTAAAGTATGTCTCAAAAGTAGGTAACGTAGGTATGTTAACACTAACTGATATGTAACTATATTCATAAAAAAAAAATGTTTAGCATTAGGTACATGTTTTATATTTAGACATGAGAAAATAACTGTTACCATACTAAGTACTTATTTTATTTATTCTTTTGTGAGTGAATAAAAAAAGGTTTAACTATCATTGTTTTACTTTTCTTATTGCAATTAAGTTGTACAATGATGTTTTAGTGTTAATTAAAGTGCTTGCCCATTTTATTAATTTTTTTATTATATTACTTTACTAAAATGCTCATAAATGTTTAAAACATCGAAATTAATTAGTTTTTCTTTGTTGCAGGTGGCACCACGCATTATACGAAACAAAATATTATACAAATATTATAAATGTACCGTTTGTTTAATTTCTGTTGTATACAAGTAACCCAAAGTAATTACATCAAAGTTAGTGTTAATTTATCATAATACAGGATTCGTCTAAATAAAGTTTAGTTTAGTCTATAAATACTCCAGCTAGTTTGGACATAATTATAGCATTCAACAGTGAGTAACGGGCACCAAAATACAGCACAGAAATTGAAGAAGAGGCAATTAAGGAGGAGACAATGAGGTACCAACAAAGACTGCTCAAGCAATGTAACAAAACTACAGATGTATAGAAAACGTCTTGTTTGGAGTCTAATGCGAAAAACAGATACCAACATACACATATATAAAATCACGCTTGTAATCCCCGAAGGGTTAGACAGTGGTGTACCTATAATTAGTATCACTACCTACATTTCGCCAGTTATATTGAAGTCCTAGGTAATAAGGGGCGAGCCATGGGATACCAAAGGACAAGAAATTCAACACTTATGACTACGCAAGTCAAGCTATCAATATAAAATTAAAACTCTAACAGCTCAGAAATACGTAAAATGGATGGACTGTGTGAGGAATGATATGAAAGAGAAGGGAGCGAGTGGTACCCTGAGAGGTTGACAGGGGAGAATGGAAGAAAACGTGTTGCGCCGACCCCGACAACAATGGGACAGGGACAGGAAGATGATGAGACAAATCAAAAAACAAAATCAAAAAGTCATTTATTCAAATTAGGCTGAGAATCAGCACTTTTCGAACGTCAAAATTACAAAAGACAGTCCCCCAAAACGCCCGCGCTTCACCACTTCCTAGTGCTATCGCTGGGAAGAAGAAGTGGCGCAACAAACTCCCCAGCAGCACAGCTGTCTGCACAGATACACTAGTGTGACCTTGGTTCAGTGCTCATCTGGCTCTGTAGTCTGACTTACTTGTTTTCTTCTTCTTCTTCCTGCCATAACTCATGTTATTTGGGATTGGCGCAACACGTTTTTTACAAGCTTTTATTTAACATGTATGTATGTTTGTTCGGGAGGAATCTTGCAACTCAATTTTGAAGCAGATATCTTAAACCGATTGAGCTGAAATTTTGTATACACGTTCAGTTTGGATGACAATCTATGGTTAACTGTATGACGTCATTCTAAATCTAACATGGTGGCACACCCAAGATGGCGCACTAATTATTTTTAAAGCACTTCTACAATATGGGTATCAAATGAAAGGTCTTGCTGAGAATAAGTAAAAAAATATACTAAAAGTAAAAAATAAATGAAAAGTATAAAAACGAGCTTTCCGAGGCACGGGAGTATCACACCGCCAACTTCCAAACCCTGAGCTGTTACGAAGAAATTCCCAATGAAAAACTTAGTAACATCACAAGCTGCCACCTGCGGTTTTAATAATGCTGAGCTGACTTTGCAGTAATACTTAGCAGTACATATGAAGACAGTTCTTAAGTAAAAGTTTCTGGAACTCTAACATTAGGGCTATTATAACTTTTAACAACAACATAAGTGTTATTTTAACGACGTAACGTCCAGACTTGTAACACCATACGCAGGTCTCCATATTTAATCGAATATCTAACTTTCTCAGTAAATTTGTCTCTCAGTTAGGCATCGATGTGGCTGCATGAGATGGAGATTGATACAGTAAGCTAAGGAATGGTTTCCAAACACGGCATGCACCTTTACCTTTACCCGTCAAGCTTCTATTCCTTTCGGGGCTCCAGTATGGGGTATATAGAAAGAATGTCATTAAACATGAGCACTTAATAACATCACACGCTGTCACTGGGTGTTAGCGGCGGTATAGGTAAGGTGAGATGGCTCAGTACCCTTGCTAGTCATAGTCTTGAAGAAAATTCTAATAATAGGACCTAATATTTCATTCTCATATTAATAATTATCATATAACCTGCTTGAAATAGAACAGAAGGCCAATTCTAATAATTTCAAACGTTCAAAATCTAGTCGCAGTCTCATCTCGGCGACAAATGTCAGAAACTTGTAAAAAATGTAGGGAAATTAGAGGTATTTTTGACAGATTGAGACTGTGAACATTCTAAAAATTACTAGAATCGCCCCTCATTTCTATTTCAAGCAGATTGCGAGTAGATTTTGAACGTTTTTAATTACGGGAATTAGCCTTCTGATTCAAGTAACTCAAGCTTTTGTCACCAGAAAGGGCAATAATATGGCGGAGGAGGATGACTTTTGAAAGGATGGAGCAGTACCCGTCAAGCTTCTATTCCTTTCGGGGCTCCAGTATGGGGTATATAGAAAGAATGTCATTAAACATGAGCACTTAATAACATCACACGCTGTCACTGGGTGTTTAGCGGCGGTATTAGTAAGGTCGGCGTCGGGAGCGAGTTCGAACGTTTGACAAGGGGTGACACTTTGACTAATGGTGTTTCACGTCACTCTCTTACTTTTGCCGAGATGGTGACTGTGTTGAGTTTGGAGTTGGGCCTTTTGGAGTAGATAAGTATGCAACAGTGGGCTGAAGTGTTGGTTGGTAATGGCAAGTTCTGGTTCTGAAAGACACATGAGAAGGCGCTGTCACTACGATGTGGAAATTTGGAGGAGTCATTACTTTAAAAAAATGTGTTTTGTCATTACCTTAAAATTGTGAGCTCTCACCCAATCAGACAACTACCTATGTTGTTGTCCGAATTTCGAATTCAAACTGGAACCAAAGCTCAAACGAGTCAAGCTCAACTAGTCCTGCGTAAGGCAGGACAAGCTTTATAACGTAATACAGAATATTCCGAACATTCTTTCTATTTATAATTAGTTACCGTCAAGCTTGCAGAGTAAGCAAACTGAAGTGGCAGCGGGCTAGCCATGTCTTTCGAAGGACCAATGGCCGCAGGAGCAGACGAGTCCTGGAGTGGAGACCACGTATCGGCAAGCGTATTGTGGGACGTTCCCCAGCTAGATAGACGGATGACCTAAAGAAGGTGGCTGGGGAATGGACTGAATGGGGAAGGCGAGGGACAGGGTGTTGTAGCGCAGTCTGGGAAAGGCCTATGTCCAGCAGTGAACTGCAATAGGCTGAGTTGATGACAGAATATTCTATGTAATAAATACAATATCATTGAACAAACATAATGATTGCATAGATATAGGTACGCACGACGACATATCAAACTATACATTTCCTGTTTAAGCTGACTTCTCATAGTATAAAAAGCCTATACAATGCGAGGTCGGCTAAAACTGGAAATGTATAGCTTGACATATTCGTGTGTACGAACGAACTTTCTGAAAAACTTTTTTACACGGTCAAAATACCTCAAGTCCGTAGCTTAACCAGTGTCCCCGTAGTACCGACTTCTTTCGGCAGCACCACTCGGGTAGCAGAACACATTTATTGGACTGAACCGAACGTGAGTGAACGCTATTGTTTCTGAACTCTCAAGTTTGCATAATGTATTGATAGCAAAAGTTTAGACTGTGGTTAATAGGTTAGTATACATTTATTTTCGGTATTAGGCACATTGTGTGTTACCTCAACAATGAAGAAGACATGCTACACCGACCCCGAATAAATTGAGTTAAGGACAAAAGATGATGTTTCAGCTCAAGGACCTATTTTGGTAGGTATCAACCAATAGGGTAGTTGCCTGGGTAAAAAAATTATTATTATATTTAGTCTGTCAGTTAGATTATAGAAAAATAATGGACACGTATTTTTTCTTTTGTCAATCAAACAAAAAATGACAAAGATAAAGCGCGTCAAAATTTGGGAGTGGGGGCTCGTGACGTCACTTGCTTGCAAAAGTATCGCAAGCATGTGACGTCACGTGGAACTTTAACGGGCGACATCTTCATAATTTTTTATATAATTTACAAAAGAAAAAATACGGTTTCAATATTTTTTGATAATCTAACTGACGGACTAATTAGATGTTTTTAGGAAAATAGCCTATTACGAGTACCTGCCTACAAATTCATAGACCTTTAATTTAATGACTAAGTACTAGGTAAGAGGGTGGCTCATTGTTATCGGCCCTGACTTACGAGATGTAGATCGTGAGTTCGAACACAGGCACGCACTACTTTACTTTGTGTATTAAATTTCATCACCACTGCTCTCAAAACGGTGAAAGAAAACATGGTGAGGAAACCATGTTCTAGAACCAAAAATTCGAAGACATGACTGACATCCACCAACCCATGACGGGCCCGCGTGGTGGATTATGGCCCCCTCCCTCTCACAGGGAGAAGGCCTGTGTCCCAGCAGTGTCAATATAATAGGCTGGTTATGCTAAGGGGGTTTGCACATTAAATACAAGTTAGTCATCTAAGCTTAGCTTGTGCTAAGAGTGGAATTTCTTCAATTGAACAACTGAGAATCAAGCTTACGATTTCTAGCGCGCCAGTCTGCAAGTCACCAACCTAAGCCGTTAGGCTACTGCCGCTTCAAAACCTTGCATTAATTAGTAGGTATGGAAACCAGCTGCATTAAAACGAGATTCGTTAGGTTCGAACGCGAAACGTCATCACTTCTACACTGTTATGTACTGCAAGAAAATCTTAGCTAAAACGAATTCAGAGATTGGAGTATCAAGGACAGAAGGAAGCGACGGTTGAGGGTGAACGGACGACTTTAGTAAGTGTAAAAGCGACAAGCACATTATTGTGTTGTTTTGTGTCGTGACGCAGAATAGACCAATCAAACGAATCTGTTCAGGATCATGTCATATCACTAAGAGTTTTGATTGGTAATCACTGCATCAGAAGGCGCCACAACACGACGCGCCATATGTGAATCTGGCTTAACATTCTAGCAACATTTGGGGACGACGTGATCTAACTGCTAGTGACTGACAACGTTTTGTTGAGGAAAACAAGTGTAAGAGCGGTTCTGGACTACATCCGATCCGAATCCGAATTCAAGATCCGAGTTCAATCCGAATTAGGAATGTTCTAAATTCGGACGGACTAAGTTCAGATCTAGTGCAGAACCACTTTTACAGCTTATTTTCAGACCAAAAGTTAGGGTAGGTAAGGCCTTCATGAATAAGGTTAAAATAAACTGTCAAAAATTCAAAATTATTCCTCCGATAGAGTTACCTGGGGTTGGAAGAATCAGCCCTTAGACGATGAAGGAGTCATATTTTTTGTATTTATCTGTGGAGGCTTGTAATTAGCAATCAAAAAGAAAGCAAGCTTATAATGTTATTAGCCTGTAGGCCTTCCTAAAATAGAGAAAAAAAAACCATCTGTGAAACAATCTTTCCATCCTCTCATGACTTGATACCGTACTATTTTCAACAGAAGAAATGAGGAAGCCAGCGATATATTTTATTGCAGTTAAGGCGCGTAGCAACTGATATAATCATCGCTTTCCTTGTCAACAACATGGAAACAGTCATTCAAATAAATTGATTAACATATTAAAACTGGAAACTACTATGTCTTCATTATAACGTAACAAATTAATACCGCGTAGCATCATTAAAATAATTTAATTAAGATGTTTTGTATGATACCTACTTATTATTTATAGTAATATAATTATGAATAATCACATCACATTTAACTGGGCAGTGGTATTTAGAGAATGCTTTTTGTAAATATTTTGCTTTATTGATTGCATTTAGCTTCAATGTAGATCTAAAGACTTATTATTTCACGGTATAACACTGTATCCATATTTAAAAAGTAGTCAATTTTAGTAAGTCAGACTCAAACGAAATGATGGGCTCTACAGTTAGTTATTAGTCATCATCTGTTGGGGTCGGCTTCCAGTCTAACCGGATGCAGCTGAATACCAGTATTTTAGATAGAGCGACTGCCTATCTGTCCTCCACAACCCAGTTACTGGGTAATACGATACTCCTTGGTAAGACTGGTTGTCAGATTTTCGGGCTTCTGCCGACCCGCAACGACTGTCAAAAATCCATGAATGCCAACCAACGGCTTAACGTGCTTTCCGAGGCACCAAGATGTCTTGGTATGTAGAGATGGTCACCCATCCACGGACCAACAGTGGCAAGCGTAGCTTAACCTGATCGATCGACCCTTGCGGCTGTTATTACTTAGCCACAAGCCCCTCAAAGTTATCTATTAGTCATTTATAGAATAGATGCTTATCTACCTACGTACACAATTTCTCACAAGTAGTTTTTTAGTACCAAGCTACCCACCTAAATAAAGTTATTTTTATTGATACTCGTAACCAGTCAAATATGATTCCATAATTGAATTAACCTTCATTAAAAACACCACACATTAGGTACCTATTTCTTTTTACCAAAGAAAGAATGTGTAACAATTAAATCTACAACAACGCCATCTATATTGCCGCACGATACAAATGTTTTTCTACTGCTGAAACTTCGACTGTGGCGCCTCTATCGGCAAAATATTGCTTCCCTCTCGTTTGCCTTTCAGGAACTTTCAGGCACGGTGTAACATTATTTTTATACCAAAACTGCCGTAAATAAACAAATACTTGATATCATAAAAGGAAATTATGTGTAAGTAGGTATGTTGATTTGATATAGGTAAGTAATAAAATGACTGTCAGAGAAAAAGTTCAAGTGTTGTGTAATTCAAACATTTTCATTCAACATCATCATCTGCCTAGCCTTTTCCCAACTATGTTGAGGTCGGCTTCCAGTCTAACCGGATACAGTTTTCAACAACATCGTTGTGAAAAAATAATGCTTTTAAATTAATTGCTACCATGAATACAGAGACATGGTGTTGTGAGTGAAAAAGTGCTGAATAGTTTCGAGTTATTTTTTCTTTAAAACTTATAGTATACATTGGAAACTAAATCACAAATAGAGTTTCACCTTTACAACGATTCTGAGCATACGTTTACAGCTAAATGAAATCAATTTGCAAGCTACATATTAGAGTAGCTTTGAAGTTTAAAATTAATTTAATAGTTTACAAATATTTCTTGTTTTCGAAATATTGAAATAAACATTCCACTTAGTGCAGATTCTGTTAGAAATCCAATTCATTTGAAATCTCTGGTAGCTCTATGATAGGAATCTATATGCCAAATCCTTCCTTATTTAATTAAAATCTGTAGATGGTTTAGTCTCGACAAGTTCATATTTCAATCATCAAATGAAGCGAGCTTCAGATTTGTTTTTTGTCAAAAAAAAGCTAAACCTTGCTTTACAGAGCATACCAATATGGTACCTACAGTTCCGATAAAGAGAAAATACGACAGCACCCTAATAGGCTATTTTCCTAAAAAATTCGAATTAGTCCGTCAGTTAGATTAGATTATCAAAAAAAATTGAACTCGTATTTTTTCTTTTGTCAATTATATAAAAAATTATGAAGATATCGCCCGTTAAAGTTCCGCGACCCCCCACTCCCAAATTTTGACGCGCTTTATCTTTGTAATTTTTTGTTTGATTGACAAAAGAAAAAATACGTGTCCATTATTTTTCGATAATCTAACTGACGGACTTAATATCATTATTATTATTTTACCCAGGCAACTACCCTATTAGATGCCTAACACACTATAAATCACAATCTGGATCATTTTGAAGGATATTACTAATCAATTGCTTCATGTGCTGAAAAAATTTGTCTCTTCAGGAACGTGAATAACGCAATGAATGCAAATGATGTATTTTCTCTTCAGAAACAATGACATATATACATTTAGACAAGCTTAGAAACTAGTTTGTGAGAGACTGGTGTCTGGACTAGGAATACCTGTATAGCAGATCACCAAGGTCCACACGGTATATAAACATAATTCATTCATTTGAATGTTGTTGAACTGTCAAAATGAAAGCCATTGCTACTGTTAGAGTGTTAGGCAATTAAAAAAGTAGCTACTACCATCATGTCTATATCTGCAGCAGAGGTTTCAGTGTAATTACAGGTAGGTAGGTATGAAACTTTTCCACTTTGTTTCATAGGACATGTATTAGGAGTCAATGTAGCAACACTGATATACTGATGGCTGAGTAGACTTCAGTACTCGCTACCTTTGACAGTGGGATATAGTATTTTCATTTAAGTACCTCCAGCGTGGCCCACCGTCCATCTTCACAGTGACTAGTGTCTGACGTGTTTCCACCCTCCAATCTAGCGCACTGTGCGACCCATCGCACAAATTACCTAGAAGACGAAGGTTGTTTTAAATCAGGTGGATCATCTGCTAGTTTCGTCCCTCTATCACACACGACTAATAGAGAAGTTGTAATAAAAAGACATGTAGCGCCGACCTCAAGTACCTAATTTACATTGGAATCCTTATCCGAGTGTAAAGTATGTTCGCTTGCCCTTGCAAAAGGACGATGATAAATCACACAAATAAGCAATTAAAACCTCTGTGTCTGTCCCTCTGTCAAATAATAAGTAAGTAGGTACTAATTCTAGTAAGAAAATCAATTGCATACTTACCTATAGGAATATGTAGGTATTAGATACATTTCTATACCTGCCTATCTAAAATATCCCATAGAGTTGCCTTGATGGGAAGGTGTCTTATAAGAGCTTACACCTGTGGTGTTTGTTATGAAACGTAGTCCTTCATTCATCATCATCGTTTTGCTCTTGTCCCATGTTACTTGGGGTCGATGCAACACATTTTCTTCCTCCATTCTCAAACCCTAGGCTTGATTAAAACACAAAAACGTCAACATTTTCTTCAGACAGTCGCTCCAAGTAAAATACTGGTGTTCAGTTACACGGCTATAAACCGCAGGAAACCGGCCCCATCATAGTTTATTCACAGTTAGAGAAGAATATGAAGAAGTATTCCCATATTTTCTTAGAGAGAAATGTTTTCCCTAAAAAATAAATCTCTTCTTGGTAAACTACTCAAGTGAACACTATCTATTGGTCAACGGGTTAGTAATCGTTGTATACCTATATTGTCACAAACCGACAGTAAGGGCCACTCGCACACTGTTCTCTTGAGTTAGAAGGTAATTTCCTTTTCCTAGTCGCCTTCAACGACGCTCAGTGGAAACACAATGTGTGAAAGGCCTTTTACTTACAGAGAATCACATGATCTACGAGAAGAGCTAGGTAACCTACTTACTACCTTCATTTACTTCTCTACCCTACAATGTGCTGTTATAATGTAACTTTAAATTATGTCAGACATCACCATCATCATCTACAGCCTGACTTCTTCGACTGCTGGGCTCAGGCCTCTCTTTTCTTGTGCCAATCGCCACGCTCCTATGCCAGCCTTATCCATATACATATTACTTACTTATGCTAATATTCCACAAAGGCAGGGTTAGAAACAATGCCATAAATACAGTTGAATATAGATTATAAATAGGTAGGTATAGAATGTTTACCTGTAATTAATAAATAATCAGAGGGGCAATTCTCGTAATTTTAAGACCGTTCACAGTTTGATCTCGGTCTTAATCTGTCAAAAAATACTTCTAATTCAATTATTATTGAAATAAAAGTATTTTTAAACAAATGTCAAAAACTTGTCATAATGTAGGGAACATTTTAACAAGTTTTTGACATTTGTTTGTCGCTGAGATGAGACTGCGGCTAGATTTTGAAAGTTTTAAATTACGAGAATTGGTCTTCAGGTGAGTGGTCAAGTTATTATTCAACTAATTAATAGGGAGTCTTTCATCGTATATTAAGTATTAACTTGTTCTAAATATTTTCGACCATTATTTTGATTGTCATTGTAATTCAAGCGGAATACTAATCAAAATTAACTAGAGTAGGACCCACCTAATAAAATCCTCTTTTGGTTTGGCTCTATATTTTCCATTAATGCATAAACAATTTTTACCAGTCCAAAAGATGATAAACATTTTGTCTGTAGGTCACGTAAAATTGAATCTTAGCCCTCTGGTAGGTACTAGGTTTATTTATTTTTACTGGTATCTGTCAGTGATAATCAACAACAAACTATCTGTGGCAAATACTCTTACAAAAATATAAGATTGTCACTTACCCTTCACTCGAACACGACAAACCATTATGTAATAACTTCCACATTCCAATCACGTCGCCAAAAAACGATAGAAAGTAGGAAATTTTAGTATAATTTCATAAAGTTTTCAACTATAAAACTGTTTGAAGTTTCTTCATTTACACCCCACTTCAGCAACGGTCGCGGCCAATCGGGAGCCGTCGGATCACGCAGGAAGCCGCGCCCACGGCCGCTGCAATACGCATGCTTCCACGACCGAGGAGCGCTCACTCAACCAACGTCTCCCTCCCGCCCGTACTAAACGACCCAGTGCGATAGAGACAGCAACACATTTGCCATTATGATTACATGCAAATTTTTTATTCATTTGCAAATTAAGTGTTGCATTAAGTAATTATGTGTTATTATGTGGGTATCACGGTTAAGTTGGTCGTTTAGTTGAAGAAACGCGTGACGTTCTAGTTACAGCCAAGGGTTGTGCAATTGCTGCCATTATGTCTACAATTATAGACAATGAACTTCAAAGAATCGAGGAATACACATTAGTTTTGTTTATAATTATACCTAAATGTAATAGGGGTGGGTAAAAAGTAAATAGAAATAATAATTGAAAGGAAATTAATAGCAAAATACAATCTTACGATGATAAGAAAAAATTATTAATTACAACCCTTATCTTATTGGACATAAAGACCATGATAAGTAATAGGTATTTAATTTCTATTAAAGTTTTTCTCTCAATATAAATACTATAGAAGTAATTAGTCGATTGCCATCTAGAAAAGAAGATAGTGATAAATACCTTTAAGTGAGACAAATGTTCCACTAACCTTTGTAAAATACTTAGTACGAGTAGCTACATCTTTTTTTGTGTACCATAGACTAAAAGGAATGTAATGGTTTTATTTGATACCTTCATTAACGTTAAAAAAATCACCAAGTTAATAAATACAAGACGTATCAAGCCATGCATTGCTTATTCATTTACACTCAGGTAGATATACAAATTTTTTTGAGTCAAAAATCTCCGAATTTATATTCCAGCAGTGTATGATACCTTGATACACCTACAAGGCTAATATAATCATACCTCCATCTTAGGAAATTCCAATCCTATTTCTAAAAATCCAGTAAGACATAAGAGTCCTGTCAGAACGCCAATCTGATACAACTCTTCAAATTCTCGGCATTCCTGCACCAAGAAAATAAATGATTTAAAACCCCAAAACCAGTTCCCTATTAAATACCAATAAATGGTTTTTAAATAAACATATTAATTGGGCGTCCTTTTCTTTCGTTTCACAAATAACAGAGACAGGTATAGAGTAACCCTTAAGTCGTAAATTATTTCGAGGTTGTTGGCACACATGTGCATTTGTCGCGTGACTAGCCGATTATTAAGTTGTAATAAATTTTGTGGCCCATGGGACGTAGGGTAGGTGTCTTTTGGGACATCCGACAGACCTCCTAATTTTTTGTGTGATTAACAAAGTAGTATGGAAATACCTGAACCAGTAGGAGTTGGTTGATACATAAGCTTATGTTAATGTTGGAGCTCATCGTAGAATTTACGATAAATTAAAAGGTGGCAAGTATGGACACAATGCAATTGTTGTTTGTAGGTAATGAAGGTTTGGGTAAGGCCAGCTGCTCTAGTCTGCTTCGACATATCGTACAGTTTACTTTAAGCCGAGATTAGTGTCTTCTGTCACTTGAATTCCTGCCAACTGATTTGGAAAAGGTTGAATGAACAAACTTTCTATCTATGCTGAGTAGCTATAGATTGCCCTCGATGAACTGTAACTACTTAATCTACATATGTAATTATCTTTATCAGCTAAGACAACTTTTTTATTACAGCAACAAAAAAATGGCAATCCCTTGTATTTTCAGAATTGGTAGATTATAGAATACTTTGGACATAGTAGTAACGATATATACAATACTCCGAGGACAAGACACTACTCAAAATTATTTTCTGTAACCTGTCCAAACTAAAAACATAAGCCGAACCAGAGGTTGTCCCGAGGAATCTTGGACAAGAGTTGTGTATTTGACTGAAAAAACGATTGCAGTGATAATATTGTGACTTTCTACATTTTGGAACCTGACTGCGATAAAGAACAAGCTACAATCGAAACAAATGAAGTTCTTAAAGTGCAGCTTCTCATCACACATCATAATTTGGACAAGTAAGTAGAAATCGAACACTATAATAGTTATATTTAATCATTTGACCTGTTTTAGACCAGAATTACATATTACATAATTGTCATGAATACTTCAAAGTCACTCTACATTACATGTGACGTTGATATTGAAACTGAACAAATTGCCACAAATCTCTTTATACTTTCTAATCCCGATGACCTTGTAAATCATTACATATTAAAAATCCCTACTTTGTCAGGGACCAGATAATATATTTCCATAGTTTTGTTTATGTTGCCAAATAACGTGTCCTAAGTCATGAAAGTTTAGTTGGTTCTCTGGCTCCAGAGACCTCTGGCTCTGTCGTAATATTATAGCTCAGGATATCAGTAGTTTTTCATTCTTTGAACAATCGTCTATAACTAAGTTCTTCTTTTACTTAAACCAAAACTTTTCCAACTGTTTGCTTAGGTAACTCCTTGCATTCAAATGACTTTTCCTCATTAGTAAGAACAATAACGTCTAACAGAGCTTTCTAGTAAATTACACACAGTTCAACATAATAAGCAGCCATGACGAAAGCCATAGTTAAAATTTAAAAGCCTTACATTAAACCATGAACTTCATTTACATTATCTACCAAAACATATACTTACTTACGAAGAGTATTTGGTTCAGAATCGTGTGAAAAAACAATAAATCCAGCTGTAACATCACGCTATTAGTCAGTAGGGTCGTCAGCAAGTGGCGTACTATCGTCATAATTAGCAGTTAATTATAATTAAGCCAGTGTACAAGACGAATGTGAGTCGTTAGCGGATCGTGGCGACTTTACAAACTGTTTGTGATACATTGAATTTGAGGAATGCTATTTGAATTGATGGCGCGATTTTTGCTGTAGTTAGTTGGCAATGGTTTGCGTTTTTGGTGATTGAGTTTTTGTTGTATAGTTTGAAGTTTCTAAATCCTAATAAATACGGAGGTTGAATTGTTTTTTTTTTTGGCGTGTGTAATCTACACCGTTGTTGTTATTAATTTTTCCAAACATATTAGGACAAAAAACTGAATTTTAACAAAGCTGAATTTGCATTAAGTACCTAGTGGATCAGGACAAGAGTACAAGACCTCTATTAGGTATGTAGGTAGGTACATACTTTGTATTTGTTGATCATTATTTTGATGAATGAAAAAAAGTTATCCATATAAACTCGTTATCTGAACTATCTTCGGTTTTCAAATACTCCTTCAGTGAATAAATGGCAAAACAGTAAGCAAGGACTCATTGTTGTCTCATTGGTTCACCTTGGAAAATTTTATAAAATTTTCAGTAAACCAAAAATAATTAAAAGCTCCCCAGAAAGTTTCCAAGATTAAGTTGAATTTATCTAATAAAAACCAGAAGGATTGAAAAACATAGAGTTAAAATCTGTCTGTTAAAATCACTTTACTAACTACTAGAATTAATTTACAAAGCGTTCCAACTTATTTTTAAATTCCCATAGCCAAGCTGCTAGGCTACGGCCATACATCTGCATGTGATTATGAAAATATAGGCTAGTGATACATTTATGCGGTGTGTGGTAATTTTTACTCCTCACCAAGATGGCGTGCGTCAAGAGTGATGCATGGCCCTTGTCCGCTCATCTAGACTAGAACTAAGCACTTTGCTTGGCGAGTTATGTTACCGCTGTTCGTATGTGTGTGTTTGTGGTATTGTGATAATTATTATGATGTTACAGACAGCAAAAATACGGAATTATACAGTCGGTGGAAAAATGTTTTATTTTATAAATTGTAATTTTTTTTTGCCGCAATTGGTTTAATACCTAATGTTGGCCAGAAAATAAAATTTTACTTATTTTCCAGCAAAGGTTTAACAGTGATATTCCAAATTATAAAGACTCAGTTATCTGTCGCCATTGCTCCTTAGCAAAAAGAACTAAATACCAACCACAATAATGCTACAAGAACATGCTACGAAACGCCTACAACCCAAATAAAAATAGGCGGAGAAACTGAAAGTCATTCAACAAAATTTTCAACGTAGAAAAGCGAACAAAAATGTTAAAAAGATTGCAGTTCACGGCTACCGACAATCGTTCACCATTTACCATCCATAATCATCAATCGGTCCATTGAAATCGGATACGTGGTGTTGCGACGGTGTACCCTAATTACGCTAATCGAAGGAGCGGACGCGGGAGCGGGAGCTGTGCCAGTGGAGAGAGAGCGGAGCGGGCTCGCACGTGGCGGGCTCAGGTGCGCCCCGCCCCGCTCGCCCCGCCCGCCGCTAGTTTGACGCCGCGTCAACTCAGCCGCTCACCTCGTCGTCAGACGCGCGCTGCACTCGACGCTCGAACGCCGGGAAAACACGAGTCGTTTTTCGCCGCGACGACACGCACCGAAGTTTTCCGAATTTTGAAGTTCGAAGTTTGATTCTTGAATAGACTGTAACGGTCGTATTTGATTTTATTAGATTTTGTTGTTCTATGATTCTCATTTTTTTTTTGGTAAAATATTTTTTTATGTGAAAAGTGTCTGCAAATAAACTTGTGGGATGTTTTGTGATTTTATCAACGATTGGTTGTGATTGGTCGTAAAGTTGGCTGTTGCCGGTGTTGGTCACTCTAAACTTTGAATTGGAGTGAGTATATAAAATTATCTATATTGGTCGTTATATTTTTTTTCTGTAGGTATAGAAAATTATCGTCAATTGATACAGTTAAAATTGAAAAGGCGGGCGTTGAGAAATCAAAGCGTGTCGCAGTAAATCTCCCAGGACGCAGTGGATTCGAACTGTCCACTTGACACGGAACATTAAAAGTTATTATATCCCGAGAGCTTTTTGGCATTACTGGCTATTAAAATAATTTTATAGCTCGATTTATATTTATTTGAGCAACTTTGTAAGATCTCTTTAACTTTTGTTGATTTTATAGTGAGCAATGTACTTATTTATTATTTTATGGCCACATCATCTCATAGGAGTTAGATATATTCCTGCTGTGATTAATTTGATTAGGTGCTCTGTCCACGACAGGACAAAAATCAAGTAGTGATCTTTAGGCACTTAAAGAAGATAACAAGCAAACATAACTCTTCTTTCAGATTCATGATCATAATTATCTTTAAAAAACTCATCAAAAAGCTAGGCAACTAGATCACCTTCTGAAGTCCTATCAAATAACCACGACATAAAACACAGCTAGCAAGTTACCGTTAATACCAAACGACACAATAAAAGCTATCAAAGTGCCGAATTAAAATTAAAACAGACATCCGAGGCATGCTCATCAAAGGATGTCTGGGAATAAACAACTGCTGTAAGAAAAAAAAAGTTTAAAAGAAAAAAACAAAAGCAATGAAATCGTTCGGCCCATTTAATGCGGACCGGACGGGAGTGACAAAAATTCTAAACTGAAATAAACTGAACACATGTGTCTGTATATCACACGGTATAGGATAGGAAACAATGAGATGAAATACTGAACAGTAAATGGGGAAAATAGATAATATTTATTAGTTAAATGCTACATTGGTCGCAGAAGATATACCTAGAGTTGGTCAAGAATCATTAGTTAGAGTAGAAAAAGACCCAAAATAGTATGTTAGTATGTAGTATATATCTATTAATTAAGTATACCACTGTCTTTAGATTTATTTCTTAATTCTTATGAAGCTTGTTTGAGGCCAAAAGAAGCCAGTATGGAAGTCATTGAAACAAGCATTACAGAAGCTGCTCCTACTAATTTATCATACATTGGAATATAAAATTTTGAAGCTTATCTTTTTAACTATAGGTACTTATTAGAGTTTATTCGTTCTATGAATTCTGCTTTGTCTGCAGATTCGTCAAGATCCTTTCCTGCAAATTAGTTCAGACTTCTTTTAAGTCAATAGGATACATGTTGCTTGTGGCACTTTTCTTTGTAATTCAGTATTTTTGGTTAAAACTGCTTTGCCTGAAACAGAAGCAATCAGTTCCTGGTAGATAAACCATACTAGTTCATCATCAACATCATCTGCAGCCTGACTTTACCCACCGCTGAGAATAGGCCTCTCTTTTCATGTGCCAATCCCCACGGTTAACTTTATCATATTTTATATCTCTTAATCCTACTAGTATTATACTGTGAAAGTTTGTATGGATGGATGGATGGATGTTTGTTACTCTTTCACGCATAAACTACTCAACGGATTTAGATGATATTTGGCACACAGATGGTTTATAACCAGGATTAACATATAGGATACTTTTTATCCCGATATTCCCACGGGATCGAAACTTATGCGGGTGAAACCGCGGGTGCAGCTAGTTTAATATAAAAATAATGGTATTCAGCTGCATCCGGTTAGACTGGAAGTCGACCCCAACATAGGTGGGCAAAGACTAGGCCGGTTTGGTTTAATATAAATATTTTTAGTATTCTATAGGTACTACTTAAATATAAGGGTAAGGTAAATATAAGGTAATACTTTAATATATTTGGATCTCTCTTAGGTAGATTTTCTCTTATTCTACTCTAACCAAATCGATTATCTTGAACTTGAATGTTCTGCGATCATTTTATTTCGTATTTTTATAAATCGTGATGTTATAAATAACATTATTAAGATAATGATCTACTTAATGTGTGATAAATTTTGTTAACTGCTTAGTTTTATTATTTAATTATAAAGATTAGCCATTATGCATATATTATGAAGCGGCGCAAAAATCCATTAAAACTTGATATTTTGAATGTTATTCAAAATGTCCTTATATTGAAGGTAAACCTACAAAAGAAACTGTTTTACCACAATCATTATGATGAATGATCAACTTATAATATTCTTAAAACAGATTATTTTAAAAATAATTTAGAAAAATCCTGAAATAAGAGCCCAAGCAACTTATAATATCCAAATATCACATAATATCTTAACACAAGGGCGTATTACGCTAAAATCATTATTTATGCACATAAAATTTATGATTACGGCGATGTCTGGCCGAAATTCACACATATATCATTCGGCGAGCAAATGCGACAAATAAATCGGGTGCACAATGACTGCTAATTTGCTCATAAAGATGTATGCACCGAGCGGAGTACATAAATCGGGAGAAGTCACATTCGGCCTACCGCTTACACCCATAAACCTCTGCGGACACTTTTATAGCCCTACCACGTGGCTGAGCCACAGTTTTTTCCGCACTTGACTTGACATGTGTACTGCGCTTTAGGAAGTCACATCCCTATATTAATTTATTGTTTTAGAAGAGACCCCCAGCGTGACGCAACTGGTACACGTGTTTAGTGATTTATGCAACTAATACTGAGTCGGTACCGTAAAAACAAAAGTAACCGTATAATGAACCACGTTGCGAACTTTGCTATCGAAAATGATTATGGGCCACCCTGGCAGATACTTGAAAAGGGCACATAAAGAGAAGAGTTCTTTAAAGGGTTTTTGAATAAAATACTAACTCATTTCACTCCTCTAACCATAATTACTCATATTATACTTACAGATTTTCAAAGTTTTTGTGTTCAGAAGTTTATTTTATTTTTAGATTTTTTGACATTCAGACTTATAAAGAAGCTCAAGAAATGTAATAAATATGTGGGAAGGTTAAATAGACATCACTACCCATATACCTAATGCAATAAAATATTATCGTTAGGTCATAGTATAAAACATTTGTATTGGAACCATATTTCAAATCAGACAAAACACAATACATATTTAAATCAAACACTTAAGATACGATCTGTATTACAACATTTATCACGTATAACGAGACGACGCACTTGACCGACTAATGTGTCTCATTTTATCACAGGTCCATCAATCAAGCTCCACTCTACGGGGACAATTGAAACGGACCGCGAACATCAGTAGCACTTAACATGTCCAACTAGACTATTCAGTGCTCGTCCAAACGATGACAACTGCCGAGTGATCTTGAGAAGAAGGATAAACACACGCTGTTATCGATGAACGAATTAAATTATAACGCAGGGATGAGCTCCTACCAGTTCGTCAACTCGCTCGCTTCCTGCTATGGGAACCAAGCGCCCGGGCGTACTGGGACGCCCGTCGAGCAAGCTGGTCATCCCGGTCTGCCAACACCAGGAGCTGATTACTACAATCCAAATGCAGGAGCTTCAGCTTACCCCAATACTTGCTATTCGCCGCCGCAAGTTGGCCATCACTACCCACAACACCCATATGGGACGCCTGCTACCGGAGCGCACATGCAACCGCAAACGATGATAGACTACACACAGTTACATCCTCAAAGACTGGGTAGCACAGCGAGCCATATGCATCAGCACTCGAACCCGAGTCCAGGAGCCTTGTCGCCCAACCTGATGTCCACACCGCCCAGCCAAGCCGCTGGAGCTAGTTGTAAATTCGCGGATTCGACCTCCACAACCGGAGTAGCATCCCCTCAAGACCTATCCACATCTTCTGGACCAGGTCGAACGTCGCCTGGTTTCGGTGGCGTCGGTGGACAAACTTCTAGTGGAACTACAAGTACTAAACTAGGCCTAACTACTCCCATCGCTTCTCCTGTAGAACACAAGGCTAATGTGAATCAGAATATATCAAGTCCTGCCTCCAGCACATCAAGCAACGAGAGCAATGAGGCTAATAATTCTAGCTCAAACACCAAGAATTCTAAGTCTTCAGCGTCGAACTCTTCGGCCAATCCTCCGCAGATATATCCATGGATGAAGCGAGTACATCTAGGAACAAGTAAGTGGAAACATTTTTTAAATGATTTTGTAGATTTAAGATGTTAACGGTACAATATTTTGTCTTATTAATGATGTTTCCACCGCGAGAATAATCAACATTATGAACGGCTCGATTCACACTTTTTTACCGCTAGCGTGAAATCATAAATGATTTAGCTTCGTTGGCTAAACTAATAACGGCAGCAACAGCCACGCCTCTATCAAAAACCAACAGTTTGATGTAATAGAAATAAAACAATCCATCAATTGGATGCCGAGGTGGAGACAAAACAAATTATATATCTATTTATAAAGCATTAGCATGCATTAATGTTGGATCGATATGGCTGGCTGATGGATGGTGTCCATAATAAGGCATAATGGCTTTGTTGGCGGGCGCTTACAACTGAACATCCGAAGCCTTTTTTCTTCTCGTATCCTAATGATGGGGAAAGTGTGTAGTCATCGTGACGTTTCATTTGACGGATCCTAACCTTTAAGCGTGAATTGGGTTATTCAAGGGTTAATCTGCTTTAAATTAGAATTCGGGAGCATCCAGTAAACCATTTGTTCTTTTTCTTCATGGCACATTATTTAAATTTCTGGCTTTGTGTAACAATTTCGTAATTGTTTTAAAATGTTCTATTTTAAATGGGGAAGAGTAATTTAAAAGTCAGCGCTTAATTCGAGTGGACAGTGTCTGGTAAAAATGTGAAAAACATAGAATTTGAAATCAAAAAGTGATATATCAGGGCAATAATAGCACGTAACAAGACGCAGGATGCCACAGCGCCTGTCACGTAGATGTCGCGCGATATAAAGACAGGAGCAGATGTCAGCGGCCCACTGGTTCGGCGGAATTATACAAAATTCGTATTGTTATATGTAGCACAAATCTGTTTCAACCTTGTCAAGGCTTACGATGTTATCTTAATTGGTTTATTTTTGCATTTCGTACGCATATGATTACTTGTCATCCTCATGATAGTGACCGACATTTTACTTTTTATTTTTAGAATCTTATGCATCTAAGCACAGAACGGTTTGGGTGTATATAAACATTCAGGTTCATAAAGATGTATAATGTCAAAGATGATGAGTATATCTCATCACCTTTGATTAAAACCTCTTTAGTTACTAGAAAGGTATTCAAGAGTCGGAGCCAAGTTTTAACATTAACCAGATTCTGAATTTACTAAATTAACGTTTTAAATATTGATAACCGATCCTACCGACGACTTGCTCCTATATGCAAAAGGCTAGACTACTACTATTGAGACTATTGCTGAATCCTATAAAGTATCTTATGATACACGATAAAGTTCCTCTGCCTTCATTCAACAACAATGTAGCGATACCTACCTTCAGTATTCAGCTCAATGAAAAAGTAAACAAACTAGACGACTCAATAACAAAAAATATTGGCAAAGCGCATGCCACATCATTTCAGAACAAGAAAAACTTCCAAAGCAAATAATACGAGACATGAATGTCTCAGTATAAATCATACCACTTTCATCAGGGATGATTGCAGAGTTGCAGACACCAAGTGGGTACATGACACCATTATAAATTGCCAAAGACCTGTTTAAGAAAATAAATAGTTCTCTTACAACCATACGGCAAAACCCTGTTATTATACACAACAAGTCTGTAGGTTTGACAAAGCCTTATTAAAATGTACATTTCAACCGATAGGCCTATTGCAGACGGGCTACTGTCGCAGAATCGCAAGACATTGTAGCGACTATAGGTTCGCTAAATATAACCTCACCTATACATACATAATTACATTATTGAATCGAGAAGAATTTTAAACGAAGTTTTTGCATTGATAAATGCATTTGAAGCTTGTGCCAATAGTCTTCATCATAATATAGTACACATTGATATAAACACACTACATCTTCTCATAGTTAAGTCAGAATGCCATAACAGCGACCGCTTTTGAATCAACTTCTTTACTATCCGGATTTACTCATTGACACATAAATAGCATATCAATTGATTGTGCCTTGATTAGTGATTAGTGCCTCTATAAAACAATGCTGCAGCATATCATAATATGATAATTCATTATGATAATTACAGCTCTATTAGAGAACAATATTTTTTTACAACTGATGCATGTTAGGCACACATGCGTATCGGGGCATCTTTGTTTCCATTCATGAGACTATCTTGCTCTTCCAGTAGACATCTGGTAAAATGATTTTTTGCTGTATATTGATCTACTAAGAAGTTTTCTTCCCTTTGTATTCTAGAAGAATTAGTATTCTTATTCTACAGCTAATTTGTTTTAACAGTATGGCTATGTTTGTTGCCTCATTAACACCATTTAGCTGAATCACTTCCATTCTTGACATGTGACTTCCTTTTCATTTTTGTCTAGGATATGAACCTTCTACTTTTTCATTATTGTTAGAACAGTATTTTTCTTCTTTATTTCTAACTTTGGTATCTGATAGATACCTAATTCACTTATCAAGCGTAACACAAGCACCGTCGAAACGAAAGACAAAAAGACAGATTGTAGAAAGATTTCTACAGCGTGATGTAAAAAATTTACAAAGAACGCTCACTTAGCAAGAGATATTTATATTCTTCGTAGAGAAGATATGGAAGTGGTCAAGATACGCGAGCAATTCATAGGTTTTCGAACAGATTTTAGTCGCACCAATCGACCGTCGCCCGACTGCAACAAGCCGAAGTATGCAAATAGAGTTGGCAGGCGGCTAGGTCGTGTTACATGTTTGGTGGTCATAACTCAAGGAGAGGTGGAAGCCACCGCCCCTCGTGCGTGCCGTCTGACGACTTATAAGAATTCAATACACCGTTATTTAGCACTAGTTACATACCCTAACTGTGTGTATTAACACGTGGAAATTAAGTCGTTTGGAAAAATCGTGTGATAATTGTTTAAAAGAACCCTTTGTTGTAGAGAGAAAATTATTGTATTTATGAGGTAGGTAGGCACTAAATGATAAAAAGATTGTGCTAATGCTGATACCTAATATGCGAATTAAGAACGTATCCTTGTGAATTATGAATGTTCAATAGTCTTTAGAGCAAACCGACATAGTAGGAAAAACGCTGAGCAGCTTAGTGATCCAATAGGTCGGCCCCCCAATAATAATTTTCTAACACACTTTCAATCACTATCCAAGGGTTTTGAAGGAAATTCCTAATCCATTGCTTCATAGGTTTGAAAATATCGTCAGCTCGAAAACGTAAATAACGTAATGAACGTGGCGCAACTGTCAAATTGAAAGAAATTGCGATCAATTATAATTTTATGTGTGATATGCAGTTACCCCAGAGGTTTGAAAGTTTCTGAACCTTTTTATAAGCCAAATAAAAGGGAGTATACAGTCAACACCCATTGGAAAGCTGACCCTTCAGTGTTGTATCTCCTCGGGTCATCTTGAAGGTCATTGGGTTAGTGACTTGAAAGTCAGTTACTCTCAACGGATTATTAAGATTTTTGCAGGGATTCATTTAATTAAAATTAAAAGCACGAATATTATGAAATACAATCTGTGGCCGAAAGTAAAACAGGCCAATTTTAATCAATTATTTTTTTTAAGAGGAGCACCTCAGCCTTTATTTAGGACCCCGTAAAATCAATTTAAAGGCTATAAAATTATCCATGATTCCATATTATTATTTATGCATAGGCACTGTTAGCCATAAGCAGTTAAATATCGCATTATACGAACGTAATCTGATATAAATTATTGAGTCCTAGTAGCTGAGGTTTTCAATTATCTTGAAATGGACATTGAAAATACATTAGGGAACATAGTTTCGTAGTACTATGTACATACCTTTATTGTAGATTACCTAGGTACGTCTGATCTTGTCAATTTAGCTTTTATGTAATATATTTGAGCTTGTGTTCAGTTGTGACTGGTTATTTCGCTCCTTAAAGTAAACAATACTTTACATTTGCAATAGGATTAAGTAATGCAATTACGCATAATACTGATATGTAACTAATTGTATGCCTCATTGTAAATAAATTAGATTCTTTAAAATGCACAGATGGAGTAGAATGATGAGCACATGAACAGAGGGGCAATTCTCGTAATTTTAAGAACGTTCAGAGTCTGATCTCAGTCTCAATCTGTCAAAAATACCACTATAATCCCTACATTTTTGACAAGTTTTTGACATTGATTGTCGCTGAGATGAGATTGCGGCTAGATTTTTTTGTTTTCAATTACGGGAATTGGCCTTTAGTTTTTTGTAAAATTGTCTTTTGTTTGTGAAATTAACTCTGTAAATATACACAAACCACATAGCGTCCACAATTTACCGTCGAATGACGTTTAAACGTATTATTTAAAAGTAAATCGGTGTGTTTTCCTCGAGGGAGTTTTTTGACACCATAAAGGCAATCCCCGGAGCCATCATTTTCATGACAGCCGTCACTACGACCGTTGTGGTGGCCACCGTTCTTTAAGTAAACCGTAGCTTTAGATAATCAGCCTATGGCATCCACTACTAGGACACAGGCCTCCTCTCAGTGAGAGGGAGTGCGCCATAATCCACGACGCAGGCCCAGTGCGGGTTGGTAAATGTCACCATGTCTACGAATTTTTGGTTCTAGGACATGCCGGTTTCCTCACGATGTTTTCCTTCACCGATTTGAGTGCAGTGGTGATGGAATAATTTACACAAAGTAAAACTCCTGTCTGGGTTCGAATCTACAACTTGCAAGTCGTGGCTGTTGCCACGGCCACAACTGCTCTCCTACTAGACAACCACTGTTCTCACGTTGCATATTTATACAGGGTTATTTTTTAAAGACCAGCCAAATTTAAGGATGTGGTACAAACCATCAAACTGAACAACTTTCTCCATGGGACCAACATCGTAATCGCGAATAAAAATTCAGCCGTCCCTTACATTTAGGTCGAGTAGGTATTGAAGTTTTCTATGGGACAGTTGATAAAATTTTCGCGATTACGCTATTTGTCCCATGGAGAAAGTTGTTCAGTTTGATGGTCTGTACGGCATCCTTAAATTTGGCTGGTCTTTAAAAAATAACCCTGTATACAGGGTGGCAGGCACATCGGCGCGCAAACTGAAACCATGAATTTCAGAAAACTAGCTCATGAGTTTAGATCACATAACGCAGAAACATTTCGTCGGTTATCAAAAAAAATCTGCTGTTTTATAGAAAAATGCAATACTTTCGTGGTCAAAATGTATGTCAAAGCTATTTTTTTTTTTTTATAAACGTCCAAAAATTTCTAAATTGTTAGAATTATGGTTCAGAATCATGTACTGAATCCATTGGAACAGGTTTTGCGTCGATGTGCCTGCCGTCCTGAATTTATTTATAATAAACACACCAACAGCACAGTCACTTACAATTCAAATTAAATATCATCTAAAATTGGTATTTCACTAACCATGCAAATAACAGAAAGCCAATTATAGCGTAATTAAAAACGTTCAAAATCTAGTCGCAGTCTCATCTCGGCGACAAACAAATGTCAAAAACTTGTCAAAATGTAGGGAAATTAGAAGTATTTTTGACAGATTGAGACTGAGATCAGACTGTGAACGTTCTTAAAATTACGAGCCCCTCAATTGCCCCTCAGGTATGCTTGACATTTAACTTAAAAATATTAGAGACAAAGGAGAACAATAAAATGTGTGTCTAGTAGATCTTAATCTAGAACATTACAAAACAAACCAATTTGAGAAACAAGACATGCACGTGTATATTTTGAAAGCCAGAAGTAATATAAATACCAGTTAGACCTTTTCTGTCATAGAATCCAAGTTGTATTTTAGATTTCAAAACATTAGGTTTTCCTAGGCAAAGATTGTAACAACCAGATATACACCAACTAACAAGCTACTTAAACCCCCAAATTCCTTAAAACGATAAGGCAGGCCTCACGCGAATAATTTCGATCGTTAGCAAAAACTTAACCACAAAACGGGTTAAGTTAATCTAAGTAATTATTAAAATATTATTCATAACAAATAGATTATTATTTACCACTTGATTCTAATAGCTCTTTGATTATATCCGTTTAGTTTAATTAAATTAATATTTATTATTTTGTATGAATGTCAATAGGGACAAGTAAACATAGATAATAGTTTTAGCTATAATAAATAAAATAAGGAAAACTAGTAACACTTAATTTAAATATGAAAGGACAGCTTGTGTCATAAATAATACTAATTATATTGCGTCCTTTGAATACGGCTTACAGAGCAAATACAAATGAAATAAAGAAAATGTATAGGTTTTTCCATAGAACTGGGCATGACGTAAACCACTCGTAACATACCTAATCATTATAATGAGTGTTCATCTGGGAAGGTTATTTTCAGTTCTTTAAAGAAAGAAAAATATGTTAATAGGTGAACACTCATTTAGGACAATTTTCGTTGTATTTCCCTGAAAAGTATTGATCAAGAAACTCTATCATTATTACGTTAATAATCTTCATGTTAATTTACTAATAATGTTTTTGTTCACGGCTGCATCTTATCAATGATACTTCAAGAAGGATCTATTTTTTTATACTAATATAAAAAAAAAACTTATATAAATTACCCTTAAATAAAGGAAATAATAATAATAGCACCCTATTACTCTTTCACTGCAGGGCAAAGAACTCTTCACATACTGAGAAAGCACGAACTTTGATCACCGAGCTTGCTCATGAGTGGATGGTGATTTCAGACTTATATTAACTCTAAATACAGGTTTTCTCACGATGTTTTGCCTTCACCGATGTCTGTAATGTCAAAGATAAACTTAAGAAGTACATGTGAACTGAAAAAGTTACTTACTTTCTTGAAAAAGTTACTTAGTTACTTATTTCCATTCCCTAACTTCCGACTTTTCTACAGAAACCAAACATCCTAAAAATAGCCTCCCCTTAAACCAACCATCCTTAATGACATGCATAACCCTACCTGTTCTACAGTTACTAGCGGCGATTAGTAAATAAATAACAAATTAAATTCCACTAAAGATTAGTGGCGGAGTCAGTATGGGCTCATAAATAAATCAAGCGTTCGGTCCCGGAGACTGCGGTAAATTATGACTCAAATAATATTATGCTAAAGGTATGCCAGTGTAGTCGCCACTTAAAGCCGTTCGTGCTTATAAAGCCTTTTTTGTGCTTTTGTAATTAGCTGTTCGATATCTATAGATTATAGTGTGTGCACTGCTTTAGCGTACGTATTGAAGACCTGACTACTCGTAATTTGTGATACTAAAATCTGCCAATCATATCATGATTTTTTAGCGTAATATCAATGATATCTGTAGCGTTTTGTTTTTTTTTTTTTACTATAACTGGTTTTTGTTCTGCCACCTGCTATGATTTGGCATAAATTAATTAATAACTTGTCGAGGAGGTATAATTTATTGGACGGTGACATTCAAATGTAGGCTTTGCATAGTACTGTAGTCAAAGTACAGTTAGCCTCGAAAATATCAAACATACCTCGACAAGAATTCATTTGATTATCTACGATTTGTTTCCCGTAAAAACCGTAAAACTGTTTTCATGTACTTTGCTTAGAATTACTTTACTACGTAGATTAGGTACCTAATGTGTAACATGTTTTGGGGCTACACATTGATACAATAATATAGATTGTAGAAAATTTTATGAATTCTGGTCGATGTACCTATACATCTATTTTGTTCAAAATACAATACATCCAATTATAGTACTTACCTTTAGATACTTATATATTTGTATGTATTTCTAACTGCACTATGCTCTCCATGCATGTACTATACCTACCTATGTAGCAAAACCTAAAAACAAAGCTCAAATTCAACATCAAACATTTACTATACCTACCAATACGATAAAACTACTATACCGTAACTCAAACCCCACAAAAAGCTAGCATACCTACTTTCAAAACAGAAACGAGGAACCGGTCTTAAAGAATTCCTCCACACATACTATAACTTACAAAAGACTTATATACTATATACTACTTTGTCTGAACCAGATCACTTGATAACATCTCTCGCATCTCCCCGCCTGTAAGTCGCGACCTGCGTTAAATATGCATAAAAGGTACACAAAAATAAAACTTCTAAAACTCAAATGGTTGAAAAAGGAATAAATATAGGTATTTCGTGAAGGGATTAGCAGTCGCGGGTTGGTCCGTACTTGCAATGGCGGCACGATGATATGGCAGAATTCTTGCTAAAGTGTTGCTATACATAGATGTATATATGTATACTTGTATACTACCGTTACAAGTTGCTCATTGCCGCGTGCGCAAGTTTTGAATGCAGTGTGCGTCGTGTTTTATTAAATGGCACTTTTGTATTGGTTGGCTCAGGGAGGTTGGATAAGGCTTCTCGGTATACGCGAGAAGCCTTATAGGATATTCCAAGCTTTTATAGGATAGCAGGTTCTTTCTTGCAAACAAGTTTTGTTTTTAGATTTCTGAACGTTTATAGTAGATGTGCAGTAATTGTAAGTGCTGGCCTAGGTAACTTTACAGTCCAAAAATTAAAATAGACTTAGGGTTGATTTTTCAATAGTCAGATAACTTTTATCTGAGGAATAAATATTGCGGTTTGACAGTTTTTGTAATAAAATTTGTCAAACTGTTATAATTTATTCTTCAGATAAAATTTACCTGACTATTGAAAAATCAGGCCTTAGAGAAGTAATCTAGACATTTACAAGTACAGTTTGAAATTTTCAACTCCACCCACCCCACAAATAATTCCTACTTAATTACAAAACTTAGATTTTTGTTTCTGAAGTAACTTCCGAACTAAAGCCACGTACACACCGTCGATATTAACTGACCCGCCAACTATAAGTACCCACACGTCAGGAATACTAGTAAGCCCTTCTCCCCAGAGACACAACTTCAATTATTGATGGCAACTTTTAGCCACTATAAAATATAGGGGAAGAAAAAACTATTTTTCATCTGGTTTAGCTTTAAATAACTTGTAGCATGTTCTTGTTTTATTTTATTTCTTTCATTTGCGAGTAATTTATATGTTGTGTTTTTAAAATAGGGTTTCACACGTAATATTAGTCGGAGTATTAATAGTGTACGTTGAACGAATGTCAGGCATACCGCAGGTGTGTACTGAGCTGTAATCAATCTTTTCTATGTTTTTATGTGTTAATGTTTTAATATCTGCGTTAATTTATATGGCTATCCTGTTTTTATGATAAAAGTGTACACGTAGAGCAGAAAGTTTTTTTTATAATTTCTTCAATTCTGAAGTTTTTCTAATGATCGTTTCTACAAATTCAAGCTTGGTGGTTTATTTTTTTATTGATAGATTATGAGTTTATAGTAAAAACTAGTGGTTTTTTCCTGTGACCAGCTAAATGAGCCTTTACTCCATCGTTTATTTCCTTCTAAGCCAAGTCATAATTTTCATAATCTTTTCTTTAGCATCTTCTGCTATAGTCATCCAAATTCATACTTCATTCTGGAAATTCATTCTGGTACAGTCATGAGTCATCCATCACATCTATGGTAACGATTTGGCATTAACAACATTATGTCGTAAATCGTAGTATTTTTACCGAAGTGCGGTTGACTCTGCCTACCTATTGTTGTTTTCATTCCTCCACATCATCAGTCTGAAGTGGTTCCTTAGGTATCTACCTTATCTTCCTACATATAGGTATAAAGTTTTTCCCCAAAATGAATGTACGAACAATAACATCAAAGCAATCCATCATAGATTTTATCCGCAGAACACGTTGACAATCATTGATGCAAATTATCTCATTATAATTTTTAATTACATCACATTATTCATTCTACCCTAGTACATAAATTGCACATTTATTAAAGTGTTGTTCGTGTGTTGCTAGTTTTATATGGATATTGTAATTATTATACAAAAGATCTTATCTACATACGTCGTCTGAAAAATGGAATAAAGATGTTCCGAAAGATGATGGATTCGTTGAAGATAAAATAAAACAGGCATTACAAGTTTTAATTATTGTTGCAACTATTACAGTGACTACGAAAAAATGAGCTCACTTTTTTTTATTTTGGACATAAGTACCGTCAACGTGCAAAATATACCATAGAGTGACTACTCTATTCTTTGTTTTATGTTTTGACGTTCGCATGGTGGTCATAATGAACTTTTATGCAAAGTTAGTTAAAGTTAATAAAAAAGTTCTTTTTGAAATAACTTTCTTTAGGTATTGAAAAAAAAATTGGCAAAAAAAAACATAGTTGGGTATCATGCTATAAAAAAAGTTATTTTTTTCGAATCTCTCTTATGAGTCCACCGTAAAAAGTAAAAAATAATAAGTATCTAATTAAGTGACTAAAATGCTATCTTACAAAACCTTCATATGCCCCAAATGTCGTGGTAAAAACTACAGAAGATTGGAAAATAATAAATCTCAAAACACAGACAAATATTTACTTCAAACTTATGATTTAGAAAGGGGTTTATAACGACACAAGGCAACAAGTTTCCGCAGTTGTTTTCAATCTAACATGTTCAGACAGCCTTTGTAGGGACCTCGCCTCTATATTTAGTCATATTAGTGCAATTACGTTCACAGGCCCTTCACTCCCAATGATTTTGCGTAGTTAAAGCTGTCTAGGTGTCTTGGCGTGTTGTCAATTAATTATACTGATGTAAGTAACCAGATCTCTGTAGGAGTCAAGTTTGTAATTGTGATCTGCCGATTTCTTTTTAATATTAAAAGTAAATATTAAAATATTATTCATAAAAAATTGATTATTATTTACCAATTGATTCTAATAGCTCTTTGATTATATCCGTTTAGTTGAATTAAATTAATATTTATTATTTTGTATAAAATGTCAATAGGGACACGTAAACATAGATAATAGTTTTAGCTATAATAAATAAAATAAGGAAATCTAGTGACACTTTATTTAAATATGAAAGGACAACTGGTCTCATATAATACTAATTATATTGCGTCTTTTGAATACGGCTTACAGAGCAAGTACAAATGAAATAAAGAAAATGTATAGGTTTTCCATAGAATTGGGCATGACGTAAACTAACATACCTAATCATTATAATGCGTGTTCATCTGGGCAGGTTATTTTTACCTTCTACTACTACTGCTGTTTTCTTTTTACCTTCTACGATATGTGTACGATTCTTGTCTTCTAATACATTCTTTTATAAAGTCACTAGCGTCTTCCCACTACTTCGTCGTGAAATATCTTGTTCCCCCGTCCCACCATGTCGCATCGCATCGCCTGCCCGCACTCTTACTTCGTTTTCGCTCAGCGTTTTTTCTGACTTTTTTTCTTTTTGCTGGACCCCTAATGGTTCTAGTGGCATGTTAACTAGCTTACAGTCTTCCTGAAAATGGGCTATCATATGCAAAAAGTTTTTTTCAAACTCGTAGGTCCAAAGACTAGCGCGTTCAAACAAACAAACTCTTGAGCTTTATTATTAGTATATAGATTAGACACTGCAAATTCTTGAAAATTGCTAATTAAATAACAGCCCAAGACAAAATTTCTAAAATTGAAATCAGATCATCAACTTAGTCAGAATATAAATTACACATTACGTACATCCAAATTACTGGGCGATCAAAAAATCTGCAAGAAATGAGAGCTCTAATTGTTCTCATACATAATTTTATGATTCACGTAGGTAATTACGTAGGTACAGGACTAAACGCGAACTCGCAGACGAAGGGTTCCGTACCACCGTATAATTTTTTAACACTACCTATTCGTTTTCTTTAATGCCAGACAAACACGTTTCTTGGGTTCCCCATACTGCCCTCAATAGCATAGTTACAGTGAGTCGGATTTTTGTCAAAAATGAGTTGGATATACAGCCGTGCTCACGGTAATCAGATCTACATTTTAATCTTACCCATTCGTTTGAATGGCTTTTTAAACCAATTTTAACGATTAAAATTTTGCAATAAGTCGAGCATTTTTTTACATCATCAGGATGATTACAGTGGGTACACTTACTGCAGAAGTTCTTATTCAGAGTCTCTCGGCCAAAGTACAGTATGACATCTACCTATATACTACTAATAGGTCATTTACTGTATAAAAATTGGATATAAGCCTAGCAAATAGACACTACGAAGATATATTATTTGATCCTAATCAGTTTCCCAATATTGACTAAATAAGTGGTCTAGTCTTAAAAACAATATGCTGCGATACTGCATGTATGCTTACTAACGATCCTAAGCGTAGGTTCCAGATTACTTACCACAAAAACAGTTCGATGCGATATTGCGTTTATGTTAAGTAACGCAATCAGATCTTACATAAAGTTACTTATTATACTGAGAGCATGTAGCCATCCTGTGTTCATGTTTAGACAGCAGTTGTAGCGATAACGGTCAGGTGTACTTACAATGGGAGCAGTAAATTAGCTATACTGTACTCATGCTTAAGAAGTACGTACATATGCTATGATCTTCCCCGATACAAGAAAGGTATTATTTTGCCCTTTAATTTTATCTTTATATTATTTTTATTTATATATTTGTTGTTATAGAGGCTTTAGCAGTGCATAATTCGTTAAAATTTCAAGTGTCTACCTACCTATTACGGTTCAAATGATACGACGGACGGACAGCGGAGCCTTAGTAATACGGTCGTTTGCACCATTTGGGTACGGAACCCTAAAAATAGCACAATTCTTCTGCATTATTATTTCAAGTTGAAGTAAATTCTAATTTTCCCCACAGATGGTGCTACTGTGCAGGTTTATAATTACAAAATGAAGATTATCTGAACAAAAAACCAAACATTTAATGACGTTTATCATTATTTCCATACAGCGGTCTTATACTGAAGTTTTTGCAGTAATCACCTACACAGAGCCGCAATGACTGTCATTACGTCATTATTACGTTTAATTACTAATAAATATACATTGTATTGTGCATTTCGATGCGTTTTCCCTGTTTTTACATTATAGAAACGTTTATTGATCGTTTATACAGCGTTTTGTGTGGCCTTTTCGAAAATTACGTTTTTGTTCAGAAAATGCAAAAATGAGAACGGCTGAAGAAATACACGGTGATGTATTCTAGGAATTAATCATAGTTATCCTTATTATACCTGTAAAAAGCACGGCTAAATAATAATCTCTTAGTACAAAACATTGCCATGAAATCACATTTATCAAAACAACTAACAAAAACCTTTGTCTAGGTATGTAAAGATTTACCTAATGAAAATGGATAAACATGATTCTTTTTGTGGTTGTGGCAACATTTACTGGCGTTTTTTACCAGTGTCACACACGATAAGTACACCGCGTCAGTAAACTGCGTTCAAGAGCTGTCACTGTCATGGTATATTAACACTGACAGCTCCTATACGCGATATAGATGTGCTGCTCGCGTTCAGTGGCAGTGGTGAAATTGGCCCTTAGTTTATCTAAGACATTATACCGAATCTCAACACAACATTTTAGTATTTTTTATTATTATATAAAATTCTCATCAAAAAAGGAAATCTAATCAACATTTTCACAACTTCCTTTTTGCACTATACAATCTTTCGCTCAACCTAATTTCATATCTATATTCCCTTTGATGAAACGACTACCGCATACACAGAGCCTATTTCATTTTAATTAAAATACATACCTAACACGACTATTAAAACCATGGAGCCAGTGTTTTAATTTCGATTCAATAACCCGTGTCTGCGCAAGACACTGATTAAGCTTCCCATAAGACGCGTACAGTCGCCCGCAAATGCGCAGGCGCTGAATTAGCATATGCAGCTTTATGTTGTAAACTGAACGGTGGTATCAGTATTTAGTATATAGCTATTGAATTGCAGTGTTCTTTCATCATCATCATAATTTCACTTCTTGGTTTCTACCAAGTTGGCAGAAACCAAGAAGGTTGGAAGGTTGGTTGAAGGCTGATTGGTTGGTTGGTCTTCTTGGTTTACTTTCTTTCTTTTCTCTCAATCTCTACAATTCCTCTGCGTCTTCCAGCGCCCTATTTGCGTAACACACGATCTGAATAATTTCGAAGAACTAATAAATTTGCTTCATATGTTATTACCTATAGTAGTACCTATGTTATGCAGTTATCCTGCAGAGGTCTAAGTCTACTAATTTACAAACATTGCAGTCTCTCCATTATGAGTTTTTGACAGTTTTAGTATGTCAAATCTGTCAAAAAATCACAATGGACGTAACGTTTGTAAATTAGTAGACTTGTCCCCTAGGTGATTCTTGACACTTTGACGATTGTAGTCAACGCTTTTGGACATCCTAGGTTTCTTCGAGCTGATCTGTTGTTGTTTTTAAATATGTTGACTTCTTTTTCGGGCTGATACGACGAAAGCTCCTGTCATCGTACAGATAATGCCAACCACCTGGGCTATATGTTCAGTGTGCTGGAGTTACGAATTTACTATAGTTTCCGAATAATTTTCTTAGCCAAATTCATAATTAACTCTTTTGCTGTTTTTCAATGAGCATGTGCTTCAAAAGTATAGGACTTTTGAAGCACATGCTCATTTCACGCTAATAATAAGATGTACAGCCGAACACAAATGCTTTTGTACGCGTGTAATATTCTTAGAATTATTAGCATAGGAATAACGAGCCGATTTATCAAATAGGACAACTAAAGTGTGAGATTAGTACCGGTATCCTATAATAAGTAATTATTTGTTTCCTACTTTATATGCCTACCCACTTTTATTACGACCTATGATATTTAAATGTGAACGTGCACCTAAGGTCACTTGTTGAGGATTGTACCTGATTTAAATATCTATAGGAAGTGCTGGAATTATTCCTATAAGATAACATTAATTAAAGTCTATCGTATTACACATACCTAATTCTATTTTATGTCCCAGCATCATTATTTGAAGTTAGTATACCTATTTTACAATATTCACTACAATTTCAAACTTGTAAACCTGTTCTTAGTCTACTTTCCTCAATATAGTGTATAACAGCGAATTTATAAAGTTTCACAAGCAAAATTGTATTAAATCCTACCAACATTTCAATTGAAATCGTTGTCCGTGAATTCGTGATACAAAAAATTATAACGAACTTTATTAAATTTAGAAAAAATCCTCAAGCCTCGACATAAAAACAGTAAAGTCAATATAAAGTGAACCACACCACTTCACGCACTATAATATACTATTGTTGTATCGTCCACAGTGAACCAAACGTCTTCATTTTGGGGACAAAAAAAATAATACAGTTATTGCTGTCAAATGTGATATAATGGTAACACTGCAATTGTTTTCGAGATCATAAATAACTTTTTACAAAAGATTCGCGGTTTCCTTAAAAGCTAAACGGGCTGATAAACATTTTTTTTTTCTTCCGTCTCGAGCCGTCTTTCCTGCGGCGGTACGAAGCCTATAAATATTAATACAATCAAATGTTTTGACGTGGGCCTTTTTTAAACTTTTATCTTGTACCTTCGCTTATTTTTTGTTGGTTTGATTCCGTTTTTATTTCGTGTTAATTTGGACAGCGAATTCGGTCTTTTAACAGATCGTAAAGTATGTGGAATGAGGCGAAGAGCGAGAAGTGGCGCCAGGTGCATTTAACATTTTGAGGGGAACTGTTGGAGAATAAAAACATTTGTTATAACCTTTAATGTAAATTGACTTTACTGGCACTTAGTGGCTAGGTGTAATATGGGTAGGTACTTCATTAAATATTTAAAAGAACTATATGTAATTAATGATATACGATCTAATGTTTTGACGGGCTATAAATAAGCCAAACTCATAAAGCCTATGATTATACACTTGTCTCTATAGATACGTCTTCAGATCTTATCAGATTTACGATTAGTAAATAACGAATATTACTCTAGAAGTGAGAACATTTAAAATGATTATGAGAATTTATGGTGCTCGTATAATATATGCGAAACAAACTTTTTATTCATAATCAGATATCATTAATGCATAAAATTAAAATAACGGCGATTACTCACACTATACCATTAATTCTTAAATAAAAACATAAATCTTTACTCTGACTCTAAAAACTGTTGAACAAACACCCACTAAAACATCATAAAATTAATAAAATTCATCTTTATTGCTCAGAATATAAAGTTTAAATAACTTTGTCGCTGCTAATACAAGTTGGGTTTCGACAAGATCTGATCAAAGTATCTAAAATGGTCACAGTTAGTGGGTTAACCACTTTAAATTGTCATCTGTCTGATTTATTTCTGTATCTTTTGCGGCCAACACATTTTTGTCTCAGTTTCATTCTGATACAGCATTTTTTACAACTATTTGGAAAGTTTTATTTCCTGAATCACGTAATAAAAATAATTTATTTGTGTCAAAATTCACCTGTGGTACAGAGCATTGGCATTTAGCGAGTTTAATTGTTAGATTATAATAATATTTTTGTTTTGCATAAATTTAAAATATAAAACGTATATTTTTCACCAACAAAAAGAACGCATCCTCCTCCTTTTTTATAATCAGCATCATCCAAAACAACGTATTCAACAAAATAATATCATAAAAAAAAGGTTTTGAGGTCTGAAGTCTGAACCTAGAACTACTTATTTAAGAAGACGATCCCCGCACTTTTTGTAGAAAAGCAGTTTCTTCACCGTCTCCAATTTACCATGTCTGAAATCTGTTACGGAACCTAAAAACCAAATTAAATTTATCCAAAGTGTCCCGAATCACGGCCCACTGTGTACGCCAGAGGCTGACCTATCAAACGCTCGTAAACTATAATCATTCGCGGACCACATAAATAATTGCGCGGACCGACCCCGGTTTTTGTCGGTCGCGATGCGCTGGCGCAGGTAATATAGTCATAAATTTCCATAACCGCCACTCGATCTTATCAAACATGATTTTAATTTGATTTCGGAGCCACACGTGTTGTGGTCGTTTGGAGTCGAGTTTATGATCTTAGGTATAATGTTTCGGCTAAAGTGTTGAGTGCTGTAGTAGAGAATATCGAGTGTGTAGCTACCATGGTCTTCGGAGAAATGGACTGTTACGATGTAATTTATAAGAATGTTAATGGTGGAAAAGGTTTTCTAATTTACTGCATTTTATGACTGATCGGCTGATTAAAGAAGTGTTTACAGTTTTAAAGTTAACGAACTGAAAATTGAGACTGTTAATGTTACCTGCAGTGCAATAGTAAATAGGTGTGATATAAAAGATTCAAAGTGTGTATAAAGCTCCTGTATAGGTTAACTAAAATCTCCGCAATTACAACCTACAAGCCTCTATTGATCGCTTCCTCAGGTAATTTACCACCCTATCATCTCCCAGACAACAGCATTACATCACTTAGTGAAAGTAACACTCGGTAAACGTAGAATATTAATACTTGTCCTAATTCCCACAATCAAACGATACACCGATTATTGTCAAACGTAATCAATAACAGCAAAAAGGTAAATCGACTTCTAATGATAGGCTTTAACAAAACGCGTGACGCCTCCAATGTATCAACGTATATTTGACAGTTAATATGTCATTGAAATCAAAACGGTATGATATAAGACTGGCTGCCTTATTTTACACCGTATCGTAAGGTTGAGACAAAAAGCGCCGAACGTCGACAATGGTCTTTCATGTTTTAGCTGTTATGTCATTAATATTAATAGGCATTGTTTCTTTTCTTTGAGATAATCATTCAAATTGTTTTCTAACAGTTCTTTGATCTGCTGAACACTTACTTTTTTATCTTACTCCACAACATCAACAATTGGCAGTTTATCCCCATCACTATCAGCCATTATCTTCCGAGTTGATACAGACCAGCACTTTTGAGATATTTGCAATATTTTTTACTGCCTGAGTTTTAATATAATCATCCAAAACGAAATAGCTATTTAATTCAGATAGAGTTAGTTAATTTTGAATTTCTGACTTCATTAAGTCCGTATTGCATTCGGTGATGATTTAAACCATCGACAAATGTCTTAAGCGTGAACACATCTATCATCCCGAAATAAAGTAGAGTGTGATACACAGCCGTAGACAGACGACCGCTATAAAAATCTAAAAAGTGACCACCGCTTACGAAACCACGATTTACAACCCACAGTTCTTATTATCTAGTATCAGACTTTAATCCATTTATCACCGCTTTTGTTTACGATCCTCGCGTATCATCGACTATTAATTATAATGCGTTCCTCACTTCGGACTTTGACGTTCTCGCTGTGTGACAGACCAGAGATAAGAATTTTAATGTTACTCGATACCACTGTACTTCATTTGTTACATTGTGCTACTCGAAAATGAACATTAACAAGGAGCAAATAAGATTCAACAGCTATTTCTCGCAATACTACTCAACCGTCGATACAGTTTGAACTCTTTCGAACATGATTATAGGGTTGCTTATTCATTCTAATGGTTAAAGAATTCAAACGCTTCTGATGCAAAGCTGAGTTTAGAATTTTGATGGATGTGGTTATAATTGTTTCTGTATCGATTATGCCATTGATAAATATTTCGACTATTGCTCATTTTATTAATGACGTGGAAGCGGAAGAACGTTCTGGGCGATGCCCTAACGACAGCGTAATGTCACAATTAATAATATTGGAGTTGTCAAAACATCTGTCAACGGGTGCTCACAGAACGTCTGCTATTCATTTGTGACGCAATTAAATTTATTAATATCTAGACTCCTAACATACCTACAACTAATTGAAGATGATGTTCCTGCGTATTTTAAAAGTTCTTGTTTTTTCTACATAAACTGAAAACTAGAATTTTCCAATTAATATATCCGTCGTCGATACTTCACCGCGAACTGAAAGTTTGAAATGGTCTGCTCCAAACACAAGATATTTTATTCTTGTGTTGCTAAAAATAATTATTACGAACTCCGAACACTACGGACCAATTTTATTATTGGACCGTATTTGGTGAATAAAAATAAATTTTTGCTCTGCATTGCAGTGTCAGTTTGTATACTAAGATTCATTTTTCATTGAGTAAACGAATACAAAGTGTTTTGACATATTACTGAGCAATTTTATATGTAAATATCATTATGTCATTTATACCAACCGTTCAAGTCTTTTGTAAGCTTTATAGTGATTTATGTAGTAGGTACAATTGTTTACTTAGCTTCATCTGCCAGAATCATTGCTTGCAGCTTGTATCAAATGGTTCTCAGAACTCTTTCGTACTATCAGCAGATCTCTTTAATATTCAAAATTACCATACATTTTATATAACCATTGACCTTTGATACCATCATCTAACATCTACAGTTTGCCGATGGCGGTACTAGATCCCAATGTAATAGGGCAACCTTATCACTTTGTACAGGGTAAAGATCCAATACCGAACTGAGTTTTACAACAGAAAAGCTCAATTATATGGTTGCACGATCTGGAGCATGAAGTCAGAACTAAGAGATTAGAAATCAGGTCGGTTGAAGCAGCTTTGTTACCATTAGTCCAATGAGATCGTTATAATAGGTACAGGGTGTATGTTTGATTTTAGCAAACTTTCTGCGTATGTCGTGTGCCTTAAACCTGTGTTACTGATCCAAGTATATAATTCTTTGCTAGGGAATTTTTTTTGGAAAAACTCTCAATCCATCCACATATTCAGGTGCTAAGTATTCTCCTCGTGGTTCCTCGTGGCAAGATACACACGTGACTTCGTGTGCACGTGTGCAGCTTTTAGTTAGAATTTTATTACGTTTTTCACATTGTTTTTCATTTGAAAATCGGATAATCCTTACAAATGCAATAATCTTGGTCATAACCGTCATTGTTTTCAAATTCAAAATCAGCTACTCAACCTCGTTCATGAACTCATGACCGTTCAGGTTCAAATACCCAACCTGTATAATACAAGTCAGCGTATATATAAATCAATGCAGTTGTTGGCTGATCAACCATTGTTCTAAGCATCTTTGTAGGTCCATCGATATTCCATAAGCTCTCGTCTTTACCTTTAGTAAACGTGTAGTAGCTAACGTAGCTATAGGTTTCATGGAACCGGTCAGGTTACAGTAGTGTAGGTCCGGTACTCTCATAGGGTCATGATCTTTGGAAAACGCCCTCTTACGCCTGTAGACCTCATTATAGACTTCGCGAATGATTCATTAGGTATGTGTTCGTTGAGTATTTTACACGTACTTAGTTGGTTGGGGAATGTTTGGTGAAGGTAATAATGAAAAGGTGGGTGAACGTTTAAGACACTACCAATTCAAATGGTTCTCTTAGGACTTCAACTAAGTAGTAGACTGAAAAGACAATCGTAATATCGAATACAGTGATAAACTGTGAGATAACGCAAGAAACTATATGTTATCTTAGAGGATGAATAGTTAAATGATACCTATCATATGGTTTCAACATCAATATCCTTCTTACCAAAAAGTCAAATAGATGCTTCCTTGGTCACTTATGCAAATACTAGTAAATAAAGTACAGCAAAGTTCTTAACTCGAGATCAATACTGTCCCCTAGTTCAATTTCCACTAAAATTAACGGCACCGTATAAACCAGAGACGCAACGAACCGTAACGGAATTTAAATAGTCTAAAGACGCCTTTAATACCGCGGACTCGAACACCCGGAATCTATCAATACATAAATGATCTATCTCTATAACCTAACTTTGCAATCTAATACTTTACTCCATCAACATAAAGTCTAATTTCGACTGACCAAGTTACAGACAGAGTTTTCCAATATTGCTCTAGAAAAATCATTATTAAGTTTAGCGAACTCCTGTCTACTGAAATTATTATTAAAATTCTATTAAGTTGACGAATAGTTTTGTGGGAAACTTTTAAATTTTACGTTTTCGGCGATTGTGTCAATCGATTAAAATGTTTCATATCTTTTCATCTATGACGGTAACGGGTTCATGTTCCGATTGATTGAAAATCTGTTTCATAACGTATAATTTGATATACCAATTGATTTGCCTGTAGAATAAAAAGCTCTACCAGCAATTTGCTAGTACAAGTTGATTTAAAAAAGGTTTACTTCGATTCTGTTAAACGCCTTGAGCGAATTACTTTGCACGCTTTAGACGTTTTATCTAACTATGAGGTACTAACAGCCAGTAGTGTATATTTACAGGCTAAAGCTATAAAAGATCGGTAAATTGTTTACGTATTACTTTTTAATATGCAAGCCTATAAACGGCCACATTACCATTTAATTTACCATCACCATCTTTGTCTATACAACTTCACACTTTAGCATAATCAGCTTATGCTGTTCCCTGCTGGGACATTGTCCTCCTCTCTTTAAGAGGGAGTGGGCCGTAATCCACCACCCGGGCCTATTGTGGGTTGGTTGATGTCACATGTCTTCGAATTATGGTTCTAGGACATGCCGGTTTCCTCACGATGTATTTACTTAACCGTTTTCACACTTTGCTGTTAAAAATTTCTTCACCCACAATCTTTGAAAAGAAGCCTGTATTGGAAAGGCTTAGTTCTCGGTAAGGTAAGGATTAAAGATTAACAAGTTGGTTAGTCTAGCCATTGCAGTGCCTAAAAAACCTAAACCTAACCTATACCTTTGTACTTTAACTAGGTTTTCTTTACTGTTTGAAAGTAAGTTTATATAATGTTTAAGGGAAGTTTGTGAGTTTATTGGTTTGTTTTCAATACTCTTGTTTCATTTGTAAAGGAATAACATGCTTATCATAACGTTTTGTTAGAAAACACTAATGAGGAAAAATAGCTAATAACGTTTTCCTCAGCTGTTGTTAATTGCTCGTTAATTACGAGTAATCGGATTTTAGCCGTTTAGTTTTTATTATTGTAGGTACTGATTTTACGCAGTTTCATGTCTACATAGCTAATGGCTTCGATTCTCTAACCTTGTGGAAGAGAATGTCAAGTTATTACTTTAATAGGTAAACTAGAAATTAATATTGTTTTACCTTGGCTAGTATTAGCAAGGTATCTTTTGAAATAAAAGGTAACATTGCCAAGTATATTGCAGAAATGATATCGATAGGTTATACAAGTAATCGTATTGCTTATGATGTAACTAACGGTAGCGAGTGTTACCGTCTAATGCTTGGTAATTGCTGACTAGCTACTTAACTGACAGTTTATTTTAACTCATTGTGGAAACGATCAGCAGAAGTATGTCGCAACCATTTTTGGTGTGAAATAATACTTATTCCGTCTGTCTAAATGTTCTCATGTAGAAAATTGTTTTGATCAAGAAAATCATTAAGCTATGTGAATTTCATTGATTTTGTCATATAGCAAGTGCATTTCTTTTAGTATTTTTTTATTATATCTTCAAATCATTATTGGATTTGAATGTATTATGAATTTATGATTTTCCAAACCAATCTCTTTAAGTAGCTGAACGTGCTATAGGTTTATTTTATATTTTTCAATCTCATTGCTCATCTTTCAGTTCAAGACGATCCACAATCCGAGATAAATCATGAACTAATTAAGCCACCAGGTAATTGATCAATAGAAGCAAATCAAATTAAAAATCACTTAAAACATTAAAACGTGTTGACATTCTAATATCGTCAAACAACAAACGTTCGTGTTCTCAGTTAAAAATATACGTGAGAATTCGTACAATATGCAGTGTATGAAGAATCTTGCGTTTGTGTTCGGTGTTGGTGTTTGTGAGGCGATCGGTCGTCGATATTACATTTACAACGTAGACTGGGACGTAATAGAGCTGCAATTTCGAACGACTATTATTAACTTTGTTGGGAAACTGTTTGTTTTATTGCACTTTTGTATTGTAAATGTGTACTTAGTGGATTTATACTTGTATATTTTATTTTATTTTTTATTAATACAGTTTTGTTGTTTAATTTTTCAATTTCATTATTTCATTTCGGTAGCCTATCTTCTTCTGGATTTGCTTCATTGGGAAACACAGTAATATGCTCAGAGTGCTGTTCTTCTTTCGTGGTTCTTCAGAATTCTATTTTGAATTCTGAGATATCAAGTCTACCTACATAATATATTTGAACGAAGTCATCAGATGTAGAGTTTTCTGAATTGTTGTTCCCACTCACGACCTTACTCAATCACAGACTTATGGTTAAGAATGGAAACAGAATATCTGCGTCATCTGCTTGGAGTATTTGAAACTCTGATTGTATAACTTTATTCACATGCACGTGGTTTCGGTTTTCTTTCTCCCACGGTGATCTGGAAGTAAGAGAAAAACATGTACCAGCTGTTTTTTATCATGCTCAAGTCATAAAGATCAAATACGACGGGTTAGATTCTCTTAAACTTTATTATACACATATTTGACTACTGTGTGAGTTGATACGAAACTACCAAGCTTTTAGAAAATTTGTAGGTAAGTAGAGTTTAATCGAAGTTTGATTTCAGTAGCTTGATTGAACACTTAGGTGGCTTTCAGCACTATTATATCAATTGTCAGATAGGTGAGCGGACACCCAGAACCATAAATACCTGTTATTGGACATCACGTAGATATATCTCGCCATCATTTGCCTAGCCTTTTCCCAATGATGTTGGTCGGCTTTCTAGTCTTACCGGATGTACTTGAATACCAGTATTTTAAATGGAGCGACCGCATATCTGAACTCCAGAACCCAGTAACTGGATTAAATGATACCAGATAAACCTAAGAATCAGAACTATCATTTGCATAGAGGGACTGGATTTGGCCTAATTTTGGGTTTGACTATAGACAAAAAGAGGCCAAAAATAGTATTAATTCAGCAAATAGTTGTGACACGTAGTGTATCGACATTCCGACAGAGGGTCCCGACATGTCCCAGAGTTCAGAGGCTCGACAGAAACTGACAGGGGTCGACGTGCTCACTTCATTAATTCTTGAACAACGCTGTTCAATGGACGCGAAGGACATGCTATGTGACGTTATAAGTGAAATTGTTTCTATTGGAAGGGGAAGGGGCGAATATAGACTAGAATCTGGTGTACATTAGAAAGCTAGATTAACAGTCAGAATTATTATAGTCACAATAGATCGCTTTGCGCGGTGTTAAAGATTTTGTATTTAACAGAGCGGAAAACAAAGTGAAAAAGAAACTAAAATATTTATTGGAATGAAAACTAGTCTGAATTGAATGAAGCTTTGTCATAGGTAAATGATAAAATGTACCTACCTCACTTGGAAAAAAATACTGAAGACTCTTTACTCGATAATACTTTGACTGTCGAAAACCTTCAAATCACGAAAGCACTTGTCACTATGATTATTTTTTTTTTTTCAAGAAAATGGTAGATTTTAAAACTGAAAGTAAAAACTGTCTTTAAAAAATATAATAGACAGTTCATACACAAAAAGAATCGACGTAACAATTGTTAGTCAGTGTACAACTGCCGCACCGCACAGTGGGGCGAGTAGCGTCCGCCGAGGAAACAAAACCGACAGATATTAATGGTTATATGGAAAAAATATTGTGTTGCGTTTTCGTTTCCCCAGCTTTTAAAGCGCAATAAACATCGTGCAATTAAAACGCCAATACCAGATTAATGTATTGATTAATTGGATTGACAGGCATTTTTTTTTTTTATCTTTGATTGGAATCTACTAGAGCTATCTTTCGTTATCTAAAGTTTTAAACGTATACACAATTCCGTTTCAATTACCAACTGCTAATTGGAGTTTCTAGTATTTTATATCTTTATTAAAGTTTCGTTTAATTATGTGTGTACTTGCTCCCTATTATTATTTTATAATTATGCATAATTTCTTTAATTTCACGCTCAACAGATGTCCTAAACTTCAATCACGCGTTTCTGCGAGCGACATGCAATAAAAAAACCTGACAATCAGGTTCTTTATCAGGACTTAAGAGTATACATAATATATTCGACCATATATATACCTAAAGAATAACCAATAAAATTGCAAAACAAAAACAAATCAACTTTAGCTACCTGTTACGAACTCCAATTAAAAGATACGACGTTGCACAGTGGTACAACTCGATCGCCATAACCATCAGATTTATGAACCAATGCATAGAAATCGCGAGCCAATTAAAATGGCGGCGATGGGTTGTCATTCCGTAATTGGTTAATTATTATCAGCGTGGCTGGGCGTGGTTGCACGTGCAACATTGCATTCATGTAAAATGCAATCACAGTAGGTTCCTGTTCAATATTCGTGTACCTAAACTAGTACAGACTTACTTGCAAAATGTACCTACATCTTACATTTATTTATTAACTAGCTACGCGCTCCTGTTTCGCCCGGTTTTTACAACTTGACAAAATATCGAGATGTTTTTATTATAATGTATGTAAGTTTAACATTTATGTATTATACACATAAACCATCCGAAATGAACTCTCTAAATCATTGTGAAAACTACATCAAAATCCATTGCGTAGTTAAGAAGAACAACGCGGTCACAGACAGTCACGAAAAGCGACTTTAATTTATAATGCACATATATATGTATGTATAAGTAGATGTTCCATCATCGCGGTGATCGGATTTATCGGAAAAAAAGATACCTCCAAGCGATACCGATACTCTTTAATTACAAATATTGCCGTGGAAATTGTAGTAGCGCACTTTAGGCCGGTTCCTGGTGTATCAGCTGCGAGCACTTAGCACCGGATTCTCAGTAAAACGGAGAATGTTTTTAAGTTCTTCAATAATTGAAAATTTATGATTGCTGAATCCATGAATTTAAATGAGTCGGTAGCTTATTATAGATTTGTAAATGAATTATGAGATTTCATGTCAATATTTTTGGTCATCTATTTTGCGGTTATAAGAAATTACTAGAGTTATTTGCTTGTTTTTTATTCTACTGGCCACCCAAGGTCCTGCTAATTCAACAGATATAAGGCTGTCAATAAACATAAATAAAAATTAAATAATCGTCACAAACGATACGCTTTCATAACTTCACGTCAGGATCTAAACACGTCATTAGGTATATGATTAATTATGGCTGGCCCACGGCCCAAGGGAGTCTAGGCGTCAGTGTTAATGTTCATTCAATTCATAATCATGCTTTTTATAGCGTAAGTAATAGAGTTGACCACCCTCCTGTCAGCTGTTTTACCGGAAAATATAAAAACTAAGTGTGAATTTATTTGAATAAAATTCATCAGTCATAATAAGACTTGTAGAAAATTAAGTTTTTGCACGTTAATAATGATTGACGGTTTCCTTATTTGTAGTTATTTAATATACCTATGTTAAGAAAATATAATATACTTGCGCAAAAGCTAAAAATTCTGGAATTTATATCTAAATTACATTCACAGTTTGCACCACACAAACAAGTTATCGGTCAATATAAGAAATTTAATTACAATTAAACATAAAAACAAAACCTTCCAACTATAATATAGTTAATACTTAAAAATTATTAATATATTGTTCAATAAAAATTTGACGACCAGAGTTCAGACTATCCGTCTCACTGTGCAAAAATTCTCTGCGTAAACTAGCAATTTTATTTCAAACGTGGGCTATTCATATTTTTTTATTTATGTTTCATAAAGCACAGTGGTTAATTCATCGATTTAACCAGTCAAAATATGTACAAACAGTATCAAGATGGCGTCGGGAACACGCGTCGAGGTACTGACGTTGTACTGCGAAGAAAGATCGGTTTGTTTTGAAATGTCGTGAGCCGTGCCGAGCCACTCGTTTCATGTCACGACGTACGTTTACGTGTATTTTACTAAATTATCAGGCAGTTATATTTGCAATTAAAATAATTAAAAGCTATTTCGTGTTGGACTTGGATGTTTATAGGAGAGACAAGGTTTAGACTTGGGATTTTATTTGATGTGTATGTGTACCAATGTAGATTTTGATTGAATAGGCGTTGTAATATTTATGATAATAATAACACACCGGTCAGCCTCTTTTTCCTTACTTATTTTTGCAAAATAAATCTGTTTGAAATTTAGTTAAAAATAATTCAGAGTTCAACTGGAAATATTTACAAACATCAAAATACTTTGGTCCACATATTATAACATTTAAATTCTGAATGACGATGTCCAATTTAATATAAAGTTAACTTTAACATATCTTCACGTGCCTACTGTCCGGCGATGTGAAGAGAAGCGCGCGTGCGCACACCGCGCTGTCACTCGGCGACAGCGTCTGCGCCGGTTCTACGCAGAAACGCGGATTAAATAAATCCACTCACTAAGATCAAAATCCCGCATAAACTGGATAAGATCCACAGTTATTACTTCACTAAAGCATGTTATTAATAAATAATTTTCTATGAAGACGTTTAATATCGATCGCCATATTGTAATTGCAAAAGCTGCGCTCTTGTAAAGTAACAAATTAAAATTACTTTCGGAATTAACATTGTACCTCACCAGCGGATATCTTAATTCAACCTTAACTACATATATATTATATTGCTCGAGAGGTTCTAGTTTATATACCTATTTTACTGTAGGATAATCTGCTCTGCGTTTAGAGTTAATATAGTAAAACATAAACAATCTCTTTCCCCGCAGTTGGCTCATCAGTCGGCCAACAAATTAGTCGGTGTCACTACAATAATATACAATAAGGAGTGCACAGTGGTACGCAGGCCTCAGGCCGTCGCATAAATCGCTCAACACAGCCGAGTAATGTTTTGTATGGAGATTTCTTTCGACAATACCGTGCTAGCCGTGTGGTGGCTATTCTATCTAGTCTTGGATTAATGTTTGAAATTGATAAACTTTGCTTCTTTCTTTAATAGCCGACGTACTGTGCATTTTCACACTTGTTTTAATACTTAAGTTGTTTTTTGTTACAGCTAACGTTGCATTTGTATCATTGAGCTGTGTATCTCGACATCGAAACCTACGCTATTGATAGGATCATAGCCAAATTGCTTGCTAGATATTATGATATCATGATCTATTCCTGGCTCGGTGTAGCGCACATTTCCATCCGCGCCAACATCGAGGTCTTTATACTCTACGTCTACGTCATCTTTGTTTGTAGATACAATGCAAACGACCGGGTACTTAATAAATTCATTATGTTTTCCTTAGTCGCTTAGTGCCCATACGATTCTTTAAAAGTTTTGTTATAAGGACACCGCAAGTGGTCTTAAAACAACTCGGTTTTACAACAAAGCACATCTTTGAGACGACATAAATCACGAGTCTGTGCGAAAATTACCAAATGTTGCAAAACGGCGCGGTGGCTTGCATTTTACAAGGTCAACTTGCATTCAAATTATGTAGTAACATTTTTTTCTACGTTTCGAACCATTGTGCATTCAAAGAAAGTCTGAAAGACTTTCTTTCGAAAATGTCGCAGTAATTAATTTACTAATGCGACTATTGATGACTGTGTGCTGTGCTAATACTTTTGCTTTCTTTAAAAGCGTATGATGATAATTGGTTCAAAAGAAAAAAAGGCTTTGAAAATTTGCATGGCTCGGACCCACCGCGGGCAGGTAGTGTCTCGTAATCGGACGATTTGTCTTATTGTCGGAGATGTCGTGTGTTTGTGTGCATCGGCCGCGACTGTGCTCGAGATAAAAGTAATAAATTAAGTGAAACGGAAGGTGTTTGTAATGGTCGCCGCGAAGGTGTGGCTCCAAACATTAGGCTTTGACTAATTCAAACAAAAAACTTTTTACAATTAAACTTTTTAATATTTGTGACAACAATAAATCGTTGACCATTTAAATCTATTAAAATTGGTATTGCCGTAGTCGGAGTTAAGTTATAAATAAGAGAGGTAAAGGCGTAGACTCGTCCGACCAGATTTATTATTAAATTAATATTCAATTAGCTTTCCGCACATGATGCTGTGGTGTTGGGCGTACCTATTATTAAATTAAATTTATGGCATCATTTACTGGGCGATATTTTTTAAATTATTATCGGTCCCACGGCGTCTCCAGTAATTGTGCTGCCAGCGATTAAGGAAGCGATCGAATCGAAACTCGAAACTCGACATTTATTTATTTGAATTTTCGAGTGAAATAAAATGAAATTTAAATTAAATTGTTTATTCTGTAAATAGGATATCCGATTCACTTTTACATATCATATTATAAAAAATAAGCAAGATGAGGTCGTTTCCTATCTGGCTACTCTGGGAAGAAAGGCCTGTTTGACATTACCTACTTGTTTCTAGATTGTATCTAACCTGCTAGCGATTCGTGTAGTTTATATATCTGTGTGTTGATAATTGCACGCGAATAAATAAATATTCAACTCGCTTAGCACTCCTTCGAATTGTTTGTCGGTTTAGTGTTGGTGTGTATTATACTGATATTATCATGCATTCATCGGTTAGCATCCAATACATGTTTATAAATGAGCCAATAACTGTTCTAAATTGAATAGTCGTATGAGCGCTGTAGATTTTCTTAACTTCATGCGTCATGATTTATTGTCAAAACCCCGAATTTTTTCATCGAAATTTTAATAATACTTACGTACCTCCTGTTCATTTAAATACTGCAACCAAAAATACATCAAAAATAAAAAAGATGCACAGAGTTCCAAAGCGCAAGACGGTAGAAAAAAATAAACATTTATTTACGATTATAATTATGACAAATGTACCAAAGGACGTTTGGTTATAAATCACAATAAAATCATACATACCGTTTGCCATTCCAAGGTTTTATACTTAACTTCCTATAAATAACCTGGCGCAGTTACCGGTTTCGTCCGTTAAGCTACTAAGTAAACGTAGATAGATAGGCAATTAGTCTTCTAGATAAGCGATCTGAACTTAAGTCACATAATAATGTACTAGGTTTGTACATAAAGGTATTTACTTCTGTGATAAATAGACCAGGGCGTCCGTACTTTGCATGATCGCTGTGTTCAAGTAAATTGATGTAAATTGATTTGAATGACAGTTTATCAGTAATAGGTGGGTGGTGGGTGAGTTATGTTTTTAAATGTGATTAGTTTGTGTTCATTTGCATAGCTATTTTATCAAAGTATCATGATTATTTATGGTAGATAGAAGCAGTAGGCAAGATTGTCGATCTAATAAAAAAATGAACAGAAGTAAGTACTGGAACGGTAACAGTAGTACAAAAAGAAAAAATACCATAGCCACCGCATCGAAATAGTCCATCGAAAAATCTCCAATAAGAATTTATCAACGGCGCCGTCTGCAACGCGCCGCTGCGCCCGCACATAGAGATTTATTGTGTGTTATGTAAATGTGTACAAGATATTAGTGTCCTTAATATTTCTACGTCGTGATTAGTGCTCACCACGAACGTGAGAAATCCACTCTTAATGCGAAGCTTCGTGCCCGCTCGGGATCCAATCGGGCAATCTTCGGATTCTCTTTTATGGATCGACGATTACGTAGCCGCGCTTGCGCCGCGCAACTGGTTCGACTCTATTTGTAATTCCACATTTCTCTGCTATAAATCTCGATTATTATTATATTTTACTGTATTAACTAATTTCCTCTGTATGTTAAACTTAATAATCGCAAGGCAACGAGCCAAATAATAACTAGCGCCGACTAAAAGCCACTGACATTTGGGTAACATAACACGATCTAGTAGGTTGGCTGACGAGATAATTTGAAACATGCGTGCGAGTGGACATCATCGCTATAACTCATTACGTTAGGAACACTACCATGACTCCCAGTCGTGTGGCGTCTTCATAAATGTACCTACAGTAAATAATAGCTTCAGTAGATTGTTACGCTGCTTTACTTTATTAAAACGCTAAATTTTAGCACGACAAATGACTCGGACATAAATTAAAAGCAGTGTACCAATAAAAAATATCCGCAAACATTTATTTTTAGCGTACATTAGGTGGAAACTGAAAATTATAAGTACCTAAACTAGTCTAAGGCCTGCTTTTTCCAGCGCCAGATATTTTTATCCGAGGAATAATTTTGAATTTTTGACAGTTCTTCCATGCAGAATGTGTCAGACGTCAATTTTATTCCACTAATAAGAATTATCTGTCGATTGAAAAATCAGCCCTAAAAGTTATGAATCACCGAAACGAAAACTACCCTGCCAAAAGTATTTCAGCAAAAATCTAACGCTCAAGGGATACCATTAAGAAATATAAGAACCCGAAACTTGTTAGTTAAGTAAATCAAAAGTTCCGTAAAGTGGCACCGCGGGACAGACTGACACATTGCAGCGATACCTCGCCTCAGATAGTGCGGCCAAAAAAGTCGTATCTTCAAATAAAACCTTTACACGAAGCGCGGGTAGCTTTAAAAAGCAAAGGCTCGATAGGTAGGCGACATATAATAATTGCTTACCAGCAAAATGCAGGCTTCGTGTGATTGTAAATAAGCCCCGGTAAAGGACATTTTCTGTTTAAAATGCAACTGTTTGTAGTTTTTAGCATTTGTTTTTTGAGCAACCTGAAGGCCAATTCTCGTAATTTAAAACAAATGTCAAAAACTTGTCAAAATGTAGGGAAATTAGAAGTATTTTTTGACAGATTGAGACTGAGATTTGAGGGGCAATTCTCTTAATTTTAAGAACGTTCACAGTCTGATCTCAGTCTCAATCTGTCAAAAATACGTCAAATCTTGACAAGATTTTGACATTTGTTTGTCGCCGAGATGAGACTGCGACTAGATTTTGATCGTTTTAAATTACGAGAATTGGTCTGCTGACTGTGAACGTTCTTAATAGCCCCTCTGTTTCGAAAGTATAAAGTTTTATGTGACTTTACTTAACAACACTATACACAGTCTGGCCATAAATACTGTTACAGTTAAAAATAAGAAAGATATTACATTTGAATTTGGAATGTCATTTTTATACCATTATTCATTGAGTTTTCTAATTTTGGCGCCAATACATTGTACAATATTTTGCGATATTAAAATGGAGTGGGGTGATAAAGAGAACCGAATCGCTGTGATTGCATTACACAAAGTTGGTATGGAGCCAAATGCAATTTTTAAAACTCTCCATACGCTTGGTATTAGTCAAATGTTTGTGTACCGGGCTATTAATAGGTACAATGAGACCTCCTCTGTTTGTGACAGAAAAAGATCTGGCCATCCACGTAGTGTTCGTACGAAAAAGGTGGTCAAAGCAGTAAGGGAAAGAATTCGAAGAAATCCTGTCCGAAAGCAAAAGATTTTATCTCGGGAGATGAAGATAGCACCCAGAACCATGTCGCGTATTTTAAAAGATGACTTAGGACTTGCAGCCTATAAGAGACGCACTGGTCATTTTATAACTGATAATTTAAAAAGAATAGGGTGGTAAAATCGAAACAACTACTGAAGCGGTACGCAAAGGGAGGTCACAGAAAAATTTTGTTTACGGATGAGAAAATCTTTACAATTGAGCAACATTTTAACAAACAAAATGACCGTATTTATGCTCAAAGCTCTAAGGAAGCTTCCCAATTAGTCGACAGAGTGCAACATGGGCATTATCCGACTTCAGTGATGGTTTGGTGGGGTGTTAGCTATGAAGGAGTGACTGAGCCATATTTTTGTGAAAAAGGTATCAAAACATCGGGACAAGTGTATCAAGATACCATTCTTGAGAAGGTAGTTAAGCCCCTTAACAACACCATGTTCAATAACCAAGTATGGTCCTTCCAACAAGACTCGGCGCCGGGTCATAAAGCTCGGTCCACGCAGTCTTGGTTGGAAGTGAACGTTTCGGACTTCATCAGAGCTGAAGACTGGCCGTCGTCTAGTCCTGATCTTAATTCGCTGGATTATGATTTATGGTCAGTTTTAGAGAGTACGGCTTGCTCTAAGCGCCTTGATAATTTGGAGCCCCTAAAACAATCCATACGTTTGGCAGTGAAGAATTTTCCCATGGAAAGAGTGCGTGCTTCTATTGATAACTGGCCTCAAGGTTTAAAGGACTGTATTGCAGCCAATGGAGACCACTTCGAACAAGCTTTTTATATTTTAAATAGTTTTATATTTATGTATTAAACTAACACACTGTAAAAGTAATAAATATTATTTGCAATAAAAAAAAATTTTTTCTTCGTGACAATATTTATGGCAAGACTAGGTATATAAAAACCTTATTGGGAGCTATATGTTTGAACCGTTTGGGGTTGAAACACTAGGGCCTTGGGGTCCGAGTGCTCATCGAATTTTTAGGGACATCGCCAAGCGGTTGGTTGACTCTTCACGTGACCAGAAGGCTGGCCTATTTTTAGCCCAAAGAATCAGCATTGCCATCCAACGTTGTAATGCTGCTAGCCTTTTGGGCACTTATCGCATTGACAGTGATGCGGACGAACGTTCAAATGCCCAATGAGGTCCTGCCTTTTTCTATATTTCTTCGTATTATATAATTGTATATAGTATATTAGTGTTAGCTTGTAAAGTAATTAATCTGTATATGTTAAATAGTAATAAGTGTATAGTAATTAATCTGTGTATGTTAAATCCTTACATTATTTTTATAGTTAAAAAAAAAAAAAAAACTTAACATCACATCTGTATTCCCCGAAGGGTTAGGCAGAATTGCACCTATAGTAGGTACACCCATATTTAGCCAGACATGTTTAGGTCCCGTGTAATAGGGGCCAATGGGTAATGGGGGCATACAATCCACCAGACTCCGGGCTCAATCAATCAATCAACTCAGCCTGTTGCAGTTCCCTGCTGGACATAGGCCTTTCCCAGGCTGCGTCTCAACACCCTGTTCACCGGCTTCCGCATCCAGTCTGTCCCAGCCGCCTTCTTTAGGTCCTCCGTCCATCTAGCTGGGGGGCGTCCTACACTACGCTTGCCGATACGCGGTCTCCACTCCAGGACTCGTCTGCTCCACCGGCCATCGGTCCTTCGACAAACATGGCCAGCCCACTGCCACTTTAGTTTGCTTACTCTGCAAGCTATGTCGGTAACTCCGGTTCTTTTCCGGATAATTTCATTCCTGATAATAATAACAATATAATAAATAATCTAAATCTGCTCAACTTATACCTAAATACTTTATTTATTCCAAAAATAATATCACCGTAATTCAATGCCAAAAACTCGTTTCATGTATGTAAGTCAACACGGAATGATAAATCTGAAATGAATGACATTATAACATGACTAATTCATCAAAATAATAAAAGACATATTTGCAGTAGCTTACACCATATTATGAATTATGCGGCTCAGAAAAGGCTTTAAACTATATGGCAGTGAAGAAAAAAGTGTTCCAGTTCAAGCAAATGTAAGTTTGTAAATAGTTAGGAACAGGAAGGCTGTATGAGAATATGCCTGAGGCCACCTTGCGCACGTCACTCATACGTCAAATATGCGCGTGCGCCGAAGCGCTTTGTTTCAAAACGCAGGTGAATTGGCTCCGGTTGTAGTCTTATGGTAATATTCCCACCAAAATGTCACGCTTTAAAAAATATAGAAATAAACGGATAATCATTTTTTATAGTGTCAAACGGACATAAATTTTCCTGTCACTATAAGAATGTCATTTTAATAATTAAGGTTATGTAGCTTTTGGATGACGTTTTAGTATTCTGTTATGAATAGCACATTGCAGAAAATAATCTTCAGAGAGAAGTATTATAAGTATCACATTTTTGTTTTTCCACTAAAAGAAATAATGCATACCTTAACTGCACGTGTTTATTCTTAGAACCTGGTCAAGGTTAGGTACTTTACAATGTTTTTTTATTTCTGTGAAAAATTGTAAATCACATACCTACGTGGGGTAATTTAAATAATTCATTTCCGTCACATCAGCTGCAGTGGAAGCCATGACTTGTTCATTCGATGGTTTATAAGTTCATGCTATTTCCTACCTGCTACAATATAATTTATATCCTTTATTTCATTTCTATACATATTAGTTACATTTTTTTTTATATAAAAAAAACATTTCTAAATATTAAAACAGTGGCCCATCGGAATCAGGAACTGGGTCCAAGCTGCCGGTGATCAGTGCTCTAGAGTGAGAGACCTCCTCACAATGCGTGCCGTGTCCAGAAGTACTGATTTTTTAATCAAGCCCCTGACCCAGCCGCGCAATGAGAGCTTCCTGAGGTAATGGTCGAGGCTCTCAGCTAATAGGCCATTTCCTGTAACGATTATCGGTGCAATGATTGCAGAGGCCACGTCACATATAAAAAGCGCAAAACCAGAAAATCCTAACACCAGCATAAAACAAATATAGTCTGGTGCCTGTCGTCATCGTCAAGCAGGTCGGATGACCTGCTTGACGATGCACCAAGTGCTAGTAATGGGCAGATGTTATTCATTCAGCTCAAACGCCATGGCAACTGATTTAATTGTCTATCTCGATGGTATATCTAGATATCTGACGTTTTTTTGAATAATGTTTTGTGCTCAATGAACTTCGTTTCCGCTGCAGCTGATGTTACAGACGTGAATTATTTTGAATTCACTTCGATGACATCAGTATTTTGCGAATTCGTCTACCTAGTCTACCTACTAGATTGCATTTTGATGAAAACCTATAAACTCAAGATTTTAGGGGTAAACTTTACAACCGATTTGGCTTCTCAAATTATGAATTCTACTGGCGTGCGTGATGGTGCATCTAACCGTCAAGTCTTTAGTATTTAGCCAATAGATATGTAAAAGGGAAGATTATAATTTGAATTTTATTATTATTATATTATAACAACTAGTTCAAGCTTAAAGCTGCTACGCTTAAATGGAATTGGGCTGGACATATCTGCCGAATGTCAGAATGGGCCAAACTTACGAGCCAGTAGGTCCCGCTTATTGGCAAACGACATCGCAGCAGGCCCAGACGAGATGACCCGGACTCCTTTCATAAAGATTGGTTTTTGGCAGCTCTAAACAGAGAGAGGTGGAAAGAATATAGGGAAGCCTTTGCCCAGCAGTGGGACATTACCGGCTCATAAAAAATAAAAAAACTAATCAGTTCCACTCAGATGGTAGTAGGTAGTAAACAGAAAGTGTACCTAGAAGACTCAAACTACAGCAGGTTGGTTGGTAGTACGATTATGTTGGTTGCTTTTAGAGATGCCTTTGTTTGTAAAGGTAACTTTAATATTCTTGACACAATTTTAAGAGTAAAAAATAAGCCAACAAGTTTTCAAGGCGAAATACCATGTCTGTATTAACTCAATGCATACCTATTTTGAATCTAGTTATTCTATAGATACCAAACAAGTACTAAAAACAAGACGATGTATTGCTCCGTTTGATCTTTGAAGATATCCCTACATTGTAAGCCAGACAGATACCTAAAGAGAGTACTTCCACCAGACTATATACACGTTAAATATAACTGAAATAACACACACAGGTATATAACATCGAGTAACAAATTACGAGAAAAGACTAATTAGGTACATATATTTACAATGGTTGAAGCAGCATAAACATTGTAACACATAAATAACGCTTGTATAGAAGCTGATTAATAAAGCGAAGAAAAGTTTATTGGAATAGGTATCTGTATGAAAATTTTGCACTAGTATTTAGGTGATTAGGAGGAAATACATAGGATTGACGATACTGAAATAAATGTCCAGCTCTATTTATAGAGTAAGTAACGGATGAACACAACATTTTGACAAGAATTGAACAGGTTAAAATTTCTCACTAAGTTCATAAAACAAACTATTTTAAGGTACACTCATCTTTCTAATATTGCGGTCAGAAAACCAAAAATAAGATTTCAACGAAAAATATAAAAAATATAATTTTACAGCTTCCAAAATATGAAGCTATTAGTAGCACAAGGCATTTGACTCAATTGGCGACTGCAAAGCTGTGCTTCAATTAATTATAGTATAAAAGTGTGAATACACAAACGATACAATCGACAATTATACGGCCTATGTAGACCACAGATAAAAATATATTTGCGACATTTTTATTGCACACTCTGTTCTTATCTAAATATCTTTAGTCATTGCTTTGATCTTAAATCTCGGAACGTTTTTATATCAGGCACACATTCAGTAGAGTACAGTGCTGATTGAAGAATTCTAGCGTTTGATACAATAAATGTTTTAGTTGTTAATGCTGATTATATTTCATGTCCAGATTATTTTTGATGTTGAATAATAAATCATATAGGATGGGGAGAATTTTCTAATGGATAGAAGTGGAATCTTAGAGATGAAAGATTCTGGAGAAATGAAAAATGCAGAAATACGAATGATGTCACCTGAATTTGACAATATGGTTAATCAAAATTTTGAATCAGGTACCTAAGACAAGTAAACAAAAAATAGAAATAAAGCCATTATTTTTGACGTGTAGGTAAAACAAGAAAGTAACATTAACATTAAAGAAACTAAATCTATTCATAATTTCCAAGAGGTCAAGTCAAAGGAATTAGTAATTCATTAGCAGTCGTTAAATAAGTTCCAAGTTGACACAGTAGCAGAGAAATGTATTCATGATAATAATAATGCTATGCTATAAATACATATTAAATTAATTGCAAACAATCCTACTAATATTATAAACATGAAAGTTTGTATGGATGGATGGATGGATGTTTGTTACTCTTTCACGCAAAAACTACCGAACGGATTTGGATGAAATTTGGCCCACAGATGGTTTATAACCAGGATAGGAACCGATACTCCCACGGGATCGAAACTTATGCGGGTGAAACCGCGGGGCACAGCTAGTATAAAAAATTACAGGTTCATTTTGAGTACAAATGCAAATGAAACGTATTATGCATTCCCAAAATAAACATCGTTCACATCTGAATATCACGTTTTATCACATACTGTCTCCAGACGTTACCTATTTTAGATTTCAAATTTTCAAGTCTCATCCATTGGTAATGCGATGTCATTCGTTTAAAATTCGACCATGCAATATGTCTAGACTATGGTAGACGGAATATCAATGGTCTGTGACCTAGAATTATCTGGTTTAGACATAGAGATGACTACCGTTTTCGTATATCTTACTGCAAGTATTGGATCACTTGGAGATAAGTTTTTGTCTTACACAATATTGCGTTGGCGCAAATAATTGTTGAAGATGAAAGCGTGGCTGTACCTATTTGTGATCTTAAGTGTTGGTGATTTCTAATTATATTTCAGAAGACGCTTCTTACAATGAATATTGTCTAGAGTCTTGATGCAATAATAAAAGTTTATACTTTGCGAATGGACTAATTAATCTCTTACATAATCAGCCTATAATGTTCCTATTGCTGGGACACAGGCATTCTCTCAGTGAGAGGGAGTAGGCCATAATACACCACACGGGCCCAGTGCCCAATTAATCACTTCATCATCAGACTATAGCAGTCCACTGCTGGACATAGGCCTCTCCTATTGCACGCTATTCATCTTGATTTTCGGCAACTCTCATCCAGCTGCTACCAGCCATCCTGCGAGGATCGTCGCTCCACCTAGCCTGATTAATCGCTTAACTGTCTCAAAATTAATGAAATAATAAAATTAACTCGAAAGAATCTAAAAATCTTCAGAAGGGATCTTCTTCAAAAATCAAAACCAATAAGATAGATTTCGTGTCAGCAGTTGCGACCACATGCATAGTGAAGAGTGTGATGACTGTCAGTTGCCATTTATCAAAATATCATGTTTCGCTAAAGTCAAATGTAGTAGAATATACTACTGATTAATCAAGTGTTACTAACACGGTTATAGACATATTCATTCGTAAATTAATTAATTGTAAAGATAAAAGAATATTCATCAAACACCATTGGAATCAAGTCAGTAGTTTTTTAAAGTAAATCGCACTATACAAATTTTCCATGGGCAACAAATACTGTAATTTATATTCTCATCCTACTATTCTGGAAGAGATTCTCATCCAGAAAGATTAACATTATTCAACTGGAAACTTGCAACTTCGTTCCAAATTAAAAAATATTTTTCTGATAACTGTCAGGACTTGGCCTATCACCCATTTCCGGCTTGACGTTGATTTCTGGAACAACCTGTATAAAAAAATGTTCATTGATTAAACACATTGTACCGTCACAGTTCTTCGCATATCATCAGCATCAAATTATTGCATTTCTTCTGAAGGAAAGACCTGTCAATATTTCCATACACATAGCTGATCACTTGAACTTAAACACTTTTAAATTATAATCTTGATGTGACCGTTTAATCAACATCAATGTATTCGTGTATTCATATTGAAATTCAAATGCTCCCGTATTGTATCCATTCGGTTCGTACAAGGATTATTTATGTTAAAATAATGCTGTACGTCTGTTGTTTGTGCATCGGCCTGTCACTAACATTTCAATCGGCTCGGTTTTTGCTGCAGCTTCACTCGTACGCATTTAAACTCGCACGAAATCGAATATTTATACTCGTTTAAACATCTTTATTGACGCGGGTCTGACAACTGGAGAAATAAGGGAAAGGACTAAACGCCTTACTGAATCTAGTTCTGAATTTATTATGCCAAACAATTGGTTTATAATTACTCACTGCATCTGCTCTGGTTTATTTTGAATTGTAATTCACTGGGGCAAGGCAACGATACAATCACAATAGCATGATTCAATAGGTTAATAATAATGACGTGGCTCTCTCATTAGGACCAATATCCTTAAAGAAATATAATAAATGGCGCAGTTTAATTTGGTAGACACACCCGAGACGGGCCGCGTATCTATCACAGAAACACTGGCGGCCGTCCAAGCCGGACCAAGTGGTGGGCCGGCCGCCGACATGCCGTGACAGGTGCGGCATGCAACCCATGACTCGCGCGCCGCCGCCATACCACTCGCTCACTACTCCCCCTTTGATATTCATTTACTAACTGCACTTCATACTCTAGATGCTTTCTAAATAAATACTCCTCAGTTATGCCCGATATGCCAGCAATAACAAAAAATAATCATTTTAATCGCGCCCAACACGTGTAATATCATCAGGACCATCTCTCTCTCATACTGAATCCAACTAAAGTTTATCTTGGCTGCTAGCTGCGGTTTGTACCCGCAAACAGGAACAAGCATGTGCCAAAACAATCATTAGAGAAGGTGTCGTAGTGCGTCGCGAAACAAGATATAAATTAAGAAAAATGTGACAGCCCAGGGGAATAAATTAAAATTAATTGCACAATAGTGTTTATATTTCTGAATAGAAATCTTGTTCTTAGCTGAGCATGTTGCCGCGAGCTGTACATCACAATCGAGCAAGCGTGGCAAGCCACGAAGTCGATCGAGCCAACTATTCATTGGCGCTCAAACGAACATTCAGTTCTAAATATTAACGTGCCTCGCGTTTTGTGACCAGAATAATACTTAACGAACTTATACAACGAATGTGGACTAAATCGTGGATCGTTTGAGTCATACTAATCGATTCACTTAACTGTTTCAGGTACGGTGAACGCCAACGGAGAGACGAAGCGTCAGAGGACGTCCTACACCCGGTACCAGACGCTTGAGCTTGAGAAGGAGTTCCACTTCAACCGGTACCTGACGCGGAGGAGACGGATCGAGATCGCTCACGCGCTCTGCCTCACCGAGCGCCAGATCAAGATCTGGTTCCAGAACCGCCGCATGAAGTGGAAGAAAGAGCATAAGATGGCGTCCATGAACATAGTGCCGTACCATATGAATCCGTACGGCCACCCCTACCAGTTCGACCTTCACCCCAGCCAGTTTGCCCATCTCTCCGCATAGGATCAGTGGAATTTTTCGAACAGCGGATAACTGATTTATTAATGTAGACAGTCGTCCGCAACGCGGGGTTGCGTGTAATATCGTGGTGCACATTGATGTTACAGCAACCAGACTGGGTCAGTTATTCGCTGTTTGAAAAATTTATCTTGTGTAGTCTAATTTTGTTATTGTTATTGTGACGTTACTAGTGACGAAGACAGTGTTTGTGCTGCAAGATACCGTGGAACCGAACAGGAGTGACGAGCATAGAGTGGTTATTGTGAGAAATATGAATAAGAAACATAATGTTTTAAAGTTTATTCCAGTTTCCCATACCTGTACTAATGCATGAAATTAAATCATCAAAATTTCTTGTCACAAAATGTTAAATGTAAACATTAACTACAACGGTGTTAAAATTTAAAGTAGAATTGAATTTTACCTAGTCATAAGCTGTATCGATTTGCATTATTCGTAAAACTGTAAGATATAAACAACTGAATACCGATTTATGTACATTGTGGTGACTAGAAAGTGTCTAAAATTAAACAAAGTGACAGGAAAATTCTAGAATCGTTTACATTTCATTGATTTTTTTTCATACTGAGCGACGATTGATGATGTTGAAAAACCACTCAATGAACTGTTAAGCGGTGCTAGAAAAGCCGTGTAACATGTTTTCATCGTAGACACCTGATATAATTAAGATAGACGTTATTCCCAGCATATTGTAGTCATCACAAAGATAAACAAATTCGGAATTGTACAGGGATAGAGTAACGGCGTACGAACAACATTATTGTTAAAGACAAAATGTATCAGAAAATACTATATTTAGGTCTTTTCATAATCTAGTAAAGAATATTAGAGAGGGCTTGTAAAAGCGCTGTGAAACTTTACGAAGTAAGCTCAGTAATAGATTGTGAATAGGTAATTCCTTCCTATTAATGTAAATAACTTGTCACGTAGTAGGTACGGTGAAAAAATTAATATATATCAGTATGTCTCCCGAACTGTTTTATGTTCCTGTCCTTAGTTTGTAAATAACAAAGTATTTATCACATTATAAATACATACTATAGTTATAGTAATTAAGTAACCATTATTAGGGATTTTTTAAAGTTTCCACAAACGATACCATTTAAAAATTTCATGTGGCTCTATTGCGTACTTTAAAGTCTTTAATGTCGTATATGTAAAATGTACTTAAAATAATGCTAGTGATTAAAAAATCTTTTCCTTTTCATGATTGTCTTCATTTGTTTTGAAATTGTTTTCTTTTTCATTAAAGTTTTGTGAAATTATCAGTTGTTTGTTAACAAATTTATTAATATCTAAAATATTTTAGTCCTAAAGTTCTGATTCAGACGCCCTCGCAAGGTTAATACACTCGATCTCGATGTCATACAACTTACGTATTGCAGCATTGCCTAACCTTCTCAGAACGCTCAATGATAAATTAATGATGTTCGATAATTTGACCTTATGATTTATAAAACGTCGCTTAAAGTTTGTTGTCACATTTTTTATTAGAAAACGTCGTGGTCAACTGTGATATTTTGTTAAATTTTAATTCTTAAGTGAAAACAGCGCGATTTGAGTTCGTATATTTGATTTTATTTCAAGGAGTATGTTTGTAATACTTATTTTCTTCGATTGATACATTTGTTGCTTTATTTATTGTTTGTAAATATTAGATAACATAGTGTAAACTAAAAAATGTTCAAATTCTTACGTAAATAACTTGTCTCATTATTTCTTTTGTAAAAATTCTGTGCAATAGGATGTGGCCTGACTTTTTCCTGTCTTCTATCATTTTGTAAAATATTTTTCACCTAATTTAGTTATGTTATTTCTTTATTAACTAATAAAATAACGTTTATCGTTCATTCCAGTTTAAATGAGGACTCTAGTAAAGTATGCTACTGATCATTTAAATTATTGTATTGTATTAATAAAGTGTATTAAATTTGAAAAATTGGTGAAGATGATAAAATAAATTATGATGATACAAATGCGTTTTATTAAGGTCAAACACAAGTTTAATATTTTAAGTACAAGTGAAGAACTCGGATTTGCTGATAGCTCTATGGTAAAGATAGACCCAACTGCAGAAAAAAAACGCAAGAGAAATCTCGACAATAGCAAACAACAAACAATCAAATCAAAACGAGACCAAAAGCCTTTCAACAATCCAACTCTATAAAACAAATGATGACAAATACACCTAAACATTTAAAACACAATATTATAGTTACGATAGAAAGTATCGAACTATTCGTTCACAAGCGCCAGAGAGACGCCCGAACAGTTGATGGCAGTATTGACTTGAGCGATGATAAATGAGCATCGCAATGACATGACAGCCGAAACCTGCGAGGGCGCCAGCAGCTTACCACGTGCCAACAAAAGAGTGTTGAAAATGTGAAGGTTGCCTTAGTTTGTAGGTCGGAGGCTGGTCCTATAAATCATGCTGTCGGAATATTTCGCTCTATACAATGTTTTGATATGGTAACTGGTGCTGAAAGGTTTAAACGATCAAATTGGTTGTGGTGGGTGAGGCGATTGTTCTGTGGATGGTGTGTGGAGCTACAGGTCTGTGTGCATTATAGATACAGCTTGTATGATTAAAAAACTTAATAAGAAGTTGTATCATTTCGAAATCATCTTCTTTGTAAACATTGTCGGAGGCCTGTCTAGATGATCGCATTTTTTTGTCAAAAAATTCTTTACCTAATCATCCGTCAGTTAAAAAGGTGAGTAATCGTCCCAAAAGGCATTGACCTCTGCTAATACAGGGAAGAGCATAAAATGATAACCATACTTCCTCTCTGTGTTCCAGCCCATTAAATCCAGGCGTTATTAGAATGTTTGCCTTGACGTCAACTCATTTATTTCTAAGAATTATAAAGAAAATATATACAACTTTCAACTCTTCCATAGCTAAGCCCGGCTCGGCTGCTAATCACAAACGCATACATCTTAGTCCATCACATTTATTAGACCAAACCACTTTTTAAACCAGTTTACCTCCTCCAAAACTCAAAACATCCAATCTATTTCCAAAGAATTTTAAAGATACAAGCATTAAGGTTATTCCGGAGATGTGTATCAGCCGTGTCGCGTTACAATGAGTAATATTATTAATGTTCTGCTGTCCCCAATGTGGACAGTCCGTGGTACACCTCACATTAGGTGTGTCGAAGTCGCGAATCATATTTCATACTGCGATGTACCCGCGACATTGTTTTGACAGAAATGATAAGATTTTACGTTACTTATGAGTTATTGAAAGGATTTCTTGAATGAATGTTGAAGGATGTTGATTTGAGATTATTTTAACCGTTAGGTTGAATTCGTTGGTCCTTTCACCTTCAACTGAATAGGTATTTAAAGTCGACCTCGTGATTGATTTATTGCTTTTGACAACGATTCTCAGTGCAATGACGTGAAATGAAATGAAATTGTATATTCTGTAAATATCAGATATCAGAACCACTTTTACACGTTACATTATAAATAATAAGCCAGATGGATTCGTCATTTCCTATCTGACTCCTGAGAAGAAATGGCGAACAAACTCAAGGGTTAAAGTCTCTTTTAAAGTTCAGACATAATCTTGGTCAGATTATGTGAAGACAATATAGATAAGTGCCTGAAATGATATTTTGAGAAAAGAACCACACAAATTTTAGTGAACCTCGTCTAGTCAGTGCAAGCATTTGTCAGTAATCGTGTACCTCAACTCAGAACTTGAGGAGGTCAGTAAATTGAAGCTTCGCTAAGGTTGAAACTAATATCAGATACATAGACAAGTAGACCTTGTCGTTTGATGACGTGCAAGAGACATTAAACCAGGAAAGAAATCAATCAAAGTATGTAAGAATAAATCGTATTCTGCAGACAATAAGATAGTTAAGATAAAACAATAGTGAAAGAAGTAAAGTTCTTTTGGAAAATTTAATGCATGTAAGTAAAGGTTGTATGATCCAAGAATTTTCATCTTCACCAAAACCTTGAAAGGTAGTAGTAGATGTTCACCAAAACGGCCTTGAGATGAGCAATTTACTCCAGAACATTCCAGATACAGTTTCAAGAATCAAGAGGAAATACAGAACGATAAGAGACCACTTTGAACGCAGCACAGCGGCCATTGAAACATCACCAACTACTTGATTGAACTTTTGTATACTAATTGAGACATGAATGTTGATCTGAATCAAATCTGGGTCACTGTGTTTATGAGCTATTAGGACCAGCCTAACCTGATAACATTGCATTTTGTAAATAAGACAAGTAAAACGTTTAGCAAACACTATTACTCGTCAAAATATTAAACAAAATTAGATGAGATCGGTGTTTACTATCCGACTACTCTGAGAAGAAACACCGAAACGAACTCAGAATCAGAGGTCAGAGTCATTTATAGTCCAGATATTATCCAGGTCAGATCATGTGAAGACCATGTAGATTGTGTCTGAGATGGTCTTTTGAGGAAAGAACCACACAGATTTGAGTGGACCTGTCCAGTCAATGTGTCAATCATGCAGTCTAAACTTGAACGGGTAGGCACGAGTATCTATCGGATCATTCACATTCCGCCAGACTCGCCACTCAAGTATGTTATAAGACCCATGACTCGAAAGCTATAGGATCTTAATCAGTAGGTACGGAAAGCAAGAAAATAAATTTGTTTATTTATGCCTAGAAGTACATAGGTAAATGTATCTATTAGAAAAACGACTACCGATGATAAGTTACTGCGGAAAGACAGATAACACGTTAAGTAGAACGTATTCTACTCATCAATGCGTACTGTTATCGTACCATCACATAGATAAAGTCTCACGTACCTATAGTTTACCTGTCACCTTCAGAACACAACAATGCTTCTTGACGACAAAAAGAGGCAGGTGTACAGGATAACCTATTTGAAAGGAGGTCAATTATGGCGAAGTCTGATGGAGAGTCCTGCATCCTGAATTGCTGATAACCAGAGCCTCGATACACGAAGAATCTGTCACCGAACTAAGACATCACACCCATAAAAAGCATAATACGAGTATCTCGTCTGTTTTTACCGAAGGTTTTAGCCTCTAGCTCTGGGACTTACGTAACCAGCCAGCTATGTAAGTCCCATGGACCTAATAAAGGCGAGCCTGTTGTCATCAACGGGGCACAAATCCAGACTGCGCTGCTACTGACAATTCCTAACGGAAAGAACGCATTGGATTCAATTTCCAGCACCCTAATTGCATAACACATTATCAATTTCAATCTGAATTATTTTAAAGGATATTGCTGATCCATTGCTTCATATGTTCGAAATATGTGACTGCTCAACAACGTAAATAACGCAATGAATGTTGCTGAACTGTCAAAATGACAGCCATTGCTACTGGTAGTGCATTACGCTATTACCCTGCAGGTTAAGAGATATATTATGTGATGTGTCAGCAGTCAAAAAATCATAAGAAAAACAAAATATTTACATAATTATGTCAATAATAAGTAGGCCAATAATAGTACCAATAAGGCTGCGTACACACCAAACTCAAAGCCCGCAGCTGACTACAGCTGCGGGCTTTGAAAATGTATGAAAAACAAAACACGGTCAATCGGCAGCTGAAGGTGTTTTTTTATAAATCTTGAACTAGACGCTCACAGTCCGTGGCTGACTATACGTTTTGGTGTGAACGCAGACTAAGGCTGAACAATAAGCGAGCTATTTAATAAAAACCTGAACAGCTTCCTAGAATATCAATTTCCAAAACTGTCGAAGAAAACCGTTCTATACGAACAAATTCATTCCAAATAGACTGAGAAAATATTATCAGAGAAGAATACAATCGGGCGAGCTGTTCATCAATCATTGCCTCATACTGTTGGACTCAGCACGGAGGTAACACAAAAGTGTTTTTTATTGAACGTGGTACATTATGTTTAATGATTGAATCACCTTTATAGGACACAGGAGATAATAGTTGTGATGTTAAGAAAAAATAAGTTGGTAAAATAAAACAAAAGACCAGATCATCAGATGGTCTTGGACTCACGATATGGCTATCATCAGATCATAAGGAAGGAGTTCCAAGATCTCTAGTACCTAGAACTTGCAAGTGCTATAAAACTACGTTTTGGGTTTAAAATTCAGGCGTGAATGAAAATTGTTCTAGTCTTAACTATCAAAGAATGTTATTTTACTCTACATTGAATCTAATAATATTTGCATACTAACATCTCAACACTGCCCAGTGCCCACTGCTGGATACTATCTCCTAATTTGATGACTGACCAATTAGTCAGAAGACTGACAGCAAGTTCCTGATCACTTATTTTCATTTTAGCAACCCGTCACTCACAAGCCATCGTTACATCTTCGGGAAAAACTATCGCTTTCCATGAAAAATAAAAATTATAATTAAATTAATGTACAGCAAAACTCAAAATTGCGACATCTTTTCAAAGTCCTTGGAAATACTAAAGCAGCTTACTGGCCAAAGCTCTGCCAACTGGCGCCATCTTACGGAAAAAAATTGAACTAAAACGAACCCACAGTGTGACGTCTGGGAGTGGTTCTTAATTTTTCCGTAGATGTCGCCTTGTGCATTCATTAGTAGGAAAATTCTAAGTAGTATCCGCATTCGTGAGCTTCTGTTAAAAAAATCATTATAAGTTTCCCAGTGAGAATTTTAAGTTTTCCGTTTCATATTCTAGTTGCCAATAGGTTATTTCGTATTGACAAATGAAGGCAATAAGTTTTATTTGATATTTTGGGAGGTGCTCTTTAGACACGCACTCTGCACTGCGGATAAAGGTAAGCGCATTATTTAATTCCTTTTGTTGTAGGTAAATGTCTGGTCATCATTTCAGTAATGCTTTGTTTTTGTGTTTTCCAAAGTGATATTTAAGTATTTATTCCAACTTCTGCAAGAAATCTTATAAGATTATTGATATTTTATTCTAACAAGCCCCACTTAATTGCTAAGCGGTATAGTTACTCTACTCGCCACTAGATGGCGCTGTTCGACAGACTCGAAGATGGTAAAACAGTTCTGTCTCACTGTCAAGCTCGGGGGAGCTTTCATTCAAAAAGCTTTCATATTAGCGTACGGACGAGAGTTTCAGAATAGTTTTAGAAACATTTCCTAGGTTTTCTTTTAAATTGACGTCAGTTGCTGTACCAGTTGGCTTCGTTCTGGTAAGTATTTATTCTTAGTTTTATAATATTCCATTTAAGTTCAGTAAATAGGTAGGTACCGGTAGTAGTATAAGTATTTTATGTTTTAAAATATACCTTTAATTACAACATTTTTGTGAGATGTGTTTAGAGATAACCTGAAAAATTATTTTTTTAGTCTTAAACTTATTCTAGTATCTACTACATAACTTCTTGCAAAGTTTTGGGATTAAGTTTAGGAATGGGTTTTCCCCTTTTAACCGGCTTCATTCTTGAATCATTTCTTAACATTTCTACCTCAAACACTAAATTTAAAAAAAAAACCTCATTGATTACAACTTTCCTTTTAGGTATCTATATCCAACTTATTTCGGAAAAGCCACTTTTTTTAATTTTCAACTTTTTGGCAAATATTTTATTGAAGTGAAGTAGCTTATGATTAAAGCATAAAATTATATAGGTGCAAATGGACACCTATGGTTATATTTTCCTTAATTTTCACTAACTCATTACAAGCAATGGAATTACCAGGATTAATTATGAAAAACAATTATGTAAAAACTTAAGCCTAGGTTATTGCTTCTTAGCGTGGTGCACCAAATTATGAATTTCAGTAACAATTTATAACAAATTATTATTAAAGAATGTAGACATTTTGATACCTAAGGTATGTAGATAACATAAAATTTCATTTATTTTCGGTGTAAGTAGTATTTACAATAGAACTACTCTAATTATGTATTTTAGTTTTAAATAACTGTGTTCGCCTAAATACAAAAACATCAAGATAAAATACGTTCACCATCAGTTTGCTAAACGTGGCATTTACCTACGCCAAAAATATTTAACAGAACCGATAAATCCTATTGTAGAGTGAGTGATTCGACGATCGATTATCTTTTTACATGCCTTTCATCGTTATTTATTTCTCATCGTCATCAACTCTAAAAGAATTATCAACTAAAGAAATGAAATAGTAATGAACATGGTAGACATTATTAAATAATGCATTATGATGGTCTTGCCTGTTCATCTTCCTTTGTCTTCGGTACCCGTAAGACGCATGCGTCACTACCTCTCCTACCTACATAACCAAGATTTCTTGAATAAAGCCAGCGAACCGTTCTGTATTTAAAAAAAAAAACGTGTTGATGCTAATAGGCTCCCGCCATTAATACATAGCTAATCCAATTTTATAAAGCTTTATTTTGAAAACAATCTTTGTTTGCCAAACTAGATCGTATCAAAAACCCTCCTAATTCCGTCTGGCGAAGGACCCAAACGGTTGCATTCTAAAAGTCAAACAAAAACATTTTTATACCTGACTTCTATGGATGGATATTTTTGTTCGTCCCGAAAAAGGGGCAATAAAATATGGCCGCCACAAAGGCACCTTTGCGCCTGCGCCGATCTCGGACTTGCGCATTTGGGTAACGGCCGTGCTTATTATGGGTTCTCGATCGTAACTCGAACTGCCATCCTTTGTCTTTTTCACGAGTAAGTCATGAATTCAGTTACCTACAAAATGGCTACAGAAGTAAAAACTTTACTTTAACTTAAAATTTACTCTGCTTTTTAATAAGCTTCGGTCATAATACTGAAAAAATCTCAAAATCTTCTTGCGGCATTAGATATAAAATACTATAGTGAAGATTTTTCAATGTGTTTCAATGACGCAAAGTAAGCATATCATTAATAAGATTGTTGATGATAGAGTGATCGTAGAGCAATAGGTAAAGATCCTCCAGCTCCAAATGAATAAATAACTCTTTGATATTTTGATCTAGGTAGGTGTGTCTTTTGCAAAGTTACATTTCTTTTTACCCCTTAGGTACATGAATAAGAAGAATTCACGATCCGCACTAGTAATATCTCTCACATTCAAATTACATTACATTTCACGGCTCCATCAGGTGTTGCCGCTTTTGGTAATCAGTAAACGTTGAATATAACAAAAACCTTTTATTAAATCTAATTACGTACGTTCATTAACAAAAACAAAGTTCGTGTAAATATGTGTAACGGTCTCACGGTCGTAATTCGTTCTATATAAAAATTATTAAGTCATTGAAATTCCGAAATAAAATTATGAAACATTCTTAGATGCCTACACGAGAAATGCCTAACAATTATGAAATAGTTTTGTTTGTTTTTCATTATGATTAGGTTATAGTTGTACTTTATTGCTACAACTATAATTAAGGCTAAGTGGAAAATGAAATATGTAACTTCTATATTAACCAAATCATAACGATCATAACAAATGATAATTCAAAAGTAATTTCAACCGTGTTTAAGAAGTGGATAGCTCCGATCTTGAGTAAAATATAGTTATCTACTTACGAGTATATGAAGGCTCAGTCTTATATTCCCACAGCTTAAAAAATTATATGGCTACCAATCTAATTAAACTGATGAATAAAGCAAATAATTAAACACTAGGTTTTCACGAGATATGCCTGTCTTAAAATTACCACAGAAAACGTTTTTGAAATTCTGTTCTCTGCATATCTTTGTGTCTGTAGTCTGATAAACCTATCAATCATATTATTTAAAGAAACTTATTTAATTTATAAAATGCTGGAAAACAAAGTCATTGATTTTGTCTCCCATCTCACACTGTGAGTTCCGTTCTTCGTAAGATAATAGTAGGGACACTTTCAACAAATCCTGTTAGCTACAGGCTGGGTTGCGTTTCGTTAATATTTTATTTAGTAGGAAACAGTATTTGTTCTTTTTTATTAAAATGGAAATTAGGTTGGAACGAGAAAGACATGAACAAATAATTTAGTACAGACTTTTATATTATTTCTACACTTGGCATATTTTTATATGCTTATGGGCAGCTTGTTTTATTGCTGGTACTGATGTAATAAAACCCTTAAGTCGTTTTAAAATAGCATACAGTTTCACATATTTATTAGGTTTAGTAGGGTTTGAGGAGGGCTTGTGGCTAAGTAATAACAGACGCACAGGCCGGATTAAGCTACGCTTGCTACGGTTGGTCCGTGGATGGGTGACCATCTTTACATGCCTACCAAGGGCCGCGGGCCTCGGAAAGCACGTTAAGCCGTTGGTCCCGGCTGTCATTCGTAGATTTTTGACAGTCATTACGGGAGAAGCCCAAAAGTCTGAAACACCAGTTAAGACTGGTTAGTGCTGGTTAGGCTGGTGGTGGTAGACCTCCATAACATAACGTATTACCCAGTAACTGGGTTATGGAGGTCTAATCTTATAAATGAAATAAAACAAACCACCTTAAATAATCTTTTTCTCCTGTCTTCTTAGTCGATGATGATGACATATGGTTATCGTGGACGGTAAATTAACAGCGTCTTAATATATTTCCATACATTTTATTTCCCTGTGTTATCGTGATACCGTGGCGTGGACGTCCACGATAATATCGTCACGTTAGAAATTAAAAAGCGCGCATTCTCTTTTCTATCCAAATCCCCATTTCAATCAAGAACATAATGACATCAACGGGGCATTGCGTAACAAGCATTGATTTTAATTTTGACAGTTCAACAACATTCATTGCGTTATTTATGTTGTTGAACAGACAATTTTTTCAAACATATGTAGCAATGTATTAGCTATATCCTTCAAAATTATTCAAATTAAGATTCATAGTGTGTTATGCAATTCGGAGTACCTCCCTCTGCTCTGCAGACAGTAGTAGACGGCAGAGAGCAGACGAGATGGAGGCAGGCGCTTTACTTGTGTAAATTATTACATCACCACTGCTCTTAAAACGGTGAAGGAAAACATCGTGAGGAAACCAGCATGTCCTAGAACCACAAATTCGAAGACATGTGACATCAACCAACCCGCACTGGGCCCGCGTAGTGGATTATGGCCCACTCCCTCTAACAGAGAGGAGGCCTATGTCCCAGCAGTGGGAACATTATAGGCTGATTATGTATGTTATGTGCGTGTATGTACTTACCTATACCTAAGTAATATTTAATTAGATCAAAACTCTTAACTAAAACGTGTATATTCCGACTGCAAAAAAACAGACAGAGACAACAGATGAAACAGAAATCTGCTACATGTCCCGGAATTAAAGCACACCATTAAACACCCCAATTAGAATATTATGTTTTAATCATAATACATGCACAGAATTTTTACTATTATGTGTAAAACTTTGTTTATTTATTAAATTAGTTATACTGATTGTGGGAGGAAATTGTGGTCACATTACAAATCTACGCTCTGACATAGTCGCTTAAGTATAAAGGTCTAGCATAGTAGGTACTTCGTGCATTTTAAGTATAAAGGTCTAGCATAGTAGGTACTTCGTGCATTTTAAGTATAAAGGTGTAGCATAGTAGGTACTTCGTGCATTTTGGTTTGTTTTATTGTTCAGCGGAAATGTGACCATATACGCAGTCTGAATTATTTTCGGGAAAAAAAATTACCCATATTAAAAATGACAAAAATCGATTCAGTAAACGATTCTGAACAAATTACTTTCATAGTGTGCATTAATTCAGTTACACATTGTATATCTAAAGACACAAAACTGTATCGAACCCAAAAATATAATGAAGAAACTAATAATAATGTTTGTATCAGCTGCTTAGACAAGTTAACTATGAATACATTTACTAACAGATGTTCTAACACAATCGTGATCTCGTTTGCTCCTGAGATGGAAGCAAGTAGCAACGGTTTTGACATGATGATGTGATGACTCATGCGCATATAAAAAATGTAGGTACCTACCTATTAAGATGACGTATTGAGATATTACGCAATTTTTTCTGTAAGTACAGTCACGAAAAGAAATAGGTACCATGGTCGTCGGATATACAGCGTCATTTTATATTAGCTAGCGACACTCCGCAGACGTAATGGGTATCGATCGATATAATTATAAACACGATAAAACAAAAAAAACTTAATTTGATGTAAATTTGTTTTGGGTCAACTATTACTTACTCGTATTTAGATATCAATATCCATCACGTCTGCGAAGTTTTGCTAGCTAATTTAATTTGACCTTGTAGTTGAAGTTTATGAGTTCAAGACATGGTTGTGACACCTACCAAACCGCACTGGGCCCGCTGGTAGAAGAGCGGAGGCCTGTGTCCCAGCAGTGGGAATAGTATAGGCAGATTATGTAAGAAACCAATAGATGTTATCGAATGAAATTTAATTTGATAAACGAACTGTTTGTTTTCTATTAATTAAATTATATTCGAAAACATCCAACGGTTTCTTACTAAACTTCAATTATATCCGACGACACTGGTTACCCATCTCCTTTAGTGACCGTACATACCTAACAGTTGGTATACGATTTGTGAAATATCCCACTGCTCATGTGAAAATTTTGCTGGAATTATCTGATTTATTGAGTCATTGTGAAAGGTAATTTCGTAATCTATTGAAATTATGAGGCATTTTTAACGTAGCAGTGTAGACATGGGAAATGCTTCGAAATGAACGTATTTTTAAAAATCATTAGGTACCTGAAGAAATAATGGCCCAGTGGTAATAGACCCGCCTTACGAGTTGTAGGTCGTGAGCTCGAACCCAGGCAGGCACTTTACTTTGTGTATATTATTTCATCACCACTGCTCTCAAAACGGTGAAGGAAAACATCGTGAGGAAACCGGCATGTCCTAGAACCACAAATTCGAAGACATGTGACATCAACCAACCCGCACTGGGCCCGCGTGGTGGATTATGGCCCACTCCCTCTAACAGAGAGGAGGCCTGTGTCCCAGCAGTGGGAACGTTATAGGCTGATTATGTTTTATGTTATATTTTTTGCCATCCAAACAAAAATAATTGAATATTATAACTAACTAGCCTTTGCCTGCGGCTTTAACCGCGTGGGTCTTTTCATATAACTATTGTTTTTCGTGGCACACGCCATTAAAGCTCCAAGTCGGCATGATTTTTTCCGACATCTTAAACAATCATCGTCATATTTGAGCCATTTTACACAAAACCTTTTTATTTTTCAAATCAAATCATTTATTTGCATAATACATGTTAAAAAGCTGTTACAAGTATAAAAGGTACATTGTATTATAACCTATTGAGGTGAGCAAATTAATATATTAGGTACAACATAGATTTTAAATTGATTTACAATAATGAACTATACAGCTAATCTTCCTCATGAATCACTCCGTTCATTGGTAAAAACCGTATGAAAATCCGTTGAGTTTGTGAGTTTATCGTCAGACAGACAGACAGACGCGGCGGGGAGGACTTTGTTTTATAATAATAATTTATGTAGCGAAAACCAACCAACAACAATTCTGTTTTCAAAATTAAAAAACGAAAACTTTCAAAAAGAGAACATTCAATAATCTGTTCGACTACGACACTCGGCAAAGCACCGCCTGTCAGCTATATTCGAGGGGAGCGGATGAAATTGAAATTCCTTTTTTAAATTCACCAATAAGGGGAGGGGTGACGTCGGATTGGCTGCGAGCGTCCGAGCAAAATAATCCTTCGGTTGAGTGACATGGGGTATTGCAGTGTTCGCAACTTATAATTTTTGAATCATTTCAACTTGTTTTAGCGCAACATCTGTCCATTTAACGGTTAAACGTATAAATAACTTCAATTTCAAAGTATATTTTTACTTAAATGATAAAATATTCATCTCAGACCAAATTTTGTCATTGGTATAAAAATTTGTCAAGACAGATTTACATAACATACATAATCAACCTATAATAACCACCACCCACCACCGCTACCACCACCACCACCACCACCCACTTTTAATATTCCCACTACTGGGACAAAGGCCTCTTCTCGGTGAGAGGGTGTGGGCCGTAATTCACCACGCGGGCCCAGTGCGGGTTGGTAGTTCGAATGTTTCGTTCTAAGACACGCCTGGTTCCTCACGATGTTTTCCTTCACCGTTTTGAGAGCTGCGGTGATCAAATTATTTACCTACACAAAGTAAAGGCAAGTTAATTCTCTCTAATTGATTTCAGGTTTATTTATTTTTTTAAATTAGCAACACTTAAAGTGTAATAGGTACTCGTGCGTAGGCCTAGCTACGACAAATACCTTGTCAAATAGTTAGTCTTATTATCACAATAGGTACAGGCTCTCAAGTCACACGACATGTGTCAATGTTCACGGAATGACGAAGGTTACCGAAGTGACGAATTTTTCGTAACGTCAACACAAACAAATTAAAACGTTAAACCAATTATTATTAAAAAAAAATATTATTCATAGCTTTCCGTAGTAGACCCTCCCAAATGGAAGTAGGTATCACAGGTAAAATTAGCTTACGAATCTATTTATATGCCCAGTTTGGCATGAAAATACTATCATTGGTAAACAAAACGATTCGTTTTTTTTTTTATTGCTTAATGGGCCTGCTCTTGGCCTTGATCATGCCTGATGGAAAGCGATGGATGAGGTCTATGATGAAACGATGGTGCCCAAAAGATGGCTGTTTACTCTGTTTATAGGAACCGAGCATTAGCGCAGTCTATCTGATAGCATTCAAAGTGAAAAGATTAGCTAGGGCATCTAAAGATATTGCTAGATTATTCAGTCATCTATTTTTTTTAGGGATCGTGGTGTTTTTTTAATAAAATAACTAGTGACCCGCCGCGCCCCTCCTTCGCACGGTTTTTACAATTTGACAAAGCATCGAGATTTCTTTATTATTGGGACGATGTTCCATAATGCGCCTTGCGGTAGGAGTTGACTGGTAGAAATCGTCCCGTAAAGAAAAAGCGTCATGTGACTTATTTTTTAGTTTTAATATTAAAGTTTTCACACGGAAACCTTCCGAAATAGATTCTCTAAATGATGGTGAAAACCGCATCAAAATCAGTTGAGCAGTTTAGAAGAACAACGCGGTCATACAGACAGACACGAAAACCTACTTTAATTTATAATAATGTATAAAGATAATTATAGACACCACAAGTCTAATAAATTGACAATCGACCTCCCATACATCAAGGTTCTCAAAAATAATCGCCTCTCGAATCAAAATGTAAAATTCGAACCAGCCGCCATGTCGAAACCCGCAACCCATATCCAAGAATTAAGGGCAAGTCGTACCATAACTAATAAATCTATCATACATTACCTAATCGTAATGATATAAACGCATAAAATCGCACGCACCAACGGTTACAAAGAGTTACATACAAAAATGTATTGAGTCATTCGCCCGTGAACGCCATATGGCGTCTTGTTAGTTGGACATAGACACCGGACGGACGTGTCACGATGGATAAGCGCCGTTTAGAATGCAAATTCTCGTGCTGCGACAGTTTTGTCGCACGCACTGTGCCGACAAAAACGGTAATTAGATTGTGTATTCAAAAAGACAAAGGATTTGCATAGAATGCATTTCACTTGAAAAATATTTTATTAATGTGACATTGAGATGTCATGGAATGACGCCATTGTTGGATAAAGGCACCGACTAAGCGTCTCTCGAGAGTTATCATTCTCATTGAAATTGTTTGAATAATCGCCTCTTGGGAGTCTTTTACTTTTTATGTCAATAGCTATTAAGTTTTGGTAGTATAATTTAAATTTTTTTAAATACTATTCATGTAGGTAAAGCTCAAATAAGGTGATTGACCATGTATGTCTAAAACTAAAAAGGAAAGAAACAGTCGGCAGTTAGCAAGTAAAGCATAACTAACTGAAGTATGCAAAAACTGGTACTTTAGGCTTTTATAGGCGCCATAATACAACTTATGAATACGTAAAAGCCTATCTACTTATGTCACAATATCTAAACGACAACCTATAATGTTTCTTTTTGTTTTTTTTTTAAACTACCACTTATTCAATTCTACTTTTGCGATTTACGCACAAAAACTTCTCAAAAATTTAAAAAATCGTACTGTGTCGGAAAACGGAATTTTCTACCGTTAATAATAATTAATCTTTAGACAATAAATAGGTACCTTTATTGTAGCAAACAAGTTAAAAACGTATCGAAACCAACAGACACTGTTTAAAATAATAATAATCGTTCGTTAAACGTTAGGCCATGTGAACCCGCCCTCCGGAACCGGCAGGCTCGGTTACGTCACTACACGCGTCCAACGTTAACGGTTTCACTGTCAATAGGTAAGCACGCATTTTACTTTTGTTTGTACATCTCTGTACATACACGCTTTTAAGTTACGTAATTTTTCCGTCACACCTAACGTTTTGTTTTACATACAACCTTTAACTTATAAAAAAAAGGTTTTGTAGAAAAAGGTTTGTTTTTTTAATAGGACCTGTTTCGCTATCTCGGAGTGACTTCCCATTAAATTACTTGGCAGATATTTTCATACAAATTCGGTTCCATTTTTAATTATTTTGTTAGTCTATGCCACTCGGACATAGTAGGTATAAAACAGGTCCTTAAATACTTAGAATCTTTTTTTTTTCGCTTATATTGTTACTAGCTACCGAAAAAATGACACAAGCAGGCCTAATAAAAGGTAATTAATAGGTATTATTAGATCTAGAGCCTGTTAAGTCCGGTAGCGAGGGGTTGAGTAGACAAATCTGTGAGGAGTAAGGAGTAGGGCGGGGCCGCGGGAGGGAGGGGTGACGTAGTAGGCTTGTGTCGCTGCTCGCACTTTGCGCCGCGCAGCTGCTCCACGCGCCTCCCTACGGTAAGCGAAATTTTGAATTTTTTATACGAACCTCGCGATATCGCCGCTCGATTTTCGAATTATTATTTCTAGTAATGAATATCAATTACACGGCTGTTTGATTTAATTCCTTTGCGTGATTTAGGGTTATAAAATTTGAAGTTGTTTTAAAATGGCCGCGAATTTATTTTGTTTGGTTTTTTAATTCATTTTGTCGTTATTTTATTTAACAATTCTTAACTAATTACTTTAATAATTGGAGAAAGGACGAAAAATAAAGCAGAGAAAAAGTCGTTTCTTTGACATTTAACCCGTCCGCTGCTCCGTACGGTCAAATGGTTCGAAACGCATCTGTTTCGAAGTGCGTGGAACAAATTGCATTTCTTTAGGGCACTATAACAGTTTCGAGAAAAAATATACGGCTTGCGTTAATATTTCATTCCATACCTAGTTGGTGATTCCATAGGTATTATGAAATAGTCCTGCATTACAATTTATGAGGCCAGTCCTCATAAATTTCTGGTCCTCAATTCTGGTTTGGATTTGAAGTCTATCCGTTTTAGTCTACATCGTTTGAATTATAATAGTAGCTTTGGTGCCTCCTTAATTAAAAAAGCTCCCTTTGAAAGTATATAGGACTAGGTATTTATTTTATCAATTTTCAGCCAATTTTCTGTTGAAGTCATCAAATCATCACTTTACTCGCTCAAATCCCTATCTAGTAAATTGTCCCTTGTCAATATTGAAACAAACACCCGTTTTCTGTCGCGACGAGGTCAGTCCATCAATTATACTGTCGTCGTAAAAAAGTCTTACAGTCGCAACAAAATCTCGTATCGAGGGCTGCTATAACAGTCCATCACGCTGACTCTGTACCTACAGAGAACAGAAGACATTCAAATCGAGTAGGATTGTATTATTTTTATTGTATTATTTACGTTATCGGGGTAGGGGAGTCTGCGCGCTGCGCGCGACGCTCGTCGATACCGGCGCGCGATGTACGCATGTGCGGAATTGGCGGTACACTGATAATATTCTGATTTCTCCTTTTATGCATGTTAATGCGTGATATCAAAAAGGTTTGACCTTTCTCTTCTCCGCCCATTGTCATGGCATTTGATAAATACGTTTTATTGGTCGGTCTGTTGTTCTGTATAAACGGCGTTGTCGTTTGAAAAGATCACTGCTTTTTCGGAATTTTCCGGAAATTATACACGTTACATTTATGCGCGGATAATATCCAATTGATTGTGAGAAAGGTTTCATGTAAATAATATGGCAATTATGCACTTACTGACATACAGTCTACAGGCTGCACTATAGGTAGTATAGAAGTCTATATAACTTTATTCTTGCGCTTACTGCCTAAAAACTAAATAGGTATAGATAGATATAATACTCTTAATTATGTATTCTATATCTGTATAATTATTTATACTACCATCAAAATCAAAAATATCATCTGCCTAGCCATTTCCCAACTATGTTGAGGTCGGCTTCAAGTCTAACCGGATGCAGCTGAATACCAGTATTTTACATAGAGCAACTGCCTATCTGACCTCCACAACCCAGCTAATTGAATCATGAAACACCCTCCATCAGCTTCAGCACATAAACTAAACCACTCCCTCAGGTAGACCGTTCTATGTGTAACTAGATAACAAGTCAGTAAACGGACAAGGGCTTCCAAGGCTTAAAGAGCTCCTCGGGTTTTAATCACTGAGACTGCTTAACTACTTGCTAAAACAACCACAAATGTTCCACCTTTCCTGTAGTATTATGGCCACTTAATAGCCTCACTAATGCCAGGTTATTTCTTTCCGTATTTCACAAGTAATATTACAGTCAGAACTGTAAAAATGCCACTAAATTTAAATCGTGCCACGTTTTCCCGTTCCCGTGAATTATTATGCAATTATTAAAAACACCGCGTTTTTGCTGCCGTGGAAAATAACAAATAAAAATTAGCTCCGTGTTGCTTGCATGTAATCGGAGTATATTTTCATAAAGTTGGATACCTTTTTATTATTAGTTATGGGTTTAGAATACGAATGCGACGTTTAACAAATAATAAAACGTTTCCGTTCTGTTTTATTAAGATTTCTTTGGTATTTTTCCGCAATTTTATTAATAACGAGCTAGGTTGTTTGTTCTATTATTAAAATGATCAATTGCAGTGCGAGGGTTAACCGATAAAGTTTTTTTCAAACTTGAGTTATAAAACCCTGAGTTAAGTCTTATAATATTTATGTATTTATATTTATGTATTTTAATAAATAGTGTTGGGCCAAGTATACTTTCCTGCGGGACTCCAAAGCAGATTTCCTATTCAATACAACATATTTTTTTTTTACTTTGTTACTTTGAGCACCTTCCTATCTATAGCTACAATAGCTTGTTGGCATATCAAAATACTAAGTTGACTGATAAACTGTCACCGAAACAACCATGAGTAATTGGTCGAATAGATAACAAAGAACAATGCAAAATACTAAAAGATAGGTTCCTACTTTAAAACTATGTTCTCAATAGGCAAACACGCGAATAAAAATTCAATCGTTCACACTTAGGTCTACGTGACTCGAATCGTTAAGGTTTATAACTAGGTGTCATGGAAGCCAACGTATACGTAAATTTTATCTGTAACCTGTGTCTGTATTTACATAAAAATAATAGCAGCAATAAAAGTTACGTCAAGTTCGAATTCAATATCGTCTCAAGGATAGTCGTAAAGTTCAAAGGACTGTTTTTTGAAATTATATATACCGATACGAATGTACCTTCCTACGTTGAAAAAAATATTCCGACACTGATGTAGGTCCTTACTTTAAAAATATCTAACAATACCAACATATACTTTGAAAATATATAGGTACTGATACTACCGAACTTTGAAATATATACCGATATCAGCGTATTTTGAAAATATATAGCACACTTTGGAAATATACCGAACCGACACTTTTGTATAAAAACTTTTTCGTTAAAACTCGCTGTAGCAGCAGTAGTAATTCCTTTGTCTATAACACTCGTATATTATCATTTTTTCAAAGCTACATCTGCGCTCAAATTTGCACCTGTAAAGTTTCCAAGCACTTCTAAAGGAAACTCAACGGTCTTTGCGGGAAAATTAGCGTGACAAACTTGTATAAGAATTAATGTATTTTTATTACCAACGTAAGTTATTTTCATTGTCATTAAAAGTTCCCAAGTTCATAAACAGCCCTGTGAATAAATAATAATGTTCTCAAGGATTGCGTGTCGACGAGGATATTTTCTGTTTGACTTATCATGGCCAGTTTTTACAGTCCCTTAATATTTTATTATAAAAAATCCTCAGTTTATCGTTGACTCCATGCAACTTTTATTTAGGGTTGGAGCTGGTTAGCTTTTGAAAGGGATACTGGAATTGCGTGATGAATTTGTAATGACTTCCTTTTATTACTTTAAAGTGTTCTTGTCAGAGTGAACTCTTCACTTTTTACTTAAAATCTGCCTGAATTTAGGTTCAGATCATACACACATTAGATACACCTATTTAGTCATCGTTAGATTCTAAAATCGATATAAGCTGAATCTTAATTAGAACCTTTCAAAATTCCGTCCATTCGAGTACATACCTGAAAACAAAATTCTCACTCACAATTCCGCATTTCGTTTCGTCCTAATAAAATATTTCAATACGAACCCAGAACATGTCCACAGTATGTACCAGTACATTCCTATTCCATCTCAAAGTCTACATTCGCGCAAAATTCTAAGCTTGTGGGCAATGCGAGGTGCTTCGACGATACACCAATCGATACAATCGGCACGCCTGGTTGTTCGGAAGTCATCGTTGTCAAAACATGTTTTTGTCGATAAAACAAAGCGATGGTAGAAATAAATGCATGTCATTAGATACGGACGATCGATATCGATGTAATTACCGACGACCAATAATGACACTGGAATCTACTGGACACATTTCTTTTCTTTATAAGTACGGTGTCTTTCGTACTTTTGGAGCGGTTATTAATATCAGATAATAGTCGGTCCAATGGTATTCAGGAATCGTTTAGAAAATTGGATATTTTTTCTATCATTCCGTCGACCCAACATCGTGTTATTTGGCATAAACGATGCTGAAATGGGAAGACATAAAATATGCAGGCATCTTAAGCCTCGTTTACCGGTAACAGGAAAAGGAAGATAATGTTTGTTTCGAGTCCCTTGAAATTTCTTTGTTTATCTTAAGGCGCGATCCGTAACATCTGAACTTAATTACAAAATGGAGTAAAAATTAATGGTCCGAAAAAAAATCCGTGACGGTCTTTGTTTTGTGCGATCATTTACGGGTTGAAAACCTTTGTGGTCTCATATCTTTGCTTGTAAAATCTACATATCTAAAAAAGTATTTCACGCTGTGGCCTTATCTTAGTTAAATAAAGATTTATCAGCTATCTACCGGCTACAGGTGACATACTATACAACCTTAATCTCAGTTGATACTATATTATAATATGAATGCAAACACAGTGTGCGGCAGCTTCCGTTGCCTTAATCTCTTATCTATGATATTAAGTTTAACGTAAACCAGGTTAACATAATAATCGTTAATCTTATCTTTTCTTAGAAGCCTGGTAATTTTATTAGACGAAAATTTTATATGAAATATGCTAGAAATATTTTCATCGCACCAAAAACAAATATACCAAAGCATAAAAATATAACCTTTTCTGGAGTTGTTGTAAAATTCGTCAGTATGAAAGCTGTAATATTCAAGCGAGACTGAATTCCAAGTATCCATACTTGATGAAGCTCCTTGAAATATAGATGAGCATAGTACAACTTCACACAGGGCAGAAGCTCTTGACAGCACGACTGCGCAGAGGCGTCGGCCAATACGGCGGCCAGATGAAAACTGTATCAGCCAATTGGAGGTATCAGGGATTCGGTCTTGAAGGTTAGATAAAACGACGTAACTTGTCTGCCTGAGACGTTATCTAGCATGAGGAAACGTTCTTCATAGGTATCAGATGTTTCCTTTCTGCTCAAAGAAATACTTCTGGCGCCAACCGATGCAGATAAACTTGTAAGTGATAAATAAGATCACTGCACTGCCGGTTATTTATTTACACCGGGCATTTAATTAATACTCAAACGATTATCGTTCAATTATACAGCATATCGATAAGGCCTAATACATATGGATCGATTTATCGATAGCTAAGCTCGTGTAACAAACTCATTCGATTGCAAAAACGTGCATCGATGTTTTAAGGGGTAAATGTTTAAATGAAACCAGTTTACGAAGTGCGATTCGAATTATAATTGTACTAGAAGAAGTTACAGGTATCTAATATAGTAATTACTGGTTTTTGTCTTTTTAACTATACACAAGAATTTGTAAAGGTGCCAGAGTTGAATGCGTTTATTGAAGCCAGTTTGACGATTGTCATTACACCAGAATTTGCCAATTAGGGCTCTCGCTTGTAATAAGTCTTATTAAAGACGTCATATTGACAGGAATGTGGGTACCGCTCATTATTATTGTTCCATAAAGATAAGTGTACCTATTAGTTGCGCTACTACTAGTATTGAAGGTACCATTTAACCCATCCTGATATTTATACTTCTGAACTTAAGATCAAGTACGTCGTATATAACTGTTTATGCATTTGCGTTTCTGATAATTATTTAATGCCTTGCGCTAGCCTAAATATTAGGCCGACTTAAATCTGGAAATCTTTCATGGTTCTCACACATTATAGAAAACCAACTCTTGGCACACGAAAGCGCCGTAAATGTTTAACTTCAAGATATATTTAATGCTAAAATCTTAGCAGTGCTATAAAAGTCTTCGTCAAGAGACAGATTTAGAGCTATTAATCAAAATACTTCAAGTTGATTGAAATATTTCATCTATAACAGTAATCGAATGCTGGAATGTTTCAATGGATATGATTTCTAAATATGTAATTCCAATACATTCCTGGAAGTTAATGTAAGATAAAATATATTGGAATATACCATAACCGATCATAGTCATTTGGTTAGCAACATATTTGCAGTTAATAGCATTAAATTCAATTAATTAAGAACTTGCTACAAATAAATTGATTCAATAAATTTAAATCAGTATCTGAATATTCTAGCATTAGCTTCTTCAGATTCTGTTCCTGAAATGTTATATTCTTCATTGCCGTGCCGTACTATGCCCTGCTATGGATTACCGTGTAGGTATTTCATGGTCATATCATTGTGTTTCTAAGCCAAATTGAGACAAACAGGATCATTGGTTTAAAAAAATTGGTCTATCTGATGAATTCTACTTCTGTAGATAGGTAGTCAAAGGTATTTGTTCATCAAGTATCCTGTCAACTAGACCCAACAAATTACTCATGGGTGCCTCTAAAGGTTCTACTGATCCTATAAGGAAAAGACGTGAGCGTTGTATTCGGTCATACATGACGGTTAAAAATAAAATACTACGATATAGTGAAGGCGATACCATACTCCCGATGCAATCTCAATAACATTTGCCCGTACGCGTATTTCTTGATGTGAAAGTCCAAGGAACTGTCGACTTTACGGCTTGGAATTAAAATATACAACGGGACGTCTTTAACCAAAAATGATGTAACTGATCGTGCATATCGTACTTAAAACCACTCATAGTATTTTTCGCCTAAAATAGAACAACAATGATAGTCCGAACAAATAGAAAGCGGAAGACACATTTGGTCGGCGAACCCGCGTTTAGGAAAAATATGAAGTTTAATAAAACGGCAGGAAACCAACAATAAATCCCGAGTCAGTGACCCCGTGACTTGAATACAGCTAATTCTGTTATGCGAAACGTGTTTTGTTAGAACAAACATATCCATATGTTAAAATTATCATACTATATAGAAAGGAATTCCGGTTATATAATAAAAATACCAAATGAGGAAAATTGGACTGACTCAAAAGATTAATGAGTATTTTTAATTACTCATATTAAATAATTAAGTTCAACATTACATTATTTTAGCTAAAATTGTAACAATAATAACGTCAGGACTAAACGTTTCTGTTCATTCCCAAGACGATGGACGGCCTCGCAGCAATGTGGCAAAAATGTCGTTCAATTTATGCCCAAATTTTAGTCCCGAGACTGGTCCCTTTTTGTTACCATCTGCGCGTCTCGCCGACCCGAAAGTCCAGACAGCTCCACCCTAAAAACCGTTTAGATGAGATTCTTATCCTTTCGCACTCCTGTCAAATCGCATATCGTTATCTCTTTCTAAAAGTTCGAACAGCCAGGACCTGTCGTCCGTCTCTTTTTTGCACACGGGCACGGATTGCTCTATCCTTTCTGGCTCGTAGTAATTCGTGTATTTCCGCTTCCCACACGAGCGGCAGCCATGTTTGGCGGGACTGTCAAGTCAACGCCAGTTTGGCGCGTATCAAGCAGGATGAACAAGGTCGGTTTCCATCAGTGGAAGCTTTTTGTAATTCCTGCGACATTGAATTACGCTGCAGTGCTTTCATCATTTGACATAATATTTGTTATAAATATTCATGTTTTATGTGGAAATCATTTCAGAAGGCGCCAAGCGAGGAGAGCTGGGAGAAAAATCGCTTCTTAAAAATGTAAGTACATAATGTAGTATCTACTTTAATTACTCATCGTGTATTAGTTTTGATAAAATTGTTCCGGGCATGGGTTAAGTTTGCAGACGTTTTGGCATCATGCCAAAGGACATGTTTAACCAGCTATACATTTTATGGGCAATTGTCTGCTTCCGTTATTAGATGTGGTGGAAACTGTGACGATATTTTTGTGATTTAGTATATTGTTGTATGGCTTTCATTTCCATAAGTCTGATAGATTTTTATAGACATTGAATTCATTCCAGTAGGTATACGAGCATATGTTATATATGAATATAAATTCAAATTCTCTATTTCAGATCTGAGTCCATAGTGTTAGTATCAACAAAATAACTTAATAGAACCAAAAAAATATGTCTCATCATTAACATAGTTAATTAGCAAAGGTCCATTAGATAACTTTAAAACATAATTATTGTTTGATTTTCCTTCATATGAATAGTGTCCAAAATATTTCTACAGGTACAGATATTTTTCCAACTAAGAAAGCCAAAACAAAGATCAATGTAGCAATTAATTGCGCACCAATAAAATTAATACCCGCGTTTGATGTTCCACCTCAGGTACCTAAAACAAACAAAGATGTTTCAAATAAACTCATAAAGCCTATAAAAGGTGATGTTCAAACAATAGATCCAATGTGTTCGGCTCTAAAAGATGTAACAAAGCGTTCCCGTTAATTGTTTGCGCTCGAACAAACTTTCTGGGTCGGTATTTATTAGCACTATAACTACGCTGCATTAGTCATTGCCTCTGGTATTTTTGGACGTGATATAGAAAAATGTAGAAAAACATTTGGAATATATCGTTCTTGACACAAATCCTGTTGTCCCGTCTAAAGAGTCTTGCAAATCAACAATGTTGAAACTGGCTTCCCAAGACTTATCACTATGGAGATGATTTACTTCATCAGGGTCTTTGACTTTATATGAATTTAAATGTTTGTCACCATCTATGTACGCGTCTACCATGTCAATTGAATCTGCTGGCAAATCCTTGATCAAACGATATGTTTGTATATCAAGTACATTGATTTATCTTTCTGCATCTATGATTGCTTAATTTGAATGCTACCAGACGCTTTTGTCTGTCACCAAGCCTCAACTGTTCATACACTATTGTAAATAAATTACATATTATCTAACTGCCTCCTCATTGTCTTGTCTTAAACATATTCAACGGTAGATATGCTAATGATCAACCGATCACCCACATTGTATGAATGTGTTATTAAATTAATATTTGTAACTGTTAATGTTTGACCGTGGTTCAGGGTTTTTCCGATTATTTAAGTAACATCTTGTAGGTACTTATTTACATAATTACTCAATAAATTTAAATTTGGTAATCTTTAGCAGTTGTTGCTAGGACTGATTTGCAATACATTCCTTGAATAGTGTCTATATTGTAGGACACACATAGGTCATTTTTGGAGAGGAAATGGTGGAAGTCAATTAAAAAACTGAGTGAAACTAAGTCCACAAGTCTTTCACAATCTATGTACACAGAGAACGTTTAGAAGGTAGGTATCAAAGGTGTTAATGAGCAAATTAGAACAATTTCTAATTTGCCCATTATCACCTTGGATATATGGCCCTCCAATCGTTTGGTGTGCCTTGAAGTTTTTTCACTGTTCGTGGTTGCCACGTTCATATCATCTCCCATGTAAACAGGCAACAATTATGCACGCTGGACTAACGAAATGTGTAAATGGGCCAATTACCGCCGCATATGTAGGCTGCCGTACAATTAGTGGCTTACTAATAGTTTTCATCACCAATAGTTTCAAGCGCTGCGTTGGACAGGAGCTCATCATACCGAGATCGTCTCTCGTTGTGCTCACATCGTGTTTTGTTGTGTTTTTCTCTAACGTCAGTTTTCATGTATAGTCTCGAAAATATTCTATCGTCAATTCAGTTCTGGTCTGCTTTCGGATTTCAACGGTGAGTCTTCCATTTTCTCGTTTAATTATTTCAGCAATTCGGTTCATAAATTCTAACTATAGAGTTAAACGTTCGCTAAGTTAGATTTATTTGACAGAACTAGGTCACCAGTGCAGGCTTCTAGGGTTGAAATGTATTATACAGCTTCTTATTTAGAGCGCAAGAAATTTATGTTAACGACTACAAAATGTAGTTGAATCCGTTGTACAAATCCTTTTCTTTTTTATTTATTTCACAGACGTCCTTTCCAATTGTTCTCCACAACATTTTTATTTCGTATGTTTATTAAGAATTCTGTTTCTCATTTCTTCCAATTCCAACATAATCTTTTTGTCTAAATAATGTTATGCTGGACTCAGACTGTCTCATAACTTTCAGTACATGTAGTGAACCAATATAACCAACGTTAACACACAAAGAGGTTGTAATTTGAGTTTTACTTTACAATAATATGCCTATCATATAGGTATTCCAGAAGCAAGTAGAATATACAAATAATTCAATCAAAATTCCAGAATCAATATAAATCAGAAGACTTAAACGAAGTTAGAGCCTTTCAGCTTCATAATAATATCATAGATTTTTAGTGCCTTTGTTGCTAAAACTCTTCTTACTTTTAATTTCACTAGTACCGTCAAAATCTTCCAACAATACAAATAAAAATGTGTCCACGTAAAGGGTTTCTTTCATAAAAATATAGTAGGTAGTAGCTTTGTGTAATACGATTCTAGAATACAATAGAAATAACGCACATAAAAGAACTGAGAAAAGTTTGCTGCCTTCATAAATTATTCTTATGTTGAGAGCTATGAAACGAAACAAGATTGTGTTTGTTCAAAGGAAAACGGTATTATTGGAAATGAAAATGTAGAGAGAAATTAAATTATCTACATTTACAATAGTTAGGGAGTCTCTCCTCGGGTTGGTCCTTTTGTTACAAACGCAAGACAAGACAAGCAATAGGTAGCTCTCGTACATTACGAACAATGAGCAATAGAATGAGTTCATAATGTAGACTGAATTTGCATTCACGCTTAACTGATTTCATCTGATGGGCAATCATACTATTGAATATTTCGTATTGAATAATTCACACGGGATAAAGCATCAATCTTAACCTTTCATGTTTATCAGTAGGCGTTATATTGTGTAGATCCATAATGAAATGCCTACACAGACAATAGACAAAATCAAACATCCCAAGATTCGCTTAGCAACTAGTGGGCTGAGCGCTCAACAGATTTGTACAACAGCTGCTAAGACTAAAGACCAGGCTAGACAGAGCTCTTCCAGCCTTTGAGCCACCCCAAATCATGCTGTCATCGTAAATAGGATCCTAGGAAGGGGAGGTCAGGTTATGTTGGCTGGTGAGTCTAAAGTGGGGGGTCCGGGCCATTCATTCGAGGGCGGGGGCGGCGCTCATTGCTCGTGTCCGGAGCGCATGCGCGTCCCCTGACCCACTTGCCACCGCCACCGCCGCGCCGCCGCCGGGCGTATAGCGACCTCGTTACGCCAAGGTTGGCGAATCAACCGACGAATTCGCGGCCCGCAGACGTAGTGACGCGCTGATTACTTAAAGTTCGATGAACAGTGATTAAATATAGAATCGATGTCGATGTTGACATTATCGACGTCCTGAATCGTGATTACGAGCGGATATTAATTGAGCAATAAAAATATTACATCAAACTGGTAGGTAAGCGCTTTTATATAAAAAGACTTGTTCTAATTTAAATAATAAAAGTTACCGTTATAACTTGAATACCAGTTCAGGTATTCCATAAAACCGGTTGATATTTATCTTAGTGATTCACAAAAGTTACTGCAAGTTTTTGTGAGTCAGCGTGATGCAACATTCGCGAAACGATATTACGTGTGTGTAAAAACAAACCAATCTCTTTGTATTGATTAACATGCACCGTCTAAAATGAGTCCCTGTTAACAAGTTCCTTCCGTTGACGTGTAAAATGCCTACGCAATAGAAGTTTTTAACACAACTTTCCCTCACTTGCCTACTTCAGCCTTGTTTGAATGCGATCACTAAGCCATTATTCATCTGCGGACAGTATAAGGCTGTTCAAACACTAATGTCCTTACCTGTCTCTGGTGTTTACCTTACTCTTGTCTAGAGATAAACAGCGCAATTACGATGATCGATTACGACACTCGGCTTCTGTTACACGCTTATTATGGAATCCGATTGTGTAGGCGCCGCTACCATACGGTGATATTGTAATCGATAACATCTATCGCGCGTTGACAACACTATTAATTTTGATGGATGTGTGTTTTGACGTTAAACTCCAAATGTTGCGTTTTTTAAATGATTTATTCGTTGTTGAAGTCAATTTAAAATTGTAAATGTATGTTTCCAAGTATTTGAAGATTATTTTATTTTTATTTCAGGTGGTCATGAACTCGGGCGGCGGCACGGCGCCGCGCTGTGCTGACTTCGGGCGCCTCGACAGATTCCACCTCGATGGATTCAGAGAAGTTTCATTTGTTTCTCTTGTCTTTAAAGATGGTTGGTTTGAGTTTAAAACGCTCCCGCAGACAGGAGCGACGCGACGGTGTGACGTGATTCTGATAGAAAAAAATCCTTGAAGTTTCCATATAAATTGTTCTACTAGAGTCGCGTCGTGCTATCGCGTCGCGCCTGTCTGAGGGAGCATTTTATACTCAAACTAGCCATATCTTGTAAAATAGGTCTAAACAACTCTTAGATTTAGATGGGGACAAAAACGATTCATTCATCTGAAAATACGAAGTCATTTTCACAGTATTTCCCTGTTTCTATTCTTCTAGTACCTACCAATTTCTTCGAAAATACACATATTTTACTAAATAAATTGATTAAGTACTTTCAAATTAGATAACAGTAAAAGTAGATGTCAATACGGTGTGTTACTGAATATTTATTCATAAGCAACCATAACTTTTAGCGCACTTTGTGCAATTTACATAGTTTGGAACTGTTTGTTAATTTCACTTCAATCTCATAGATAGGCTTCCTGTTCAATACCAATAAGAAACAAAAATTACTCTGCATACCTACTATTGTATAGTCATCAAGTTTTTCTAACTGAACAGACAGCTGTACTACTGGGAAGTTTGTTGCGCCACTTCTTTCCAGCTAAGGCTCTAGGAAGTCCACTGTGGGGATCGCCCGGAGGACACGGTGGAGCATACGGTGGAGGTCTGCCCGGCTTGGGCGGGGCCCCGCCGTGTCCTCTTGGCGGCGATCGGCGGCGGCGACCTCTCGCGTCCGGCCCTCATACAGGCCATGGTCCGGAGCGAGAGTGAATGGGAGGCCGTCACCTCCTTCTGCGAAGCAGTTATGCTCGCGAAGGAGGAGGCGGAGCGTGCGAGGGAGAGGCAATCGCTGCACCCTCGCGCTCCTAGCCGCCGCAGGAGACGCCCTGGACGGGAGTCAACAGCCGACTCCCGGCCACCGTAGGCGCGGGCTTGCGGGTGGCGAGCTATGGGCAGCTCGCCGCCCGGTAAGGACCAGGCCCGGGTCGACGGCGCGTTGTGTTCCACGCGCGCCTCAAAGAGCTGTCAGCACGAACTGACGGGGTCCGCTAGGGCCGATGCCGCCGGGGCTGCGGGTTGTTCGAAAGAGATACCGTGGCCCCTGGCACAGGCAACTGAAGGAACACGGGTGGGTTTTAGTCAGTAAAAGTCTGACACTCCCTTCTGCTCCGCCCAGAGCGGGAGGAGTCATTTGATGATTTCCCACCCAGAAAAAAAAAAAAAAAAAAAAAAAGGCTCTAGGAAGTGGTGAAGGGTGGGCGTTTTGGGGGACTGTATTTTGGCTTTCGAAAATTCTCAGCGTAATTTTGAATAAATTACTAAATTTTAAGCAGAAAACTTCAACATTGCAGACCAAGTTATCATTCTACAGATTATTCTAACATGTTTTTGCCGATTTATCTTTTTATATCACTAAAAAGTCTATCTCTTTATGTAAACGTTTGTAAAATCCACATCAAAAGCAAACAATCTCGCGATTATTGCTTACATAACATTTCCCATAGGTAGTGTAGCAAGAAGTCATGTTGCTTTTTTTTTATTTGAATAAGCGGCTTAGTCTGCTTGAGTTAAAGAGTTAAGTAACTTAAGTAATACTGGGTGTTATTTGTGAAGATTTATGGCCAAGTAGTAAAAATGATTATTTATTTACTTACGACGCTGTCTCATAAGACTATAAAATTTACAACTACTACTACTAAGCAGAAATACAAAACTAAGATATATATTTCTTCTCCAAAAAAATATCTGCTATATGAAGACTTCGAGTGTGATAATCACATGCAAGTTATATTTTATTTTTGTTGGTCGACACTGTCCCACTGCTGGCCAAGTTTCCCTCAAATTCTAAATGAATATACATATAAAATAAACTCACAACATTTTTGTACATACCAAAATCGAAATAACGTCAACTGCTACGATCCTCACCTTACGTCACGTGAAAAATGGTGCAAATAAATTTCTTCTGTTTCCAGAATATTCTGCAAAGAACACACCTTCAAGAGGACATCTCTGGTGCCCATCGGCATCAATATTAGTGCCCTACATCTACCCTGTAGATCCGAATTTGTTTGAAGTGAGGCGACAAATTCGGTTCTAGAGAGGTTTGTGTGGTGCATGCACTGCGACGATTCAAGACCATGATGGCATCACTACGAAAAACTGTTACTTACTTGATTTTTATGTGTGTAAGTTGCAGTAACACAGCCTGATATGAACAGTTGTTTAACAATCTCACGTCATTAAGAGAATTGTCTTTAAAGTTGTATAAGAACAATTCTTGTTTATACCTCTGTATGTAAACTCTTAGTAAATGGGCACTGTTTAAGTTAAAAACTGCAAGTTTAGCTCCATGTGTATACGGGCTATGTTACTGTAATTCATTATTTTTCTATCTCTTTTACCTGCTTAATTTTGTCGTGTCTTCCTTCTTCTTAGCATTTTCTCAGCCAGATCTAGGAAGGTAATTTTCCAATTTTCTCATATAATATTTCGGTAACTAATATCTTAAAGTTAGGTGCAAGCTATTAGAAATCCCCAAAAGGCTAGGACTAAATAACTTTCTTCACAAATACATTTGGGGATAGGGATTTCACTCTCACATAGGCTATAATTTTATTTATGTAGGTACCGAATCCAATTTCCCGCTAGAAAATCCTATGTGAAAAGTGAAAATATTCCATTTAACAGCTCAGAAGTCATGAACAAATCTAAGCACGTATTGTATAAAATAAAACTAAATTTATGTAGAAATATGAAATTCAGGGCACGTTTTAGGAAAAATTGTATTCCCGACACTCATACGAAATGAGAGTTCCTTATTGTTAGCGATATGGAAATGGGGTCAGGAGGGAATCTTGTGTTGTACATATGAATATTTTCATGAATGAAATAAACAAGAGATATTGTTTATGATTCATGTTATTATGCTACACAATAGATATGATATGATATGCATAATCAGCATATAATGTTCCCACTGCTGGGACACAGACCTCTCTTCGAGAGGGAGTGGGCTATAATCTACCAGCGGGCCCAGTGCGGGTGGTAGATGCCACATGTCTTCGAATTTTCTGTTCTAGGACATGCCGGTTTCCTCATGGTTGTTAATTATTATAGAATATCTAATTATATATATGGAAATGCTTAGTACCGAATAGCTTACCTTACTACTTGAACGTAGACATTTTTGTTCTAATAATATTTCCAACTTACTTTCGAAACATTAAACAAAAAAACAAATTGGTGCAGCCCTAATTATTGTTAGGTGTTATTTAAATTAATATCGCAAAGGAAAGCCTTGAAAAAAACAATAGATACACAAGTACATGTATGTAACAATCAATGTGTTGTAGGAACATTAATAAAGAACACTTCATATTTATGCACGTATGTGGCCATTTTCCTAATGCGATGATTAACAAAGGTAGCATTATAATTAATTTATATTACAATTGTAACAATGTCTACTGAGGTATATTAATTGAAGTGATACCTTCTTTGTTATGTGCAAAAACTATTTATTTATGTAGGTTCTCTACTGTATCGGGTGCTTAGTGTTGTAAAACACTATGTCGTTTAAGATACACCCACCTAGGTTACATTATACATATACAGTACACAGTACGATGTGACAAGGTAACTATAACCTACCTATATTTAAGTTGTACGCTAAGCCGTTGATCCTGCGCCTAATCTCTCTCCGGTCGTGTCGGATTGCCGTCCCATCGAACTATGATAGTGAGGGAAGAGAGAGTGCATCTGTGTCTGCGCACATACTTCTGCACTATAATATCTCCCGCGTAGACGGCTAATCTCCGTTAAGATGGATGCAATGGTCGAAATTTGGTCTCGAGGACTATTATTATTATAACTGTATTTAAGTTAGGGAAATGGCTGGGAAAATTATAAGATGGAAAGATTTTAAGAAATGATGTGATGTTTTTAAGAATAGTAATTCTTGAAAACATCATTCTTGGTTTTCGACATCCATACAAATTAAGGTTCGCTTGCCCAACGAATCCCTAGACATTGAGCGCTAAACTAGTGTAGAACATTGTTCTATTTCTGTCAATCGTTGGGAGTAGACAGAGACAGGTTGATGTTTCAAACACGTTTAGCGCTAAATATAGTAGTATATATAATTTAGTAGTTTATGGTGCAAGCCGGCCACAATTTGTGTCAATTTCTGGTTTCTTTAATGTATTTTTGTGCAAGTGTTTGGTCATCACTGGTATCCTTGCAAACGATGTGTTTCTTCTACCTCATAGTGCAAGTGCATCGGTTTAGACATAGTTCGTTGTACTTGCATGATTTTGTGTAATCGAATTGATTGGATCTACATTGTCAGCATTGGATACCACTTATTTTGTATTATATCAACAGTGTTTACTTTTAAATTACCCATGTGTTCATCCTTTTTTTTTGCATTTTTGTACCTATTGTATTATAAACTAATTTTAATAGAAATCGAATCTTCCAGCTGTTTTGAGCTATTTTCAAATCATGATTAATATATTCTCGCTCCTTCTAAGTATGCCTACCTGCCTGCCTTTGCCTCATGGCTTAATTGAAGAATGATTTAGGTTTGATATTTCAACAACTGCTATAATACGGTCAATCCTTAAGTTATGAAAGTAATAGTTATGTCGGTATTACCCTGGAAAACGAATTGTAAATCGTCAGTGCCATGCACGGTTGCATACATATCTAAAATAACCATTAACCATACGTACTGTAAAAATAGCATGTACCAACAGTTATTTTTTTGTTTACAGCTCGTGTTTGGTGTTCCTTTCCATAAAAGTTAATTGATGTTAATTGCCTTTTAACGCGTTGGTATCTACGTAGGAACCAAATCGTAAACTCGCTAAATGCCCATAAAAATGTGAAATAGAGGCGATAGATGTTGGGAACTAGGTTTGAATTTGTTTAAATAGGACTCGTCTTGGTGTTATTAGTTTTGATGGTAGTGTACTGTGTAGTTTTAAAAATCCGCACTCCAAATAATATAGCGACTGAACTTTAAATGATGGTTCATTTAAAGTTAAGTCGCTATATCATTTCATTTCATTGTCTGTTGTTATAAAACGTTTTTTTTTGCATTTTTTTTTTTATTGTAAATGTTTCTAAAAGTATTTTACTGTGATATTTACTTATTGAGTTTTCTGTATTATTTGTATCAAGTTGTTCCTTTATCTATTTTCTTGTAATGTGTCTGTATAATAAATTAAATGACAATTTTTTCTTTGTTTGTATTTTTAAACCCACCATTATTTAACCACTGAAGACAAAATGAAACCTGATGCATCGGAGTCTTCTAAATGAAAACAGAATGCCTGAAGTAACCAGTGCTCTGTTGATATAGTACATTGCACCTAGTAAAGGAGAAAACAACATAAATATGAGTCCGTAGACATCTAGTACTGAAATCCTACTACCTGGACTTCTGAAAGACTACTGAAATTATTAACTCTCAAATGCCTTAGCCAACACGATTGGCAACTTGAGACTGGCGACAGCAGTTGGTACCTATGCTGTTGATGGAGGACTATGCCCCCCTCCCATTCACATATCTAATAGTTGTACATAATATCTTCCTGCGGAAAATATATATCATGGATACTTTATAAGCTGTTAACCAGGTGAAGCTACGAGTAGACCTGAAAATGTGGAATAACAAAAAGTACAGTATAAATGTATAATGGACGTTTTTAATCATTATCACCTGCGAAGATAATATCTTTCAACATCATAATATAAATACATTCGCATTCGTTCAAAAATACTTAAATAAAATGTTCAGAAGCTTTCAAAGCTTGCTTACATTTAGATATCACTATGATACCTACCTACCTACAACGCAATATAACAAACAATCGATAAATTGCTTAAAAAAAAACTGAATAACACAGTGCAGCAATAAATTAACAGACAGAGGGGTAGGGAACGCACTAATGTATTCAAAGTTCTAAAAATCAATACTAACACTGCATGATTTAGTTACTCTACTCCCCACTAGATGTCGCTAGTTTTAGGTAAAACAGTTCAACGAAGCTTCTTTTTTGGATTGTTTATTCTATCCGATAATAGGTAGCGCTAAAATCGTTTTCAGGGTGGAGTTTTTAATTGTGTATTTTACTGAGATTCGATGTTAACGCAAACCCCATAACGTATAGCTTTATCTGGCTTATCGCATTAAATAAAAACGTTTTAATCCACCATTTCAATCTTTTTGATCCGCTTACGTCTAGTACAGACAGCCATACGTCCATAGCTACAATTTGACGTTGACAGCGGCAGCGTCTTTATTACCGTTGTACCAGCAAGGGCGGGCGGTTTTCGTAGTTCAAGTGTTACCGACGTGCGATTGACTGTACCTCCATAATTATTCATTGAAACTCACTCTTCATTTTATACCAGTGAGTGAAGGTACCTATGCCTATGAGTTTCAATAGAAAGTCAATAAAAAATATAAGTAGATTTTGACATTTTATCGACCTAAGAAAGTTGAAATGTCCTATTTTTGTAATTAACAAAATAATGTAGAAAATTGCTTGAAAAGGAACTTACATTCCATTCCAGAGGATGGTAAAAATAAAAACTGATAAGAAAGAAAAAATAATGAAAATACTTACGTTTATTTGCGGCAAACATTACGCATAGTTGCCCAAAGGTAAGTAATTACGAGATTCATAATACTTAGAAAATTATAACTACAGTCCTAAATACTCGTCGTTATACCTAGGTACTGTTTTAATTGAACTTTACCATTACTAAATTAATAAAAACTACCATCAATACCAGGTGCATCCTATCCAATGCGCTTTCAAGTATATTAGCAGATAGGTACATACTACATAATTCTGTAACTACTTGTAAGTATCTAGTTACCTTCCAACTTACAGGATAATTGAAAATCTTACGACATGCATTTCAGAATTTCAGTGATCAATTTCTTTAACACACGATTCCAGCTAGGTACCTGCTTGTGAAATATCAAGCCAAGGTAATCGCTTCACGTGTCCGTCTGTCTGCGTGACTGCGTTGTTCTGACTGATGCAACCTTTATTGCTGCTTAAATGTATGCTAAATATTATTAAAAACCTGTGATGTCCCTCTTCAGGGTAAAGGCCTCCCTACTCTCTTTTCACTGTTCTCTGCTTAAAGCTGCTAAGGACCAGTTCTTGTTGAAGGAGTCCAACTCATCCCGCCATCTCCGTCTGGGCATGCAGCGATGTCACTTGCCATTAAAAGGAACCGAATGGGTCGTAAGTTTGGCCCATTGGTCGTTTTGTTATTGAAATCAGACTGAAGAGAACCTTTCCAGTTTTATACAGCAGTCAGCAGAGGTACGGTACCTACTTTTGATTTGGAACTCGTAGCTATAAAGGTTACCTACTTGTTTAAAAGCAAAAGCTTATAATGATTTAGTAGATGCTTTGATTTTGAGTTAATTTTAATACTAAGGATCATCTTTTAAGATCTACTTTTTAAATCTCAAACATTTCAAGGTAGAGAAAACCGAAACTAACAGAAACTGTAATACATTTGATATCAAAACACACTTGTTTTAGTAAAATATCATTAATACCAAAAAACCTTTAAAACATCTAAATAAAACCTACTATTTGTGTCTCACAATTTCATAGAGCGGAGAGCCGCTCCGACTCCGAGGTACCAGGAATGTATAAGGAAAGAAAAGATTAATGACTATCGCGGGACGGCAGACAAGCGCGGCCACGTTTGACAGGCGCAGGTGCGCTATTTTCATAATTGGCCCGACCCGAGACCTTTCAGCTTTCAGGAACTACAGTGAGTGTGGTCATGTGAGTTCATGTATGGTGATGCTTCTTTGTTTTAGAGCGGTGCTGTGGGGTAATTATGTTGATTACATGTTGATTATGCTTGCCTTAACTATTTATAACAACCTTCTTCTTTTCATAGTTGCCTGGTACTCGTAGATATAGGTAAGAAGCGAGCATGAATTTTTTTTTTTGGTAGTGTGCGTATTCACATATGTACCTACGTCAGTCTATGCTGAAGATATGCCTACCACGGGTTTAGGTTATACTACCTATGCATTGGCATCAAATAATTAATTCAAGACTATTTCACTAAACACCTAATGTCCTAGAACCCGATTTGTCCATCGTTTAAAGCCTACATAATTATTCAGCTCAAGATGATGATTAAGAACACCCAATAATTGTCTGTCTGTGAATTTCAATTCTATCTCAAGCAACCATAACTCTAAACAAAGTGGATTACGTCACTAATCCCGCACCGGACAGGGCTGCCACGTGTGCTAACATGAAAATCTGACACACAGGGGCTCACCTTTCTCCGTAATGAGTGCTATTAATCACGCGAAGACCCTACGTTGTTCGCTAAACTTAAGCACTACTTGACATGGATCTTCGCCCTGCATCTGTGCCTAAAATAACGACTTGTGATGGATTAGAAAAAATGTTTAAGACCCCTATTGTAGTTGTGAAGGTAGACTTTTTACGTGTGCGACTTTTGAACTGTCGAGTTTTGAGATTAAACATTAATCTTGGAGCGTTTTTTCTAATAGTGATGTAGGATTCATTAAAGAAATGCGTCACGAAATCATCTACTTGATAAAAATCTTAGATTCACTGACAGACATTGTACCTACTTACAGCCTAAACACTGGGTCTAGATGCAAGAACAAGAGTTTTTTATAAAACGAAGGTGGGCTAACTATGGAAGGATTTTTGAACATTCCTTCACTAAAAGAGTTAAATAGGTGATGAAACTTTTTATTAAAGTTTGTCATTTTTGCAGATGAGAAACTCCATTGAACACACAGCTTGTACTGTAGAAATAAACAATCTGAAAACATTATCTTAATAAAACTAAATCTTGCCACTTATGACAATGCTCTACGAAAATGTTATCATTTTTGTAACACATAGCATGATATGTACTGATTTATTTTCATTTTCTACAGACATCTTACTCAAAAATACCTCCATAGCAAATCAACTGCTCCCAAATTCAAACCTATTATAGAAAAATTGTGTAACCGAGCGAAAGCATTGCTAGCAGGAAGGGCCACGTCAAAAATTACTATTATACCCCTCGACATAATTAATGAACTGCTTATTCAAATACATTTAAAACTATTATTCATGCCGTTTACGTTTGAAACGTTCCGACCTTTTCTTTGAAAGGACTCCTTTATATTATTAATTAAAAAAAAGTGGCCTTATGCGATTTTTAAATAGTCCTACTAGCTAAAGCCGTAACGAATTTTAAGGATAAATATTTTTTGTCGACAATACTTCGTTATTAGATTATTATGTAGATAGTTAATGATCTTTGCACAATTAAATGTACTTTGAATAGTAATGGGTAGCAGTTGAAAGTAATCATTTATGCCTCGTTAAGCGCTTGTTTGTTACCCACTTAAATACATTAAAACAACTGCGACATAGTTATTAGGTACGAGTTTGTGCTTAGTTAGAAAATAAGAAAAAAAAAACTAAACAAAAACAAACAAACTAACAAACAAATATACAACAACAACAACTAATAAACAACAACTACAACAAACCACAATCCAACAACAACACCAACAATTCAACAATATACAACTACTAACAAATATACTATATGTATTATATAGGTATTGGCCAATATTCAGGCAAAAATATTAACAATTCCATTGAATCGCAGATTATACAGAAAATCACGTACGGGTAGGTACTTTGTTATCAATAATATCAAAAGAAATAAGACAATTTTCTAGCTAGTCAAGAAAATAATCAGTACTAAGCTAATGAAATAACAATACACATGGCACAAAATAGGACAATGGAAAAAATTTCACCAAAGTAACGAGAAAATGTTTTCTACAAAAACAGAGTTCACTTCATACGTACCTACAACTTCCCAGATTACTGTGACCTCCCCCACCCCTCTGTACTAAAAGAAAAGTGGCTGGAAAAGCGGTGTTAGGTTAGGCTCTAGGGTTTATTTTATAGTGGTTGGAAGAGATTTCCCGAACAATTTTTTCCTTTTGATATTTTCGCTATTCGTCGGCTTAGTAGGCAACTTCTCATTATTATTACTGGGGCGAAACCCTGGGAAAAGCGACTGGTGTTTCTGATATTCGACGTAACGCTTGCATGCCCAGTCGCACGATTTCGATTAGCCGTTTGCTTTGTGTTCCTGCCCTTATATTAGCGCGTATTTTGCTGATTGTTACAGAAGGGTTCCATTTTGAAATTGGTTGTTGATAAAATTAATAACTTTATTATTTGGCGCTCAGTCTGTAGGTACCTACTGAGCTTTATTGAACTGGGACAGTTTAGGGAATACCTTGTACTAGGCAGAGCTCGTGAAAAGCATTTTATGAATTTTATGGAGCCTTTTTTGCCTCGCACAGGTCGTTTTTAGGGTTCCGTACCCAAAGGGTAAAAACAGGACTCTATTACTAAGACTTCGCTGTCTGTCCGTCCGTCTGTCCGTCCGTCTGTCTGTCACCAGGCTGTATCTCAAAAACCGCGATAGCTAGACAGTTGAAATTTTCACAAATTATGTATTTCTGTTGCCGCTATAACAACAAATACTAATACAACAGACGTGATTTTTATAGATAATGGTACGGAGCCCTTCGTGTGCGAGTCCGACTCGCACTTGGCCGGTTTTTTTAATGTTTTTAATGTATTCTTTTAGTTTTAAATGCTCGTTTTTTACTACTTGTTTTTCCTGTGCCTGTCCCTAAATAAAATATTTTTCTTTCTTTTCTTTTTTTTTTTAAACAATGTAGGCAGCTACCGAAATATACCTATAGTTCAATTTCAAACCCGGTTCTCTCACTATTTATTACATACCTACCTACGTACGTATCACAAATTATTAATTTAAAAAAAAAATGTTCACTGCACTTTCATCGTCTGGTTAACGTTCAAGCTGTCGGTAAAATATAACTATGTTTGTACAAAATAAAATATTTTTCGCGTCCAGAGACATAATATTGCAGTTTCCATATCGAAATCCCATTGCAACATTGCACAGCGAACTTTTAATCAAGTCCTGGAGAAACGATTTACTACGAACAAAGAGTAATCACGAAATATGCAGAGTGGACATTTTGTAAATATTATTGTGGCGATGTGGCTATTCATCATCATCAACAGCCTGTAGCAGTCCACTGGTGGACATAGGCCTCTGCTATTGCACGCCATTCTACTCGATTTTCGACAAATCTCATCCAGCTGCTACCAGCCATCTTGTTGATGTTGTTATTATTGAATAGTATCTTCTAACATAAGAAGTAGACATAACTCGAAAAATACTGCCGTCCTTCCAGACATCCACTGCAAATGCTTGAATTAAATGAATTTTTAATATTTTTTTATTAGCCATTGCTGTCCCACTGATGGGCAAAGCTTCCTACACTCTTTCCACATCTCTCTGTCCAGAGCTGCAGAGGATCAATGTTCATTAAAGGACTCCAGCTCCGCCCGCCATCTCTGTCTGGGCTTGCCGCGATGTCCTTTACCAGTAAGCGAGACCACTGGTCGTAAGTTTGACCCATTGAGCGTCTGACATTCGGCAGATGTATCCAGCCCAATTCAACAACATTTGAGACGTATACCTCTTAGAAAGCGGCACGTCACATGGATTTATTTTACGCCTTACACATCTCACTTCTGCTAATAATATTGTTGCTGTTATTACAGTCATATATTTTTTCATGTATACTAATATTATAAAGAGGAAAGATTTGTATTTTTGTGTGTATGTTTGTAATGAATAAACCTAAAAACTAATGTGCCGATTTCAAAAATTATTTCGCCATTGGTAAGCTACATTCACCCTGAGTGACATAGGCTATATTTATTGCTAGAAAAGATTAGGGATCCTTGCTAAAACTTAACCACCCGTGCAAAACCGGGACGGGCCGCTAGTACGTAATAAAACTGAGCGGCAATTCCTGTATTTTTGTGAACGTTGGCATTCTAATCATCTCGTTCTCAATCTGACGAAAAATCTCAAATTTATATACATTTTGACAGGTATTTATATTGATAGTCGCTGAGAAGAGATTAAGACTTGAATTAGAACGTGTTATAAGAAGGCAAATTGGCCTTCTGAAGAAATTCACAGACTGATTCCTGCACTAGGCAGAATTTCTTTTATATGTCTATAATTTCAAATAACTCGATTACAGAAATCGTTTTTATCGTCCAAAAACATCCTTGTAGGTAGAAACCTCATCTAACTATCCCATCTCCACGTCACCTAGTCTGCCCCGCCCGCAGCCGCAGTTGCCGGCCGACGGCGCCCGCGGCGGGCGTCCACCATTAATCACTAGTTTTAGCTCACGTTGAACGCTGACTAGCCGTACCTACTGCACTGCAATGTACAGCTTGCGGTACTGCGGAAAATTGCTTTTCTGTTATTTGCAGTGTAGTTTTAAAAATTATTTCAGGATTTATGTACATTTTTGGGCATATATTACCTAAAATATATCTGGTTTATCTTTATCTGGGTGTCGGAAAGGAAGATTATGAACTAGGTATATTCACTGAAAGGACAACAAGACAATTTGGAAATCATCATCAGGATCTGCGGTCCAGTACTCGATGATACAGGTAATGTGGACGAGAGAAATATGGACGACAAGATTTTTACTATATTTGTTTGAAGAAATACGTACCTTCAGAACTTAACCATACCTACTGATAATAAAACTGGTCAGATACTGTAAAGTTATGAAGGATTTACCTCTCATATTTACTAATTTCCAAAAGTTTTAACCGTATTTTTGGGGATTTTATAATAGGATTTTGACGAAATCCGTAAGCGTAAGTGTTTACTGTTGTTACATAATATGTGGATATTACGAAAAGCCAACTTAATTTAATCCACTGTACGGTTTGAAACCTGTATATTTCAATATTGTTTCTTACTGGGGAGACATGTTTTATAAACAAACTTCCAATAACAAATAAAGATTAAAATAAAAAGTATTTTTGTTACTCTCAAATCTTGCATAAATAGAGATACTTTAATCGAATGTCAGTCAATCTGTACACGCTACGCCAGCAGTTACCACTGACAGGTAGCTACAAATCAAGCAAGCAAGCTAGATTTGTATGTTATCGTAGGTTAAGAAATGACAACAATTTATAACGCTGTATCACAGATAAAGAAATATAGTCCTGCAGTGTGGGAAATAGTCATATTAATGAGTGCTAGACTAGATCTTACGAATAAATTCAATCAGCAATAGACTTAAACACTATCAGTATAAGGATACTACTTCGGATCTTTATTAAACGTTGTTTTTTTGATATCCAAATGCAGAATCGCTATCGATTTTCTTAGTGTTATAGTAGGTGCATATGCTATCCGATTTCCAAGTGTGGAGATTTAGGCAATTTTCCTTCTCTACTTCTTCAAGTTTCAGTGTTTACGTAAGCTATTGTATTTACGAACTTGTGTACCACAGTTGCTTTGGTTTCCATTATATCTTGCAACTCTGATCTTTACTCCAAAACAGTCAAATTAAAACAACTTAAATAACATGTTACAAACTCCCATTACCAAATCGGCAGTTGCTACCAATATAATAGCAATCTCTATCAACTTACAACCGATCGGTATGTCTGTCTGTACACCGAACATTGTTAGTAGTTGCCGAGTCATCTAGGGAGCCAGTATCGAACAGTAGTTAGCGTTGATCAGCGCCATATGGGGTTCCAGTCTTTGTACCAACGAATTAGATATGCCTTTGTTGTTCACGAAATTTTGGGAAAAATAATGAATTAATTTTCGGATTGTGCTTGTAAGCATAACATTGTTGATAGTTGTGTTGATACGGGGATTACAGCTTGCAGGAACTTTATGGAGTAGTGTAGTTGTTTCAAGTTTTGATACACGAAACATACCAAAACATAATATTGCATGATGGTGATGGGATTTGACCTACAGCGATGAAAAGAGCCTTCAGTTTGCAGATTGTAAATAGTGGAGCTCTAACTTGCACCTTAACTCAAGTTAGCTGGTAGAATTAGTAAAGCACTGACCATATCTCCAAAGTCGTATAAATTGCCATCACTTCTTTCTATCAAGTGAGTTACTTAGGAGGAGTACATCGAGCACAGTACAATGTGTTTCCTGGTACACTCTGAAGATCTTATTAACTACTGAACGACATATGCAACAGCATATCGCCTTTCCTCTAAAAAACTGTCGTAACATAAGAAAAAGTAGAAACAACAAATTTCATTTAATTTTTTAATATACTCTTATATTTTGCAAATAGCTTGATACATTCTTTGTTAGTTAAAACAGTAAACAGGTAAAAATTTGTAACCTAAAAGTCACAATAGCATTAATTTATCGAAAAATAATTTAAATCGTTTTTTTCTCAAAACTAGCTTTCAGCGTCTTATGACAGTTTTTCAGAGGAAAGTCGATATGATCATTAAACTCGTTCAGTAAGTTGCATCCGCATACATCGCCATGTATTCTTGCATCTGCATTTTTAACAGCTCCAAAAAAACTGTCATTGTGCCCAGTCGCAGACGTCTCAACATCATTATATCCAAAACTTTGCATATCACAATGAACAGTAGCACAATATGATTTATAGTTTCTTGAACAAAATGTTTATTGTCACAATTTGCAACAATAACAACCCTTTTCTTGCAATTTTCGCAAACTACCGTTTTTGTAACTGTTACAATTTTTGTCTGTGTGGAAATAATTTATGGTGTCGTAAAGGTGGTCTGTGACAATCGAAGGTTTTTGCAAGTCACTACCCTTTTGTAGGTCAGTTACTGTTTTCCTGTATCGATACTGTAATGGGCAGCGGTACTCAAACTTCTGTGGGGGTTGAAAAGTTAACCTCAGTATTTCTTTCTTAGTGATATCCCTTCACTCCATTTACTCATTCTGATGTGGATGTAGACTTCTCCCAAGCTGATTGGTGTCAACTAGCACCCTATCCTCGCCAACCCAGCTACCTCTACTTTGCAATTGGCCTCCTCCAGCAGAATAATATGGGTAGCTCACTTCAGCTTGCTGCTTTTATAAGCTAGTTTGATAGTTTCATCAATTGCCTTTAGTTACATATATCATTGCTGATTTGAGCCTTGTGGCTAACAGCCGCACGGGTCAATTCATTAGTTTAAGCAACGCTTGCCACGGTTGGTCCATAGATGGGTGACCATCTTTACATACTAAGACCTCTCCGTGCCTCGGAAAGCACGTTAAGCTGTTGGTCCCGCCTGTTATTCGTTGATCTTGGGCAGTTGTTACGGATCGTCAGAAGGCCGAAAGACTTTAATCAGTCTTACCAAGAGGTATCGTTTTACTCAGTAACTGGGTTGTGGAGTTCAGATAGGCAGTCGTTCCATGTAAAATACTGGTATTCAGCTGCATCCGGTTAGACTGGAAGCTGACCCCAACATAGTTGGGAAATGGCTAGATAGATGATGATAATATTGCTGATTCATGCTCTGAAGACGACGCCAACTGAATGAGGGATATAGCACCAATTATTAAGCTAGTTCAGCTGTCATTCTAGAAAGGCGCTCTGCTACAAATATTTTTTTTTTTTTCCTTTATTGGCACATGTTTTTTTTTTAACAACGTTGCGCCACACTAGGAATTTCTCCTGTGTCGTGGGTGCGTTTACAAACATTAAAACTCACATACACAAACAGCCTTTAACAGTTACACATTACAAAATGTATGACAGAATAAGTTATGAACTAAATAAACGTGTAACCCACACCAATATCCGCGAAATAATGATTAAAGAAAATAGTTAAATGCGTGCGTTAAAATTGCAAAAAATTAAGTAAGTACTCATATGTGATTTAGGTATAATCGGTATTGGATAGCTACTTTAAGGATTATGCACATATAGCCATACTTTTGAACTTAAAGTGTGTAAACGCGAAAATATCAAGTTCGATAAAATGTGTGTTATACGTATCTACAATGCGTTGGAGAGGCGCCCGATAATTGAAGACTTATACGCGACAAGAAGACTTGACATGGTTTGACCACCCACATATTAAAAGCATGTACAGAATTGACATGTGCAAACCGTACACGATTGCAAACAATACACTCACGCAATATTTTTTATCAAACCAACACTATAACACCTACACAAGACAAACATTTTCCTCCATTACCGTCACATATAAAATAAATGATTATTTTTAATTGAATTCAATAACCTCGCAGATAATAGTAAAATTAACCCTTGAATACAAACGGCGGCATTCAAGGCTTACAATGAGAGTTTGAGAATCGCCGACAACCGACATACCACGGCACAATGCTTCGCTAATGATCTTCTTAACATTCAAGTCACCCACGTTCATCTTTTGTCTCCAAAAACTCCTAAGTTTTTCATTCCCACGTCTATTTTTCAAGCAGCATGATACTAAATAAAAATTGCCAGTGATTGAAAGATGTGGGTCATCGGGTTAACTCTGAATGGGCGTCCGGTGTGTTGCGACAGTAAAAACTTTTAAAAAGAAGGTTGATTGGTTCACGGGCATTCGTTGTTTTGCTACTGAGTGTTAATTAACTTGCCATAGAGGCATAGACGAACTTTAATAGATTCGTGTATGGAAGACTGTTGTAGTGTATGCTAGGTGTAATGAGTACTAGTGTGGTTACAATGTTGGCTCAAATAAGAATCGAAATCATTTATGTGCAATTGTGCATCCTTACGTAAGCTTTACAAGTATAGATATGCAAATACTTATGACTTCAACACGTTATAATAAACAAGTTATAAGAATAAAGTTTGTATCCGTCAAAATGGCTTTGAAAAATTCCTTTTCTGTCTGATGAAAGAACGAATGAAACGTTTATTTGCGGTAAACATGACGCAGAGAAAGAACTCAAACACAAAAAATTACAAGTTGGGGGATAATATTATGCGTGACATCCACGCAAAACGGCCATCGCTCAGCATAATGCTACAACGTTATGCAAGACAGAGCCTCAGCGCTAGTTTTCAGCGACAGTCAACGTAAAAAAAATGCAATGAATGTTTAGAATAATAAAATCATAGCAATCAAAGCAAACCGAGTGTTTTCCATAGTATGGTATTAACATTGGTTCAATCAGCAATAAAGGAACTAAAGTACTTACTTAATTAATAAATTATTGTAGCCAATAACTCAACAGTTCTTAGTATTAAAAGTGAATTGATTTCAAGGCTGCAGCACATAGGTGCTTCCCCAGTAATGTCATTTAAAATGCGATTTGCGGTTTTAAATAAAATAGGTAAAGAACTGACTCCATTATTATTTCCAAGCTAATCATGTAAATTGAAGGCCATCTAAATTAGTTTCACTTGATGCAATGTGTGGAGAATGTTAATTTGAGCATCATTTTATAAATTAGCTCAAGAATCTTAGACGGCATTACTTATTGCATTTTTTTTAAACGTTGCCCCACTCTGGAATTTCTCATGTATCGTGGGTGCGTTTACAAACATTTAAACTCGCATACACAAACAGCCAGACCCGGAACAACTACTTGTAGGTCATACAAATATTTGTTCCGTGCAGGAATCGAACCCGCGACGCGTAGCGCAGTAGTCAATCGCTTAACCACTACGCCAACCGTGTCGTCAAACAAAAACTGTAACAAAGCAGGCTTACTAGTAGTGTTCATAAATTCAGATACTTAAAATACGTCTTATTCATGTACATACAGTAAAACAGATACAGATATGACAAGTGTAAGTATTGAGTACAAAATCACTGCATATTTCTTAAGAAATTTCTTCCAGAAGACCTGCGAAAGGAGAAATGTACCTAAAAGAAATGTATACAGTAGGGTGTGAGAACAAGAAGAGAAGAGTATGATATGTGACGTCTTAAACTAAAATATTAACTATCATCTGCCTAGTCTTTTCCCAGCTATGTTGGCGTCGGCTTCCAGTCTAACCAGATGCAGCTGAATACCAGATAAAGTGTGCCTACACATATACTTAATGCAAAAAATCAACAATCTTTTTTGTTTAGCCGAATATCGAGAAGTTCTAAATCAACAAAGTAAGCTAAGGTCCTGCGACTGGCTAAGGCCTCCATCATGGCGGCAGCGGAGGCCATCCACTTTGGGCCCCCGCCAGACGTAACGTCCGAAATGCGGGCGGAGGTAGCCCGCTTGACGGCTGCCATGGAGCTCCTCCCAAAGGAGAACGAGGAGCTGCGAGCGGACCTGGCCGGGCTGCGAGCGGCCGGCACAGCGCAGACAAAAACACCACCAAGCCAGCCCGAGCCGGTGGAGAACCAGGTACTAAACCTGGTTCGGCAGGAGCTGGCGACCTTCCAGGCGCGGTTCGCCGTCCTGGAGGGTATTGTTCTGCGCCCCCCCTTGGCGGGTAGGACGGCCCCAGGGCCTAAGGCGGCCTCGTACGCGGCCGCTGCCGCCCCTAAGCCCGGGCCGTCTGGCCAGGCCCAGGCGCCGGCCAAACCGGCGTCGGCTAGAGGAGCCCCGGCGCCGGCGAAACCAACGTCGGCTGGTGGAGCCTCGGCGCCGGCAAAATCGGCGCCTGCCGCCAAACCCGCGGCGCCGGCTCAGAAAAAGGGCAGAATGGCTGGGGAGGGGAAGGCCCCAGAGCCTACGCTTCCCTTAAACAAATCTCCCACGACCAACGCCGAGTGGCAGGTGGTCGGGGAGAAAAAGAAGGCGGCCAAGGCGGCCAGAAAAAAGGCGCAGAGGAGGCGCCGCAAGGAGCGAGCCGTTGCGGCTAGGCTTCGCTCCCCCAAGACCGCGGCTGTAGTTATTACACTACAGCCGGACGCGGTCAAGAGGGGGGTGACCTACTGCGACGTGCTCACCAAAGCGAGAGCGACAGTGGATCTCCAGGAGCTGGGGATCACCGGAGGCCTCCGGCATAGGGTGACCGCCACTGGTGCCCGCATGCTGGAGATCCCCGGTGCGACGAGTGGCCCCACCGCTGACGCCCTAGCTGAAAAGCTAAGGGCGTCCCTCAATGCGGACGAGGCTCGAGTCTCCAGGCCCGTCAAGTTCGCGGATATGCGCATTGTGGGCCTGGATGACTCGGTGACTGGAGCTGAGGTGGTAGCCGCCGTCGTCAGGACGGGCGGGTGTCTGGCCGACCAGGTGAAGGCGGGCACCATACGTCCTGACTTCACGGGTATGCGAACCGTAACGGTAAGCTGTCCCGTGACGGCGGCGAGGAAGATAATGGAGGGCGGAAGGCTCCTGGTGGGCTGGGTGTCAGCGCAGGTCAAGCTGCTGGAGCCCAGACCTCTAAGGTGCTATCGATGCCTCGTGGGGCACCACGTGGGCGTCCAGTGCACCTTAGAGGACCGCAGCACTCTGTGCTTTCGCTGCGGTAAGCCCGGACATACGGCCGGCTCGTGCAACGCCGCGCCGCACTGCGTCGTATGTGCGGCTGCTGGCAAGCCGGCCGATCACCGGGCGGGGAGCAAGTCCTGCGCTCCACCCGCCGAAGCCAGGAGGAAAGGCAGGCCCTCCGCCGCCGTCGCCACCACCACCGTCGCCGCCACTGTCGCCGCCACCGCCACCGTCGCCGCCGCCGCCGCCTCCACCGCCGCCGCCGCCGCCGCCGCCGCCGCCACCGCCGCCGCCGCCGCCGCTGCTGCCGCCGCCGCCGCCACCACTGCCGAGGGGGCCCGGGAGGGGGCTGAAATGGAGGAGTAATGACTCCTCCTCTACGCCTCCTCCAGGCGAACATCAACCACTGCGCCTGCGCTCAGGACCTGTTGCTACAGAGCATGGCGCAGTGGTCGATTAACATCGCCGTGGTCGCTGAGCCGTACTTTGTCCCGCCCAGGGATGACTGGGTGGAGGACCTGAACGGCTCAGTTGCCATAATTTCGTCGGCTGCCGCCGGTACCCCGTCCCTCGAAGCTGTCACGAGGGGACAGGGGTGCGTAGAAGCACGGTTCGGAGAGATTGTAGTAGTGGGAGTATACTTCTCTCCGAGTCGAACTCTCGCCGAGTTCCAGAACTCTTTAACAGAGTTGAGTGTCGTCGTCGCCAGAAACCACGCCTTCTCCGTGCTAGTGCTCGGGGACTTCAACGCCAAGAATTTGGCCTGGGGTTCCCGTTGCACGGATGTGCGGGGCAGGATGGTGGAGGACTGGGCTCTGGAAACAGGCCTGGTCGTCCTAAATCGGGGATCTGTTCCTACGTGTGTGTGGATGCGGGGTGAGTCGGTGGTGGACATCTCGTTCGCCAGCCCCGCTCTGTCACAGCGTGTCATTGACTGGCGCGTCATGGAGGAGGTGGAGACCTACTCCGATCATCGGTATATCCGGTTTGAGGTCTCCACCCAGACCTCTAGCGCGCTGGTCCAACAGGCCCCGAGTGGTCCGCGGTGGGCGCTGAAGCAGCTGGACCGGGAGCTTCTCCTGGAAGCCTCGATCGTGCAGGCCTGGGTGTTTTCACCGGACAGGCCTGCTGACATTGACGATGAGGTGGAGTGGTTCCGGGAGGCCATGTCCGAGATTTGTGACGTGGCAATGCCCCGAGTCCGGCCAGGATGCGCCCGACGTCAGGTGTACTGGTGGTCGCAGGAGGTTGGGGCGCTACGCAAGGCGTGCGTCGACGCGCGACACCGGTAAACCAGGCACCGCAGGCTCCGCATCCGCCCTCCGTATGCGGAAGCCACGGAGGTGGAGCTATACGAGGGGTACAGAGCGGCGAAGACCGCCCTCCAAGAGGCTGTTCAGCGGGCCAAGGATATGGCCCGCGAGGAGATGCTGGAGACTCTGAACAGAGATCCATGGGGGCGCCCCTACAGAATGGTGCGGAATAAACTCCGCACATGGGCTCCCCCGCTGACGCAGAGTCTCTGCCCACAGCTGGTGAAGGAGGTGGTGAGCGCTCTGTTCCCTTCACGGGGGGAGCATACTCCCCCGCCTATGGCTCCGCCACTTGCGGTGCCCGAAGCGGACCACGCGGACGACGACGACGACACCCCTGAAGTGACCGGGGTAGATCTGAGAGCGGCGGTAGGCAGGCTGAAGGCCAAAAATACCGCCCCGGGACCCGACGGCTTGCCGGGTAAAGCCTGGGTCCTGGCCTCGAGGGCTCTCGGGCCTCGACTGGAGGCGCTCTTAAGCGCATGCATGGAGAGAGGCCAGTTTCCACTCCGTTGGAAGACGGGGAAGCTGGTCCTCATTCAGAAGCCAGGGCGCCCTGCGGACTCTCCGTCCGCATACCGGCCCATAGTGCTGCTCGACGAGGTCGGCAAGCTCTTTGAGAGAGTGATTGCGGGCCGCCTCGTCGGGCACCTGGTGAGGCGGGGCCGGATCTTGCGGAGTGCCAGTTTGGCTTCCGCAAGGGGCGCTCAACGGTGGACGCCATCATGCGCGTGAGAGCCTTCACGAAGGGGACGCGGTGTCCCGGGGTGGGGTGGTCGTGGCGGTGTCACTCGACATCGCCAACGCGTTCAACACCCTGCCCTGGAGCTGCATAGGGGAGGCACTCCGGTATCACCAGGTGCCGACTTACCTCCGTCGAATAGTCGGGGCGTATTTGACGGACAGAGCCGTCATCTACCCCGGTCGCGACGGGAATTGGAACCGGCGAGAGATGTCGTGCGGTGTCCCACAGGGGTCGGTTCTGGGGCCGCTCCTGTGGGACATCGGTTACGACTGGGTGCTGCGGGCCGACCTCCCTGATGGCGTCAGTGTAGTCTGCTACGCTGACGACACGCTGGTCCTGGCGCAGGGGAGGTCGCATCAGGCGGCGGCCGACGCGATGATACGCGGGGTTGCGATAGTCGTGGAAAGGATCCGGCAGTTGGGTCTCGAGGTGGCATTGCACAAGTCCGAGGCCATGTCCTTTCATGGGCCCCGGTACGGGCCACCTTCGGGATCCCAACTGATGGTAGGAGGGGTTCACATCGGCGTCGAGACAACGATGAGATACCTGGGTCTCGTCCTCGACAGCCGGTGGAACTTCGTCGAGCATTTCCGACGTTTGGCCTCCAAACTGGAACGGACCGGGGCCTTAAAGCGGCTCCTGCCCAACCTGAGGGGGCCAAACGCCTCCTGCCGGAGGCTTTACGCGGGGGTCGTGCGGTCCATGGCCCTATATGGGGCCCCGGTATGGGCGCGTTCACTGCGGCTTCGAGCCGCACACTACCTGAACGCGCCCCAAAAGGTGGTAGCCGTAAGGCTAATCTGGGGGTACCGCACGATCTCGGGCGAGGCAGCAAGCCTCCTTGCCGGACTGCCACCATGGGATCTGGAGGCGATAGTCCTCGCGCGCCTGTATGACTGGCGCGCGGAGGCACTACGTCGGGGGGAAACTGCTGCGGAGCGGACGGACCTCCGGCGCGGTCTCATGGTGGAATGGAAGGCGCGACTATCGCAACCCAGCGCAGGGCACGCCACGATAGCGGCGGTAAGACCCCTCTTTGAGGAGTGGCTAGAGAGGCGTCACGGCGCTCTCACCTACCGCCTGGCGCAGGTCCTCTCCGGACACGGATGTTTCGGGAGGTTCCTGCACATCATCAGGCGGGAGGAGACGCCCGGGTGTCACCACTGCGAGGATCGCCCAGAGGACACGGTGGAGCATACGGTGGAGGTCTGCCCCGCTTGGGCAGAGCACCGCCGTGTCCTCGTAGAGGCGATCGGCAGCGGCGGCGACCTCTCGCGCCCGGCCCTGGTGCAAGCCATGGTCCGGGGCGAGAGGGAGTGGGAGGCGGTCACCTCCTTCTGCGAAGCAGTTATACTAGCGAAGGAGGTGGCGGGATGGGCGAGGGAGAGATCCTCACGCCTCAGCTGCCGAGGGAGACGCTCCGGGCGTCGGGAGCCGCGTGACGACTCCTGGCCACCGTAGGCGCGGGCCTGCGGGCGGAGAGCAATGGGTAGCTCTCCGTCCGATCAGGACCAGGCCCGTGCCGGACGGCGTGTTTGTGTTCCACGCGCGCCTCAAAGAGATGTCAGCGTAGTTGACGGGGCCCGACAGGGCCGAAGCCTGCCGGGGTAGCGGGATCGTCCGAAAAGGTTACCGCTGCCCTGGTACATAAAGGGCTAAGGAAGGAACACGAGACACCACAATGACGACTTAATTTAGATTGCCATCGAAGAAGAAGAACAACATCATAAACTCTGGGTTTCACCGGTTTATAATATCGAGATCCTGTAATTCCCAGTTGTTTCTTTCCCAGCGATAAACCAAAACCTAGATCTCCATGGAATGGTTAAACACGAAAAACCACACTAGCTTTGCTTTTATAATCTAGCTCTGCTGTTACTAATCATCATCATATCAGCCGGAAGACGTACACTGCTGAACATAGGCCTCCCCTAAGCACCTCCACTTCGACCGGTTCTGTGATTCCCGCACCCAGCGTATTCCTACGGCCTTCACAAGGTCATCGGTCCAAAGTCAAAGTCAAATCATTTATTTCAAATAGGCCTTTTGAACGTCAAAAATAAAATAAAAATAAAATTGATTCTAGTCGTCCATCTTATGGGAGGCGTATCGCTAATGCGTCAACAAAATTCTGCTGAAGGTCTGAATAGGATAAAATATAACCAATACGGGATATTTGAACCAGAAACCACCATTATCTTTTCCAACGCAGTAACTATGAGCATTGCCTTCCTTTCAGCTTTTTCTTACGTTTGTCTAAGAATAACATGCAACAGCAAATCCAAAAAGTTTTTCAAGCACATTCCTCCAGAGCCGGTATGTCAAGCGGTTTCCTTGCTCTCTTGAAATAATAAGCAATGCGTGCCGAGGATGATCCGTGACGTCACTGCCATGTGACATCGCCGTCTATTAATCATGAACAAACCGCCGCTCACGATCGGGGATGTAAAATCGTTTACAAACATCCGTAGCTTGAAATATCTGGTGGAGTGTATTTTTATTGGATTTCAAAGTAATTTTATTTTACGATTCAGAATTTAAAAATACTCTAAAGACAGACCACCGGTAATGGAATACGACTACCGTAGACCTCGCAACAAAGATGACATGACACAAAGGGAAGCACTCAATGAAAACTCGTCTACAGTTTTCCTATAATGAAAACCAGATACTGCCAATGTAAATTTTAACAACACAGTACATAGCTTAGAATTTTTTTTACACACTTACACCTTAGAGATAAAAATATAGAAATGCCATATCCCTTTTCAAAACAATTACCTAGCCTGTCAATTTTGACATTTTATCATTATTAACATTATATCAAAAATCGTGAGAATAACTTCAACATGATCATTAGCAAAACAAAAACATGTCTAAAACCGAATTGTATTGTACCTAGCAGTGAAAATGGAAAACCCGTCGATATGTGCAAGAATTCATACAATGCAACAATTTCATGCGCCATAAAACATCTCTACAGCATCCGAATTCGACGCGAGATGAAAACGAAACGATTGGCGTCCGTATCGAATAAAATAAATCGATTTATTTTCAAAAACGATTTCGTTATTTTCTTGACGTGGGATTGAGGGGCGCCGATGACAGCGTTTGTTATTTACCAAAAAATCTAAGATCGATGATGGTATCATGTTTTCAACAATGGTCGTTTTTGGTAGGAATTTAAAAGATATTTATTGGTACCAGTCCCAAGCGATTAAGTAGTAGTAGTAGGAATGGCAGCAAAATAACCTATAAAATCATGTTGATATTGCGTATACGCAAATCTAATATACAAGTTTGATGATTTAGTCTGTAAATCTATTTCATTGAGTCCCGCAGAAAAGTTACGAGTAGCGGTATCAAATCTTTTGGCATTCAATGCTTATTTTTTTTTTTTTTTTAATTTCGTAGCATCATGCTGAGATAGGAGCCTTTTGGCCTCGTACAGGACTTTCTGTTTCATTTTTATTTTTGTTACTTTATTTTTTATATAATTTGGTTTTGGTACCTATTTTTTTTATATAATTTGGGTTTTTTATTTTTGTTTGTGTTTAGTTTAGTTTTATGATCTTCCTGTGCGAGTCGCAATAAATACTTTTTCTTTCTTCCTTTCTTTCTAATTGGTAAGTAAAACAATTTGAGCACATGTCGAACAAGAAAATAAAATACATTGTAGTGTACATATCTCCATTTCATTTTAACCACGTAAACAAAGTCCTGGCCCCGTCACAGTGGTGTTAATTCCCCAATTCCCAAATGGCGAGTGGTCATCACAGTGCCCTCTGTAATCCACTAGAGCTGTGCCAATCAGCACTGTAAAGGGACGTGTAGCCCGTAGGGATGCCGGGACACAGGACCAAGGGAGGAACAAGGACCATGGGGTCGAAAGGGGAGAGGGAGGAATGAACGATGAATGCGAGGGGCGCAAAAGAGGGAAGTTTTTAAAATCACTCGTATGGAATGGGAAAATTGTTGAAGTGTAAATTTGTCGCTGACGCAAAAAGCTGGCGAGGAGTTTTTCGTTTACATTTCAGGGGCTTTCATGTTTGAATATTTTTCTGCAATAGAAAACCTGCTTCGGCAGTTTATTTATTAACTAACTTCTGCCCGCGACTTAGTTCGTGTGGAAGTCGTAAGACACCAAAATTTATTGAAATACAGCCACATTCCCGCCCGCGTTATTACTTCAATTTCGCTTAGCGTTCTTTATGACTTTTTTTTGCTTGGCTTTTAAGAGTTATAGCGTGATACTAAAAAGCTGATAACCTACCTCAAGATTTGGACTATCAAATCCAAAAGAAATTTTCAAATCCGGCTAGTAGTTTCAGAGATCAGCGCGTTCAAACAAACAAACTCTTAAGCTTTATTATATTAGTGTGGAAATCACGTGTCAACCTATCGATTTCAAAGATATATATATATATTCACTTTAAGCAAGTGAAGTGCAACACATGGCATAAAAGTAACATGCGTAAGTACATGCGTGGAAGACCAACTGGACTTTGAGGGTCGAGAGGTTGGAGACGCGTCACAACACGAACTTCAAGTCGTTCGTGGTGCGTGTTCCGACACATCATCTCGAGAAGTGCCTCAAGGAAGAGTTCTGGCCGAAGGGTGTTGTGTATCGCCGGTTTCGTGGCCGGCTACATGACACCAGTCAGCGAAACACGACGCAGACACATCGTGTGCGTTAGTTAGTTTTTAGTGTGATTATAATGTTGTATGTATTTATAGTATTTTTAAGTTATATTCCTATTGTATTGTATGTGTTTATTTGGGCCTTGAAGCCTGAAATAAATGGATAAATAAATAAAAGTAACTATTTGTTTTTTTTCCACAACAAGATGTCATTGGCGATTTAGACGTACCGATCGCAGTCTGTTTCATTGGTGAAATTCGCCCTAGGTTTGCTAAAATTTACACTGACTCTCTATTTGCTTAAAACAATATTTATACTTACGAGTTTGTTAGTTATTTATAGCAACCAAAACAGAGTAGAATTTTTTTGCTATAAATAAACAACTCACTAAAATTACTTTTCACCAGAAATCCTGAAAGGGTACCCAACCTTCTGTCAGAGTTCCCATACCACAATAATGTTTCACCAAAAATCAAAAGTTTACGCACCCTAAGTAATTTACAATATAACCACTGACCATTCACCCAATTTTAAAACTATTCAGAAAACTTTCAACGTTAATCCAAAAGCAAAACAAAATCACCAACTTTGCTTTCAATGTATTCCAACTTTTAACCACATTCAAGTAAGCTACCCTTTGGAGGTGCTAATTAATTGTGAAAGTACCCGGAGACTATCCCACATAGTCCATTAAGCATAAAACCCTAGCTTAACAGTTACTGTTGTTTTTCCATGACCCTCGGAGCGAAATCCCTAAAGTCCAGTCGAGTGACCATTGAAAATGACCCTCCCTGCTTCTCTGGGAGTTCCGAAAATATGACGTATCAGGTGTAGTGTGGTGTAGGTTAGGGTTCAAATGAATCTGGCTGGTGAGTGACCGCAACTTTTGTTTTATTCATCGTATGTCTACCTCCTGAGAGGTGGCTTTTAATTGGATTAAAGATTGTTGATAAAAGGGCTTTTAATGTAAGCGCTCTGAGGCGGTCGGTGGCCGTTGACATTTCATTAAGGGATGGCTATTGATTTTAACTTCTCGCACGCTATTGGTTGGATTGTACGCCTTTATGGCGTAAAAGAAAGAATGGAATTCGTTTCGATTAGTGTGTTAGGTCTAGCCAGATATTTATTGCGCCACAATATTTTTTCTGGGTATGTAGTCTTGACGTATGGTTTTTTTTTTAATATTTCCAATAAAATAAAGTAAAAACTTGCTTATAATTATCTTTATCTATATCTTGTTAATGTATAAAAATCACGTGGCACCCTATCGATTTCAATGAAATTTGTTAATGTGTATCATTGATTCTAACTTCAAAGATAGGATAGTTTTGGACCCGACAGGTGGTGCTCCGTGCGAAGCAGGGGCGGATCGCTAGTTTTTAATAAAATAAAGTAGGTACAAACTTGCCTATTTATAATTCAATCTAATAAAAAAATCACATTACATGCAATCTCTTCCAACACGTAAAACAGAATGTCGTAAATAAAATGATATATGTACAGTCAGCAGCGTACAGCGGCAGATTTCAATTGCATAGCGAGTGTTGTAGATTAAAAGTAGTCAAAATATAAGCCATCAATCTGCTATAAGTTATACATTCATGTATATGTATGTAAATTGTGTGATTTCAAATAGATGCTTCAGAGTTTTATAAATGGATGTTAAAGTACCTGAAACAAATCACTTTTATGATATGTATAGCTACTTGTTGTCTAAAGCATGAATATTTAGGGGTGCTAGATGAAAAATCCAAGGTAAAAAAATAATGTTATAACCCTACTGCAGCAAAAAAGTTCAACACAAGATCACCTTCAAGCAGGGCTGATGCAGTTGGAGCCAGTTATTTTAGTTCAGTCTCAGATTTGAGACCTAGAAGAGTCGATAGATAACTCATGTATTAAAATCGTTACGATGCTATAAGAGTATAAGAATCCTACGCACAACGATACACAGAAACGCGTGAAAAACATAACCTCGCGTTGTCGAGTAAAAATAGAAAAGTAGCAGCTAAACTAAAAGCAGAACCCGAGTGACCAACATAGCTTGCAGGCTAAGCAAACTGAAGTGGCAGTGGATAGGCCATGTTTGTCGAAGGACCGATGGCCGGTGGAGCAGACGAGTTCTATAGTGACGACCGCGTATCGGCAAGCGTAGTGTGGTACGCCCCCCAGCTAGGTGGACCGATGACCTTAAGAAGATGGCTGGGACAGACTGGATGTGGAAGGCAGAGGACAGGGTGTTGTGGCGCAGTCTGGGAGAATCCTACATATGTCCAGCTGTTGACTGCGATAGGCTGAGTTGGTGAAACTAAAAGCATACGATGTGACTCAGAACTAAATTGGCATTTTAAATACCGGTGCCTTTCACCATGACATAAACCCTCGACCCCACACTTTGACATTTAAAATCGTACTAGCCAGGCTTTCCTTACACACCTATGAAAGTAAAGAGTCCTGAGGGGTAATTGCGTAACCCACTAACAATAGCAATGGCTTTCATTTTGACAGTTCAACAACATTCATTGCATTATTTACGTTGTTGAGCAGACACATTTCTCAAACATTTGAAGCAATGGATTGGCAATATCCTTCAAATCATTCAGCTTAAGATTGATAGTGTGTTACGCCATAAATGTAATAGTAAATATTATGATCCCTAGGACGAGGTCTATAATTTTCACTGTCCTTACTCGAAACGGAAGTCCTAACGAAAACTTTTCCTGAAATAAGTGTGCTTCAACCTTAGCTGCTGTCAAACTTTCCGCATGAAAAGTCCCAAGGAAAATCACAAAGTTTATTTGAAACGGAAATCTTGACAAAGTATAAATAGAAGCGCGTGTTTCAAAATAGACTTCGTGGAATGCGTGAGTCAATATATTGGGCGTCGCTGACGGTGGGCGTCCACGAACGATTTCAGCTAATTATTACACATTGAGATGACTATGCAGTGTCATGTGTGGTCCACGGTTAAGAATAGACTTTGACATTCACAGGCTAGTAAAACACACGTTGGTTTAATTTTTCTCTGCTTCTCTTCTGCTGCCTGGTGCAAGCAGAGTTTACCGCGCAATTAGCATAGATACAATTTCCCAACATCAATCGTTGGGCAATTGCCCGCCAGACAAAACACCCGTCTGGTCGGAGGATCCTCCCTTTTCTATGGAGGTTGAGTGAACTTTACACCCTGTTCCTCATACCTCTATACACCTTATCTCTACCTGTTTTCATTCAAGTATTAACCCCCTTACACATTATATGACATGCGACTGCACGTGACTGTCACCGTGCGCATGCATCGTGCGTCTAAACGCTGCGACAAGTAGCGAGAGCGACTCGAGGCCAAAAGCGCAGAGCTTTGAACAACTGTTACTGTTAGCCTACATCATCCTACTGCTGGGCAGTGGCTCCAACTTGAACAAAATGTATGAAAATTGTGGGCCGCAGCCTGTCGTTGCGTCTAGTCGCCGAGCTTCCGCAGTCGCGTGGCGCATTGTGTGCGCCATGTCGTTTTCCACCCGACGCCGATTCTAACCAATCTAAACTTTTTTGGGCAGCTGCGAATTTTACAGTTTCTGAAAAAGAAGGATGTTAGCGGCACCTAATAAACTTCCAATTTATGTTACGATGCTGCAACTTTACTAAGTCGTTCAAAACGGCAATCTTAGCGTTTTTTTACACAATTGTAGTTACCCTGTGATTAGAGTTATACCTAAAAAGTCGGACTGATAGATCCGTCACTCAATTCTCATAATAAACGAACTCGTCGGTATTTCCACGAGATCAATGCATCTTAAATCTTTGTATACCTTCAAGTTTATAAATAGCTAAGTTTTTTTTTATCACAACCTTACTTCAACTTCGCCCAATACCGCCTCTAAAAAACAAAGCCGTCCTAAACTTTATTAATACCTATATACAAATGAAAACGGAAATAAATCCACACGATACATCAAGCCGTGGGCCCGGGCCGCGGAAGGCCCGCCGCGCGGCATGTCAAACAGCAGGATACCTCCGGTTAAATTGAAAAACAATCTCTAACCATTTTCGCTCGCCGAACGTAATAAATCTATGTACAAAAATTGTACACGTTATTTATGAAATGTATCAGACGGGGCGCCGAACTATGCGTTTGTTGTGGTGGCCGATGTCTGGGATGCAGCTTGGTGATGTTGCTTTTGACGGGCTGGGAAAATTTTAATGTCGCTGAATGAATAATATTATTATTCGGTATATTATGTGCAGTACATGTTTACGCCTGAAATTGGCGCTCGACAAATTCTCTTAGTTGATCATTGGTATTTTTTTTGTGTAAAATGCTAAACTGCACCTAAAAGCGATCATTCTGTTACATGCATTGTATTTCCACAATATTGTTTCGTCGTATCATTTTGTGTCCTTTGATAAATTCTGCCCCTGAAAGATAAAGAGAGAAATATAAAAAAACTTTCTTCTGTAACCGAAAATAGGTTTATAGGTTTTCCTAATTTCTAGAATTAAAACTTATAAACATGTTTTCACAAAGTTTCAGAGCTGTTTTAGGAAATGTTATTTGGTATTTTTGTTTCCTTATACAATCCGTTCCAACAACTAACGAATAAAAATAAAAGCTTTTAAAATTGAAACGCTACACATTCAAAGGCAGCCAGTGTACTGCGATGCGGCCATTGTGGGATTAATTGCATTAATCATGCCCACTGACAGCTATTACATTTTTGGTGGCCGACTTTTGGCTCCAACGCGACAGACCGAGTTTCACTAAACAATACAACAATGTAACGTTTTCGTTTTGAAACAATTACGAATCTATTTCGATTGTCTGTCAAAGGTCTGAAATTGATTGAGATACGTTTATGCTGTTCTGCGTCAGAGTTTGAACGAATGGTACAGGCTATGAAACCTACTTGTATCGCATAGGTGTGATACCTATTCCACCTACCTACATGTCTCTGGTTCTTTTGTTTCGCTCCGCCCTCAGCGCTGGAACTAAGATGAATACAATGGACAGGACAATAGAAAAAAGTTTAACGCCAATTTCAATTTTAAAACTACGAAAGTTCAGAATAACTCTATTAACTATGTAGATAGAGTTAGTTAGTGTTTTGATAGAAACTTTCTAATCTTTGCATGTGAAATCACATTAAGTAAAACAAACATTTTCGTGGGAAACTCAGCATCCAACATTTTATTTGACGGCGAAGAAAGTGGCGCCGTCTAGTTTTGTTACGAAGTTACTGGAATCACCGAAAAGGTCGGATGAGAGTGACACTGGCTGATGACAGTCACTCTAGCAGAGCGTCGCATCGATGGTGGCGCGGCGGCTGTCTTCTGATGACAGATGATGTCAGGGGAACCTTTTTCGTACTACGTCCACGACGAACTGCATGTAGTCCGGCACAATCCTGATGATATTGAGGCTGCTGAACCACTAAATACGATGACCCCTACTGGTAAATTTTATCCTATGTCGTTATATGTATAAGAAATCTGGCGCAAATTATAGCAAAGGTACATAAAATACACTTATGTACAAAACACCTTTTACGCAACCACCAAAAAACTGAGCAGCTAAATAATTTCCATAAGCCCCGCTAATATTATACCGCTTACCTTTTCGCATAAACTTAGAAGTTAAAGTCCATAATTTTAAATTGCAACACGGCTCAAAAACATGACGATCGATTAAGATTTAAGAGCTTTTATCCATTAGGTTGATGGCTCCGGGATGTAATGACTTCATTAAGAGCAATTTTCCATGCGGTAATCGTCGCGACGCGGTCATCTAAAGAGGATTGAAAATTAATATACCTTGCACATAATAATCACTACGCTGCAATTACGGTTTTACATATTGATTCTGTTCATGTTATAAGTATGGTATTAAAAATATATTATGTGGCGCACTTTTTGTCTGAATACTCAGTTAAATTGGTTTTTGAAATCAGTATCGATGTTATGTTTTGTGTGATTAATTGAAGATTCACCGTTTTTGGAAAACATCGTGAGGAAACCGGCATGTCCTAGAACCAAAAAAATCGAAGACATGTAATATTTACGAGTACCAACTCGCACTGGGCCCGCGTGTTGGATCCTCCACTCGCTCTCACCGAGACGCCTGTGTCCCAGCAGTGGCACCGTTACATATAGGCTGATTATGTATGTAAATTGAAGATTTTGTGCAGAGATTTGAGTAATAGATATTCAGTATCTTTGCCTAATGGAATTTGCAATTCGGCATAAAAAATTTCATGAATTTCAATAGCCTTTAGCTTGCGATACATTCCAGTCATAAACCGTACAGTCAGGATTCTAAATACCTTACACTTACGCAAGATTCAAAAGCGATTTTCTTCTAAAGTATTGATTGATATTTTATGGTGTTACGAACATAATATTATCAAAACCATACATACTATTAAGGTGCAGCGAAATTACTTTTTGTAGAGCAACATTTTGCAACATGATAACAGTAAGTACCTTTTAGTATGTCTACTAAGTAACTTTTTATTATTCTTTGTTACCCACTAACACTTGCAAACGTTACTACACAAACAGTAACTTAGGTGTGTTTGCACGTATACCTATATGAAATAGATTTTTTTTCAAAGTTATAAGTTTTATTTTACGAGAAAAAGGCTTTTTATTTTCCGTAACTTTAAGGTGATTGTAAACGGCTGAAATGGCAGAAACACTGTGTAAGATGAAGAGCTATTTTGATTATAAAACCCGCACAAAATGATATCTTACAGTTACGTTGTCGTCACCCAAAACCTTTGTAAAACTTCAGAAAAAAATAGAATGTAATTTGGCATTACTTTTCAATTAGGTACCGTGTACCTACATGCATTTTTATTTATAAAAGTTTTGGTTAATTCAGTACATATCCTAAAACGTGCAAGGCTGTAGAGGCCTAACACAAAAGTATTAAAATAAAATAAACATATTTGTATTATATTCACGCACGCAGGTAGTGTTTCATATAAAGTTTTCTTCACCTACGTGTTTTGTAGCGCGTAGTACAGGCATGCGCTAGCGCACGGCTCGGCGTGACAGCGGCGCGCGCGTTCGATTGGTCTCGCATCATACTACGAAGTAGCTAACAAATGGAGTGATGAGAAAATATCTTAAAGTAAGAAACGGGAGCTTCGATATTTATACTTTTGGCTGTTAGGAAAATAAGCGGTAATGAGCAACAAGAAGTCCCTCTTGTTGTGTGGTTCTTGGCTATTTAATTTTGTACTTAGGGCTTAAATATAATAAATGAGTGCTTTGCTCAACCGGGGTAGCGGGATCGTCCGAAAGGGTTACCGCTGCCCCGGAACATAAAGGGCTAAGGAAGGAACACGGGTGGGTTTTAGTCAGTAAGAGTCTGACACTCCCTTCTGCTCCACCCAGAGCGGGAGGGGTCAATTGATGATTTCCCATCCTCAAAAAAAAAAAAAAAGTGCTTTGCTCAATCTGTCTGTAATATGTTCTTCACGCCACCAACTCCAGTTTTCTATACCTCTTATTAAAACACATCACTTCTACATTTTATATAATATCATACACAGGCACCAGACAATCTCCAGCATCCTAATTGCGTAACACATTTTCAATCACAATCTCAATTATTTTGAAAGATATTGCTAATCCATTGCTTCATAGGCTTGAAAAATTTGCCTCAACAACATAAATAACGCAATGAATATTGTTGAATTGTCATAATGAAAAACATTGCTACTGTTAGTGTGCTACGCAATTACCCCGCAGATGTTTTATCATTCAAATACTATCATTCAAACTCTCCCTGCATCCCTAGGTATTTCTCCGTTGTCTCCATAGTTTCACTACTCCGTGTTTCCACTGTATATGGAGTTGGCGCGCAATCATCAATTACGTCCGATTGTAACGGAGATCAAAGCGACCGACCACTCATGCACAACCAGAATGTAAATTATGATATACATTGCTAAGAAGGATCGCATGAAAATTTCTTGTGTTGTAAACAAATCAATAGAGCATGCCTAATGTAGAAAATGTAGGTATGTTCTGTAAATATTTATGGATCAAAATCATTGAATTATCTATCAACGGTATGGTTTCAGACTCAAATATTTTTGAATCGATAAACTTCTTGCTGCTACGAAGTAGTGACTCTATCCAATGGAATTGTAACATGTTGGCTGTCACAGCAGATATCGAAAAGGGTAAGAAATAGAAACTAATCATAGTTTTCTGAATTTAGCACACAATAAATAATAATTTATATAATATATGTAGATAGGCAGTTGTTGAAGCACTGTTAGTAGTCTCTTGTGGCTTGAAGCCCGTAAGCAGGTGCCTACGGGCTTCAAACCTTCAATTATAACATGTAGGTACATGTTATAATTCGTTCCTGAACCCTACCCATAAATGAAATAACACCGAAATCGAATTTTAACACCTTCCAGACAAGTAATTAAAATATAAGATCAAACGGTTTGAACTTTATAATTAGGTACTTCGCGGCTTAACCGTTCTGTTTATCTCACAATTGGAAACTAGGTTAGCAGAAATGAAATCACTCTTCGAAACAAAACAAAAGCTAGTGATCGTGAGGCACCAAGCTGATTTGATACATTCAGCGCTGCAGAATCGTGCGCACGAATGCGTAGCTTGATTTATTACCTGTCAATCCTGCGCACACGCATACAAACATACAACTATCCTCATTTTCAAACCTACTGATAAATATTCACCGTTTTTTCGAAAATATCAAATATAAACTATTAATTATTAATTGATTAGCTGAACTACAGTAATGGCAGGTAATAAATATTTTCTTTTGGACACCTGATGTTCCGAATGATTGATCATATAGTTTTTTCTGTAACCGTACGTAATGCGCTTCTGGCTAGACTAAACTATATTTAATGTTTATTTTAGTGTGATATATTACGGGTCAGAGGTCAGGTTAAAATGTTATTGATCTTCGCAAATTCAAATTAATCGATGTTAGTTGTGTGTTAATTTAATTTTAGTTGGTAGCCCTAGGAAGCTGTTGCTAAACAACCGTTAATTTTTTATAAATTATATATAAGTACTTAATCATTAAATACTATTTATATTTAGATTAAAACTTAAATTATTATGAAAAACGTAAATACTCATATACGTAAATACTCATATATAAATAAATGCCTACAGATTTCGCTACGGAAAAGTGCAGTGATGCTAGATTTTTCTCAGTTTTTATTATTTTTTTAAAACAGTATGCACGTTTAAAAAAATATTGTACAAAGGCGGACTTAATGGCGGAGGCATTTTCTACCAGTCAACCTTAGGGTGTTGCACAGACAAAACATGGCAGGTGCGACATACGGGATAGATAGGTTGGAAATATCAATATAATAATATATACAAGAATAAATACTAATACATAGATACGGTTTTGTACGGGTAAAGTTTTGTACGCTCTCAAATTGCTTTGGTCACTTTCAATGTCAGTTCATGAAAATTATAATAAGTTTTCTGATACAATTCATAATACCTACTATTGAAAGCAGTGACAGTGTGCCCGACAGTTTTCTCACATTTTATAAAAGGCAACAACTCTCTTTGAGTCTGTCCGTCAGCGCACTGCGTTTATAACTGAAGACACACACTTGATTTTTTTGCTTTAATTCATAGTCTTAGTCTCGTTCTTAGGCTTGGTTTCAGAAAACACGTGAACGGAGCCAGCTAATAAGAAAATATTACGATAAATTTAGAAAAAAAAACTTTACAGTAAAATTGACCCATCATATTTAACACTTACAATTTTTCAAGTGACCCAATTACACGGGATATGACCAGTGAATGGCGGCTATGTTTACAAACATCCTAACCTAGGCTAATGATGAACGACAGGGCGAGGTAATCAGCGGGCCATTGACCCCGATAATGACTGCCCGATGACGTTGCATGTACGGAGCACGTGCTCAACGGTTTACACAATGGGGAATGAGACAGATGTGAGCTTTTTATGCCCATTCTGATTGGGTGTTATTGATTGGTTTTATTTTTTTAATTTTTTAGGGTTATTGATTAAATTGGCGAATTTTTCAAATTTGGGGTATTCAGTTGTGTTTTGTTTTTCTCTCGTGCTACGAAATAAGAGGGCCTAGACAATGCGAGTTTCTATCAGCGATAACGACGAAGGAAAAATAAAAAAAAAAAATGAATCGATAAAAGCTACCGAAAAGGTTGTCAATCTTTTTGGGAAACGCTTTGAAATGATTGCCGCTTGTCTAGGTCCTTAAGCCAGTTTTTCAATACGAAACCAGAATAGAATAGAATATATGTATTTACTTTAAAATATTGCTCAACCCCCATAGCAAATATCGTCGTAATTTATAGTCTACAGACTAACCAGGCTTATTGGCTTATCTATGCAAAATTTAAACAAAATTATCCGGTAGTTTTTTCCTGATGCAGAAATTAAAAAAAAAAATATATATATTTTCGCCACTAGAATCGTTCACAGACCTTGCAAAAATTACTTAATAAAAAAAACAATGTACAGCTATTATTAGTTAGTTATTCATAGATAGAGAAACTATCAATGAATAACAAATTTTCGCAACTAATTACCTATTGTAAATTCGGCTTTAGCTAAAGCTGTAGTAAAATAGTTGGCAGTAAAGCAGACTTGCTTAGAGACTTGCTTCGCCGGCCGTGTTTTGACTTCATCATTCGCTGTGTCAGTCTTTCTAACAAATTGTATATTCATTTTCACAAAATAATATGACCCTAGCTGCCACCGACATGCAGAATTGTACTTTATACTATGGTCGTCATGTCCGTCGACGAGTGCAGCGTTATCGCGATCAGTACATTGCATGCAATACAGGAGAACCATCGTCATTACTAGGCACAATCTAAATCACGACTGATTACTGAGAATTTTTGTATCTAAATAACACAACAATTAACACAAACTATGAGGCAATGAGTATTTATGTCATTATGCTTTCTCGCATTTGTTTTAAATGAACCCAAACTATAACATTTGATATCCGCCAACCGGCACTGGGCCTGCGTGTGTGGATTACAGTCCCAGCAGTGGGAATATTATAGGCTAATTATGCTATGCTATATTTTCAAAACAACCATTTGTTACCGTACAGTGCCAGTCACAACCATGACAATATTTGTATGTTTCTCTTCCAAACTCCACCAGATTAGCATGATAAGAGACTTTTCACCAAGCCATTTGTCTCAATAAAAACTGACAGTCGCCACAGTTTTTATCATTTTTAATTTACACCATTGTCTCACTGGCTGTGTGTCAATTCTGTCAGATTTCTGGTCACAGCGTCCAGCATTGAGCCGTCAGTCGAATGAAGACAAATATGTTGGCATGACTTTCAAAAAGAAAGTGTTTGCGCAAATTGAATAGAGTGCAGTTATGGTGGTTGAACGTCTGTATTAGTTTTTCGGGGCCATTTTAATAGAGGAACTAGTTTAGTAATGTTTGTATTGGACGAGCTAATTCATTGTCGGCATACCTCTTACTGAATAATTTCTTTGCTAGATTTTTATTGAATTGAAACTTTTGCATCTCGTTCAAACTTATAATTGTGTATATAAGTCGTCGAATCGAAGTTTCTTTCATACTACGTAAAAAACTAGTTTGCCTTTAGAACTTAATTTTTTGTGAGTTATTTAGATAATCGAAAAGGCGTAGCCAGCTGTTATTTCGTTAACACATGTGATGCAGGTAACAAAAACTTAAATATTAATCAATATTATGTTGGAAATCTATCATAAAGAGGGACTCGAAATGTTTGAATTCTTTTAGAAATCCTGTTTTCATGTATTGGTGCCAAAAATATCAAATTATTGGGGACAGGATGACATAGCTACGAAAAATGATAGTAAAAGTTAGAAAAATGATAGGAAAATTCCTTTTTCGTTTAGTGTATTTCACTTACATTGAATATTTCAACCTGCCTTTACGAAACCCTTCGACGACACATTCCTTATGTGCACACTATTCCACTAATTTATCGTATTATATTGTAGCTGGCTGGCGGCCATTGAGACGGTTATTGGCTCAAATTGACATGTCCGTCTTCATAACGGAAGCCGTCGGGTTACGTTCAAGCCGAATATTGTCAGTTGTGAGATTGTGAGAGTAACTTTGCGTATAACCTGTAATATGTTTTCAGGTTTAAAAATATTTTGTTGTTTAATCCAGTTTTGTTGCAGGTTTGTGTTAGCATTTGCAAAAGAGTTCTGTTGCACTTATGTATGTTGCTATATATCGCTGATGGATATTGCTCATGAATGGAAGATGATACTGGTGCAATGTCCGTCAATTTGTGAGTAGAATAAGTTTTATACTAGCTGTATAAAACTCATTCTATAAAACATTCTATAAAACTCATTCTATATAACATTCTATAAAACTCATTCTATATTGTGATTGTCACTATCTGGAATGCAGACTTTTTGTTATATGTCATTAATTTTTTCTCTCATCACTGTAATTTGTGTCGTTCTGGATGAATAAACAAATAAATAAATTAGTTATATTGTAGATAAAATCGTGCACACCCAGCACGTTAAATATAGGTAATACAATTTTTCAGATACGGATTTTCTTTTCATTGGACTGAGCAAAGTAGTTGCGGAGATTAATATATCACATAAATATAAAGACTGTATTTCTCGCCTCATTAAACAGATTCATTATGTTTTCTTGCCAGCGAAAATGATCAAGATTATTTGTCTAGGCGAGAAATATCATACACAAACTAAGTATACAGTTATGTTACATTCGTTAACGTTTTTCTGTAGTTTCAATAATTACTGTACCTATCCTAAAGCTACGGTTTCCTAGGAAAGTGGTTCCGTCAAGAAAATCTGTCATTTTCACCAGCATTTGACATTAAGGTGACGAAGAACGCTTTCTTAGAACCCAGAGCTTCATTGATGACCGTCGTAAAATCTACCCTGTATAGGTATTTTTACGAGTGACATTGTAAATTTCCCTGGGTTATCGTTTTGCCTATATGTAAGTGTTGCTTTTCTGGCTTTGTTTTGAAAGTTTTTGACTCTTCTATGAAAGCTAAGGTTGTAGGTACCTAGATACCTATTTATAAATAGATTTGTGCTACGCATTTGCATAGCATTATTTAGTCACCCCTAAACCTTTACTGTGAAAGGCAAGGTACTTAGGTATCCTGTTTCCGCAATTTAGTTTCCGAAAATGTAAACAAATATTTGTTTTTAGAAAAATTACTTTTAACTAATAATATTAACTCCAGTTTGCGCTACAACTTCAAATTATGGCTTTTGCAAATTACTAGTAATTCTGATATTAACTTAATTTGCACTGTTATAAAGTTGATATTTGTTTAAGTTGGAATAAAATCAATTGGAAACAAGGATTTGACTACGGATCGGGGTAATCCTGTAGCTAGAGATGACACGACCCAAAGAAACAACCACAAGGTTATATTTACCCACATCCAAACATCCTTATCAACCATCCCGTCACCCATAATACCACCAAAATCCGCATCACCATAATCGTATTCCGATACCGATACCAATACCAGAATGACTAGCATAGTTCAAAGTAACAATCGGATATCAAGCGGCGCGACTGACATGTAAATTGTGATCGACCGGGATCTGAACCCGCTACCACGGACTACCGGTGCCACTGCGCTGACTCAGCACTTATTGCACACCTGCCTTGGTAACCCATACAAGGCGTTGTAGAACAGTTGATATATAGGAGTTTGGGTCGTATGTCGAAGGTGATAAAGGGTATTGTGCTGTAATGTGATTGAGGATAGTTTCTGCAGCCTAAGTGAGATTTAAGCGATATATACTATTTATTAATTAAAGTATTTACAAGGTTATGTAGTTGTTTTGGATTTGATTAGTAGGTATATATTCCCGGACTATTTGTTCTGATGCACGTCAAATATCATCGTGTTCGTGACACATGGAATTTAGCCTTATTATCTAAATCACAGAACATAAACCACATAACTTATAACTATCAAAACTATACCTACACGTTAGTTCTTGAAAATAAAGGTTTCAGCCATGAAGCTAAAGACAATATTTTAATACCTAAAATAATTTTAACTATGGAGTTTTTTAAACTCAAGCATCTGTCAATTCCATCCAACAACGAAGCCATGTCACCGTCCTGTCATACGTAGGTTCACATTGTGTGAGGATTCGTGCCGTCCAAAAATACATGTTCAGTCAAAACGCACCAACAATACAACATATTCCTTAATATCAAAAGCAAAGAAAAACGTATACCTGCTCTTTATATACAAAAATAAACAGCATATATAACCAGAGATTCTCACCGACCTTCGTCAAAACTTTATCTAACGCCTCATAATCATACAGCCCAAGATTTTTTTCCAACATAATTCCTTGATCCTCTTAATGCTAAAAAAAGCAAAAATGATGTTTTTAATCTAACGTTTGAAAGATTGACAGGTCGGTCGGATGCCCGCGGCCTACCAGGTAGGCAGAGGTACCTATAACGTTTGATTAAAAATATTTCAGCAAAAGATCGCTGGCGATGCTATCGGGTTCTACCTTTTTATCTTCAAAATATTATTATGTTTCGTTCAGCTGTTCAAATTTTGAATAGTTTTCGTTTTGGCTGGAAAGCTGCCAGGATGTTTTGTTTTTTATTTAGCTGGCTTTTGGATAAGATGGCTATAATTTAGGTTTGGCCGTATTTCGGAATGTTGTTAGGTTGTTTTTCTTGAAATCTGCTGTAATTAGTCGATCGATATGAAACAGCTTGTAACTGAATACTAATATATTTGAAGGCAGATTGACAGCTATACTTCAATTCACTAACTTTATAAAGTTATTTCATTAAACGTAAAATTCCATAAAACTTTAGGGCAATCGATAAAGAAAACAAAAAAGTCTAATAAAATAAAAATAAGTTAAAGGCTGATTTGTATTCAACAAACGTCTTTAGATCTACACACAGTTGAACGATTTCAAATGTACAGAGTTAAAGGGACACGCACATGGAACTCAAATGTGCGTAAAAGATATATCACAGTTGCAAACATCTCAACCACTAGTAAATGCACCCTACAGAAGCGGCCATTTCTCAAATTGTACGAACGCATTCAACGACCCTTCGTAAAAAAATATTGAACTACAACCATCCCCTAAAATTATTTTAGTGAAAAGAAAGGAACTTAATACAGTCCCCACCATGCCGCGGGGCGCACCCCTGGTGTGTGTATGTGTGTAAGTGCCAACTGTATTAGATTGTGGGTGTGTGAGTGCCCTCGGAACGAGCGGCTGACAGGTTAGCATGGGGGGTGGAAAGTACTGAGTAAAATGCTAAAAAAAAAATCTTTCATCTTATTGTATACCTACTGGGATATTGATAATATTGTGAACAAAAGTGGCCAATTGTTTTTAATGTTCGTGCCCGCTCTTAATAAACGATCAAATAATATAGTGTATCGTTGAAAATAATTATAATTAGAGCATGTCATGAAACACTGCAAGCAAACATAAATCAGAAGGAAAATAAAACTCGTGTTTTAATTGTATTTTACAGAGAAAGTCACGGTGCATATCACATTATGAGCCAAGAGAAAGGAGAATGGTTTGCTCGGGAACATTATCAATACAAAACAACCATGCGATATTTTCGCGGACTAACTGCAAAAATAACTCTAACAAAACAAAAAGAAACTTAAAAACTTTACTCATATTAAATCCGTTTTGATAAACCAATTTAATTTAATAACCCCAGTACTTTCTTCCAGCCGTACCTCAGAACCATACCGAGCGGGCGCGGCGTCGCGTTGTGTCGGGAAATCAACGCACACACACACAACTCACCCCCACATAAGCACATATCGTACGTCGCCCCACAGAAGGGCACAAAAGCTTGGCCGACTGACTACCGAGATATGTGCTATACATACAGCCGTGATATATTGTATGTCTTTATAATAATCTATGTAGTATATGGAGCGTCTTGAAACGCGTTTGAGAGCAAAATAAAGTGCGAGAGTTCTTGGTCGATTTTCAATGAAGTGCGAATTAAGAAAGTGTTAGTGATGCTGGCTTTACCTGACTTTTCTTTTGACTATGAGAAGCGTCTCAAAATCTCGAATTCAAACTGTGTTCCATTCGTTTCAAATATACACAGAACATATTACTAACCGTATTCATCCAGCAATAAAACAGTAATAAATAATAATATATTTTTGTATCAAAAGATATTAAGATGATTGAATAAACTTATAAGGACTGCTATAATCTTATCTCACGTACTCACATCCAAATGGGTTGTAATTTACTTAAAAGGTAAAGAAAGATAAAAAAAGAAAAAGAAAAATGCTTATATACTGGTATACTGAATATGACTTACATATATCTATATCATATATGTTGATGTATATCAATCACCTTGTAAAGGTTGTCTGCAAGAAAATGTCCTCACGCGAAAAAAGTGACTCTACAGTGTGGATTATTTTTATTTTTAATATTCATATTCCAAACTGAAACACGTACTAATTAAAAGCAAAGCCAAAATAGGAAGTTAACGTTATCTCTGTTTAGTGATGAATTGAACTGTCTTTCCCAAAGTAATTCTATAATTACTGCAAAACTGCTTAAAAGGAACAAAATCAAATATTAATTCAAAACTTTATAATAAAGTTTTCAGGTTACAACTAACAAACTTTAAAGCTTATTTGAATTTCTCAAAACTAAACTGATACTTATTGTATATAATACTCCACAAACACAGAAATCCAATATCTTGAGCGACCCCTCCACATATGTCGGCTTCTCACGTACATTTCTGCAGCTCTCAAATCGACTCGAGTATGGATTACATACAGCCGACGACTTGAGCCACCCTATACCATGATGTACAGGCACAATTTATAAGAAAATGCGTGGAAAAGAAAAATGAAAGATGTTTTAATTTTCAATTAAGCTTTTTAGTGGGTTGATATGCAGTGGACGGTTTCGATAAGTAGTTTCTCGTCTACATTATTGAAGAAACCTGAAGTGGTGGTAAAAAACCAACCTAGTTATAGTAAATTGGTTGTTTTTTGCAGTAAATGGGGTCGTAACGTTACGACTCAGTTTGGAAAACCACAGGGAAGCTTTCTAGGTTCATTGTTGTTTTTAATAATAATCCTACGTTTTTGCATATCCCATAACATTGAAAGGAATGTTATGGGATATGCATAAACGTACTAAAGCCTAAATTAATTTCGTATAATATATTTGCTTAATATACTTGTACCACACGAAAACCATTCGCCATATTCAGTTGGGTGGCGCCCCTACGCAACAAGACGATGTATTGAAATTTGTCGCGTCGTACAGCCCTTTGAGTTCACTTCGCGCCGCCAAAGTTGCTGACTGTTGCTGAAACGTATACGTCTACCAAGTTTGGCTTAAATTTAAGACGTCCATTGTTCTCTATGACGTGTATTGCTAATTATGTAAGTTTGTTTTCAGCTTGCGTTCCTTTAGTTTTGTTTTGATCATCATCTTTGGAGTTTCAAATTGATAATAGTGAAGTAATGCACATCGCACCTGCAATCGAAAGAATCATAATTTTGGCTGATATCTCAACTTAATTTTGGATGATTATTCTAAGTTTTTAGTGTAGGTACTTCACACTAACAAATCTAAAGAACCATAAGGAGTTCCACTCACTCTTCTTTCGTTTTTGCATCAAATCGTGAAGTTATCAATAATTGTTCCTTAAATACATGAGAATGTGAAATAGAAATCGTCACTTGCCAATCTTCACCTCGTTTGTAGACAGTCATACTTACAGACTTACCTGAATACTTACCGATGTTTCTGCAGTTTGGCAAGTCACTCCACGGAGTAAGGCTAAAGTCACCCACGAAAAGGTAACCGCAATCTATGTTATCTGTCCCAGGAGACTAATAGATCCTATCAAATTGTTTCCATTTTTAGGACATTTTAAGGTTATTGTTTTATATGATTCGTAAGTACTTAAACAAACATTTTTTTAAGGTTAACTACAAAGTGTAACTAATGTCTAGATAGATTCCACACGTAATCATAAATTCTGCAAGTATTAATTTTGTATAAAGTCATGCAAGTTTTTGTAAATTAATGATAGATTGTTTGAAATCATATTTATTGATGAGGTCTTCCAAATTTTCTTACTGACCGTCATTTGTAAGTATCTCACCTGACTTCTTACCCTCTCATTCCAGCAAGTCACGGTCTCGGCGGCACTTTTACTCCACTTCCTTAACCAGTCCCACGGGACTCACCTGCCGAAGCCTCGTCTCTCTAGACCTTTTATTTTACCGCCCTTTGTTTCCTAAATGTTAGAAGGTTGCAAAATAATGTCCCAATCCCAGTGGAATGGTAGTCTGAACTTTCAGAAACTAGTTTGCCAGGAAAGGAGTTTTAAATGTAGTAGGTTGTTGGCGATTTAACTTTACAAACTTTAGTAGTAACTGCACTTTCACAGTAAGAGAAGAGGTAAGTTGACTTAATTACCCAATCCAAAAACCAGTGAACTACTGACACTAAATAAGGAAGGAATTTTCTTTTTTGATATCGCACCTATTCCAATCACATATAGTTTTAATTTAATTTTTTCACTCCAAAACTAAAACTTAATAATACCTAACAACAAGAAATGTGGTGGTATCGGTTTAATTATTAATAACTGCTCGGGACAGCATCGACGTCTACCTTTTTCGTTCAAAAAATCAGATGCATATGTAACACAGGGTAAGAAATTAAATAACAGTAAAACAGCTACCGTCTGCTTTGACAAAAGGGCCTCAAGGGACACGAAAACACTAAATATTTTACAAGCGGCAAAGCACAATAAATTCTTCAAACGGCGACGGTAGCAAAATCTTGTTATTTGCATACAAATCTTAACAACAATAACATCTTTTGTCTACACCAAGAAGATCTGCAAAAATTATAACTCTTTAACGCGCCGTGCAAAAAAGGGTTATTGTGAAGAAACCTTACCAGTCTTTTGCGAATGAATAAGAAAATGTTTCGGCTAATTTGGGAGTTTTTGCAATATTTTTTGCACATCATCTGGGTCTAGGACAAAAAGCAAAAATCTTTTCGTAATATACTGTTCCAAAAATTCTCTTGGCGTCTTGCCAAAATCTTTACGGGTAATCCTTACTTGGATATCAGAACTAAAGCTTCAAATCAATTTCAATGTCCATTTCTTTAAGCTCCCATTTGCATTGTAATTTCGTGTAAGATTAGCGGTCACTTACTGTACAAATGAAGCACGCGATCTATTTTTTGTTGATCGGCAATTTGGTTAATGGCTTTTAATATCTATAATTGGTGCCCACGAATTTATTTATGTAAATGATAGGAAAATCCATTTGGGACTGAATTTCAGCGTTATACGTTGCAACAAATTAATATTTTAGTCTATTTTTCACTTTATATAATTGGATTTATTATAAGAAAATTGTTACGTGCCATTTTGGTGGTACAAATCTGTCGACGTATATTTCAATTGCGTCCAAGTATCCAATTTCACCCAACTACAATATCGTGACTACTACATTTAAATGCCGAAACTTCAAATCCAACAAAAGTAACCTAAAATTACAACGACAATGAATAATATCCAAGTGTGAAAAATCCTACAAGCGATATTAAAACTGTGAACACAAGTACAAGTTATATCAGAGTTGATAAAACCGTAGTCGTCAGGCTCGCAGGAGATGTTGCGTGCCGGCCACACAAAGAGCCAGCGACTTTGATTAATGACCCTACATTCAACGAATACATTACGATTTTTGCTTTCATTTCGTTCGATACGAATGTCACAAGGTTATGATATCGATGCCAGAGGAACGATCAATGCGTAGGAGTGACTTGTGATGCATGCCGATATGCTTGGATGCGATTTTGGTTGAATGTAAATTGGGTGCTTAACGATATGGCTTGGGGCGAGGTTATGTTCATGATGGTTGTGATTGAATTTGGATTCAAGCATTAATTAATCTATTCAAAGACGCTTTTCTATCTTTTAACAATAATGAAACTATTGACACTTATTTTAAAAAAACAATGGAAATCTAATGAATGGCAATCCTTTTTTTGATAACTTTCTGATTCTGGATTTGTTCGGGATTTTATTACAACTTCCCCGAGTTTTACCTGAAAACGATTTCCTAATACTGATTAGGAAAACGTTTGTTACTAACTTTGATATACCTTTGAGACAGCTATAAGTAATCTATTCAGAGCATAAATAAAAAGCAGTAGAAGTATTTTTCATTACTATATTTATTGGTTTTGTATTCACATTTTTCTATTTCAGTTACAAAACAATTTTTCGTTAAAAATTAAATCCACATTTTGTACCTAAACCTAAGTCATTGTCTACATCACATAAGTCATGAACATTATGAACGACATTTTTATCAATATGATTATTTTTACATACACAGTACATCTACCCACCTGTAGCGTTATTTAGGAACAGTATAATTTTAAATAATTCAACTGAATACATTATTTTTTACATAAAAGCTTTCAGCTAATCACCAAAGCATGCAAAAATATCTGAGCTTTGTAAAAGCAAACGTTTAATCTCCCTGTTCATCAAAATGAGTGATAGATTCCTATACTGCTAACATAAGCTGAAATTTATAAAAGTGGAATTTCAATACCTATTTACACACAGGATAAAAACAGTTTGGTAGATGTCTCGAAAATAAGGAAATACATCAGTTGAAATGGTAACTAAAAGTAAGTAGACAGTCCAGCGCACACCGATGACAATATTATTATCCTTGCAACGTATATGTATAAAAAGTTCGTTATTAATTTAATAAATACAATTGTTACTACTGACAATGACTTAAAATAAAATGTACAAATTCAACACTCAGAAGACGTTTACCTACCCTAAAATAATAATAATCACACTTTTGACATTGTAAAGTTTTCCACCTAACTATCCAAACATCCGATTATGACTGGTTACTCTAAAATACTTACACAACTTAAAAATAAACCTTAAATTAATTTAATCACTTTATTACACCTTAGACACAAAGGAATGGTAAGAATTACAGTTCGATAATGAAAAATAGAGTTTTCTTCTTTACACATCTAAAGATTATAAGGCGGTTAGACCGTAGTCTGATTTGATGACTGGTTGGTTTGATGGGATGCCAGTGCCGCAGCCTGCTGAGCCGATGGGAGAGCCGTGGGCTGCAAGGTTGGCAAGTAAAGCAGGGTCCATGCCTCCATGCATGCTCATCATGTGGAGGTGATGAGGTGTCATGGGATGCCCCGCATTTATCTGGCTCCCTGGGTGAGACATCGGACTGATCGCTGGATCGTGTGACAAATTTTGCTGTGCCCCAACACAGTGCAAATCGTTCATTATGTTATCAGTAACATTTTCTATACTGTCCGGTCGGCCATTGTTGTTTGATTTCTTCTTATCATTGTTATTTGTATTCTTATTCGATCTACTCTTTGGTGTACCCTTAGTTGAGGTTGTGGTGACGCCGGCCGGATTTGTTTTTCTCCTTACGTTTTTGGTGTTGGGCAGCTTATTGTCCTTTTTCCACTTCATCCGTCTGTTCTGGAACCAGATTTTGATTTGCCTTTCGGATAAGACTAGAGTGTGAGCTATCTCTATTCTTCTTCTTCGCGTTAGGTATCTGTTGTAGTGGAATTCTTTCTCAAGTTCTAGTATTTGGTGTCTCGTGTAGGCTGTGCGTTGGCGCTTCGGTTCCATTCCAGGTTGATATTGGCCGTTTGCTGTGAAAGAAAATAAGATATTTTAAATGTTGTGTAAAAATTAAAAATCGGGAGAAGAGAGATTTTGTCCTAACTATGTAACATTTGGATTCGTTAGTGAACTAAATTACTACGTAATATTTTAAGCTAACTGCAATCGATAAACCAATGTCTGCTTAAATAATTAAATTGTATTGTAAAATGATCATCATATTCCTCTAATTCTATGTGGATCTCAAAATATGAAGCTTTGTATTAACTCCAATATGTATACTCTCAAACACCGCACCTCTAATAAAACTGTACCTAACAAAATATAAATAAGGCTGTTCCTACTCTACCTACATCAGTAGCGTTGCGTGCTCGACACAATAATTTATGTACCGGCCCGTTGTGTTAATTAATGTGCATAATAATTACACATGCATGCGCCTGAGCTTCCTTTTTGTTTTGATTAATTGCGCCTAGTAAATTAGTTGTACAGACACCGTAGACATTGATACGATTTCGTACACCTTGTATGGCATGTTACAATTTTACATGTAATATGTACGCACATATTAGGAAGTTATTAAAATTCGTATATATGTGTTGTTGAGTATGTGCAAAGGTTGTTTGGTGATTTCAATTTCGTTTGTTGTCAATTTTGATTGATCATTTTTGTAAGACACTTTTACTTTTTTAGATTAGTGAGTCAAATTGCTTGTCAAATACAGTCGTTTTTTATTAAGTCTCGTCAGTAAGTAGCAATGGTAGCTAAAGTTCAATTTTAACCATGATTGGTTTCATATTCTAATTTGTTTTAATTAACGAAATGCTTACTAGTGGCATTTCGTTTGTGTACATTTAAATAATTAAATATTTTACTACTAGCTTCTGCCTGCGTTATAGTTAACTGCACTAAACAATGCCCATGTCACTCAGCAATACAGTAGCTTTCAGTCAGTGAAAGAATTTTATAAATTGGATCACTACTTCCAGAGATTACTTCCTACTCCAAACTTACAAACTTTTTCTTTTTAACATATGACTAGCTTTGGCCCGAGACTTCGTCGGCGTAAAATTTCTTGCTCCCCCGGCCCACCCCACCCCACCGCATCGCATCGTATCGCATCGCCTGCCCGCGCTATTACGTCGTTTTCGCTTAGAGTTCTTTCTGACTTTTTCTTTTTGCTCGGTTCCTAAGAGTCTTAGCGTAATTTTATATAGCATAAAGCCTTCCTCAAAAATTGGGCTATCAAATGCAAAAATAAGTTTTGAAATCTAACTGGTACTTCCGGAGATAACCCCCTACATACAAGCTTACAAACAAACAAATATTACCGCTTTATAATATTAATAAATAAATAAAATAAAATAAATTATAGATAGTATTGACGATACCTATACCTGTAATATTATATAAGCAATAAGGTGTATAAAAGGCAAACCTTTTATACTGATAGTACAGGCCAAACCTTTTCAAACAACTTACAATCAAAGTTGATTGTAAGTTCCAACTTACTAAGCTCAACTTATATCATTATCATATCTACCTGATTAAAATAAGGTACTTTCTAGGCTTTCAAAAAAATAATTCTAAACCCTTGCAATACAAGGCGAGGTATAAGGTTGCTACCTGACGTCATCCTCGCCCTCTTCAACTCCATAACTCAAGTTTCATATAATTCAGGTTCAATCAACGAATTCTATAGAGCGACCCCTTCAATTTGTTTAATACACAGTCCTAGCTTACTCGTATAGATTAATATTAGTATTTCAGTGCTGAAAGATTTAATGCCTATCGAAGTCGAAGGCCTTAACTTCAAAGGCCTAGTATTAAACCTAACTTGAATGTTCAATGGGGCTAATAGTCCTGACAGAATAGTTTCATTGTCAGCCAAGTCCTGGTAATTTTGTAATTTCCTTTCGAGGAAATTGCCTTTATATTTTATGTCAAAGGGGCATTGTCAAAGTACCTAACGTCTTTTTTATTTATGGAATAGAATGGAAAATGTTGGAATTCATTAGCTTTTTTATATTTTTTTGAGTTCAATGACATGGCAGAATCCGATAACTTCGGAATCCTACTAAACTAATAATATTATAAACGAGAAAGTTTGTATGGATGGATGGATGTTTGTTACTCTTTCACGCCAAAACTACTGAACGGATTTGTATGAAATTTGGCACACAGATAGTTTATAACCACGATTAACACATAGGATACTGTTATCCCGATATTCCCACGGGATTGAAACTTATGCGGGTGAAACCGCGGGGCGCAGCTAGTTCAAAATAAACATGATTTTTTGTTGCAAGCACGCATTTACCTACGTACTAAAATGGCGCAATTTACAGTCTTTCTTACGTAGAACCTACTAATTTATAATTAAATCGTGTTAGGAATAAAATTTTAACTGTTAAATAGCAAAAAGTAATCTAGATTCTCTGTACAGTAATTATCTCAATCAACATTTTCTCACTAACGGATGTAAACAAGTTATTATTTTATTTTTTGCAGCTGAAATGTTTAATTTACAATTTGCTACGCTAACTTTTTCACGAATAAGTACCTATCTACTTGTATGAGTAAATCTTCGAAACAATACCATGCATCTACAAGATATAATAATACAATAACCTCGTACTGATGAAATGGATATCAAGAAACTCTATCCGAAGAAATGACCCAATAGTTATATAACATAACGCACACACAACCAACCGAACTTCCTTTTATTTATATCGATAAAACAAAAAGATAATCTGGAACGAGATCACAAATCACTAATCTACACATAAGAGCCTTAGCGAGAGAGGGATAGAAACATTTCTGTGGGGCTCGTAGTGGTATTTCTTTGAATCTCCGCGGTTCTGGTATGTGCGGTCGCCGGGTTGAGCCGAGATTCCCGCTGACCACTGACAAGTCTACATTGAGCAGGGTCCAGGGATCGCACCAAATAAATATGGAGATATAGTCGGCTAGTTTTAGGTATGTTTCGTTCCCGATACCAGGAAAACAAGGGAAATAGGAGGCGTGTCTGTTTTTATCATGTATGTTGTGCGTAGATGTTCTGTAATCATACTTTTTGTTTCGGATTTTGCTTTCGCTGATTCAGTATTAGTGAAAGTAGTTTCATCTATTCGTTGTGATTTTTTATTTAGGGTCAATTTTCTATGAACTGACTTTTTCATACCAAGAAGTATTATTCTTGGTATGAAAAAGTCAGTGAAACATGTAGAGTTAGTGATACAATCTGCTCATATTTTTTGTGTTGAATGAGTAAGTGCTAACAATAGGCAATTTTCATAAAAAAATCGAATTAGTCCGTCAGTTAGATTTTCAAAAAATATTGAACCCGTATTTTTTCTTTTGTCAAATAAATAAAAAATGATGAAGATATCGCCCGTTAAAATTCCGCGTGACGTCACTTGCTTGCGACATTTTTGCAAGTAAGTGACGTCACGACCTCCCACTCCCAAATTTTGACGCGCTTTATCTTGTCATTTTCTGTTTGATTGACAAAAGAAAAAATACGTCTCCATTATTTTTCGATAATCTAACTGACGGACTAAATATAATTATTATTTTTTTACCCAGGCAACTACCCTATTTATTTATACTGTGAGAACTTTATCAATCTCACCGTATTGTTAACACAAAACATAACAATGAGCTGTAAGTAACATCTATAAATGAGTGCTAAAAAGCCGAATTCATAACAGGTTTTCGTTGAGACAATTTGAGAGTGATTCATCATCATCATCACCACCTGCCTAGCCTTTTCCCAACTATGTTGAGGTCAGCTTCCAGTCTAACCGGATGCAGCCGTATACCAGTATTTTACATAAAGCGACTACCTATCTGACCTCTACAACCCAGTTACGGGTTTTCAGACTTTCGGGCTGCTGACTATCTTTAGCGGTATCTACAACGCCACGTGCGAACAACGCGTCATACTGACGTCACGCAAATCCTGCATCTCGCAAGCAGAGTTTACCGCGCAATTAGCATAGATACAATTTCCCAACATCAATCGTTCGGCAGTTGCCCGCCAGACACAACACCTGTCTGGTCGGAGGATCCTCCCTTTTCTATAGAGTATGAGTGAACTTTACACCCTGTTCCTCATACCTCTATACTGGTCACCCCGGACATGAAAGTCAGCGCAGCCTTCGTGCAAACACTTCAGCTTGACGTCATCATCATCATCACTCCCGCAAACTTTAGTGGCGAGTCACCCAGCCAGCCAGCACCCACGGCTTCAACGGGTATCCTGACCACCAGCATGCAGCGTCCGCGCATACCTGGTCATCACCATCAGCAACCTCGGCACAGCACACTGCACTTTCGGCCGGTCAACAAGCAGAGCACCCTCTCCTGGTCGACGCAGCAGCCAGCCTTAACCCGGCGCTGTACATCCGACGCACTGGAATATAACGCAGCGCCTACCCGACTCACTGGGGACAACTCCGCAGACAGTTCCGACTCACCGTGAACTATGCGGCAACCGGTTCCGACTCACTGGAACCTCAGCTGGCCGGGCAAAGCATCGCAAGATACAAGACTCAGTCCACTATCGACCTCCGGTCTCCGGAGGGGAGTGATGTAGCGGTATCTACAACGCCACATGCGAACAACGCGTCATACTGACGTCACGCAAATCCTGCATCTCGCAAGCAGCATCATTGATATCATAATTATGACATCTCTAAAGAAATGATCATGAATTTACACTGCCAACGTTTATAATTCAAACTGTTTATTTCAAACAAACGGATCGAAGTTTGGAAGACCGGTAGCCAATTCAAACACGTTACTATAGGTTACTGTTTGTCCACGTAGCTGTCGGTAATCAATTACCCACAAATTATTTAAACGTCCGTGGCGACAAACAGACTGTGTTGACTGATTAGCCGTGAAAACTATTAGAGTGTGTATTGTTCGTCCTATTGTAACGCAAAGTAAATTCTGACTAATTAATCAGAGCTTTTAAAATAGATGTACAAATATTGGTCGTTCAAATAGTACTCCTACTCAGACTAAACGACTGTCCGACTAGTAAATGTTCACGTTGTAAAGTATCAGTTTGGCTTGTTTGAAAACAAAATTCTATTAACATTACTTGCATATCAGCCTATAATGTTCCCACTACTGGGACACAGGCCTCCTCTCTGTGAGCGGATAGTAATCTACCACGCGGACCCCGCGCGGGTTGGTAGATGTCACATATCTTCGAATTTTTTATTCTAGGACATGACGGTTTCCTCACAATGTTTTCTCTCGCCGTTTTGAGAGCGGTGGTGATAATTTACAGAAAGTAAAGCGCCTGACAGTTTGTACGCACGGCTACACATCAAGCTATACATAACCAGTATAAGCTGACTTCTGATTGTATGAAAACCCTATACAATGCGGGGTCAGCTAAAACTGGAAAAGTATAGCTTGATGTGTCGCCGTGTGTACCTATGACCTAAAACTCGTAAGTCGCGGAGAGCAGTGGTGGCCCAGTGGTAACATTACTTAGCATGTTTACAAAAAAAAAAGTAAGCAGCGTGTATTTAAAAAAAAAACGATAAATATTCAATCACAAAATAATTCGACGTTAGAGATGACAACGCGTCCGAAGACAGTGATCAATGTTACAACATAATAAAATTTTACAACGATATCATTTTAATATTCTTTTAAAAGCTTGTATCACCTGCCAGAGAGAAGCAACAACTCATTATTTTAATCATCATCGCGAACCGCTACTCGCTACCGGTGCTCGATCTTCGCTTCGTTAGCCACTATCACGTCATCGAGACGATGACAATCTCAATTGAATTACGAGCTACCTGCGACCAACGTGTGGTCCATCTGTTAATCTCGAGTCGATCTTACGACGCATGCGCTATCGGCCTCTCGAGGTGGTCCCGCCTCATTACGTCCAACTTACGATGGATCTAAAGCCTCTTTGTCCTACTATTGTGTACCATGAAAAATGTTAGTCCAATGACAGGTGTCGATAAGCCAAGTCTCTCTTTTAAAATTCGGAATAAAACGCGCGAATGTGATACTAGCAATTCCTTCGGCGATCAATCAATGGAACCGGTTCATTAATGATGGTACAATGGATGAGGATTCCTTTGATGTTTGTCATTTTAATCGTGAAGGATTTCACTTTTGGTGTAACTTTGTTTGACGGTTTATCGAGTTTCTTTATTTTTACAGATGATAACCATTTATTTTATGACAAGAATGATTCTCTATTAACAAGCAATGAAAAACCATGCCATGCAAGTTTAGCTAGGTAAATGAGGCGTAAAAAAAGTGGCCAAGAGCGAGTCGGACTCGCACACAATATTTAACACTACATATTTCTTTAACACGTTTCTTATATGGGGACCCCCTTTATTTTAACATTTGTTATTATAGCGGCTGTAGTAATACACACTCTGTGAACATTTTAAGTGTCTGCCTAATACGGTTCAAAAGATACAGCCCTGTGACAGACGAACGAACGGACAGCAATGCCTTAGTAATAGGGCCCTATTGGCACCCTATTGGATCTAAAAAATTTTAGTAACTACACATATCGTCACTCCTTTATTCTCCGAAGAGTCAGACAGAGGTGAAGGTGATGGTTATGTATAGGCTCGTCTCTTGTTACATGGAACTTAAAACTGCGAAATGTGAGTGTACTATACACTCACAATTCGCCAGTTATGGTTTGCTATGCTATGCTTTGCTTTGCAGAGAAGAGTACCATATGGACACGAAAAGAAAAATATTTTATTTTATCACTAGATACCTACCTAGATATCGATACGCTTCACGTTGTTTGTGAAGTTTCGCCAGTTAATTGATTTAGTTTAACTAAGTACATATCGTCGCTCTAGATGTGACACCTCGTTAATACGAACCCAAAAATTTTCCAGGAGAGACAAAAATCTGTTTTGATAATTATGTATATCGCATGCTTTTGGTTATTTTATTGAACATTAAATGAAATACCGTATGTTTTCTTGTATGTACATAAAAAATCACCTTGGCATGCTTGGTGTCTATTAAACTTACAAGGTCCCACCTTACAAATTTTTCACAATTATGCAACAAAGAATTGCTTTTGATCCAGCTGTTATTGAAACAGTCTCTAATAGGCTGGCGACGAGAAATATAAAATTCACATCATCACGCACCCTGTCTTTTCTCGTCGTAAGGGATGAGTTTCAACAAATTTGCTGCATCATCGTCGAGGGAACCTGGCTGTGCATTTGCTAATCGTATCTCTAGATATTTCTTTAGAAAACCGAGGAGCAAAAATGCCTTTTTACAAATTATTTAAGAATTCTTTGACCAACAATGATTTATTTTTCATAACCTTTTTTCAGATAGAAATTATAATAATATACCAAAGTAACAAAATGGACATGCTGATGGAAATAATAGCCTGCAAATAAACATAAAGAAAATTGTATAGGTACAGGATCCAAAAACTGGTTACTTGAATTTATGAGAAAATTATATTTTTTATTTTGTTTTCTTGCCACTGACGCTGCAATCAACCCGGCCACCTACTGGGCTCAAACAATATAAAAACAACGAAGAAGAGTAGGTACCATCCAGCATTGTCAGCCTATAACGTTCCCACTGCTGGGACACAGGCCTCTCTGTCCGAGGGAGAAGAGTACCATCGACACGAAAAGAAGAAGATTCGTCAATTAATTTTATTTGACCCTGTATAAGTTAAAACTACGGAACCCAAAGACCATAGCAGTGTTCATAATCTCAGATAATTGACATTCCATCGCCACTTAATCAGTTATCTACTTTAGTGAAATGTATTCAAGTTGATTTTTGGGTGACCAATTTTGTAATAAAAAGGGCCTAATAAGTTTTTGGTTGCATTGGAATTTGAACTCTGTAAAGTAAGACATTCAGTTTGTTGTTAAGTACATATTTTGAAAAGTATCTCAAATTCATAATACAAATATAGACAAAAATGTCAACATCAAAGTTTTTGCTGCAACTGAATACAATATGCATAATTTAGAGTCATGCAATGAAAAAAGGTGTCGACAGCAGGTTCATGAGACAACAGCTAAAGGTCGCGAGTGTTATAATGATATATGATTATGGTATGTAGCAGAATAAAGTAACTATGTAAATATCTATACGTATTATAAACTAGTTTTTGCCCACGGCTTCGGCGGCATGGATGTCGGAAAATATCCCACGGGAACGTAGGATCTACCAGGTTTAGGAGTACGCTATGTCTATCCAGGTTTTTCGTTACTATTTTATATTATAAGTAATAAAGTCAAGTAGTTTTTCAAGTGTGTCTGTATGACCGCGTGGTCCTTCTAAACTACAAAACGGATGCGACAAGATGCAATTTTCGGCATCATTTATAAAAAATATTCCGAAAGTTTTATGAGTATTTAATACATAAACTTGCATATAATAAAGTAACCTCGAAAGAAAGAAAGAAAGAAAGAAAGAAAATGCATTTATTTGCGGCAAACATGACGCATGAAAAAAGGACTTAGCACACAAAAAAACAAGTTGGGGGTAAACATGCGTCACATTCACGCAAAACGGCCATCGCTCAGCATAATGCTAAGACCCTATACGAGACAGAGCCCAAGCGCTGGTTTTCAGCGGCAGCCGGCGTTGACGTGATGACGTTAACCAGTGCAGCATGCAATTATACATAAATAAATAAAAACAACAATCAAAACACTCGATGAATCAAAACACTCACTCGATGTTTTTTCAAGTCATGATTTACCGTGTGAAGCAGGGGCGGGTCGCTAGTATTATACATATATTCTAGACCCCATAGCGTACACAAAAGCTAATGTTTTTTTTAATAATCGACGAAAAATTTCTATGCTAGAGGGGCTAGCGATTCAGCACACGCTAAAACCATAGGGTTTCAGCGTGTGCTAAATTCATGATTTTAGTTTGCGCGTCGATGTCTCTGCCACTCTGTATAGAAATAATATTAACGTTTTATTGTAAGCAATGCAAGCTTGAACCAGAAGTACATACACAATGTAATGATCATGATCAATGATAGATGTTCTGATGTTTGTTAGATGTGTATGGGCTTAGAATTTACCTACCTACTATATATATTCTATGATATAGGTATTAAAAAGGTGACAAGATCATTACAATACTTCGTACTGCCTTTTCATGTAGATAATATTTTTTTTTTGTTTTCTTTGCATACCCATTTTCTAAACTTTTATTTTACTTCTGTCTATCCAATCATTATTCACACAATTTAATTTCATGTTTAATATGATTCTTTGAATTTTGTTCGTACAATTTTAAGAAAAATCCTAATACTTACCTACTTTACCTAAATTTTTTTCCCGCAGTTAATTTATGAAAATGCCTATACCTATAGCATAGTGCTATTGCAACCTAATTGTACATTTTTTCTTTCACGTGTTTGAAAGAAATTTGTAATATCAAGTTTTAATGCATTGGTCGTTTTACTCATTTCGTTTTATTTTTTGTTGTAAAAAATCATTGCTTAGCGTAGGATAATTTGTCTAGTCAATGGTATAGTCACATGACAAGACATGTATTATACGGTGCCTAATTCTTTCATTATATTCAAAGAAATAGTATTCAAAGGAACAACTCTACGGTTCTACTCAATCTTTTGAAAAGTACTTACAGAAATTATATTAGAGAAATAAATTGCAAAAAGCCATATACACATCTAAAAGAAACTTCGAACATGGTACATATCTACTCATTTCATAAATTGATATCAAATAATCATACCTACACCGTTTCACCCTGATTGACTTATGAAAAATTTAAAATTCAGACTTTCATTTCTTCTTTCTTTTCTTTCCTTTTATTTTTCTTATTGTTTATTTTTCTTTATTTTGTTTTTACGCAAAAAAGAACTTTTTGCGTCATGTTTACCGCAAATAAACGTTTTTTCTTTTCTTTTCTTTTCTAAAATATATTAGGAGAAACACACGTAGGAAAGTACTTACTAAAACTTGCAAAATGCCAAATCCAACTTTCAATTATAATTATAGTGCAAAAAAACAACGGCAGCAGATTGAACTGTGCTCAATGCAAATGTTAACTATGTAGCAGAATAATCTTTTGCTCTGCTGTGTAAGACAGTTAAAGTCTGATATCTGATATTAGAAGAATTGCGAAGACCCAGTCCTCTACCAATCTCCAGAGCCTAACCCAGAGTCAAACTAGAAAAACAGCTAGATGATATGAACGTGGCAGAATTTCTTATTTTCCAGAACTTCATAGGCTTTAGAACAACGTTATATCTACCATGTGGAGACAAATTAGGACACTGGCTGTACTATTTATTGTACAACCACTAGCTTGTGCCAGCGGCTTCGGGCGCGAAGGTCGGAAATTATTCCGGGATAAAAAGAATCCTATGTGTATATCCAGGTTATAAACTACCTGTGCGCCAAATTTCATCCAAATCGGTTCAGTAGTTTTTGCGTGAAAGAGTAACAAACATCCATCCATCCATCATTAAGTAGGATATGTAAGATACATACAGATGCCACCATGAAATAAAATTCTGAATCCAAACCATTTTTTGAAACAATCTAAATAGTACCTATATAGGAACGGGCCGCGTAGTAGTTTATTTGTAGATAGGGAACGTCAATAGTTAGATATACGAAGTTTAATTTACGTGACGTCCCACCCTCCTCCACCCAGTTTCTTACGCGTTATTAAGCAATAAAAAACTAATAACTTGCCTGACTTAAGTGACAAATTGCAAAGGTTAAGGCATCGTATAAAATTAAGAACACCCGAACCCAACCACAACAAAGCTAAAGACGACAAAAGGGAGACAACACGCAAGCAAAAAAACTAGATACCGATAATCTCCACGCCAAATGTAGAACCACAAACAGCTATTTAAAAACTATAAAAATAAATGACACTCATTAACATGAGTGTTTGGTCCTTTGTGGTGCGACAATGGTCCTGGCGTCTTACAGGACCACTTTAATGACGTCGCATTAGTAAAATGTCAAAACAGAAAGGACACACTCGAAGACGAGTGGTTGAAGTAAACATTTGAGGGTTATTAATTGGAGGTGATTTGTTAATTCTTTCATGTACGCACCGCGAACGTTTAACATATTTAAAAGTTTTCGCATTGATTGTATACAATGGTAGAATTGATGTGTGAGTATTAATCTTGGAGAAAGGTATATTTTATATTCATTTGTAAGCGATTAGGTGGTTTTAACTTGTGATTTGGGTGCATTGTGGTTTTTTTCTTAGTGTTCGAATATTTGAAACGGTTTATAAAAGCTTTTTAAGCACACTCACGTGCATGTTATTTTCGTGTTAACTTGATTTGTTTTGGTTGCTTTCAAAAAAGGAGAAACTGCCGTCAGATAGCTCAAGTGACGAATTGCAAAGGCTTTTTTTAGCATCAAAACAATCGTTGGAAACGGAATATTATTATATTTTATGGGATTTGTCATAACATGACAGACGAAGAATAAAATCTGTGAAAGTAAAAGAAGAGAAATAAAACAGCCACAGTTTACCCATGAAGAAACTAGGGATGGACGAGTGACTAAGGTAGGATTAATCTCCACGAATTACACACAATACGTTTTTAACATCAGATATGCGAGTAGAAATGGTCTATCTCCTCAAGAATCCCAGAACTCCCACAGATCCGAGTAATGGTTTCAGAAAACCTATATAAGGTAGGTATATATTGCTGGATTTCAATAGTAAATTGGTTTAATTGCTGGAAATCAATAGGATCTTTAAAAAATAAGTGACGGAATGTAAGAAACCCAGTTCAGAAGTTATTATTTTTAGTCACAAGGGAAGCTTAACTTTGAATAAATGCAAACTCAAAAACAAAACTAGAAGCGCTAAACGGTGATGATAATGAAGAGTACGTAACGCTAAGCCGTAAAGGATTCCTAGAAGAGTGGTGACCGCCATATGCGGCCGTAATGTCCAAATACAGAGCGTTTTCTGACACCTTACTAGTGAAAATTACAGAGTTCATGACGTTATGAAGATGACGGAAACGCTTTTCGGAAGCCGTAGCTTTAGTGGTACAGGATGATAGTTTACAAGAAGTACGACTATTTATAAATGTGTAGTTAATATAGATAATTTATTAGCAGTACCTAGATGCTATGGAACGTGGGCTCAACAAGAATAGAAGAACTCATTTGTGTACCGTTCGCTATCTATAACTGTCTTTCTCTTTCAACAATGTTTCATCTTCCGTTCTGTGTAATTTAATGTTATGCTTTTCTTTGCTTGTATTCCTTCTGTTGAAATGTGATATATATTTCAACACTGTGGCATGAGTAAGTAAACATTGAATAATGTTTCAAACATCATGTTGGATACTTGGCATACGATACTAAGCGTGCATTATGCCTACAGTTACTGTTCAAAGTAATTTACCATATATTATTGTTTCTTCTTTTCTGCAAGTAGATAGATTTGACTATTTTGTAAACGTAGTTTCCAAAGTGGGTATATAACTGAGCAATTTTTGCAGGTGAGTTTACATATATTTGAGTATTGATGAAAATCACTATATACATTCTATTTTTAATTTAAATCACATTACTATGGTTTTCGTGTACTTATCTATCAGCCAGTTTGATTACATTTGTTTGAAGCCTCTTGCATATTGCTAGCATAACATGTGGTATATTTACTACGACTGTGGGTTTATTAATATAGGGTGATGTAATTAATTTTCTCAAAATAAACCTAGTTATTTATACATAAATACAAGTATCTAGGTATTTTGTCACAGCATCAACTGATGAATTTTAAAATAAAGCTATGAATTAGTGATGGATGCCTAGGAAAATCATGTTTTAAGATTTATTATAGCGTTGTCCGAGTTTAGTAGAAAAAGGAAAGGGAGGCTTTGCCCTACAGTGGGACGATACTGGCTAATTACTACCATAGTACTATAGTTTTCCGGCTGTCAAGAACGCAACGCAACTAATTTACCTATCTCAGTCGGTACAGAATACGTTTTCCTTACCAGCAAGACCTGCATTGCAAAACGCTTATGCTCAAATTACTTAAATGTTAATTATAGATACTGACAATCATTACTGTTTGTGTCTCTGAAATTTCGAGTCTATGTTATTTCTCCAAGTAGTACGTAGATCCTCAAGTCACTGATTTCCAAACCAACACCTATGTTAATCACCCTAGTGAAGAATTGATCGCGAGATTCTTCTTTTCTCTAGGTTACTAAAATATCAAACATAGTCAAAGATCACTTGATTGGGTTGGAACTCGCCTTTTATATGACTATTTAACTATTAAGATCATATAAATAGTATTAAGAACATATATATACTCGTAGTCGTTTAGATGACGTCACTTGGCTTAGGTGAAAAATATATAAACAAATTCATACTTACAGACGCCAGCAACATGTATCTTCTTCATCCACGGATAAATTACCCTGTCAGTATTGTCTGAACATATCGATGAATCATCGTCTTCTACAGGCGGAGAATCTAGCAGAAGCCTCTCGTCGTCTAGCTCTGATCCTGGAGAGCCTTCTCGTCCTAGTGCATGGAGCTTTCTTCCTGCTGGCGCTGCCTCTTCAATATGTCTCTCTAGCCTTAAACCAAGTTCTGCTAAACCTGGGGCAGTCTCAGGATTGTGAGAAGGGTATCCGTGGTCTGCATCTGATGGATGAGAAGGCTCAGGAGGCCTTGGTGGCGGGGCGACAGGTGGGTGCTGCGGCAAGGGATGATAATATCCCCCATACCCATAACCTGTCCCAATCTGAACAGGGGCATATTGGTGCTGGTAACCATACTGCAAATGTTGGTGTTGATAGTACTCCCCTGGTGGTATGTAGTCTGCTTGGCTGTATTCCTCTGAGGGCGGGAATTTGGGGTCTGGCTGCGGTTGGTACCCACCGTTGGTGAGGAATGAGCTCATGGTGGGCGTGGTCCTCTCCGCGCATCACCTCGCACACAACACGCCTGCTAATATGGCCGCCATTCAATTTAACGACCTTTTTATTCAAAGTGTCCTTTTGTTTTATGAGCTATCTATGGTCGTTGGTCATAACATGAATAAGTACAATTGTGGAATATTCTCTTTCTTGGAACTCTTTTGCAAAAGCAAAAGTAAAGTACAATTCTCAGCTCTAATAGTTGTTCAATGAGATTCTTTGAAAAGGATGTGAATCTGAATATTCCAACATAAAAACTTCATGAGAAGTCTACACCAAATACTGATTCCTCTCAAATCAATCTAGCTATCGTCGCAGAAAGTATATCAAGGCTCTTCTTCAATAATTGATGTCCAGTTTAGATGACCTAATCACTGCACACTAGGTATTAAAAAAAATATTGGTAGGTACAAAATGTTTGTTCACAGCTTTTCGTCCACTTTGAAATCTAAAATGAGTAGTCCAAAATATTATCAACTCGTTTAAAACGTCCACAAACCTTACAATCAACGCTCAGTTTTTCTTATCATCAGTATTTAAAATTATCACATTTATTAACACTGTTATCTACACAATCTACAACGTTTGTCCACTGAACACTATCACAAACCAGTCAGTTCATTTCACAGTTTTGATCGCAAAAGTTTTAGAACAGCATTATTGCAAAGTCATTTGATTTATCACTTTTTGATAATAAACAATGGTGCTGGAGGCGCGCTGTCCTGCAACATTTTGAGACAATATACACTGCCCAACACGCCAGCACACTCTGTCACTTTAAGGACTCCTATACATGTTCATCAATTTTTACATACCACCTTCCATTTTTAAGGCGGAGCTGTTCTTCTTGCTACTTGTCTACAAGCCAACAATGAATTTTTAACCTTCTACCTGTACTATAAACACTCATTTGGCTTGCCGCCGTACTTGAAAGCAATAAGCTGCAACCACGCTTTTCCCCCTCCCGCTTACAAACATACGAATGCGTGCGAAAGAAATAGACGCATAAATCGTTCGTCGACGCAGTAACCAACCTCATCGCGCTGTCTCATTCTATCAGGTAAAGTTTTAGATTAGAGCAAATGAGAACAAAGTTTAGAGCGGGCTTTCCTATAGAAGAGATTAAGAAGCTGTTTAATAATAATACAGAACGAACATGGTCTCTGTTCGTAGCGACACGGCGGCGGGTTTTAAATATTTAATATGCAATTTCCTTTATTTTTCATTATTATACTGTTCATTATTTGAATGGACGACAAGTGAGATATAATTAGGTAGAAATTAATAGTTTTGATACAAACCATGTACGGCCATCATACGGTCATTTGCATTTTAGTATCCGTCACTCATGGTCAACGCAATATTAATGATTTGGAGTGTTTAGTTCTGTTTTACGGTTTTACTTATCACTAATTAATTACGTTTACATTATGTTTTGTGATAAAACTTGCGTAAAGCATTATTTAGTTAATTACTTACTCACTTTATAATTTGTCTGGAACAAACAGTAAACAATATGTCGTTTCGTTTGTATTAAATTATTTTAACCAATATACAATTAACAAATTGTCCATTGAATATGACATTATCTAATACATTTTACAAAATATATGTTAATTTATATGTAGTTTAGTCATAGTAAACTAATAAATACCTTAATATGATCGTTTAAACATTCCTGCCTATGAGCTGATAAGCACATGACTTGATAGAATCCATAAACATAATATTAAGTTGACACTGAAGGCGAATAGAGTAAAATGCCAATTTCATAATCATGACTATCTTAGGACCAGTATAAGTCAAGGTAAAGAAGATGAAAACAATACAGACACACAAGACAATAACAAAACACATCACGGTAACCAAGATATCTATTACAAAAATCACACGACAAATCCGATCAGTCCTTACTCTCCAACAAAAAACAAAGCAATCACTAGTCACGGTACTATGAAACCGTCTAAGCCGCTAATACTACACTAAGACCCGACAAGGGAGCCGACTTGGACACCAAATAAACAAAAATGGTGATTTTATTGAATTAGGTGATCACAATGGACCACGGTGAAGTTCTGCTGAGTCACCTCAGCTCCCGAGCCGACCACAAAAGGTGGTAACACCCGATCAATGGATGTTTGATCAATAAATAGACGTGTATCTAGTCCGGCACGGCCTTTTTTGATACTGATTCTGTTTTGTGTTGCTGGGATAAAGGTTCAGCTGCTTCGTTTTCCTCCCGCGGGAGTTTTGATTCAGAGGGAGTAAGTTTTTAAATAATGAACCTATAGTTCTAGAATGAATATAATGATCTTCGTTGTCAAGTCTTGTTTTATACTATTTAATTCCCATGATAAGAATACTTCAAGAATTTGGTTCTTGTCATTCCTTCAATTCAGATCAACTCTCTTTTGAGTCTCATATTTGTATTCTTTAGAATTAATACTAGGTTTTGGCCAAGAGCAGCAGTTTGGTTTTAAGAATCAACACAAACCGTCAACATAACTTTATTTATTATTAGCCTCTGTCTATGTTGTCCCACTGCAGAGCATGGGCTTCCTTTTTTCTATCCACTGCTCTCAGTCTTGAGCTAGTGTGAACCAATCCTATCTGTAGGCGTCAAGGTCATCCCGCCATCTTCTCAATATAAACTTACGTCTGAGAAAATCTTTTAATGATTTGGTCTAAAAAAAATATCAGAACATGTTTCTATAGACTATATATTTATGTAGATACCAATTTTACTCTTCTTCAGAAGTTTTAAACTTTGAACGTTATAAAAGGCAGCTGACTAATATTTCGTAATAAAGCTTCTGCTGTTCTTTAAGTATAATAACTGTCTTTTGCTAAGTAGGTATCGTGGAAAACAAAATAAGGTTTGCTACAAGATGCTAAAGAATAATATATGATATAATTAATAATAACAATATAGTGTACCTGCCAGAGTCTTTTATGTCATTATAGTCATGCTTGACGATGGACATTAGATCCGTAGGGTTATAAAGTCCAACACCAAGCATGACGATAATGATTTGTTCTTGTCCCCATGACCGGGGGATCCCCGTTGATTGGTTGTTACCTAGGCATAAACAAGCTGATGATGACAATGATAATTACATAGCTACTACAAGTAGCTAACCGGTACATGTATTACATAATACAAGGAAACCGTCAAGCGTTGCAACATACTCCTCTACTCTAGATCGTGTCTAATCACTATGCAATGTGTCGATATGTCTGTCTGTCTGTGCTATCGCTGATCTTGACAAGCAATAAATTGTTTTAATCTCATACGAATGCGTTATTTCTTTATTTTTTGGTTTGTCTATGCTCAACGCTGGCCATTAAGTATGTATTGTAATGATCATAATATAATAATAAATATGGTAAGCTTATGCAATGCTGGTAAAATAAATATACAAAGTTATTGCTAAAAAAGCAAGAATCTATATTTCCAATAGCATTTTGATAGACTCTCAAACTTTTAAATTAAAATATTTGCTTATGAGAGATAAATGTCCCCCATTGAAGACATCCTTATCGGCGCAAAGTTTCTTCAGCAAACTTGCTCACTCCCGTTGTGTTTTTTCTCGTGACGCTAACTGCCTGCCAGCTCGTTCTATCCAGCGCAAACTTAATCCAAGTTTAATGAACAATACGACAGGCCCTTAATCAAACTTTGGACTTCCTAACTTTGCCTTCAGGCGATTTCGAACTTTAAAAAGTGCAGCCTCGAGTTTAAATTCTTCTGTGCGGTTCAATGAAGATAGCTCGTTTTACCTTTCAAATTCCCAGCTGGAGAAAAACCTATTTAGCTGACTTTGATCGTATTATTTGTTTCTTGTTTTGCCTTTTAGATACAGTGTCGGAATAAAGTGAGTTTATTTGAACTGGATCTTATTAAGATTTCAACAAGGTCATTTATAATATTCAGATTTGATACAAATACAGTTTAATTCTGATAGGATTTCGAAAATATTTTGTTTTCGTTTTCGGGCGATATAAATGGGACTGTATCATTAAAGTTGAGAGCAAAAAATACAATTTAAAATTTCGCAGTCCTGTTCCCAATCACATGTTGTGAAGGGGATCGTATAACCAATTTTCTGTAATGGCGGGTTTCGTTTCCTATCTTTGTTGGGCCGAGTGCCGACGTTTTTTGCAAAGTCTCGCCCCTCCCATGCCGAGGGCTGGCTTCGATGAAATTTATTGGGCACACATGTACGAACCTATATACTTTTTAGTTTTTTGTTGGCATTTCTACTTCTTATGTGGATTCTAAGACAGTTACAGTCTCTTACAGCTCTTCAATGTCATTTACAGTCTTGTGATTTTTACACAAACAATCATTTAGATTCATTCTCATGTCACATCTTTATAATTTAATATTAACAATGTCAATACACACCTACATACCTACATTGCGTACGCGTCTACTTCGGAGCGAGCTCCTCAAAGCCACGCACAAGTTTCTGACGCGGGTACGTCAACGTATGTCAGACGTTTGACAGCTGACACCACTCTCGCCTCCCTGCCACCTCCCACGCCCCCCTAGATGACGTCACCCATCAAAGGGATTCATTCTGGATGGAAGCTCTGTGTCTAGAAAGATTTGGATTCCGAAGTTTGTACAACTTTTTATAACGACGGATGACTGCTCCATCCGCACGCTTTATCATATTTAATTAATAATGAGTTTTGAATCACAGATAGATGGACCGAAGACCTTAAGAAGGTGGCTGGGACAGATTGGATGTGGAAGGCGGAGGACAGGGTGTTCTGGCGCAGCCTGGGAGAGGCCTATGTCCAGCAGTGGATTGCGATAGGCTGAGTTGAGTTTTGAATTTTCTAGTTTGAACTCCAAATTACTAGCTCAAAGCAAAAATGCGCCATCGTTATTATCTCCTCTGTCAGTTTCAGGATCCTATTAGATACAGGATTAAGATTAATTTGTAAACTAACGAAGTATTTTCCAAAGAGAAATATATTAATATCTCATCCAAAATTCTTGTCCCAGTATTTTCGTTGGAGCGTGTATTCCCAAGATTTATATGGCATTTTCTACCACAGCCAAAGTTCATATTTTGCCATTTTATGTGTATATATGCCTCACAAAAACGTCAAATGTTACAGCGTCGAGGGGGAACGTTTGGTATTCCTGACAAGACCGAGCCCTACACCATAACTCCTGACTTCCTCCTCTCGACTTATGACCTTAGCTACCGTTGAATAAATACCACTTTACTCTGTTTCTTCTTTGGCGTTTGCGATGGTTTCCAGCTGAGTGAGCAGATGTTTCATTAATCAGCGAACAGTCGCGACAGTGCAGCAGCGCTGGCGTCGCGGTTCAATTTTTTTCCTCTTGCGCCCTTAGATTGGATATTGGACACGATTTCCTGGGAAACTTGGCAGAGACTGGGTGGTCGCTTATCAATAGTATGTGTATCTATTACTTATTATATGTGCTAGGACAGATAATAATTCATAATTTTCTTCGTCTTGTTATTGTTTGCTCTTAGCATAAGGTATTTCGTCTAGTCTTAGGGCGAGAGGTTGTCGATAGGGTGTTCCAGTTATACATGGCTAAAATATTACAAGTATTTTTCAATTTGATTTGATTTTTATTCGCCTGAGTAGTTATCTAAAAGAAAACATCAAAAACATTAATTTCATGTTCAAAATTATTGATGCCAGCGAGCCATACAACGAAACATCAATCAGCACACCAACAGAACAATACAACCGGCCCACTACACACGTCTTCTCAAATTAAACATCTCATCTCAGCTCAACGAGATCCTAAACCCGAATCTTTTAACCCTCTTCAACTTTATCTAAAAGCAAAAGCAATTTGCATTTCAATGCATAAATTTATCCGACACACGCTCACCCTGTACAAGCATTGCTATCTCCTCCCCTCTGGGTGCACTCTCGGAATTATTCCTCCGTGAATAGGGGTGCTTTTGTTACTGCATTTTGATGTTATGTATGGGTGCTATGTGGATCTCGGTAAGCATATAAGTCAGTGGATTGTTGGAAATTATTTTAACTTGAGCACTCAACTTAAAATGATAGCAAGCTCCTTTTGAAAAAAATAAATGTTCTCTTCTTCTTCAGTAGAAGCAAGTCCAGCAACAAACATGTACAGGTTTTCTACAGGACGTTCGTCTTCTGATAATTGAGGCATTGCCAGAGGGCCTGTAACGTTAACAATACTGACTTCTCATCAGCGCCTATAGGTATTCGGTTCTAGCAAAGTGGTTGATTAACTCGCTGTCTTTTTTTTTTCAAGACTGCTTTGGCCAATTAGCTGTGTGCAAGCTGCAAAATCCAGATTAGCTTTTGAAATCAAGAATGAAAACAAGGATAGGATAGTAATATAAGAACGCTGAAGACAATGCTATCCTTTAGTCATTTTGGAGGATTAGAGACAGTCATTTTTACAATCAGAAACTTCTGCACAAGAGAAAGTCAGTTTTCTAAAGACTGTTCTAGTAAATCAAATATAATACTGGAACCAACAATGCAATATCATAGAATCATGACACTATAAATATTCATAACAAGCAAATAACAAAAACGAATCTGCCTGTTATACCGATCGATCAAACGCTGACTGTTACATTAAACTTAAATAAACTAAAATTTCACGCGTACATCTTACTTTCTAATGATCGATCGCCCGGAAAATCGTACTGATTCGACGTAAATATTTTGACATCGAAGAATCGTATGACGAAACAATCGCTTTCGTATCTGAGGGGAATGTTAGAAAACTTAATATCTGTAGACGTTTGATAGATCGGTCTCGGGGGTGTTGGACGGAGCGCTGGAGTCCGAACAGTAGCGATTCGCTTGTGCTATACAATGGTGAGTTTAGACACAACTCGTCGCTTGGGAGTTCGATAAGATTGACGGCGAGTCGGTTAAAAGCTATTCGGGCTCCTTGTATTGAGGTATTACTTAGAGATTGAGACTGCTTTTGTTTAAAGATCCCAAGTGCATTGTAAAGGCATTATTCTTGCAGTTTATAAAATTCATGTTCGTTTCAAAGATAAACCAAGATATGGTTGGAATTTATTCTTGCCTTCAACTCTTTTTTTTAATTATTTATTTTCAATTTTATTTATAGTTTGTAAATTTATAATAAATATCAATAAGTTTGCATCTTCTGAGATAGGGAACGGATTTGCAAAAATACGTTACACTAACGTGGTTTTTGTTATACCATTTCAACATAAGAATGTATTTCAATCTCGTCTTCTACCACCAAATTAATCCACCGAAAATCAGAAGGCCAACTCTCGTAATTTAAAATCTAGTCGCAGTCTCATCTCAGCGACAAACAAATGTCAAACACTTGTCAAAATGTAAGGTAATTAGAAGTATTTTTTGACAGATTGCGACTGAGATCAAACTGTGAACGGTCTTAAAATTACGAGAATAGCCCCTCTGAAATCTTAGCAGTATCCACTTAAGCCAAAATGTCGAACAAAACGCTCTCTCTCACGTTGTTTCGTTGCATCAGCCCCTACTATACATCCGCATAAAGCGTCGTCTCTCGCCATACTACCTCAGAATGACTAATGATGCTGAGCAGTGCGGATTCCAAACAGATTCAGAAAAATACTTCATAATTTTGAGATTTACCTACAATATGTTAAAATCTTGTGTTTAAAACTAGACTAGAGTCTTTTAACCGCGTTAACTACCACAAAAGGACCTGAAAGCTGCATTGTCTTAGACTTACCCACTTTAACCAAACTGTCGAACGAAACCCTGTCTCCCCAATGCGCGTTGCTTCGTTGCATCAGTATACATCCGCAAAAAGCGTCTCTCGCCACTACCTCAGAATGACTAATGATGCTGTGGACTGTGCAGTGCGGATTCCGAAAAATACCTCGCACTGGAACCGTAGACAATGACGATTGAAATACGTATAATTGGGTAAAATGTTCAAAGATGCCGCCGATTTTGGAAAAACTGTTTAAATATTTTTAGATAAAAAATTTTTTTTTTGCAGAAGTTGCTTTGGACCTTAGAGAAATTATTTTGAGCAGAAACACTCTATGATCTCTGTTAGATCAAACTGCTAATAGTAATTATGTTCACACATGTTAAGTAAGTATGATGGATTGCCTTGGTAGAGCCTAATGTCTGTTATTCCCCGTTGATTGTTGCTATTAATAATCTTCGGGGCATGTTGCCAATTTCTATTAGTGGCTAGATTTTAGTAGATGTCTTTATCTAATACCTACCAGTCAAGTCTCAAAACAAGATGTTAAAGAAAGTTACAGCCAGAACACCGACTGAATGTAAAATTATACTCAAATATTAATCGTTACTTAGTGTTACATCATCATCAGCCACACCACCACACCACCACCAGTTCACTGCTGGTTAAAGGCACGACCTATTGCACGCCATTCAAGTCGATTTTCGGCAGCTGTCATCCAGCAGCTACCAGCAACTCCGCGAAGATCGTCGCTCCACCTAGCCTGAGGGCATCCTACCCGTAAGGTAGGGCGCCCACTTGCCGATTTGCGGTCTCCACTCAAGAACACGTCATCGGTTCTACTGCTTATATGACCGGCTCATTGCCACTTCGGCATGCTTATTCAGTAAGCTACGAGTAAGTCGACAACTTTGATTCTCTGCCAGATACATCTAATATTTTTTATTCACCTATGTTCACCACCTGTCAACAAAATCTCAAAGGCGACAAACAAGTCACATTAACAATCAAGTCATCATACAACAGCTGAAACCTGAACAAAAATCCAGCTCCAAATCAAATTCACACAAAGACTAGTACAGTAGGTAGGTGTAGGTATAAGCCGATCCTTTTGCACCAGCCAAGAAAAATAGTAGAAAACTCATTAATAACTGTCACAGTTGCCTTGTTAAATGCATACAATACTTGGAGCTTTTTAAAAGGCTCACAATGGGGACTTGGCTAAATTAAAAGTTTTTCGATACAGCCGCTCGCGACATTGCACGGAACTGGAGTCGGTAATTATTGTACGTTGCTGGTACGGTTGGCAAATTAAAATGAAGGGCTGTTTTTGGATATTTTGGAAGATTTTATTTGAGTTATACAGTATGACAATTATTTTCTGGTAGTAACATACTGAAATTCTTTTTTGACATGTAATTATTTGTACATGTTTTTGGAATTTCATATAAATGATAAAATGTCCTATTTTTTCCTATTAACATTCGAGTGTAAATTGCCTAAATGAAAACAAATTACGAAACACATGAAACAACAACATGAACAACACATCAACTCTTTGAAACAATGAACATAATGTTGTTTCATGAGCATACAATTACAGTTAAACATAGAATTAAGTAAAAACTTGGGATGAGTGCAAACATCAATAAATAAATTAAAATATAGTCTTTAATACTAAGAAGATACAAATTAACTTGTCATTAGAATAAAATATTTACCACGTTCTGAGAAACCGTATAATATATATAGACTTATAACCGACAGGCAATTTACTTGTCATCAATATGTATATACCGTGGCAAATTAAAAGGTCGGTAAATAACAAAGTTCTCTGAAACGGAAAATTGTTGATAGATGATCTCACATACCTATAAAACTAAATTGCAATGTGTGGACATACAACCTACGTCAATTTGCCGCATTATAGCCACTTCATACATCTGTCAAAACATGACAGTTGTGATTTGAATATACGGTCAATTGAAGTTGGTAGTCACTTTGCTTAACAACGAGTTTCCCTAACTTGATATTATATCTAGTGTATTTGTTTTTATATTACCATATACATAATGAATGTATTTTTTGCTTCGGACTTTACACCATAAGTAAACAAAGGTTTTTACTTGCGGTGTAAAGTTCGATATTCATTAGGTAGATACCATAGATTACTTAGGTACCATTTCCAATTTAAAAATCAGAGCCTATCAAGTAAACAGAAGGTCAATTCCAACGTTCAAAATCTAGCCGCAATCTCATCCCAGCGATAATCAATGTCAAAAACTTGTTAATAATGTAGGAAAATTAGAGGTATTTTTGACAGATTGAGACTGAGATGAATCTGTGAACATTCATAAAATTACGAGAATTGCCCCTCAGTAAGAAGGTCGTCGTTAAGGCTGACAGTGTCAAAAAGTTCATTGTTTAAATCACTTTCCATTTAATTACCAATCCAGTTTAATTAAACTGGATAAATAAATTCAGAAAAAGGTTATAGTAATTACTATAACCTTTTTCTGAATTTATTTATCATATAGGTGCCTACTTACCCAAATTCAAAGTGATTTATTTTCTTTAAATTCGGTAATACAATAGGTGGTAAATAAATATTCGTGCGCGAATAAACACTTCACCATATTTTGCCATGAAAATAATAATATCAAAGTACGGAGCTAACAACAACTGCTTTTGCGGACCATACACCCTAGGTTGGTACGTCAACTGACATTGGTTTGTAAAGACACATTTAAGCGGAAAAAAATCAAAATTAATGATATCGGTGGCAGCTACTAGGGCACAGTTGAATACTCTTCCATAGTTCCACCTCAGTACGTACGATTTGTTAGTTTCCTTGTCCTAGCCATTTTTGTTCAGACGAGGTAATTGACAGAAAAACTGTACGTATTCAAGAAGTTTTAGACAATACTATGGTTGGGGACAAAAAGTTAAGGTTATAAGGTTGTTTTTGTGTTGACGGTAGGTGAAAGAGGTTATGATGATTTTTCAAAAATATTATTTACACACATAACATACAAAAATAATCAGCCTGTAATGTTCCTACTGTTGGGACACAGGCTCCTCTCAATGAGAGGGAGTAGGTCATATATTATTTTTTTTATAATCCCCCTCGCGGGCCCAGTGCGGGTTGCTAGATGTCACATATCTTAGAATTTTTGGTTCTAGGACATGCCGGTTTCCTCACGATGTTTTCCTTCACCGTTTTGAGAGTAGTGGTGATGAGATAATTTACACAAAGTAAAGCGACTGTCTGGGTTCTAACCTACGACCTACAACTCGTCAGTCGCAGCCGTTACCACTGGGCCATGGCTGATCTGCTCAAATATTATTTTAATTTTCGTAATTTAAACAGGCATTTCCCTATAGAATAGGACTAGAACAGAGCTTTATTTCAGTGTAAAGAAACTTTTGAAAGTTCTTGCAGCGGAAAACCTTTTTCCTTCACATCTTAGGTAAATAGATATACTGAAACATATCTTTGTGTATCAAAATATTAAAAAAAAAACCTTTGGGGTCTATACATTTGTTGTACGCACGACTACACATCATGCTATACATAACCAGTATAAGCTGACTTCTGATTGTACGAAAAACCAATACAATGCGAGGTCAGCTAAAACTGGAAATGCATAGCTTGATGTGTCGCCGTGTGTACTAGTTTATTTTAATTTTCAAGTTACACGTTACTAAGCCTATCCACACACTCATTATCTTCTCCAACCATTCACCTCAATCAGCATGCATACAATTCATGAAACACCGACTATCCCACCACACGACCTGGATAGCAATCCAGGTCGTGTGGTGGGATAGTTGGTGTTTGATTGACTTATCATTTCAATCTCACTGACTACCACGAGAACACGAAACGATATCACTCGCTACAACATTGACACAAACTCTGATACACCATTCATTGCGTTTCTTGTTCAAAGTCCTAAATAAGACTGCTGTTGTAAACACGCATTGTATTACGAACCATTTGAGATGACAAGGAATTGGAAGGGTTGTTGGTAGGTAGTTAACGCGGGGGCGCTTGCCTCCGCATCGTCATATTATGATAACATCTCCAGACAGTCGGTATGACGTCGAGACCTGATCTCCCGTCAATGTTTTGACGTGGGATTCAGTACCTAAGTATAGGTACCACCGTTTGTAGGTACCTTTAGGTAGGTGTGTTGGTGTTCTTTGTGGAGAAACGGGTATGTGATGTTTTAGTCTTGTTTTACGAGTTACCTAAGTTCATTTGGCAGACTTTTTGGGTTGTTTGATTTCTTTTAGAATACCTATCTTAAATTATACTGGTGTGTAAGAGAATACTTCAGGTAATAGGCTATTTTCCTACAAAAATCTAATTAGTCCGTCAGTTAGATTATCAAAAAATATTGGACCCATATTTTTTCTTTTGTCAATTATATAAAAAATGAAGAAGATATCGCCCGTTAAAGTTCCGCGTGACGTCACTTGATTGCGACGTTTTTGCAAGCAAGTGATGTCACGACCCCCACTCCCAAATTTTGACGCACTTTATCTTTATCGTTTTTTGTTTGATTGACAAAAGAAAAAACACGTGTCCATTATTTTTTGATAATCTAACTGATGGACTAAAAATATAATAATATTTTTTTTACCCAGGCAACTACCCTATTCCATCCCTAATTCCATCAAACGAACCCAAAGAAATTGCATATCGATCTTGAAATTTTAATTACTCTAACAGTGAGGCAATCAGGCGAAACCCTGTGACCCATTTTAAAAGTTTTATACGTACCGAAGCAACGAGGGGAAGTGATAAATGAATAACATCAATCAGAAGAATAAGTGTTGCAAATTTTCACTCGGGAACTTATCGTGGAGTAAGACTTGACTTGTTTTAAAACGATAAAAATGATCGAGTGCGTTGTATTTTGTATTATCTGTGGTCGAAGAAGGCTACAATTTTGGCAGGTTGCAGTCTGTATTTACGAAAAGAGGTTTTTTTGTTTTATGTTTATTGTTTAACGGGATTTAAATGCAATTTTGGTAACTTTTAAGTCAAATATTTTAGGTTGAGATATAAAGCTTTTAAGTTTTTTTAAAGGTAGTCCTTCATTAACTTTGAGCCGAAATAACTGGAAGTCACGGGAGAGGTAATGCAGCAGAGAGACAACCCAGACCCAGCAGTGAGATAATGCAGAGTGACAATAATCTAAATAGGTATAGGTATTATTATGGTACGAAATGGCGAGGCCATATTTATGGTGTTTGATCGCTACATTAAGACAGAATTAAAAAACACTTCTTTTACTAATATTTATCGTTGAGTTAAACCAGGCACTCATGTTTAAGAACACAGATTCACTACTGAGATTTGCTTCTGGCATATGTAACCTGGGGGCTAATTGCGCAACACACTTACCGTAGGAATGGCTTTCATTTTGGCAATTCAACAACATTCATTGCGTAATTTACGTTGAAGAGCGGACAAAATTTTCGAACATATGAAGCAATGGATTAGTAATGTACTTCAGAATGATTCAGATTGTGATTGATAGTGTGTTACGCAATCAGGGTTCAGATACCTCCACATATCTATCAAGCAAGTAAAGCAATCAGATTAATATATATATTTCCCGGTTCCTCCACCCTGATTTGATATTGTGTCTTCACTCCAGTAGGCACATTTCGTAGAAACTTTTAAGTGAAACGTTGATTCCAAAGTGGATCGAAGATCCGAGCTGACGGCAGAGCGATTGTTTTGAAGAGGGGTGAAACTAGTTAAGAAGATAAAATTGCATTGATGTGGAGGAAATAAAATTAATGGCAGTAATATCGATTCTGTCTATCTATTGTTTCCATTTTAACCTTATTATAATTTAGATTAAAAATAATCATTAACACTTAATGCGTTTGAAATACAAGCCTCTAAGTTAACATAATCTCTATTGACTGATATCTCATTAAATAGCCATTGAATAGGGTGAGGTATATTAACTATACTATTAAAACAAAAAATTTAAAAAAAAATATTAATTTCGCGGCCTACACTGGCGCTTCCCTCTTAAAAACAATGTTCGTTGGTATTGCATTAATGATTATTATACCACTGGACAGCCTTTTGGCTAGCTACAATTTTAAGAAATTGTGTTAGGCCATGTTATCATTGGCTTTTTAGCAGATGGATTAATAACCCTCTTTATTTTCGTCATCATCTGAAACCAGTACCGCTTTGTAGACAGTGCTAAATTTCGCGGTATTGCTCCTCCAAACAAGTCATTTTGCAAGGAGAACAGCTACTCAAAAATTCATACGAAACATACGATTCGAGATTTTATTCCTCGACCCATAAAAAATAGATAAATATTCAAACCCTTTCCTCAATGTGTACTAATCAAACACGTATGATAAGACGAATTAGGCGTGATACTCATCTTGTGTCCACGAGGGTTACGGAAGGAGTCCTCATCAATAATGTGTTATCTGCCGGACGACTGACGACCGGCTACCGTGGACACGGTGGCAGTGGACACTACCACAGGAATCTATAGAGATGTTTGTAGCGTTGCTGTGAATTTAAAGCTGTTAGATGCTGCTGGGTATGTATAGGAAAGTAACGGAGTTGGATAGTTTGAGTGTCGAAAATATTTTATTTATTAAAACTTTATGCACAAGTAAAAATTAGGGTCCCGTGGCTAAATAATAACAGCCGCACAGATCGATCGCGGTTGGTCTGTGGATGGTCGACCATCTTTACACCCGTCCATGCCTCGGAAAGCACGTTAAGCCGTTGGTCCCGGCTGTCATTCGTGGATCTTTGACAGTCGTTACGGGTAGTCAGGAGCCCGAAAGTGTGTCAACCAGTCTTACCAAGGGGTATCATATTAACAGTAACTGGGTTCAGCTGCATCCGGTTAGACTGGAAGCCGACCCTAACATAGTTGTGAAAAAGCAAGGCAGATGATGATGCACAAGTACAACTATATATAACTGTAGGTATTACTGTACAAAGGCGGAACTGAGCCGAAGATCTTCCAGAGATTCTAAACAACAGTGTTAAAGCGTATTTGTAATGGCTGGAATGATCTTATAGTTGTACTATATATGTCTCTGTCCTGTCACGAATCAGGTCTTAAACCTATCTGGTTTCCACGAGTGTTATGGAAGGTATCCTCAGGAATAATGTGTTATCTGCTGGACGACTGACGATCGGCGGACACCGGGGCAGTGGATACTTCTGACAATCTATAGAGATGTTTGTTTTATTCCTATGGATTTAAAGTTGTAAGATGCTACTGGATGGAACTATTATGCTTCAATGGAACCTGAACTACATAATCGATAAGACCTCCAGAGATCTTAGTGCATAGTCCAATACTAATTAGTTTATAAGATAAACAAATTCACTACCAAGAATTTATTTTTATTATCTCCTAACTAACATTTTACACTGTTGTAAATTAAAAAACCAACTTTATAAATAAGTACCTACTTAAATTACTTAAATAAATACAAAAGGATATTTAGGCATCAAAGTACTCGTCCGCATGGCTGTCATCCGGAAACGTGCCCGAAGAAGACTGGCAGCATTGCCACGTTAAATGGCAATGCTAATTCTTTAGCCAAAGAACGACCTTTGGTCACGCGAAGTGTCGATCAGCCGGCGAGAAATTTCATTAAAAAGAAGACGCGCACTCGGGCCCCATGACTTTACCCATAAGGTGACAGTATTGGCGCCGCTTGACGGTCCGCGGTTTGCGTACCAGCCGCAGCAGCGGCGCCAGAACAACACTTCAGGAAAGGGTCGATATTGAAGTAAACCCAGACTTTATTATTGGTACTTTAATACGAAAAAAAAGTCCAAAAAATACGTCACATCCACTCATTACATTTGTCACAGTAGCACGACTCCAGATCGGTGACAGTTTTAAGCAACTATTAAAAAATAACCCTGTCAAGGGCTATTAATCAATGTTCGATAAGGCTGCTCAAAATGGGCGGTCTATGTTGTAAGGTAATTTATTTCATAAGTCCGAATGCGATTGAAAGACTAAGTGAACAAGTTTAGCCTGACCCCTCCTTTGCCTCTACGATTCCCTCTTACATCTATATTTTGTATGGATGCAGGAAGGGGGGGAGGGTCTTCGATTTTGGTCGTTTTATATTAGCGATGGGCGATAGTGGTCGTTGTATTGACAACGTTCAATGGACAATGGGCAATAGTGTACGATCGTATAAAGTGAATCGGTACCTACAGTATTAGGAACAAGTTTGATTTGTAGATTAGTTCATAGTCACAATATGTTAAATGTCCTCTGTTTTCTACTTTCATATCAGATACTACTAGGGGCTAAGCTTCAAGACCTGGAAAAATATACCTTCGGAGAAATATTCATTCAGGTCCTGTACGAAGTTAAAGAAAAGAATCCTCTGGAACTATTAGAATGGACGACCGACCGGATACAGCAACGAGTTCACTACATAGGGTGTAGATGTCGTTGTCCCTTTTACAAGAAACAAAAATATGAAACACAAGTAGCTTAGTAAGTATTTATAATCTACAGTGTGAATACAGTCTTTATTTTCTCTGTAAATAAATCTACTTTTCCAAAAGGCCGTGTGTAAAATTTACGCTCCTATGCATGGTTCACAATAATCACGTTTCGTCCTCGGCATATATAGGCTGAATACAGAATTAATCTAGATTAAATAGAATGCGTATTTGGTGTGCTCTAAGTCAAGGTTAAATTCAAATGGATAAATAATTAAATTACCTAACTTATCAATGTCAAAAGGGCAATTAAAATTCAATTTTATCTTGACCGTATTGAATATTGCAATCAAATGTAATTTAATTTGATATTCATTTAGTTCATTTAGTTTGTTTTATTACCAAGCTCACATTCGCTCTAATTTCATAATGTCCCTTGCTGTGCTATGTTCTTCATTTTTTATATTATTTGAAATTATAAGTTCCCATATGTATGTTTTTCAAGAAAGGTATATATATACTCTTTACATTCGCTGCAAACTGTTAGTCAACTGCAACAAGTTCGCATTTTCGAAAAAGATCCTAGCCAGCAGTTTGATAAAATACTACTTCTATATTCAGATTAAAAAGAAAGACGATCGAATAAAATACATCGCACATAGCCGGCATTATTCAGCTACGCAACGCCACCTACTGTCAACAACATTGAAGTACCTAAATATCCAGGGCGCTGGCCGCTACGCGCGTCGTCGTAACCAATGCCTAAGCAACGTAACGCTGTGCTACATGGAGATACAATTGTTAGTTACTGCCATCTGCCGTCGAGTAGCATGCGTTACGCAGTCACATAGAAATCTATACATACAGGCTGATTTTTTAAAGACCAGCCAAATTTAAGGATGTGGTACAGACCGTCAAACTGAACAACTTTCTCCATTGGACCAACATCGTAATCGCGAATAAAAATTCAGCCGTCCCATACATTTAGGTCGAGTAGGTATTGAAGTTTTCTATGGGACAGTTGATAAAATTTTCGCGATTACGCTATTTGTCCCATGGAGAAAGTTGTTCAGTTTGATGGTCTGTACCGCATCCTTAAATTTGGCTGGTCTTTAAAAAATCAGCCTGTATAGGTACATAGTTTATGAAAACAGCTGGGTAGGTAGTCTCCGGCCAGACTATGGTCTGGCTACCTACCCACGTCTACAGTGTCACAGCAAATATATACCAAAGCTAGTATTCGCGTAATGCAAAATATTGAAGCTTTTTGTAATTGAGTTATTCTTTTTATATGTTTGGCACCTATAAATAACTTAATTTCATTATTAACATTGAACCAGTTATTGTACTACCTATAATATCTATCGTCAAACCATCACCCCGTTACTAAAGCTTGCATGGGTATCACAATGACAATTCTGAAGATATTTCCTGATGTTATTATATAAATTTGAACTGCGGAGTGGTTATACAAACAATGCTTTATGTTGTGACACGCAATCAAAGGAACAATACTGCCCATGTTCTTATATCACAACAATCTAAGGCAACGCAAAAAGATATGGTGTGTGAAATAGCGTTTAGCTCAGTCTTAGGCACCTGGGTGTACCTGCCTACCCTAGGGTAGTGCTATGTTAGGCAGGTGCAAGTACCTAGGTTTCAGCATTTTGCCATAGCGTGAGCTAGGCAATGCCAAAGGTTCCCAGTCAACTAAATGACTCCTACCTACGGCACGGTCTTGCTAAATTCAAATGTTAATCAATATTATTATTAATTTTTCTATTATTAATATTTATCTAATGAATAGGTATCTTGAAACTGCAAAAAACTTATATTTTGAAATGGGTGATTGAAAAATACTAGGTGCAAGCTTTAAGCGCATTGTATTACTGCATTTAGCGTGCAGTTCTATTGCAGTCAGTTAGCTGTTTTGATGCAGTTAAGTCAACTGCATTCAAACTGAAATTTTGCCATTGGATTTCAAATGCACTGCCTGTTTGGACCCTAACTACCTAATAACTTTTATATAATTTAATATGTCCGTAAGGATTGAGGAGCCACATCAGATTTTTTAAATCTGATCTCACCATTATTTAGCAGCAATGTAGCTTATTTTGCAGCACGAATTCTAGATTTAGCAGCAAAATATATCACTAGTTATTTTAATGCAAAAGTGGCTCCTCAATCTGAACGTCTGAATTGAGGAGCCACCTGGAGCTCGTTAAGTAATAGATGAATATTTATGAAAATTTTGTATCATTTAGTAGCAATTTTGCATATTACCGTCTAAAAATTTAGCTTCTGTAGCGCTAAAATGAAAGAAAATACAATACTTTTAATATGGCTCCTCAATCTAAACTCAAGAGGTGAATTTCTATTGGATGTGAGCGATCAATTAATATATTCGACATACTGATCATTAAGCAGGTGTTGTGTTTGTTTTTGCAGTATAGGAATAAAATAGTAAAACAGTGTAAATTTTGTATATGAACGCATTTTCTTTGGCTCCTCAATCCTGACGTTCTAATTATATATGTTTGACTGTAGCCACCTGAGCTCTCAACGGAATCTAAAGCCAGAGATACTAACATTTAGCAGAAATGTCTGCTAAATATATCTGCACAGTTCAGCAATGTATATATTTTGGATTCTGAAAAAACAATACTTAACTATTTTCTTGTAAATTCAGTGTGTAGGGTGACCATATTATACTCGTATAATGAAACCAGGATAAGTAATTTATTAAATTTATATTTTCATAACAGTTTATGTCTATCGTACCTACGATTTGGTTATTTAGCAATCAATTTCGCTATAAGTTATAGAATGAATGAATACTGGCTGATTAGTACTTATACAAATTTTAGAATCGTAATCATTGTAACAGAACATGTCATCTTTCGGTGTAAGATAGTGACATTTGTAGTGGCCTATGCCAGTTTCGATAATTGCAGGAATAAATTCTATAGCACCTACTAATTTATATGGTTTACTTTTTATATGATACTTATATGATTTATTTGATTTATTTATTTAAATCATATACCAAATCGTAGGTACGATAGATATAATCTGTTATGAAAATATAAATTTATTAAATTACTTATCCTGGTTTCATTAATACGAGTATAATATGGTCACCCTACACACAGAATTTACAAGAAAATAGTTAAGTATTGTTTTTTCAGAATCCAAAATATATACATTGCTGAACTGTGCAGATATATTTAGCAGACATTTCTGCTAAATTTTAGTATCTCTGGCTTTAGATTCCGTTGAGATCTCAGGTGGCTACAGTCAAACATATATAATTAGAACGTCAGGATTGACGAGCCAAAGAAAATGCGTTCATATACAAAATTTACACTGTTTTACTATTTTATTCCTATACTGCAAAAACAAACACAACACCTGCTTAATGATCATTATGTCGAATATATTAATTGATCGCTCACATCCAATAGAAATTCACCTCTTGAGTTTAGATTGGGGACCCATATTAAAAACATTGTATTTTCTTTCATTTTAGCGCTACAGAAGCTAAATTTTTAGACGGTAATATGCAAAATTGCTACTAAATGATACAAAATTTTCATAAATATTCATCTATTACTTAACGAGTTCCAGGTGGCTCCTCAATTCAGACGTTCAGATTGAGGAGCCACTTTTGCATCAAAATAACTAGTGATATATTTTGCTGCTAAATCTATAATTCGTCCTGTAAAATAAGCTACATTACGGCTAAATAATGGTGAGATCAGATTTTAAAAATCTGATGTGGCTCCTCAATCCTTACGGACATAATTTAATACAAAACCTTACTAGTTTTTCATATGAATAATAGCGACTTTGTTCAAATAGCTATCTTGTCTTACAAACTTACTACATACAATAGGCAGATATCATAATCATTTTCTTCAAAAAGAAAATACCTATTTATCAATCAATCTAAAAGAAACTGGGCGCTTTAAATTAATATCTATTTTTCCTTTCTACTATATCTACTTATTTATTTAGAGGGATATTTAAAAAGAGATAAATCCATTGTTTAATCCCAGAGACTAATCTGACATTTAAGTCGTTTGTGTTTACGTTTTTTTTTTTTTGTATAGACATTTTACATTACAGCTGTCAAATTAGTATCTGTGTTTAAAGAACGAACTTTAGTTACTGTAGAGTAGATACCTAAAAATTTAATTTACTGGTGAGACTGAGTGGATAATTGTGGAAAATAAATTCAGGTAAATAAGGGAATTAACATTTTTATTTTATTTTTTTAAGAGGTTCTCTTGGTATTAAAACTGCTTGGTCCAATTTATTACTGAAGCATTATCATCAGCCTGTAGCAGTCCACTGCTGGTCATAGGCCTCTCCAATTGCACATCACTGAGCTGGATCCTCGGCCACAACCTTCCATCTGACCGCTGAAAGGTTGATGACAAATCTGAAACATAGAATTTTAGGAAACGCACACAATGCATAATGATGCTCTATAAAAGGCATGTAGGTAATTAATCGAACCTTAAATCATTCCTATTTTGCTTTCCTGTAAATATTGTTGAAGACTCTAATATAATGATTGCGCCTCTTTTTGTGAACCTCAAATAATTTATATTTTGAGGGCCCAAAAATACTAAATAACTAAGAAAAAAAGTGTCTATTATTAAAGGTCAATAAGAGTTTTAAGTTCAATTTAATATTTTCCTTTATAAAACCAAATTTCAATCCTAGATAGGTACCTAAATTCATGTGAATCCAATTTTCCTATAAATAATAATAATACAAATAATAATACAGGTTATTTTTCTCATAAAGGTACATTGTTACAGTAGTGTGTATATACAATTTTGCCTTATGCTAGAACCTTTGTGAGAGCTGGAGTCTGAACTAAAATAAATAAATAAACTTAACTATGACTAACAAACAGTGTTTCTTATTTCATTATCTGTTTTTATTTTTATTTCATTAACCTACTACTCACATTATGTTGCTATTACGTTGCATTATATTAAAACTCTGGCTTGTCCATCGTGTATGCAGGTATCTGCGATATCTTCCTAATCTCCAGAACTAATGAATTAATTCGTTATTTTTTATCCAACTGTCTACGGGAAATGTTTTGACCTGACAATGTAATAGATTCCATTATAAACGTCGTCAATGACTAAATAATTGTCAATATTTACACTTATGCAAAGTCCTTAACTTATCCATAATTAAATAATATCGAGACGTGCATTGTTAACCACCGTGCTTTAAGTATAGATTGTTACGTTAGTATGAGAGACATTTATACTTTGAAGAATAAACTGTGCCAAATCGATAAACAAAAAATTCACTTCGAGATAAAGCTACTTTTATTGCCCCATCCACAAATCAACTACACTCGAAAAATCGTAAAACCGCAACAAAATCTCGCTCTATCTTCTACAAAAATGTTTCAAGCCAATATTCCCACTATTTCATGAAAAATTGCCCACGAATCGACAAGGAGCAATAACAGAGTACTACTAAAAGCAATCAAGTGCATATCTACGCATCATAAATTGCCCTAAAGGATTTACTTTAGTACTGTAATAGCGCAATACGGGGCTGTAAACCATTGACATAGGTACTGCATTCATAACACATTGTCTCTTTATAGGACATAACCAGAGAATGTTATATGTTTAGTGGTTATAAATGTTATAATAGAGTGGATTGGAGAATAAAATGTAGTGTAATGGGATTGATGTGAAAAAAAATATGAGCTAGGAAGAATCTTACAATATAGCTAAAAGAAATGCAGTCGTCTTTGTAAAAATATGAAGCTATAGCTGCGAAAAACTATTTCGTGTTCTGGGTGGGTGGTTTGTGTTTGCAAAATATATCGTAAGAGTGCTAACACACTGGGACGCCATGGCGACATCGCTGGCTACGTAGCCATGGCTACCTCTGGCTACCTACCGTAGCCTAATTAGGTTGGCAAGTAAATAGCCAGTCGCCACTGACCCTCAGTTCTGGCGATCAGTTGGCCACAGAGTGAGGAAGACGTAACTTACTTATATAGGTCAGGTCGCCAGAGTATCCAAGTCTCCACGTGGCTACGCTTCCAAATTGGCATCGTCGCCAGACCGTAGCCAAGTGAGTTAACTGTCATACATTTCAATACGAATTGTTTGGATACGTAGCCGACGACGTCGCCATTGCGTCCCAGTGTGTTAACGCTCTAACGGTATCGCAAAATATTTATAGGACAAATATATGATAACTGTTCGTAATAATTCAACTAACAACCATTAAAATATTTCGTAATAGATTAATTCAATCAACTCAGCCTATCGCATTTCACTGCTGGACATGGCCTCTCCCAAAAAAGATTGATAAAAAATATTCGAAAATATAAATTAATGTCAAAAGCTCATTAATTCTGCTTTTAACTTTCAAAAAATGAAAAAGCGGCCATGACTACTGCAGCGAACTAATTTCATAGCAGAATAAGAAAACTGAAAGTAAAATCTTGTGGAAACATTTAAACTAAAAAAAGGTTTCTCTAAAATTCACTGAAAACCCGGTGGTTTTCAAAAGAAAAAGTAGACACAAGACATAGGAAATGAACAAGTCAGCAAAATCTTCTTCCAATCATCTTCCATTTTTCCTTCCCATCTTCAGAAACCCCTGCCACAGGTGTTCCTGCCGTCTTCAGAAATCCCTACCACCGGTCTTCGATCTTCTAACTCGTCGGCGTTCCGTAGCGTGGTCTTCCAGCCGTGAGATACCTGTAGAGACGAGCTTCTGATGTGAACTAAACTACAAAAGCCCGGATCTACAGGGTAGATCACGAATGTGCCATATAACCTTCGAGTTCTTCGAGTTTCAGTGGTAGGATTAGAGTTTCAGTGGTAGGTTTTGAGTTTCAGTAGTACAGTAGGTTTCGAGTTTCGGCCGAAGTTTTCGGGTACAGCTGTCGTCCTCGATCTGAAACTTTGAAACATTTATTTTTTGTTTTATATTTTCTCTCTTATCCCCGGCGATTCATAAAAGTTGTTATGAATAAAATTTTGTTCTTTTAGAAGTTTTTCGATATGGGGGTTAATAATAAAGTTGGAACACAGCTATTAATATTCATGGAGTGTCTTTACAAAGGGAAAACTTCAGTAGGTAACTGATTTCTCGCAAAATTCTGCATAAAGCATCAAATTGCTTTTAAACACAGCCACCACTACCTAATATTTCCTAGTGGGGATTTAATTATATTCTTAAACATTTCCTCATAATTAAAACATCCCAATCACCACGAAAATTAATAAAACCCTTTTCCTAAAAAGTGACTTAATTAAACCACAGCAACAATACCCCCCCACTCCCGAGCGGGCAACAAAATTTTAATATCACGTGTAACCTCATACGTCACTTTTAACAGAAGCTATATGATAAAGGCTAAATGTATAATTAACATGACAGCCCCCAGCATCCGTTTAATATGGAAATCTCGTTATACATGCCACACGTTACCTATCATTTATTACATGGGAAAATGCGGAGTAAACGGTTGCTTACGGTGAGAAATTTCTATTAGGGTTCGTGTTTGCGGGTGTTTACGATTGATCGGATAGTGTTTAGTGTGGTAGTATAGGGTCAAAATGTGTGTTATACATCATATTGTGAAGTAGGTAATAGTTAAGATGGGCTGGTGTCCGCAACTCTACGTTAAGGCGCGTATTTTGCATTCCGATATTATTGGATAGTTTGAAAAATATACCCAGAAGTAAATGAGTTTCTGTAAGTAGGTTTGTACAAACCCTTTTTTTACACGTCAATCGTAAGGAAATTAGACTGTCGTCGGCGAGGTTTTTAGATAGTTTTGATATCTTTATATAAACCACCAAGCCTAAAGCAGAGTGTTACCTACCTAAACATTAATTTAAACAAACGAAACGTCTGATTGAATAAGGCCCAAAAAACGTTGGCAATTTTGTGCGAAAAATACTTCCCCGACAAAATCTCAGCGCCTTCCAGAATTCAATTTACGCTCAACAATACAACAATTTCACCCTAATCTGATAGCATGACGAGGGATCACCAATCAGAGGAATCAGCATCGAAACCTCGCGGGATACGCCACAAAAAAATAATCTCGTCGTGTTTCCGCAAATCATTGTGACCATTGTATAGTCGATAATGTAGTTGAGGAAAGCGGGCCTAACAAAAAGGTTCACTTAATTGCACGAGGGAAGAACGCTGAAAGGCGAACGGCTTTTGTTTCCCGCGAGGCCTTTGTACGAGCTCACCCGATCGGCTGACTCATCAATTTCCCCAGATTGACGTAAACGTTTGAGTCTTAGATTGCGCTAATACGGATCGACGTACGACACGTACGGAACTACGGATGCTCCAAGCGATGAGATGGCAGATTTCGAGTTTTGGGAAAGTTCTTGCGCATTTTCGGGAAAATTGTTTAAAAGGTTTAGATTTTTATGAGAACAGTGAAAGAGGTAAATACATAATCTGTCTTAATTTAAAAGAAAATAAAATGATTCCTCAACATTTTAGTTCAGGTCCTTGCTTAATCTATTCTAATAAAAAAGCTTCGGAACTACCAGTCAGATTTAAAAAAAACTACATATTTGTATTTGACAGCCCAACTTTATATTATTTAATTTACGCTAGGACCCTTGGGAGTGGAGCAAAAGGAACAAAAATCAGAAAGAACGCTAATATATAATATAAGCGAAAACAAATTAATAGCGCGGGCAGGCGATGCGATGCGACAGGATGGGTCGGAAGAACGAGAAATTTCCCGCGGATGAAGTTGCGGGCATAAGCTAGTCAACAATAAATACGGTACACTTCGTGTAAATCAATTTCTAAATGGCCCAACTCGCAAATCGAACTATTCTTTACGTTGATTGACGAATTAATAACTCAACTACACCTAAAGCTCAATACAAAAGCTTTATAATAGAACCATTACCAGTCAACCGAGCAAACACGAGGAAAACACGGCACTTGAACTATATTAACTATCGGGCTAACGAGGCGCGTCGACTGAGCTTAATCGAACCTCATTTATAAATCTCCAACTAAGAGTATAGGTGGCCCACGTAAATATCTACAAGCAATTAGTTCAAATAGAACTAACGTATTACAACGTTTGGAGGACAAAATCCCCCGTAGGTGGGACCGGGGGAACTTAGGTTCCCCCTAAGTTCCCCCCCGGTCTGCGCAATGTCGTCCCGCCATCATTAATCTTGCCGCTCAGCAAACAGTCCTCCACAAGAGCAACTTTAGAGCTGTACCGTGTCGATAATGTAAGTAAACTATCGTAGATATGAGCGATAACTGCCTAGAGGCCTCCCCGACCCAGGGACGGTGCTTAATTAATTGGATTTTAGAAACAGCCCCGAGAAATTTGCCTTCAACAGAATTTAATGGCAGTTAATTTTGATTTGTTTAATAAAGGTTGCTAATAACATGTTTATTCGTTTTGTTTATTAATACGGGAATCATTTTATGGTTTATTTTCTGATATACATAGATAGGACTTAGCAAATTCGAAAATTAATATAAATTTTATCCAGAAAGCTAATATTTTTACGATATTTTACGTAAAGCTCTAACAGCTACGGCTTTAGATGACAGCAAGGACATTTAAAGGTTATACGAATATCTTAGGAGAAAAATCCTTACAAATTGGACCGATCAGTCGTCTTAATTCTCGACTCATCGATACAAATTCGTTTGCTAATGGAATCCCTATCTCGGGCCAATTTCATGGAAATATTCAGCGGAAAGATTTCGCTTTAGATTCATATCGGAGCGTATTGAAGACGATCTTCCTTTATCTAAAGAGCGAGGGGTAGCAGATGTAGGTATTTTTTGTGAAAGAAAATGGCTATATATTTTTTAGCACTGTGTACGAGGGGCTCGTCAATCAATCAACTCAGCCTATCGCAGTCCACTGCTGGACATAGGCCTCTCCCAGGCTGCGCCACAACACTCTGTCCTCCGCCTTCCGCATCCAGTCCGTCCTAGCGACCTTCTTTAGGCCGTCCATCCATCGTGGCTCGATGGGCCACCGAGGGGCTCGTGGCTAAGTAATAACAGCCGCACGGGTCGATCGATCAGGTTAGGCTAGGATTACCGCGGTTTGTCCGTGGATGGGTGACTGATCTTAATACACCGATACCCCTCCGTGCGCTCGATGAGCATGCCAAGCTGTTGATCTCGGCTGGCATTCGTAGATCTTTGACAGTCGTTACGGGTTGTCAGAAACCAGAAAGTAAGACAACGAGCCTTACCTAGGGGTATCGTGTTACCCAGTAACTGGATTGTGGATGTCAGGTAGGCAGTCATTCCACGTAAAATACTGGTATTTAGCTGTATCCGGTTAGTCTGGAAGCCAACCCCATAAATAGTTGGGAAAATGTTAGGCAGATACCTACGCACTGAGTACTTACTTATTAAAAGTAATCATTTCTGGTTGATAACTGAGTTGGTGTATTTATTTCCAGACATTTTAAATTCGTTTGATATTTCAGTATGTGCCGAGCGGATCAATGAATCACCAGATTAATACGACCATACAACGCAGATTAATACGACCATACGACCATATGCGGTCCACTTCAGCTCTGGATCGAAAGAGTGGGATGGTGCAGGCTAACAGTAACAGTCAACAGTATCTCATCAGAAACATAAATCCAAAAAAAATAATTTAGTAACAAATGAACATCTCTATTGCTACATTAAAGTTGCCAAAAAATAAAAGGCCCGTTTTGACACTTGAGAATGCGTCCTTGACACCTGTAGTTTCATACAAACGAATACGTGTTTTGCGAATTTGATCTTTATTAACTACTAGAACTGTCAATGTTAAAACGGGCCTTTTATTTTTTTACAACTTTATTCAGTGATGCCGTTTCAAACTCAGAACGATCTTCGAAATGATCTTTCCACACTGCAAAACAAAACACAGCCGAAACTCAGCAATTATCCAAACATGTTCCAACGTGACGATAAATACAAGTTAAAATATAGAACGTACCAGCCATTGTTTGTTCCAAGCTTTTCTCATATCAGCTTGTTTTCCCCTGAGCACCGCCTGAAACATTCAATCCCAAATGTTACATTTCAATATGCTGACTAAAACAGCCTAACTTTTACTTCAACGTGTTTTATTTGAAAGCAATACGTCTCCATCTGTCTGAGCACATAATTTCATATTTGTGTTCGGATATTTTGTTGGGAGCCCTTATATACCTACATAATGCTGTATGGAGAATCGGATTGTAACTAGTAGAGCATAAATTTTATTTATGAAGCAGAGAGATAACATAAAAGGGTGATCAATTTAGCTATCTAAGTATCTAAAAGCCACCAATGAAAAATGTGGACTTCGGCTTTTATTTGAGCTGGCAACTTGTAAATTTATTAGGTTCCCAACCAGCCTCTTTAGATAAACCATCATGAGGTCCTATTTAAAGAGATTTATAGGTACCTACCTAATAAACTTGGTGAATGATAGCAACACCCTTCGCGACTGATGATTTTTAACAGACTTTCAATTCAGTTGTATTTTTTTTAAATGTTTGATACCTCAGAACTCAGACATTTATTAACAGAGCGTTTGCGCATCCTGGCAGTTAGGCCCTCTTACAATCTAGCTAACTGATACTTTCACCAAAGTATAAAAACATTCCCAATACCTCGGCCAGAAATGAGAGTAAATACTCAAGAATAAAAAAAAAAATATTCGCTTTTTCTGACGGTTAAAACATATCAATTTACTCTTCACAAACACAAATTTTTAAAACGTAATTAAGGGTACTCGTAACAGTTCATTTTCGTGCTTTTAACACGGTCAATGTGAAGTGCAAAGTTCGTTCCCCCTATACGCCAAAAATGCGTCCGTGTAAATTTTTAACGGAGATACAGACATAAAAGCGAATGGCCCTATATTGTTCAGGTTATTACTGTTACCGGACAACACAGAACCTTTGCTGAAATTATAGTAACCTTTTTAAAATATTTTGAAACTAGCGGTAATAAAATGCTCGTGCGTTATAAATTCCCATATGAAAAAGGAACTGGCGCAAATATGGGTGAAAATATAGGTACACTCTCTGCTTACCTTCCGAGAATAGTTACAGGCGCGATGTTACTTTTAAAAAGAAAAAATAATTTAACTTGTAATAAAAACGGAAATTACAATTTTCTTCTGTATAATTACAAAAGACTTGCATAATTTTATGATAATGCCGAGTGTGGAGTGAACATAAAAATGTACTTGAGTTCAACATAAAGTTAAAATATGTATCCTATGACTAGGTTTTGCTTTTCAAATGCTAATGTTATAAAAATACTTGGTTTTTCCTCTGTTCCTGTAGTACAATCATGTTCTCTAATAAATACTATAGTCCTCTTCATTGTATCCGGCGTCAGCGGCCCCGACTACTTCTCTTTACTTTCGTGAGCTCTCTGATGACTAGCAAAACCAAATTTGGTCTTGAATATCCGGTCACACCGTATACAGAAGAGCTGATCAGCATCGTTGGTTGTGTATGCATAGGAAGGCTTTGGGCGGCTTTTGCGTATTTGGTGCTTATTGTCTAGGTCTTCAAGACGACTTGTTTTAAAGCATTTAGTTGCTTTGTGGATTGAAGTGCCCCACCTCTCTTGGTTTCGAGCAAGCTCCTACCACAGATCAACGGGACACAGGTCGTATTGTGGCGTTTGAGGACATCTGTGTAGCGCAGGTATTGCCTGCCCTGTGCACGTTTTCCTTGGGCGAGCTCTGAGTAGAAAGCGGTTTTAGGTAGTCTACTGGTATCCATGCGCTGCACATGACCACACCATCTCAGTTTGACCTTTATCAAAATCGCCTCCATGCCCATCATTCCAGTGCGCTTCAGCACCTCCGAGTTAGGAACACGATCCTGCCATTTTACTCGAAGAATAGACCGAAGACGCCGCAGGATACCAATTCTCGTAATAAAAGAAGGCCAATTCTCGTAATTTAAAACGTTCAAAATCTAGTCGCAGTGTCATCTCGGCGACAAACATATGTTAAAAACTTGTCAAAATGTAGGAAAATTAGAGGTATTTTTGACAGATTGAGTCTGAGATCTGAGGGGCAATTCTCGTAATTTTAAGAACGTTCACAGTCTGATCTCAGTCTCAATCTGTCAAAAATTACATCTAATTAATTAAAAAGAGACTAATAAAATCTGAAGAGTTTGTTTGAACGGGCTAATCTCGTGCTGATTTTATGGCTTTTTTTATGGCATAAAGTCAGCACGATTTTGTAATTTATTGAAACTTGAGAAAATCTTTGATTGAAAGCAGCTAATCAAAATGAAGTTTTCTAAAAGACATAAACAATTTAAGAAGTTTTTATTTGAAACACGAAAAAAAATCGTTGCAACAACGCTCACACTAGAACGCTGCAAATTAAACCTAGCATATGAGTAATTGGCATGATAACTCTCTTACTACAATATAATAATTACAAATTAAGTTAAATTACTTAGTTAAAGCGAACAATCCATTACGTCAGCGCACGCGACCCAGCATCAGCGACTCCTACATTAAACTTGATCCCATTAAACAAAAACTTTGCTCTTAATATTCCACCTAACGAGTTAACTTCGGACATACGCCCTTTTGACATTAACTTTTAAAATTTGTCGAGTAATGTCAGCGTTAAAGTTTATAGTGCACATTTGAAATGTAATAGAGGTGTGAGAGTAGGAATAAAATAGAGTAGCTATATCTCTTAGTTAGTGGTACATAAAGTTTAGTGTGCTGACGCACTGAGACGTTCGACAGTAGTCAGGCTAAGGGGAGTCTGGACCGAAAGGTTTGCTCGTTAAATTCCGTATCATGTTTCATTCAAACTTGTTTACCAAGCTAATCATGTTGAAAAACGTGTGCCGTAAAAATTACCTTTATGTGATCAGCTATTTATTGCCCCAATTATCTACTAGAACATGGCTATTCTCAAACGAATATTAGACTGCGTAACTATTGTAAATAATTTCAAAGAGCCAAATTCCACATAAAATGAAAACCGAATAATTTCATACTCGCACATAGGCTTACGCTGCCAAAATTATCAACATGGCGCAACTGTGCCCTGATTAACCATCACTTAAATCAAGAACCGAGGGCTGGGCTTGGCTCGGGGCCAGCCGACCGCTACAGATTTATATTTGCAAACATATTTCCATATACCCGCGATCGATATGCCTATCATATGGGATGGGTGTATGGAGCCAAGTCGCGCGCGCCAGATGAATATTTTACTGCATTTCCGGGCCTTGCTGTGAAAATGCCCGGCGTAAAATACAGCGGGCAGTAAAATGCTGTTCATTTACAGCGGCAGCTTATATATGTGCTGGCTGTTAATGTTGAAATTTAAATTGAGTGTGCCTTGCATAATATATGAATTTCGTGGCACGTAAAAAAGGAATTAAAAGCGCTACCAGAATTTCCGGAATTTTCGTTGAAATATATTCTAACTAGTCGTGGTATTTTAAAAGAACAGTCCCACGACCTACCGGTTCTGAATTTTGTATCTCCGAAACTATTTTCATTCCAAATACTTTCGAAAAAACAAAAGATGTAAACAGCGAACGGAAACCTTTAAAAACTTTTAATTTATTCTTCCGATAAACACCGGCCGGAATTACAGCAAAGTTACGCGGAACATTTTAAACATCGCAAGTCCGTTTTTTAAGTAAAGAAGCGAAGAGCAAAATTCAATCCAGAAAAAAAGCGACAGCTACTAGTAGAACTTTCAAATTGTTTTTCTTTTAAGCACAAACAAAGGGAGACGATGCCAAGGAAATTAAAGGTGGCTTGAAATAAAATAAAAGTCCACCCGAGCGGAGGACTTTTTGTCGGATAACATGGCTCTAAAGTCCGAACTTTAAGGGTTTTTGATTGCAAAACTAATTGGAAGCAATTACATTGTTTTTAACTTTTATTATCTCGAGGACTCTAATATACGTTCTCCTGGAAGAGGTTATTTTAATTGCTTTTGAGCAGCTGCAAGTTAGAACGATAGTACGAAATGTAATGTCTGCTAATAGTTCGCAAACTGCACAGGTACTCGTGTTATGGGGTGCTTCCCTTATAGACAACGACCACAAACGATCGAAGGGGATGGGGAAGCTATAAGCTACACGCTTGCATGGCAGGGGAATTAGGGATGCCAGTGCAACGTGTCTGTGGACACAAGTGCGTGTTGCTGCATCGTATCGATAGCTGTTATGTCTGTTTGCAATTTCAATGCACATGAAAGAATACAGCTGGTGTTTTTGCTTGCTAATGAAAATTAATATAGGTTGATAGATGTGTACTTTGAAATTCATTTGGCTAAAAATAGAATACCAATTTGGCCGTGATATTTACCTACTGTCGAATTTAATCAACGCTCCTAAACTTAGTCGAGATATTTTATAAATTTCAAGGATTTCTGTAGCGTATCATAATTAGCCTATAATGTTCCCACAGTTGGGACACAGGCCTCCTCTCTTCGAGAGGGAGTGGGCTGTAGTCTACCACACGGGCCCAGTGCGGGTTGGCAGATGTCACAAATGTCTTAGAATTTTTGTTTGTTTTTGGTATCCTCACGATGTTTTAAGAGCAATGGTGATGGTCTATAGCTTTTTTGACCATAATTGGTTACACAAAACTCAAACAACAAACAAAACTAACTTTATTGGTGCAATATCCGACAATTATCCATAAAACAACGCCGGCATCGCAACTAAAACCCTGAACAATAGCAAGGCACATTAACCACTGCATTAACTTGAATAAACACTATTATTCGCACTTAAATCCGTACAAAGCGGCGACATAACTCCAGCCTAACTTCCAGAACAATCTCACTACATATCTACAATTGTTAGAACTTAATTTAGTTTCCAACTGCAGTCGGTTTATCTGCATAACGGAACTAACCCAGTTAAGCTGGGGACGTTTGCGCTGTCGCAAACTTGGCTGTGTGTACAGGCCTAAGGTATTAGAGCTACCTGTATATTTCAGTAAGACTAAGCCTGAGAAATTAACGGGTAATACCCTGAGAAATGTACGTGTGTTTCGTTTATTTGGTGGCATTATTCTCAATTTCAAGCATATTTCTTGCTATATTTTAACGTACTTAATAAACCTAACTAAAACTTGTGTTAGCCTGTTTGAAATCGCAAGTTTAAATGTTAAAATAACAGTAGAATGAATATTCTAGTACGTTTTCGTTGAATTACAATTTTATTAGTGAAAATCTAAGTTCTAATCCTAAATAAACTATATAACGCTCAGAAGCGTTATAAACATTGGAATGCTCCACAAACAATACGTTCACTAACTAGTTCCATTTCATTAAAACAACTGACTATCAAGGCAAAGATGTAAAAATAAGAGCCGCTAGCTCGTAACCTGGACGGTAACTACTCGTAGAAGTCGTAGATTATAACAAACCCTATGAAAATCCATTCACTTTATTCTAAGCACGGTTGAGCTCTATAAGTATATACAGCTGACACAATACAAATTAAACACGTAAACGAAATAACTTCACCAAGACTGTCGCATGACGTAACGTAACTTGATTAAATTCATGACAACGGATACTGAATGAAAGGTCTGCCTGTAGCTCAAAGAATTCAAGTTGAAATATTACGCAACTCGGCTAGATTGAAGTAAAATTCAGTGCTGTTACGTCAAAGATGCTTTTCGTGATTTTCAAATTATTTTACGGAATGATGTGCTTTCTCGACTATACACCTACCAAAACAGAAGTGTCAAAAGCCATTGATTAAAAACAAAATAACATAAAATATATGGTTAACTTCACCAAGACGAAAACCAGGCAAAATAAGAAACTGTCATAGGCAAGTGTTACTGAAATGGAAATCAACCTGGATATCCATTCGTTTTAAGGTATATTCTAAGCTCCCTAGTGCTACAAAATATTAAAAAAACATGGTCTACAAAAGTTTAAAATGTAAGTTGTATTATGTTTGAAACCGACTAATAAACCTAGTTATGTTTGTAGGATGTTATCACATCATCTACCACAATAGGTTTGTTAGTTTTATTCTAAGCATCTTGTCTACTGCTTTCTTATCGGCACAAACTATAGGAAACAGCTAAAGTCGTAGTAAAAATTCGGCTGTTGTAAAGCAACAACTCTTCACGAAAGCTCCATTAAATTTAAACATCAAGTAAATAAGAGAATTCTGACACACACCCCCTCGTGCAACTAGATTACTACACCCCCTTCATAAAGCAGCGGACGCAGGAACAACCCTAGCTTTATTCTAAGCACGCTAGTGCTGTTACTCCAAATTGCATTTGCATAACGCACGGACCGTGGTGTGTAGCGCGAATTGGAATACATTAAAAATATATAACACTATTCCTAGAAAATTGGTCTTTATTTTATTTAGATACTGTTGTTTATTTGTGCTTGTTGGTTTATTTAGTTTGGATGTATTTTGTATTGCTTGTTTAGAAGCAATAATGGTAAATGTTTAAATTCAAACGTAAAAGTTTTCGTTCTAGCTTTAGGATTTAAAACGTTATCTCTTGAAAGATATAACCTTATTACGGAAAAGGCAATAAGATATTTTTAATAACTCAATTACTGTCCCAACAAGCATTATAGGTATCCACACAAAACATCGACTAAAGTCAAATATGGAAAACTATATTTCACTAAAAGTTCCTTCCAAAAGATTAACAAAGCCAACTCATAACACAGATATCCTCTGTACATTTCTATTTAAACATCGTATTCTATAAATCTGGAAATAAATAAAGAGAAAAATATTACTTTACATTAGTAGTCGAGTTGAGAAACTCGTTATTCATATTTATGCAAGTTTCTGAGCGCCAGCAAAATTAATGCGAGACGGCGACCATGTAAAGTTGAAATAATACAGCTACAAGTGAAATAATTTACTGCTTTCGCACGTTTTTAATATTTTCCTTTTTCCCTGTTTTGCCAGGTTGTATACACAGCTTTATTTGAAGAATTGTACAGCTTTCTGTTGACGCGAAACGTGATAGATGACCGAGAATCTATACGATGGCAGAGCTGTAAGATCGGCCAAATGTGAAAATGTCGCAGAAGTTTGATCGTGGGATTAGTTTTATTTCTTAAATGGAGCCGTGTTATAAAATGCATCGATCATCTGTTGGAGCGATCGATAAAATAAAATTACTTACTTGAGAAGTAGATAAAATCTGTGATAAATAAGCGTCTATAGTATTAAGACGAGATACTTGAGGTTCGATCCGATGAATGAGTAGGTATTATGGAAAATTAAATAGCAGAGCTACGTGATCGTTCATTGCAGACGGTGTACTCTCTCTGTAAATGTAATGTAATGCAAGTTCACGTACGATAAAACAAAGAAGATTTCGTAATGCATTAGAAAGTAGCGCGAAAAATTGTCACCTAATTTACTTTATTCATAAATATAGCCACCTACAAAAACAAGACTTGTGAGCGGCAAAGTCCCCATGCGGTAATAGACAAAGAATCTCGAGGAAAACTAGCGAACAGGATTTCGGATGACAGAATACCAAAACCACGAAATTCAGTCTCAAAACGGTCCGTCAGAGCATTCGTCTCATGTTTCAAACATTTTTATCTACGCCGCCACCAGAAACGAGACTACAACCAAAATGAAAAATTCACAAGTCAAGCCCTTTTATGACACCCCAGAGTCTTGATCCTACCACAACACCGCTGCCAGAAAACCTGAATAATATAACAACGAGAATATATTTCCAGATTAAAATAAAGTGAAAAGGGCGAACTAAAAGGTATGAGTCATTTTAGCAATGTTAATTTAGGGACTGTTAGCTAATTTACATGATAATCTTCTTTAATTTATTTTTTGTTAAAACAGAAAGGCGGCCTTGGGCTAAGCCGGTTAAGTAATATCAGAATTTACGCGGCCCTTTCCCTGCCGATTCTGTAATGTAAAGGGTAGACTAAGCTGCGTATCCTTGCAAATTAGTATTAAATTCACTAAAAGGTTCCATTTGAAGGTCTACGGCCTCTCGAACGATATTAGGTAAAATTCGGGTCGCACATTACTAAAACATCAGTATAAATTCATAATTTTTAATGGGAACACATAAAAGTTATACATTGAGAATGGCATTTAGTTTTTGCGATTCCATTTCCAAGTAAAAATATGTGAATGCATAGATACGAGAGCATAACTAATTGATAACAATCGTGTGGATCTACACCACATATCGACTGTTCCTGTACAGACCATTCCAACAATGGAACATGTAAACTGCATTTACCATTTAAAACAAAGGCTATAGACAGATATAAAACAAAGGCCCTAAAATTAGAACGGCGGAAAATGTGGGCGAAAATTAAGCCTTGCTACTGGATGCTGCAGGCAGAATTCTACATACCACTAAAAAAGGACATTAGCACGCTAGTGTAGGTGGTTTACTGCATTTTAATTGTGCCTGCGCGTCGAATCAAATGGCAAGATGGCCGCCACCGAATGGCGGGAGCAGGGGGAAAGGAGATCGTAATTTCGCGCCCGGGGCGACATCTATAATTCCAGAGAGCTATCATAAATTAGCATACGTATTAGATTGCGCGGGCCACGGGCGAGGACAAATTCCGTGCACGATTGTACATAGGCACAAATCCGAGTACCTATCTGGTAAATTAAAGCGTAATCGGAAAAATAAGAAGGAGTTTTGCGTAGATATAAAACTAAATATTTCGATATATTTGGATATTGACAGATACTCATATATTAAAGTTAGTTTTTAAAACCGAACAGATCCCAGTAAGCATTGGCTGTTTCAATCAACACCGTACGGAACGGTGTTGATTGAAACAGCCAATGCTTACTGCATTGGCTGTTTCAATCAACACCGTTCTTAATACAACTGGTGTCAAGCCAGTAGCAAAAGGTTTCTTCAAACGGAAGCTATTCCAAAGGTGAAGAGTAAAAATAGGTGCTCCGAGATTTGATAAATCAATAAAAAAAAAGAAGGAAAGCTGAAAGCCCCCAATATATAAATATACCCCTTCATAGTACCTACACCTTCATTTAGTCTTAATTTAAGAAGGGGTAATACAGATCAATAACTAAATCAAAGAATTCAAGACATCTCAAAATCAAGCTGAGTCAATCCATTAGCAGGCATTTATTGGCACTCGTTAGCGAGGCATGCGAACGACACGCGAAGACGGGTTCAATTTACTTTTACATAACGTCTCATGCTAATAACGTCTTTAAGTTTAACAAAGTAAATCTTTCTTTTGATGACGTATTTGATGTCAGTAATAGACATAGTTAATAAGATACGAAATGTCATTACAAGGTTACGCAAAATACTCATGATATGCCTAAGTATTGATGGAATTCATAAACTGATCAATGACAAAAGACTTTGTGAAAAAGATAAGATAGATCCAAAGGACTAAGAAAGAATGAAGTGCCTTTAATCGGACGTCAAATGCGATAAACACGAGGTTTTTATGAATCATTGATATGTGGAGAGACAGACATTCCTGTCAAATTCACTCTTCGAAAACTATTTTATTATTCAAAGTCGAAAGGTCAAACAAAAGAAGACATAAAAACTTGCTTTTACGCCGTCTGGGACATCATGAGGGCAATTTATGCCAGTTTAATTGTTGTCAGCCGAACAAATTACAAAATTAATATTTAAATTCTGCAATATAACGGGCGAACTCATTTAGTTCTCAGATTAAAATAAAAGTCTGGAACTGTTTTGAATGGGATATGAGCAAGATAAAATGAATTTACGCTGACCCCATAATAAAAGATCCCTTTCTAAGACTTGTTGAGCTGCATCATTAGTTATTCATTTTAATTTTCGTAGATATAGCTGTTATACATCTTGCGTTTTAGGCCAGTGAAGTGATAAAATTTTAGTATAATCATAAAGATAGCGCCATGTGAACTACTTTAAGAGCGCAGCTGATCTCCTGGCCGGAAAATGAGCTCGTATAAACGATACTATAAATTTCCTAAAGGAAATCAAATCTTGGGTAGTAAAACCCTGGTCAAGATTGAAGATAAGTTTACCCACTCTATATAGACCACGTAACTTGAAGTTATCCCGAATATAAACTCAATAGGAATAGTACTAACATGCTTTGTATATTTTAAACTCATAGAAATGATTTATATATTTAACTATTACATTTCGTATAGTGTATCTATGCTGGGGGTACCTACCTAGATAGCCCCTCATAGTTCTGAGGAACAAGATGTAGCATATATTGCGTCGTTGTAATAATGAACGGAAGAAAAATCTATTTCACCTCAAAAGACTAAAAATCTTCGGGGCTAACAGTCGAACAATTTGATTAATTTCGTCGCTAACAACAACACGCAAACCTGACAGAAACACTAACTACAAAAACGCCTCCACAAAATCATTGGCGGCCGCTTAACTCATTACAATTCTCCACTACAGCCACAAAGATCTACCAAGAGAGACGTAAAACCTTGTTAGTATTGTAAATTCCCCTCATTCTTCTCTCGGTAAACAAAAGGAATCCACCGAGTCTTATAAACGCGGTGCGTATACCAAATTGTTTCGGCCATATTGCCGGCCACCGGAGGATTAAGTACAGGGTTGCAACATTACCGGTAGGATGGGACACAGCGGTATTTCGGCAATAAAGAAACAAAATAATTCGTTGTTGGTGGTTGTAAAATGTTTGTGCCCAGCAAGTATTTCGAGAATTGGGTTTTCTATCGAAATAAAATGAACGAAAACTACCATCTGTATTGAATTTTGGTCTTAGTTATTCTTAAGAGAAAACCTATTTTCAGTTTCAAAATTATTACTTCTTTTAAGCCTTATTTAAGCTTATAACCAGAGCGGGGTGTGTCCTGGACTCTTTTCTGCTCCGCTCCCGACAACAACTTGTTTAGCAGTATTAAAGAATATCGGTATTGAAAATATCTTAAGTAGGTAGTACAAAGATGGTTATTAGAGAAGATGCAATTTCTATATTCAAAAGAAGATAGAAATTGATTCTTAACCAAATTAATTTCCATTCAGAAATCTTCGAAATCGACCGCAATCTTTATTACTTCTGATAGTCTAACCCATAGTAATACGCTTTTTCAACCACGCTCAATGGCGTCGTTATCCGGTATTTCGAGTCTCGCCCCGATTGTGTGCAATCTTGAAAGTGTGTATTAATCTCGGCCACTTCCCGGCGGGGTACTATAATGGATAGTTGCGAAATCGCACCAAAATATCCTCTATGTACCGTTGAAAACTATTCTTTATATGCTCGTACATTATTCTTTTTTCCCGTCCCGTATGCGGTAGAAAATGTTTTATCAAAACTTGCTTACAAGTTGCATGATACGGGCTATTAATTTTATTTAGATACAAAGCGATTTAATTCATAACAGTTTCTTTTGGGATTTTTGAAAAAACATCTTATAATTATAATCAGTTCTAAATTGTGTTGAAATTGATATTTTTTTTAATACTATTTCATAGGCAGCGTATGCTGCATTCAGTGATATTTCCAAAAAGAAAGTTTAGAAATCGATGATCATCCATTATAGATAATCGTCAATGAAATCGATATAGGTAGCGTGACGACTCAAACAGGAAAAGTTTAAGGAAAACTCGAGTAACTGGTGAGCGATGAAGAAAAACTTTTGACAGCTACAATCATTGACGATCAAAATTCTAACGATATAGACGCAGACGTGACATCCGATATTTCAACGATTAGATCCTTCCCTCTTATCTAAAATATTCCACGTCCTTGCCCATAATTAGCATAGAGATTATTAATAAAAAGAGAAACCTAATTAAATACCCTACAGGGAAAAGAATTCTCACCTAAAGTCGCTAGTATAATACTCGGTTTACAGAAGTCCGTAGTCGCAAAATCCTTATTTGCTTTTGTTATTACATTCTGCTCCGCCTTCATAAATATGGCCCTCCCGGGGCCGTTTGCTACAGTCGCTATGATATGAAAACGGAGAAATACCTATTTACGCTTTCCTTATATTTTGGTGCTTTTATACGGGGGTATAATGTCGGTAATTACGGATCGGATAATAACGAACCGGAACGTTCCGAGAATGTTTGTGATTTCGCTTTCAGATAATAATATGGTTTTGCTTGTGAATAGACTAGACGTCTAGACTCTAGCAAATATTGTTAGAAGAGTACGATTTCAAATAAGGATCAACTTTATCATTTTCTGTGTCCATTTTAAAATGGACATAGAAAATGATACAGACATGATCATGTTACTTTATAATAACAAAGGAAAATCGATCGCTATTATCGGTTTAGTTTTAGTCTGATGCAATGAATAATCTACTATTTGATGAACGATTACTAACTTTACTATCTTTCTATGATATTCTAAGTGTTTTTTTTTTATTCTTTCTTTGAATCTAAAATAAGACACTCCAATGAATATAATTTTGTCAGAATAATTTTAACTAGTAATGACATTATAAAAGGTCTGAAGGGAATTCTATTTTATCCTGTTAATGTCTATTAGTTAGGAAGTGTGGCAAAAAGTTTTAATCCCTAACCTCAAGTATAGCTTAGCGGCGGGCGACCGAAATTTCGCAATGATAAAATTACCTAGGTAGGTAAATTAACATAACATAAAAAATGTGCGCAAGAAAATAAATACATGCATAATAAATAAAACGTAAGAAATACATAAGTAACGAAAAATAAACTAGTTGTGCAAAAGTATTAAAAATTAATAAATAAACTGATTAAATAATAATTAATATTTTTATAAAATCATTATCAACAGAAAACATAAAAAGAAATAATAATTTTATACGTTACCTCACACAGAAGACAGCACGACACCCGCCACCCGACCCGAGATCTGAAATAACAAAAGACATATTCACTACGACCGCACTGAAGAAAAGGACCAAAAAGTTTGAAGAACAAAAAAGGTGCAGATAAATGCCAGTTGGAATCCAAGTCAAAACAAAATAGAAACAACAAGTCAACAACACTTGTCCGCGTCACGACTCACGCGGGGAAAAGGTGAGGGCACCAAATCGCATTAAGGGAGCGTTTGACGCAATCAAATTATACGAAAACTTTACCCCTCAAACGTTACACGTACTGGACACAGAAAAATATTCACAAATACATACCTCAGATTTTCCAGTTTTCTTCTAGATTTTATAAAATATTTCATTTTAAATTCTGAACTAAATGTAACATGAAGTGTCGTTATCGGCAGGAGCTCAGTTGCGTCTAACTTTGCGGCGAGCCGCGCCCCTACACGCTACTTGTACTGAATCTCTACCCCTATTCCGGGCTTCGGGAGGCGAGCCCGCCTGTGTGCTTTAAGTCGTAAGCGAAACCATTTAAGTCAGCCAATACGAAGCTCTATGCTCCGAAGCATAAGGTTGAATTCCGAAAATGAAATTGTAAGCTTCAGCCATTTTGGAGTCTGCGGACTGCATTTGGGTACCCGGGGATGCTGCGCAAAATAGGAACACGAAATATGAACGAGACTGCGAGGCGCTGGCGGGTGAGGAGGGGTGTGAACAGACAGGGGATATTTGAATAGACATCTCCAGCTCTTTCCCGCGCCAGGGGGGGAATGAGGCGCGCGGGGGACGCGGGTAACGCTGTTGTGTCGGAACCACGCTCCGCGGTACAAATCGCCAATGTACACTGAGCAACGAATGTGCACTTTACCAAGCCCTTGCTTTGGCGAGGGAAAAAACAAAGAGATACGGTAATTGAATTCTCTCTCATTACATTATCTGCGAAGCAAGATGGTTTGCTCGGAGAATTTATTCAAGTATTTTATACCAGACAGGAATACTTACAGTATTCCATACGCAAAAGTATAAAAGAAAAAAATCAGGAATACTACGTAGACGTCATTTGCTAAAAGAGCTTTTGGAGTACTGAGATTTTTAGTAATGATAGTATTTCTGCAAGATGTTCGTAGGGCTGAATACAATGGATATACACAATATTGTAAGTAGCCATAGTTTGGCGAACAAACAATAAGACTTGAACATTCCAAACTAAATAAGTTACAGAGAGAACGCTGGAGTATGGGGCAAGGGACAAAGTCGTGACTTTGCAACTTTAATCCCTTACATGCCAACATTCAGCTTTGCCAATGTATCCAATGGTACCGCCTTACAAATACTACATGGTACTGAAAAACATGAAAAGAATAGGGTCGTAAACACGAGAATTTCGAGGTAGATAGTTAATCACGTCGAGTGTTGAACGGATCGGACCAATCGTACCTTTTGTAAAAAAAAAAATGTTTTAATTGAAATATAAATTCACTAAAACGATTTTTCAGAACTTTTAACACAATCATATTCACAAAAGCTAGTAAAATAGTACACGTGAATCAGCACAATGAGAATTACATCACGATGCTACGCCAAGCATTCACAAAACATTCTCTGCGCCAGACTACCGTTTCCGCCTTAGGTACCTACTAAAATATCGCTTACAGTTGTACTTTTTCTATACTTTTACTCAATTCCGATGGTGTAGATTTCCATTGTAAAATTTTACAAAGAGTCGTTCCCTTTTAAACACAACAAAAATGTTTAAAATATTTACATACAGACAGATACAGTTTTGTAGCCATGGCGTGCCGCAAGGCATGTTAATTGGGTCATTCTTGATACTCCACTATATTAATAAAAATATATTTTTAGGGATTATGTAGCATAATCAGCCTATATTGTTCCTACTGCTGGGACTCAGGCCATCTCTCGGCGAGAGGGAGTGGGCTATAATTCACCACGCGGGCCCAGTGCGGGTTGACAGATGTCACATGTCTTCGAATTTTTGGTTCTAGGACATGCCGGTTTCCTCACGATGTTTTTAATCACATAGTACAGGGCCTGTCAGGATCCTACCTACAACCTACGGATTATGTCAAGAAATCATTTATTATCTAAAATTCAAAATGAAACATTTCAGAAGGAAGCAAGATTTTGTATATACTACCTTACATAGCTGGATACCAGGATAACAGTTTTGCTCGCGACAACATCATGTGAACTAGAAATAATGGTACTTGCAATGTTTCTGCTCCCGCTATCAATTTGTCAACCTATTTCTTGGCTTCGCCTCAATGGATTAAGACCAACTCGCTGTTTCGTCACTTTAATTACTAAGACATTTTGTTGAACACCGTTAAGTTGCAAGAGAAAATACTTGATAATCACTGTTAACTTGAAAACAATGTTCAAAACTTTCGCTCTTGAACTTTGTTATCGTTTCGAATTAATAACTTTCCAATATCGCGCAAACAACATGATAATTTGTTCCACACAACTATTCTTTGAAAAGTGTCTTAACAAATAAGTCTATAATAAGTACTAAAGTGCTTTCTATTCAAGCGTGTATTGATCGTGTGTCTAACAAAGGCCGATGATAAATCTATCGCGATCACACAACTACGAAGGCCGTTCAACCCTAAAATGCAGTCTAGTAAGTAAATCCGTGCTTTGTCCAGACGGGTAGGTCGTGTGGAATCCCAAGATATCTCACAACACCTCTCAGCCAGCCGTGCAGCGTGTGCACTGGGCGGATGCCAATACATACCACTTGGATATTTGTTTTATGTTCATGTCTTATGGATTCATAGGATTTTAGAAGGTTTTGGACGGTTATGTATATATATTTTGCATAGCATTGATCACAATGCCAGCTAGCACTATGTAAGGATCACTTTACATAGTGCTTGCTGGCTTACGTCATAATATTAAAAAGAGAATGACCAAAAGTCGTACCAAACAGTCTCATGCATCAAAATATTACAGTAATTATTTTCATATTTTTTACGACATTACGCGTCGGGGAATTGATTTTAAACAGGGAATTTAATTTACCTAATGTAAAAAAGTGTCATGATCACGTCTTTCAAAAAACATGTAAAATAATTATACTTTGCCGATTCTACATTAATCAAAATTAACTAAAATAGAATAGAATTTTTATTTAAACGATTCATTTTTTTAGAGCAATCATGGCCGTTCGTGTATGACATGTCAAACAAAATAAAATACCTACCTAGCTTTTAGGATATTTAGATTTTTTTGAAAATCTCCGAAACCCGGGTTTTGTTTACAAAAAGACTACTACTACTAGACTAGTAGGAGTTACTATGATAAGTGAAGTCTATGAAAAACAAAGTGTGACTTTGATGCAGCATGGTACGGGATTCCATACATCCATGAGCCGCATCCTTTAAAACTTTCTTCAGTTGTCCATACCACTTCGGTTGACTATGGTCAGTGATACTAAAGCATTGCTGTATGTAAATATACATTGTCTACTCCCATAATATTATTATGACCTTATGCGAGTGGCGTTGATAGATTTTCTTAGGAATAAATGCCTTTGCCTTGCCTTATATTAAACGTAATTGTACCTAATAAAAATCTTTCAAATTACTCCTAGGTATGCCACGTTGGACCACCGTTTATGAAATCATATCATCAGTACCTACAGACGTCGACATTACTGCAAAAACGAAATAGCAATTCATTATAGCAATCAAAATAAATTGTACGAACTCCAACATAACTCCAAAAACAAATAAAGAAAAAGATCTATTGAAACATTAAACAAACACAGACAATAAGAAAGACGATGCCAGACCTAAATAAGCAGCATTTCAAATACTAGGCCTGCTATGTAAAGGCCCATTAATTGAGCACAAATGCGATGCGCTTTAGCTTCAGCCAATCTAATGTATTGCTTGGCACGAATGCGCTTTAATCCGATGTTGAATAGAAATTATGGTTGTGCACAGTAACAATGTATTGGGAGTTGTAACCTGGCTGGGCCGCCATGTTCGTGTTGTAAGGAGAGTTATGAATCGTCGTGTAGATGTATTAATGGTAGACGATGTTTGAGAACATAACACAGCGTATAATTACCAAATTCTACGTGATTTTACGGAACAGTAGTAGTGTTATTCACTTGGTCCTAAATATGTTCTGTATGTCTACATTAACGATGAATTTAGAGTAAAATAGAAAAGACAGAAAGCTACCCTCATTTAAACAATCCTCACAATAATTGTGATTTTTTTTTTGTTGGTTCAAAACCAAACAATACGGTATGAACATCAATTGTATAAAAAGGGCAGAAATATAATAAAATCACCGTGTAAACAAGGAAGACAATAAATTTTCATGTTATTAGCTTATATAGCAGCGACTTATACTTCTCCTGCTATTTATCGACCGTAAAACGAAGCATGGGCAGCTGCCCTTCACAATCTATGTTACTCCACTTACAACAATACTAAAATATCGATAGTATACATAAAAGATACATAAAACCATAATAAAGAAGGAAAAACTACAGGAATCTTTGTAGAACTTGTATAAGAAATTGAAGCTTACATTTTGTTTCGTGAAAGTATAAAAGAATCGCGTCGAAAACATCCTCATGAATAGAGACCTTATTTTAATTAAAATTTTCAACAAAAAGAATTAGAAGGAACTAAAAGTTCTATCAGATTTTTTTCTGTATTGAATTTTTCGACAAGGAAAACATCAAAATACCCAAGATAATTTCCATTCCGTCCGCGACCGTTCAAAAATAATTTCCAACAAGAAAAACCCCACGTTCAAGTGTCCCCAAACTGTGTAATTACACAAACATTGTACCCTAACGTTGGCAAGGAGACTCGATGTGGATACTGCTCTATGTACAAAAACCAACCGTTACTTTTATTATCAACATGTTAATTGGACCCGAAAGCACTCGCTTGGTGCCCGGCCAAATGGCTGGAAGGCGGACCTATTCTATGATGTGCAAAAGATCCTGTTTAGATAAGTTCTATGATCAATACAGACGTTTTTCGATGTGGGTTGAGATGCTGATAGTAAATTGTTTCTTCATTCATAAATGAAAAGCTTATCAGCATGAGGATTTCTGATTAATCAAATCATTCGTTGAAAGAGCAGTGGTGGCCCAGTGGTAACAGCCGCGACTTACGAGTTGCAGGTCGTAGGTTCAAACCCGGACAGGCGCTTTACGTTGTGTAAATTATTTCATCACCACCGCTCTCAAAACGGTGAAGGAAAACATCGTGAGGAAACCGACATGTCGTAGAACCAATAATTCTAAAACATGTGACATCTACCAACGCGCACCGGGCCCGCGTGGTGGATTGCGGCCCACTCCCTCTCACACAGAGAGGAGGCCTGTGTTCCAACAGTGGGAACATTATAGGCTGATTATGTATTCGTTGAATCAATGTGGGTGAAATTATGCATTTATGAGAAGACAATAACAAATGTGCCAAATTCTAAAGTGGTGAAAACAGTTATAATTTTACTCAAACTCTTCAATCTATAAAAATACTTTAACTCGATGACGATGAAAATCAGCACCCTGTAAAGGAAAATTTCAACAATCACATTAACGAAAGCTCACATACTACGTAGTTTCATTCCGCGGCCGAAATTGTACGTCGGTTTTCATTACGCAATGAATCGAACAACCATTCGGAGCGTTTTAATCGCCGAATGATCGAGTGGCAAGCATTTGACACGTATTAACCCTCAATTATACATCGCTCCCTTTCTGCCTAAAATAGAGTGAATGAAATGGTAAAATAGCTGATGACTTGATGTTTACTGTATAATGTATTATTTCTTTCATTTTAGGAAACGTCACTGCCAAGTCCGGATATCACATGATTAAAGATGACAATAAAGAAGAATATATGACCACCCCAGAAACAGGGAGCAGTAGAAATGAGGACAGCTCAAGATTTTGAAGTATGACAATCACGATCCGTAACAGATGGTCACGTTTTGAGAGTTGAAGAATGAAGATAGGACAAAGAAATTGGAGCAATCAGTTAAACCCTAGTTTCATATTAACAACTTCGTCGAAATTGAATAACTTTCGAAAAATATTACTCAATCTGGGCTGCCAAAATATTTGAGTTCACAGAATAGGCTTGCTGCAAATGAGGTCACCCACTGTCAATGGTAGTTGGAGGCATCCGGCACTTAAATGCTTTAATTTTACATAACGTACGGTACGTAAGTATATGCAGTTGCTTCTGACAGATCGTATATAAAGCTTGCGGTTGGAAGTCTGTGAGGCAGACGTTCAGCGCTTACTAATCGATTATGTTTCAGGTTTGCATTGCAAGTTGAATGGATATTTTAATCTTTTATTCTTATTATTATGTGATAATTCTTTATTTACTCAGCTTGGTCTCTTACTCTTAATTTAGAGTGTGCTTCGTTTGTTAAGACCTTTGCGTCTACTTGTAATCGAATTAGTCCACACGTAATTAATATTGCAATAATGATCATTATTTTCAATACAGTTTATAATGTAAGCAAGTTACAACCGACTATTAATAGCCAACCCATTACCTCTCCTTACATCTTCTCAATTAAGGATCTAGAACCCGATGACACCCAAAAAAAAAAAAATCAACCAGATGTCATCCCTACCGTTGTTACCCCACAAATACCTACACACAAAGACAAGAAAACCAACCCAACCCAACATACATATTCCACATCGTACAAGAATACATGGAATCTTCGGAAACAGAGGAAGTTTTTGTTATAACAGTAACGAGGTTAGTGGCAGCGACTGCGGTCTCGTCTCATAATAAGTTGTTAACTGTCGCCAAGAGCGTAAGTACCAACTTACAAAGTAATACAAGCGTCGTGTAGTTTTTCCTTTAACCGTTCGTAGAAAACTTGGTATCGGAGATATTCGTAATGTTTTAAGCTCGGGGAGTATTTGCTTTTGTCTTTCGGAATACGAAATGGTTTTCTGTTTTGTGTTGTGTCTGTACATTGTGGTGCATTTATTTGTATACCATATTGTGTTTTTCGTTGGATTTGAGATTGTTGCTGTAGGTAAAATTCAGACGGTAAGGTTAATCGGGCGTTTGTGCTGAAGTTACATTTTTTTTTTAATTTGAAAGCTGCTAAAAATGATAACCTTTGACACTTTGTTATTTCATTCCGTAGAACTGTTAACTTAGCTTGACTTAGTCAGCTTCTAAAACAAAATTAGACAGAGTTTTCGTGAAATCAATTGTCTAATTTAATGTTATATTAGCTTATCCTCTGCTGTAACTGAGAACGTGGCTTCTGAAACAGAGAGTAACTCAACCTCCTCCTAAAACACACGGCACACCTATGTACCAGAATGTTACACATATTTCACGGGCAAATCTCGCCGATAGCAAAGTTATTAGGAACACGCTCCTAACTTTCGTGTAGCTCGCAAACTGCGCATATTGTACAACTTTTATTCATTCGCTTTTATATTGCACATACCGTGCATACTGTTTTAAGGCTTTAGCGTTTTTGTAAAATATTGCTGAACTGGGGTGATTTATTGCTGTAGTAGAAAATAGGGAAATATTAGAGTTATTATTTTTATATTGTTTGTATATTGTTTATACATATAAGAGTAGGTATGCACATGAAATTTTTGTATATTTGTTGTTTTATTGTATTTAACTGGGGCCAAATGCGTAAAAAACATAAATGGTTTTATTAATTATTGTTATTTGCGTTTCAGGATACAAAAAACTTAAAAATCCCAACTTTTTTAGGAAAAAGCTAGGCAGGTGATGAAAATGCCAACGACTGGAAGCCAGCCAACTGTAAACTACTATTTGAAAAAAAGATTAGGTGGAGAGTGGTGATCATGACTTTATTTGACACTATTGACGTCCTTCCACCATTCAAAACTAGCTGACCCCCGCGAACTTCGTACCGCCTCAGAATCAATCTTCATTTTTTTTTTATTTCCCATGTTTTAATAGTTATTCTGCTATTCGGGGCGGAGACAAATCCAACAAATCAAATATCATAAAAATCGGTCCAGCCGTTCTTGAGTTATAAATGGTGTTACTAACCCGACTATGTTTTATTTATATTCAGGGCATCCCACGACTATGCCACATGGAGGGAAAGTACCTTGAATATTGTAGATGAAACATTTTCTGAAAGAAGACATTATTTTAATTAAAATAAACAATTTAAACTGCATTCATAGATTTTTTAATAATTACATGGTGAACCGGGAATCGAACCCGCTACATGAGAATAAAAATTACCCTGTAGCTTTATCATACCGATCGAAAGGCTTCATCATAAGGATTATTTTTTGCTAAATAACATAGTGTCAGAAATAAAAGGAAGACATTTTTAACACAAAATTAATCCATTTATCAAATGCTCAAAATGAGTCCCATACTGTTGAATACAAAATCGCACTCTTTTGATTATTTCACTCCCTGTCAATTTTTTGATGTTGTTGTGGTGGATATTTAGAATAATACGTCTAAGTTCTGTTTGTAGCTCTAGGACATTTTCATACTGGTTCTTGTAAACTAAATTTTTACATAACCCCATAAAAAAAAATCTAACGGGGTTAGATCTGGGGATCTCAGCGGCCATCTTATTTGTCCCGATCCAGGGACGAAAGTGTTCATTGAGATAGTCCCTTGTTCTGTGACTGTTATAAGCCGGAGTCCCAACTTGCTGAAAAGTAAGGTTTTGTCGTTCTGCAACCGGAAGATTATTTATCTCATTTTTTTAAATCTAAAGTATTTCTAAATACCTTTCCGTATTCAAATGCCCTACGTAAAAATGTACTTAGAGGACCCGGTTTTTTACAATCCCCACACCAACAGTTGAACGAAAAACACACTTGATTATTAGTCTCGCGGATACGTAAGGGATTCTCCCTGGACCAAATGCGATTATTGTGTCAGTTGTACATACCATTATTGCTGAACTTTATCTCGTCAATAATATTACCGAAAGAAAATACTGATCATCTAGGATGAGCCTCTCCATTTCATGGCACAAAATAAGTCGTCTTTCAGCATCACCCGGCAGTCATTTTTGTACTAATCGCCCTTCAACGTAACTTTTGAATTTGTATTTTTTCAGTACACGGTGTATTTTGGTTTTCGAAATTCCGATTACTTCTTCACGTTCCCTCACTGAACTTTTAGGATTTACCTCAAAGTATATCAAAATGTCGAGTTCATCGTCAGTGTTTATCATTTGGTGCCGCGGTTGTGGTAAGCGATGATCGAAACGTCCCAAATTTAACAGATTATTCACCAAGCGTTTCATAATAAATCGAGATGGTGTATTTCTATCAGGATATCTTTCGCGGTGCCATTGTAAGGCTAATGTTATGTTTTTGTGGTTCAAAAAGTATGCTTCCATTAAATCAAAATTATTTTGATACGCCATGGTTATGTAAAAAAATCACAATGCAATGCAAAAATCCTGCAATGAAAATCACAGAAACAAAAGAAACAAGTTTGAAAATGGAACACATTTTTGAATTATTTCTTTATAATCAGCCAGCCGCGTTGCGATGGACAAAATAATTTACGCGTCTTTCGACTCAGGATACGGCTGGATTTGTTAAATACAACCAGTTACGCACTTATGCACTTAAATTATAATAGGGAAATGATACGTACTTCTCAAGTGGGCACATTTATTAGTAATAGGTACTTATGATAGTGTCAGTTGTATGGCAATGTCAGCCTTTCATTTTTCTGAACAAAATTTCATATTAAATGTTAAAATTCATGGTCTTCCTTTTATTCCTGACACTATGTTATTTAGCAAAAAATAATCCTTCTGATGAAGCTTTTCGATCGGTATGATAAAGCTACAGGGTAATTTTTTTTTGTCGTGTAGCGGGTTCGATTCCCGGTTCAACTATGTAATTATTTAAAAATCTATGAATGCAGTTTAAATTGTTTTATTAAAATTCAAATAAGGTCTTCTTTCAGTAAAATGTTCCATCTACAATATTCAAGGTACTTTCCTTCCATGTGGCATAGCCGTGGGACGAACTGCATATAGATAACCATCTTACTCTATTCATCTTCATATTCTTCTTAGCCTTTCCCAACTATGTTGGGGTCGGCTTCCAGTCCAACCAGATGCAGCTGAATACCAGTATTTTCCTTTACTATCCAACCTAATCACCATAAAACTGCCACAAAAAACCGTAGATAAACCTCCAAACATTATTATAGATCTCATATCAAACGCTAATCAAACATTCGTACCACGTATCTTTCATTCCGCAATCAGTTGGGAGCACAAAGTTTCGAAGCAATCAGAACGCAGCTGCAAGCTCTCTGCGAACGCTGCGATATGGAAACTCTTTGCCAAATAAGCCTGCTATCAAGCTACCGTCATGGAATTTATTGGAACTACGGAAGAGTTCGGTGGAATTCAATTTGGGAGTTTAAGGGACTCGGTTTATGGTTGAAGTTTTTATGTGAGCAGGTATGGTCGTTAAATATTTATTTATTTATTTTAAAACTTTATGCACAAGTATAATAATACTGTACAAAGGAGGGTTTAATGCCTGCCTGCCTTAATGATGAATTTAGGTAGTATTGGACAAAAAGTTTCTCTACTATCTTTCTGTAAAATGTATAAAAGCTCCAGTTACATTCAACATTTCAGATTTTATAAAATAGAATACAATGTTTGGTTACTTACTGTATTTATAACTTATCACGTTTTAACCATAAAACAAAATAAATACCTCTGAACTGAAAATCAGTCCCATCCAAAGAAGAAAGACGTCCAAAGAAAGTCTCGAATACTAATGCAACGACATTCATTTACTCCGAGCACGAAACACGACCTGCATTCTACGAGTCTTCCAATCTCCTCCAGTCTCTCGAAGCACCTGAAAAAAAAACAAAAGCTATTTTACTCAGCAAAATTAACAGTAAAGTTTAAACTGCTCAAATTAAATGGAGAAAGAGGAATAAATCACAAGAAAAGCTAATAACTATTCTGCTAATTAGTTTTATGTCGCTATATTACTGTTTATATCTGGCCAAGGCACATGCAGCCTGAATATAATTGAGAATTTATGACGTCATTAAATTGATGCAGAAATAGTGCAGCGCCAAACATCAAGGACGGTCAGCAGAATAATATTGCTGAAGTTTCGGAAGGTCATAAAAATTGTTATTAGTTTTTTATATGTTTTTGTAGTACTAACTTTTCTGAAAACGGCGAGTTTTTCAGGCGTTTCAAAGCGTTAAAAAGCATTAAAAATGGGAAATTAAGTAATTTTATGAACATGGTTGAGCTATTTCATGTCAGTAAGAAGCAGGACACATGAATACCTAAATGGAAGAAAAAGATAAATTTTACTGTTGATGTTCTTAAAAAAAATACAACAAGGAAATAGGATTGCTGCCGCTTCTGCTGCGGTACTGAATTTAATATTACACATTTTCGAGATTCAATGTGAAAATTCAACGCGCCTCAGGATCCAGAAATATATGTTTTTTGTTCATGTATTGTGCTGTACCTACATCCTTTTATCTACACGACTCACACACCTCTGCCACGAACATCCAAGTAAACGCCAAAACACAATTACGACGCTCATAATCAAGCCTTCATACGGAAGGTAATACCCATAATGTTACCGTTTATATTCTGCTAACGGTACCTTGGCTATAAATCACTGCGATAATAATTATACATCGGCCATTTGTAGCCATGTAGCCATAAGGGTAACAAACAGAGGTGTCTGATAATATTCGACGCATGGCTTTGGCCAAATAATATAATTAATTGATGTGTTGACAAACAACGGTATAATATGTGTTTGTTTTCGAGGATTTGAATTTCAGGTGGCGCATGTCATGTAAGTTTTAACCGTGAAATGTGAAGTGTCGGATTTTCTTCTGTTATTTTGGAACATTTTGTACAAGTGCGCTTAAGCATGTTCGTAAAAACTACCTACATATTTTTATACAATAGTTAACGAAGGAATGAAACGAAAAAGAAATACAAAATAATGTTACTTTTATATTTAAAAGAAAGAAAGAAAAATAGATTTAAATATCACAGAAGCACGTGCATTCAAAAAGATATAGCTAAATTAAAAAAATACTAGATAAAAATACTTGTACCTACCTACCAACCACTTAAATAAGTATCAAAGCTTGAATAATAAAGTACTCATCGTTGATATACTACCCAAGAGAAGTTTTATATTTTCTACATTAATTTTAAAACAATGCGTTGACGTTAAATTATTGGAAATCAATACGACGAACACTGAGAATTTCAATAGCTATTCATACTATCGTATCAATTCACACTACAATCAAAACTCAAATCGATTCACCATCTCTTTCACGCCTACCGTTTGCAAAAAAGACAGCATCAATTACACAGCGTGTAGAATCTGAATACGTTGGTAGCTGTCACTTTAACCGTGTCGGCTACGGAACCCTTTTCCGAAAGATTACGCGTATCATAGGCTATAGGCTAGCGTGGGTAAATAGCCGGCTACCCTCCTTACATTTATCGGGACACTCATGTAAATAACATCGGCATCGGGATTCGTGTCCTTTCATATTCCCAGAGACTGAAGTATTAAACTTATCATATTGTAAATAATTCATCGCGTTGTGTGCTAAATGTACTTGAAGAATATTTTTATTTAGATAGTTTAGGGGATGTGTTTTTATTTCCAGATCTTGAACGAACGCTATAATAATGGCCACAGCTTAATCAATTCGATCATGGAAAATATCATGATTGTCATTCAAATCAAAGCATTTAATTGGCAAATTCAAAATAAATTGCTGGTATTATATTAATGGTAAAAAAAACCGACCCCTTGAATTTTGGTGCTCGCAGCATGCTTTAACTTTACCCAGCATTAAACTCTCTCAAAAGAAAGGAAATAAATAAATAACCCAAAAAAAAATTCAGGACAGCTGCTCCAGAAGCCGTAACTTCTACAGAACAAACAACCGAAACATAAAACATGATTCGCACCATACCGTATTCATATCGTATCTAAATACGCACTCAGTTAAAAGACAGTGAAATCGTGAGCGTCGAAGGACGCCTGTGCCATAGCCCCGCATGATTGCCCCACTCTGCTCGCACCCTTTTTATCTGAGCCCGCTCGACCCTCACAAACTTTCTCAGGAATCATCGCTTCGATCCCACCCTTTAATATTGTTACATAATATTTTCAAGATAACCAGTATCTGCACGATTTATGAATACGCCAAAAGCAGTAGACCGAATAATGATCAATAGTAAAAGCTATACAGAAATCAACCCCTTTTAAAATAAACCTCGTCATTTTCATTCCGTATACCACGTCTGGTCTCTTACTCTGGTCCAAAAAGCCTTTTACAGCGCTGTTTTTCACAAACTTCGCAACGATAAGTATATTCCCGGAGTTATATAAAACACAAATCTCTGCAACTTCTTCGTAAAATCATCTCAAGTAAGTAATCCGTTCTTCTATCAAATATGCAATACATTCTAATGCAAATAAACTATCATTCTCTTTTCTAGACTAACGTTTTCGATAAAGTATAAACGATCAGATCTCGATATGTTCGGGTAACATCTTTGAGCGATTTTTCTTTCAAGCATATTGTTATTTGAGTATTCAAATAACAAATATGTCGCGATATATCTCAGTCAGTTATCATTGGCGGTATAACCCCATGTTTCCCCGACATGTCAACGTATTCCTTCTTGCAAATAGCGTATTTTTATAGCGATGTCTGTCGGATCGACCAAATAGGAAATTGTTGCCACTCCCAAGACGCGTACCATGTCACGAGATATGTACGCGAATTATTCAGTTTTTTACCTCCTCAAGGGATGAGCCGTGTCGCTTGTCAAGCGACGTAACCATTAGCGCCTCAATATTGAAAAGTAAACTCTAATTTTGGACGTTTAGAGGAGAAATTCCTTTGTTGATAAGGTAAAATATATGTTTGAAAAGTGAAGAGTGCAGATTCCTTGTTTTTACTTCTGCGGTGGGATTCGAAGAGCTTTTGTTAAGTGTTCAGCCAGTACGGAATGACGGAACGGGAAAATATCCTAGCTCCGTAATGTCTCTGGAAAAAACTGATAGATGTTTCATTTGAATTTAATTTAAGTTGCCATACCTACCTATTGAATTGGTAATATATTTAAAACAGATTTGTAGCGATTGGAAAATTCCGGGAGACATTACGGTACGAGCGAAGAAGAAAGACTAATACGTACCGACTACTTCCAGTTCTGTACGTATCTGTATCTGTAGAGGGTTTTTTTTTCGTTTTCGTTACGGAACTGTAGCCATCAGAATCGATGAGAGCGAGCAATAAATCGGGCAGCTCCGTGCCCGCACTAACTCTTCGATTACTAGCGACCCGCAAACGACCCTAATGTAAAGCTTTAATAAACATATATAAACTCGGATTCGATTCACGATCGTGGACTAGAGCAATATAAATTGTCAAGAGGTACACACGTCATTAAAGTAAACGCGTTAAAATAACAATAAAGCAGAAAAAACGGTGGCGATCGTAAAATCATTTGTTACTGAAAGGGACGGTGAAACACTCTTATTTATTTAGGTTTTTTATGTCTCATTGAAAGTACATAAATTCAGATTTTTAATATGCTAGACCAAAATGACAGCTAATAAATATATAGTAAATATAATATATATTATGGCTTTTGCCCAGCAGTGGGATGATGCAGTCTAACAGTAACAGAATAATATATAGGTACTAAATAATGTCATGTTGACAAAAAACTTCGATCACAGCTGTCATTTTAGTCTAACAAATTCAGAGTCAGAGTATCAAAAGAAACCATAGAGATACCAGAGGGGCCATTCTCGTAATTTTAAGAACGTTCACAGTCTGATCTCAGTCTCAATCTGTCAAAAAACGTTCAAAATCTAGTCGCACTCTCATTTCAGCGACAAACAAATGTCAGAAACTTGTCAAAATGTAGGGAAATTAGAGGTATTTTTGACAGATTGAGACAAAGATCAGACGGTGAAAGTTCTTAAAATTACGAGAATTTTTCTTCAGAGACATCAGTTGTTGTTATGATAGCAGAGATATCAGCGTTTAGTTATATTTATGGTATGGATGTAAGTAAGTACATACCTATAATATAAATTAAGGCACGTGCTTAATAATGTTTGTAGGTACGTTAGAAATATGCACATGATTGTGAAAGTCATTCACTACATCTATTTATTTCAACAATACAAATGAGCCAAGCCATCTGAAAATACCTCCATTAAACTATTTCACAACACGGAGCTACAGAAACGTCTTATATTTTCGTCTCGTAAGGGACAAAAGCTCCATTTTGTAATAAAATGTTACTTTTCATCGTGCGTCTGCACAAACAGCGGACCGTTTTTTTTAGCTCGCTCTTGCTCTGTGTACAATAACAGTATGTTTTGTATTTTCCTGACGTACCGTCCAGGATTAGATTAAACAATTTGCGATAAACAACCTCAAGAACGTACGCTCCCCTATTTCCTGCGACGCGCGACTAAAAATTTAGTTATATCAAAGCTTACGATGCTGTGAACATTACTGACACTTACGAGTATGTTATCATCTTGGGTCGCACCTTTTTATGTAGCTTGTTTTAAATCTGAAACCATAAAGAACGTGTGCTTACTTTATGTTTTACTGCTGCGCATTAATTCGCTTAATCTCAGCTCAAACCATGCTTACAAAACATCGCCGACAGGCTACCTATAAAGTTTCGGCGCACCTATAAATCAACGCTAATATTTCCTGGAGTTTTTACTTTTACAACACATTTTTTTCGCAGGCCATGTCGGAATAAGTTTTAAGAACCTTTAATAAACAATGTTTTTCCACGTCGGCGCTGTATTAACGGGATAAGAAGGAACGAGATTATCTTTAATTTTTGATAGCTATGGTTAAATCGTCTACTTTGTATTTTAATTCCGGGGAGAACGAAGCAGAAGTTCAATTAACAAAATTGCCAATTAAATGTTTACACTCCGTAAAATAATTTTAAACGCTCGAATTTTCATAATCAAGCATTATCTCTAGGCCCGACGTAATGACATTCACCGCAAATCGCTAATCGCTTTACAAACATGACGCGCTCGTCTAGAACCCTAAAAGTCCTACACGTCGAGGAGCTCGGTGAAAATTCGTAGCTGAAATCTGTACTGTCATACGACATATCGAAACTGTGATACGCCACTCCGACTGACAGAGACAGATGTATAAAGCTAGTGAGTGCGACGGGGACAGTCTCACCTTTTGGTAGGTCATATTGATCTTTCACCCGCCATTTTAGACCGTGCCATTTTCGCTTCGGGCGTCACATGTATACCAGGGCTCGGCGCACTGAAAAAAAAAGAGAAAACCTTTTATTCGCCTGTCATTTTGTGTTTTAATGAAATATTCCGCAAAAACGAGAATGAAGGTAGAATTTGATGTACAAAAATTACCATTTTTGATGCCGTGAAAATGAAGCCTCGTCAGGTTTTGTGGCTTACCTACTGAGCTTATTTACATAACTTTAGGTTTACTTACGCCTTTTGGTAAGATTGGAAGACAGAAACCTCAATTTCTAACTAACTAAGTAATCATACCTTTATTTAGCAAACTAATGTACGACAAGTCACCACAGATATGCAAATACCTACCTAAATATACTGACCTACCATTTAGGCACAAACTTTTAGCACAAAACCAAAAATCAATTACACTTAACATTGCCAACGTGAAGAGTTATATGTGCTTTAATACTGATATCGGACGGGTTCGAATAAACTGGGGCTAATAAAAAATAATGCCAATATTAAACCGGTAACACGGACTTCGTCCCATGGGAGGTCTCGCCACGGATATAAGCAATTTTACATTCGTAAACTCGAAAAGGTGTCTACAGTATCAAAATTTATGAAAATTCTATGCAATATTTGTTTAAAAACAGCCTTTACATTAATCTCGTTCGGAAATGGAATGGAAAAATATATTGACTGAACTCTGTTCTTTGTTGCACGGAAAAGGAGATATTTTAATATTTGTATTTTGATTTATTTTCGAAGTTAAATGGCTGTGTTCATGTTCTTGCCTTTTTTTGGTAGTGAATAAAACCTGATCTATATTTGCTGTGAAAACAATGTTCTCTTTAGAGAAATATTGATCATTAGCATAAAAACGATGTTTTCGTTTACTTATCCTTCTTCATAGACCAACATAATTCATTTTAATTCTTACGCTGTGTCGGAAACACTCGGAAATATCCGAATATTTATCTCTTAAGAGGGTTATTAAGCGGGATTTCATCGCTACTAACACCGGGTTCAAAGAAATAGCTACCATATTGTAATAATACCTACTCTTAAAAATACTACCGATAGACGATTTTAGTCCTTCCGTCATTGTGATAAGGTAGTGGTGTTTATCAAAATATTCTCAAGGAAGCTGTAAAGACTTGCTATACAGGATTAATTTCTGTCCGCATCTATTAAGAATTGCAAATGGTATTATCTTGAAGACTGCTTGCTTAAAATAATTGGAAAGCGTCCTGACGCTTTAAGCATTGGGTTATCATTTCCTCACTGTCTTAAACATACCAATTAATTGGATACATCTTACTTAGCAAACTAATTGGTTTAATTATGTTAATCCGTAATTGAAATCATGATCAGTAATTCCATTCGGCATCAAGTCTAAATCAAAACTAACTAATGCATGCATTAGTTAGTTTTAAACAACAAATCACCGAATGCTAACAACCAACATGGCTGACAGGGTTATTGTAGTGTACAATCAGATAGCCACTAAAATGTTATTACAGAATATTATAAAGAGCCGATATTAGGCAGTTTCCAATTTCCAGCGGGATGGTTTCGCCAGCAGTTACGACAATTAGTCGTGATTTAACGCGAATAATAAACATAACGTCGATACTGTGATAGGAACCAAACGTGACATAAATAGGAAATGTCCGATTCCAGCTATTACGGTAACAAACCACCATAATTCAATTAAATTGGTGCAATTGATGTTATTGTTATTAATTTGTAAGCATTTTAGTAATGTTTATAAGCTAATATTACAGATAATAATTATATAGCCCTTGATTTATAAACGTTGCTTAAAGTTATGAGATGTTTAAACGTGCAACAAAAATGTATGGTTAAACAGTCTCTAAAGTTTACTTATCATCACCACCGCTCTCAGACCAGTGGTGATGCCACTGCTCTCAAAACGTTAAAGGAAAACATCGTGAGGAAACCGGCATGTCCAAGAATCAAAAATTCGAAGACATGTGACATCTACCAACCCGCACTGGGCCCGCGTGGTGGATTACGACCAACTCCCTCTCACCGAGAGGAGGTCGGTCTCCCAGCAGTGGGAACATTATAGGCTGATTGTGAATCATTACTTAACTTTAAGTAGCGTTTATAAACAAACACCATAGTGTCTATCCATCACTGGTTGTCAAAACTGTAATTTAGGTCTTGCAATTCTTTTCAAAGATTTAAAATCGTCAGATGCATCCATCTTCATCGTTTTCCATCCATTCGACGTCTTCTCTTGTGTCTGCATGAGATATACTCGTGAATAGCTCATGTCATGGCTGAATAGGATTAGCCAAGAAAAGTTGGTAGCGAGAGCTGTATTTCTGGACTTATTTAAGTATTAATATTTGTGTTTTCCAGTTCAAATATGAATCTGTATTCATTTTGATTATTTTTAATTATGTTATTGTAATGTCTGTCTAATTTTTGTTTCTTGATTTATTTTAATGTTTTATTTTATTTTAATTTTGTAATAGTAATATGTAGTAAGGACTATGGACATTGTCTGAAATAAATTAATTAAATTGAATTGAATTTTCAAATCAGAAAACTTTTTTTTTAGTTTTGTTACTTACACATTAATTTATTGATTTACTGTGCTTAATTTAAATAAGCATAATCTTCTCACTGCTGGGACAAACACCTCTCTTTGAGAGGGTGCGGGCCCAGTATGCTTTGGTTTTAATTTACATGGTTGTTATTAATGTGTAAGAAAATATGACATTACCATTATTATCCTAAAATCCTATCATAATTGATGCACTGACACATGTGACGTACTTAGCTGATTTTAAGTCTTTTTGCGAGAACCTAAAATAATGTATAGATATTATTTCTATTATGTTCTTGACAACACGCGCAATATTTAATTTCACAGCTTGCTTTACATCACAAACATTTACGTACGGAAACGTGTCCGTAATTACAGTTGAACTAAAAACAAGCATAACTAATACTATTTGCGGAAGTTTCGTTTCAGATCGTTGAGTACAAACACTAAAAAAGGTATAAAGGTTTGAACCGTTGTCCTAACAGGAGTGACCATTTTTACTTGACCTGTGAAGCTCGTCGGTCCCCCTAATTTTGCATGACATTTTATTGTTATAGGGTGGCAGGGGAGCTCTTTGTCTGCTGGTGAGATAGATCCTACATTGGCTAGGGATGAGACCCTCGGATAATTGTCACCGTCAATGGGAACAATGACCCGAAAATATGGTTAGGGTATTTAGTAAGCACCTTGCGTTATGGAAACCATGTTTGTAATTTGTAAAGCGACTACTGGGTATGTGAAATAGGACTACAACGTAATATGGCAAAGTGGTAACAAGGATCAAAATTATGTAACTTTTTTCGTTTTTGGTTTTTTAATTGTTGACCTGATGATGTGAATTCTCGTAATATTATGAACAGTCCACAGTCTGAGGGGCAATTCTCGTAATTTTAAGAACGTTCACAGTCTGATCTCAGTCTCAATCTGTCAAAAATACCTCTAATTTCCCTACATTTTGACAAGTATTTGACATTTGTTTGTCGCCAAGATGAGACTGCGACTAGATTTTGAACGTTTTAAACTACGAGAATTGGCCTTCTGATCAATGTTAAATCAAACTAGCAAATAATATATTGTAACCTATATACTTAGTACAGCTACTAAGTACATATATAAGGTAGTATTTTAAGCTACTCATGTCGTCTCCTTGCTGTTAACCAGTGAACCTGCTTACTGTACTACCTGGACAATAAATAAATATTTATATCTAACATATTAAACGAAATATCTACAAAACCAGAAGCAATTTAAGATGTCATTAAATCTTTATATTATATTTAGGTACTATTTACTTCGGTTAGTCCCCGCCATAAAAAATGAATCATCCTTCGTATAATTGGATGGTAAATTTTACAGCTGTCGTAAAATTACCATGAGACTGTGTTAACAGCATCTCAAATGAAAGTTTGTTTAAGACGTAATGAATGCAGCTGTTGATGGTACATCATCAGCACCATAAACAAAATTAATGTTAAGCGTGCTTCTGCAAGCTAATCTCGAGAACTACTGAATCGATTTAAAGAAGTATGACTTTAACAAGCATTCCAGTGGGATAATTGTGTAACATACTATAAGTTACATAATCTGCCTATAATGTTCCTACTGCTGGGACACAAGCCTCCTCGCGGTGAGAGCGAGTGGGCCGTAATTCAGCACGCGGGTCCAGTGCGGGTTGGTAGATGTCACACGTCTTCGAATTTTTGGTTCTAAGACATGCCGGTTTCCTCACGATGTTTTCCTTCACCGTTTTGAGAACAGCGGTGTTGAAATTACTATAAGTAACAATGACTTTCATTTTGACATTACGTTATTTACATTGTTGAGCAGACAAATTTTACGAACATATGACACAATGGATTAGCAATAACCTTTAAAATGGTTCAGATTTTGATTGATAGTGTGTTACGCAATTAGGGTCCTAGTCCTCGTACCATGATACCCTAAAACCAGATTTTACTAAATAAGCATTTTCTTTTTGCTGTTGGAGAATATTTATTTACTTATATATAGGTACAGTCACGAGCACCAATATGTCAACACTTGGCAACTTTCAATTGCGATTTTTTCGTGAAATAATGAATGCAACGTTAAAATACGGCACATTACACAAACCTATGGGTTCGAAAATGCTATGTTCGTAATAACATAAAATTTCATTCAATAATAAAGGAGTTAATCGCTTTTGAACAAAGCCGAGTGTATACATACTTTTGCTCGTGACTTTATTGTACACCACAAAATACATCATAACAAAAAAATACAATTATCACTACAAAACACACAATGAGTAGTCTTATCATATATTTTAATAAAGATTTTCTTATTTATGTCGTTTATTTATTTACTTATCTTATTTTCTTACATTTTAAATATAAAAATTAAGTAAACAAAAAAACATTAAAAAATATAAAAAATAGTGATCCACCTCTTCCAGGCGACTTTTGATACTTACAGAATTTTACCGATTACATAATGCCTTTTTTACTAATTTTATTTTATACCAAATATATTAATTTTACGCCTTAAGCTAGTTTCCACCCAATTTCCAGCACACAAACCCTTTCCAATTTCTAGGCTTATGTCCAAAATTATTATAATAATAGTGGCAACGGCCCATCTCGTATCAAGCGCTGGCATGAGTTCAGAACTGGGCGTTAACAGGCACATTCACAGCATCTGTCTGTGCGAGAGGCGCAAACCTTTTTAATATAAAGCCTTCTGTGTCTGCGTGTGTGTGTGTGTAGTTTGCACACCAACTGGCGTAATAATGTGATGGTGGTAACGTTGTTTTGGGGTTCTGTACCTTCAAAAGCAAAAATGGAACCCTTATAGGATCACTTCGCTGTCCGTCCGTCTGTATGTCAGTATGTCAAGAATCTCTTCCAAAGGAACGCGTAGAGGTATCAAGTTGAAATTAATATCCAATACATAGGTAAAAATCCCTGGAAGCTTAAAAAAAAATCAAGCATCTAAGTTAACGTAATAAAAACACGGTCATTAATTCGACCTATTTCTTGATACCCGCAAACAAATTAAAACCTAAAGGGTACTTAGCGCGGTTGACCTAAAATCATGAAATTCGGTAAGAAGCAAGATCTCACAGCATAAGAAAAGGAATAACTCCAAAATTAATTCATTTGTAGATTTATCATAAAACAAAATCTTTTAAGCGATTACGGTCTTACATCATTAGTTAAATCAACCGTGACGTATATCGATGTATACACATATAAAAACAAGTTTTTTAACTACAATGTTAAGTTTGTTTGTGGGATGGTCTTCCCAACTACAGAACCCTTAATTGTGCGTAATCCGACACGCACTTGGCCGGTTTTTTGTTATAAATATCGATATTTAAAATTACCATCAACTGTTAATACAGCTAGAATTCGTCAAGGCTACAAACACTTCGCTTGAAACTTTTCATGAATTTATACGAAATATATTTTAATTTCAAGTAGCGGTGGTGTTAAATAAGAGATAGAAAGAACTTTTTAAATCTAACTTGCTTGTGCAATCTCAACTTCCTCAGCTGCTTTAGAATCTTGGAGAAACTTATCTAATGACATGTTGCTACTGAAAAGCATTTGATCTATCTATGTAGGTGCCGACGTGTACACAATGTTAACAACGTAAACGCAAACCACACCTTTATCCTATCACCTCCTGTCCAATTAGCCAACGCAAACCCTACAACGCAAATCCTATAGCCAGAGTCCAGCCAGACATACCTCCCGTAAACAATCCAACTTTATACCCATACAAGCGTTGAAGGACCATTCTAACTTCTCCTAGAAACTCAACTCAACTCGAACATTGTAAATTCGCTAGAACAAAATTAATTCAGACGCCAGCGGTTTTACCGAGCACTTGTCTTGCAAATTTCTTTCGCGATTTATGTGTAGCGAGAATGGACCAACTTGTACAATTACTGTGCCAACTCGCAAACCTTGAGCTGCAACCATACTTGTAGGACTGTACGACTGTACGGAGAAAAATTACTTATACATATACAGGTTCCAAATATATTAGCGAAACTCTACGACGTGATGGGTATCGATATCCAAGTATGATAAAGTAAATAATAAATAATATGTTGGTTTTTTTTCTAGGGTCATCGACCGCAGTTAGTGTAGATAGTTTATTTTTGTGTAAACTTCACAGACGAGATTGGTATCGTTTTCTCAACAAGATAAAATAAAAGAAAACAGATTTTCTCTACTCATACTGCAAGTAACAACACTAACAGCAGTCGTTGACCCCAAAAAATCGTCGAATCGTTTTTATTTTATCATATTTAAATATCGATATCTATCACGTCGTCTGTAGAGTTTCGCTAGCTAATTTTATTTGACCTTGTATATATTTCTTCTCGTTTCTAAAGAGAAGTTCGTCTTCGGATGTCACCTTTCGTAAGAAAGTGAGTCGTTAACTTCTCTTTATACCCTGTCCATTACGTTACCCGTTTTTTGACAGCTGTCTTAGAACGTACCTACATATTCCAAATTTCATAAAAGTTAACTTTAAAATGCGTAATAAAATAAATATATGAACTGCCTTATTTTATTGAATTATCTTATTTATGGCTTCTTACAGACATTATAATACCGTACGTGTATGAATCAATGTATCGTGGGTTGCTGCAATCACTAGTTCCATCTGTTAAAAAACGGTTTACCTAATGGACAGGGTATAAAAACAAGGCACGGTTTGGTTTAGACTGATGTCAATTTCAGTGCCAAATCATGGTTACTCATAGAAGAGACTGGACCCCCTCTACACCATGAGGCCCAGAGAATGTTTAAAACTTATAACATTTGAGTAATATCTTAGATTACTGTTTATTGGAGTATTGTAGACACATACCTACCCCGATTATTACTTTTCTAAACTAAAATAACAGCTCTGAACGACCATTTTTTGTCAACATGACCTTATTTAATATATACCAGCTGTCATTTTGGTCTAGCAAATTAATAAAATCAGAGTTCTAGCGAATGAATGAATCGGAGCTTACTGTATTCGAAAGTGAATAAAGATATTATTACTATAAGTTACTAATAGAAGTGGTAAGTTCTACTGAAGGTAATTTGAATTTCATTAAGACTGTAGACGGCGGTGACAAAGGCAGCCAGACGGAAGCCATTTCGGCGAACATACCTAGTCACTATAGCAAGCAAGGTATAGCACGTCGATTTGGCTAGTCGCAGTCAGTCTACAGCTAAGTATATATTTATGGAACTGCCTAATGTGCCTATAACGATTGTCGTTGTACACCTAATGGGGTCATAAGAAATGTACTCAATGCTGGATTACGAAAAGGGTATATAAAACAAAATCAAACAAGTCGAAATATACAAGTTGGTAACCTCACCGCAAATCACTGTCTGCGAAAATTGCCCTTACTGCTACGATATAAAGCCGCTGTCAATATCAAATTGTTACCACTTGTACTCGTACGTGAATTGTGTGGTCACTACAGAATCAAAACAGGATGAGTCAGATTATTGTTTTTTTTTTAAAAAGGTCACTTAACACAATAGTCAGTAAAAAAAAAATAGCAGCATCTTACTACAGTAACGAGCAATGACTGCAATCATCACCACTTTCGGCAACAGTGATGATTTTGACAAATCACCAGGGGCCAGTAGTGTGGGACGCCCCCTAGCTAGATGGACAAACGACCTAAAAAATTTGGCTGGGACAGACTGGATGCAGAAGGCGGAGGACAGGGTGTTGTGGCGCAGCCTGGGAGAGGCCTATGTCCAGCAGTGGACTGCGATAGGCTGAGTTGAAGTCCATTAGCAGCAATAATCGAAAGCATCATAATTCCAATATCAATAATAATAACGACGCCGACGTCTGCTAATATCATAATGGCGACGGTATTAATACCAACAACATACCTTCATCAGGTAAACAAACAACAGCATTCTCATACAATTTTTCTACAATCTCAGCACCTACTCAGCAAAAACCATTACATTCCTGAGCCAAGTATGAAGTTAACGTTAAGAACTGTGCAACGATTCGTATCGTCCGCAAGCGAAGCACTTAGTCCTATTATATGATAACATGATGTTAAGTAAGTGCATACTTAAGGAACGCTTACTTCCGCGTTCAGTGAGATGGAACGGGAAATGCTGGGCTCTTCTAGGACTCAATAAAGTTCCTGACAGAAGATTGGATGGGTGTATGTCTAGACTTTTCAGGTTTAATGGTTTTTGTTGAATAATTTAGGTTAGGTAAGTAAACAGACTGGTTAGGCCATGTCTGCGGTATCTGTGGGCCCAAATAGCCTAGAACTTGTGCCCTGAGACAGAGAGGCGGGGTCTCGGCAGACCGCGTAGAAGATGGCGGGATGAGCTGGATAGGTTCCGTCAAAACTAGGACGCGCGGGCTAGCGAAAGATGGAAGGAGTGGGGGGAGGCCTTTGCCCGGTAGTGGGACAGCGTAGGCTAATAAATAAAAATTAAAAGTTAACAATGACGATTTTAAGGGAGCTGAAACGGTTTAATGCGGAAGATTGAGAATCGACTGATATAGTTGAAGTTTAGTAAGAAACGGATTGATGTTTTCGGATAAAATTTTATTTAATTAATAGAATCTCTGCTTATGTCCAACAATGAGGCGACAATGCGCAAAGTTCTACCTACCTATCTTTAGTTTTCATTGCAAGGGGTTGGGTAACCTATTCCATGGTGCTTGTTGTCCCTAAATAAATAAATAAACCTAAACCATTTAGAAGACCTCATCAAAATAATCATAAGTTATTAAGTACTTACGGGTACGACTTATCCAAGACACTAACATAACCAAACTATAACTTTGTTAGTACTCCTAACATGATAAATTAGTTATGTTAAACTCGTAACTGAAAGTTATAACTCACTTAGAAAGAACTATTATCATTTCACTTATAAGTATCTAAGTACCTTCAAAAAACATTTTAAAATACCGACAGTAGAAAATGTGTAGCATCATATTATTCTAATAGCCAAACGGACAGAAGCACTACGTAGTAACTAAAATTCACGGAAGATGGCGCCATTAGAAACCATCCAGAATTTGACATAAAAAAATGTAGCTTTTATGAAGTTTTATGAATTCTACTATAAAATTTCAAACATAGAAACAGTAGGATATATTTTTACAATTATTATATAGCTAAAAACGTTGATGTTACTACTAACGCCATCTTCACAATCAATGTGGCGACTACTACACTCCTATGAAGCCTTAATAACTGAAACCTCCAGTCCACATGTACATTCAGGTCCACGGTTAAGAAAAGATTCACTAGTATAAGATTTGAATGTTGAAGATGGCAGCATGTTTGAAATAGTAAATACAAATTAAAATTCACACTAACCTCATTGGTATCCTTTAAACGATTTATATTTTACAGGCGTGTAGGCAGGCGTCAACGATATCACTTCACGATGACGTTTCCACACATGAACTGCAATCATCACTTAAAGTATTTTTATTAATATTGCCACAAACATCACATTCAGAAGCCTAATGCAAACTGTTGATAGTGAACCACACCAGCTCAGCTTGAATCACTTTCCTCTTTGGCAGGAACAGATACGCTTATCCTCCATCCTTCTCGCACTCGCAGGACCTCCTATATTCGTCCTTCACCGGTGTCGATTAAAGTAAAACCATTACGGCGAGAACAAAAAAGGGTCCCCTTTGAGCAAATCGTAATATATCATCGCTTTGACGTTATGAGCCAGGGGTCTTCGTCCGAACCAGTCCGCTTTGTCCAGAAGCAGTAAATTTTATTGAAGTTAACGGTTTCTATGCGATTCAAGTGAATTTTTGACACTTTCTGAATCAGAAAAAGTTCCCATAAAATGACTTTGGCAAGAACTGTTGCACCTGGGTATAATTTCAATCAAATTGACTATACATTTATGTTGACTATTAATAATTAAGTTAATTTCAATCAAATTGACTATATATTTAGGTTGATTATTAATAATTAAGTTAATTTCAATCAAATTGACTATTATGTTGATTATTCTTAATTAAGTGGACACTTCATTTACCTCACCGTACTATGCAAAACTTTGAAGGAAGAAAATGCTTTCAGAATCTTTTCAATCAAATTATTGCTGATGCTTGAGTTCCCTACAGTTGCTACTATTCCCATTCCAGTAATAAAGATACCATATCAATTCTATCAAACTCACTACTTCCACATCCAATATTCCCAACGACACATAATACGAATTTATGAGGTCATAATCTGTCTACTCAGGATCGGAACAAACGTAAGCTGCGAGAGCTTCGATCCCTCACGGATGGGGCTCATCCATCATGCGAGACAATGGCCAGTGTCGGCGTTCGATGCCGAAGCAGCTGATTCTGTACAATCGAATGCTATAGCCGCTATATTGCTATTGTAGTGAAGGTCATAAACTAGGATTTTTAGTTATTGTGGAGGGTTTCGTTTGTGTTATTTTTTATAAGATTTTTTTTGTAATTTTAATTACAGATTTTATACAGGGTGGCAGGGACATCGACGCGCAAACTGTAACCATGGATTCAGTACATGATACTAGACCCCGTAAGGTCGAAAAAAATCTTCTGTTTCATAGAAAAGTGCAATACCTACGCAGTCAAAATGTATGGAACAGCAATTTATTTTTTTAAGAACTGACGAAAATTTTCGATGCTATGGGGTCTAAACTCATGTGCTGAATCCATTGTTACAGTTTGCGCGTCGATGTCCCTGCCACCCTGTATATTGAAAATAATATTTGTGTTTGTTTTAACCGATGCTTACAATCTTTAGTCAGGTACTTCGTAATTTTAATTCAAAGCTAACGTTTTACTACTATGAATGACTAGCTTTTGCCCACTGCTTTGCCTGTGTGAAGGACGAAAGTTATCCCACGGGAACACACTACCGGGATAAAAAGTATCCAATGTCCTAACCCAGGTCATGGACACACACAGAAATACAGACAGAGAGAGTTACTTTAGCATTTATTATATTACTATGGATTTGTAGTGAAATAGCTGTACTCTGCTGGTTCCAGTTTAGCTTATTTCATCACCTATACAGGATGAAATTGAAAACATGCAACAAATCGAAATAGGAGGTGCAGTAACTGCTACATAATCATTATAAATTGTCATTTTCCAAATCTAAATCCTTGAAAAAAATCGTGTAATTATCGTCTCAGATAGTGCAAATTAAGTTATTGTCTTGAAGTAGACATGAATTATCGACTTCCAGATTTTTTTTTTCAGAATTATTAAAATAAATAATAAAATTAAAGTATCAATTTTAGCGCGCGCCCGATAAGCAATCTATTCGTCGCAGAGTTCACAACATGAAGCAAGTTGGCAACGTGTTATTTACTCAATTTTGACCGTTCCTATGAAAAAAAGTTCGCGCGACTCGTTCGACTCGCGTTCATAATATGACACGGACAAAATTATTTATGATGTAAATTTACTGACTATCATCAGAATTGTATAGAAAATATATGTATTTAATAGAATAACCATAATTTACTATGAACTAGCTGTATCCCGCGGCTTTACTCGCTGTTAAACTGGATCAAAAGTTTAAAAATAGCCAATTTCAGGTTCTAACCTATTAAGTTTCATCCGAATCCTCTAACTGAATAACAATAGTTACACACACACACATATACACACAATCTTTCAGATAGGCATATTTCCTACAAGAAACAATTAATAATATCAACCGAGGTAGCATGTCGTAGAGCAAGGCTTGTTATTACAACATCTATACAGGGTGACTGGTAAATCGAAGTGTTCCTTCCAGTGCGTGATAGTGTGACCCATTTGCAATAATTAAGACCCCTTAAATCATAGGCGAAAATTCATTGAATCCGATAAAAACAGGTCTCTTGATTTTTTGAAAATTTCTCAGAAATCGTCAGTAAATATCACTTATCTCTAAATTCTCTAATTGAGTGGCTTTCATATCTATTCCATTAGCTATACCTAATACTTTAACACACCTATTGATGTAACCAAATTTTCTAAAATATCAAACAAATAAAAGTTAAAGTAAGAAGTTTATTAACTATTTTCAAAAATCATCTACGTACACGAACTTTGACACCAGTTATCTCAAAATTTTACTATGACACTAAGCGTACACATTACGGGGAAGACATCTTCATTTAATCAGCTATGCAACGAGGTACAAAAGTTTCATAAATGTTTAAAGGTGCCGAAGGAACAGTCGATAATGTTGGCAAAAGTCGAATTTACAAATTGTTGAAATATTTTAAAATGATGTGATAATTGAATTAATTAACTGATTTATGTTATCCCTTTAACTCCGCGCCACACATAGTTTTATGCCACGCGCGTTTTAGTTTTATAACTTTAACGGGCTGTAAACAAGTTATATAGTTCTTTGGCCAAAGGATTAGCATTACCAGTTGCAGTTTTAAAAAGAGTAAAAGAACACTATCTGTCCACTTCATCATAGTTGTGTATGTATTTATTATTTTGAGTATGATATAATTATTATCATTCTAGTGATATTTATTTTAGAAGTATATAAGTATGTTTATTTGTATGTATGTAGTATATTCTTTCTTATTCTTTTTTATTCTTTCTTATTATATTCTCGTAATTTTTTATTAGTTTTTTAAGTGAATTGTTTTTGATTGCATGTATTATTTTTTGCTCTCCTTTACTAGTTCACACGCTGTTTACATCTCTGTATCTATTGTCCTGTCTCGGATGTGCTGGAAGAGATTTCTTGTGAAATAAGCATCACCTCTGTACCTATTTTTTTTTGTTCTGTTTTTCTTGTCTGTTTATACATGTGTGTACATAAATAATAATATAATAATAATAATAAAGTTTTATTGACATAAATAAAGGTGTTACATTTTAATTTGAAGCCCTGACTCCTGTGCTAGGTGGCACCTGTGTTACAGGAGTCAGTGTCTTCATCCGTTTATGGACATTAACAATTTATGCTATAATATTAAAATAACGTAAACATTAAATGAATTTAGTGCTTGCATGCTCTATAGTGGTTTGTGTTCATGTATGTTTGTGTGTTTGCTGTGTTTTGTGTGTAGGGGTGTGTGTGTGTGTGTGAGAGTTTGTGCTTGGTGGCTGGACTTTGGGTAATATTTGCGTTTGTTTGACTCCATTACTATTTGATTATCACGATCATAGTTCTTTAAGTAAGTTTTCAGTCAGTGGGTAATCCAGTGTTTGAAGCCATGTGTTTAGTTTCATCTTAGTTTTATGTTTTGTTAGTGGGTTGATGTTTAGAATTTTGTTTACTTTATTATAGATATAAGTAGTTAGGTATAGGCGTTGTCGTCGAGCGGATGCGTTCGTACATTTGACTGCGCGACATACATTAGTGATGGTTCTCTTATGTTTGGTTGCGTGACTTACTGGTGTGAATTCTTGCTGTTTCATTACGAGATTGAGAAGGTATAGTTGCCTCACTGTAAATGGTAAATAAAAAAATTAAACATAAATACCATTCAATGCGGCAATGCTGCCAGTCTTATGGTCACGTTTCCGGATGACAGCGATGCTTACGAATACTTCGATACCTAAGTATCCTTTTGTTTTTGTATTTATTTGTATAGTGAGTCATTTAATTTAGTACCTAGTGTAAATGTTTTGTTAACAATTGTAAAAGTTGCTTATCTTCGTATAATAGTTAGCCCTTTTTAATTTCTCTTATTTCTTTCAAAATCATACATGTTGTCAATTTACTTTTTTCAAATTGAAGCAACACTTCAGGACGTGCCAATGCACTAAGTATCTGTACAAGCTAAGCTTAGGTTCTGATTGTCTGAACGAGAAACATTTTAAACTATATTGCTTAGCACGTTACCATAATTGGTATGACCATTATAATCCATTTTAATTTCAAAACCACTTATTGGATTTGCGAAATCTATACTATCGTTATATTCACACTGTATTATTATTATTAAAACTTTTGAATATAAACGTATTCAAAAGTTTTAATAATAATAATACAGTTTTAACGTTAACGTTTTAGACTGTCTATGTTTGTGGGATTCGCTTCTATCTTAATGGATTTAGTATCAGTAGGCAAAAGTAGGTAGGGACCTTAATAGTCTATGTAAAAACTTGTGGTTTGAATATCATGTGGATAGCCTAATTGACTGGTGACGGAATCAATACCATTGGTAAAACTACACCTACTATCAGTTTTCCAAATCAAAATCAACCCGAAATTGCAGTCATGTGTTGTAGAACTCTGCTTTGTTATAATTTACTTTCTTCATCTATTTATTGAAGCAATTGCAGTTATATCGTACAAGCCAGTAACATCATAAGTCTCTTTTATTAGGGGACGAGCATATGTACCACTCATCGGGCACAAAACAGGCTGCTACGGAGACCTTCCTTTAGGAAGGTTTTTGAGTTAAAAACCCACTGAAGCTGCTCTTGCGACCACTAGAGCAACGAGGCAGTCGAAGAATAATAACATCATGTTTGACCCATAATAGGTAATATTGGGAAGAAGATGTTACGACACATACCTAAGTCCAGCAGAAACAACCACTTACAAAACTATTTAGAATAAAAATAGTTGTGACAGGTGAGTTGGCTACCGAAACAGATTTCAAATTGTTATCTATTGTATGCACACTATCGGAGACCCGGTATGTTCCGCTTATCGGCTGCACACATGCACTAGCCCTTTAAAAATTACACACACAAACAAACAAAGTCATTACCAAATTAACGACGTACAGATGACGAAAAAGCATTTTGTAAACAAGCCTCATTCCGTACAGTCGCCTAGGTGCTAAGTGATTGAACAATTTTATGTGCTGGCAATAACACTAATCATAATCGAAATAAGGTATGTAATAGTGATAACGCTGTCACAAATCATAACATGTCAACGCGCACCCCGTCGCCACCGAGCCTACACTCAGATCCAGGTGACTCTCGAGACACAACGTCATCCGAGTTCTCAAATCCTGGTATACCAAAGTATGACTCCACTGAACCTTCTCAGAGAAATGATTGCAAGACTAATGCAGTAACTTCACACGGGGTAGAAGATATATTATCAGAGAGTGTCAATTATAACGTCAATGATAATGTATTCGCCGATTGTAAACCAGAAGTGCTATCTTCAATACCTATCTCTTACGTGCAAGATAACAATTCAAGAGACTCAACTGGATTTAGCATTCAAGACATCCTTGGTTTGCATCAATCATATAATGCGGCAAATTCTCAAGATAACTTAGAACCAAGATACGAGTATCAAATGCCGAATTACGAAAACATTAGCAACAACTCCAATAATTACGGTTCTGGAACGGAAGAAATGGTTACCGAAGATTGCATTGACAAAAGTGACAACATCTTTAGTGCGACCACAACGCATATTGGAAATCAAGTTATTTATACTAGAAGCTATACCTCTAACGAACTTGTCCGATATCACGAAATAAGTGGTCTAAGCAGCGATGTCGCAAAGGATCCGGAAAGAGAAATCAACGACGTGCACGATTCTAGTTTTCCCAGTCAGGTAAATGCTATAGAAAAATATGCTTTATTAAACCAGCTAGCAGAAGAAAACTTCTATTTTTGGCATGCATCAAAACGAGACTGCTGATCGTGATTTACCGCAGAACAACCGGATTCCTAATTGCATTTTAATTTTCTGATAGATAGTAGCAATTAAGAATAAGGTCGAACTCACCTTATTGTAATAGTGCACATTGTCAAAGTAAGACGTATTATTTAAGTGGTTATTAATTCTATTTCAGCATCTTTCAAGGAATAGCAAGTCTGCATCAAGCATTCCTATCCGAGCTTCTTCTTCTCTGTTAGCTACCGGTAAGTTTATTTTATTTTATATATTTTTCCGTATTGCCACAAAACTTATTTCAGTTTTGATTTATTATTTAAAGCAAAGTGAGTTATATTTATCAATGTTATTTATAATTTTCTTATGAGAAAACATACAATAAACACGCAACAAATAACATGCAATTATAAGGGATAGATAATAATCTAACCCTTAATACTCTCTTTGAGGAGTAGGTCCTCGACGCAACATTTTATTTTTACGAAAGTGCTCACCTCACATTTTAATTTTATAGAAATGTCAACCGAGTCAACACATCAAAAAGGATTTACGAAGCGAGCTCGGACTGCCTACACCAGCTCTCAGCTTGTTGAGTTGGAAAATGAGTTCCACCAAAATCGTTACCTTTGCCGCCCGAGACGTATCGAACTCGCCAACTACTTACAGCTTTCGGAGCGACAAATAAAAATATGGTTCCAGAACAGAAGAATGAAGTATAAGAAGGATAACAAACACAACAAGCCATCTTCGTCCGTGGACGATAGCAGTCCCTCGAGCTCTAAGGAGATGTCACCGAGTCAAGACCACAAGATGAGTCACGGACGAAACTGCGGTGGGCACGACAGGCACCAGCGCCTCCTCTCTGACAATCATGCAGCTCATCATAAAATATATCTTCAACCGAACGACAATATGTCAAGACCCCCGGAATACTCCTCAATCAATTCATTGAAATCTGTGATAAAAGGACCACAGAGAATAGAGCTACCATCGTACACGCCAAACTTGTCTTATTCATCGTACTACACGGTGGGTTCAAGCAGGGCCGCTTACTCACCGATGTCTGAGGTTTATCGATACAGCAACGATGAGTCACTGCCACCGAATTCTAACACTCTGCCTTCGTTGACATCTGATTGCTACGTGCCGAACGGAGCTAACTTAAATTTAAACGATGATTTGGTGAGATTTAGTGTTGGGTCGACTTATTACAATCCATTGCCGAGTGGTGTAGTTATGCCTCCGACTACAACTGATAGCTATGGATTTTGTACATCTATGCCATCTACTACCATGCCTCCGTCTGATGATAATAATCTCCACGCTAGGACATCTAACTTGGGATTACCGCAGGATCCTTACTTCTCATATTTGGCACCTTCTGATCGTGATACTCAGCATTCTTCGTCTGCTACAAGCAAGTATACATCTTTATAAACTTAACCTTCTCTTAAATTTGCGTATGTTTTTTTTAATGAAATGAAATTTTATAATCAATTCTTTTATTTGGCTTGCGGTATGTTTATGTGTAATAAGTGTGATATAGTATTTCATACTTTGCCAAATGATTATATGCAAATCTATATATGTATATTATAATATATAATAGTTATTTATACTTAACTCCACATAATGTTGCTGCTTAGTTGTTAAGTCCGTATTTTTATTTGATGTTTATACATTTTACATCTGTATTAATTAGGTACTAGCAGATTTGATTTAAATATATTTTATGACACCAATAATCGTCTGACGTCTGACAGAGGGTGTAATAAAAGTAGGATGTTAACCGGGTGGTATAAACATGTAAGCAAAGCGCACAGTGTAACAAAATTACAGTTTCAAATGTGATCTTGGTATGGAAAGCCTCGTCAAGGTCATACTTACGATGAAATGTGTTCAAGTCGTAAGATTTTTAAGTGTAGACTGAAACGGTGTCAAACCCACCAAAACCAAATTAGAATAGACTTTATAGCTAGCAATAGGGATTCTAAAAACTTTTCACAATTTGAAAGAATGTTAATAAGCAAAATGTTAAGCCGGCGGCTAACTCCACCTGAGTTAGCCGCCCAGGCTTAACATTTTGGTTGCAGGGGTTTTTGAACCTAAGAAAATTGCAGAATTGTTTAAAACCCACTTGCTGGTGGAACCTTTGTTGAAACTGAAACCGGTTCCTGATGTGGTCGATGCCGAGGATGGTCAGGCCTCGGAAAATCTTCTTAGAGTATCTGCCAAGGAAGTAAGAAAGGTTATTTAGTGTATGAGTTGGGGTAAATTCTCGGGTCATGACAGCCTCAGCGTCGAGCACCTCAGGCATGAGGTTACGCATCCACCCAGGGACTTGTCTGTGGTTTATGTGTATTTCATATTCATACTTAAAGCCAGATTTTTTTTAAACAATGATAATAAACAAAACGGGTGACATAACTGACAAATTATAACGAATCTCATTTTTGTCTATCGCGCTTCTATAGCATATTCTCCGTAAATTGAGAGGTCTGGTTTTTGTGATACAGGACCTCCTAGTACAAGAGCCAGGGCTACACTGATGTTTGTGTCTTGAAGTGAAAATAAATTTATTATTATTATTATTAAAAGTAATTACAGACCGATATCTTTGGCAACAATCGTTGCAAAAGTCCTGGACAGGCTAATTGATAACAACCTGGCTAAGTAAAAAGTTCTACATGATGAGCAGTTCGGGTTTAGAACTGGCCTGTCCACAGAGACTGCGATACTTTGCCTTAAGCACAAAGTCAGATGTTATATGGATAGAAAGACGCGTCTATGCCTGTTTCTTAGACTTTTGACATGGTTTGTTATGATGTCCTGTGCCAATGTGCCTAAGGAGTTCTGTTCTGTTCTTGGGTATTGGTACAATAGGCAGGTTAATCACGTAACATGGGATGGGACTCTCTCGAACCCATTTACTTTAGGATCTGGGGTGAGGGAGGGAGGTATATCTTCTCCACTTCTTTTCAATCTGTACATGAAAAATCTGATAGATGGACTCAGCAGAAGGCCTATCGGATGTCATGTTGATGGAGTTTTTGTACATAACATCAGCTATGCAAATGACTTGGTGCTGCTGGTTCCATCTATCAGTATTCTCAGAAAACTGTGGCTAATGTGTGAGACGTATGCGGCCAATCACGGCTTGCAGTATAGCGTGAAAAAGAGCGAGTTCTTGGTTTTTGCTCCTAGATGCAGGAGAATGGACAAGGTTCCACCTATTATGCTGTGTAAGACTGAACTTGGAAAAGTCTGTGAATTCAAATACCTGGGGCATATAGTCACGGACTCTTTGAACGACGAATGTGATATGGAAAGGGAACGCAGAGCGTTGACGGTCAGGGCTAATATGCTGGCCCACAGGTTGGCCCGCTGTACAAGAGAGGTAAAGATTTTGTTATTTAAATCCTTTTGTCAGACGTTTTACTCCAGCAGCCTATGAACAGTATATACGCAAAGAGCTGTCAATGCTCTGCGGGTTCAATATAATAACACATTCAGGATGCTGCTGAGGCTATCTCCGTTTTGCAGCGCGTCCGCCATGTTCATGGAGGCACGCTCAGGTGGTTTCGCAGCGATCTTACGCAAGAAAGCGGCGTCACTGCTGAACAGAGTGCGTGTGAGTAGCAACAGCATCCTGAGTGTGATAGCGGACAGGTATGACTGTCCGTTCTCCAAAAAATTGTTTGCAAACTTTTTTTAACTAACAATATGGATCTTGCTATCTGAAATATAAATAAATAATAATAATGTGATAAACAGAATAAAGTCAAGAGACGTCAAGAAAAACCTCCATAATGGTGTATCATGCTTATGTCTGATCGATTATTCGCTACGCCATAGTTGTGTGGGGAACTCCTCAGAAATAGATCGAATTTTCCTTGCTCAAAAAAAGTGAATCCGCGCAATTTTTTATATGGAGTGGTCTGATTCGTGTAGCTGTAGGCCTATATTTTCTTTTGACTGTACCCTGCATATATGTATATCTTTGAAATTGCCAAGTTCCTAAGATCCAATTCTGAGTTATTTGAACGAAGGGATAATAATACTATTAAAAGGAAAGCTGCACATTTGGAATTCGAGATACCTGTTCCTAAGTTGCAACTCTTTCGAATGAGCTGTATCTACATGGCTCCCTTAATCTACAATGCTTTGCCGAAGTCAATTACCCAACTACCCTTCAAGAAATTTTGTTCGGCTTTACGGAACTGGTTGTTGCAGGAATGTTTTTATTCAATACACGAGTTTTTTGTAAAATGTGCCTGTAAATTCTTTTCTCTTGATCTGGCATCCAAATATAGGCATAAATAATTATTTAAGTTCATGGTATTTTATTATGTTAATTTTTTTTATAACATGGTTAAAATAGAATTGTGTGCAATATAATAATGGAAATAATACACAATTATTTAAGATATAATAATTGTTTATTAATGTAATGTAACTAATGGGAATAGAAAGTAATGTAATGTGAATGTAATGTGTGTGACAATGTATGTATATTTTATGGATGAAAAATCAAAGTATATATTATATTATTATTGTAATGTGATTAATGTTAATTGAAAATGAATGTAATGTTGATTGTAAATTCATGTAAATATTAATTGATTTTGCATACCGTTAAAACGGTGAGACATGTAGCACTATGTAATTATGAACACCCTTAACATACCATGTTTACGGCAAATAAATAAATAAAGTTTTACCTAATGAAATCGTTTTCTATATTATGACTTGCCGATTCATTTTTAATCATAATAATATCCTAATTAGTAGCACTTACTTCAATAATTAAGTTATGAAACTTACTTACTTACTTTAGGCTTTGGGTAAATTTCTAATGGGTGTTAATTATGCTCTCAAAGGTTCCGTGACTTCCTTGACATAATTTATCTTGGATACACCAATTGCATACATGATTCTAGGAGGTCCCTTCTTTTCGCATAATGTTTATTTTCTTAACATATTTTGGCATAACTAATTTGGTATAATTTTATTTGGTATAATAATACTTTGCCACAATTATTTTTTGGCATACAGTTTGTTTATGTTGACATATTATTATCTTGTAGGCTCATTTGTTTTGGCATAATTTCAATTTGCATAATGCCACTAGGCGTAATGACTGTTAGCATAATAGTATTAAGGCATAAAAATTAATAGGAATAACGGAAAAAAATCCATGGTATTTTATTTCAACGAAAATGTAAAAATAGATGTTATGCTATCCATAATTTTATAAATAAATATCTTCTAACTACATTAATTAAGCGTTTAAGTAATATATAATACTAGCTTCTGCCCGCGGCTTCGCCCGCGTGGATGTCGGATATTATCCCAAGGGAACGTGCTACCAAGATAAAAAGTATGTCTTTCGCCAGGATGCCATCTATCTCGTTGCCAAATCAGAAGTTCAGTGGTTTAGGTGTGAAAATGTAACATACAGTTTCAAGTTCAAATCCTCCCCGTAATAATCGAATCACCCCTTTTTGCCCCGTCAGGGCTCAATTTATGACAACTTTACATACTTATTATTAATTATTTTCTGTCAAAAGTATTAATACTGAGTTTCGAGTTAATTGGACCACGCATTCAATTACTTCCACACAAACTTCAACACCCTTTTGAGGGGTAGTTTTGAAAAACTTATAATAATAAACTTTATTACTTACTTAGGCAAGTATTCTTGCCAAGTTTCAAATTTATATCCCCGATTTTCGTCACCACAAGGGTGGAATTTTTAAAAATTGTTTGGGTGTATTCATAACTTGATTCAAAGATTATTTATACCAATTTTCGAGTTAATCAAGCCACGCATTATAATCCTCCCCTGTAAAATTAACCACCCCTTTTCAACCCGTTAGGGTTATTTTTTATTTTTGGTCTTAAGTACAAACACTCAGTTTCGAGATAATCGGACTGCGCATTCAAATTCTTCCACATAAACTTCAACACCCCTATATCCCGCTTTGAGGGATAGTTTTTAAAAACTTATAATGATAAGCTTTATTACTTACTATATTATTATTGAAAAATTTCCAGTTTATTAACCTAATGAAGAAGATTATTCATATAAACTGCATCCCCCGCTTTTCACCCCCACAGAAGCGGAATTTAAAAAAATCGTTTGGGATGTATTCATAACTTGACTCAAAGATTATTTATACAGTAAAATCCTCTCCTGTTAATTGACTACCCCTTTTCAGCCCGTCAGATCCTAAGTATAAAGACTGAATTTCGAGTTAATCAGACCGCGCACTAAAATTCTTCCATACAAACTTTGAAACCCCACAATCCCCTTTTAGGGGGTAGTTTAGAAAAACATAAAATGGCAAACTTCATAATTTACTTAGATTAGTATTGGTGCCAAGTTTCAAGTTTATTAACTCAAGGAATAAGATTTTCCATACAAACAAAGTCCCCCCATTTCACCCTCTTAGGGGTGGAATTTCGAAAAACCCTTTCTTGGTGGATACATGCTCTTCACGAAGAATACACCCTCTAAATTTTATGTCTTTAGGATCAGCGGTTTAGGCTGTGTTCAGTCAGTCAGTCAGTCAGGACTTTGAATTTTATATAAATAGAAAATAATAAAGTGTGTTTTACTTTTTGCTGCAAGTATGTTTAAATAATAATTGCTACAGATTTCTGTTTTATATGCATTTACTTCGAATTGTTGCTCTAGTCGAAAACCATGAGGTGATGTAAAAAACACGCGATTTTTTTTTATAAATATTATTTTAAAAAATTGAAATTTGTCTAAAGGCTGATTTTTCCAACGCCAGATAACTTTATCGGAGGAATAATTTTGAATTTTGACAATTCTTCCATACAAAAACTGTCAGACATCAATTTTATTCCACGAATAAAAATTATCGGTCGATTGAATAATCAGCCCTAAGTGTCGGTCCAAGAGCGAACGCAGCATGCTCGGGACTTGGGGCACCCCGACTCGGACAGGTTAGGTTCGAAGGGGATGATCATCTCCTTCGTGTTAGGTTCCTTTAAACCCTGTAGATAGAAATAGGGGCTTCGTCGACTACGTCTTATTATTATTGCTTGTAGACCAACTTGTTTTATATTTAAAAAAAAAACCAAAATTAAAATCGGTTCATCCGTTCGGGAGCTACGATGCCACAGACAGACATACACACACACACAGAGAGAGAGAGAGAAACACGTCAAACTTATAACATCCCGTCGTTTTTGCGTCGGGGGTTAAAAATAAAATAAAATTCGGAGGCCCATAATACGGAAACGGTTCGTCGTGGGACCATGTGTCTCAGAGCTTAAATGGTCTTTGTCTGGGGAACACCATTATAAAGAGGAAACTGTCACTCGATATTTCAGTCTTATTTATAAAACTTTAATCTCAGCAACTGATTAGCAAAATTCTTATTCAATTAATTAGTACCTGTCAAAATTAAACACCACCGGACCACTGTTATGAGGATGCTAAGAAGCAACATGGCGGATTTTATTTGAATCAGCTGATCGGATCATTGCACTTCGAGGTTATTTTGTTCATAATATCGAGTAGTGCATAAATATGGACTTCGACAATCTTTTACTGGATTTCCAAAACGACGTAAAAAAGTTGAATAATTTTGAAACGCCGGAGGGAAGTAAAAGGAAGACCTACAAAGCTCGTTTAAATCCGCTACGAGAATGATTACCTATTACATATTCTTCATTCAGAGTGCAATGAGGTGGCTCAGTAGGTGCTTAGGAGGCTTGAAGAGAATGAGTTCGTGAAGGAGCTCATCACAGATAGTGATTATTCTATATGTTATCCCATGTGCCCATGTGTTATCTTATGACGCCAGTTCTAAGGTACAGAACTAAAGAAAAGCTTCGTTGTGGTCGTCACACAGAAATAATGAGAGACAGTTTGTAGAAATAATTTATTTTGATACAAATAAAACTACATTTTTGTTCTAAATTCATTGTTTTTGTTTTCCAATACTCTTCCTCCAAAGACATGGGTGCCATTCTTTTCTCATGCCACTCTCATTCCCCATCGTTTTCGCGTAGCATGGTCTTCTCACTCGCCGTCTTTGCGACGTTGAATAGTATTGGTGCTAGGTACTTATAGTGGCTTTCATAGCAGCAGTCAAACTTGTGCCTGTAAGCAAGTATAATAATTGGTATTAAAAGACACTGACACCCCGTTCAAAAACCAGTAAGAGTAACATGTATAATATAGACATAAGTACCCACTTACATTTCTAAAAGAGCTTGTTAACATGAATTTGCATTCATGTTAACAAGCTGGGCATGAAAATACATAGTTATTATCGGCTACTGCTTTAACATTAATTTGGTCAGTTTATATTAGTAAGTAGATATAAATTCAGAGACAAATACCTTTTTCTGTTTACTCCAATTATTGGAGCTTATTATTTTCATTGCTACCATCGCAAACACAATGATTTAAACATAATACATTATTTTATTCATATTCAAATTAACCAATAAAACTGACTTTTATCTGCCAAAGTCACGACAAATAAAAAATCGTAGTTTTGACAAGTTTATTCTAAAAATTCCTTTGTTTAGTCAACTATTTTGATTATAATCTGTGCCGAACGCATAATTTCACCTCTGTTTCGTTACGCTACTAATCAACTGCTAACTAGCTTTTATGAATAAAGAAAAGTTAAGCATTAATGAAGAGCTAAATAAATGGTTAGCTAAACAGTAGCTAATGGGTGATTAGCGAGATTTTTATGAATAAGGCTGATTATATTTAAAACAAAAAACAAACAATTACAAAGCTAAGCTTTATACATTATATTCAATTGAAGGAAATGATCGAAGAGAAATACTCAGGTATTTCTCTTCTTTTTATGATTAGACTTTTTTGTTGTGGAGGTGTCATGATTTTTACGATACGGTAGCTCTTCGCTGCCTACTTTGCAAACGATATTTAAATGGTAACAAGAACGTACCTTTCGTTCTTGCTACCATTTAAATATCGTTAAAATTCTCCTTGCGTTTAATAAACCTAATTAGGCACTTATAAAAGTATTAACTAATGAGAGGAGGAACTTCTGGGAAGACACCTGTGGAAGGGGTAGCTATTTACTAGTTACCCAAAGATTTGACACGTTTAAAAAGGAATAGCATATTGCTAATAGACATCATTTTATCCCAGTACTTATTACAGTAATCATGGCTTCATACCAGAATACTAGTGAATATTACTGTGGTATGCCTACAATGGATCTAGAACATTGTGTATCCAAATGTATTTCTTCACGAGAGTCCTACTAATTATCAAGTAAATATCGTCTTTCATAAAAGTTATTCTAAAATAGTAACATTAGTTTCTAGATATAATTTATTTATTTATTTTTCTTTGTTTTCAGATGCATGAAGTTGCATAATCTCGTGAGGGTTATGAGAGACAGGGAGTCTATCCAACAATGTCTCCATATGGCATGACTTGCGATCCAGCTCTTTATGAAACCCGTCACTTTTATGAAAATTCTTCAGCATCTCAGTGTAACTTAATCCAGGTAAGAATCCGTTTGAAATTCAGATATTAAAGTTATCTTAAATTCGCACACTAGCCTGTGACTTAAAACTAGGTTTAAATGTACTTTTTGCCTTTTTCAGTACACTCATTTCACACCAGAGCCAGTGTCATTGCCATCAGTGCCAGCAGTGCCATCGCCAGAGCCAAGACCACACCTGAATAATAATTATATGGCAAAAAGACATCATGCTCAAATTAACAGTGAGTATTACATTTTTTCTTTGGACACTCTAAACATTTCTATTGTTGAAACCATTTCCGATAATTTAAGATCATTTTTGTTAGGACTTCTTTCTATTTTTTTCAGTTTAACCATCATCTAAAGGAACCTTCAAAGTGAATGTAGTCAAAGGAAAGCGCAAGCGCACCGCCTATACTACAGAACAAGTAGAAGCCTTAGAAGACATCTTCAAAACCAAACAATACGTCACTCGTGAAGAGAGACAGGTGATCGTGACCAACTTACAACTCACAGACAAATCTGTCAAAATATAGTTCCAGAATCGCAGGTTGAAAATCAAGAGGATGCAAGACCAGGACTTAGAGGAACGAGAAGATTGTTCTAGTGCAGAACATTTGGTAGAGGAACGAAGCTTTCCAGATATTGCTCGTCCGGACTTCGAATCTCAAATAAGGAAAAAGACTGATGAATATGGTTTTATTACTCTTGATGATGGAGTCATGGGAGACCTAGTTAACGTCATTGATGACTGCTTAATAAACAGTAGAGTAGATATTCCTGTTGAAGAAGTTGTAGGAATTAATAGCAGTCCTGTATAAACCTATTTCTCCAGCCAGTATAAGTCATAGTAATGAAGGAGATAGTTCTGCATGTTGAACACCGTCTGAACCAAAAGAATCATTGCAAAGACTTTGATGTACAAACTATGTTATTATTGTAACCTGTGTCTAGATTTTAGTGTAGCTTATGTTTAGTTTTAAGTTATTTATGTACTTAATTTAAGATAAACATGTGAAAATAAATGCTTTCAATTAACCATATAGTTCGGAAGCGCCCCCGATTGGACCCGAACACACGAACCTCCGCCGGCTCGGTACTGGGTCCCGTTGGCCCTTGGAATGACGTATAACAACACCCTTATTGATTATTTAAGATAAACATGTGAAAATAAATGCTTTCAATTAACCATATAGTTCGGAAGCGCCCCCGATTGGACCCGAACACACGAACCTCCGCCGGCTCGGTACTGGGTCCCGTTGGCCCTTGGAATGACGTATAACAACACCCTTATTGATTATTTAAATATTTATTATGCTATTCATCAAATCTTATGAACGTGCATTAACTAAGACAGTCGGACAAAAAACTTATATGTTAACGCCATTAAATCTTTCATATTTATTGCGCAAGTTTATTAATTTACCTATATAAAAACCAAGTCTGTAAATGCGATAATCGCCATTTTGATGACAGCGATGGTCGAGGCTAAAAAACATCAAAATTGAGGATTTCGAACATCCACAATCCACTCCAGGGCAGTGAATAATACATCATTTAATTATTTAACGAATTCGTGCATTGTTCAAGTTAAATAAGTAGTGGTATTGAAGTTTTTTGATATTGAAAGTCGACGTTTCGCGCCAATCGTGCGTGTTTATTTTTACTTTTCACAAATATCACACACACGCATGTAGATACGTTTTAAAATGCGACAAATACTATGGAAAATATTATAAACAACACGAAAATGCCCAGATCTTAACGTAATACTCAAACATAGGTCTAATAACACGTATTATTCATTACCACTACTCAATTTGTGTTCAAAATGTGCCGTGCCGACCATTATTGTTTTTCTATCATCCATCCATCCATCCATTCATAGAAACTTTCACGTTTATAATATTAGTAGGATTAAAATGTCTCATTTAAAAAATAAATTAATTTATGAAAAATATACCAAAGAGTTTTTATACAGTTTCTACAACTTTTCTTTTTTTTTTTAATTCCGATTATCGATTAGGCTTTATGCAGATTTTGAATGGAAATAAGAAAATTGGGTAGATGGTCTGCACTAAGAAGTGTCACAAGATTTGATCGCGTTTTATAAGAAGTTTATGTATGAAAAATGGTAATAGTAAGAATGCGGAGAAAATGATAATATCTTTATTTTTCCCGTTTGCATATTTTCAGCAAGAGAATAGGTTGTTTATGTTCATATTTCCAGCGAGTTTAGTGCCTACCTTTTGGATAGATGTATTAATACCTATCTTATACAAATTTCGTAGTAGACTAACGAAGTTTGACCGACCTCAACATATAATTAATGTATTGTATAAAATAAGCGCGGTAACATATTTTCTTAATAAATTCGAATGCTGAAACTTGATGTAAATTCCTGAATTTCATGACGTAATTCGCAACATCCCGTCGAGTCAGCTGATATGTCATGTGTCAAAATCTAGTCGAGCAGAGTGGTTTCTGAATTTTATTTACGATAGTCCAATCCAAACCCCCAGTGTATCATCCATAACTAGAGTGGTAGAAAGCCGAGAATTTTGAGAGCAATATCGAAACAGATTATAATGAAAACAGTTGAAAACAAAATGCGAAATTTTGTTATTTTGCCGTAGAATGGAACGTTACAAAAGTTCTTTAGACGCACAAACATTCACACGGCATATCTACAACTGTGGAACATAAACATGATTCTGATAATAGATACCTGAAGCTCTGCTTAAATCTTTCAAAAGCCATAAGCTTGATATTACGATGATTACGTTTTAGATAATTACGCTGAATGACGATTAACCCTACTCATAAATGAGGGTATATGGGAAAAGGTACCGTATCGTAAAAATCATGACACCTCCACAACAAAAAAGTACAATCATAAACAGAATCGCTTGCTGTGCGGACAAGTGATTTCCAATAATTCGATAATATTCTTTGATCATCATGATGCAAAACGTTTTGTTTACTTCATTAACTCCTTTGAAGAATAAGAATGAGGTATGTAAACATTCCTTGATTTAATAGTTGTGTTGTTTCAATGAACAATCTTCGCTGCCTTCTTTGCAAGCGATATTTAAATGGTAACAAGAACGAAAGGTGTTAACTATCTTGTTTTAATTGTGAAAAAGTATAGATATATTATTTTTTATTGTTATTTAAGAATAGATAAAATATTTTTTTTTTAATTGTAGATTAGCTGCTGGGAAAATCGGCCGTTTACAATGGCGTTGCCAGAAAATACACGGCAGATGAAAAGAGGTTTGTAGTTTTTATATTACCTACATTGACCCTATAAATATCATGCTAATTTTTTTAAAATAATTCGAAAGGAAGTGGTTCTGTTTATTTTAGGATCCAGGCTCATTAAGAAAACTGTGGGTATCTAATAATCCTAATAAAGGCTAATTACCTACAGCATTCTTCGTAATATAATATACTGACTGAAATATAATTTCTAGTGTATTTATAGTTTGCATTCTGTAATTTCAGATATCACCAGAACAATAAAGAAGAAACAAAAACGGGTGCGGACTGCCTTCACAACCGACCAACTGCTGGCTTTAGAAAAGACGTACTCCTGCCAGAAGTACGTTGATTTAAAGAAACGTGCTGAGCTCGCCAAAGCTTTGAACATCGGCGATAAATGTATCAAAGTCTGGTTCCAAAACAGGAGAATGAAGGAGAAGAGGGAATCATCTGACTCCAGCTACGAAACTTCAACCGAATCTACTAGTATTGAAACGCCACCAGTACCTGCTTCACCCCCATTACAGGTAACTATTGATGAACCTACTGCTGAACAGCTCGATAAGTTTTCTCATTATACTGATAATTCCTACCAACTACCCACTTACTATAATACTAATACAGTTCTGTCTAACTATGGAGCTGTGGGTCCACCTGGTTTCGCTACATATTTTCATAACGAAAACAATATTTATCCTACTCAATATTATCCGTATGATGTTAACTATTCGAATGGAGAAGGCGATGGATACAACAAATATACCAGTGAAACAAATAACAACTGGACAGAGAATCAATATCCGTATCTCGACTTTTTAGATTGTTTTTTAAATGAGAACTTTAAAACCAAATAGTTTTACTATATAGACGTTATGCAACCAAAACCAATTAAATTATTATTTTATCATTGTTTGTTAACTGTGAACTATGCTACACTCTTTACAAAGATTATCGAGGGCCGGCAGAGGGAACGTCAAGCCATTTAAAAAAAAAATTGTAAAAATCATTCAAGAAGTCACTTACATGGATTTGCATGTGAGATGGAATTTCAACTGATTTATTTTGATGTGTGTTTTTAATCATTTATAAGACCGCCTTATCTTATTATTAAGTAAATCATCATTAATATTATTTATTCTTAACAACTGCCATGTTGTTGGTTTTTCTATCAATATAATGAATATTTCAGACTGTAATAACATTATTTAATTATTTATTTTCTTTATTTTCGGAAGGCTTACAGACTAATAACAGTAATATATAACTTAATTGCTAATTACAAGCCTCCACAGATAAATACAAAAAAAATTACTCCTTCATAGTCTAAGTTACATTAATTATTCCCTCAAAGTTGGTTTGTTTCTATGTTTTTGTAGATAAAGCTTCATGCTAGAGTTCTTTTGCGTTTATTTTGTAATTCATGTATTCGAAAATTGTGAGTTAATTGGTTTTGCTTGTATACCGGTGAGTTAATGTAAATACGGATATATTTTTAAGCAATACTATACTTATTTAATTTTTAAGCAAATGTAGGTTAATAGTTAATATTTTTTATTATACATAGGTATAATTTATTGTTCAATAGATTATTTTTAGATTAGACACTTTATATATTTAAAATATTTTATATTTATGTATGATGTGGCGATATATAAAAAAATGTGTAAAATTTACTATTTGCATTAGATACGAGGGCGGAGTGATATGTCTGGTAAAAATTAAACAAGGAGTCAAATTTATTTTATTATTATTATTTATTTTTCAACATAGTTTCCTTGTAACTCAATGCACTTCATCCAGCGTTTCTCTAGCTTTTCGATCCTTTCCATAAAGTACGACTAAGGTGACCCTTCGAAATAGGCATTGGTTTCGTGCATGATCTCTTCGTTGGAGCCAAATATTTTCCCATCAAGCCATTTTTTTTAAATTTGGAAACAGAAAATAGTCGCAAGGGGTTAAATCTGGCGAATACGGTGGGTGAGAAAGCAACTCATAGCGCAACTCATGAAGTTTGGCCATGGCAATTGCGCAGGTGTGCACTCGTGCGTTGTCTTGGTGGAAGAGGATTTTCTTCTTAGCCAAATGTGTTCGTTTTTCAAGTAAACTTTTGTCAAATTGGTCCAATAAATTGGCATAATATGCGCCATTAATCGTTTTATCCTTTTCTACATAGTCAATATGGATTACCCCACGTGCATCCCAAAACACTGTAGCCATCACTTTATTGGCCGATAAAACTGCTTTGGCCTTTTTTGGAGCTGGTTCGCCGGTAGCAATCCACTGTTTCGATTGTTGCTTGGTTTCTGGGGTATGGTGGTGGATCCATGTTTCGTCTATTGTTATAAAACGACGCAAAAAATCGGTTTTATCCCGTTGAAACAACGCCAAACCTGCCTCCGAAGTGGTCACACGCATGCGTTTTTGATCAACAGTCAGTAAGCGCGGCACCCATCGCGCGGATCGCTTCTTCATATCTAAATGTTGGTGTAAGATATTGCGAACACATTCGTCTGAGATGCCTACTATCTCGACTATCTCCCTCACTTTTACTCTTCGGTCGTTCAACACTATATCGTGGATTTTAGCCATCATCTCTGGAGTCGTGACCTCAACTGGGCGTCCTGGACGCACAGTATCACTTGTGCTTGGACGACCACACCGAAAATCGTTGAACCACTTATGAATAATTTTAATCGACGGAGCAGAGTCCCCATAATATTTATCAAGTTTTTGTTTCGTTTCCGATATAGTTTTTTTGCACGAAAAATAATGTCTAATTACGACACGAAATTCACTTTTCTCCAGCTTTGCAAAAACGTGTTCAGTTGTTTTTCTTTAATGGCTGTCAAAAAAAAACTAACCGGCAGTACTGGCTGAAAATTTTAATTTAGTCCTTCAAAAGAGTTGTGAACAAGGAGGTTCCATGCAATTTGCGATCATTTTATTCCAAAATAGATTTTTACCAGACTTATCACTCCGCCCTCGTACCTACGTAGTTACTTCCTAGACTTAAGCTATTTTTAAGTAAGGTGACTTGCTTGGGTAAAATCTTTAATATAATATAAATAAAATTAATATATTATTCCTTTTAACTTTTAAGTTATTTATATCAAAACTTTATTTTAAATTATTCTAAAATACTTTGCTATTTTTATAATTTAAAGCTTAAACTTTTGTGTGGAGGTGTTGGTTGCGAGTTACAGTATTTATAATTTTATAGGTACTTCTTATTAATATGTGCTTTATTTTCTATGTCCTATTTTTTTCTATGTTTTATCTTGAAATTATGTTAAAATTATCTTTAATTCGAACATTTTGGCTAACTGTAAATTAATCGTGTTATATTTAAATAAATAGTGCTATAGACTAAAGCTTTGGTTTCTTTAATCACATAAGTTATTACATATTATAAAGAAACAAAAACGGGTGCGGACAGCCTTCACAACCGACCAATTGCGGGCTTTAGAAAAGACGTACTCCTGCCAGAAGTACATTGATTCAAAGAAACGTGCTGAGCTCGCCAAAACTTTGAACATCGGCGATAAATATATCAAAGTCTGGTTCCAAAACAGGAGATTGAAGGAGAAGAGGAATCATCTGACTCCAGCTACGATACTTTAACCGAATCTGCTTCCTTCCTTACATTAATGATTCCCTCAAAGTTGGTTTATTTCTATGTATTTGTAGATAAAGCTTCATGCTAGAGTTATTTTGCGTTTATTTTGTAATTCATTTATTTGCAAATTGTGAGTTAATTGGTTTTGCTTCTTTAACGGTGAGTTAATGTAAATACGCATATATTTTTAAGCAATGCTATACTCTTTTAATTTTTAATCAAATGTAGGTAAATAGTTAATATTTTTTAATATACATAGGTATAATTTATTGTTCAACATATTAGTTTTAGATTTGACACTTTATATATTTGACATATTTTATATTTATGATGTGGCGATATTTAAAAAAATGTGTAAAGGTTACTATTTTGTATTGGATACCTATAGTTACTTCCTAGACTTAAGCTATTTTTCAGTAAGGACACTTGCTTGGATAAAATTTTTAATATAATATAAATAAAATTAATATATAATTCTTTTTAACTTTTAAGTTATTTATATCAAAACTTTATTTTAACTTATTCTAAAATACTTTGTTATTTTTATAATTTAAAGCTTAAACTTTTGTGTTGGTTGCGAGTTACAGTATTTGTAATTTTATAGGAAAGTACTTACTATTAATATGTGCATTATTTTCTAAGTCCTGTTTTTTTTCAAATCTTGAAATTATGTTAAAATTATCTTTAATTCGAACATTTTGGCTAACTGTAAATCAATTTTGTTATTATTAAATAAATAGTGCTATAGACTAAAGCTATTTGATTTCTTTAATCACATAAATTATTTCAAATTCAGTCGAGCCAGCGACACGAATAATAAGATCACATAAGTTACAACTTAACTAAACAAAATAAATGACTAGCTTATTTGAATATTTACATAAACTTACAGGTAATAAAGCTTTTTGTAAAATAATTTTAAAATATTTTTTACATACGATCAACGCACAGTTAGATTAAAGACTAGAATGAAAACATTCTAAAAAAATTATGTATATACACCGTTAAATTTTGATCGTTTTAATCCTTAAAAGGGGTCATTGTACTCATCATTATGAACAACTTTTACTACGGGACCAACCCTGAAATCGTGAAAAAAAAATCAGTTGATCCATAGATTTATGTTCGCATAACTCCACATAATGTATGGATCAACTGATTTTTTTTTTTTATCAAATTCAAAAACTTTAATTCGAGCGAAGTGAGTCTTCGCTCGAATTAAAGTTTTTGGTCTATGGTTAGTAACGTTGTCCCTTACACTTACTTAGTAAACAACACGATACGATGGCACTTGTATCTGACAGCAGTGAATCATATACGGACAAACCACTCTGTCAGCAATCATTTTCAGAACCCTGTTGGGGCTGGCCATGACTCGAGCCACCATCGACGCTGTGCGTTTGCGCATTATGGTGTAAAAACAGTCGACACGCGCCGCCGCAAACATCCCTGACGCACTGCAACGCCATGGCAACCCCATCAGTTTTATGAATGCGTTGTTATATTGGACACGAAGGGCTCCATACGAAAGAAAGAAAGAAAGAAAATACATTTATATAGCACAGACTAAAAGACACACCATACACCAGATACATACATCAGATAGAAACAAATAAAAATGAAATAGAAAGTATAAAGTCCGATGTAAGAGATTATCCCTCCCATAAGCTGCACGTGTAAAAGGTGGAACAGAATGCTCTAAAGAGTGGAAGGTGGAACCTTTACATCTGCAGTACAACGTGCAAACCTGCGAACTTTCGTTTTTGTAAATCGTAATAATACAAACTTAGCAATGATGTCACAATTTGGTCCTGTTTATTTTTTTTTGTCTTTGTAAGTGTATTACTAACATAGTTTGTAAGTACATTGTTACTAACACTATGAGTCTTGATGCTCGAAATAAATGATTAAATTAAATTAACTAAACTATAAGCAGCTCCGGTATTAGATATCGACAAAATATGATGGAATATAGACAAAGACATTTACTCGTCGGATATGGCAGGTACAAAGGTGGTTGGTACATATGGATAAGTTCGACACATCCGCCGCTACTAGCGGCATACGAATATTTACAATGTGAACCTAATGTACCTACACGTGGGTCTAAAACCTAACTTATATACTACTTATACTCTAATAAACAATACAAAACCCTTGTACACACGGCTACACATCAAGCTATACATTTCCAGTTTTATCTGACCTCGCATTGTATAGGTTTTTCGAACAATCAGAAGTCAGCTTATACTGGTTATGTATAGCTTGACGTGTAGCCGTGCGTACTATGGACATGAATTGTACTCCAATATACAATATAAAATAAAAACACAACAATAACAACATTTCTATTATACAACTAAATAAATGTACCTTATTATTAAAAAAAGTATTATTTACTTATTTACCCTTTTTTTTGGGTGGGAAATCATACTGACTAAAACCCACCCGTGTTCCTTCAGTTGCCTGTGCCAGGGGCCACGGTATCTCTTTGAACAACCCGCGGCTACTTACTACGGCGGCTACTTATTTACCCTTAATATAAAAAAAAAAAATTATGTGCAAAAATTATTTTGGAGAAGCCAATTTTTTTGACTTTTTTTTTTGTAAAAAATAAATGGTAGCTCTCTTATTAGTTTTGGAATATGGTTATATATATTAATGGACATAAGGTAGCTATTTCTGTAGTGGAGAGTACTATTACAAAATTTGTTTATACAAACATCGTTTCAACAACTATCTAGATCCTCTCTTGCAGACTGAAATCTGACACACTCCGTCACTAAATGTATAACATTTTCCAGTGTACCACACACCTCATAATTTGGTGATCAATTTTTTTTTCATTAGAAATCCAAAATTATTGAGCGGCTTGTGTCCAGATCTCAGTCTGTGAGATGTAACTATAATTTTTCTGCTTAGCCTAGAGTTACAAAACCACGGTATATGAGGAGGCTCCGCAACTATACATAGACCTGTATCAAATTCCTTTATCTCTCGATCTTTGATTAAAATACTCTTTCCTAACTTCATGACATAGATAGATAGATAGATAGATAGTTAGAATACAAATAACAATACATAATAATATGTATATGTATATACCTAGGCAATATTTCTATAAAATTAGTTTCAATGTTTTTTTCTCTTCCACCAACAATACCCAACTTTGCTAAACGGTTGGAAAGCCTCCTTTATACCTATACGTGAGGAACCCATCGCAACTTCAGATCTATACCTCTTTCAGATAGATAGTGTATTTTAGATAGAATTTCATAAGCTATCGGTGCACTCTGAAATTGCAAAGAGCTCCAAAGACATAGCTGACACATAATTATTTATATTAAAGCAGGTATTTGTATTCGCCGAATTCAAGGGACTCTTCTTAACGTTATACAATAACCCATGTTCAGTTGCGTAACGTTCACATGTGGCCAATAGCATCCTGATACCGCCGAGTGACGCGCTCAGCAGCACCATGTCGTACGCGTAACTTAAATTATTGACACAGACACTGTCAATATGACAACCGACATAATGACCGCTAAGCGCCTCAATCAGGGCATTCATATACAAATTGAAGAGGGCTGGGGAGGTCAACCCCCCCTATCTCACTCTACACTCCAATTGATAAGGCTCCGACAGCACACCTGCCCACCGAACATTATTACCTGGTTTCCATACCAATGCTTAAGATACTTTTATAATCAAAAGCCCTGGACACATCGAGGAGGCAAGCGACAACAGGTATTCTTCTTTTTGTGTACCTGACGGACTGCTTGAGATACAGAACTGTACTTTCTCTGGAAAATTCTGGCCGAAACCCGAACTGATTGTCGTGCAGCACACTTTATTTTGTCTTCACTTACTGTTATTTCTTTTTCTTTCGGCTCGGAGCAATCCATTGATGAATATGTCTACAGTTCAAGAACATTTTACCAATAGATCATGAAGTTAGCCTATAGCCGTCCTCAAGAATTGGGCTATCATATGCATAAACAGTTTTTCATATACAATGTGTAAATGAATTACTGCACATTATGAAAGTAGTTTGTTCAAAATCGTTTACTGAGTCAATTTTTGTCATGGGCATTTTCAATATGGGTTATTTTTTTCCCAAAAATAATTCAGACTACGTAAATTACAGTCACACTCCCGCTGAACAATAAAAACAAATCAAAATGCACGAATAACCTACTACGCTAGACCCTTATGCGTATGCGACTATGTGAGTGCGTAGATTTGTAATGTGACCACGTCAATTTTCTCCCACAATCAGTTTAACTAATTTAATAAATGAACAATGTCTATACATAATAGTAAACATTCAGAGCATGTATTATTGGGTCACTGGGTCAGCGATGCCTTAACTGATAATATAGACATAGAAAGGGAACGGAGGTCAATCAGGTACAAATTCAGTTATAATCACGCTTTTTAAAGCATATTGCCAATCTTTTTACAAATGCAGCCTGTGGGTCAGTTATTCGCAGCGGGCATACAGCGACTTTCGTGTCCAATATAATAATGCATTCAGGGTACTGTTGGGGCTGCCATGGCGTTGCACTGCGTCAGGGATGTTTGATGAGGCGCGGGTGGATGGCTTTTCCGCTATCGTTAGGAAAAGATGCGCTTCCCTACTCGCTCGCGATCGTGGCAGTACCAGCACTATAGGTACTGAGTGTTTTTACCGATCGGTGGGAGTCCCCCATGCTGCAAAGATGGGTGCGGCTTGGGATTAAATAGTCTTTATTTATTCTAAAACACTATACGTTGTTCATAGGTGCAATGGTGGCCCAGTGGTAATAGACCCGACTTACAAGTTGTAGGTCGTGAGTTCGAACCCAGTCAGGCACTTTACTTTGTGTAAATTATTTCATCATCACTGCTCTCAAAACGGTGAAGGAAAACATCGTGAGGAAACCACATGACATGTCCTAGAACCACAAATTCGAAGACAAGTGATATCCACCAACCCGCACTGGGCCCGCGTGGTGGATCACTCCCGCTCACAAAGAGGAGGCCTGTGTCCCAGCAGTGGGAACATTATAGGCAGATTATGTATAAATTGTTCACTTAACGAATAAATACATAACTAAGGTCCCTATCCATTTCTGCTTTGCATTATCTATGACTGGTATTTCTCTGGTACGTTAGTGAAGAATGTACCGGAATTTTACACGGCAAGGCGACGTGTGACATTGCGGCGTCGTGACGTGCATTTTTACGACACGATAACGTAAATTTGCACGCTATGTCAGCGCACCATGCCGCGATACCGCACCGTTCCACGTTGCCACGTCGTGACGTGGAGATGTGGACAGGCCCGATGTGCTCCTGATATCTGACGGTAGATGATTATAAAGTTGTACAGTCACGAGCACCAATATGTCAACACTTGGCCCTTTTCAATTACGTTTTTTTCAAGAAATAACGAATGCAACGTTGAAATACGACACATTACATAAACCTATGGGCTCGTAAATGCTATGTTCGTAACAACATATTTTTTTTTTAATAAATGATTAAATAGCTTTTGAATAAAGCCGAGTGTATACATACTTTTGCTCGTGACTGTACACCTTCGTATTTTATATTTTTCCTGCCATATTGCCACAGAACATACCCCTAACGGGCAATTGTGTCCGCGGGGGGTGTGTTTGTATTTGGTTTGGGTGTCTTAGGCTGAGTTTGGATGTTTTTATGTTAAAGGATAATTGTGTGTGTAGTTTTGTTAAGAATTTTTCTAATGAGAATGCAGGAGTTGAATGTGTAAAGTTGAGTAATGCTCATTAGTTTGGTGTGTTTGTATAGTTCGGAGGTAGGTGATAATCGTGGGATCCTGCCGTTTTACCGAAAAGATTTTGCCAACATTTCACCCCCAAACAAATTTGAGCAACCTTTTTTTATACCAATGCAATGTTTGGAATAATTTTAGTACACACATTTTCATTTGGTAACATTTTTACAAGGATAATATTCTGCCTTGTATAATACATATATCCAAGTCTTTTTGAGCGTCAGCTACAATGGTGTGTATGTTGTTACCGAAGTAGAAAAGGCAAGTATCATCGGCGTACAAAGTTAGCTGTCCAGTTAAGGCTGAATCTTTAACATTATTTATGTAAATAGCAAATAAGAGGGGGATAGCAGAGATCCCTGAGGAACACCAAATTCTATGGGAGATGCTCTACTCTCCGTGTTTCCTATTTTAACAACTTGTTTCCTATTGTCAAGGTATGAGGAGAGGATATTATACATTTCTCCGGTGATACCAATGCTTTTTAGCTTTAATAATAGAATTTGCTTCATGTCATTATTTAATTTTGTTGTCAATACTAACATAATTTTTTTAAGTACATTGTTACTAACAAATTATGGACTTGGTCTGAATTAAATGTTAAATTTAAATTATTTAAATTTTTATTTATTCATTTGAATTAAATTAAATTTCGTTTATTTATTTACTTATCTTATTTTATCACATTTTTAAATATTTTTTTAAATAAAGAAAAATATTTTATGAATATACATTTAAATTATTTTACTGTATTTCATCTAATTACTTATAAATTAAATTTTTCAATATTTTAATTATTTATTATTATTACAAATAAAACATAATATTGTAATTGGGGTGTTTAGTGGTGTGCGTTAATTCCGGGACATGTTGTATAAAATGACCAAACAATGCAAATATAGAAGGACCTTTAAAATTACAATCCATTGTTTAAAACTACATAGTTGGGATTTTGAAAAGGCATAGCAGTAATAATATACTGAGGACTTGGCGATTGCTGCGGAAAACTGTATGGAACTTGATTCATTACTTGCTTACCATAACAATCACAATTACATGATCTATTGGTCAAATTTTCTTGAACTGTAGACATATTCAACAATGTATTGCTCTTAGCAGTGACAGGTGATGGACTAGAAGTAACAACGGGCATGACACTCATCGGCTTCCAAATAACTCCACTGGAAGATATGTACGGCCGTGTATAAAACGGCGAAACAGTAGGCACCAGAGATACAAATCCTGGATTACTAGAAGCATTCCCTGGAAGAGGTTGTTGTGAAACCATCGTAGGAATATTCATTTTTCTAATTTGGGATAAATCTTCAGGTATCATCTGTTCCACGTCACCTATATTTTTGGGCTCTTCGATCTTCTTTAGATCTTTAGCTTTCTTTTTGAGAGCCTGTTGTTCCACATAAGAAGGTTTTGCAAAAGGTTTAGTATTGTATTTCTTACACAAATCAATAGAGAATTCAGCAGATGTTTTGAAATCCGGAGGTGAATGACTAGTTTTCACAAACACAGATGGATGAATCACTTTAGCTGTAGTCACTACATTTTGAGTTACAGGTGCAGAAATTTTTGCTGCAGAATCTTTGATTTCAACTCCTGGAACCATTTGCCTTGTTCCATTACATGCAGAATTATTTGTGTCCATATTTTTGTAATAGTTTCCTTGAAACAAATTAGTTAATAATGGTAATGAAAGCGGTTGTTCATTAGTTGATGACACAACATTATTTAATTGATCTTTAGTGAATTCCAAAGATTTTCTAATGGCTTGTTCGTCATCAAATTCTTTAGTAGCACTTTCTTTCTTTTCCTTCATTCGACGGTTCTGGAACCATATTTTGACAGCCCTTTCAGGAATGTTCAACGCTAAGGCTACTTCCTGGCGACAAGCATTGCCGATGTAAGGAGACATTTTGAACTGCTTCTCCAAATAGTTCACTTGGTCTGTTGTGAAAGCGCTTCGAAATCTTTTCCCCTTTTTTTGACTATTGTGTTTCGCTATCTGAAAAAGGAATAACATAAATGATCGATTAATTTGAAATAAAATACAAGTAGGTCAGTAAAATTGTTTCACAATATTTTTTAATTGCTTATAAGGTGAATTTTCAACCAAAAGTAATATAGTATATACCTAATATCACTTTAAACTGTTAATTTATGAATATCGGAATTGTAATCTTTATCAGAATCTTCTTATTTTAGGATTCTGTTAATTTATTAATGAATGAATGGTGTGCAATTGGAGAGACCTATGTCCAGCAGTGGACTGCTGTAGGCTGATGATGATGAATTTATTAGTATTATAAATTAATTAAATCCCGTGGCTAAATAATAACAGCCCACAGGTCAATTGATAAGGTTAAGCTACGCTTGCCGCAGTTGGTCTGTAGATGGGAAACCATCTTTACATACCGAGACCCCTCCGTGCCTCGGAAAGCACGTTAAGCAGTTGGTCCCGGCTTTTATTCGTGGATCGTTGACAGTCGTTACGGTTAGTCAGAAGCCCGAAAGTCTGACAACTAGTCTTACCAAGGGGGATACCCCTTGGTAAGACTGGTTGTCAGACTTACTGGGTAATACGACATTGTGGTGGTCAGATAGGCAGTCGCTCCATGTAAAATAATGGTATTTAGCTACATCCGCATCAGATCGAAACGGATTTTACAATCTTTAAACGATATTAAATTTTGGACACAGTATTTAAAGTCTATATTACCAAACCGCGCACAGCAGCCTGACCGCGGGCGTCTTCCGCGACACGCAATCGTAGCCGAAAGTACGCTGCGACGCGCGATCGGCTCCATTCGCCTGTCGTCATATCCGATCGAATGCTTTCGACATTAGAACACGTCAACACGTTAGGAATGAAACTATTTGACTGATTTGATCCGATGCGATGCGGGCCGTTTGGTGGAAATCATCCTTTAGACTGGAAGCCAACCCCAACATAGTTGGGAAAAGGCTAGGCAGATTATGATGAATTAATTAAATCGAAATTAAATCAGTATTACTACTGTTATTTATTTTAGTCATTTAAGAAAACACAGCACGTCACTTACCACATTGATGTGATATTCCATTCCATTAATGTCACCACCAGCTTGAAACCGTTTACTACGTTTACTATCTTTGAAACCGTTTTGATTCAACCACAGATACGTCATCCTATTTCCTATACGCAAACGTTTCTGAGGATGTATGGATGTTTGTTGTACTTTCACGCAAAAACTACTCAACGGATTTGTATGAAATTTGCCACACAGATAGTTTATAACCAGGATTAATCCTACTAATATAATAAACGCGAAAGTTTCTGAGGATGGATGGATGTTTGTTGTACTTTCACGCAAAAACTGCTGAACGGAATTGGATAAAATTTCCCACACAGATAGCTTATAACCAGGATTTAACACTTAGGATAATTTTTATCACGATATTATGCGAGTGCAACCGCGGGGCGACTACGAATTCCAAGCTGTGTGATCTTATATATTATAGTTATGTTTGGAAAATGATTATTTAATGACAATGTCACCAAAGCATAAACTATTAACTAATTATTAACGATTATCAATAATGTGTAGCTATAGTTATTGTTTCTATTGTACCTATAGTTAATATTAATATAAACTAAGTATTAATAATTGGTTTGGTGGTTGGTTGATAAGGGAATAAGATAACCAGCGTAAATATGCCTTAAAATATAAGTAATGTGCCATGTGCATCTATTATGCAGATATTATTAAAAGTGGTTTATTTCCGAGTCATGTTGACTAACAAAAGGTAACTTACATATTCATGAATGACAATGTCTTCTGATAACTGTTTGCCAAGTCGCATAACACTTGTGACGTTCAAGTATGGTTGACCTTGCTTCGCACAGGTGCAGTCTACGACAACACCAGGCGCGGGTCGAGCGGGGGGGGGGGAGTTGTGGGGGTCATGACCCGCAAAATCATTCAAGCTGTCGAGAGTCTGAATGATTTACTTCTCTTACTTACTTAAATAATGACAGCGGGTTTTTTAACGCGCCTAAAAAAGTTTTTACTTTAATAAGCCTGTTATAAAATATAGAATGTAGGATGCAAGAGCGAGCGAAGCAATCTCGGCATATTGGACACCCCACTCGTACGTAAGGTTCGAGAGACTTAGGTTAAGGCCTGATTCCAAAACCTTAACTGCTGTAAAACGAGTTTAAGCTTTTCGTCATAATTCGATAAAGTAAGTTGTCTTTCTATATGATGGTCAATAGAAAACCGAACCTATTACAAGGTGGGATACAAAAATTTTCAGGCTCGCTAACATTCTGTTGATTCTTGAGCTTTTCTTCATAAGTTAAGACAAAGCAAGTAATTCCTACTCCTTTTGGAATGATCAAAAGAAAATCGAACCTATCCGAGCAAAATTGCTAAATTTTAGGCAAAATTTTCGAGCTCGTTTCATTCGCTCTTGCATTCTACATTCTCGTAGTTGCTTGGGCTTACTTGCATAAGTCGACAATGTAACTCTTATTGCTGCTGGAAAATATAAAACCAAACCGAGGCCACGGTACTACATATTATATTACCGTGCCGAGGCAAGTTGTTAAAATTTTCGAGCTCGCCTCGCTCGCTCTTCCCACCCTACGTAATCTTTAATCCGCGAAGGGTTAGGCAGGGGTGTACCTTCACATAGTACTTACACCCCCATTTCGCCAGTTACGTTTAAGTCCCATGTCATAGGGGGTGAGCCTCCTGCCACCAACCGGGCACAAATCCAAAATCCAGGCTGCTTCTGAGAAATTTCTGATGGAAAACACTAATAACACTGTACCCAACCTAGGAATTGAACCCAGGACCTCATGCTCAGCAGTAACGCGGGTGACCACTAGACCAACGAGGAGCTTTACCTCCCTTATTAATATTCCTCGGCACCCATAGTGACCTCCCCCAACATCTTGGACTGCGAACGCGCCTGGTCAACACATCAAAACATTGAGATTTCAGTGATATATCTAAATAAATGTAGGTGCCAGCACATCAAGCACTACAATCTGTCAAATTTCTTTAGTAGATTGTCAACTTTATCGCAAATTTATTAAGGTTCAAAGATGATTGGAAACATTTGACAGTTTCGGGTACCTTGACGTGCTGGCATCTGTACCTACAGACATAAAACTTTGGGAACAAATTCTCTAAATTATACTTAAACTCAAAGCATTTATTTCAATTATACCATTTACAGGCAGTCAGAAAATATGAAGCTAGTTGCCCATTCCAAAGCGTATTAGGTACCTACATATGGAGAAGAACGGACAATAAACTCCATGGACACTCTCTTAAATTATTTTTTTACCCAAATATTAGTTACCTCATCATTAATGTTAAATTTATAATTATACATGTATGTGAGAACTAGACATGGGTCGTACAGTTTGCAAAATCGAGTACCAAGGCTTCCAAATACGTCCACCTGTCCGGCCCTGGTTTCTTAGAAACCAGGGCCTAAAACCAGGGCTCGAAATACTTTCAAGTATTTTCTATCAGCATCGAAAATTTATCAATGACTTCATACAAATAGGAAGCACAATCGCGTATTCAAAAGCCCTGTTGGAAGTAAAAATACTTGCAAAGGAAATTGATCCATGATTTCCTATGAATAAGGAGCACAATCGCGTTTACAAATAAATACTTACGAACCAATAAAGTAAAAATACGTGCATACGAAATTGTTCCGTAGACTCTTACTGATAAGGGGCATGATCGCAGTTGTGAAAACTAATGCAGTTGAGTACCTACGTAGTTGAGCGAGTAGCCGTATAAAACACTTTGAAGTATTTCGGGTCGGTATTGAGAACGATGTAAAAAGCGTCCAGATTACAGCAAATAGTATTTAACCGTATAGTTCGGAAGCGCCCCCGAATGGACCCGAACACACAAACCTTCGCTGGCTCGGTAACGGGTCCCATTGGACCTTGGAATGACGACATACGACACCCTTAATTGACAATGCTACCCAATGATACCCATCAAATTTTACGGTTGGCGCAGTGGTTAAGCGATTGACTGCTGTGCTGCATGTCGCGGGTTCGATTCCCGCACGGAACAAATATTTGTATGGCCTACAAGTAGTTGTTCCGGGTCTGGCTGTTTGTTTATGTGAGTTTAAATGTTTGTAAACGCACCCACGATACAGGAGAAATTCAAAGTGAGGGGCAACGTTTGGGTAGCGGGATCGTCCGAAAGGGTTACCGCTGCCCTGGAACATAAAGGGCTAAGGAAGGATCACGGGTGGGTTTTAGTCAGTAAGAGTCTGACACTCCCTTCCGCTCCATCCAGAGCAGGAGGGGTAATTTGATGATTTCCCATCCAAAAAAAAAAAAAAAAACTTGACGTGTCTGTGTGTGTGTATGTGTGTGTGTGGAGGGGTGTGTGTGTGTATATGTCTGTCTGTGGCATCGTAGCTCCCGAACGGATGAACCGATTTTTGTTTTGTTTTTTTTGTTTGAAAGGTGAATTTGTCGGGAGTGTTCTTAGCTATGTTTGATGAAAATCGGTCCAAGATGGCCGCCGCCACGAAATGGGGGATTACATATTTTTTCACAACTCCATCAATATGGGTATCAAATGAAAGGGCTTGACTAGCAAAATACTATACATTATGATAAATTTCAAATCCAAGATGGCCGCCACCACAAAATGGCGAATTACATCTTTTTTTCACAACTCCCTCAATATGGGTATCAAATGAAAGGGCTTGACTAGTAGAATACTATACACTAGGATAAATTTCAAATCCAAGATGGCCGCCACCACAAACTGGCGAAATACAAAAAACCTGATTAAACACCAAATTACACAAACACAAACACCAAAATAAAAGAAATGAAATAATAAGGAGTCCCGCTAAGGCTAAGGGGACCGCTAGTATTTTAAACTTTAACAGAACGTTAGGCTAATAATTAGAGCGGTCCCCCGACGGGACAACATTGAATCAAATAAATTCATACGTACTTACGTAGGGTCATAATTTCAAGGTTATTTTTTTCTTTTTATAGGGTTTCACGTTTATACCTTTTTTGTTATATTTGTGGCTATTTTTTCAATAGATTTTTTAAAATTGTTTTAGGCTTTTTACATTCATACTATTTTTATTATTATTTTGTGTCGGGGGTTTTTTTAATTTTTAATTTTGATGACAGTGATGGTCGAGGCTAGAAAACATAAAAATTGGGGATTTCAAAAATCCAAACTCCACTACAGGGGCATTACATCATTTAATTATTTGACGAATTCATCCATTGTTCATGTTAAATAAGTAGTGGTAATGAAGTTTTTTGATATCTAAAGTCGATGTTTCGCGCCAATCATGGGTGTTTACATTTTTACTTTTCACAAAAGTCACACACACATATGTAGATAAGATTTAAAAATTTTAAATGTGACAAATATTATTGACAATATTATAAACAACATGAAAATGCCCAAACCTTAACGGAAGTAATATTGAACCACTACCTAAGTACTCCATTTGTGTTCAAAATCGCCGACCATTATTGTTTTTTTTTTATCGTAATGATGTCCGAAAGCGATTACCTATGCCAAACGATTTTTTGTTAATTTCGATTGGCCCGAGTAATTAATATGTCAGAAATGGATTCTCGGAAATTGAAATAAAATTATTTTAAACATTAAATACAATAAGCATAATTGATAATAATGATTTAATGCTTTCCTAATTTAATTTAAATCATTTCTTGGACATTATATTGAAACTGAGTCACTAACAGAGGACCTATGACCATAGTCATTTATTCAATTTCGCGCCGAATTGTTTCTATATTTGAATTTATATTCGGAATGCGCTTGCTGTTAAAAATTATTTCTAATAGTTTGCTACAGAATGCCTAGTATACATTTTTAGGTAGGCTTAGCAAAAGTTGTGGAATGATGATAAATTAATACCTTAAAATTGGGTATTCCGCAGACACTTTACATTTCAATATGTTTTGTTAGTTGTATAAGCTTGGTAGTTTTTGTTTCTATTACTTTACTGGAGTAATAGAAATTGTTTTTTAAATAAAACTGGCCAAGTGTAGGTCAGACCACGCACAGTGAAAGGTTCCGTAGTAGAGGTAAATATTTACGCATGCACAATGCACATAATTCATTTTATCGACTGCAAAAATAAGTTTGTATTTTATAGAATTTCTCGGAAAAACTATGTTAACTTTGTTTTTAAAAAGTTAACTTTGCGGTTGTAAACGAAAATATCCCATAATTCAAAAACGATTGACTTTAAAAGCAAAGTCAATTAGAAAAATATAGATTTTAGGTATCATATTTTTTTTTTCATACCTCGGTTACATGTATAGGGAATGCCACCTGAACGGACGCATAGATTGCCATGACGATTATGAGTTCCGTTTTTATTTACGGATTTTTGGTATCGAATTTACAATCGGCATAAAACTGATGGTCATTATAATAAAAATGGTAATATTGTAAATTAAATCTCATAAGATTTGATTTGCAATATTACCATTGACCATCAATCATTAATCAAATCTCATAAGATTTGATTTACAATATTATTATTATTCGAGATAGCCGCCATCTTAAAATCCAGAATGTCCATCTTATTCGGTAGGTAATAGGTAATACGAGCTCGTGTCAGCAACTCCACGGCAATGCGCGTATTTTGCGTACGGATCTCAGCACTATCCCCCAAAAATCATGAAAATGACAACCATGACGAAAAATGGTCAAATTACAATGGTCTCCAACAAAAAACAAAAATCCTGTGGAAAAAATTAAACTATTAAAAAAATTATTAGAACTCGTGTGGAGAGCAATCCCAAGAACAAACTTAAAATTGTAGTTAAAAACCTGTTCTCCCATTCCTTCCAACTGCAAATGTAAGTATGTACGCACTATATTGAGAGATTGCCATGTTATTTTAAAACCATAGACTCCTGATAGGATGTCCTGGAATCGGTAAATACAGACCTACTTGCAATTTTTTTTTTTTTTCTCTTCTTTACATTCTTTTATGATGCACAATGTGTCTGTATTCTTTTAACTTCTTTATTGTGAATTCGTGGACAATAGTGTGGGTTACATGTGTAGTAACACAAATATAGAATAGATTATGTATAACTGTATTCTAAGTATTGTGCTAATTTAAGAATTTTTAGTTAAGCTTGGCATGTAACTGTTTATTGTCCCTAACAAATAAAAAATAAAATAAATAAGTTCCAACTTTTTCATGAATGACAATGTCTTCTGATAACTGTTTGCAAAGTCGCATAACACTTGTAACGTTTAAGTATGATTGACCTTGCTTCGCACCGGTGCAGTCTACGAATGTCAACACATCAAAACATTGAGATTTCAGTACTATATCTAAATAAATGTAGGTACCTACTATTACATATTAACCTTCGGGAACAAATTCTCTAAATTATACTCAAACTCAAAGCGTTTATTTCAATTAAACCATTTACAGGCAGTCAGAAAATATGAAGCGTGTTGCCCATTCCAAAGCGTTGTAGATACCTATGGAGAAGAACGGGCAAGAAACTCCATGGACACTCTTAAATTATATTTTTACAAAAAAAAATATTACATCATTAATTTTGAATTTATAATTATATGTGAGAACAATGTAAAAAAAGGGTCCCGAGTACAGCAAATAGTAACTCGTAAAATAACTACCTAAAACTGGGTGGACCCTATTTTCTTTTGAGTACAAGAACTTACATGAATGTATGTCTTTTAATAGATTAAGATTTTACTGTGTGTACTGATATAATAAATAAGAATTTAAAATTGTAAATACTAGTTTCATACACAATATTTACTTAGTTTGAAGGTGTTATTCATATTGTCTATGGATAATAGTTGCTTATTGAGCTTGTAATAATTAAACCAAAATACAATTGGATAGTGTATTTTTGATTAACAAATCGTTCGAATTTACGTTACATTTACGTCGCACTTTCGTGCTGGGGCCTTCGAGTTGCGTAATGTGCAGTAAGTTATATTGAGACACTAGTGGCTAGTATAATCAAACGCGCAATACTATTTTATTTCAGGATCTCTAACAATTTAGTTGATTATAATATGTGGTCCAATTATTCATCGGCGTAATGTAAATAAAAAATCAAATTTTACGAACACCATTTTTATTAAGAATAATAATTACAGAGACTATTTACAAACCTTACAATGAAAACTACTTAAAACTATACACTAATACTCCTCTTCAAAAATCAAGACCGAACCTGATCCAGGACAAGTCGCAGGTCTCCTCAATGATAGCACTGCTACTAGCACTTGGGGTGGGCGAGTCCGTTTGTGGTTCTACTTCTGAGGACAATTGCTGGACTTCAGTGTACGGAGGCTGGTAAGGCTGCACCTGCAATTGTAGTTGCTGGTACTGCGCCTGGTATTCCTCCTCCGACATGAAAGTCGTATATGGACTCTGTACCGAATTCTGGACTGGCACCGAGGTTGGTAAACTCGTTCCTGGCTTTGAAACTGGTGCATGCATAGGCATCGATACGTAAATGTTTCTCATTTCGGAAGATGACACGGACGTGCTAGCGACTTCGGAGTTTTCCATACTCTCGGTTCGGACTTTCTTTTCCTTCATACGGCGGTTCTGGAACCAAATCTTGATGGTGCGTTCGTTGAGACGCAAAAAATCCGCGAGTTCAATCCTACGAGCACGATCTAAGTAGGGTATCCTAGCGTACTCCTGTTCCAACTCCATTATCTGTTGGGTCGTGAACGCAGTTCTGATGCGCTTTTGTTTTTTCACTTCTCCAGTTGTTTTGTTGCTGGGCCAGGCTGGTGGTTGAGTAATGAATCTTCTGAGAGCCGATTGATTAGAACAGCCTGGCCCTCCAATAATCTGACCATTTTGAGTACGTAGAAGATTTTGTCCGTCAATGTTTTGCGGGTTAATTCCTCTTGTAGGGTTTATAGTTGTGTACCTATTAGGTACTACGTTTCCTGGGTAAGGTATGTTCATGTAGTTGGGCGGGTTGTACACGAGCTGGTTGCTGAGTACGTTGATGTTGTTGCCAGAAACCTTGTTGGTAGACGCTGGTACTGACGGAACGCTGTGTGGTGGTAACTCGTTCCACACCAGAGGCTGTAAAGAATAAAAAAAATATTAATAGTTACTTTTCATAATTACTATTTTGGTATAACTGTTTAGAAAATTTTCTGTTTTAAAGGGTATAAAGTTAAAAAGGGAGTAAAGAATTTTGATTTCAAACTTTGGTGTAAGTCAATATGACATTGATAGATACTGTAACTGAAGACTGAAAATTTTGAAAACAAATTACCGTAGTATTCTGCAATATATTAGTGCTATGCACTTGGTTCCAGCGGCCATCTATGGATGTACCCGCACCATTGCCAACATTATGAGGGGTCTGCATTGAAGATATTGATTCTAAATTAATACAAGAGGAAGTAATGTTCACAACGAAAACTCAGCTATTAATAATGCCTGTCCGGATTGTGCGTGCTTTTTATATCCTCAATAATCCCTTATTATGAAGTAATTAACAAACGAGTTAAAAGCTTTCCCTTGATTAGGTGATTAGGTTAGCAAACTTGTTATGTCAAATTTTTGTTATTGTTAAAAGTTTTTGATTGTAGTTTTTATGTTAAAGTTTACTTGTTTATGTTATGAAAGTTCCTATATTTTTCGTGTCCAGTTTATGATTATTCAGGAGTTATTTTGTTCAGATCCCACTGAAAGATACCAAAAATTTCCTTTAGATCGTGTTACTATGTTGTCCTGTTGTATGTATCTACCTTTTCATATCTCGTAACGCTCCTTACCAAGTTTTTAGCCAAGAAGTTTCAGATTGTTTAAACATGCTATTTTGTTAGACAAACATATTAACATCTAAATCATAATTAATCAGCCTGTAATGTTCCCACTGCTAGGACACCGGCCTCCTTCTCTTTTTACTCGACCACGTGGGCCCAGTGCGGGTTGTTAGATATCACATGTCTATGAATTTTTGGTTAGGACATGCCGGTTTCCTCACGATGTTTTCCTTCACCGTTTTGAGAACAGCGGTGAAGAAGTAAATTACACAAGGCGGGTTGCCTGACTGGGATTGACCCCACGACGTACAACTTGTAAGTTGAAGCCGTTACTACTGGGCCACCACTAGACTACCTTACTTGCTGCTCTACACTACCTTATTATTACTGGTGGGGAAAATAAATTCTTATTTCATCATATCTCAAAAAACTGTGGTCCCTAAAAAGCATTCTCACTATCATTTTACATATAGTAGGTACCTATTTATCTTAATTTACGTTTGGTATTGCCACGGTGTTCGGTTCTCCAGAACTAAATGAATGTAGCTGAAGCACAAATTCTTATACCAGAAGTAATCACTAAACTAATGAATAATTAAATGCCATAAGTTTATTTGGTGCTTATTAACTAGCCTCATCTAATCGACAATTCACTAATATCTATGTCGGGACGTCGTATGTACGGGATAGTATATAACCATCCTATAATGTTCCCACTGCTGGGACACAGGCCTCCTCTCGGCGAGATGCAGTGGGCCGTAACCGCCACGCAGGCCCAGTGCGGGTTGGTAGCTAGTTCTAAAGAAACGTCCATGTCAAAGAAAATACCGTATATATATAACAAGCCTACATACACCCTTTTTTTTTTTTTTTGTTAATGGGAAATCATCAAATGACCCCTCCCGCTCTGGGTGGAGCAGAAGGGAGTGTCAGACTCTTACTGACTAAAACCCACCCGTGTTCCTTCCTTAGCCCTTTATGTACCAGGGCAGCGGTAACCCTTTCGGACGATCCCGCTACCCCGGCAGGCTTCGGCCCTGTCGGGCCCCGTCATCTATGCTGACATCTCTTTGAGGCGCACGTGGAACACTTACGCGCCGTCCGGCACGGGCCTGGTCCTGATCGGACGGAGAGCTACCCATTGCTCTCCGCCCGCAGGCCCGCGCCTACGGTGGCCGGGAGTCGTCACGCGGCTCCCGACGCCCGGAGCGTCTCCCTCGGCGGCTGAGGCGTGAGGATCTCTCCCTCGCCCATCCCGCCACCTCCTTCGCTAGCATGACTGCTTCGTAGAAGGAGGTGACCGCCTCCCACTCCCTCTCGCCCCGGACCATGGCTTGCACCAGGGCCGGGCGCGAGAGGTCGCTGCCGCTGCCGATCGCCTCTACGAGGACACGGCGGTGCTCTGCCCAAGCGGGGCAGACCTCCACCGTATGCTCCACCGTGTCCTCTGGGCGATCCTCGCAGTGGTGACACCCGGGCGTCTCCTCCCGCCTGATTATGTGCAGGAACCTCCCGAAACATCCGTGTCCGGAGAGGACCTGCGTCAGGCGGTAGGTGAGAGCGCCGTGACGCCTCTCTAGCCACTCCTCAAAGAGGGGTCTTACCGCCGCTATCGTGGCGTGCCCTCTACATACACCCTTAACGTAACGTTCACCTACCACTTTTACTCAGCACTCTTATCGAAGTAAAAGTGACACTATGACGAATACTTTAAATCAGTGAAACACGGACGTTGAGCATACGGGATAAATTGTTGTTGTGACAGTGTTATGTGCAGAGTGAAGTTTTGTAAGTATACCCGACACTTAAATTATAATATGTATTATACAGTAAAGTTTTGCATTGGGAAACATTATTTTTCCTAGGTGTGTTAAATTGTGTTTTGATAACTTGATTATATTATTTATGTAGTTATATGTAGATATAATGTGTAAATTACTATATTATAATTATAGTGACGTCGATGCGAATAAAAGAAAACTATTTGGCTACAATAACATTAAAATTAAATGCGTTTACAACAAATAAATATAGGTAAATAACTTGTTTAACTATTATAACTATTATCCAACATAAGATCCACAAACTACTCAATTATTATATGTACGTTTGATCACAGGTTGTGACCACATGATACACTAAATAGACAGATTGACTCGGGAAGGATACGAGAGCCAGTTATATAATGCATATACAGGCTGATTTTTTAAAGACCAGCCAAATTTAAGGATGTCGTACAGACCATCAAACTGAACAACTTTCTCCATGGGACAAATAGCGTAATCGCGAAAATTTTATCAACTGTCCCATAGAAAACTTCAATACCTACTCGACCTAAATGTATGGGACGGCTGAATTTTTATTCGCTATTACGATGTTGGTCCCATGGAGAAAGTTGTTTAGTTTGATGGTCTGTACCACATCCTTAAATTTGGCTGGTCTTTAAAAAATCAGCCTGTATAATGGACGTGTTCGAAGCAGTCATGGCTAGATTTTTCCTGTGAGGCGACAAGAAACTGCCGTAGCCGAACTCTGAAGGTACCAAGAAATTTAAGATTCCTTATCGCGGGGAATATTGTTCCAGCGTTTAGAGGCAGCATACCTAAAACTTCCCCTGAAAGCAGCTATCTTGTGTGATTGAGTGGTGTGATTGAATGTAGGTACATAAAAATAAGTTGTTAAATTATATAATAGGATCTTTGAGGTTTATCGTCCATTGTAAAGGTTTATGATCTGTCAATACTTTAAATTTACAACCAAACAAGAACGGTCTAAAATACTTGGTGGCCCACGGTGTGACGACACGGTTGGCGCAGTGGCTAAGCGATCGACTGCTGCGCTGCGTGTCGTGGGTTCAATTCCCGCACGGAACAAATATTTGTATTGCCAACAGGTAGTTGTTCCGGGTCTGGCTGTTTGTGTATGTGAGCTTTAATGTTTGTAAGCGCACCCACAATACAGGAGTAATTCCTAGTGTGGGGCAAAGATTTTTTATAAAAAAAAAAAAAAACTAGTGCAAGAAGTTCTTTTTCTATGATGCTGTAGTTAAGCTCACTTTCATTCAAGGTTCGGAATGCAAAACCCACAGGTTTGTCAGAACCTACAGGACCTTGAGATAGAACGGCACCAATAGCAACGTTCGAAGCGTCTGTCGTCAGTATGAATTCGTTTTCAAAATTGGGATACTGTATTATGGGGGTCATGTGTTAGAGAATCTTACACTTTTCAAAACTGTTTATGTACTCGGAGTCTAGTACAACTTTTCTACCTTTTTTTAAACACGCTGTGAGAGGTTTCGTAAACTTCGCAAAGACCGGGATAAATTTACGATAATAACCTACAAGGCCTAAAAACTGCTTTATTTCTTTTGAGGTTGTAGCGGTATCTACAACGCCACATGCGAACAAGGCGTCATACTGACGTCACGCAAATCCTGCATCTCGCAAGCAGAGTTTACCGCGCAATTAGCATATATACAAACTTCCCAACGTCGTACTTAGCAACCAGCTCGTGTACAACCCGCCCAACTACATGAACATACCTTACCGAGGAAACGCAATACCTAATGGGTATACAACTTTAAACCCTACAAGAGGAATTAGCCCGCAAATCGTACACGGACAAAATCTTCTAAGTAGGCCAGCAACAAAACAACTGGACTAGTGAAAAAACAAAAGCGCATCAGAACTGCGTTCACGACCCAACAGATGATGCAGTTGGAACAGGAGTACGCTAGGACACGCTACTTAGATCGTGCTCGTAGGTTTGAACTCGCAGACATTTTGTGTCTCAACGAACGCACCATCAAGATATGGTTCCAGAACCACCGCATGATGGAAAAGAAAGACCGAGCCGAGAGTATGGAAGACTCCGAAGACGCTTGCACGCCATCCTATAATGTTCCCACTGCTGGGACACAGGCCTCCACTCGACGAGAGGGAGTGGGCTGTAATCCAACACGCGGGCTCAGGGCGGGTTGATAGCTAGTTCTAAGTAAGCGTCCATGTCAAAGAAAATACCGTATATATGTCGCAGCCAACTTGTTTAGTTAACCGCCTACCCTTTTAACTAAATGGCGACCGTTCAACTAACGGCCTGAATGATATTCAATAAATTATAGTTTAGGTTGAAACTGTAACCAATCACGTGCGAGCCGAATTGGTCGCAGTAACTAAGCCAGGGCACCCCGACCAAATGGGTTAAGTTAGAACTGTGACCAACCGCGTGCGAGCAGAGAGAGCGAAGCGAGGCGAGCTCTACTTCCAAAGGCCAGGCGGTTGACTAAGCGGCTAATTTAACCAGTTGGCTGTGACATATGTATACATAACAAGGCTAAATACACCCCTTTTTTCTTTTTTCTATTTAAAAAAAAAAAACGTTGCCCCACGCTAGAAATTTCTCCTGTATCATGGGTCCGTTTTTGTAAACGGACCCATGATACATTTAAACTCACATACACAAACCTTTTGTTCGCCTACCACTTTTACTCAGCACTCATATACTTATTACTTCCGGATGACAGCGATACTGACGAGTACTTCGACGCCTAAATACCTATCCTTTTGTTTTTGTGTTTATTTATATAGTCTTTTAATTTAGTACCGAGTGTAAATAGTTAAACAAAATATATAGAGGATTGAATACTAAATAATAAACAATTTGTGAAAACTCTTAGTACCTACATAGTACATGTTACAGTACATACCATTAAAGGGTCTGAAGTTGATATGGTTGTTGATGACTTTTGTTTTGTAAACAAAAGTAATTTAATGTTTACCTCCTACTTATTAGAATTTTGTCTCTTTTTTTTTGTATTGATGTAAAATGTCTGGGTAGGTTCATAGTTCATTATGTAAATAAAAATGATTTAGATGAATTTACATCAGAAACAAAACAAATTATTCGATTTGTCTTTAGTCTTGTCCCCTTCACACCAACGGGATGAACAAGTACAAACGTAGTAAACGTACTCTCTTCTACAAAAGCGATAAATAAATGTTTAATGAAACAATTAACAAGCACAATAAACAAAACATTAGGCCCTTACTAGTTGTAACGTGGATCAAAGATCCAACCATTACGTAGGTCTTTACTTCAGTTTGAAAATACATTTTCCGGGTGACAAAATAGTACCTACCTAGATGTAGGATATAGGGTAAACGCAAAAGTTTGTGAGGATGGATGGATGGATGTTTTGTTACTCTTTCACGCAAGAACTACTAAACGGATTTTGATCAAACTTTACAATAATATAGCTTATACACCAGAATTATTCTGGTGTATAAGCTATATTTACGCATAAGCGAGATAAGCGATTTGCGCGTATAAGCTTTATTTACGGACGAGTGGACCACTCCACTCGGCCGTAAATCTTGGTAGGCTTTGACAATTTTCGAGATCCGATCAAATGGCGGACGGCTATATCGAGAGCACCATTCAAAACAAATTTGATATCACCCAGCGTATCACAGAACGCATCAATATTCTCCCAGTTAGCCATCGACGACGACCATCGACATCAAGAGATGAGTCAACTTAGCTGATTCTCTATTCAGAACACTCGAACGAGGGACCCTCAAACCTGGAACTACGTGTATCTCCCATGTTTACCCCACAGACAACTCAACATTCATCTTCACAGAGGACTGAACTTAAGTTGTCGGGAAAAAACATCTCGTTAAATATTCAGAATTGTACAAATTGTACATTTAATATGTAATAAAATAAACTATTTAATATTGTATGGGATTATTTTATTTTCTCGCAATCGTAGTGAAAAGTAGAATGTAACACACGGCGCTAATTACCCATTATAGCCCCTTCTATAACAATCTCAATCAATCAATCAATAATCTTTATTGTGGATCATAGTTAAATACATAATACAGGTCTTAAATAATAAAATTGTGATCAGCAATGTCCCGCCCTTACAATAGTTATATAGAAATTAAATTTACATTATTGTTACAAATTATTATGATGTCACATAAAATATATAAAAAAACATAAAAATAAACGGAACGAATTTCAGTAGGTACACATCAGTGGGCCACTTTGTGGTCCAGTTTTACCATAAAAATTATACGTTTTGCTTTTTGTATAACACAACTTGCTATGGAAGAGCGGACTCTCCTAACACAGGGACTATCTGCCTAAAAGGAGGATCCAATCACAAAATGTTGGTATACCTAAACTTGTTTTTACCAATAAACTATTTTTATTTATTATTTATTAACATATTCTTACAATTAAAACGATAACACTAATAATCCTCTTCAAAAATCAAGACTGAACCTGAGCCAGGGTAGGTCCCAGCTCTCCTCAATCATAGCACTAGGAGAGCACTTGGGGTGGGCGAGTCCGTTCGTGGTTCCACATCTGAGGACAACTTCTGGACTTCAGTATACGGAGGCTGGTAAGGCTGCACCGGCAATTGTACCTGCTGGTACTGCGTCTGGCATTCCTCCTCCGATATAAAAGTCGGATATGTACTCTGTACCGAATTCAGGACTGGCACCAAGGTTGGTAGACTCGTTCCTGGCATTGAATCTGGTATGGACACTGGTGGATACTGTTCCACGTAATTGTTTCCCTGAGAGTGACAGACTGGATGCGGAAGGCGGAGGACAGGGTGTTGTGGCGCAGCCTGGGAGAAGCCTATGTCCAGCAGTGGACTGCGATAGCCTGAGTTGGATTGACCATCCATAGGCATCGGTACGTGAATGTTGCTCATTTCGTTAGATGACACACACGTGCTAGTGGCTTCGGAGTCTTGCATACTCTCGACTCGGTCTTTCTTTTCCTTCATGCGGCGGTTCTGGAACCATATCATGATGGTGCGTTCGTTGAGACGCAAAAAATCTGCGAGTTCAATTCTACGAGCACGATCCACATAGCGCCTCCTAGCGTACTCTTGTTCCAACTGCATCATCTGTTGGGTCGTGAACGCAGTTCTGATGCGCTTTTGTTTTTTCACTAGTCCAGTTGTTTTGTTGCTGGCCCAGGCTGGTGGTTGAGAAATGAATCTTCCGAGAGCCGATTGATTAGAACAGCCTGGCCCTCCAATAATCTGACCATTTTGAGTAGGTAGAAGATTTTGTCCGTGTATGATTTGCGGATTAATTCTTCTTGTAGGGTTTATAGTTGTATACCTATTAGGTACTGCGTCTCCTGGGTAAGGTATGTTCATGTTGTTGTACACGAGCTGGTTGCTGAGTACGTTGATGTTGTTGCTAGAAACATAGTTGGTAGACCCTGGTACTGACGGAACGCTGTGTGTTGGTAACTCGTTCCACGCCGGAGGCTGTAAAGAATAAATAAATATCATTAGTTACTTTTCATAATAGTATTTTGGTATAACTGCTTAGGGACAAATACTAAGATGTAAAGGGTATAAAGTCAGTGAGGAATTTTGATTTCAAACTTTAGGTGTAAGTGAATATGACATTGATAGACACTGTAACACTGAAAATTATGAAAAAAAATTACCGTAGTATCCTGCAACATATTAGTGCTATGCACTTGGTTCCAGCGACCATCACTGGATGTACTCGCAACATTGCCAACATTATTAGGGGTCTGCATTGAAGATTGAGATGATTCTAAATTAATAGAAGAGGAAGTAATGTTCACAACGAAAACTCAGCTATTAATAATGCCTGTCCTGATTGTGCGTGATTTTATATATCCACACTAATCCCTTATCAAGAAGTAATTAACAAATCAGTTAAAAGCTTTCCCTCGACCGGCACAAACAATAACAACATTTTTAACTAGTTTGCTAATCTAATCACCTAAACATTAGCAAACTTGTTATGTAAAATTTTTGTTATTGTTTATGCCTGTATGGTGTACCACTAAATAAATTGTCGCATTTTAGGTACCTCGTCCATATAGTGAATGAGGACTTGAATGATGACAGTGACATGGAGAGGGAGCGAAGAGCGTTGTCGATCCGGTGTAATATGCTGGCACGCAGGTTTGCACGATGTACTAAAAAAGTGAAACTCAAGACAACAACAACGAAGACTTGTAATAAGACGGAGTTCAGTTCAAGGCGTTTTGCCAGTCATTTTACACGTGTTTTAAAAAGTACGCCCTCTGCGTATGTCTAACCCACAGGCTGTGGGTTAGACATACGCAGAGGGCGTACTTTTTGGCTAAGTAGTTTCAGATTTTTTAAACTTGCTATTTTGTTAGACAAACATAGTAACATGAACATAATAATTAATTACCTAATTAGCCTATAATGTTACCCACTGCTGGGACACAGGTCTCCTCTCTTTTGAGAGGGAGCTGGCCGTATTCCACCACGCGGGCCCAGTGCGGGTTTTTAGATGGTTTCCTTCACCGTTTGAGAACAGCGGTGAAGAAATAAATTACATAAGGCGGGTTGCCTGACTGGGATTAAACCCACGACGTACAACTCGTAAGTATTAGACATGTGAAATCTACTCGTAACAACCCGCACTGCGCCTGCGTGGTGGATTACAGCCCACTCCCTCTCACAGAGAGGAGGCTTGTGTCCCAACAGTGGGAACGTTATAGGCTTATTATGGGTTAAAAATCTGAGTGGTAGGTACCTCAAGATATAGAATCTAACGTTAAACAGAATACCAAAATCCGTCAATAGGTTAGGTATCAGAATTTACGTCTGCCAAACACATTTCCCGTCTGTCTACCTATCATGGTGAATCTCTGATCCATAATAACGAACATATTAACTTACTTTGATAGTAATCACTATCAAAGTACGTTAATATAGGTAATCACCTAGCCGTATGCCATCAAACTATGGAGTGTAGATCAAACTTACGCTAACGCAGTCCTGGAGAATACTGACATGACATCCCATGGTAACAATAGGTACGGTCATTGGACGGGACAATCAAACAGGCGACTATCTGTCGATATAGGTACTCTGTAAAAATGTTACGGTTCCTCGCATATATGTTTATTTATTATTCCTAGAAATTGGTCGACGTATATATCCGAGTTCTACGTGTTTTCCATATATCTTTTTTCTTCTCTTATCAGCCAAATCTGACGCCTACCGTTTTCAGTCCTCAATTTGTATTGGCGTTTACCTTATAATGTTTAATTATTTATTACTTTTATGAAGGCTTACAGACTAATTACAAATAGTAGGTAACAACAACACATTATCAAGCCTCCACAGTTATATAACATATCGATTACTTACTTAAAGCCGAAAAATTAAAATAAACTATGTACATAAGTAAGTAGGTTAGGTTAGTTTTATTTATTAAAGTACATATTTATGTTGCTACATATGAGATTAAAACAACTAGCCGGCGCATCCTTTACAAAAAATGATTTGGCTAAGAGCGTCCTTGCTGTGCTTAGTTAGTGCAAATAAGTCAACATCATGTTTAGAAAATACATCATTGAAGGTTCGAGCGCTTCTTATAAGAAAAGCATTACGCCTATAATTAGTAGTGACAGAAGGCACACCTAGAAGCGGCCTTTCTGTTGATGTTATGCCATTATCTTACAATTATCAAAAAGGTTGCATGCCACAAACCATGCAGCCGACCCTCACCGTGAAAGCTTAGGTGAAGTGAACTGTCCATAGTGTAAATCCCTAGCATGAGGTGGAATGACAGCTCACTTCACCTAAGTTTTCACGGTGAGTTTTTCTACAGAATAGGCGGACAGATCATAATCTCTACAATCCCCAGCATCAGCTGGAATAACAGCTCACTTCACGTAAGTTATCCCGGTGTGATTTTTGTAGAATAGATCTAACAGAATTTCACTTGTGTTTATTGTGTTACAAAGTCTTTATTATCGTTATCTCAGTGAGTTTAGTGCTTCAGAAGAAACGACAGTAAAGACAGTTTTATAATGTAGGTATTTTTTTTAGGAATTACTCCTGTATCGTGGGTGCGTTTACAAACATTTAAACTCACATACATAAACAGCCAGACCCGGAACAACTACCTGTAGGCAATACAAATATTTGTTCCGTGCGGGAATCGAACCCGCGACACGCAGCAGTCGATCGCTCAGCCACTGCGCTAACCGTGTTGTCGAACAAACATAATCTTACAATTAAAACTACTTAAAACTATAACACTAATAATCCTCTTCAAAAATTAGGACTGAACCTGAGCCAGGGTAAGTCCGAGCTCTCCTCAATGATAGCACTAGGAGCACTTGAGGTGGGCGAGTCCGTTCGTGGTTCCACTTCTGAGGACAACTGCTGGATTTCAGTGTGCGGAGGCTGGTAATGTTGCACCTGCAATTCTAGCTGCTGGTACAGCGCCTGGCATTCCTCCTCCGACATGAAAGTCGGATATCTACTCTGTACCGAATTCTGGACTGGCACCCAGGTTGGTGTACTCGTTCGTGGCATTGAAGTTGCTGCATGCATAGGCATCGGTACGTGAATGTTTCTCATTTCGGGAGATGGCACAGAGGTGCTAACGTCTTCGGAGTCTTCCATACTCTCAGCTTGGTCTTTCTTTTTCTTCATGCGGCGGTTTTGGAACCATATCTTGATAGTGCGTTCGTTGAGACCCAAAAAATCTGCGAGTTCAAGTCTACGAGCACGATCTAAGTAGGGTGTCGTAGCGAACTCCTGTTCCTACTGCATCATCTGTTGGCTCGTGAATATAGTTCTGATGCGCTTTTGTTTCTTCGCTCCTCCAGTTGTTTTGTTGCTGGCCCAGTCTGGTGAGTGAGAATTGAATCTTCCGAGAGCCGATTGATTAGAACAGCCTGGCCCTCCAATAATCTGACCATTTTGAGTACGTAGAAGATTTTGTCCGTATATGATTTGCGGGTAAATTCCTCTTGTAGGGTTTATAGTTGTATACCCATTAGGTACTGCGTCTCCTGGGTAAGGTATGTTCATGTTGTTGGGCGGGTTGTACACGAGCTGGTTGCTGAGTACGTTGGTGTTGTTGCTAGAAACATAGTTGGTAGACCCTGGTACTGACGGAACGCTGTGTGTTGGTAATTCGTTCCACACCGGAGGCTGTAAAGAATAAAAAAATATCATTAGTTACTTTTCATAATAGTATTTTGGTATACTCGTAACTGTTTAGGGACAAATCCTAAGATGCAAAGGGTATAAAGTTAAAAAGAGACTAAAGAATTTTGATTTCAAACTTTTGGTGTAAGTCAATATGACATTGATAGATACTGTAACTGAAGACTGAAACTTATAAAAACAAATTACCGTAGTATTCTGCAACATATTAGTGCTATGCACTTGGTTCCAGCGACCATCACTGGATGTACCCGCACCATTGCCAACACTATTAGGGGTCTGCATTGTAGATATTGATTCTAAATTAATACAAGAGGAAGTAATGTTCACAACGAAAATTCGGCTATTAATAACGCTTGTCCGGATTGTGCGTGCTTTTATATATCCACAATAATCCCTTAGTAAGAGGTAATTAACAAATGAGTTGAAGCTTTCGATTAGGTGATTAGGTTAGCAAACTTGTTATGTAAAAATGTTGTTATTGTTAAAAGTTTTTGGTTATAGTCTTTAACCGACTTCAAAACAAGGAATAGGTTCTCAATTCGGATGTTTATATTTTTTTTATGTATCTTCGGGCATAACTCCGTCATATATACAGGGTGATTTTTTAAAGACCAGCCAAATTTAAGGATGTGGTACAGACCATCAAACTGAACAACTTTCTCCATGGGACAAATAGCGTAATCGCGAATATACGAACATAACGTCACGCCTGTACCCTCTAAAGGGGTACGCAGATGTGTTCAGTATACCACGGTACACCCTCATTTCTGTTAAATTTGTCATTGGGGTACCTACCTCTAATCTTGCAAGTAAATTTGAGCATAACTTTTTTGTTTATGTTTATGAATTGTTTGTTTATGTTTATGAATTGTTTGTTTATGTTTATGAATTGATTTTGTTTCCGAAATGGTTACAATAAAAATAAAAATAGAATTTCGTAAAAAATTGTTGATGAATTTCGGAGACAGAGCTCTTCAATTACTAAAAGTCCATTTATTGATGGCAAATCACTAGCGGTACTGTAAAGAGGTAGACAAGTAGGTAGTTTTATTTATTAACCGACTTCAAAAAAAGGAGAACGTTCGATTTGGTTGTTTTTTTATGTTTGGTCCCTCAAAACTCCGTTATTAACTGTTCGTTTTGCAATATTATTTTTTTAATGGACGAGTTATGCCTCAGGGATCCCATATAAATATATAAATTGTATTAACTTTGCTTGGGTAGTTTTCGAGTTAGCTTCAATAATACGATTTTTTCCACTTAGTTTATATTGATGATGTTTTAATAACTTCCTGTCACTGATATTTACATAGCAAGTAGTGTTATATGAATTTGTGTGGGGTAGGTACAATTAAAAACTGAAAAATAAAAACGTTTTTACAAAAAAAAAAACAACCGACTTCCAAAAAAACACTTTAAAGTGAAAAATAACTTTAATTTATGTTAAAGTTTGCTTGTTCCTATATGTTCTTGTCCAGTTTATGATTTTTAGGTGTTATTTTCTTCAGATCCCATTGGAAGACACCAAAAATTGCTGACGCAATGCCTTTCCTTTAGATCGTGTTACTATGTTCTCCTGTATGTATCTACATTTTCATATCTCGTAACGCTCCTTACCTACTTTTTAGCTAAGTAGTTTCAGATTTTTTAAGCATGCTATTTTGTTAGACAAACATAGTAACATGAAAAGAATAATTAATTATCTACCTAATCAGCGTAATATGTTTCCCACTGCTGGGACACAGGCCTCCTTCTCTTTTTACTCCACCACGTGGGCCCAGTGCGGGTTGTTAGATGTCACATGTCTATTAATTTTTTCTGTTCTCGTAATTAAAGTAATAATTTATACGTACCTAACAATGTCATAATTTAAAATAATAACTTGTTACTGCAACCGATAACTTGTTTCATAAATATTTTATCAAAATGACTTAGGTACTATATACAGTACCTACACTGAAATATTATTATTTACTTTTTGTTTATTATATATTATGTAATCTAAAAATAGGAACAGCGCCATCTAGTTACAGACTCGGTTACTTTAAACAAGGTTTCTGAGCTAATCGAGATACCCATGGTTCAGAGGACGAAGTTTGGTCTCGGCTCGTGAGCGTTGAATGTTGAATGTATATTTTACGGACTATTTCATGCCTTTCAAAAGTAAATATGGTTTTTCTAATAGATACTTATAGGTACGGAAATAGTTAAAAACATGGATTAACACTTTTATTTTTTCTATTGTATGATATCTATTTTAATAGGTACAAACCACGTGAAAACGTATGTAAAATCAATGGAAAAGCGTCATGTTGCACGGGTTTCAGTCTAGTGACCTGAGCACCCGAGTTAACCTTACTGAAAACAAATAGATGGCGTAGTTAGTAGCAATCTTTATGAAATATCAAATAACACGAAGTAGAAAAACTCAGTAAGTAGGCATAAAGTTCCTGGCTGTTATTGATATGAAATGAAACGTTTCAGAACTCGGAGGGCGATGCTTGTCTTTTGTTTTCTAATATTTTGAATGTCTTTGTATTATTAGGTATCAAATTTTTCACCCTGCCTAACAGTAACAAAAAACTAAGGACGTAAAACGGGGTGAATAGAGATGCAGGGGTGAATCGGGACGAAACTTTAAAATGGATTTTAACGTTGAAATAATATAGTTTATTGCCAGAAAAGACTCCAATGTGTTTACTGTTTTTTAATTAAAGATTAAGTGTCCTTGTTAGCAACCAACTATATTATTTTAAAGTACAAATCCATTTTAAAGTTTCGTCCCGATTCACCCCTGCATCCCTATTCACCCCGTTTTACCCGGTAGTGCTCCTTAGTAATTTATAAAAGTAGGTATTTGCTACCAATGTTTTTCTTTTTGAGTTTTATAATTGGGTAAAATATATTAGAAATAATTATCTACCTAAATGATTTGTAATCGAAGTCTTATTGTTCTGTACCTTGAGATATTCTATTATTCTAAAATGCAATTATTATTTTTACAAGCTTTTTATTTGTAACTTGTTATAAATTGCAATGCTTTTTTAATAGACAAGTTCATATATATTATACTTTAAACAAAAAAATAAATAATATTGTAAAAGTGTCTGTTTGTAATGTCAAAATAACAGCTTCTTACTAAATGCATATGAAAGTATATACCGAAGGTACGTATAACAAAAAACAAATCTGTCTGCCTGTTTGTTGCGGTTAATCTACGAAACGGCTGTATCGATTTTGACTTCAAGTGCATGAAAATTAAAACCAATGAAATCCAATTTGTTTTCCAACATGCAGGCGAAGTTCACAACTAGTTCTTAATAAACGTCCATGTCAAAGAAAATGCCGTATACATGTCGCAGCTTTTCGTTTTTTTTTTTTTTTAATAATAGAGAGGTGTATTTAGGCTTGTTATGTATATATATGTCGCAGCCAACTGGTTACACTAGCCGTTTAGTCAACCGAAGTAGTGCTCGCTTCGCTCTCTCTGCTCGCACGCGGTTGATCACAGTTCTAACCTAACCCATTTGGTCGGGGTGCCCTGGCTTAGTTACTGCGACCAATTCGGCTCGTACGTGATTGGTTACAGTTCCAATCTAAACTATAATTTATTGAATATCGTTCAGGCCGTTAGCTGAACGGCCGCCGTTTAGTTAAAAGGCTAGGCGGTTGACCAAACGGCTAATTAAATCAGCTGGCTGCGACATATACATAACAAGCCTAAATACACCCTTAACGTTAGGTTCACCTACCACTTTTACTCAGCACTCATACACTTATTACTTCTGAATGACAGCGATGCGGACGATTATTTCGACGCCTAAACATCATTTTGTTTTTGTATTTATTTATTAAGTTAGTTAGTCTTTTAATTTAGTACCTAGTGTATATAGTTAAATAAAATATATACCTAATAAAAATATATCAGTAGAGGTGCGAATACTGAATAATAAACAATTTGTGAAAATTCTTAGTACATAGTTTTATATGTAAGTAAGTCCATCGGAATGGTAGAAACGGTAACGCTTGACGAATGTAGAATATTTCGCCAAAGTACTTTTACTGTGGCCTATGCCTGAGTTTGCTTATATTGAATAAACGTGAGTTGAATAGACACGTAGGGTTGTCGTGCGCTTCTCTTACCCATTTTTAATACATTTTTTTATATTTATTTTCAATGTGTGAATCAAACGATTAACTAGTTCTATCAATTTAGTATTTATTCCAGAAACAAATAATTGTTTAGATATTTCGATTTTTTATCCAACAATAATAGTAGGTATATATATTCTATTACATATTCGAAAGAGATAAAAATTTTAAGTTTGTATACGTATGCAGTATTCTTCAGATCTACTGATCCGATTCCGAAAATTCTTTCACTAATGGAAGCTACAGTATTGCCGAGTATCATAATTATGATGTATTTAATGTTAAAACAATAAATTGTATGCGGACGAACTCGCGGGAAGTAGCTAGTCTGTTAATAAAATAAAGTAGATATTTATGATACAAATTGAATACTATACTTTTTACAATGAAGGGTTAATCCCCTGTGTAATAGTGATTGACAACTTTCGATCAGAATGAGACAGAGAGATAAACTTGGGATAAACTCATCTCCCTGTCTCTTTTTAATCTTTTGGTGATGTATGGAAACCGTGGTTTATTACAAATTGTAGGCGGAGTCCACATCACCAAAAGATTAAAAAGAGACAGGGAGATGAGTTTATCTCGCTGTCTCATTCTGATTGAAAGTTGTCAATCACTTTACACAGGGGATTATCCCTTCATGTAAAAAGATGTTTACTGACAAACTGCAAAATTCAGAAGTTTTTAAATAGTTAGCCGAGTTAATACAATATACAATAGATATATTCATAGACAATAGATAGATAGGTAATATGCTTAAATAATCACTTTGTTGACATGATTTGGAGATATTCCTTTCTCTTAATTTGTTTGTTGTTTACTTTAGAGGAGATAAAGGGTTTGAAGTTAATTGATATTTTTGTTTTGTTATCTGCAAACAGATTTAAGATACAAAAATAACTTAATGTCTTTGGTTAACTGCTACTGATAAGGATTTTGTGTTTTTTCTGTTTTGGTGTAAAATGTCTGGGTAGGTAGGTACATTTGTCTTTAGTCTTGTCCCCTTCACACCAACAGGAAAACAACGGGATGAAAGGAGACAAACGTAGTAAACGTAAGTCGTCTTCTACAGAAGCGGTAAATAAATGTTTAATGAAACATTAACAAGCATAATAAACAAAACATTAGGCCCCTTACTAGATTGTAACGCGAATCAAAGTTCCAACAATTACATAGGTATTTACAATGATATTTATTAGAATATCATTGGATATATACTTCAGGTTGAACATACATTTTCTGGGTGAGAAAATAGTAACTACAGGTACCTATCTAGATATAGGAGAGTTTAGTTTTAGTTTTAATTTCTTTTATTTCAAACATCAAATAATCAAAACTAAAACCAAATAAAATATAAATCCAAAACATATGTTCCAGAAAACTGAACTCCGCACAGCCCTACACCACAGCCGCCGCGAAAGATCATCAATCATCGCAGCAAGACAATCACAACCGGCGACACATCTGCCACGCTCGCACCGTACCGCGCCGCGTCGACACCGCCGCGGTGCAGCTCTGCAACGATACCGCTCGATAATCTTCGTTAATCATCGGTAATTTTCGGTAAGATATGCACAAACTTGGGAAGCGTTGATACAGTTAATTACTGTATACGATGCAGTGTTCTAGTTAAGAGTGGGTCATATTAAATCTTTATTTAATCATTGAAAGACTACAATGTATCGAGTGTTGTTTCTACATGTGATATATTGCTACAGCATATGCTATCTTAGCATTTCCATCCAAAAGTGTCGGTGTACGGACACCAGCAGGTCAAGCTACCTAATACTGTCAAATTCTCCCAATCAACCTTGAACCTTAATACTTTAGCGATAAAGTTGAAGATCGATTAAAGAAATTTGACAGATTGTAGTAGCTTGGTGTGCGTCTGTACTTTGTGATATCATTATTGTGAACTCAGCGTCTAAAATCCTATTTCCTAACCTACTAATCCTACTAATATTATGAACGCGAAAGTTTGTGAGGATGGATGGATGTTTGTTACTCTTTCACGCCAAAACTTCAGAAGAGACTTCAATGAAACTTTACAGTAATATAAGTAAGTACCTAGCTTAGACATCAGACTAACACATAGGATACTTTTTATCCCGATATTCCCACGGGATCGACACTTATGCGGGTGAAATCACGGGGCGCTACTAGTCCAAAATATTTATAAATAGCTGCGGCTCGCGGCCTCGCCCGTATAGATGTCGGAAATTACTCCACAGGAACGTGCTACCGGGACAAAAAGCTTATAGAAATTAGAAAATATTTATTGTCCAGGTAATACAGTAAGCAGGTTCACAGGTTAACAGCAAGTTAAAACGACATGAGTGGCTTAAAATATTACCTACAGCTAGGTTACAGTATGGTATTTGCTAGTGAGCTCCAAACTAGACAGTTAGTCTGTATCTTGGGGCTCGGAGTACGAATTCCAGAGTGGAGACTAGAGAGGTGATTTCATGTATGGTATGGTGCGTGTGTATGTGTTATGTGCGTGTGGTGTGTGTGTGTGTCTGGTGGAGGTGTGTGGGGGGTGTGTGTGTGTGTGTTTGTTGCATTATACTTCGTTTGATTTGGTGTCAGGCCAGGGTCTTTATCCGAGTCATCATAACCAGTGTTATGCAAAATTTTCTTTACAATTTTTTTGTCATTGAATGAAGTAGTATTTTTAATTTCGCAGAGTTTGCAGACTTTATTGTAAGTATTGATGACAGAGTAGGCCGGGGAGCGTCTTGCTAGCAATGAGGTGCTGTCAGGTGTTGGGATTCTGTAGTTTCTTTCGCTTATGTTACATCTTATAACATCAGCTATCTGCCAGTGAACGTCCCGTCAAAATCGGTCCAGCAAATTAGCCGGAACAGACAAACAGACAAAAATGTTAAAATAGTTTTTTTGTTATAACTACCGCGGTATGTATATACTTTTATATGCATTAAGTAAAAACCTGTTATTTTGATATTACAAGCACTTCACTTACAAGATCACTTACAAGACTTCAATTTTATTTATTTGTCTATATAATTAAGCAGAAAAGTGAAAACGCCCACTTCTCATAAATAACCGTTTGCTTCTTTCAATTGGTTTTTTTTCCATTATTTCTCCAAGACGATATTTATCTTTTTCTTCCTACTGTCAGCCTGCACCACAGCCTGTAATATTTTTGTAGGTATCCACCGAAGTTTTACAAAAGCTTGGTAGACCTTCAAAGTTTTGTTTGCAATAGAAAACGCTTTTGTATACAATGTTTTGTTCTTGTCGGGCCGTAAGCTCCCTATTGTAATTGTGTGTTAAAATAACTTTTAGATATTATGTCGTCGGTCAAAAGCATAGATATTTACTTATCGATAAAAGCCTGTTAAGAAATACAAATGTGTCATTAAAGTTACCCGATTCAGAGTCGCCAAGAAGAATCGTACCTTCTATTGGTTTTATGGGGACCAAAGCACGGTGTGATTCACGTTTCACCTCTAAGTAAGTAGTTAAATTATGAAAACATATCTCTTCCAGAAAAAAAAAAACTTCACCCAAAACCTACAAAACATGAAGCATTGCTCCTTAAACCTAGTTTTAATAAAACAGCCAACGTACAAGCTAACATAAACATTAATAAGGGCAACCCTTCGCTTTTAATCTCACAAAGTAGGTATGCACACCTTGTTATATTCTCGTAAAAAATCACTTTCCATATTTCACTAGTGTAATATTGTAATATTGCGCGCTTCGTCTTAATAAACATTTTTTTTCGTCATATGAAAATGACATTGAGGCGTCACGTGTGATTTTGATGAAAAAATATAAAAGAAATGATGGGATCGACGGCGAGCCTCCCATCCGTTGGTTATTCCTTGTCTTTACAAGGACATCCCTTATGCTTTGTATGTGTGGGTGTTAGGTTCTGTAGGTGTGTATTTGTATAAAATAGTTTACATCGTTGTAGGTATTCGTTCCTTCAACATATATTTTGAGAATAATGAGAACTGCTACAGATTTTATTTAAGCTCTCTACATTGCATTCAAGTATCATGTAAGCTAAATTGCCATTTATCTATACATATAGGTATTTTTCAAGCAGACTTAGCTCAAATCACACTCTATTCCACAGCCTTACATCAGTAAAATCCATAGTTTAAGATCGCTTAGGTTCCAAGTAACACACCACAAACAAAACATAACCCATAAACAATATCCCTCAAATACCTACCCAAAGCCACAGTATATTTGATTGAACAACTTAGACAGTATAACCACAGTAAACTCAAATAAAGAACATCGCAGTCTCCCGATTGCGTTTGACAAATGAGCATCATTATTTGACAGACGGCAGATCGGGCGCGCACTGTCGACATGCTGTGTCTTTTGTTTTATTAAAGTCACCCTCCATTGATGTTATGAGGGATGACGGTACATGATGCGAACATGTAAGTATTATGAGCTAAGATCGTTTGGTGGGCCGTGTGGCCCTTTCTTACAACTTTAGTAAACAGTTTTAGGCGTGTCTTTGAAAGATTTGGAAAAAAAATGCTACCTACTCTGATAATTAAGGTTGTGAACTTAAGCGATTGATCCTCACAAAGCATACATATTGCAATCAACCTGCCTGGCCTTTTCCCAAATATGTTGGGGCCGGCTTCCAGTTCAACCAGATGCAGCTGAATACCAGTATTTTATATGGAGCGACTACCTATCCGACCTCCAAATACCAGTGACTGGGGAACTCGATACCCCTTGGGATGACTTGGGTTCAGACTTTTGGACTTTTGACTACCCGTAAACCATACCTATTGCACACTCACAATAAGTTTCAGTAGGTACTTTTTTATATAAGTAGGTACAGTGTTTTTTTCTATTAAGAATACGTCACCTCGATTATTGAATACAATAAGTATAACAAACTAGCCTGCCCGCAACCTATGTACATTTTTTACTGCAACGTTAACACACTACCACAAGTACCTACCTGCGCAACACGTAAACATAATGACTCATCATCCAACAAAGCACCTAATTGAAACATAAAACCCTATTAAGCATATTAATTAAGCTAAAACAACTATATAAAACCCTGAGAACGCAGAATGAATTCATTACAGAATCGAATCATCGGCTGTCTATTACACCGAGGGTTGCCACAAAGCCGGATCGAGCGACAAAAGGAAACGCGAGCCCGAGGCGAAATCTCGCGAGCCATAAATCATAGAGGACGGAAGCAACCCTAGCGCGATTCTCAAACGCTCAAGGGGTTCATTTTAATGCTCTGTTATATTTATCTGTTATTATTATTTTTAATAATGCGGTGTTTTTAGGCTGTGACTTTGCTTAAAATAATACCTAATATGATAATCGGAAAAATTAAATATATATGTTTTAAACCTATTAAAAATATATTATAAAAATGATATTATTTAATTGTCAATGGTGTAGCAATATTTGATGTTTATAAATCAGCATTTAAAAAATAGCAAGAAAGTCCTTCAAATATTTTTTTTTTTAGCAAATATTTTACGTGTATTTTCTGTAGCGTAATAAGTTAATGGTCAATTAAGTTGATAATTACAGGTTTTCATTGAAAATAACTGCTCATAGGCGTGTCATATCGATTAATTAATTAGTTACATATTTCTGTACTTACATTAAGAAATTCTGATATTTTTTTTATCACTTGTGGCTAATAATATCCATCAGCATTTCGTTCGAACGTCAATTAACGTGGCTACATTTAAAGCAGTTAATACATTAGAAATGATTAATAATCGTTTCGTCGTGCGGTTGCACTTGCACATCATTACGAATAATTATACCTGCTTACTTAATTATAATGAGGTAAATGAATGAAGTTATACGTCTAGTAATAAGTTAGTACCAGAAATATTAATTAGGTAACGATTTTAATATTTTTGCAGAATTAACTAATTAACATTGTAGTTTGGTATAAGTTTCATTAAAACATGTATTAAGTAAAGCGTAAATCTGGATTACGGGTCAGAAATAAAAAATACGTACTTATACTTAAATGTAAAGAATTATTCAAAATAAACCTACTATTAATAAAAAACATCGATAGTTAATCATATAATAATAAGACTGGGTTTTAAAATAATACCAATATTAAGTAAATGTTGTGTCAATAAGAAAACAACTCGATAAAATTCACAACTTTTATGTCATATAGAGTGGAGAATACCACCACCTCGTAAATAATATTCTCTAGTGACTTGCGGGCGCTTCACTCGGATATTTTTGGTTTGTGCTTTTCATCCACGTTTAATTGAAGATAAAATCAACAGTAGTTTTGTAATGTCACAAAAGTTCCTCTAAGGCAACAGACTGTATAATTATGTATGTTAGATAATATTTGTCAGATTTATTAGCAACAAGCATGGAGACTCAAGATCTTAGAGGACCAACTCTTTATAGGCATTCTGATTAAGACAGACCCTACCCCTACCGACCTATTAAGGTAAAGTCTAAATGCAGCACATGAAATGCATTAACATTATGCATCGCCTCATATCCCTCAGTTGCCCCATCTAACTTGACCGTGTGTGTTAACAGAAAAAATAGGTGATCGTATTATGTTCTACCATAAAAAAGTCGCAGCTAATTATTGGCGCTGACATCCACAGATTATAGAACTTTATTTTCCGGACGTCATAAAACAACATAACATAACTACACGCATGTAGTTCCCGAAACGTTAGGTGGAGGTGCACCTACAGTACACCCACATTTCGCCAGTTATGTTTTAGTCCCTTGTAACAGGGGACGAGCCTATTGCCATTAACCGGGTACAAATCTGGACACCGGGCCGCGACTGAGAAGTTCCAGATGTCACAAAAAAGAATTGTCACATATTCATGCCACTTAACACAGTTACACAACTCTATACAGATCCCGTATCGATGATTAGTATCCTTGTAAACCGTCGAGTGCGGAAAGCTCTTGATAAATAGTCAAACGCTGGCGATAGGCCAACCTCGCGGAATAATCAAATTTTGTACCCAACGCTGCCTCTGCACTGCCGTGTCTTTTATGGATTTTATTCCCCCTAACAAGATGCTAGAGGGTAGCGTTGCGGTTGCTTGAATTAAATTGTCGTTGATAAACTCTTATGGGCCTTTTTGGTTGAGAAGTGAAATATCAACGCGGGTGTGCCCTTTGCAGGTTCGGGCAGAGACGGGCTGCTAAATTAGCGCTTTGTTTATTCCTAAATCAACGCCACGGTTTCATAAATTGATGAAAAATATCGTTATACTAGTAGAAGAGTATCTTTGCGATGCAAAGAGAACCGAAAACGTAGACAATTTCTAAATTCCTATTAGAGAATCCTCGTGCAAGCTGTCAGATTTATTCTTAATGATCCCAATTCGAGTCTCCCATATTCATACCAGATTTGCATTCCAATCAGACTTCCCGTCATTTTCCATATTCGAAGCTAATCGGAAATTAGACGGTATTCGAATGGGTCTACTATCTACATACGTCAATAGGAACGACGTGTTTATTTTCAACAGAAGTTCACTGGGTCCGTGTTCGGGCTAACAATCTTTATAAATAAAGCGAGCCCATTGCCTATTCATGACCGGGCAGAATTCGCCCCCCTCCCCGCTGTCAGCTCACCCCCGTATCAAACAAGCCCCTTCATGTCAAATACTCCGCGCCCCGCGTCTGTCAAACTCTTCGCCAGCGTTTGACAGGGATCCTCCCTCGCTCGCGGGGAGGTGGAGTGCCACCTTTCACTGTTCTTCAACACTGTAATTCCAACCTTATTTATCCATACACATAGTTGGTTATTGGTTGTGTTTTCGAGTTCCACCCGCGCTGTCACGAGTCTAGGTGCAGGCGCCACGTCGAATGATGGATGACGTCAGGGAAGGTCGGCAGCATCACGCGTCATTCATGTGTACACAGGCGTAAGGGATACGTTTTTCGCGTGACGATATAATATTGGTGATATGCAAATTTGCTGTCGGCTCGCGTCGAACTGACAACGATTGTGTGCCTATAATAGTTGGACATAGTATCGGGTTTATTAGGGACAGTATTTCTTTAGGAGCAACTAGGGTTATGTGTCTTTATATTTTGTACTAGGATCTTTTAGAAAAACTAGATTAAAAAGCTAATTAGAACTGTATATTGATCATACATCATTCCAATCACCCGTGCACCCCCTCTTAATATCTTGTGACAGGAACAAAGGGAGAATTGTCACGCTAATGTTTAAAAAATCGTCAAAAATCTTAAGGAAAACAAAGAACCTATTTCTTACTTTCGCATTTACAATATTTCAGTGGATTTCAGGTCCATTACAAACTTAATCTAAATCATATTTAAAGCGCCTTTTAATTAATACCCAGCGTCTTCAAAATAGGTATATTATAAGTGTTTCTGCGGTTCAGTTAACAAGGCAGTAGTCCCCCGACTTGTTCCTCTAATGTATACTTTACTTTATGAAAATTAAATATTTCTCTCCCAGCCGGCGGTTCGCGGAGTGCGGATTACAACAAATTTGCATTATTTAATGGATACCGTGCGTGAGGATTTGTCAACAACTTCACTTGTTTTGAACACGACTCCATGTTTTGAAGACTTTTGTTGATAAAATTGAATTTTGCTGAGATGGATACTTGGTCTCAAAAATTGTGTGGACAAGTATACGACAAAGTGGGGAGTCTCAATCTCTCAAATGCAAGAAATTAGAATGTTTTACTTCACAGGTGTATTTTAAGGGAATAGGTATACCTGAGATGGTGATCTATAGGTTTAATTATTGTATTAACAAAGTACAGGTTAACAATCCATGTATTTAAGGCGCCTTTTTAGCTGAAGTTGTGTTCCATAGCTGTCATTATTATATTGATACAAAATACAATTTTTAACCATACAAGAATTCAAGTTTTCTGTTCAAGCATTTGTTGTTTTCCTCCACATTCCTCATGTCATCGTAAAAAAGATAGTCATAGTTCACCTGCTTTCAATTGTAAGCACTAAAGTTCTAGGTTTCATGTTTTCCAGCAAACTTGAACTTAGTTTCTCAAACAAACGCTTGGCATTCCACATTTTTCCCTTCTTTATTTTTTCATGAATAAAACAACAGATTTCTACTTCCGCCGGGTAACTTCTCCCTCCCACCTTCGATTTATTCGTCGGATAAAGAAAACTTCTTTTAAAAATGTAGGTAAACTTCCCTTTAATATTTTCCTTCTGTTAGATATCTCGCGGCCTGCCGTTCAAATTATGTGCATTTATAACTGTGTTTTTATTTTGTGTTTGAACAAAGTTTTTTCTTTGTTCAAGATTAGTTTTCTAACGTGACAATTTTATTAAAATGAGTATAGATCAAGCTATACCTATACCAACACGTTTATTTATTTAAGGATTACCAACGAGATACTCGTACCTTACAATTAACTTAAAACTTGTATAGTACACATTATCCTGTAGGTAATGCTCACGCAATTACAGGTACAATATAACTACAGCTTACACATTATCGAATACACATGCTCTGAACACATAATTCAAAATTAAGAATACATCATAATAAACCATGTTCAAATGACATGAATACAATACAATAAAAACCAAGCATTAACTTGATTTTGAACAATATTATGTCTGAATGAATTACAAAACACATTTGATTCAAGAAACAGTAGGTCAATAATTATTTTGCTGCTTGTGAGAAGTTTAGATTCTGTATGGCCGCAATACAAGTGAATGGTGAATGTGCAAATTGAAAAATATACATTACATATGCATAGAAATTACAAAGTAAACAATAACTATAACAAAAGGAAGTTCTCTAAACAGTGAAGGAAAACATCGTGAGGAAATCGGCATGTCCTAGAGAACCAAAAAATTCGAAGACATGTGACATCTACCAACCCGCACCGGGCCCACGTGGTGGATTAGGGCCCACTCCCTCTCACATACAGGAGGCCTGTGTCCCAGCAGTCGGAACATTATAGGCTGAATATGTATGTATAAGAAAACCAAAGAGATTTTAAATACAGCTTCAATAAAGAAAAACTAAAATAAGACTTAGGTATCAAACCATTTTCAAAACCATTTAGAAATGCAAAATGCAAACCCATACGTAAACCAGACCTGCACGTATCTATTTTAAGGATTATGTTCTCTCAACTCTCGATACAATCATCGATCGATCAAGCTCTGACATGAGTGACACTCGTTAGATAGAGACCGTAGCAATTTAAATTTAAATCCTAGGAAAGCCCACCCTCCCCTTTTCTAATGGATACACAATCGGTGATATACATCGCTTTTTAACTAACAGAATGTTTAGCTTGTTTTAAAATATGACTGCGATAGTGTAGTGTTGTAAAATGCCTGTAACAAACTGTGATCTGTCAATTTGTTTAGGTTTTTCTTATCTAAGTAGTAGAATTGGAAACACCGACCTTATCGAGTTTTAAAACAAGCATTATTTTTAACGTGCAAAAGGGTTTTTGAAACAATTTATAGAAATAAATATAATTTATCATTTGTCAACATGTACCTAAAGCTTTCTATATTAGTAATTTTTCTGTTTTTATGCCACACTCATCGATGATATTGACAGAAATCTTCTTAAGAGATATCGTAAATGAGCAATGATTACATTTCGCCCATTTTACTCTTGCAACTTTTGCATGCAATCTAAGTATTCATTGTTTAATTCTTCGACATTGCATTAAAATCATGCCTGAAAAAACAAAAACCCCATGATTATTTCCCAGAACAAGAAAAAATGCATTAAATAAAAAAGTACGAAAAAAAATCTTGATCCTATAGATTTTTTTTCCATAGTGTCGGATCACGTTTATAAATATTCATCGTGTAGTATTAGCATGCGGGGAGGACGTGGTAAAACCCGACGCGGTACGTACGCCTGTCATTATATCGCCATTTGGACGCAAAAACCTGCGCACCTTCGTTTCGCCTGCCTTGCCTGCGCGTTGTATATTGTATTTTCTATGAGTCGTGTGATATTTAAGAGAATATCATGTTTCGTGATTCGTGTTTGTGTAAACACGACGTTTTGGTTTTGTTTGGGGAAATAATGTTGCATTTTTGCTGTAGTTAGATGTTGAAATTGAAAGAAAAGTAGGTGAACCGCCTCATGAGCTTAAAGTCAGTAGACCGTTCACACATTAAGCAAGTTTTAACAACTCAATTTTTTTTCTATAACTCGTTAATTTTCAGAAGATTTCAGGTGCAAAACCAGTTTTAAACCAAAATTAAAACTTCTTTGCACGTGGTTAACCCCACAACTTCTACGGTACCATGAGAACCACGATATCTATGATGAGAACCGTCGACGGTAGCCCCATCTGTCCTGTTGGGCATGAATTACAAGCGCGCTGAGCATACTGCAAGTGTCACGTATTCACCACAATACCTACCATGATTAATTTGTCAGACAACTGCATTTATTCCTTCATTAGGGAATATTTGTTAAGATTTCTAATTTGGTTAGGAATATAGGTACCTTTAAAAAATAAAATGAATGTTTTTTTTTTTTTTTTTTTTTCTTTTGATTTCAGACTTGGAGGAAGTAAAACGCCCCAGCAGCAGCAAGCATCTCTAATCTCAGAAATGGAATTCCAAATCAAAAATGTAAACAAAAGTATTGCCAATGTAAAATAATTACCCTAATTGTGTAGTTGGTCGAAAAGTACTATAATATAGTGATAAAAATTGTAGGCTATCCTAAACAGGTAAAATATCATCATCATTTTCTTGACATATTTGACATTATATTTTACCAATATATGATTGCTTATACACTTCAACATATCTACACACAGTATTCAGATTTAAAGTGATCTAAAGTACGATCCAAGAATAAAATATAACTGTTTGAAATAAAATCAAATTATTTTTATGATACTGGCAATAAGGCAGAAGCTCCAAACATTTTCACTTTAATTTATCGTACATTTCTCTATATATAGTACATTTTTCTATTTATAGTACATTTTCCTTCTAAATAAGAATCTTTAAAAAATCGTATATAATATTGCGTAATCGTAATAATCGATTCAAGTAGGCGTACCTACTGGTTACAATTCTGTTTTGGCCATTCGGAGTAATATTGACATTCGGTTTCTGACGTTTGTCGCAATCGAATATTGTGTCCCTCGTGAGTTTTTTTTTTTTGTTGTTTTTTTGTTTCATTTTTGTTTATTTTGTTGTACCGTAAAATCGTGGTTACGCGTAATAAAATAAAGGTATCTACTATGGATGCTCAGCCTGGGCCCTCAACCAAAAAGGATATTCTATCACCACCTAAAAAGAGACAACGCACTGCTATGTGTGTGTCTGAAAAGGTCATGATAATTAATGCCTAAAAGCATGTCTACAAGAACTGGCCTAAAGATCAGTACTGGTCTTTTGGTGATTGCGCCGCCGATATTCTGGGCATATCTGCCAGTATGACATGGTAGTGACAGTTCGCAGAACAGAAGCAAAATAAAAGTGTATTACCGGTATTAGTTTATGGTGATGTGTGAACGGTATTTAAAATGTAGATGGTATATAAGGACTAATAAACTAAATCTTATGAACTACCTGGACTACAAAGTTATTCGTACGCCATGTAGTGATTTTCAATAATATAAATGGAAAGCTGAACTTTAAGCAAAACTTTTTGAGTTCAAAGATGGAAAAACTGCCTATGTGTCTACACATAGGCAGTTTTTCCAACAAAAACATATTCTAATATGTTTGGTGAAGAATGTACGAATGTTTATAGTGGTCAACAGGAACTAAATAATAAACACGAGCAAGTTGTTTATAAGAACAGAAATCTTTAATTTTTTATTAGTTACGACGAGACCTTAGGCTATAATATGTTTAATTTTGAGACGCCACGTCAACGCGATTTCAAAAGCACGAAATTTAATAAAATTAATTAACTATAATTACTAGGGAAATGTTGACTACCCCTGATACGTCACTTTGGCAATGACATTTCTTTGTTTACATTTTTGATCAGGAATTCCATTTCCGAGATTAGACAGTTAGGCGGGCTATTGCATGCACTGATACTAAAACAAGGGTTTTAATGGGAAACCAAAAACAGTATTCTTCTGTGTAGTGTTCGTACTAACACATTGGCTCGTTACGTCACCAGCAGCCAAGCTCAACACGTCCGCCCTCGCCAACGGCTCGCACACGACTGTTTCCCCCACTGCCCGTGCACCCGAGACAAGTATACAAACACTACATCAAGGGATGTAGTGTTTGTATACTTGTCTCGGGTCATCAACACAAGTCTCTAAGATAAAGTAATCCTACTGAATGACTATTTCATGAAATCTTGACATTCTAGGATTATGCTAACTTAACAAGTTGTATTACTGACTCTAATGATTATAATTCTGTAAATACATATTTGTTACGGCCGCGAATCATATTGTAATCAACGTACAATTTAGTACTGACCAGCAGATTGCAAAAAACATAAGAAAATTTGAATTTCGCGGGCTACCTTGGAGCATCCATTAATTACTTTATCCATAATCAACAACTTTAGGATTTGCATCAAACTTTCATAAGATGATGATCATTTTGATATCATAAACAGTGACTTGAAGTAATATTACTAGATATTATAATTACATCTCTTTCATTAACCTCTTCTACATAGTGTGGAATGGGACTCAATCCTTCCCTCTCTACCTAAGCCATATCACCTGGCGTGATTCCTAAATCTGTAGCTATTCTCTTCCGATATCCATTTCCCTTTCATCAACAATAATATTTTTTTTTATTTTATATTTTGACTGCCCCCCATTATCATAATCATCTGTCGCAACTCAAACGATTAATATATTTCAATGATTTGGTCTATTATAATGGTCATGTATCAATTATTTTTATTTTTTTTTAACTATTAGTTTTTATCACAGTGTTTTCGTTAATTTTTTTTTTTCCGAAGGTTTTATCATATGCTGCTGCCAAATTAAAAAATGTGTCTTGAATTTTACATGTTCCTCCCTCAATATCTCATAATCATAAACAAAACAAGACCCATAGAAAACTTAATTAGCCTATAACATCCCCTTAAGGGCCTGTAATACCTCAGATTGCGAAAACTGTCTTAGCATTAATGGCTCTAGTGTCAACAATACTGCAGTATGTAACATAATGTACATACTCACAGTTATCTTCATTCATTCCTCCAGGTCAGAACAAGCATTCTGTTACCGTTAGGCGCTGATCTGATTATTTATTACGACACGTTTCATCCACAATCAGTACACAGACACAGCTCCATCTTTAAGATGACACTACGATGATTTAGTGACATCCAAGGGTTGGTAATTACGCCCACATTGATGGATATCATTTTTCCTATAATCACTATACTTCTAATACAAAATAACTATAGATTTTATCGTATTTTGTTGATAATATATTTTATTATGACAGCTTTGACAACGACGTTTATTACGTCGCCATGGCAACCTTTCTTTCAAATTCTTACCTGCCTGTATCTTTTTAGCTAATTAGACATAGAATACTTATTATATTTAATTACTGGCCATCTTCGTAACTCAAATTCATATTTTCTACATGATGTTATTCTACGAGCTGACATTATAGATCCACGCAATCCAAGGATCAGTTCGGGTTTCGCCTCTAAAGCGGATACAATAAAGAGCCTGATACTCCAGGGCTACCTATCCCGGGAATACCCAGTGTACCTCTCCGCTCCGGTACCTGTCGGACCCTACCTACGCCTCCGTCCTCCGTCCTCCGTGAAGGGCTCCTGTGACTATTGGGCCGCGCCTCATCCGAGGGCCGCCTCACCTGGCGGGCTGACAGCGTCTCAGTCCTGCCTTGCTGCGTGGACCCTCCAACGGGTGTCCTCCGCCTGCACTCATCTATACCTGTACCTGCGCCGGCTCCTGCTGCCGTGCTGCAGCCTGCCCTGCTGCGTGGGCCCTCCTACGAGTGTCCTCCGTGCCGCACACGCACCAGCGTCTCATCTGTACCTGCATCTGTCGCCGGCACCTGCCTCGCGTCTACCTCCCTCCATCTGGACCTCCACCTCAGCCTCCTCAGCCCACCTATCACGCATCGTCATCCACACACCCCACCTCCACAAACTACACACCTCTCTGTCCATCTCCATCTTAAAGTTATAAATATACCTTTAATTGCTTTCTACCTCCCTTTCTTTTATTTCATTTTTCCTTTGGTTTTTATAAGTTTAGTTTCTTGTCGCTATACGACAAGTATTCACTTTGTAATTAATATATAATAAAGACGAGGACTACTGCGAGATGTCGTCTGTTTCGAAAACACGATTGCATACAATTTTCTCGATACAAAGAAATCTCAAAGTTACCTCTAAACCGTACAATAAAAGAAGAATAATCAATGAAAATTGTCAAATTAGGTCATGAAACTTTGCAGGCTAATCGATCTATGCATAAAGCAGGTGTCATATGTTCATTTTTTATTTTTTAATCGTTACATTTAACGTAAAAATATGAGATTGGAAATATCAAGCTTTATAACCACTCACACCTTGAACCGCTCTGCCGCCCGGCCCCGACAGGACCCCGAGGCCCGATTCAGTACTTGTCAGTACCGCTTCGGCTATCGGACGGGGAACCCGTGTCACTTCGCTTGCGCTCAAAAGACCCGATTGACAACGTTTTATGTTTTGAAGAAATTATCTATTAATGTAAAACTAAATTTAGATGTAAAAATAAGGCACCTGTATTTTTATTTTATCAAAATTTTGTAGTTTCCATTTATAAAATTTTCATTTATCTTTGGTTCAAAATCGTAATCTCACGTCAATGTCAAAATATTTTCAAAAATTTGGGGAGGTAAGCGTACCGTATAGCGTATTTAGAAAGTTCCCAATTTTTTATGGTGTTTTCGATATATTCAGAAAAACTTTTTTTATAAATAATTTTATTTGATATATTTTGTGGTAATGGAAATATATTTCAATTACCACAAATGTATAGATAATGATAATGGTGGATTATTGAAAGGATGCTTCTTTTAAAAAATCCACCTGTAATATAAGGGTAGGCACCTAAACCGTTGTAAAATAATAATATATACAGGGTGTAAAAAGACTGAAGCGGCTCCTGTCCAATCTAGGGGCTCCAAACACCACCTGCCGGAGGCTCTATGCGGGGTCGTGCGGTCTATGGCCCTTTACGGGGCGCCGGTGTGGGCGCGTTCCTTGAGGCGGCGATCAGCCCGCCGGTTGAACACGTCCCAAAGGGTCATGGCCGTCCGGCTAATCCGAGGATACCGCATGGTCTCTGCTGAGGTGGCGAGCCTCCTTGCTGGATTGCCGCCATGGGATCTGGAGGCAAAAGTCGCCTACACATGGGAGGCGGAGAGGCGGCAAAACGCGGGGGCGTAACTCCTGCCGCGTAACTCCTCGCTGCCGCGAGGAATACAGAGCAGACAGAGCTCCGGCGGGATCTCATGGCGACACGGAGAGTGCGATTGTCGCAACACAGTGCTGGGCACGCCACAATTACGGCGATAAGTCCCCTCTTTGAGGAGTGGCTGGAGAGGCGCCACGGCGCCCTCACCTTCCGCCTGACGCAGGTCCTCAAAGGACACGGTTGTTTCGGGAGGTTCCTGTTCAGGATAAGGCGGGAGGAAACGCCAGGGTGTAACCTCTGTGTGGATCGCCTGGAGGACACGGTCGTAGCATACGGTGGAGGCAGTGGCGTGCATTGCATATAGGCCCATAAGCAGTGCCTACCTCGACAAATCGATAAACCATAAGCCTGTCAATTACATTTTAGCATGTGTACCCCATAATTAAAGAACTCATTAAATTATCATACCTAAAAAATGTCCTAATGTCCTTTGCTGTTTGCGCAAACAGGCTCCGTAAATCATAAAAGGCAGGACGCACTGATTGAAGATCTTAGTCTTGTGAAAGTGAAATACTCAACGAGAAGACTCGATGAAGCTTCCTAAACGCTGCCCAGCCCAGCTAAATTCTTTTGTTAACCTCTCAAAGTTGTTCTTACCAAACTGCAGAATTTTCCGTAGGTAAAAGTATTCTCAGACAACCTTGAAAGCATTAACATTGACAGCTCTCGTTGAACATAACCTGGATTTTGTCCAAGTTCATCCGGACACCAATGCATATGAATCAAATAGGCTGTACAGCATCTGCTGCAAGTCATGCAGCGATTCAGCCGCTATAATAATATCATTTGCAAATATTAAGTGTGAGATGTACTCGCCGTTGATGTTAATGCCGCGTCCTTTCCAGTTCAGCGTCTTAAATACATCCTCCAATAATATTACAGAACAATTTCGGGGAAATTACGTCCTCTTCTCTCACCCCTTTACATGGATAAGTTTAGTTCAAGCAGCGACTCCAACAGAACCAGGTCTCGATAGAGTCAAAAGTACTTGTAGTAGTACATGTCTATTTGACAACCAAATTGAGAGTTGTCAACTGATCGATTATTTGAGAGTTGTTATAATAATAATAATAGGGTGAGGAGTCAAACCAAGACAGATACAGGAACCCGCAAGGTAGCAGCGGGGGTGTGGCGAGCTGTTGGGCAGTAGCGACCTCACGGACCCTATCTCCCGGGAAAAGTCTTGTCCTTCACCTCTGGCTTGCCTTTATTGGCCGGCTGGAGTGAACACTGACGAGGAACAGAGCTCCCATCTCATTCTTGCTTTTATTGGCCGGCTTTAGTGGAGATTCGCAAGAGTAAACGTGCTCGGAGGAAGGAAGTATTCCAGTAAGATGCTGGTAGGGATCTTGACCGTACTTCCGGGATTGTCCTCATAGCCGTGGAATACCTCTCCACTCCTCACAAGCACCTCAGGACATGTTGCCCTCTTGTTGCTACGACACTATGTGCTAGCGACCGTTTTCGGGGGCCCATTATTAAGTGTGCAAGTCACCCCCTGCCATTTTATCTGTGAATTATATTATCATGGATCAGGCAGGAGACATAGACCTTCCATGGTTCAAGGTAACTGATCTACAATAGCCACCAACATCAATAGCCCAGTATATTTTGTTTCCATGTTCTGTAATAGTCCTGCACCAACCGGGGGTTCTCCTTAGGTGCACTTGCATGGTGCATACCATACAGGGAAAATCGCCGGTTGGTGCCTCCTCATCATTTAAAAATTATCTTATTATTAAAAAAGGCCTCTGCGAGTTGGCTTCGGCCCCTGTCACGCCTTTCAAAGGTCCGGGACCCCAGGGTTCCGAGATAATAATAATAATAATAATAATAATAATAATAGGTTATTTCCAAAAACTTTGTACTACTTTACATTGGCAATGTGGCAACAATTTCAGTTAAGGTAAAGAGATTAGCGTCTGTAGCCGAACTAGGCATAGCCTGTGTTTCGGCTATCAGCACCATTTCCCTCGAGTATTATGCAAGAATAGGTGCCAAGCAATAGAGGCATATAATAGGGGTTAAAGTATGAAATTGCCGTTTCATTGTAATAGGTACTTCGAATGGACATAGAACCTTCATGGTTTGATATTTTTGAGTGAAACTTTTTTCACATGGTACCTTATACGTATATACCCTCTTATTATTTATATATATTTGGTTTTTCAATAAAAATTATTTAGCACGAAAACATTTTTTTTTTTTGCTTTAATTTTTTGATTCCTCGCCACTTGTAGTGTTCGTACTAGCACATTGGCTCGTTACGTCACCAGCAGCCAGGGTCAACACGTCCGCTCTCGCCAACGGCTCGCACACGACTGTTTCCCCCACTGTCCGTGCACCCGAGACAAGTATACAAACACTACATTCTGAATAAAATCAATTTAAAAAAAATCTAAATTATAAATTAGGTATCAAGACAGTTTATTTACCCTATACTTTTTGGAATTTCACGAGCTTTTGAGGTTTGAGATAACTTAATTCTCATAAGAATACAAAATTCGCTCACATGAGAATATTAAAACTATAACATAAGTCGATATTGTTGAGAGATTTACAAAAACTAGACATTTGTACAATAATTATTTTGTGGGTAGATAAAAAAATTGACGGAGAAGGTATGTCTGTCTCTCGTTAACATCAGGCATATTTTAATTACTGTGAGCATACTATGGGTAGTATTGGTTATAGCACAATAGAAAAACGGTTTCCAGTTCAAATCAGATTACAATTTACGAACAAGTTAGCCACACTAGGAAAACACACACTGTAGGTACACAACTCAACGATACGGAACGCAAGACAGTTTCTAAGCACATGTTGTTCGTACGGTGTCCAATGTTTCGATGATCTCGAGAGCTTTTTTTTTATAACTGGCATCTCGTAGTTCACCTTGAGAGGTCGTGACTACTTAACCGGACTATCCTGTGGTTGCCTTAAGTAGAAAACTTAAAGCCTCCAGCCAGGGCTTAAAACTAATTAAAACTAAGCGACTGCACGCTAAGGGCACCCCCTGTGGGGTACGAACCTCGGCTAAGGGCATCGCTGGGAGAGGGCCGCAAAGGGACAGGCTGGATCGAATTTATATTATTATTGCTTTGATGAGCACGGCGTTTCCTAGGACTATTTCTGAGAAGAAAGGCCGAAACAAACTCAGAGGTCTCAGTCGGGGGATTTAAAGTTACATGCTCAGCTACGGCGCGGGCTGGCACTTCAGCGGGCAAGGGTCGGGGGGGAGAGTTTACGGGGCGTCGCGAGGGACCTCGGCGGCGAGGTCGGAATGTCGGTCTTTTGTGTTTGTGTACTGTACTGGTGGCCCTATTGCTCTCCTGGAGGAGGGTTATGGGGTCACCGTGGTCAGCGAGACCGTGCCTTGGACGGCGAAGTTTACTAATTTTGGAGGGGTCGTAATTAGCGGCCGCGACAACCATAGGGTTGCGATGCTTTGCAGCCGTGTCAAAGTAACCTTTGGAAAGGCGTTTCATGAACTGCTGGATAGTGGGGATTTTAAGATCCACATGGAGGATCTCGTTATGAACGAACCAAGGGGAGTTTGTGGCCTTGCGGAGGAAGCGGTTTTGAAGGGTTTGCATCCTATGGATATAGCGGGGCTTTGCATGAGCGAAGACTACGCAAGCGTACGTCATTATAGGACGGATGCACGCTGTGTACAAGCGCATTTTGCACTTGAGTGATAGCTTACTGCGTTCATTGAGAACGGAATGGAGATAGCCGAGAGCGAAAGCGGCGCGCGAACGGACCGTCTTTATGTGCTCTGAGAAGGTGAGATTTTGGTCGAGGATAACACCTAGGTATTTGGCTTGCTTTTCCCAAGGGATCGGCTTGCCGAACATGGTGATGGGTGGAGGGGGGGTTGGTTGGAGTCTAGGTTTCGAATAGAGAACCGCTTGACTCTTACCGGGATTGACTTCGATTCGCCATTTCCTGAACCAAGCAGTCAGCTTATTGACTGCGGCTTGGAGACGAAGCCTTAGTTGGATATGGCTGCGGCCAGTGTAATAGATGGCTGTGTCGTCTGCGAACAGAGCCAATTGGGACTTAGCATCTTTAGGGATGTCGCTAGTGAACAACGTAAATAAGAGTGGGGCGAGTACAGAGCCCTGGGGGACTCCTGCTCTGATGGGGTGAGGGGACGAGAGCGCTCCTTCGATTTTGTAGCAGAAGGTGCGGTTCGACAGAAATTCTCGTAGGATGAGAACGAGCCGGTCAGGCACACCGACTTGGTACAGCTTGTATAATAAGCCGTTGTGCCAGACTTTGTCGAAGGCTTTCGCTATGTCGAAGTAAATAACACCTGTCATCATGCCGCGCAGGAATCCTGTGTGGATTTTGTCAGTGATGCGGTGGACTTGTTGAACACAAGAGTGTTGGGTTCGAAAACCGAATTGCTCATCGGGAATGAGGCCTTTTGTTTCGGCATAGACCCTGAGACGCTTATAAATAAACCTCTCGTAGATCTTACCGAGGACTTTGAGCAGACTGATGGGACGGTAACTCGTCGGTTCAGACCTGGGCTTTCCAGGCTTATGGATGCCAATGACGGTGGCTTCTTTCCACGATTGTGGGAATATGTTGTTGCCCATGGCGCCATTGAAGATGGTGACCAGTAGCAATATTAGAGGGTCAGGAAGGAGCTGGATCACTTTTTTGGTGATCCCGTCTGATCCGGGGGCTTTTCTGGGTATGAGACCTTTTATGATATCCTGCACTTCGTCTGGAGTGACGGGAGGCAGAGGATTATCAGGGTCTTCGACGGGCGGGAGGGACTCTCTACGTTCGACTTCCGCGTCGACCTCCAAGAGGTAAGCTTGGCCTACTGGTTGAGGGCTGGGTGAGCATTGAGCTTCGAGGCTGATGGCCAGTCACTCGGCCTTTTCGTCATCATCGAAAGCGATGATTTTGTCTGGGCGGACCAGGGGTAGTACGGTGACTATTTTGCGGGATTTGAGTTTCCTTTGAAGGTCCCAGAAGGCCTTGAGGGTGGGCTCTAGTTCGCTTAGCATCTTGTTCCAGCTGGCTTCACGCCACTCCGATAAAGATAAAGATAATTTATTTGTCAAACATGCGTTTACATAAACTGAATAATCAGACATGCAAGGTATTAAATTAATAGATGTGAGCGTCCATGTTTTGCCCATAACGGCGTACAAATTTTGTAGGTATAAAAAATTACATTTAATTGCATTTTACATATAGTCATTCTAAATTTCATTACAAAATACAAAACAAATAAATAATAATTGATGTCAAGATATTATAGTATAAGTATATTATAAATAGTCAAAATAAATTACATTATGTTCAGAATATTCATTAATATGCAGTCAAATATAAGTCAAATAGAATCATTCAAAAGTCAATTGGTTTAAAATCACATTATTCAATTGTTATTGTATATTAGAAGTCGGAATAGAAAAGTCTTTTTCATTTAAAAAATCTACAACATTATAATACACTTTACTAATTAAAAAAATTCTCAGCTTATTTTTGAAAAGTGACAATCCGATAAACGTGATTTTACATAACGCTGTAAGTAACGCATATGGGCTTTCTTAGCGTCGCAGGGAAAGCTACTGTAGGCACGGACAGCCGCGTTCTTCTCATTCAGCAGTTCACGCACGTCGTCTGGCAACTTACAGCGACGGTCGTCCGTCACTAGAACTTCCCTAGAACAATCGTTCATGACTGACTGTACGTGTTCCGTGAATGAGTCGACGCGGCCGTCGTGTCTGCGATAGAGCTGAAATGACCGGGGATGGTGTCTAAGTGGGGGGATGTGGTGGATTTCAGGAATTCCCTTACTTTCCTCCAGTCCGTTACCACTTTTGTCTGGGGAAGTAGGTCGGGATCGGTGAGCCCAGTGCGAAGAGCCAATCGAATGATGATTGGTCGATGGTCTGAGGTGAGCTCTTGTACCACTTCTAAAGTGTCTAACCGTAGGTTGACATTCTTTCGAAGCGCCACGTCCAGGATGTCAGGGGCGTGGAAGGGGTCGTGGGGAAAGTGGGTGGGAGTCATGGGACCTATGACATCGAAATTGAGCAGTGGGCAGAGGTTGAAGAGTTGTCTGCCTCGGGTGTTGGTCGTGGCACTGTTCCAAGCAGTGTGTATGGCATTGAGGTCACCCGCTATGAGAACGGAGTCACTCAGGCCAAGAAGGATAGAGAGGTTGTCGGACAGAAGCTGTGGGTCTTCTGGACCGGTTGAGGGAGGAAGGTAAACCGAAACTAGGGTGATCGGCTGGTGGCCTGTCATGCCTAGTCGACAGATAGACACTTCGAGTCGTGAGAGGGGGGGAGGGTCCATAGGGATGCAGTACAGAGCCTTTTTATAATAAATTAGTGTGCCGCCCTTGTGACATCTCGACCTGTCATTGCGAACAAGACGATAGTTCGCAGTTGCAGGGCTGCGGTGGTAGCAATGCGGTGGTAGGGCTTAAGGAAAGTCTCTTGGACGAGGAAGATGTCCATTTGATGATCGCGGAGGAAGGTGGCGATCTCAGCTTTCTGCGGCTGGAGGCCGTTGGCATTGAAGGATGCCAACTTGAGGGATCGGAGTTTCGTTCGCGTAATGATGGCTTTATCCATTACGGTTTTGTAATAAAGGCAGTTAGGGCTTGCGTAATCTCTGGATACGCGTTGTAGATTGCCTGGATGCGGAAGAGATCGCCGGAGGCTTTAGCGGCGGTAATCTCTTGTACCATTTGCTTGGCACGGGGAGTAAGGAAGATCAGGAAGGTGCTGCTGATCACATTGAAGGGTTCAGAATCAGCTGGTGGGGTAGAGGCGGTGGGGAGGGATAGCTTAAGCGGCGGGGGCGGCTTTAGGAGCGGGGGTGGGGGCCTTAGCGGCCACAGATTGTAGCGCGGGGGGGCAAAGTCAGGGATCCACCCTGGCGGGGGTGGGGGGTGGGGTAGCCGGCTGGGAGGCTGCCACGAGAGTGGGGAAAGCTCTCTGGTGGTTCAGCTGATTCCAAGGACTAGGCCTTTGGGGGCATAGTCGCTCGGAGAGCTGGGCCGGGGGATTTTGGGCCGGAGTTTCTCTTTTTTGGCGGGCGTCCGCACGCTTGGCCAGTTTAGGGGAGGATGACTTGGGGGCCTTTGGGCAGCCACGGTAGTTGGCTGGGTGACCGATTTCGCCGCACAGAACGCAGCTAGGGGCTTCCTTGCCAAGGGAACGGTCCATGGGGTGGGGGCAGTCAGACGTCCCATGCTCACCCAGGCACTTGACGCACCTGGGTTTGGCATGGTAATGTGCCTGTGAGTGGCCGTAGAGCTGGCAACGGTGGCATTGCCCAACGATGCCGCTCTTGCGGGGTTTTTCAATAACAAGGCCTGTGAGACCACAGCTAGCCTTGATTGAGAAAATCGGTTGATATGTTTGCCCCTCTACAGGGGGGCAGACCACGAGGATCATGTTGAAGGCGACTTGACCTCTGGCGCGATGCATCCGGCGGACGTCGGAAACAGGGATATTCTGTGCCTCGAGGTCCGCCTTGATGTCTATGACCGGGATCTCTTTAGGGACCCTACGGATCACGACGTGAGTCTGGCGTTCCTCTGGGAGGGAGTAGGTGTGAAAAGACACACCTCTCTGCCGGAGTACGCGAGTAAGATCCCTGTATTCTTTCGACGTAGGGATGGTTACTTTGATGCCTTGTTGGGTGGACTTGGCACTAGTAAAACCGATATTGAGATCGGTGCACCACTTGGAAACGACCGTCCATTTCCCTTTGTCCTGGATGGACACAGGGGGTGGAGGGGGTGATTTCCGTGAGGCGGAAGTAGTGGCACCGGCGCTGTGACTAGCTGTCGGGGTGGGGGTAGCAACGCGAGAGGCCTGTGAGGCGGGTTCGGAGGAGGGGATAGCGACCGAGTCTGTGGCCGCTATTTTTTTTGAGATAGGAGAAGAAGCTTTCTTCTTCTTCCTTTTATTCTTTCCTGACGCCGGGGTGCAGCTGCCGTCGTCAGAGAAGGGGGCGGAGGAGGACTCTGAGAAGTGGAGTGAATCCTCTTCGGATGAGTCATAGGCACGTTTGCCCGAGGCCTCTTCAGTGTCCATGACACTGGAGAGCTTGCTGGCTCATCGAGCAAGCTCGATTTGCTGGCCGTGGCGGGGGAGGGAAGCTGCAGCGCAGCTAATTTGGAGCCATATCTGGCGAGGAATTCGGATTACTTAAGGAGGACCTCCTTTACAAATGTTACTATGGCGTCTGCCATAGCCGGGGACGGGGGAACGGAATTTAATCCGTGATTTTCCCTATACCTAACTCCCCGGGTGGATGGGCGGGGGGGTGTGTACCCTCCCTGTCGGGTGTAGACAGGAAGGTGAGTACCTATTGGTGAGCCCTAAGCTTGTAAACCCGTCGCCAGTCTTATTGTGCGAACGGGGCCCTGACCAGTCTAGCGCGAAGGGTGTAGAGACACCCTAAAGACACTAGGTGTGTAGCTCTGGAAGGAAAACTGTCACCAGCCCCGACTAGGAGACGCCCCAAGGCCGGGAACTGGGACCCGTCCAATTAATTGACTGCCTAGCCCTGAAGGGGTTCGGCGGGTGTGATTGGGACAACACCCCACTCGGTTTCGTTGACACCGTAAGGTTTCAGCCGAGGACCACGAAACTGTGGTTTCAACCCAGAAGGGGTCTAGTGAATTTAAAACGAACTATACGTTAAAGAAACAGTATAAGCCTTGAAAAAGGCCGTTGGTGAGATCTTATATTCAGAAGATTTTAATCAACCGAAAGATCGGGTGTAGTCGGGGCGACTACGAGAGCGCCGTTACGTAAACGCAACGAGAGCGACAACGAGGGGCACTAAACCGAGAGCGGAGCGCTTTGGGCACGACCGCTAGCGGCGAGTGTCAAACGGAGTCTGTATATCATCTCGAGAGCTCTGCTCACACCGCTTTTGTAGCCATTGCTCTCGTCCCCCCACGAACTCGGGCTAGACTCTGTCTAGCGCCATGAGATGGCGCTAGCGTTCCGAATAGTCAAACGAATGACTCCGACAAATTATAATACAGACAACTCAATGTTCGCTTGATACACGAGCTCAAAACATCAACACAAAGGTAAACAAGTCTCCGTTCAATACTGATAAGCAATAGCTGTATGTGGCTTGAGATTATTGTAAGGAATGTGAATTTTTCATGACGTGCTGTTTGAGTAGTTTTTTAAAAGTGGTTATGGATTTGGATTCTGTGATGTATTTCGGTAATTTATTATATAGTTTGGATCCTTCATACATGATACTTACTTACATATATACTACTAGCTGGAGTAAGTCTTGTTTACGTCTCAATTTCATTTTGTGTTTTTTTATTCTTTTCGGGAAGGTGATTGTTGAATGTATATTTTTTTATTTAGTATTTTTCGTATCAGTATGCATGTATATAAATGTATGTTTGTGTAATGTTCATTAATTTCGTTTCTTTGTAAAGTGTTAGTGTTGGAGTGAGATAATCATAATTAAATAACATTTTAAGTAACTTGTTTTGTGCAGTTTGTAATAGGTCTAGATGTGTTTTTGCGGCGGAACCCCATATTTGAGCTAGGTAGTCAATGTAAGAAAGAGAGAAGTAACTTTTAACTTTCTTAACGAGTAAGAAATAGATTAAATATCGAATTTGGCGTGGTAAGCAGCGAACGATGCCTCGAAGTGTATATATTTGAATGTTTTACATATTACATTAGCTTTTACATTAAGTTAACAAAAAAATAAACCAATACCACTTGAAAACATAATTTAGAGGCAAGACCACCAAAACTTACGAGCAAAAGTGAATTTAAAAAGTCCAACAAAAAAAAATCTTTAAACAACTCGGTTGAATTAATAAAAGATCCCCAATCCGGCCTGAGTAAAAGAAATTATAATCCTTTGTTTTAAAATGCAATGAGGTGGTTGTTAAAAACGTTTGCGGGGATATTTAAAATGCCGTCCCTTCCCTGGCAATTAGTGATGGCAGTGAAATTAAAACAATGAGAGTGGGGAGGCACGCAACCATTGTGGACGATGAATGGCCATGCTGGTTCTTTCAGGAAAACTTGTTATAGACACGGTTATTGCACCTTATTGTCTATTTGTATTTCTTAATTTTTGGTGTGACATGCAATTTTATGCTCCACTCGTAACATGACCACCATAGAAACGGCTTTTGTCGACGGAAGAATAGACAAAATGTGAGATTGTAGAAAGATTTGTAAAGAAATATTTTGTTTATTCTTTCGTTCTTCGGTGGTCATGCCACACATGCATCTATTCATACACGAAATCTCTTAAGGGGTCATTATATTCATCATTACGAATAACTTTTATTATGGGCCTAAACCAGAAATTGCGAAAAAAAAATCAGCTGTTCCCTACTATGTTCGCATAACTCGTCAAAATATATGGAACAACCGACTTTATTTTGCGATTTCACGTTTCGTCCTATAGTAAATGTTGTTCATAATGATGTAGGGATACAGCGGATTTTTTTTTACGATTTCTGGTTTATGCCTACGAAGATACGGGCCCGTCCGAAACTAGTTCGCTACTTCAGAATGAATCCTACTCCCGATTAATTAACTTTTTTTGACGGTCAAAAACACATCAGAGGGGCAATTCTCGTAATTTTAAGCACGTTCACAGTCTGGTCTCAGTCTCAATCTGTCAAAAATACGTCTAATTTCCCTAGATTTTGACAAGTTTTTGACACTTGTTTGTCGCCGAGATGAGACTGCGACTAGATTTTGAACGTTTTAAATTACGAGAATTGGCCTTCAGGAGTAAGGACAGCTGTCAAATCGTGTTGTCAAACATTTTTAGTTCGGCCCCTAAACTAATCTTGTCTGAAGGTGATACGGATTAAAAAGCGCACGTAATTTCGGCCGAAATAACGGATTTCGTTACTTGAGAGTAGACCCCAATGAGGATTCAACAATAAGCGCCCGAGAGCCTTAGGTCGTCCGTCAACAAAGCTTAAAATAAAACCCACATTTTGTTACTGAAAAGTTCAAGGCTACTGAATTTTCCTCAATTTCCACGTATCCTAATCTACATACCTCATAATCTATACTAATAACATCATAACAAAGTATTCCTCCATACCTACAACCTCCGTGCTCATATCTCGAAGGTCTATTCTCAAAGTTCGACATCGTGTTATCAGTCGACGACGGGTTTATGAGCAATCAGCTGCGAAGATAGCAGCTCTGACGTCACATCCGCTCTGCACCTCGACTCTCGACCAATCGTAGGAAGTGCCCGGAGATATTGTGTATTTTATATCTGATGTAAACGAAGGCGGAATATTTTAGTCATGCTGATAGGTATGCTACTTTTGTGGTAATAAATATTTTTACTGTTTAGAAAAAGATAATATGAGTTGATAAGTAGAATCAAGTAGCAACAGTACTCATGTTTCTCTTGACGAGTTCAGCTTCAAACTCAAACTCAAAGTATTTATTTCAGTTAAACCATTTACAGGCGCTTTTGAATTGTCAAGGAGTAGGCCAGCGAAACGGGAAATTGAAGCTGGTTGCTTCAGAGACAAAGGCTAAATTTGTGTGATGTTGCATTGATATCAAACTGGTCTTCTTCCTTACATCTACCCCTTTATTCACAACGGTAGCTTAAAGTTAAGTAATGATTTGCGACTGTTTTAACCGTACATTTTTTGATGTTTAAGCGTCTCTTAACTTTAATCATCGTTTATAAATAAACCATCTAGTTTCCAAAAAAATCCGCTGTAGTTGTTGTACGAAATTTTTTTTATTTTTAATATTGTTTAAATTATTTAATTTTGTTTTTAAATTACTCCTGTATCGTGGGTGCGCTTACAAACATTTAAACTCACATACACAAACAGCCAGACCCGGAATATCTACCTGTAGGCAATACAAATATTTGTTCCGTGCGGGAATTAAACCCGCGACACGCAGCCTAGCAGTCACTGCGCCAGCCATGTCGCTAAATCGATCGATTACATCCCCATACCATGACATTTGTCATCAGAAACCAGTGGCTTCTCATTATTTACCCCTTATGGTATCACCAGGCCGTCTTTTTTCCAAAATCTTATTTCATATTTTTTTATTGCCAATTGGGCATGCTCTTGACCTACTCCTCTATAAACTCCTCCTCATGTGCTCGAGCCCGATCAGAATACCAGTGCTGCAGTATTTTTTTTTTTAATATCGCATTTTTTTTAAATATTGCTCAGATAGGAGCATTTATAGCCTCGCACAGGACTTTTTTTTTGTTTTTAATGTGACTTTGTTAGTATTATTTATAACGAGCAAAGGAGCATTTGCTTCTTTTTTACTATTTGTATTTCCGGTGTGTGTGCCAAATAAAATATGTTTCTTTATTTAACACACATAATTTATTATTCCAGATACAGGATGATAAGAACATTAAAACAATTTCCACAAGATACTCAATATTCCGCTACGTCATCGCGTCATCGTGTCTCCTCGCAGTATCAGTATTGTGGAGGTAGGTATTCATAAATTTCCGTACACAAATCTGGTGCTCGTGGATGCTCGTTATCTTTGTCTCGGTCGGGAGTGACGTTTAGTGACGTCATCATCTCACTGCTCACTGTCAAGCTCGATTGACATTGTTTTGTGTCTTTGCTGGGGTATAGTGGGGGAGCGGAGAATTGGCTGAAAAACGGTTTGATTTATTGAGCTTATTTTGGGATTTACCGATGATATTTGGGGGCTATTTCTTTCGTAGAAACCACGGATATGTCCCCGTAAATATCACAAGATTAGTATAATGATGCACAGAAACAATTGGAAGAATTCAAGTAGGTGGGCGGGAGATTAAAAATGTTATTCAACCGGTTAAAGAAATGCAAAGCGGATTTATTATATTAATACCAACCGCAATTTTTTGTTTATTTATAAACGTGAAAATATCCCACTTGGATCAAAAGCAATAACCCGCGTTGCACCGAGCGATGCGCGGCGTAGCGTACGCTACACACTGAACTACGAACTACGGCGTAGCGCGAGTTTTGTGGTTAGGTTACTAAAGTTATTTGCGATCTGTTCGTAAAATCTTGATCAAGATCTGATTTTATCGAATAAGAATCAAATAGAAATAATAGCATAAGCAAAATCAGCCTACACAAGCCTCCTCTCTCTATGAGAGGAAACAGAAATAATGATAAATGATTTTATTTCTGTAAGTGGGTTCGTACAAACCCTTTTACACGTTTATAATATTTTAAAAACAAGACGAGGTCTGCGTTTCCTATTTGACTAATCAGAGAAGAAAGGCCGAAACAAACTCAGAGGTCATTGTCAGGTTGTGGTAAATACACTGCCGGCCATCTGTCTTTGAATATCACTCTGTTTTAGCTGTGAACGTGAGTAAATACACCTTAAAGTCGAAGGCACTTTACACTAAAATGTGCACGATATACTCGAGAATATAGTTTTTAAAAAATAATTGCAAAACAGTTTCAAAAATCAGCATTCAAAATATAGATTAAAACAACAAAAGTCCTACGCCAACTCGAGTCAGCCGCACTATAGTGCCCCGTCTCGCCGAGGAACAGCGACGGAGCGTACACTGTGCAGTCATTTATCATGGTACACCGTGCAGCGTACAACACGTAGACATACCAATCACAATTTCACTATTATCTTTATCGTGAAAATTTGTAATTGGGGTTGTTTTAAATATTATTCTTTGTTCTTATTTTATAATCGTAAAGAATTCAAGTTCGTCGTTAAAATTATAGTACTAAAATCTTTTTTCTATAATATTCTATCATTTTTTTTTATTATTATCTATGTGTAGCTACAAAACATGACACATTAGGTACTTAATTGTAGTTAGTTACATATTATACAATACTAGGCTCTGCCCGAGACTTCATTCGCGTGAAAGTCGTAAGACACCAAAATAGACTAAAATTACAGCTACAATTTGGAACACTTTGATCTAGCGACTACAGTTGTCCGTGTGAGAAGCAGCTCATCCTGAGGCCGACACCCGCCGGTCGGCAGCTTTCAGTAGCAATTTTCCATTGCTTGCGAAGTTTTTCGTTTTTAGTGAATTAATGAACGTCTGCGGTCCTGCATAAGCTACCTAATGGCATAACAATGATACACTGACTAACGCATTCTTACAGATTATTCCTGACGGTCAGCTGTCACTAAAATAATATAACAGCAGATCATAAACACTAGGCGGATTTCTCATTACCAGTCACCTAACCAAAGATATTTATTTTTATTATAACCATAGATGATAGAAGAGGCATAAACTTCATTTTTTTCTGTGTACGTTCTACGCACTGCCATGTATGTAATAGTACTATATTCGTTCCCTATTCTGCCCAGTGAAGTAATGAAATAATTCGACTGTTGCCATACACTGGTATGTTTCGTTCTCCCTCATCTCAGACTCATTTCATTTGAAAAAGTATTTTTGCGATTTCTGACTTTTCTTGTACTCAGTTGGTTCCATAGAATGTATATTTTTCCTTAGAAGAAGCATGATCGATTGTCATCAAAATAAGTTTTCATGAAAATAACTTAACTTGTTTCAATAAAAACCTTAATTAACTTTTTTTCAAAATCTGTGAATGTAAGTCAATATGTTTCAAAAACTTAAGGACAGTTTTCTAAGACCGTTTTCTTGGAGCGACAATGGTTAACGTACCTGCCCTTATTGCCCCATCTCAAAACCCACATGTCATATATGTCATGTCTATAATATATGTCATGATTGACTGCTTAACTCCATAAAGGTAAAACTTGATGCAAATCATTTAAAAAGTTAAATCGGCAACTATCTGCAATATCCTAACCTTTTGGCGTGGCTTTTTACAATTTGCAGAGAAGAATACGAACAAAATGCAATATTGCTGATCCCCCATGGCAAATAGCGTAATAGCTTATAGGCTACAGATTAACCAGAAAATTTGAACAGAATCTACCTAGTAATATTTGCATGATGCTGGAACATACTCGTACATTCAGACAAACAGACAAAATCGTTCCTAGACCGACTTTTGACTTCGCTACAATTTTATTATAATTATATATAGATTCTGGAGCACAGATTGTAAACAATCAAATTAATTCTTGTCGTGTAGGTATACATCTTTTTCAGGGTGACTGTATTTCTGTCATAATAAAAGCAGCTCTAAACATGTTTTTAAAATAGCTAGAAAATAATTACTTTGACAATACTTTTCAATCAATAACCGCCTTGCGAGCACTGTACCTAGTCATTACAGAACCCGTACCATCTCACAGGCTGTGCCCATGCGCAGTGCAACCCATTTATCATGAGCACCGTGCCTTAGGGCGGGCAGACACACGACGGACTAGCAGACTTGTATCTCAAAGTGGTACTATTTTTAAATACCTTATTTACGTAATGCTTGGTTTGTGGGTTGGGTGTTGGGCGCTGGTAAACCCCAGGCAGTCAGCTTTTCTTAATTTCTCGTGTATTACGAGCTCATGTCGTGCTTAACCAGCCAGCAACTTTTGGTAGCAGGCTGCATGTGTATAGTGTGCAGGGCTGACTTTCTAGTCAGATAAACTTCTATTTTAATTTGCTAGACCAAAATGGAACATAATAAATAATGTAATGTTGACAAAAAAAGGTCGATTCCAGCTGTCATTTTAGTCTAGCAAATAAAACTGAGTTTAGCGTATATAGCATGAGTAAAGAAAAAGTTTCAAGTAAAGTAGTTGGAAAACAGAGACGTCGTGGCTAAAAGCACTTTGAAACATTTTTCTTATCTTTGCTTGTTCTATCAGGGTGTCTGATACCAACTAGTTTGTCTACCGCTGTTCAAAAATCGTCACAAGGAGACCTAAATCGACGTCGAGCCGCTGATTGTTATTATGCACTTAGACACATAATTGCAGATAACATACATATTTCAGTTATTATCTCCCACACATCGCTACCGTGTATGAAGTTATTTTCAAATCCGGCCATTTTGGCTAATGTTTTTACGGCTGACATCACAACATGAAAACCTACATGCTTATTATAATAAAGACATTGAAATAATTGTTTTAATGGACTACTATTACATAAATTATTATAATATCTTCTTTTATTTAAAATAACATTACGCGGATAACAGAGTCGAGTTGCTCGATTGTTATTCGAGATTTTTATCGTAAAAGCACTGTATCATTGTGAGATAATAATGGCGGATGACAACGTATTATTCGCGGTTATTCATTCCCACGAAGGCCGGTTCGATTCAGGCAATCTCAGCGGGACTCCGAAAATTTTCCCGAAAGGGATCCGACTACAATTGGATTTTTGGTTACGAAACCGGAATAATACAATCGGGTATCGTCCTGAAATCTCTGATTTGAATCGTTTCAGCGAGGCTTTGGTGTGAATTGGGGCCGGGAAGGTGTTATTTCGCGGGTTTTGCTGCGTCACGGCAGCGGGCGCCGTCGAGCCAGGCGCGGCGGAGGCGGCCCGAGAATAAGATATCTGTACCAACAAAATTGTGCTAATGCATAGTTCTCACTCAATAACATGTGTGGAGAAAGGGGCGGCTAGACATATGACACCAAACATTTGCTAATATATGCTAAAATTCCTGCGCAACAGAAATAAAGTTCATGGTTCTGTTGAGAGCAGCAAACTCTAGACCAACCAGTGAGTTTTTTATTAGTTCATGGCTAGTGACATTCAGGTATATAATGAGGCTTATTGATTCTATACCTATGCAGTTGACAAACTATTAGTTTTCATTAACTGTATAGAAAGAAGCAGGTAGAAGTACAACGCCTCCAAAATCTCCTATACAATTGCCTATCTAAGAACCTCCCACTTCTTCTAGAATCACATTCAGAACAAAAAGTCTCTCCATAACACAGCCTGTATCACACTTTCCACATACTTACCGCGCAATAGAAAATATTCATAGATTACAATATTAAGCGCATTGTGTATCGCGCGTTTATCTGCGCGCACAATGGCGCCGCTCAAGTAGGATAACGCGGCTTTGTGACGCTGTGTTGATTTCATATGCTGCTGTTACGTGCGAGGATTACAATGGAGTTTACTTGCTTTTGTGCAATATGGAAATCTTGTTTTGTTTTCGTAACAGAAAGTTATGAAGAGAAAGGTTGTTCTTAAGGTGTTAAATACATCCTTAGGGCTTAAAATCATGCCACTGTCTATTCATTGAAAGAGGTTATCCGACATTCTTCGCTGGCGACAGATACTTGTCATAATATTTGTCCAATATGCCAGTCAATATAATCCAAACTGGCTTAAGCAGCTTAAACACCGGTGCAAGAGGATTGCCTGTTTTCTGGATCTACTGTCGACTAGGGTCAAAAACATGGCGCCCAGGTTGACGCGGCGTTGTGACGCCGAGTTGATTTCATATGCTGCTGTTACGTGCGAGAATTACAATGGTGTTTACTTGCTTTTGTATGTACTATGTGGAAATGTCTGGGTTAGTTTTTGTAAGAGAAATTTACAAATAGAAAGGTTGTAAGTTGTACCTACATTCGGGCTCAATGCAGTGGTTAATCATACCGGTCTTTCAAAGTTCTGGCGACTGGCAACTGTTTGATCAACCCCAAGACCCGCCTAAGATAAGATAAACAGCAGAGCATATCTGGTGCTACAAGCCTGTCTGTCTTCTAGACATAACCCAGACACAGAACTTAATTTATGTATTCGGTTCTATGGTAATGCTCACTTACTAATAGTACCTAGTCTTAGTAAACATGTAGGTATAATGCCGGTTTTAGTTGCCCGACAAAGCTGAAGAATAACTTGGCATAATCTCCACTTTGCGTAACACCTATGACCCAACCAAACACTCTCAAACACTTACCATACCCAACATAATAAAGACATCTTCCAAACTATTTTAGAAAGTATTTCCCATGAAATGCGCGGTAAAACATGCAGAAGGGCGTCGAATGAAATATTGCATAGAACCTCAATACCGTTAAAGGTATTCCATTATTCTCATAAGCTAGTACACGTTGGGTTTGTAATGTTGCGCGGCGATGGTCAAAGTAAGGCGTGACCTCAGAGGCGTGAGAACAGCCCGGCACCGCCCGCGTAGAGATGCATCCTCCCCCCTTGCCCCCCTAGTCCTCTACAACACTACATAGAATAGATGCAGAAGACCTGTTTCACAGAAACAAAGGACCACGTTTATATCGATGGCGAAAGGACAAAAATTTCGCTTGGGATATGCAACTGTAAGGTCTCAAGTTTTGAACCTGACGTTTCAACAGCACGAGTGACTAGTTAGTGAATGTTTGGTATTTGGATTTCTGATCGTTTTTGCTTCGTGGCCACAAAGCCTTGCGCCTCGTCTGACCTCAACACCCCCCCGCCCGCCTGACCACTCCACTAGTCACGAATAATACAGTCCAGGAGTGAGCTGGGAAATCTTTAGTGTTATTGCACAAACGCATGAAGCGTTGAGGTTTTTAAGGTGGTTGGGTACATACAATCGTGTACAAATTGTTTTAGTGGTCGTTGATAGTCGATAACAATAGCTTGAATAGGGCTATTTATAGTAAGTGGATTAAGATTTTTAAAGGAAAGGCTTTGGCTTTGTGTGGGCTCATTGCCCACTTCACATCTTTATCAAAGATAGTTTATTCTGAATTCTGTCTTCAAAATCTCATATTTTCTATTCTTACACGAAGCAGGTATGAACGCAGTTCCCTTATCCTTGATGTCGTTTCACTCTGTAAATATGGTGGTGTAATAGGTAGCAACGTTGCACTAACTAGAAAAAGTGTCTAGGTATCGTTCTGCTTTCGATCTAGATAACCTAACTAACCTAAACTGACTTGCCAGAGAGAGAGAATAGAGAGAGAGAGAGAGAGAGAATACTCAGCCAGCTGAGTAGTAGGTAATCTATATCTACACATATTATAAGTTAAAGTTGCTTTTTGCGTGTCTGTCTGTGTGACCGCGTTGTTGTTCTAAACTACGCAACAGATTTTGATTCGGTTTTCACCATCATTAGGAGAATTGATTTGGGAAGGTTTAGGCATCATATAATTTTTTATTTTTTTTTAATCTTCTCGTAAAAATCTTCCGAGGCAGGGGCGGGTCGCTGGTTTTAAATAAAAGTTAATTGATGACTAAAATTTCATATGACACGTCAAATTTAACGCATCACACACTACAGGAAATAGCGTCATCACAACCTCGAGCCTCACCGCGGGGCACTGTAGTAACAAATGGTCACACCGTCGCATACTAACCCTTCCGCGGCCAGCGTTTAATTCTATTAAACGCTGTCCGACCTCATTAGGCGCGGGTTAATGCTCCGACGTGCGACGCGTATTGATGAGAGGCATACGTCATCGTATCACCCTTTACGATTGTAGCTACACAGTGGGACCGAGGTGGGATTGTGGGATCCCAAAAACAGCAGGATGAAGATAGGCATTTTTTTTTTTTTTTTAATCTTTTGGAAGAAATTGTACGAGCTCGATAGGACCAGTATATTCGCATTGTTTAGCGAAAAAGATACTGTTGGATAAATTACAAGGTACATCAGATATTTACCTGTGATTGTACCTGGGTACAATCCAGGGAATCCATGATAACAGGTTACAAGAACAAAAGGTTTTTAATTTCGCATCTTTCTATGTTCCACGTACAGGGGAGTGTCTCATATAAACTTACAAGATAATAAATGATGCCCGTATTGCCCAAGTTTACACCTGACCTAATTATAACAGTAATCTATCGCAGTTAAAATAGGACCACTTTATCAAAACGTAATTAGCTATACTTGCCTTTCACCTGTCGATTTTTTCATCAGTTAAATGGAACCGCAAAAACTTCATGCACCACTTAATTTGATATTTGCCACGTTGTATGGCAATGCTGTCTTTAACGAACCAACCCACCGGTCACGTGAAGAGTCGACTAAACCGCTTGGCAATGTCTCGAAAAACTAAGAGGGCACTCGGATGTCGGCTCGAACATAGAAGTTCCAATAAGATTGGAATATTGGCACTGTTTGGGGTTTGAGTTGAATGAATAGTCTTATTACCGGAGTAAAGTGTACATAGTTCTCTATTTTTTAAACAACGTGGAGACGGCAATGCAACAATAAATGAAATAATAATAAAGCATTATTTTGAAACTATCAAATAAATCGAAATTGAAAACGTGATTTTTCAAACAAACTAAATAGTTGTGATGGGCCGACTATGGGTTTTGCCAATCTTTGACTAGCTTTAGTGACTAAACTATTGGATAAAATTCGATTGAATTTTTGTATGCAGACTGTGAACGTATTGTCATCCCACTTGTCACACCTTGTATACTAACATGTGAAATGTCATTCTATTCGAATTGAATTTTCAGATTGACTCTGTCATGAGCTGCCTTCACCTGGGTTCCTTCAGTCTGGATGTCATATTGATATCACACTTGATCTGTTTAGGTCCCACTAGGAGACATATCACGTGGTGGGCCTCATGTTAGATGTGACATCCCTACAGGCTAGATGTTTTAAGAATTACCTAGATTTTCGGAGAAGGATACACTGCATCCCCAAGTGTGATATTTACCCATGTCACGAAAATCACTAGTTTTTTGAGGCACTAAATATTTCACACATTGTATTAAAAAAGCCATGAAAAATGAAATTATACGCGAATGTTTCATCGTTTCGATTTGTCATGTAACATGTTTTATAACATTTATTATTGAACGCGTTACGAAATAAATGGCCGACAAGAAATCGTAACGAATTTATACACGCGTGACGATACATCCGTGTTCCCAAAAAAATATATGTTGGTGCTTGGTTCCGCACAAATCGCCCATTTAAATTCTATGGTAGATTTTTCGCTGTTGTGGTTTCGAAATTAAATAATTCAGTGTGTTACGGATTGGTGTTTCTTATAAGAAATTTCAAGGAAGTAATCTTAGTGGAGTTTATAATAGTACTAGAGAACCCTAAAGTTCTACACAGCGTATTAATGAAATTAGTGACGGTCTCTAGACAAATGCGTTGCTTGACAGTCCATCTTTTTGTTACAATATCATTTAATTCATGTTTTTATTACATACTCGTCCGTTCCGTGTCGTGTCAATATTTTGTCACGAATCCCATTTGTGGTGACGTATACTAATGACATCATTAATATGTTTCTAACGAAATTAACAAACCAGCGCCCGGCTTTGATGTCCTTTATCTGCGCTCGGACATTAACAAACGTAGAATGCATATGATAGAACAATGATATAAGTTACGGGTGAACCGGAAAGCTGATTATTTGTACATATTTTAAAGTGACCTTTATTTTATCTAGTAGGTATATAAAGTAACGATAAAATCCCCCAGCACGTATACAAGTTATCTCTCGATCAAACAACAATGATAACGATCAAGTTCCGTAGCAGTGGAATTATACATAAACCGTACCAACTTTTAATGTTTTAAAAAAGAAATTCCCAGTCTTGTACATTTAATATGGCAAAAGCAAGTTCAGGTAATGAACAAAGATTTTTGATCGAATTTCGGATAGGTTCGTTCTTTGGGTTGGAACGGCCAAGCACCGAACAATGTTTTAATTGTAATCGCATGCCCCGCCTCGCCGTCACGCGAGATCGCGTTTGGCAGCACTACCTAAAATATATCCCTACCAACAAAAACCACTGTTCAGATATCGTGATAAACTAGTTCTACACGAAACTCCCCACAACCGAGAATTACAATTCAACTCGAATAATTACATCAATTATCTCGTACATATCGATCTCCCACCCTATTGGACTCGAGTCGACCAATCACAGCGATCGATACTCGATTCCAATCGATAACACAAATAATCACTAGCTTTCCACCTGCTATAAATTTTATTTCGTCTCGGACAAAAAATTTATAATTTCCTTGCGGCCAATAGGAAAAAGTTTATTAAGGTTGGTCTAAAAAAAAGACAAAAAATCGACGCGGCCGCATGCAGCCGCTGGGGGCGGATCGAATGTTCACTGCGGCTCGGTTTCAACTATAACCTGTTTTTGTTTTAAATGTTACCACGAGTATATATAAAATACACTTTTTAAGGATACGAAACTTAAGAATAATGTTTAAAATTTTCAATACTGAAATAACTATTGCGCAGCTGAATGCAAAGTCCATGCCAATATGTTTTTGGAAAAGCATGCAAATTTAAACATTGCCAATTTACTGATATTATAAAAAATATTTCACCCATTTCGACAGTTTGTTTTAAGTCCTAGGGACTTAAGGACCAATTTATCCTTTGTATGCCTACTTATTCAGAGTTAGAACTCCGATTAGTCTTTTTCTATTTATATTTCCGAGCATTTCCACTTGGTCTCCCGAGGGGCTATACATAATTTACCAATTAGATCGATAACCGACCGCACCATTACACTAGGGCTGGCAGGAATCTAGCCCGCTTCGGGTAAAGACTGATGGTAGAAAATTATAGATAATTGACCTATTACAGCGGCCCTAAGGCGGCACGATCGCTTCGGGACTCAGTGTACTGATTATAAATGGGACCAGACATGTAATAGCATCGATTTCGATTCAGCGATGCTTATTATATTAAGTGGGGACCGAATACGAGTTTGGTGACGGGGTAATCGTCTGTAATCACAGTGGAGAACAACTGCTGCATGTTCTCAGGCCGGTTCACCTATCATTTGGTAAATGGTCGCGTCATTCGCTGTTATGTGGTATTTATTGGTTGACGTGTATTAAAATAAAAGCACATCGATCATGTGTATTATGGTATCAGGAGTAAGTAAATTGCGGGCTTATGAGGAGGTATTAAATGTATATAAGTGGAGGTCGTAATATTTGATGACGTTATAGGGGTATGATTCTGTAGTAGCGTATATATATCAGCCATATCAGTTATTACTTAATTAGATATTATTTGGTATGTTAATCTAATCAGATATGTTTAAATTTGTTGTCATTCTCTTTATCTTGTTTGTCCATTTGTATACAAATTATACGCTGTGTAAAAAACCCTCTGTATAAATCGATTAGTGATACGGTACAACGTTTTTGTTTATCTCCAAACTGTTTAGAGGTTACGGTCACCTACTCATTTTAATAAAGAAAAAGATACCGAATACTCCTCGATAAAACATAATACAGTGGAAAAAACCTGCCTTTTAAAAACTCCTCTAATATAGTGGGGCAGATAACCTGCGTCCCCGAAGGGTCATCCCTTTATTTCTGCAACAATCGCTGGGAAATTGATATTGATGTGGAAAGGGCAGGTTTTCCATAAAAATAGGGTTTATTTGAATAAAGGATGGCCGGTCGGTACGGGCCTTGACGTGTGATGGTCCGGGTACTTTATAAGATTGTCGGATACCCTCCTAGCTGGTGATGCATGGCCCAGCCTTGTTACAAATATCGACGATGACGGAACTGTAACCTATATCTTCAATCATGTTAGTCTGGAAATTGGGTTGGCTTATACTGGGATTTAAGGTAGAGATTGTTTTAGGGTTACGAAATATTCTGCCTGCCCTAGCACGTAGTTGATTACTTGAAAGTAGTTGATACTTAATGAGAGGTCTATGAAGCACATTGCTCTAGCCCATGTTATTCTTATAAAATTAATTAAAATGGTCAGACGTGTATCTGAAAGTTACCGTGTTATTGTTAAATTATTTTTTATCACAACAGCGTATGACAAAATAGTTATTAGGTGGGGTCCTAAGATTTATGACAAAAGTTCACATAGGTGGGTACGCGACAACGCAAAACCCTCGTTGAACAAGCAAGTTCGGTACAAATGACACATCAAGATGAAACACAAACGCGCACAGAGGGACATAATGAACTCCCAAATGGACGGAAATCCACGAAAATAAAAATATTGACGGGAACGGAAGATATATTGGCGAATAATAGGCGTGACATTACAGGCGAACACCCCCGGGAATCGAACCCGGGACACATGGCGAGCTTGCACTGACCGGGCACGAATTAGTTTTACCCCATTTCACGGAACTTTTGTCATGGTTAAAACTTATATCTGACGGTATTTTATATTTAACACAATTATTGTATTGGTCCTTGCGCTTCCTCGTTTGGTAATTAAAGCAATTAAATTAATATTTGTGGACAAAAAATCGATATCAAACGAATTAATTCAAGGTTTGAACCTAATATAAACACATTCGATACGGAGTAATCAAGCCTGGACGAAACCAATGAGTATCTGAAACATACCATTCATATAGATAGTGTTTATGTACCTAACTTTTATTGAAGGAAACACTAACGTTTGATTTTAAACTAAGTTGAATTCTGCAAGCTTTTAAAGAATACCTGCATTTTACGACAACCCCAAAAGCGCCTGCTGTGGTCTAAATACTACCTACATACTAATAGAGCCTACCTAACATTTTTTTTAATTTTTTATGAGCCATTACTGTCCCATTGTTGGGCAAAGGCTTCACTACTCTCCTCCTACCTCTCTCTGTCCAGAGCTACCAAGGACCAATCTTTATTAAAGGAGTCCAGCACCTTGTCTCGATGGTAACTAAAGTCACCTAGGAGCATATAGGGTTTTGATAGCGATAAAACCTTTAACAATCAAACATTTAGTTAAAAACAATCTCCTAAAAAGCTTCCACTGGCTGACCTAATTTAAAAGCTCTTCGTCCCAACTTAACCATTACAGCTATTTAAACTTCCAATGCTTTTAAAATTGTTAGCATAATAACATTATTCACTACAGAGCGCTTACACAATATCTTTAGTGAATAGTCTAAAGTTTAAGCGACCGAATTTAGAAGGTCCTTTGTGTACAGCAATGGCGGTGGGTATGAAAAGGATGTGCGTGTCAGCAGACGTGTTTGTCAATAATACCACTGTACAGTTACATAGAAGAAGTGTTGCCTGGTTAATCCCGACCCTGACATCGAAAAACGGCTCGGAGTAATAAATTAAATTGAGTATTTAGACATCTAGTTAGACGAGGAGATGGCCGATGGAGTAAAGCTGTGGCCGAATGGTGGCCAAAGTTAGGCCAAAGAAACCAGGGCCGTGTTGGGTTGATGACATCGTTAATGTCGCGGGAAACACTTGGATTGAATTATAGCAGTATTTGAAGTATAGCAGGAAAAAGGGGAGGCCTACTCAGCAGGGGATGATTCCGGGCTGAAATGATGATAATGATGATAATGAAGACTGCTATGGCTTGCTCTGTCAATTGCTCAAGGCTTCTTTCAAAATGGTTGCAGTGCTAGAAGTCAGTGCATTAATTTTTATCATACTCTTCAAGTTTGGTCACATCAGAACTTGCCCTCTGGCAACAATATCTCAGCCCTGTATATACTAGCCTGTGCAACACCCTATACAGTATTTACCCTTTATCGATAATTTTAACATGCCATTATATACGTTAGTAAAAGGACGAAACTTCTCCATAACGTTTGCTTATAGACTTTACTGATTCATTTCTTATTATTCTTTATTTCTGATTCGTTTTTTCTTCGTTTACAATAATAATGTCAACTGGACTTACTGTCATCTGTCTTTACAGCGGCACGTGGAACAAAATGCGTGTTTACAGGGGGTCCGCTATTGACGCACGCTGATCACTCAATTCACTGTCTAAATACAATTAAACCATAAAATTGTATAAGAACTCCTTTTGTACTTACCTACCTAAACTCTGGTATATAATTTGCTAGATTAAAATGACAGCTGCGATCGATCTTTTTATATCTAGCAAATTAAAACTCAGAGTTTAATAAAGCAGTCTTCAAAATGTGAATATTGAATACCTATAATATGAAAATTCCTCTTCTATATTTTCTTATACATTTTTTTATCTAGTATCGGTTTCAGCAGCTTGGTCCATGGCGCGTATCCACACTTTATACTGAAAATAAAAATATATTTATTATTATTTTAATGAAAGATTTATTGAAACATCATAAGGCGGGAATTACACCCAATATTTTCGAATAGATAATTATGGCACTCTGCTTTTCTTCGAAGTACGTAAATATAGGGATGGGTGAGTGTATTCTTATATTAGAAAGGTAAAACAAACACAAATAATGATTTAGTCATAAAACAACTTTGAGTAAATAACCTGAAAAATAAGTTATCATAATTACGCTACTTGTCCACCTACATTCTTATTTGCTTTTACTCAGATAATGAAGTTTGTGTATAATTTTCTTTTATTATTTCTTTATTTTCTGTCGTCAATAACTCAATTTGTGATCGATTTCTTTTAATGGAAACTGAAAAATAAGACCCTAGAAGTATCTTTCCAAAGACAACATTTTAGGAAGCTTATAGGAATTGGACACTTATGCAAAACGTTACAAAGTATGCCCCTCATATCATTAACACGGTGCTAACTTTACAGCGACTTACACGATCTGAAACAGGCTCTATTTCTTAAGTTTTAAGGTTGGAATTACAAGTTTAGTTTGTTAGAACAAGAGCAAAGAATTGACATGTACACCGCAGTTCAATTAGGGTAATGGGGTAGGGCTCGAAGGGATTAAATTAATTAGTAACAAAGTTTCGCTCCATTTCGTAACGCCGCCTTTGTTTGCCGCCGTGTCTTGGATTTTTGCTTTCTGTACTAAGTAAATTAGATACATCGCTATTTCCAGAATTCGAATCAATGAGAACTTTTCTTTCAGTAGGTTTGTGTGAGTATCATTTTTAGTTGATATTATCATTGCACATTTACATTCTGATACGATATTTGAATGAAGTATTAGATAATCATTGGCCAACGAGAGTGGAAAATTAAATGTGATAATGGCGCCGATTCCCTTGTTCACAAACTAAACTAAATTTAAGTTCAGTGCATCTTTTTCTTTCTATTTCATTAAGAAAAGGACAGAGATAAATATTAGTTTAGTCATGTCAAATTAGTCGGCGCCTCACGTAAAGTGACGTATTTTTAGTAGCCATGTTCTTAATCACGTCTAAACTTGCTATCGAGTATCTTAATTTGACAGGACTTAACTAATATTTATCTTCTGTCCTTTTCTTAATGAAATAGAAAGAAAAAGATGCACGGAACTTAAATTTTGTTTAATTTGTGAACAAGAGAATCGGCGCTATTATCTGGGTAATTATTGAAAGGTGATGAATCGTCTCTAAAATGAAAATGCCCAAATCTGCATACGTTCCCCGTATGCAGATTTGGGCATTTTCTATTTTAATCGCTTAACTTGGTTTACTTTAATATGTTGTTGCTCATCTTTATTTAACTAGCTAAAGAAACACCTGCAATTCAAAAACATTTTTCTTCTTTATATCATTCATCAGGAATATCAATGACAATTCAACAGGAAAGGGCTAAAGTACTATTTAAAATGTTTAAGCTGATTTTCGTCAGACAGAGCCACATATTAAAATTCTAACAAAACATAAAATTCTAAACAGATTTACTCCTATTAGATCTTTTCACGTACACCCAAAATTTCATGTTCACAAAATACAAAACGTTTACGAGCACTCGACGCTCGTAACACCTAATTAACGATATTAAAATACGTCCACAACCGCAAAGGAGCGTCACAAACATTGCATTCGCACATTGTAGGCTATAAAACGCAAACGTTACCCTCCTTATTTATCCGAGTGAGAATTTTAAATTAACTGTGTGTAGCAACCCTGGGTAAGCGGCCGCTGCCCCGGAGCATGGCGCCGACCCGGACTACGGGTAGTGTTCTGCTTGTGACCTGTAATATAAATGAGTTTTAATCATTTCTAAATCAAAATACCTATGATATTAACTAAGTTAAAGGTCCAAACCTTTAACTTAGTTATAGTTAGGTATGAGGAACAGGGTGTAAAGTTAACTCATCCTCCATAGAAAAGGGAAGATCCTCCGACCAGACGCGTGTGGTGTCTGGCCGGCAACTGCCCAACGATTGATGTTGGGAAGTTTGTATAGATGCTAATTGCGTGGTAAACTCTGCTTGCGAGATGCAGGATTTGCGTGACGTCAGTATGACGCGTTGTTCACATGTAACGTTGTAGATACCGCTACATCACTCCCCTCCGGAGACCGGAGGTCGATAGTGAGCTGAGTCTTGTATCTTGCGATGCTTGCCAGGCCAGCTGAGGTTCCAGTGAGTCGGAACCGGTTGCTGCATAGTTCACGGTGAGTCGGAACTGTCTACGGAGATGTCCCTAGTGAGTCGGGGTGGCGCTGCGTTATACTCCAGTGCGTCGCATGTCGTGCAGTGCTGGGCTGAGCGTGACCAGAAGAGGGTGCTCTGCTTGTAGACTGGTCGAAAGTGCAATGTGCTGTGCCAAGTTTGCTGATGAGGCTGAAGGTGATGACCAGGTATGCGCGGACGCTGCATGCTGGTGGTCAGGATACCCGTTGAAGCCGTGGATGCTGGCTGGCTGGGTGACTCGCCGCTAAAGCTTGTGGGAGTGATGATGATGACGTCACGCTGAAGTGTTTGCACGAAGACTGCGCTGACGTTCATACTTGGGGTCACCAGTATAGAGGTATGAGGAACAGGGTGTAAAGTTCACTCATACTCTATAGAGAAGGGAGGATCCTCCGACCAAATGGGTGTCCCTGAGTATGAACGTCAGCGCAGCCTTCGTGCAAACACTTCAACAACAACAAAAACACCGTGAGTAGCAGTGGAGTAAGTGAGCAGTTGTGGCCCAGACATAACGGTCGCGACTTACAGATTGTAGTTCGTAGGTTTGAACCCAGACAGGCGCTTTATTTTGCGTAAATTATTTCATCACCACTGCTCTCAAAACGGTGAAGGAAAACATTGGGATGAAACCGGCATGCCCCAGAACCCAAAATTTGACATTCGACATGAAGACATGTGACATTTACCAACCCGCACTGGGCCCGCGCGGTAGTTTACAGCCCACTCCCTCTCACAGAGAGAAGGCCTGTGTCCCAGCACTCCCAGCAGTGGGAACATTATAGGCTGACTGTAGTGTTAGTAAAGGACACCATCAATAACGACGACCAGCCAATAACTTAGATTTAGAAGCTGTTAAGCATGTTCAAAGAACAATTATCTGAAGGACCAAGATGTGGTGGGACCAAGACGCTAGGAACTGTGACTTTAATATTGGGTATGTAAATCTAGATAAACAATCCAAACATAAGAGACTTGACTTATATACACACACATCTATTATTCCTGAAACAACTGACAAAAATCAACTCCTACTAAAACCACCGTAAAAATCTTATCTCAAACCTATCTCATAAACTCATAAAAGGCACTACCGAAACACTCGCTCCCATAAAAGACTAAGGGGTGACACGAGGGTCCCGTATAGAACACTCCGATATTTTACACGGAGGCCATTATGTCGCGTTCTTGTAAACAGCTCGCGACCACTTGTCTCTGATATATCTCCGCTCACCGTATTAAAGTCTGATCGCGAGTGCGTACCGGCCCTTATACTGGTTACCGAGATATTTATGCCCGTATCGTAAATTAGTGGGTACGCAAATCGGTAAATAAGTAAATAATTACTGCAGCTTCGGCTTATGGCGTATGAAATAAGTTGGCTATTCGCTTCAGAATAAGTTTATCATCAATCATGTGTAAATAGCTTTAGTATCGAAGTTTAAGATAGTTCTTTTTTAAAGTAAGGCGCTCGTCAGTCTTCGCCCTTACTAAATAGAAGACTGAGAAAGGACTATGCAAAAAATCTCCAGAAATGCAACTACCTCAGCAGATAATACGAACCAGCGGGGTAATTGCGTAACATACACTAACAGTAGGAATGGCTTTCATTTTGACAGTTCAACAACATTCATTGCGTTATTTACGTTATTGAGCAGACAAATTTCTCGAACATATGAAGTAATGTATTAGCAATATCCTTCAAAATGATTTAGATTGTTATTTATGGTGTGTTACTCAATTAGGGTGCTGATCTCCTGGCTTTTGCGAATAAGAAAGTGCTTGATACTGATTATCGGAACCCTTGCAACATGTTTACATCCTTTCCAGAAATTCTACATAGTTTATAGTAAAAATATATCCACAGCAAACTGCGGAATATGCTTACATAGGTATACAACAAACCACAACCCTTCCTAAGTTCCGCGACACTG